>OY728144.1:494864265-496324265 GCA_963277665.1 Viscum album | reverse complement strand
GTGGGGAGGCCCGCAGTGTAGCGGTCGTGGTATAGGAGCTTGTTGTGAAGCAGTTAGTCTTGGCCATTTGAGGTTCTACCTCTACCACCTCTAGGTGGTACCCCCGACCATAGGGAGAAGGTGGAAAAAGAAGATCTCAGCTTCAGGAAGATAAGTCCTACAAACAAAGAACTCCAAATATGATTTTAGGTATGATCTGTGTCTACTCCACCCTAGCTACATTTCTTAATGAAACAGGATCCAGTCACTCTTTCATTTCCACGACCCTCTTTTGGAGCTCAGAGATTTCGATAGAGCTATTAGCTCAATACTTACATTTAGAGACTCCTACAGTAGAGGATTTGATTATTACACACTAGTTCAGGTAGTGTGTGATTACTTTAGGAAGAGAGACCATAGGTTTAGATATCCTAGTAGCAGCATTGATGCCTTACGACATCATCATGGGTATGGACCCATTATCCACAATCCATGCCCAGATCAACTGATTTAGGTGCAATTTATGGTGTGTTTGTGATGATAGGAACAAGTTTTCCTTCACCGGAAAAAGGGATCCTTTACAACTAAGTATGGACATTCACGGAGGAGGGTAGAGTCTATAAATCATTAGTATCCTCGCCTTACCCTAAGAGAAGTTGATGAGATGAGTATGAACTATCCTGTAGTAGTGGACCAGTATGCTGATGTCATTCCCGAGGATGTTCTGGGACTACGTCATAGCAGAGAGGTAGACTTCTACTTCAACCTATTCCACGGGATGACACCAATATCTACATCAGTATATAAAATGTCTCCCACAGTGCTTCTTGATTTGAGGGTTTGGCTAGAGGACTTATAGGATAATGGGTTCATATGGTGTAGTGCTTCTCCATGAGCAGCACCAATTTTTTTCGCCAACAAAGAAGATGAGAGTTTGGGGCTTTCTTTGGACTATCTTCACCTCAACCAGGTGACCGTTAAGAACATGTATCCACTCAAGAGGTTTGATGATATCTTTCCCTAGTTGAATAGAGCACTATTCTTTTCTAATATATACCACATAATAGGTTATCACAAGCTCAGGGTACAAGATGAGGATGTACCGAAGACAGCCTTCAAATACTGGCATGGACACTATGAGTTCTTATTGATTAATTTCGGCGTGGAAATTTTCTCATTAGTGTTAATGGGACTCATGAATTTGATATCCTGGCCTTACCATGATCGCTTCATGGTGGTCTCCATTGACAACATCTTGGGGTACTCATTATCAAAGGAGGATCTTTCCACTCATATATAGATAGTTCTTTATGCACTCCTAGAAACCATATTAATCATAATCTCTCAAAGTGATAGTTTTCGATATGGGAGCTACCCTTTCTAGGACATGTTATCTCAAAGGCTGATGTTGTAGTGGATCCAGTGAAGATAGAGGCAGTGGTTGCTTGGGAGCCATCCACGAGTGTGACCGAGGTGTGGAGTTTCCTAGGGTTGGTAGGGTACTATCAGGGATTCATACCTGACTTTTCTAGAGTATCAACACCATTTTCAACTTTAAAAATTATGGGATATCCTTTCTTGTGGATAGAGAGACGCAATAAATGTTTTCAGGAGCTAAGGTAGAGACTGACGAGTGCCCCCATCATGAGGATTCCAGAAGAGGGAGTATGGTATATAGTTTATTGTGATGCATCAGGGACAGAACTAGGATGTGTCCTGATACAGGAGTGAGTTGTGATCAGCTAAAACTCATGATAGTTGAGACAACATGATATGAACTACGCTACCCTGGACATGGAGTAAGCATTAGTGGTCTTTTAATTGAATATTTGGTCGCCCTACTTGATGGGGGAATGGTTTACTGTCTACTCTGATCGGAAGTGTCTCGGGTATATCTTCTCAGAGAAGGACCTAAACCTAAGAAATCAGATGTTTCTTGTTCCTCCACAACTATGACTTTTAGATAGTTTACACTCTTTGGAAAGGGAACATGGTGGCAGACACACTCAGTAGGAGGTCTTCATTATAGTTGCTAAGAGAGGTTATTGAGCAGTTGGCCACGTTGAGGTTATCATTCATTGAAAGTGATGGAGCAGCTTACCTCCCATCTATGAAATTCACTCCCCCACTCTTTTAAAGAGTATGGGAGGCACAACATTGGGAAATTTTCTATGAGACCCGGTGTGCTTAGATATCCTTAAGATTGTCTCTTAAAAGATTATATGAAGGTGGGGAGAACGTCATCCATTTCAAAGGATGCACCATGGTACCAGTGAATCTATGAGAGGAGGTTTTGAGGGTGCTCCACACATCCCCTTTGGTTGAATATCATGGTGTGGAGAAGAAGTATCAGGACCTCAGGTGTTAATACTAGTGGCCAGGGATAAAGAAATAAGTGGTAGATTTCATTTCACGATGCCTCGCTTATCAGCAAGTGAAGGCCAAACATTAGGTTCTGGTAGGCTTTTCACAGCCACATGAGGTTCTGGAATGGATGTGGGATGCCATATCCATGGGCATTGTGATAGGATACCACATTCGTCTAGAGGAAACAATTCAATCTGGGTAATCATTGACCAACTCACCATGTCGGCCCGCTTCTTATCCATTCAAAAGTAGGGATTAGTATAGGTCTTGGGACACCTCTACATATTGGAGATAGTACGGATTCAATGGTTTCCATTTACGATAATCACATATTGTTACACTCATTTTACATCCCAACTGCTCAAAGGATTATAGGAGGCATTCAGGAAAACGATACATTTGAGTACCGCCTTTCATCCTCAAACATATGGTCATATGGAGCAGACCATACTGACACATGAAAACATGCTCCATTCTAGAGTTCCTGATCTTGGCCATAATTGGGATGATCAAATTCCCTTGGTGGAGTTTTTATACAACAACGACTATCACTCCACTATTGACAAGGCACCATTTGAAGCTTTATACAGGTGAGAGATGGTGGAAGGACCACATAGTTGTTTGGTCATTTAATGTAGTTCATTAAGGGTCCTATTACACTTGGTTAACTAACCACCATGCTCGGGTAATTAATTGGTCCATTAATTGCAGTTTGTTTATGAACCACATGAATGAACCAATAGTAAAACCCTTTAACTATAAGAGTTAATCAAGTCATTGGTGATGGATTTGAGGAACGTGGGAGAAAACATTGAAGTAATGCCAAAAACGTCTTCATCCAATGAAGAATAGTGATTCGATGATGTCATTGAGGATTCGATCAGGAGATTGATGAATTCCAATGAACATCATCGAGCAATAGATTCTCCTCCTACTTCATCAGCGAATCCAATGTGTTCAAGGTAGGGGGTTTAATTGTTTATGCATTTAAATCATTTATCTTCCCTGTTCTTTAATAATATGAAGAACACAGATCAACCAAAAATCGGGTTGATCTATGATTAATTTGTTCTTGCAGTTGGTTGTTGTGAGAAAATTTTTTTGGATAATCATTATATTGAGATGAATGATTCCTTCCCAAGATGTAAAGCTAACATGGAGGGCACATGCCAAACCAAACATGTCCTGGACCGTCCTTCAAACTTGGTCATAGTTCCTTCTTCAATGCATAACAATTAATTTATTAGTAATGTGATTTCAAGGTCCATGATGTGAAGGCGGCCTCCCGGGAGGCCCGTAGGTGCAAAATGGATGAAGAAAGGACCACCAGAGCATGTCCAGTGGTCTAGAAAACATTCTGTTGGGCCGCTGCCATTTGCTATGTGCCAGTCATACATAGTCATGCCACGATGGTGCACTGCAGAGGTGATGATGGTATCCATAGATCTAACGTGGAGGAGGCACCACGGACCAAGCCAAAGTGGTCAGTAGACTTGCTCATGCAGGTCCCAACTTTGACCAGTCTATGTCGACCGGTCTGGTGAAGCGGTTCCAAGATACTACTGCTTTTGGAGGACATGAACAGACCACATCCATTCATGTGAGCATGGAATGCACCCAGTGGGCAGGCTAGGCCAGTCCCACCACCGAGTAGGCTAGGCTCATCCAGTTTGGGCCTAGCTCACTAGATTGGGTCAGCCTGGGTCGAACTGGACCCAGACCAAATTTGACCCAGTTTATCGTAATGGGACATAACTTCTAAACCAGACATCCATTTGAAGAATAGTATATAGCATAGGAACCCTTAATATGAGGAGGTCCTTTTTGAATACTCAACATGGGTTTTGGATAATGTTGGAGTACATCCGGGTTAAATCAAACTCGAATCCAAACAGGCCCTCAGTACTAAAACACCTATAATGTACCAACTGAGTATCTGATTGACGTGATGTCTATTATGTTGGAACCCTTATAGAATGGATTTTTTTCAGGTTATATATTTATGTGACTTTGTGTAGTTGAGGTTAGACTGATGGCATGATGAGCGAAATCTACGGAACACATGTGCACATAGTGTGGGAATCCTATGGGTGTCTATTAAGTGAAGAGTGGCCCTTTGTGGATAGGCATTAGAGTTACCCTATGTGGATTAGTAGTAGTGAAACCCAACGAGGACTAGCCTTAGAGAATCCCATCATGGATGAGCGAATTCTGACCCTATGTGGATCGACGACTTACGACCCTTTGTGGATCGACAACTTACAACCCTGTTTGGATTGACAACTTACAACCATGTGTAGATCGGTGACATACAAGCCTGTGTGGATCGGAAATAGAATGGTTTCTTCATGGTTCACCAGCGGAGCTTCTCAACAGAATAATATGACTTAGCTTTAAGACTAATCATCATTATTTCTATTCTTTAAGTTATATACCTAGAGTGAGTTGTCTTTTACTTTGTTCATTTTTATTGATATCATTATTTGTGGTTTTTTATTTTAGTGAATTATGGGATATGTTCAGGGTTCTTGGGGTCCCTACTGGGTATTGTTATACTCACCCATTCATGGTATTCACACGCACCCTGTTTTGTCTTGTGCAGACGATGTACTGATTTAACTAAGATTTGTGATCCCGAACTAGATGGTATACGAAGCTGACCGGTTGAAGTGGAGAACCATAGTGACGATCTCTACCTACCCTTCAGGTAGGATCCTTGGAAAATGACCTCAAGAGCTATTTTTCCTTTTTCTATACTTTCTTTTATTTTGGTTTATATACTAGGCCATTCTGATTTAGTTGACACATTTACTTTCAGTAGTTATACTACGTGGTTTTCTCTTATTGTGTACTTGGTCTATGTGTTTTCTAGCTTAAAGGAAATTCCTTCCAATTTTAGGGATATGAATTTCCAGTGCTAGTTTCCAACCCATGGCCTAAGGAATGTGGGATTGGGGTACTCGTGGCATGGGCCCCGAGGGATGGGTTGTGACAAAGTGGAATCAAAGTCGGTTGGTCCTACCAGAATAACTAAGAGTTTATGTTTTCAATAGAGAGATAGTGTTAAGTGTATTGAGATTAGATTATAGTTCGGGTAGTATATTCTTGGTGCAGTGGACAATGAATCCATACACCTGGACCCTGATTTCTGATTTCCGTATCGAAACACAAAAAAACTATTTGCATGTGTTTTGAAAATGTGTTTCTCTTTTGTTCTCTTTTGAGTAATCTCACCATGTATAAATTATTGATCATGGTGCATCAGTTTCTTTCTAGGATGTTGTCTCATATATAGATAGCATAGATTCAATTGAGAGATCATGATGAAGTCCCACCTAGCAATGGTGCATCGGTGTAGGGCCCTCTTACAGTGATAGAACCGTTCGGTGGTGCCCCAGTAGCACCACCACCCGTAGGGAAGACGTTTCCCGCAGCCCCAATAGCATACCGTGAAAGATGGCAGATCATGTTTCATGAGTTATAGAGAAAGAGGCCTCCAAGTATTTGAGGTGAGACAGATCCACAAGAATTTGAGGATTGGATGGGGGCTATGGCATGGGTTTTCTATTTGGTTGAGACACTAGCAGACCATATGGTGATCCTAGAAGCTCTTCTCTTTGAGGTCACATCATGGAGATGGTGGATCTTGATTCTCCAGATGCATGAGGAGATGACTCTTTCCTAGTTGTATGTTAAGAGCCTCTTCAGGGTGGATTTCATACTAGTGACACTACACTCTATGCGTATTCAAGATACACTGCACTTATATCAGGAAAGCCTGACAGTGTCCCAGTACATGGTGACATTCACTAAACTCTTCTACCACTCCATGGACATGGTACGAGACCCTTTCTTTAGGGACCAGATCTTTGATCAAGGTCTCTGATTTGAGATTAGAGCATTAATTATATCTCTCAACATACTGGCGTAGGCTTGAGTGCTAGAGAAAACACTTCTGGTGGAGAGCTTCCTAGATAAGCATGAACTAATGGTGAGAGCCACCACTGAATGAAAAGCAGCTGAGTCATTTCCAGTAGGTAGTAGGAAGATGACACAGAGGTCTATGTTTTCCAGACCTTCTTGAGGACAACCCTGGGAAGTAGGGTTAGAGGTGCGGATCTCACAAAGAAGAGGAGGTCAGCAGAGGATCTGACTGTGCTACTCATGCGGTGGGTAAGGTCAAATGGCTCGCGAGTGCCTAACCAACCACATCGATGATCAGCAGACGGTTGGTGGACTACTGATGTATAGGCATAGATTCGAGTGGGGAGGCCAGTATCGTAGCGGTCGTGGTATAAGAGCTTGTCATGAAGCCGTTAGTCTTGGCAATTTGAGGTTCTCCTGCTACCACCTCCAGGTGGTATCCCCCGACCATAGGGAGAAGGTGGAAAAAGAAGAGCTCAGCTTCAGGAAGCTAAGTCCTACAAACACGGAACTCCAAATATTATTTTAGGTATGATCTGTGTCTACTCCACCCTAGCTACATTTATTAAAGACACAGGATACAGTCACTCTTTCATTTCCACGACCCTCTTTTGGAGCTCAGAGATTCCGATGGAGCCATTAGCTCAATCCTTACATTTAGAGACTCCTACAGTAGAGGATTTGATTATTACACACCATTTTAGGTAGTGTGTGATTACTTTAGGAGGAGAGAGCTTAGAATTGGATCTCTTAGTAGCAGCATTGATGCCTTACGACATCATCATGGGTATGGACCAATTATACATGATCCATTCCCAGATCAACTGATTTAGGTGCAATGTATGGTGTGTCTGTGATGATAGGAACAGGTTTTCCTTCACCTAAAAAAAGGGATCCTTTACAACTATGTATGGAAATTCTCAGAGGAGGGTAGAGTCTATAAATCATCAGTATCCTCGCCTTACCCTAAGAGAAGTTGATGAGAGGAGTATGAACTATCCTGTAGTAGTGGACTAGTATGTTGATGTCATTCCCGAGGATTCTCCAGGACTACATCATAGTAGAGAGGTAGAATTCTACATCAACCTGTTCCATGGGTTGACACCAATATCTACCTCAGTATATCAAATGTCTCCCATAGTGCTTCTTGATTTGAGGGTTCGGCTAGAGGACTTATAGGGTAATTGCTTCATATGGTGTAGTTCTTCTCCATGAGCAGCCCCAATTTTTTCGCCAAGAAGGAAGACGAGAGTTTGGGGCTTTCTGTGGACTATCGGTACCTGAACCATGTAACCGTTAAGAACATGTATCCACTCACGAGGATTGATGATCTCTTTCCCCAGTTGAATAGAGGACTATTCTTTTCGAATATATACCACATAATAGGTTATCATAAGCTCAGAGTACAAGATGAGGATGTACCGAAGATGGCCTTCAAATACTGGTATGGCCACTATTAGTTCTTGTAGATTCATTTCGGCGTGGAAAATTCCACATTAGTGTTAATGGGACTCATGAATTGGAAATCCTAGCCTTACCTTGCTCGCTTCGTGGTGGTCTCCATTGAAGACATCTTGGGGTACTCATTATCGAAGGAGGATCTTTCCACTCATATATAGATAGTTCTTGATACACTCCTAGAAACCATATTTATCATAATCTCTCGAAGTGATAGTTTTATATATGGGAACTACACTTTCTGGGACACGTTATCTCAAAGGTTGAATTTGTAGTGGATCTGGTGAAGTTAGAGGCAGTGGTTTCTTGGGAGCCATCCACGAGTGTGACTGATGTGCGGAGTTTCCTATGGTTGGATGGGTACTATCGGAGATTCATAACTGACTTTTCTAGACTATCAACACCATTATCAACTTTAAAAATGATGGGATATCCTTTCTAGTGGATAGAGAGATGCAATTAGTGTTTTCAGGAGCTAAGGTGGAGACTGGCGAGTGCCCCCATCATAAGGATTCCAGAAGAGGGAGTATGGTATATAGTCGATTGCGATGCATCCGGGACAGAACTAGGATGTGTCCTGATACAGGAGTGAGTAGTGATCACCTACGACTCATGATAGTTGAGACAACATGAGATGAACTACGCTACCCAGGACCTGGAGTAAGAATTAGTGGTCTTTTAATCGAATATGTGGCCGCCCTACTTGATGGGGGGAATGGTTTACTGTATACTCTGATCAGAAGTTTCTCAGGTATATCTTCTCAGAGAAGGACCTAAACCTAAGAAATCAGATTTTTGTTGTTCCTCCATGACTACGACATTGAGATAGTTTACACTCTTTGGAAAGGGAACGTGGTGGCAGACACACTCTGTTGGAGGTCTTGTTTATAGTTGCTAAGAGTGGCCGCTGAGTAGCTAGCCGCGTTGAGGTTATCAGTCATACCTCCAATATATGATAATCTCATATTGTTACACTCATTTCACATCCCAATTGTTCAAAGGTTTATAGGAGGCATTCAGGACATAGCTACATTCAAGTACCGCCATTCATCCTCAAACATATGGTCATATGGAGCAGACCATACTGACCCTTGAAAACATGCTCCATGCTTGAGTTCAGGGCCATAATTGGGATGATCAAATTCCCTTGGGGGAGGTTTCATACAACAATGACTATCACTCCACTATCGACAATGCACCATTTGAAGCCTTATACGGGTGACCATGTAGATCACCTCTATACTGGATAGACCAAGGGGATTCAACAATTATGGGTCCAGACCTTGTACGAGCTACAATTGAGAAGGTGTAGATCATCCAAGAGTGGATGAAGACTACCCATAGTAGGAAAATTTTGTATAATGATAGAATACGGATACCCTTGCAGTTTGAGGAGGGAGAAAAAGTCTTCCTACATGCCTCACCTCGATCATGTTTATGGATCTTTTTTCGGGGTGGAATGTTATATCCAAGGTTCAAAAGACCATTCCAGATTATCAACAGAGTTATCGAGGTGTTTTTTCACCTATCTCTTCCCCCAAAGATGCACAGGGGGCACACCATTTTCCACTTATCATAGGTGAAGAGATACATGCATGATACATTTCATGTCATCAAGTGAGGTGAGCAGGACATTGATGATGGGGTGATGTTTGTAGTGTTCCTAGTGGATATAGATAATTTATAGGACTGGGAAATCTGTGGCTGGTCGATTACTCTAGTACTTGTTTGGTGGAACCACATAATCCTCAAGGAGAGAAAATGGGAACAGGAGGCTCAGATTCATGCTAAGTACCCCCATTTGATTTCATAACTTTTGTTGTGCCTTCTAGGGATTTAAATCCCTAAGGTGGGGAGAATGTAATGACCTATAAATTCTCTATAATGTTTTTAAATTATATGTAATTATTATAAGATAGTTAAAGTTAAGGACATGTGATTCGGAGACCCAGAAACTCTAGAACAAAATTATAAACTTCTTTTAAGGTATGTTCTATAAATGTGCATACGGGGATTTATGTCTTTTGAACCGATTAACGAATTAAAATTATGTGGGAATTGTTGGGCTCACAGTGCCATGATTCTCTTAGGAAAATCATAACTTTGTTAAAAAAATTGATGGAAAAGTTATTTTTCGGAATTTTGGAAAAAAATAAAAATATAATAACTAAAGAAGTTGTTTTATTATTTTTTCAACCATTGAGCGACAGTGGTAGGACCACAGAGTTGGTCGGTTATTTAATGTTGACCATTAAGTGACATGATACACTTGGTTGAGTAACTACTATGCTCAGGTAATTAATAGGTACATTAATTGGGGTTCATTTATGAACCACATTAATGAACCAAAATTTAAACACTTCAACTCTAATAGTTAATAAATCTTTTGGCGACAGATTTTAGGAACGTGGGAGAAAATGTTGACATACTGCTAGCGATGAATTCCTCTAACAAACAATATATATTCAATGACGCCATGGTGGATTTGATCCACAGATCGAAGAACACCGAAGAACATCTTCGAGCCATGGATTCTCCTCCTTCATCATCTGTAAATCCAACATGTTCAAGGTAGGGGGTTTAATTATTTATGCATTTAAATGATTTCTCTTCCATGTTTTTGGTTAATAAGAAGAAAAAGATCAACAGAATAATGAGTTGTTCCAAGATTCATTTTTTCTTGTGGGTGGAAGTGGTGGGAAATTGTTTTGGGTTAATCATTCTCTTTAGTTGAATGATTCCTTCCCATGTTATAACGCTAACACAGAGGGCCCATGCCGAACCAAACAAGGCACAAACCCTATGCCAAACATTTTCATGGTGCCTTCCTCAAGGCAGATCAATGAATGTATCCGAAATGTGATTTCAAGTTTCATGACATGAAGGCGTCATCCCAAGTGGCACGTAAGATTAGAAGGCATGAAGAATGGACCACCAGAGTGTGTCTGGTGGTCTGGAGAACTTTCTTTCAGGAGGGTGGTGGTGCGGGCCGTGTGCCAGTCAGACGGTGGTTCACCATGGAGGAGGTGATGGTATCCATTGGGCTACTACGGAGGAGGCTCGGTGGATCCATCCATAATGGTAGGCGGACCCACACCTATGGGTCCTCCCTATGACCGGTCCATGTAGACCGGTCAGGTGAAGCAGTGCCAAGCTAGTGCTGCTGATGGAGGACCTGAATGGACCATGTCCCTTTGGGGGAGTGCGGATCATGACCAGCAGGCTAGGTCAGGCTGGTCCCGCTGCCCAGCATGCCGGGTCGGACACGGGTCAGGTCGGGTCGTCCTGACTGGGGTGGACCAGACCCAGAGCCAATTTGATCCAGTTTCGCTTAAAGGTCCATAACTTCTAAACTGGACATCCGTTTGATGAACTATCTATGGAGATGGATCCTTATAATGAGGAGGAAATTTTGAGATACTCTAGTAGGGTTTTATAGAACTTTGGAGTACATTCGGGGTGGATCTGACTTGAAACCAATTGGTCCCTCTGCACTAAAATCTCTATAAATTATAAACCGGGTGTTGGATTGACTCACTATCTGTTACGTTGGAACCCTTATGACATGGAAGTTTTTCGAATTACATATTCATGTGGATATGAGGTAGTTGAGTAATGATCAATGGCTCGAGCAGAATAATCTATGGAACTCAAGCGCACCTAGTGCCAAAATCATGTGGTTGGCTATTAGGTGAAGGGAGACCCTTCGTGGATCGGAATCAGAGTGACCCTCTGTGGATCAGCAGTAGCACAAACCAATGAGGACAAGCCTTATAGAGGTACATCATGGATCATTGACTTATAACCCTATGTGGATAGATGAATTATGAACCTATATGGATTGACAACTTATGACCCTGTGTGGATCGACGACTTAAGACCCACTGTGGATCAAATTATTAGGACCCTGTGTAGATCAACGACAGATGACCTTGTGTGGATCGGTACATATGACCATGTGTGGATCAGAAATAGAAATAATTATTCATCATTCATGAGAGGAACTTCTAAAAATAATAAGATGATTTAGCTTTATGAATAATCATCTTTATTCTTATTTATTAAGTTATATACCCGGTGTGAGCTGTCTTTTACTTTGTTTTTTGTGTTTGAGATCATGCTTTGTGGTTTTTCCTTTAGAGAATTCTCGGAGACCATCGAGGGTATCGGTGTCCCAAGTGGCTATTGTTATACTAACCACTGAATGAGATTCATCTATACCTATTTTTGTCTTCTAAAGACGATAGACAACTTTGACCGAGATTTTGGAGCTAAGACTAGATGGTGTACGGAGGTGACCGGTTGATGTGGAGAACCGTAGTGATGAGATGAACATACCCTTCAAGTATGATCCTTGTAGTATGACATTAGGTGATTATTTTAATTTTGATACACATTATTTTAGTTTTTTTATATACTGTCACATTCTTATTTAGTTCACACATTTACTTTCTACAGCTATACTACATGGTTTTCTCTTGTTGTGTATGTGGTTTATGTGTTTACAGGTTTAAAGGTAATTTCTTCCCATTTTCGGGATATACCATTACAATTCAAGTTTCTATTCCCTAGCCTATCGAAGGAGGGCTTGGGGTAGTCACGATATATGCCCTCGAGGGCTGGACGTGACATTATTCTACCTTCTGACCGAGAAATTTCTTGAACTACTTAGTTGATAATGGTCAAGATCCAATACCTTTCACCAATCATAGAGTGAAGTTGCGATCAATTTATGTAATATTAACCAACTAGGGGGAATCCCTATTCTTTTTAATTTGTATGATGAATTAATTCCTACAGAAAAAACATGGGAAAATTAATAGAAAGTGTCTACATTGAAAAGTGTCGTGTGAATAATTATAGAAAAATCACATAGTCAGTCCCACCACGCATTCTCAATCAATAATTTTGATGATTATATTATGTTTTTGTTGTGATTATGTGGTCTGAGACCAAATATTAAAAACATCATCATTCACACAACATAAAATATATGAATAATTCATGGTTTGTACTGGGCTACCATAGATGTGGGTCAATACACAACGAGGGCTTACAAGCTACATCTAGAATTGTCACTAAACTTCAGGTTGGTGGGTATCCTTACCATATTCGGGAATGGATATAATTTCCCAACCTGTGATGTCTACACTAGTGTCTATAAATATACTTTAGTGATGGTGGTCACACTGGCAGAGGGACCTCCCATCAACTTGGTCATTTATACCCTTTCTTTTATTTATGAACTATTGGGACAAATACCAGAAGGAAGACCCTAGAATCACCTATGTGGTCCATTTTAGATTATGTGAGGATGGGTGTAGGAGAACTGTCAATGCAATGAGTATCAGCACACCACAATATTCTCCCACTCCCATTTCATCCCTTCCCTTCTTGATATTGTCAACATTAATATTATACCCATTGGAATCGATAGAATGTCAGATCTATATAGTGTATTTTACCAATTCTATTTTTCACATTACCCTGGACCATATGAATCATTGGTGGATGATATAAGTGGTTATTTGGAAGAACTCTCTTATATTACTACATTACGAGACTAGATCTTAATTTCTTAAGTAGATAGGGTTACAACATAGGAACCTTACACCCCTTATTGGTTTTCAAGGAAATTTGGATGCCTGTGTGAAGTCACATGTTCACTTATTACCCATATTAATATATAATCACACCTAGTCATTCAATATCAATTTTACATGATTATGAAGTGTGAGGATTTTGGAATACAAATAATTTTTCTTCCCATAAGAGTTTTAAGTAGATTATCATGGGATTATTCTCTGATTTGGTTGGATTACTACACTGATGGGCTTCTTTTGAGGTTAGTGTGATGGGTTCATAAATTGTTGGTCACTGATAGACTTTCAAAAATTTTATCTACATTTCCTACTTCTGCTGGAAGAATATGTTCCTCTTATCATCATAGGAATTTAGAGTTTGATTCATCCACCAGACCTCTTTATACGGGGTTTGGATTAGACACTATACTCGTAGCTCATGCTATCGACATTCCCACTGAGGCAGGATTGAGTGGACCAATAATGATCATTCCAATGATTAAGGCCAATCCTTCCCCTTTAGACACTGATATTGAACACATCATTGTGATGAGGAATTTTCTTATATGTTTGTTGCATCTCAGGGTGATTCTATCCACCATATCCAAAATCCATAATAATATACATGTGTTAATAGGGAAACAAAATCAATGTCGTGGAGAAACTAGTAAAAATAAGACTATACCAGAATGGGCCTCACACCAAATATTCACAATAACTACTAAGACTCTCTTGGTATAGTTTTCCAAAAATGTGAAAACTCTCCGCCATATTTTTATCATCTTGGTCTCATGGGTCATTTATTTTTGGAAACTAAATGTTCTTATCCAATTGATTTTCATTGCACGAGAAGGCCTAGATGCTTTCTAAGGTGTCCATTAATAGATTAATTCCTACTATAAACTATCGAAATCCTTATGGAAAATTACTATTGTGCTACGCCACTTGGCTACCAAAGAAGTGGAAAATTTTTATAAAGTGGTTTCATAGATAATATATGTATAACATTGTGTGGAATTTGTTGAATGTTTGATGGTGTAGTTGTTATCAATTACTGCCAATTTTTAAGCCATAAATACAAAATTCAATACCATAAGGACATATTTAGAAAAATACATCTGACAACTATTGTTTAAGTCATGAAAATTTCTACTTTGGAATGGACCCATGATGGTCTACATCAAACATTATTCAATTTTCTAATGAAATTAATCCATGCTTCATTATAGAATTTTAGTTTGTTTGTGTCCAACATTTTTGTAGCTTTAGGTAGAGACTCTATGGTGTTGATGCACCTCTTCCATAATTCAATGAATAAATTAAAATAGTTTTTCTTCTAATCCTTATCATTTATCATGTCCATTAATTACAATAAATTACAACATGATGAATTTTGAAAGATAATATCCATTGAGGAATGATTTTAATCACAATCTCAGATAAATAAATTAAAATATTGACATAATAATCATATTTTGGCTAGAGCTAAGTAACTTAGCTAGCATAGTTTTACGATTTATAGGGTTACATGGAAAACCCCTAAAACCATGTGTCATTTCTGTTATCACCCTAAATTCTTCCTAATCCCAATTTATTATCAGATTAAAAGAAATACCGGAATTTTTCATATGACAACCTTTCTAGGATTTTTATATAAATTTTTTTATTTTTTCGTTTTTAATTGGTCAAATTTTTCTAAGACATGAATAGAATATGTTCAATAAGTTAGAACTCAACTTTGTTATAGGATTTTCTATGCGGGTTTTGTGCTTGGAGATTTTTTCGTCTCTATTTTTGGGTAATTTAGATTCTTAATATAGACTAACATGACTAATGTTTTTGGTTAAAGAGCTCTGACCAACAACCATAGGGTGTAGAACCCAATTAGGATTACTGATCGATAATGCCTAAATATTTTTTAGACATGAATGAGGGATTTTTCATGAACCTAGTTTTGTGATGTAAAAATATAATACACAACATGGGGAATGTATGTAATGGGTGTCTAGGAAAATGGTTTCAGATAGGATGTTATTGGGTTGTGCATATGTAGGAAAAACCTCTCTTGTGGATTACTTTTCCTTTTGTTGAAAGACCATTTTTGAGCATCTTATGTAGATCCTGGTGGGGAATATTATGCATAGTCAAACAAAGGTTTCTTCAGTTCATTGACCCTTTATTTATGATATCTATATTATTTATGAATGTTTTGATTTTTCAAGAACGCCATGGGAGACCTATTGAGGGAATGATATTTGAAATTAATAAGGGCATTGTATCGACACTGTCTGTGAATGAAAAACCACTAACACATAAATATTTATAGTATAAATGAGCTCTAGATCATGATTGAATGTAATTTCATGAAACTAGGATATATAATTTATAGTTTATCATCTCACAATGCTGAAATTAGATGGATATGGTTTTTTGTTCACTTAGATCTGACCAAGAAAAAATCAATTTTCCCATATCATGGTAATATGTCCATGAATTATCTATCATATTTATACTTGAAGGGGGGATGTTTTTAAGAAATAATATGTGTTATTCCAGATATAATAGATGATATGTGGAAATTAAGGCATTGGGGAATACATTGATAGGAAAATCGTCACCGAAGATGAATTTCCATTTGATTGACATGCCTTTTTATGGGAATCATATGAAAAGAGAACTGGGAAATATTGCTTCATAGTCAAACAATGGTGTCCTCAAGACACTGTCCCCGCCATTTTTGATGGTTGGGGAGGATTATATGGATTTTTACCTTTTTATACACACATTCTAGTTTTCAAAATGAGAGTTCCTGAAATTGAAAGGGTTATTTTATGTTGAGATTTTTCAAGAGTGGGTATAAATGTATTCTGTAGGAAAGTATGAGATGGTTCCACATACAGGTCTGACCCAAGCACATAGAAGGGATACTTTTTTCTATAATATATAGATGTATTATTAGATATTTATGTGCCACTATATATTAAACAAGGGAATGAATTATTCCAGACATTGTTCTTGGAAGTTTCCCACACACACAGATCATTCTTTTGTTTTGGAAAAGGGAATTTTAATTTTGATTAGAGCTCTCTAATGAGGTGATGTTCATATTAAATTATCCCATCCAAGACTACCTTAGGAAAATGAAATTGGGACAAATTTTTTTGTGGAAGTACTGGGATAAGGGGTCACTATGTTTCAAATTGAAGTGAGATTCTGACCATGCAAAGTTTATATACGGTTCCTTATACAAGTATGACCGCTTCAAAAGGAAAGGATAATTTATTTATTATTTTGGAATGACCCATGATTGGATATGTGGGTGTAATGTGAGAATCAAATTACAACTATGACATTAGCCATATAGTTTTAACAACTAGAGATGCAGACAACATGAGGTATTATAGGTTTAGGATGTATGGCTAGGATCATATTTCATGGAAGAAATGAATAATTGGAGGTTTATCAATCCAGAATGATCCAATGTGAGGGATAAGATATTTTAATCCATGGTTTCATATATTCATAGATCATGAGAAGTGATATAGGGATTAGAACCCATCAGGGAGCATAAATATTTGAAAGGCCTCTACTAAATATTAATTTTTTGTTGATTGAATGGACTTTTGTGGGCATCAGAGCCAACTAGGGCATATTTCTCATAGCTAAACAGTGTTTTCATCTAGATATTGGCCCTCCCCTTTCTGATGTCAATAAGATGTTTATTAGGATCTAAAATTTCCTAGAGCATAGAGTTTGATGAATGGAATGTTTGTGTTTAAGAATGTAAAAAATATATTGACTACAATATTCCATGATGTTTAAAATACCCTACATAGATATGAATCATATAAAGGATTAATTTTTATTGCTTTATATATTCTTGAATGAGTTACCCAAGATTCATAATTCCTAAATAGATCTTTGTTTTTACATATGAGATGGGGATATTTTATATTTTTACCCATTGTTGGGAATATAAAAAATTGCCTAAGAATCACTAAATATTATTTCAAAATAATAATAAAACCCCACATTGTTAATAAAAATGATTAATTTTATGATTAATATTATATCGAGGATCTCATTAATAGGTTCCATGGATTCTGTCTGGCTAAAACAGCATTACATATCGTGTAATCCAAATTACATACAGTGTAGTTGTATTCAGTGCATTAAGAGTAGTTCAGAAATTTCTCATGTTTTTTCATTTATGACATGTAGTGTTGTTAATTCTTACACTGCATGTTGACCAGGATAGACTGGCACACAATCAGTGAGACTACACACCATTTGGCCTACATCACAAAGATTTTAGTCCATTTTAGGTCAGGGGTAGTCTATGTATCCAATACACGTCTTAGCCAAATGGGGATCATGTAATGGGGAGTCAACATGTCATGTAGCCAACTACACACACTATTTACTCCAATAATTCTAATGTGCGCCTCACATGTTGAGTCCATATTCATGTAATTTAGATACCCAGTGAAATATGTACATGCCGTGTAGATGGGATCTACACACTGTGTACTTTTTCTAGTTACGTAGTCTTAAAATTTATTATATTATGTAACCCTTAAGACATGTACATGCATGTCGGTGTAAAACTAGGACACGTCAAGTGAGTGGAATGAATATATATATATATATTCACATCTTCATAATATTCACAATTTTCACAATATGTATGAATTGTATTAGAATTATTATTCTGTGTTTGTTTCCCTCTAAAATTGGGGATGACCTCATTGATTGAAGGTTCAAACATTCCAATCGGTTTCTAACGGGTTTGTTCGTAGAATCAGAAACATCCAATGATTCCATATCCATTTAAACATACTTTCCAATGGTAGGCACTCATTAGTTGTGGACTTATGAGGCTTAGGAATTTGCATTGGTCGAGAAGATGGGAGGTTGGACTCATCACACCTTTTTTAGGGGAATTATTATCTACTCCAGGACTCTATTTATAGATTTAAGTTATGCTCGTGAATCTTTATTAAATTACCAAGTATTAAATGAGCTTTCATTTAGATCTGACAATCAATGATTGATATGTAAGAAATTTAGAGAATCTTTTATATGTATTCGAGGTTCCTTGTCGATAAGGAATCATTTGTATTTGTTAGAGATTCTTATTCAATGGTATCCTTCAATACATAAAAGCCTCTTGGTCATTGTGATGATCATACTAGTTTTAAAGCCACTCAGTGGGGCACTTGAAGTTTATTTTCATTTGGAAGGACATGGATTATTTCAGAGATGGGATCATACCCGTAGATGGGCTACACATATATCCTTTGTTTTAGAAAAGGAATCAGAACCCACATAGTTCGAATAAAGGAGTATGTTGTTTATGATTGATGGCTCAAAGAAAGATTTCATAACTGCTTTTACACTCTAAGCTCACGTGTGTCTTGCTCGGTGTGAGAAACAAGTGGTATTGGTAAAACCAGACAATTGTTCCATGAAAGATGCAATCATAAGAAATGATGTGGGGCTTATGTATGTATGACTGCCCAAATAGATGAAGATTAAGATTTAATTTATAGAAGAAATCCAGGAACATGGTCGATAAAGGTATATGTACTTTATGGAGATTTGGATACTCTAATCTTGGGGCTTACTCCTAAGAAAGATGCCCATGTTAGGAGGAGACTTATGATTGGATTTTACTCTTGAGAAGGAAGCCCAGATCAAAAGTAAATTAGGACTGGTTAAGAGAAATTAAGACCGGGGATTACTCCTGAAAAGGAATCCCATGTTAGGGGAATTATGGCTGGTGCTTACAACTGAAAAGGAGGCCCAAATTATAGGACTTGGGGCTTATTCCTAAGGAGGACCAATTAAGAGAACGTGGAATGGGGATTACTCCGAAAAAATAGGCCCAAATTAATTAGGATTTGGGGCATACTCCTAATGAGGATGCCCAAATTAAAGAGGATTTGGGTCTTACTCCCAAGGAGGATGCCCAAATTAATGAGGACTTGGGGCTTAATCATAAGGAGGATGCCCAAATTTGAGATTGGGGATTACTCCTGAGGAAGAATCCTAAGTTAATAGAATTATGATTCAGGCTTAATCTTGAAAAGTAACCCCAAATTTGGGAACTTAGAGATTGGGGCTTACTCCTGAGGAGGATGCCCAAATTAATGAGGACTTGGGGCTTACTCCTGAGGAGGATGCACAAATTAATGAGGATTTGGGGCTTTCTCCTAAGAAGGATGCCCAAATTAATGAGGATTTGGGGCTTACTCCTAAGGAGGATGCCCAAATTAATAAGGACTTATGGCATACTCTTAAGGAGGATGACCATGAATAGGGTTCTCTCATGTTAAAGAATGAGGTTGAATAAATGAAATCTCTAACTTTAGTGACATAAAGATGTGTACATCACTAGGTTTTGAGAGATGTTCCACGAAATTCCTTTCAGATAAGGAATTCAATCAAGAAAACATGCCATAAATGGATTTGAAGAGTGTCTTGAAGATTGAATCTTGAATAGGAGAGGTGAAATGGCATAAGAGGGGTTAAATGGGCAGGAGGGGCTACTAAAAAGAGAAGGGCGCACAAGTCCTGGAAGGCGCACAGGTACTGCGTGGGCGCACAAATCCTGGGCACGCATGTATACCTGTGCGGCACATGGGTACTTCCACGATTTTCAGCTCTTAGGGTAATACTTGGGTGATCCTTGACCAAAGCCTTTTTAATTATCCCGAGGTACGTCCAGAAGAGTGGCGCGCAAGTTTCAATGAGTAGGTACGGAGGCACGCAAGTGTGTCCATTTCCCTTAAGCATAAAACACTTAGCCGCGAAAGTGTTAGTAAATTCTAACACTTAGACTTTATTCCTCTTGTTTAGACCTTCCATTATAGGTAAATAATTACCTTAGAAGTGTTTGGAAGACTTGAAGAAGAGACTTGGGAATTCATAGCTCTGTATCTGAATTCTGGAAAAAATCCTCTTCAAATGGGGGGCCCACCAGGGGTATTTATAGGCTGCAGAAGACCCTGGGCGGTTTTTAAATAGGGCGCGCAAGTCACATTCATGACCATTAGGCGACGTGCATGTGTACTTGTGCGACAGTGAGGCAACCTATGCGACCCAAAGTTATTTGACTCCTTTTTCATTCCTTTGTCATTTTTTGATGTTTTCTCCAAAGGGTGAAATAATTTCTGCTAAGTCATTTCCCTTTCCATTCCTTTAGAAAATGTGATGAAAAGGAGCATCAACAAAAGTCCCCCTCAGAGTTGGATCCGAAAGAATAAGGATGTGACTCTAAGGAAAAGAATAAAACCAAAGGGAAAGAGGCGTGCAAGTGTTCAGCATGCAGCACTCGCCGCGCAGGTGCGAGTCACCCATGGCTGGAGCACCCTGGCTCTAGGCGCGTAGGTGGCCGGCCTGGCCTATATATATGCACTCATTTGTCGAGCATAGCATCAAATTTCAGATTTTCAAGCTCTCACCGCGCAAGTCACCTTCATCACACAAGTTGCTCTCTTTTCCGCTTTTCCATTGCTTTCACACTACTGTCAAGGTAAATGGATTTGTACGGTGAGACATGCACACTAAATACTTGCGCGGCACATTATAATTGCGTGACACATGCACACTTTCACTCCAAGATCAGACTTGCGTGCCCTAATTCCTTAGCCAATTTTTCAAATTCCTTCACACGTTTTATACAAAATTAACTTAGTTTAAGAGTTAATTATTCTACTTTTGTACAGATCCAATGGTTCCTATGTGAATCGGAATAACTGATGAACTGGAAAGAAAAAGAATTGATGATATGATGGACATCTTTGTCCATGATTACTATACCGTCTGCGACATCACTCTCCCAAATTTGAAAAAGTATTTGAAGAAGTATCATCGTGACTTCCCCAGAGCATTTATCTGCCTTTGTTTGGCTATGGTCATCTGCGAGAAGTCACCATTCCAGAGGCAAAGAACTATATTCCTGAGATGCAGCTGCACTAATACTCCTCTATTTTGGTTATGCGGTGCATTAAGAGCAACAACAATGGTGTGAACTTTTAAAATTGTTTCTCCGAGCGATTTCCTTGCAGATATGAAAATGGAAATCCCATGGGCTGAAATATTTTATGCTTCTAGTTGGTGGAGAGAAGAAAAACATGGAATTAGAATAATATCTGAAAATAGTACTCTCTCCAAATGGCTCTTTACATCCAATGCTTCATTCCCAAATCCATGTATCCATCTTCCATGTCTCTTGGACAGAAATAGAGTCATTGTTTGATCAGCAGAAACGTTTCTCAAACCGCACTCATGAACATTCTTTTACAATTTTTACAAGAAGAGCTGGTATCACTGCATCTCTTATTGTATCCAGTTGAATGAATTCTAGGTGGCATCTAAATAATCTCGGGATGTCGTAAATCAAATGAAGAGTTATGTTTAAAGCCTTATGTAATTCATGAAAAAGAGAAGAGACTCCAGTCTATGGATGTCCTTCTAACTCTTGTGCATCAATGAAAACCACTATCTTCCTCAATCATTTGTTCTTGTATTCTTTGATACCTGTTTTAAATTTTACCTAATCCAAAGGGCCTAGTAAGCATAGTTTGATTTTTTTTATTAGGATTATTATAAATAATCCTACAAACATTGAATCTTTTAATTCCTCAATATTTCCTAACTCATAAAAATGAATGTTTAGTGAGAAAGAAATTATCTTTTATTCAGAGTTCCCTTGTATTTTGTGGGCAGTTTAAAGTCATGCATGTCAGACATAAAAAAGGCTAATGTTTAAGATCAAAATAGATTTGGCCGAATGAATTAGAATTGACTCAATTCCTTGAAAATTTATCTGAAAATATATTACCATACTCATGTATGAGGGAAAATATGTAAACAATGACTTAAGAAAATTTGAATCTGAGTAATGATATGAAAAAGAGCTAATAAGGCATTAGAAGAAGTAGTTCCCAAGAATGAATTTACCATTATTTAACAAACCCGTTAGGGGGTTGAATTATGAAGGGCCACCTAAGGGCATTGGCTGCATAGTCAAATAATAGCATCTTTTGGCCGACAGGTCTATTATGTAGACTACTTATGCAAGGCCGCCTAATGGCACGTGCTGCATAGTCAGGAAAAAGAATGCTTAGAAATTTACTTTTCTACTTCTAAGAAGCTAGTGAAAGTTTATGGGGATTCATCTTTTCCAAAGTATAGAGTTTGCAGTATGGAAATAGGTACTTGAATATGGAGAAGATATTTTCAATCAAGATTTTCTAAGAATTGGATGAATGTTACTCATACGAAGGTCTAACCCAAGCCTAGGGAAGGGAAATATAAACTGTAGACTTCAATACTTTTAGATCATGAAAAAGAACATGGAATAAATGTGTTATGGATTGTAATTTTTTTACAGATCCTTACATATTTTTGATAAGACCAATAAGGAAAAAAGAGGCTTTCTTCCCAAGAATGAAGTTACCAGTATCTGAAAAACCTACTAGGGGGTTGAATTATGTAGGTCCACCTAAGAGAATTGGCTGCATAGTCAAATAATAGTATCTTTTGGATGAAAAATCTGTTATGGAGACTATTTATGCAAGGCCGCCTAAGGGAACATGCTGCATAGTAAGTAAAAAGAACACTTAGAAATTTGACATTTTTGTGACTAGAAGTCAAGAAAAGGGTTATGAAGATCTGAAAATATTTAAGGTTAGGATTATGACACATAAAGATGGGTGTTTTCCAATGTTTACAAGGATGCACAGATCAATGCTAACCATAATTATGTTGTAGCTGGGTCCTTAATTGAAATGTTGTACTTCACTGCGTATCTCGTAAGGATGGGAATCAAGTCGTACGTAGTTCTTGAACTATAGTTTAACGTCTTGTGGGATGAAAGTATAAGAGGTCTTAGTTCAGGGTCATAGAGATCGTACCATTATAAGAAATACACAGTGTGTTTTCATGGGGACTTTTCCGCCAAGGGAATTAAAGTGTAATTTGGGGTTACTCCCAAAGACTTGGGGCCGGATTCGATGGACACTCGAATGTTCCTACGTATCCCATAAGGATGGGAATCAATCCCATGTAGTTCTAGAAATTCCCTCTGTACAAATTTGGTTCGTACATGTGGAGGGTGAAAGGGGACTTTAGTGGAATGATGGTTTGACCCAAAATAAAAGGTTCGAGAAATTTCCATTTATGCATGTAGTATTTGGAATGAAACATGATTGAAAATCAATGTAAATAATGATTCCATCTCAGGTGAGGGTATAAAATAATGTTATAGTTTATTTTTATACTGGACAAAAAATGATGTACAGTTTAACGTCATATAGCAAGGACGAATGTGAACCAATGTAAACATATTAATTCTGGGAGCAGTTTCACAAATCAACATCGTACGAGATGGAGGTGAACCGATGTGAAGAGATTGGTTTTGGGATTCAACCTTGGGAGGTTTCCTACGTACCCATCCTAGAATGCAAGGATCAAAGTCAGCGTAGTTAAATTAAAGAATGAATTAGTGATCAAGTTGTTCTTTGGTACAACGACCTAAAAAATTGGGTTGGTACTTATGCATGGTTAGTGGCCCAGAGAGGGTGTTATGGTTGATGTTTACTCTATGCTCATGTGATTCATACTCGGTGTGAGAAACATGAGGTATTAACAACCTTAACGATGCACCGTTTAATGTCACGTAGGACATACAAAGGGACTATGCAGTTTAAAGTCTTACAGTGAGGACTATTGGTGATGCACAATTTAGTGTCATGTAGAAGGGAAAAAATACAGTTTAATGTCATGTTGGACGTATTAAAGGACTTTTGTACAGTTTAGTGTCATGTAGCTAGGACAATGGGGACAATATAGTTTAACATCATGTTGGACGAAAGGGGGACTGTGCAGTTTAATGTCATGCAGTAAGGACAAAAGAGTACACTGTTTAACGTCATGTTGGACCTATTAGGGACTTTTGCACAGTTTAACTTCATGTGGGATGAAAAAAAGGGATGATATAGTTTAGCCTCTTGTTGGATGAGGTATGCGAATAGTTTAAGGTCGTATGCATGGAACATTGCTATATAGTTTTATGACATATAGCAAGGACGATGAAGGGGACACAGTTTAACGTAATGTTGGATGAAAGTGTGAATAGTTTAAGGTCATATGCATGGACTGTTGGTTATGAAGTTTAACATCTTGCTGGACGTAAGGGACTTCTGTATAGTTTAGCGTCATGTAGTTAGGACGTCACTGTTTAACGTCATGTTGGACGTAAGTAATAAAAATAGTTTAAGGTCATGTGTATGGACCGCTGGTGTCTATTTTAACATCATATAGCAAGGATGATGCGTAATACAGTTTAACATCATGTAGGAAAATTACAGGGACATAAAAATAGTTTATGGTCATATTCTTAGACCACAGATGGTGCAGTTTAATGTCTTGCTGGACATAAGATACATTTGTATAGTTTAGCGTCATGTAGTTAGGACGTCATAGTTTAACGTTGTGTGGGAAGAAAGTAATACAAATAGTTTAAGTTCATATGCTTGGACCTTAATAATGTATTTTGTGTTTATACAAAATAATTCTTCAGAAATATATAATTTGTTGGAGTAGTGATGAGTTCTCCATCCATTAAGATTAATTAATATGCTCTATTGGAGTAGACCTTATTTATTGAATAAGGTCCATCGCATTTTTCTTCAAGCATGGGAGGTTTATTTCCTGATATCATTGGAGTTCTGAGAACCAATACCAGTTCTCTCTGAATGAATGAACAAAGACAAAAATATTTGTTGAATGCTCATGCTATTCGATTCTGCTAGACTTCCAAGTGGTGCAGTGTGCATAATCTTTTCTCATCTAACCATTCCAATTCATCCAATCGCTTTTGAGATTGTTCATATGTAGATGACTGATCACAAATATCTACTCTCATGGAGGGTAAATGAACCTTAATTGGTAAGACTGCTTCCATTCCACATACCAGTGAATATGGAGTTGACCGCGTTGCAGTGCGGGTGGTGGTCCGATAAGCCCATAAAGCATGAAAGAGTTTATCTGGCCATGACTTCTGATCTTTATCCATCATCGTTTGTAGTATGTTTGAAAGAGTCTTGTTGAAGGCTTCTATCTGGCCATTGGCAGTTGTACGATTCCGAGATGAATGATTGGATTCGATGTTGTATTATTGATACAACTTCTTCATCTCGGATGAACAGAAGTTGGTACCATTGTCTGTCAATATGGTATAAGGGACACCAAATATAGAAATGATGTTATCCTTGATGAAGCTAACAATGCTTTTTGAACTAACTTCTTTGAGAGTTATTGCCTCTTCCCATTTGGAAAAGAAGTCAGTAGCAGTAAGAATATACTTAAACAGCTTGGTTGTAGCTGAAGGGTAAGGTCCTACCACATCCATTCCCCATGTGGAAAATGGCCACAAGTACATAGCTGTATGAAGCAAATCCATAGGATGGTGAATGAAATTGGAATGTACATGGCTTGAATGACACTTCTTTGTTAAATCAATACAATCTTGAATCATTAAAGGAAAAAAGTATCCAAGCCTTCCAATATGATCATACAGTCTATGTCCAGACTGGTAGGCACCACAGACTCTTGCATGCACTTCTTTCATGACAGCCATCATCTCTTCACCATTAATGCATCTGAAGAGAACTCCATTAAAACCACTCTTGTAGAGAATTTTCTCTAGGTGATCTGGGATATCACAAAGAGAAAAATTTACCACAAGTCACCGAATTTGTTCTTTGCCGTCTCTATTAGGTGGAAGTGTTCCATTTTGAAGGTATTCCTTGATAGGTGTCATCCATCCTTTAGTATGACCATACGGTTTAGGAATGGGACTAATTTCATTGATCTCCTCTATTCTGGTTTGAACATAAGGTGAAATTGTATGACGGTGGGAAATACTGATGGTTGTTTTGTCCCGATTTGGATCTGCCAGAGCTGTGGCTATATTAGCCAGTGCATCAGCTTGAGCATATTTTGATGGCGGGACATAAGAAAATGTCGGTTCCATTAGAAATTCTTCCATTAACTCTCTGACATAATCATACCAAGTTATTAGTTCTTCTTTTTTGATGGTATAATCCCCACTGACTTGTTTCATTACCAGGTCTGAATCACCTTTCACCATTAAATGATTCACTTGTGCATGAAGCACCAACTCTAATCCTACGATGAGGGCCTGGTATTCTGCTTCATTATTGGTACCACGTTCCCACAATAAGAAGGAATTTGGTAAAAATGTCTTTTCCGGGGAAATAAGAATAACTCCTAATCCAACCTTGTTGAATTTAGGATCTTCCATTTTCTTCCCTGTTGGACTTCTGGAAGCACCATAAAAATACATTTCCCATACTTGAGGACTATCCTGAATAGAGAAGACTTCATCATTAGAAAGTTCAATATCTGAATATGTATCTTATACTAAAGGATGTTCAGTAAGGAAATCAGCCAGATCTTGGCCCTTTATTGCCTTTTGAGACACATACTGAATGTCGAATTTCTGCAAAATAACTATCCACCTTTCCAGACGTCCTGTAAGCATTGGAAGACTAAGGTTGAATTTGAGAGGGTTCTTGAGAGATACCAATTAGACCTCGTGATGTTGCAGGTAGTGTCTCAACATCTGAACTGCAAAGATTAATGCCAGGCAACACATCTCAATATTTTAATATCGGGTTTCTGCTTCAAGCATAGTCCGACTGAGATAGTAAAAGTTGTTTTCATTCCCAGCATCATTCTTCTGAGCAAGAAAGGAACCCAATAATCGCTCTAAGGCTGTCACGTAGAGGAAAAGTGGCCATCCATCAACATGTGGCATTAGTACCGGTGGACTCAGGTGGTTTTTCATGAGAATATCGAATACATCTTAACATTCTTCAATCCACTAGTAAGTGACTCCCTTCTTCATGAATTCGGTGAAGGGTAAACTTTTACCTGCCAAATTGGCGATGAAACGCCAAATATAGGCTAAGTGTCCTTGAATTCCTCTTAATTCATTCAAATTTCTAGGAGGTGACATACCAAGGATTGACTTGGTCTTCTTAGGATTGACTTCAATACCACGATGGTGTATAATAAAGCCAAAAAATTTTCCTAAGCTTACCCCCAAAGCACATTTTAAGGGATTCATCTTTAAATTATGTTGTCAAATCTTGTGGAATATGATTTCCAAATCAGCCAAGTGATTAGAATGTTGTTCGGATTTGACCACCAAATCATCCACATAACATTCAAAAAACATCCCTAAAAAGGGTTTGAAGATATGATGCATGGCATGCTGATATGTTGCGCCTACATTCATTAAGCCAAAGGGCATTACCCGTTAGCAAAACACATCCTGAGGTGATCTGAAGGCTGTGGACTCCTCTTCTTCTGGAGCCATTCAGATTTGATTATTTTTAGAATATCCATCCATGAAGGAAAGTGCTTCATAGCCAGCTGTTTCATCGATTAAAAGTTCTGTAATCGAAACTCGAAAATCATCCTTAGGACAATGCCGATTAAGATCTCTGAAATCGATGAAAACTCTAATTTGTCTATTCTTCTTCTTCACAGGGAAAATATTAGACAACCAAATGGGATATTGAACTTCTCTGACGAATTTAGCATTGATACTCTTATCCACTTCAGCTTCAATTTTGGAATCATATGTCCAGTGTGTTCTTCTCGCGGCTTTCTTAAATCCTCAATTTTCTTCTGGTAAACCCAAATGACGAGTAGCAAAACCAGGATCAAGCCCAGGCATCTCTGTATACTTCCAAAAAAATATGTCTCGATTTTTCTTTAAAAATGAAATAAACATCTCTTTTTCTTCAAGAGTCATGGCCGCACTGATTAAAGTGGGGCGCGGATCTTCATTTGTACCCAGATTTATTTTTCCGAGTTCATCCACGGTGGTAGAGATACCCTCTTCAAATGCTGGAGGAGAATCCTTGGGATTTTCCTCTTCTTATTCAACATGTCTTATCTATTCCATTTTTACTTGCATAGTAAATGATGATGTAAAATTTCCATGATTAGAAGAGATGTTAAAATTTGAACATCTTGAAGAAGAAGATTCCATTTCGGACCCAATTGATGATGAAGGGTCTTCCTTGGGAAATAAAGACAAAATTATGGATTGAGAATCGACATCATTTTTCACCTCTGATGTTTCTATAAATTCTTTTGGCATGATTGGAGAAGTATAGACTTGATGGATTTCAACAGTTGAAATGAAGACATTTACATTTGAGTTTTCATCATTGCCTGGTGGATCACCAATTTCTCCCATGTTGTCTGGCTAAATTTCCATAATTGACATTATGGATCTTTCCATAAGAGTATTTTGATTTGGTTCTATCCTATCAGTTTGACTGATAGGCAACACATAATCTGTACTCACATGCACAAATGTATTTACTGGAATCTTTTCCAAATCAAATGTTGCATTAACTTTGGTAATCTCCCTTGTTGTGTATTTCTCCCTTCTCTTCATTTGTTAGAATTCCGCCTCAATGTATTGAGATTCACATGTCTTGAATGGGGACTTATCACCATACAATGTCCCAACATGACCATTGAAACAATACTTGATACATTGATGGTATGATGAAGGGATAGCCACATGTTGATGTAGATAGGGTCTTCCAATCAAGATGTTGAAGGCTGAGTCTTGATCAAAAACCATGAAATCTGACTTGGATATAAGTTCTCCAAATGGAGTTATGAGTTTAACTTCGCCTAGTGGTTCTTGTTCATTTTTATCATGTCCTTATAACATCATAGTTGAAGGAGATAAATCAGATTCCATGAGGCCCAATAGACAAAGTGTACGAATGGTCATGATATTGACTTCTGAACCATTATCAATGAAAGCTCTTCAGATGTCTATGCCATTGAACTTTCCAGATAAGTAAAAAGGTTTAATATTTCCCTGTTCGAAATCATCTTCATATTCATCTATGAATGATATCACTGCATGGAATTCCGCATGATTATTCTCTACGTGATAGACTTCAGCTGCAGCAATTTCAGTTTCAAACTCTTGAGGACTTGACAAAGCCTCGATGAGTGCCTCCTGAAGATCTTTTGATAAATTCAAGGCATCCAGAATTGATAAATTGGCCGGTACTTGGGCCAGGTGTTTCAATATATGATATTTTTATCCAAATGTATGTGTTCCCCAACATGAACATGTGATTTAATAGGGGCCTTGGAAGTTGACACTTTGGAATTTGATGCATCTTGAACCGGGGTAGGAGTTGGTAACACTCCTGGCTTTGGAATATTAGACCGATTAGGTATATCTACTTGCTGGGAGGAAGAAGACAGAACCTTCAACTGATATTCCAGAATAATTGTGATAGGACTGAGTCTACCTTGTGTGGAAGAACATTCTTGTTCTTGTTGAGCTCGCTGAAGGGCTCTACCACGAGTTTCTGCCGCATATATAGTTCTAACAAGGGTAGAATTAGAATAGTGGCCTCTGAAAGATCCACATCTTCCATTGTATCCTGAGCCTCTTGAACTTTCCTTGATTCCTCTATTTGATATAAGGAATTAGGGCTCATTAAAATCGAAACTATGACTGGCATATGGATCTGTAAATTGAATCATATTAACAGAACCAATGATCAACTCTTCATCCGATGAAGACTCTGCCTGATTAGCCTGTTTAGCATGTGCCGTTTGGTGGGGCGGTGCCCATTGCATTGAAGTAGATGGCATGAAATCTATCAGAGTCAAATATAGCTTAGGCTTTGACACATACTCATCTTCTTCTAATTGTTCTTATTTCTTGGAATTGTTTCGCCCTTTTTGAGGATTTTCCCTCTGAAGAGGATTTTTTTATGGCATCCATAGCAGAAGACACAATTGGTTTCCTCAATTGCGTTCGGAAAATGGCATGTGTTCAGTTGATCGTTTTTCTGACCATCCAATCATCATATTTCTGCACATTTTTTCCTTTGACTTATTTCCATTCGCCTTCTTCCTCTGGAACAATAGCAATAACACATGCTACCTGAGCTGAAGAACCTTTCAGTTTAACTTGTCCCTAGTCGAACATCTTTTTCAAGAGGTTCATGAAAAAAAAACACTCTTGAATGGGATGCCCCAAAATTTGATGAAAGGGGAAATAATTGGGACGGTCTTCATCTCCTTCCATGTTTGGCCTTTTCGGCCTTGCAATCTGAACCAAATTATTTTCCAGATCCGAAATGAAGTAGCCAGGAACTTGTTCATTTCGGAAAGAGTAAACTTTGCTCTTAAAATCCTCAAATTGTTTCTGTCTTTGATCTCTTTGATCATCTTGATGAAACGGACTTTGTTGTTGACGCTCAGGAGGTGGAGCCCTTCGGGAAGATGAAGGTTTTGAAGTAGAAGCAGGTACAGGTGCTTGCTTAAGAATAACTATAGCAGTCTCTGCTTTACACATTCTCCTTCCTAGAACTGATGGAATTACATGAGATTTAGCCTTAGTCGTTAAAAGGGATTCTTCAATTTGTTGGGCGATTGATGTAATGTCTCGAAACCCTCATGTGTATTTCACAGGGATCAGTGTTGTGCGCAACTCATCACACAAATTTGCCACACATATTGGCAAGGATTCCTCTCGAGGGAGTGCTAAGCTTAGAGAATATTTTAATCCCTTCCAGTGAGCAATGAAATCTGAGACCCTTTCATTCTCCATTTTCTTACTGTTTGTAAGAGAAAAAACTGTTGTCTTTGGCATCGTTGAGCTGAATTGGAGAAGGAATTTTTGGAGAAGATCCTCCCATCTGGTAATTGACCGGGATTGCAAGCTTGTATACCAAAAAAAAGCTAGTCCTTTGAAGGTTCGCACGAATCATATGAGTTTCACTGCTTCTTGTTGTTCCAGAGTTCCCATCATACGATCTCAACAAGACATGTAATGCGTCAAATGCTTTTCAGGATCGCCTGATCCATTTAAAATAGGGAATACAAGGTTCCCAAAACTTGATAGGGGAGAGATTGAATCTACCCATTCGGGGTAAGCTTTATTTTCTAGTTGAACCTGTAAACTCTTCCCTTACATGGTCTCTAACCGAGCTGTTAATGACTCAATGGTAGATTTTAACTTTTGAGAAACATCCGGTTGATAATGGACCTGAACAGGTGAAATAATTGGAGTCTGGACAGGTATGGTGGCTGGTGCTGCAACTGATGGTAGAACTGCCAGCTTTTGTTGCACTTAACCCATAGGATTAGACCTGTGAGGGTATACAGATAGAGGAGGATATTCTTGATCCATCTCAGTAACTGTAACAAACTCCCTTGGCTGACTGACTCTAGCATGCTTAGGAGGAAGACTACTCTGAAGTAGTTCTGCATTCATCCTCCTCAATTACTTCATTTCTTCCTCTTGTTGTGCAAATCTTTTCTCTAGTGAGAGAGATTGGACTTCTCTAGAGGAAGGGTATGTAACATGATTCTTTCCCTTCCCCTTTTTTTATCCCTTTTGGAGAGGGGGAAGTGGGTTATTTTATAGAACACCCATATTCTTGGTAATCCTTTGATTTCGTGTATGCACACCTTTTTCATTTGTGTCTGTGCATACAACTTCTTCAGCACGATCCTCTTCATCTAAGTCCCCTCAGTGAGCCTCATGTTCTGGAGGATCAACAACAACGACATTGATGACATTAATTGATGCATAATGAATTTCATCCCTTCTATCAGCATTTCTGTGATATTGTCATCAATTATACCCCTGACGAGACATTACCTTTTGTTGATATGATCCCTCAAGAACTTCTTGGCGAACCGTAATTTGGATGGAATCTCCTGATAATTTGGCTCTTTGTTCCTCCTATGGTTTCTACACCAATCTAGAGTAGACCGACTTTCACTAAGGAGGGGATTGAGGATTTGAAAAAGTACCCAGTCTAGTAGACTAGGGTTGCTCCTGTTGTTCACGCTCAACTCCTTGAATCCTATTTGTTGATTCTGAGGGTTGTGTTAAAAGAGTCACCAGTCTAGCGAGCTGGGGTGGCTCTTGAAATGCTGTGTCTGAGACTTTCTTAAAAGATCTCCTGATTTTGCAGACCGTAGTCCAAAAATTAGCTAGATGCATCAATCGACATCCACTTTTATCACCCGATTCAAAATACCGTTGGATGATTTCAAATATTCCGAAGTAATTCAACAACTTTTTCTCTATATTCAATATTTTTAGAAGAACTAGTTGAGGCATGTTCTTGGGAAATCTTTTGATTACAAACAAAACCCATTGACTATGGCCAGCCACAATCAATAACATTGCATGAGACCATTTTCGGTGGGCTTTTCTGACTGGAGAGCATAGTGAAATGTAGTTCTCCATGAACAACTCATCCTCTGAGTTGAATACCAGATGGGGCATTGATAATTAATTGGCGCAATCTTCTTAGTGCGCCAAGGCATGAACGTTGAAGGGATCTCTGCTGCTTTTCAGCCTTTAGATATTGAGAGACTGATAGAGATGACAAGTCAATTTGGCATTGTAACCCATATATTATATTAACATGATTTTCATATTCATCATAAGATAATACTTTACTTTTCAACTGAAAAGGATTTTTCTATATATTGAGACGAATATCATGAATTCCATCTTCCGTCAACATCTCTGGAATGTCGTACTGACAGTCATCCAAAGGAAAGAACATGATTGACACTTCATCTTTTTCCGGTTGTTTTCTCATATTCATCACTTCCACTTTATCATTCAATGAAGATTCTTCTAAATGATTTGACCAGAGCAGGTTCTTCATTGTTGCTTCATCGGATTCAACAGGATTGGTAGAGAAATCACTGATTAAACTAGAAGAAGCATGACATATGGGTGGTTCGGAGAATGACCTACAACCTGGGCTATATTTTGATTAATAAAGTACTTCACCTGCTAGAGATGAAGCATCAGACATGAATGGTTTCACATTTACAAGTGCCTCTATATAAGAGTACTTTCTCGGCAATACATTGTCCACTAGAGAATTTTTCGGGCAATGAGCATCAAGCCTGTGGAGAAGACATTCATAGTGAAATTCATCGCCATAGGGAGGACCACCATGGTGGGTTACAGTAAAAGATGAGATCTCTTTCTCCTTGATCTTCTGACCACACAGAGGGTTCCTGTGGCTCTCATCTGATGATGAAACTTCAAGATCGACGGAACTGTCATGATGCAAGCCTTCATGAGGGAGTGTCTGTTGAAGACCTTCAGAATTAATGTTCCCACTATTGGGAAATGAGGGAGTAGAATCTTGGATTCCAACAGATAACTGTCTGAGTACATCAATAACTCCATCATTGAGTAATGACTTGTTACATATTGGCCCTTGATTTCTTGACTGTGTTGGGCGGGTTTTCTTCTTAGACTCCTTCTTAATCTCCTTCGAAAACACTTGTTGATGAATGTGGCTACTCTGAGCAGGTGTATGTTCCTGATCAAAAGATATGTCCAGGTTAGGCTGATGATATCCACTCAAATCAGGTGTATGTGCCTGACTTGGTAGTCCGTTTGATATGGGGGAGTACGCCCTACAACCCTCTTGGACTAGAACAGAGGTGTGTATCTACTCCGGAGTGATCTGTTGATGAGTCACTCAACTGGTAGGGATAGATTTTAATTTCTTTCCCTGTGATGCTGCTAATGGTATTATAATATCCTGGAAGGCATCCAGAATATGAGCAGGGATTCTCTTTTTCACTTTCACCATTGACAGAATGTTCTTGGTGACTTCAGCTGCCGGAACGGTGATATACGTCCATTCCGTGATTGGAGTTGGTGTTTGCCTGCTCTTTTCCTTCTTTTCCTGTTAGTGAATCCTGACAATACTCATGTTTGGGGGCAGAGAGTTGAGTTTACCTCCTATTTTTCACCGGAGCATTCTACTGACTTCTCATAGTGCTACCAAATGAGACTGTTGGTAGGATTGATCGATACTAGTAGGTGTATGTACCTACTGATTGTACTTCGTCGAACGTGGTTGACACGATCCATCATATGTAGTTAGACGAGCCTGTTGACTAGCTGATGACATATAAATAGGTGTATGTTCCTGCCTATAGTACTCCACCTGAATTTCTTGTCAGGATTGGCATGCTACTGCCAGACGCGTCTGCTGGACAGCGGGATTAAAAAGGACGGATGTATGTGCCCGCTTGTTTCTTTCCACCAAGTTAGGTTGGTGGACTTCTCCGGAGATGACAGAGATGAGAACCTACTCACTGTTAACTGGTTGTCATCTCTAGTGATTCGTCTTACCTGCTCAGGTTCGAGGAACCTGAGCCGAACACCTAGAGATAATACCCTCATAATGTTGATGACGCACTGTCGCATGAGTCTGGAAACAATTATTGAAGGGAGACTTCGGGAAGGACTCTTTTCTCCTTGAATTAAGGCCCTAAGGATCCTGCTCATTCACCTCCTCAGAATATGGGAGGGACTGGTGATTGCGTTCCGGGGATAACGACCCGAAATAGTTGAAAACGGTGGTTAGAACCACCCGCTTCTTAATCACTAGTTGTCATTGTCTGGAAAACCGAGGTGAGTAGTTCACTTGGGGGGCTTGGAGGGCAGCCTCCAGAGTTGGAATGGTGCCATGTTGATATTACTCCTTAACCAGCACATTTGATACCTAGCGTTGAAGACGCTGAGTATGTGATATCATCCTCAGAGCGGACGATGATCTAGCAGGAGTAGCAGCATAGGTCTTCCCAGTAGAAGTATTCATAGCAGAAGTATTCATGGGTGTGAACATAAGAGAAGCCTTTGCAAAAGATCTTAGAAAAGAGTGCATTTTTGATATAACAGACGTAATCATGATGAGTCTGGCCACTACATCTTTTGGATAAGCACATATGTTATGGATTTTTTTGTTGGACCTCTCATCGAGTTTAAATAGGGGCCTAACAAATAAGTAAAACATCACTTTAACTTGGTTAAGGATTCACGTCGGGTTCACCATTTTTTGTTTCCCTTTGGAATTGGGGATGACCACGTTGATTGAAGGTTCAAACATTCTAATCGGTTTCTAATGGGTTTGTTCGTAGAACCGGAAACATCCAATGATTCCATATCAATTTGAACCTACATTCCAAAGGTAGGCGCTCATTAGTTGTGGACTGATGAGGATTAGGAATTTTCATTGGTTGAGAGGATGGGAGGTCAGACTCATCACACCTTTTTGAGGGGAATTATTGTCTACTCTGGGACTCTCTTTATAGATTTAAGTTATGTTCGTGAATCCTTATTACATTACCAAGTATAAAATGAGCTTTCCTTTAGATCTGAAAATCATTGATTGATATGTATTAAATTTAGATAATCTTTTATATGTATTCGAGGTTCTCCATCGATAGAGAATCATCTGTATTTGTTAGAGATTCTTATTCAATGGTATCCTTCAACACATAAAAGTCTCTTGGTCACTGTGATGACCATACTGGTTTTAAAGCCACTGAGTGGGGCACTTGAAGTTTATTGTCATTCATAAGGACATGGATTATTTCAGAGTTGTTATCGTACCCGTAGATAGGCTACTTCCATATCCTTTGTTTTATAAAAGGAATCAGAACCCACGTAGTTCAAGTAAGGGAGTATGATGTTTATGATTTATGGCTCAAAGAAAGATTTAATAATTACTTTTACACTCTAAGATCACGTGAGTCATGCTCGGTGTGAGAAACAAGAGGTATTGGTAAAACCAGACAATTGTGCCATGAAAGATGCAATCATAAGAAATGATGTGGGGCTTATGTATGTATGACTTCCCAAATAGATGAGATTAAGATTTACTTTAGAGAAGAAATCCAGGAATAGGGTCCATATAGGTATATGTACTTTATAGAGATTTGGATACTCTAATCTTGGGGCATACTCCTAAGGAAGATGCCCAAGTTAGGAGGGGACATATGATTGGGTTTTACTTCTGATAAGGAATCCCAGATCAAAATTAAATTAGGACTGGTTATGAGAAATTAAGACTGGGGCTTACTCCTAAAAAGGAATCCCAAGTTAAGGGAATTATGGCTGGGGCTTACTCCTAAAAAGGAGGACCTAATTAGGGGACTTGGGGCTTATTCCTAAGAGGAGGCCCAATTAAGAGAACATGGATTGGGGATTACTCATGAAAAGGAGGCCCAAATTAATAAGGATTTAGGGATTACTCCTAAGGAGGATGCCCAAATTAATGAGGACATGGGGTTTACTCCTAAAGAGGATGCCCAAATTTGCGATTGGAGCTTACTCCTGAGGATGAATCCCACGTTAAGAGAATTATGATTGAGGATTAGTCATGAAAAGGAATCACAAATTTGGGAACTTGGAGATTGGGGCATACTATTGAGGAGGATGCCCAAATTAATGAGGACTTGGGGCTTACTCTTAAGGAGGATGCCCAAATTAATGAGGATTTGGGGCATAATCATAAGGAGTATTCCCAAATTAATAAGGATTTGGGGATTACTCCTAAGGAGGATGCCCAAATTAATGAGGACTTGGGGCTTACTCCTAAGGAGGATGCCCATGAATAGGGTTCTCTCATCATAAAGAATGAGGTTGAATGAATGAAATCTCTAACTTTAGTGACATAAATCTGTGTAAATCACTAGGTTTTGAGAGATGTTCCATGTAATTCCTTTCAGATAAGGAATTCAATCAATAAAACATGCCATATATGGCTTTGAAGAGTGTCTTGAAGATTGAATCTTGACTAGGAGAGGTGGAATAACATAAGAGGGGTTAAATGGGAAGGAGGGGCACCCAAAAAGTGAAGAGCGCGCAAGTCCTGGCAGGCGCACCGGTACTGTGTGCACACGCAAGTCCTGGTCGCGCAGGTATACCTGCGCGACCCATGGGTACTTGCATGATTTTCCGCCCTCAGGGTAATACTTGGGTGATCCTAGACCAAAGCCTTTTGAATTATCCCGAGGTACTTCCAGAATAATGGTGCACAAGTTTCAATGAGTTGGTAAGGAGGCGTGCACGTGTGTCCATTTCCCTTAAGGGTAAAGCACTTAGGCGCACAAGTGTTAGTGAATTCTAACACATAGAACATATTCCTCTTGTTTAGACCTTCCATTCTAGGTAAATAATTACATTAGAAGTGTTTGCAAGACTTGCAAAAGAGACTTGGGCGTTCAGAGATCTGTATCGGAATTCTGGAAAAAATCATCTTCAAATGGGGGGCCCACTGGGGGTTTTTATAGGCTGGAGAAGACCCTGGGCGGTTTTCAAAGAGGGCGCTAAGTCACTTGCGAAACCATTAGGCGGCGCGCAAGTGTACTTGCGCGACAATGAGGTAACTTGCGTGACCCAAAGGTATTTCACTCCTTTTTCAATCCTTTGTCAATTTTTTATGTTTTCTTCAAAGGATGAATCAATTTGTGCTAAGTCATTTCCCTTTCCATTCTTTTAGACAATGTGACAAAAAGGAGCGTCAACAATGTTCATTTTAAATGTCATAAATACTAATTTTTATATAAGTATAATACATTTTGGGTTGTTTTGGATGGAAATTATCTTGGTTACCTCCAAGGTACAAGTTATGTACACATTTAATTATAATTTAATTTATTAAATTTATTAATATTATAATGGATGGGGATCTCAAGGAAATTCAGTAAATGGTTTAAGATAAAAGGACTTATTAATTAAATATATTACTTAATGGATTCAATTATGATTTATCTCAAATAATAATTATTAATGAATTGATTTTTAGTTTTATTAAATGTGTAGTTCACTACATACATGTGGATGATCATGAACGAGAAGAAACCTTTATATTTGATTAGTTTTCCTTTAATTTTATGATGAAATTTAATGGTTCGAGTGCATGCCTTTTATCCTCATTAAAATTTAGGGTCTATGTTCCCATGGTTTCTTTTATTTAGACCCCCTTTTACCCATCACCTGTGTGTGAGTAAAATCATTTTTAATTTGTGGAGCTCCCAAGCTAGTGGAGGTGGTTACTGTTAGTAGATGAGGCCAAATGAATCCATGGAGATACAAAGGTGGACATGTGGAAATATGTAAACACATAACATAAATGGATTAACATGTATCTCTCCTAGGTCAGTGGTTAGTTTATCAACCACTAGATAAACTAACCATTATAACAAGAACATGATCATACCATTTATTTTAATTCTGTTAGTTGCATGGTTATTTCATTAATGATGTTTTTTCCGGATCACATATTTAATGAATTAACAATAATGTGAGTATGGAACTAAAATAAACATTCCTATGCATAAATATTTTCTAAATAGATGTTTAATTACTTAATTAATACCATATAATATTAACAAGATTTCGAAAAGATAACAATTGGAAATTTATGCATAATGGATAAAGGCATACAATAATATATTAAGTCAGTGTATCCTTCCATTACTTCGATTATAATCAAAACATAATTCAATGTGCTTGGCTAGCCAAAGTGGAGGTTCATTCAATTATTGGAGAATTATAATTTCAGGTATTGAGTTGACATAACTTGGTTGACATCAAGGGTTGTCTACCAATGAAGGTCTTTGTGTAACTGAGAGGCAAAGGTTCAAAAAATCATAATTAATGATTTCAGGATTGGGTTGTCCCCACAATGGATCAATGAGATGTGAGTTAATGTAGTTGGAATTTGGAATTCCAACTTCAAACATTCTTGTTTCTTGACTAACAAAATTTGGGGTAATGCGAAGGGGATTATTGATCCATTCCACTTGAATTTACATGAAAAAGGATATTTCTAAGGGAATGGTGAGGGTTATTGGGTTTCAATAAAATAGTGTGATACTAATTTATATAATATTAATTTCTCTCAATTTTAGAAAATAATGTAGAAAAGTTATACTCATCCTATTTGTATAAAAAACATCAAAAAATAAAATTAAACATTTCATTGTGATCCAAGCTTTAGAAGGAAAAGCTTTTCATTGGCACTAATTTTATGGAGTTGAAAAGATGGCTATGGGTCATCCTTTTCCATGAAATGAAATTGTATGTGCTGGAACAACCTTTAACAGTTGTGCCTGGAAATGAGGAAAGTGATGATGATCACTCTCTATATGATAAATATCTAAATAATGATATAGATGTTTAGTGCTTCATGCTATCATTACAATCCTATGAGCTCTAAAAGCAACATAAGGAAATGGATTCTTATATCATGATGTCTCACCTTTGGGATATCTATCAAGAGAATGAGAGAGCAGTGAGGTATGAGATCTCCAATGCTTTGTTCATGACTAGTCTTGGAGAGTCTGTGCCAGTTGGGCCTCATGTAGTCAAGCATATCGGCTAAATTGAGAATCTGGACATCACAGGGATTAATTTCCCCAATGAGTTGCATTTAAATATAATTATTTCATCAATTCCCATGACCTTATCTTTTTTATTGTGAATTATACTATGGGAAGTAATTAAAAGTGTCTATCAGAACCTACAACCATGATTCTCCATGTGGATAAGGACATGGGGCATGAAAAACCAATAGTCCATATGGTGAATATGAAAATGAAGGACAAGGGAAACAAGCTTAAGACTTATTAATATTCTAAAGCCCCAAATCACCATGTGACCAAGAAGAAGAAGATCCAATAGAAGGAAAGGAAATGGATGTAGTTTGTATTTCATGTGGAATGTTAGGCCACTGGAAGAGGAACTATCCCCAGAGGTAATGGGAAGACAACGGTTCATTCGTTATCAAGTGAACTATTTCAATTTCTATACATTGGGTAATAGATATAGCTTGTGGTGCTCATATATATATATATAAATGCAGGAAAAAAGTAGATTTCAGAATATTTTTAGAGGAGAGGTTGATCTGCGAGCTGCCAATGGTGTGAGGTGAGATCCTCTTACCATTTGTAATTAAAATAATTCATTTCCAATATGAATTATTTTGGTTTTCCATGATTGTTATTATGTACCTACTATTACCAAAAACATAATTTCCTTATCAAGGTTAGATACATATTGGTTTATTTTCTGGTTTGGAAATAAAACTTGTTTCTTTTATAAGGAAAGCATATGTTATAGTATGAAACATTTAAATAGTGGTCTGTATGTATTAAATTACTAAAACCAAGTGCTGGAAATTGATAACGAATCAAGTTTACATAACCCTTATGACACCCAGATTTGGAATCACCATCATGGTCATGTAAATGAGAAGTATTTTACAATGATCCTTCAAGATGGTTAATTAGATATTTATGAGCTAAAACAACTTGATATATGTCATGATTATTTACAAGGACAGATGGCCAAACCACCATTTGGTTGATATACTAGAAGGGACACAAAACATCTAGGATTGGTACAAACTAATGAGTGTGTACCATTTCTAGTAGAGGCTAGAGGTGGATATTCTTACTTCATAGCTTTTTCTGATGAATTGAGTATATATGGCTATATTTACCTGATTAGTTATACATTAGAGTCCTTTGAGACATTCACGGAATTCAAGAATGAAGTAGATAATTAGCTTGGTATTAAGATAAAGAATTATCAATCGGATCAAGACGGGGAATATCTTAACCAAGAGTTCATCAAATGTTTATGGGAGTTTGGGATTCTATCTCAACTCAAAACACCTTATAAACCACAGGGGAATGGTTTTAGTGAATGTAGGAACTGTACCTTATCGAATAAGGTAAGTTCAATGATCGGTTTAGAAGATTTTCCTCTATCCTTTTGGGGATATGCATTAAAAATTGTGACAAACACATTAAACTGAGTTCTATTTAAAGCTGAAAATGGAATTTTCTTTCATCTAAGGAGTGGAAAGAAACCCATTTTATCTCATACACATGCATGGGGATGTGAGTTATTAGTTATTCTTTTTTGAAACAATAAAATATCACACTGGGTAATGATGTGTATATTTATAGGGTATCCCAAGAAAAAAAGGGTTCTAATTATACAACCCATTGGACAAGAATGTTACTGTCTCTAGACAAGTCGTATTTCTTCAGTGGGAGAAAATATTCAAAAAATATAGTGGGAGAAAGATTGACTTCGATAAAGTTGATACTCGATATTTACATGAGTTGGTGCATGAACAAGTTCCAGAGGTCCCTGTGGAAGAAGTGGTTACTAAAACAAAAGTACTATTTAGGAGTGTAAGAGTTGTAAGGGAACTGGAGAGATATTGTTTCCTTGTCACAGAGGATGGTGAATTATTATTGGGTAATGTTGAACCTCTCTTCTATAATGAAGCATTAGAGAGCTAAAATGCTTCAAGATGGAAGAAGATATTAATTCTGAGATGTATTCCGTTATTAGAAACAAGTTTGGTTTCTGGATGATGTGACAGCCGATGTAATGCATGTTTTGTGTAAATGGGTATTCAAGAAGAAACTATTGATGGAAGGAAATATATGTTCCAATATAGTAAGGATAGTGGATAATGGTTGGAAACAACATCACAGAATTTACTACCATAGAACCTTTTCACCAGTTTCCATGTTTAAATCCACCAGAATCATACATTCCATAGTATCATACCATGAATATGAGATTTGGAAGATGTATTTCAAAACGTAATTCTTTAATGGGAACCTTCAAGAACATTTCTATATCACACAACAAGAAGGGTTTGTGGCACAATGTGATTCCAAAAGGGTTTTCAAGTTGCATAGGACCATTTAGGGACTAATGCAATCATCCAGATCATGGAATATATGATTCTATGGAGCCATTATAGAATTTGGTTTAACTAAAAATAATGGTGAGACATGTTTTTAAAAACAAATTAATGGGAATGTGATCATTATCCAAGTAGTATATGTTAATGAAATATTACTTATTCGAAACTACATAACTGTCATACAATCTATTAAGGTTTGGTTAAACAAGTGCTTTTCCATTCAAGACATAGGTGAAGTGCCCTACATTCTAAAGATAAAGATCATTCATGATAGATCAATGAGGATTTTTGGACTCAGTCAAAGTACATATATTGACCAGATACTAAAGAGATTTTTTATTAAACAAACCAAGAGGTTCTTGGTCCCAGTGTCACATGGCATACATTTTTCTATGAAAATGTGTACCCATACAAAACATGAGACATATATAATGTGTAAGATCACATATGCTTCAGATATAGGATTGATCATGTATAACATGATATATACTATACTTAATGTTTCTTTTTTACTGAGCATGGTAGGAAGATATCAAGAAGATCCATGTGAACATCATTGGACTACTATTAAGGTTATCCTTAAGTATCTAAGAAGAACAAAGGATATATTCTTGGTGTGTGGAGGAGACAAGGAGGTTTTCATAAGAGGTATGATAATTTTGGTTTTTAGACACATCATAATTATAACATCCCACCTTTTTATCACACAAACATTAATTACATTATACAAAACTGAGGATCTTTAGGGTTTAGTGTCTTGGAAACCAGGAACATATTACACGAGAAAAAAACATTCATCTTAAAAACTTGAAAGTCTTCTTCATTTGTTCATCCTAAGTTCATTACGGAATATCATAGCCAGGGAGAATAAATCAAAGGAAAGGGTGAGCAAAAGGCCCCGTAAGGGAAAGAAGGGAAACATTTTACATGAGAACTTGAGATACATCAATAATGTCATGAAAACGAACTTTAAGGCCTGAGAATGAAATCATGAGGCGTATCATAAAAAAATAACATATTTCTTAACTTGAAGATGTGGCTACAACATTTAACAAGACAATCATTTCCATTTCACCAAGGTCCATCCCCAAGGTGGCATTAAAAATTACCATGGTTATTCACCAAGGAATCACTCAAAATGGTCATCTCTAGAGATTAAGTCTTTACCCAATGGATTGGAGTGCTATCAGGGCGCACCCTTAAATTTTACCTTATTATCATGTGACCCAGATATATCATCATCAATAATTTCATAAAAAACCCATATAGAATAATATAAATGGGTTTCATTTCATAGTCAGAGCATTTTAAAAACTGCTTTAAAGACATGATCTTTATGTCACTTTAAACCCTTGGAAAAAGGAAAGCAGGTCTCGTGTATGTAAATCCCAGAATTTAAAATAGAAAATTTTAGTATATATGTGAATAAAAATTTAAGAAAAATGATCTTTGAGTATTCACTTAATAAAATAAATGAATTTGAGAAAAAGAGAGAGACATTTTGAGACGAAAATTCGGCAGCATAACGGCAATATTACAGGGTTTTAGAAAACATTGAAAAGAGAGGGGACATGGTCATCCACTCATAAATGATCTATAAAACAGTAGGGGGACATAATATAAAGGATTTAAGAACATGGTAATGAAATTTTAATGGTTTACCATATGAAATTAAGAACATGAAAGGAAGACAAAAAATAAGATTTCTCTTATGAAAATTCGGCAGTCTGGCGGCGTCACATAAACTTCAAAAAAAATGAGTTGTCGAAATGAAATAGGGTCTCTTATCATATGAACATAAAATATCAGTATGATGGATATAGGGATAATACCCCAACATAATAAAAAGTATCTTGAAAGACTTGAAAAAAATAGAACTCGAAAATGAGAAGGGTTAAAGAATCCCTTAAAATTTTGGGAGCCTAACGGCGTCACCTAAACATCAAAAAAAATTGACGAGATCCAATAGGGACTCTCCTCATATGAACATAAAATATCAGTATCATAGATATAGATTTCATACACAAACATAATAAAAAGTAACTTGAGAGACTTGACAAGAAAATAGAACTTGAAAATGAGAAGGGTGAAAGAATCCCTTAAAAATTCGAAAGCCTAACGGCGCCACTTAAATATTAATAAAACGAAATGATGAGAGTAAGAGGGGATCTATAATCATATGAACATGAAAATTGAAGTAAGAGTAATATAAAATAACATCCTCCAACATAAGAACATGGAGCATAAATGAAATGACATAAAAGAGATTACTTGGAAAGAAAAAGAGAGGTAGGATCCATTACCTTAAAACGTAACTCTTAAAACTCAAAGGTTGGGACCTTGAGGGCTTGGGGGCACCTCGGGAGGAATTCTTGGGAAGTAAGGAGACCAGAGCTTCGTTGGGGGAGAGTTGGGAGTGAAAAATAAAGGAGGAAAGGGTGTGTATTTATAGGGAAAGTGAGGGGGCGAGGCATTAATGGCCAAGGGATAGATCATTGGTGGTATTGGAAAAACCATGGGCTTGCCCATGGTATTTTCCACTTGGGACACCTCATACCTTATCTTACTATTCATAAGTCGACAATATTGATTACATATATAATACAACTTTTAATGATGTCATTAAACACCAGTAACTTAAAAACTGTATTTTCAATATACATCAAAAATTCAACTTTCTCAGAAAAATCCCAAAATTTCACCTTAACCGAATATCAATGCTCTGATTTCAAAAATGAACTCTATTTTATAAAAATAATTTTCTAAATCTTTTTAATTTAATTTTTAATTAAATACACTATTCACCGAAAATTAATTTTTTTTTCAGAAAAATCCCCAAAAATTACATTAACATAATATCGATGCTCTGCGTTCAAAAATGAAATCCATTTTATAAAAATAATTTTCTAAATATTTTTAATTTTATTTTTAATTAAAAAAAAGTATTCACCCGAAAAAACTAATACTTCACTAATAATTAATGGAACCGTTTTTGAAGTATTTTATTCAATCACACTACTTAATCAAGGTGCCTAAATTATATTAATACTTTTCTTAAGTGAGATTACTAATCTATTTGGCCATATTACTAATCCTAAGCATAAAATCACTATTCATAATTTACTATTTATCAAAAATTATGTTGATCATATTTGATTCTAAATTTGGTACTGAAAATAATTGTAGAAGACCATTTTTTTAAAATCATTACACATTATTAATTATTTAAGGTCTACATAAATATTTTAAAATATCATTTTTTTCAAAATTCATCAAAAATATGCATACTATATTTATACGAACATTTGAAAATTCACAAACTTCCTCATAAAAAGAAATCAAAATTTTTATTTAAATCAAGGGATTACAAAAGGTAGTTATGGTCTCCATACATAGCCCCTTATAACCCCAGCATAGGACCTAAGTGTAAGGTGTGCTAAGGTGAGAGAATCTGAGGGCGGCTCGGCCAACATCGCACGAGTAGTAATTTCTATCAGTTTGAACATATCGCAAAGGCAATTCTGTTCTAGCTTCACACGATGAGGTTCGGCTTGGGTTTGGTCTAGAGAAAGGCCCAGTGGTGCTACCTCCTTCCCAAGTTCCGTTAGATGGGCTTCGATTGGCCCGAGACTACTCGATGAGGCCATCGAATCTTCTTTCTATATTAACTAACCAAGATCACTTGTATTTAGAGACAAAAAACGAAACGTTTTGTTTCTAGCAGTCATATAACAGTTGACACCCAATGGTCTCATTTTAATTATACTCATGTTATCAAATGAAACAGTTTTGTCGAGTATAAAATAAAATAACACAGAAAATTAGGAAACAAAATTTATTCAAAATTTTTGGTCGTTACAATCTTCCCCCCTTAAGAAATTGCATCCTCGAAATTTTTAAAATTGGGTTTGGAAATTTCATTAAAATTCCCACATTGGAAAAAGAGTCAGTAACACTATTACATTAAAAGAAAGAAAAGTAAGTACAAAGGTAACCTGAGTTAACCCATATTAGGATTCCATGTAGGAAAACATGGACATGGGTAAGAAAACAAAGGGTCACATTCTGAGGGAGAGTGATAGAATACATGATTAGGATAAATTTAACAACAAGTAAATCACAAACATATGATGAGTTAAACGTTATTTGATTTCCCAGTAGGAATCGTTAACAGTCAACGTTTTTTTTACGTTCCTTTTCATAGTTTTCAGGAATTCATTTACTACATAGAATAAAAACACAAGTAAATATACCTACCTTCAAGAAGAGTTTCATCCTTTAATAAGTTTCTACCAAAACTAATCTTTTCTCAAAACAATGATAATTCAAAACTACTTGGTCTCATCAAAGCACTAAAATCATATTCTAGAGAATCACATAATGCACCAAAGATTAACTATCTATTTCTTCTATCTTTAAACATTATCCCAAAAAAATAAAGGGTAAGATTAAACAAATCTTCCCAAATAAAGAACCCCATAGGAAGGGAAACTACTTTGAATCTTCAATGTTCTACGGTACTACCCAAAGTTCATCATACACCATTCCATAAATACCTGTCCTTAAAATTCCTCAAAATAAACCAAACTAAGATTGAATCACAAGTACAAGACAGATTTGATAACATATTCTTCCAAAATAAACTTCATCATTCATCTCCATACAACATCAACCACTCCCAACATCTTATAACAAAAGTAGCTAACCTAAACATATTTTCCCCAAGATAGGTTAATCATTTCTATAAGTAACCTAAATTACTATAAGTCCACATTAAATTCATCGATTCTTCAAAATATATTTCAACCATTACTCCTCAAAGAAAATACCGTAGTAATCTATTTACCTCGATCATATAGGGTCCCCAAAATAGTGAACGTCTTCCAAAATAATAATCATCTTTTAATCCCATAATCATCTCTGTCATATTAATACGGCAATCGTCACATTTCCTATCACATTGGTTTTTGGGACATGTTCTTCCATTTCTCACAATTAACTAAGAAAATAAAGTATAATTCAGGGATTAAATACTTAGCCAATAATCTTGAAAAGGATACTTTAATAATAGAAGGATAAACTTGTAGAAGAAAATTATATCCTACCATGTCATCCCCTAGGTTCCAATCTAGGTTATCCCTGATCATATATTCTTATGTGAATCTTTATTTAATTTTATATTTGTTCCTTTAATAATGGTTCATACTAAGCTTATGAATTCCTAGAGTTTTCATATCCTAATTTCCATAAATAACTAAAACATCCTTCGATACCAACTATAACATCCCGCCTTTCTATCACATAAACTTTCATTACATTATACAAAACTGATGATCTTTAAGGTTTAGTGTCTTGGAAACTAGGAACTTATTACATGAGAAAAAAAAACATTCTTCTTAAACACTTGAAAGGATTTTCATTTGTTCATCCTAAGTTCATTATAGCATCTCATAACCTAGGATCATACATCAAAGGAAAGGGTGAGCAAAAGTCCTAGTAAGGGAAACAAGGGAAACATTTTATATTAGAACTTGAGATACATCAATAAAGTCATCAAAAATAACTTTAAGGCATGAGAATGAAATCATGATGCGTATCATAATAAAAATAACATATTTCATAACTGGAATATGTGGCTAAAAAATTTAACAAGACAATAATTTCCATTTCACAAAGGTCCATCCCCAAGGTGTCATTGAATATTACCAAGGTTATTCACCAAGGTATCAGTCAAAATGGTCATCTCTAGAGATTAAGTCTTTACCCAATGAATTGGAGCGCTATCAGGGAACAGCCTTAAATATTCCTTTATTATCATATGAGCCACACATATCATCATCAAAAATTTCATAAAAATCCCATATAGCATTAAATTAATGGGTTTCATTTCATAGTCATAACATTTTAAAAACTGCTTTAAAGATATGATCTTTATGTCACTTTAAACCCACAGAAAAAGGAATGCGGATCACATGTATGTAAATACCTGAATTTAAAATAGAAAATTTTGGTATATATCCGAATACCCTTTTTAGAAAAAATATCTTTTAGTATTCACTTAATAAAATAAAAGAATTTGAGAAAAAGATAGAGACATTTTGAGACAAAAATTCTACAGCATAATGGCTATGTTATTGTGTTTTAGAAAACATTGAAAAAAGAGGGGAAATGGTCACCCACTCATAAATGATCCATAAAATAGTAGGGGGACATAATATAAATTATTTAAGAACCTGGTAATGAAATTTGAAAGATATACCATATGAAATGAAGAACATGAAAGGAAGACAAAAAAATCTTTCTCTTATGAAAATTCGCAAGTCTAATGGAGTCACTTAAACTTCAAAAAAATGAATTGGTGAGATAAAATAGGGTCTCTCATCATATGAAAATAAAATATCATTATGAAAGATATAGAGATTATACCCCAACATAATAAAAAGTAACTTGAAAGACTTGACAAAAAAAGAACTTGAATGTGAGAAGGGTGAATGAATCTCTTAAAAATTCGGCAGCCTAACGGTGTCACTTAAAATTCAAAAAAAATTGATGATATCAAATAGGGTCTCCCATAATATGAACATAAAATATCAGTATGATAGATATACATTTCTTACCTCAACATAATAAAAAGGAACTTTAGATACTTGACAAGAGAATAGAACATGAAAATGAGAAGGGTGAAAGAATCCCTTAAAACTACGGCAGCCTAACGGCGCCACTTAAACATTCATAAAACGAAATGATGAGAGTATGAGGGGATATATAATCATATGAACATAAAAAGAGCAGTAATAGTAACATAAAATAACATCCTACAACAAAAGAACATGGTGCATAAAATAAATGACATAAAAGAGAGTACTTGGAAAGAAAGAGAGAGGTGGAATCCCTTACCTTAAAACGTAACTATTAAAACTCAAATGTTAGGACCTTGAGGGATTGGGGACACCTTGGGAGGACTTATTGGGAGGAAATGAGACCAGATCATTGTTGGGGGAGATTTGGGAGTGAATAATAAAGGAAGAAAGGGTGAGTATTTATAGGGAAAGTGAGGGGACAAGGCAATAATGGCCAAGGGACACCTCATTGGTGGTATTGGCAAAACCATGTGCTTTCCCATGGTATTTGCCCTTGGTATTGGCCACTTGGGACACCTCATACCTTATATTACTATTCACAAGTCGACCATATTGATTACAGACTTAATACATCATTTTATGATGTCATTAAACACTCGTAACTTAAAAACTGTATTTTCACTATTCATTGAAAAATTAACTTTCTCAGAAAAATCACAAAATTTCAGCTTAACCAAATATCAATGCTATGATTTCAAAAATGAACTCCATTTTATAAAAATAATTTTCTAAATATTTTTAATTTAATTTTTAAATAAATACACTATTCACTGAAAATTCATTTTTTTCAGAAAATTCCCCAAAAATTACCTTAACATAATATCGATGCTCTGAGTTCAAAAATTAAATCCATTTTATAAAAATAATTTTCTAAATATTTTTAATTTAATTTTAAATTAAAAAACACTATTCACCTGAAAAAACTAATACTTGGCTAATAATTAATTGAACCGTTATTTACCTATTTTATTGAATCACACTACTTAATCAAGGTTCCTAAATTATATTAATACTTTCATTAGGTGAGATTACTAATTCATTTGTCCATATTACAAATCCTTAGCATTAAATCACTATTCATAATTTACTATTCATCAAAAACTAAGGTGATCTTATTAGATTATAAATTTCATACTGAACATAATTGTAGAAGACCATTTTTTGAAAATCATTACACATCGTAAATTATTTAAGGTTTACAAAAATATTTTAAAATATTCTTTTATTCAAAATTCATCAAAAATAAGAATACTATATTTATACGGACATATAAAAATTTACAAACTTCATCAGAAGAAGAAATCAAAATTTTTATTTAAATCAAGGGATTACAAACGGCAGTTACAGTCTCCTTACATAGCCCCTTATAAGCCCAGTATATGACCTAAGTGTAAAGTGTGCTAAGGTGAGAGAATCTGAGGGCGGATCGACCAACATCTCACAAGTAGTAATTTCTATCAGTTTGAACTTCTCGTGAATGTGATTCTATTCTAGATTCACACGATAAAGTTCAGCTTGGGTTTGGTCTAGAGCAAAGCCCGGTGGTTCTACCTCCTTCCCAAGTTCCATTAGATGTGCTTCGATTGACCCGAGACTACTGGATGGGGCCATAAAATCTTCTTTCTATATTAATTAAACAAGATCCCTTGTATTTAGAGACAAAAAACAAAACATTTAGTTTCTAGAGGTCATATAACAGTCGAAACCCAACAATATCAATTTAATTATACTAATGTTATCAAATGAAACAATTTTGTCGAGTATAAAATAAAATAACACACAATATTAGGAAACAAAATTTATTCAAAATTTTGGGTCGTTACAATAATGATCTGATGTCCCAATCAGGATATGTTTTCTATCTCAACAGAGGAGTTATGAGTAGGAAGAGTTCAAATTATCCAGTTGTAGCTAATATTATAGTGGAGCCTAAGTACATAGAGCTTTTGACGAATCCATATAATCTATCTAGATTTGGAACTTTGTCTAGGATTTTGATGTTGTACCTAGTTGTAAATACCCTATCGCATTTTAATGTGATAATACTATAGTGGTGGCTCTTGAAAATGAGCCAAGGTCACATTAACTGAAAATGAACAAACTATGGAAGTATCAACAATTGAGGGATTTTTATCAGAGGGGTGAAGTTGCAGTGAGTAGTGTATCCATAGAAGAGAAAGTGGAGGACCCATTGAAAAAAGGTTATCTCAGCATAAGCATGTGTATAATTTGAGAGCTAGGAGACTGAAGGTCATTAGTTTTTGGCTCTAGCGAAAGTGGTAGTCTATTGGAGTTGGTGCCATAGAAACAAATTCATTTCTACTTTATGATAACTTATATTCATGGTATTATATATTAATAAATTTCTCATCAAATCATGATTTTTCCTCTTTGTAACATTGCATGTTATAATGTCTTAAGAGTAACTATCTCCCTGAAAAGTAATAGCGAATTCCAGTTATGATGAGAACCCATAAGTTCTATGAAACTATTCTTGAATATATGATCTATAGAGGGATGAAATAATTTGAGACACATAAATGATACCGACTATCATGGGTGGAGACTTATAAGACATTGAGGAACCTTCTCATGGTGTATGCTTTTCATGATATCCAGTAGGATATTATGAGAATGAGGCCCGATAGTAGGAAATCCACCTTTATAAGTGTCATTTGATATTTATGTATATGGAAATGTGTATTGGTCATTATACATTAATATTGTTATTAATGGAAATTATGAGTCCCACACCTAGATGTGTTGATGAATACCATGACGACAGATGTTCATAGTGAGGTAGGATATGTTGGTTGCCTCACGAGTAATATTGCAGTAATGAATAATGAGAGAAAGGATTTATCCCTTCTGTTATTTAATGGAAGATAATATATCAATCCATTTGATGGAAACGATATACCCTAAATAAATCCATGTCCATGGTGATCAATAGGCAAGTTATATTTCTAGAATGTTAATGAAATATATATTGGGTATATAGGTTGATGGCACTGGAGTGCAACCTGCTCGATTGGAGATATTGTGATAAAGGGATTATATTACATCATAAGAATTTTTATGTGGTGACATGTCATTGTAGTATTAGATTCTTTCTATATGGGTTCCTTGGCATGTTTCTAGATTCTATCCTTGAATTTAGGCAGGTTCGTCTAATGCCCCTGAGAATGGGGATGAGAGGGTCACAAACTAAGTTTATCCAGTATCTCAGTTAAATAATTTATTATTTAACAAGATGAACAAATATTAGTCATGGTCATGGTTTTTTTTATTCATTTATTATTGAACTCGTTTATTCCATCAGTAGTTATTCAAGAGAAAATATTATGAGCATAATAATTATAAAATATTGTGGAGGACTGGTAGGCCGAGTTTAATGGTCCAGTGAGTAATAATAATATAGAATATTATTTTATCAAAAAATAGTTAGTTATAACCTGCAATTTAATATCATGACCAAAAGTAAAAATATTTTTGTCATTGTTTTACATGTGGTTTCAATAGGATTAATGAAATAATTAAAGGCACTGTGAAAATTATTTATTATCACCCTATTGAAATAAATACCCAATTATATTATTCCCCAATTATATAAGCACCAGCCAAGTGAGGATTATTATTGTTGTGAACAACAAATTGAAGAAAAGATCTCAAACCTAGAGAGTTCATCCCACTCCAAGAAATCTCTCAAAATTGAGAGAGATCCCCATCCACTGGATTAAGGAGAATGATTTGGAAGCTATTCACAGGGTGATTGAAGTCAGTCATCATAAGCATAAGGATATCCAAAATTTCACCCAAATACTCCTTCGTCAATGTCCTGGGATATGTGGAATACTTTTCCATCATTACTAGAAGAGATCTACCCTTTATATCTACAGCACACTGATGATACACCTGTTGAACTTTGTTTGAACGCATCATCAAAAAATAATCACCTTATAGGTATTTCTTATTTAATTAAATTAGTTATGAACAAAATATATTGATTATATATCTTGGTTACAAGTTCCACTTCCTTTTTCCTATTTCTATGATTCAATTCAATGGATCACAAAAATTATCATCGAATAGATCTTGCTTTTTTGCAATGAATATAGAAAAATTAATGATGGGCGTCGTCTCCCCCATGATTCTGTTGTGCCTGAAACCTACACATCGTACCACTGTACTTCTTGATAACATCCATGATTTCTTCATGAAAATATACATCTAGAATACTAGCTCTGGTTCATGATGATGAAACTATGAGCGATGATGCTTCGTTTTAGGGTCCATCCTATGATCCCATTCCTCTTTGTGGGGAGATAGAAACACCTCAATCTATCATGTAATAGGTCATCCCATTTGAGATGGTTGAGGATGTAACGACCCAAACATTCATTAATGAAAATTCCATTTTATCTAATTAAATACATAATTATGTAAAAGGTACATAAAATATGAACTTATTTGGTTTTAGGTTTTTGGATTTTACAATACCATTTAGAATTGTGATCTTTGCTAATATAGCCATTGAACAGTGATCACGTGATTAATATAAATATAGGGCTTTAAAAAATCCAATTTACTGAGACAAAGGAAGGTATGGGCTCATCCAGTAGACTTCCCCATATGAATCCCATTTTTCAGAGCTCAGAAAGGAGGTGGCATCATTGGGCTTCGCTCTTGACCAAGCCCAAGCTGATCTTGAATACATTAAGCTCGAGCGGAACCGCCTACTATTGAATTGTATGTTTATAGAGATTCTCACTCAAGAAATGCTATCCGAACCACCCCAAGAGTCCGTCACCATCGCACACCTTACCATTATGTCTTATATGGGTGTTATAAGGGGTTATGTAACAAGACCTTAAAACTATGGATATGTGCATTATTAATATACATTCATTTTATTGTTGTTAATTTGTAAATAGTTTATAAAGTACAAATAGTATTTTTAGTTAATATTCTACTGGGAAATCTATTTTAATGAATTAATGTATTTTTTAATTAAATAATGTTTTTATAAAATATTATTTTTTTAAATAAATGTTTGTATAATTTTATGAATAAAATTGTAATTTTATTATGGATTGAAAGCTATTCTTATCAAAACCCATGATTTTTCAATGAATGTAAGTTTTTATTTTAAAAGTAAAAATTCACTTATTTAGAAATTTAGTTTGATAAAATTAATATTATTTTTGGAATCATGACATCAAAATTATCCAACGGTGAATTTTTCATAATTTTCTGAGAGAGTCGAATTTTTGGGAAAAAATTAAGTAATGTATTAATATATAATGTGTTTTATGACATCCTAATGTCCCAATAGTAATGTAATAAAATACAATAAATGATATTTTCGGCCAATAAATGTTTTCCCATTAAAATAATTTGATTTTAGGTTTGTTATTTCTATTTTACAAAACATTAGTGGACCCTCCATGAGTTAGAAAACATTTTGTATTTTTAAATTGTATTTATTTTGAGCGTGACTCAACTCCACATACGAGACCCTATTATTTTAAGACGTTCAGCCATTGGCCTCATAAAATATTTTTTCCACTACCCTTTCTAAAAAACCATGGGTAAATACCATGGTTAGGTTTGTGGTATTGATTAGTTTAATGTGTGGTGACACAAACCTAAATATTAAAGAATTACCTCTCCTTTCCAATATAAATCCACCCACGATCCCGCTTCCTCTTCACTAAAATCCTTTTTAGCTCTACCAACATCTGACCTAATATCACTATAATCCTCCCATGGTTCCCCAAGCTCCCATGAATCCACTCTCAAGACTCTCCCAAGCCTTTGGTATCACACTTCCAATTAAGGGATTTGTTCTTTTCTCATTTTTTCCTGAATTTAATAATGTTGTTATACACATATAATTTCAATTAAAAATTTTGGGGTATGATTTTCAACTCCCCCTTAGTTCTCTATTTATGTTTGAAATAATGGGTTACCACTTTATCTCTCATTAATTCCTTCCGTGTATACCTGTTACCATGTCGATATTCCCTAAGGAAATTCTCTCTTCTCATTCACGTTCAAGAAATTGTTTTGTATTATGAATATAATTCCCATTAAATGTGTTTGGACATGTATCTATATTATTCCCTTACTTTCCATTTCATTTACATATGATGAGACACATATCTCTCTCTCATCAATCATTTTTATGAATTCTTATGTCACACTGTTACGCTACCGAAATTGTACCGCGATTTTCCAAGACAACGTTATTGTGTAGGGAATATCGTGCCCATTTCTCCATCAAGGGTATTCACCTTTATACACATTTTCATATTTATTATAGTGTTTCATTTATGAATTCCAAATTTCCTTTAACATGGAAAAAATGATGATTTTTAATGAATCTATGTTATGTGATCCATGTGGCACATTTATGAATGAAATGAAATGTTCAAGACAGGTGCGCCCTAATGGCAGTCCAATGCATTGGGTAACGACTCGTATCATGATACGTCAAGTGAAATGAGGGTTTAATCATTCTAATTTAAGTTTAATGAGGGTTTACTCATGATCCATGTGCAATGATCCTTGGCTCATACTAAAATCATGTTAAATGTTGTTGCCACATTTCCATGTTATGATTATCATGCTTTATCGTGACTTTATGTTAATGTTTCTCTTGTTCTCTATTGATAAGAATATTTTATAACATGTATTGTGTTCCTCATTTTATTCCATGTTTATTCCCATATTGATCTTTATATCTCACCATTTTCTTATGCATGTCCTCAGGTTATCCTATGAAATGCTAGGTACGAGGGACTGTAGTGGCCATGTAAAATATGTTTTCAATAAAGATGTTGTATTTCATCTTTTAATTTGTTATGTAATGATCCTAAGCCCAAAAGACACTAGACCTATCGATATTCTATGTTTTATCAAGTGAATATTATGTAATAAATAATGTTTAAGTGTGTAATAAAGACCGGGGTTGTCATAGTTGGTATGAGAGGATAGGTTTAGTTATTTTTGGGATTAGGCTTAGCAAACCCAAGTAATGTCTTAAAGGCAAGAATAAGTATAATAAAAACATCCCTAAGTTTTGTTTAGTATTAATTTAGTGGTTTATCAAGAAATTATATCCCAGTCTAGATACGAAAAGGTAAGGCGGCTCTGGCACAAATGTACCTAGGGGTGAAAACCCCAACAAGGAGTTTTGGTCTTGACACAGGGTATCCAGGTACATGACAATGGCCCTTGATACACTCTTGGTTATGAAACTCCCAGGGGATATGATGTGGTAAATTCATAACCTTAATATGAACCATTATTAAGGGGAAAAAATCCCCTAAGAATATATGTTGGAAATTAGATCGTGGATAACATAGATTGAACCCTATAGATTTATATGTTTAGGAAATAAAAGTAATGTATATGTCATCTGTTTTTCCATTGGATTACTCTTTATGAGTTACCCCTAAATTTCCTTTTATTCCAACCAATGGCTGGTAAAAGGAGGACTTGGGCTAACAACTGATGTACAGAACAATGTGATGATTGTTCTAATGAGATGCCTTATCTGATGAGAGCGGGAATCGCGAAATTTTTCATGATACACTCTTAGTTAACTCATGTCTTGAATATAAGTGTGGGTCAAGAGTAACTTTCAACCCCCCCCCCCCCAAGAAATAATAAGTCTCTATCGTGTGTTTCTTGAGAAAAGGCTTCCTACTTTTAATGGATCATATAATCCCTCAATTACTAAACAATGAATCAACTCCATTGAAATGATCTTATTCATCCTCCAATGTTCTGAACAAGAGAAGGTTCTCTTAGATTCATATCATATGGAGGGTGAAGCTGATCAATGGTGGACGTTGATCAAAAATATGAAGCCTAATGAGGAGATTGAGGTGTTGGAATCAAAGGATTTACGAAAGATGTTTTTCGATAAATATATTCCACGCACCTTTTGACTTAAGAAGAAAAGTGACTTATGCGACCTCAAGCATAAATACAATGAATCCATCAGAGAATACGAGGAAAAAATCACAAGGCTTGCACGATCTGAATCTGGCTATGTCGTTACCCCCGAATTCAAGGTTGACCGCTTCTTTGGTGGGCTAAAACCTCTCCTATAGAAAGTGCATGCGATCTGTGACATTCATAGCTATGAGGAAATTGTCCTATGTACCCTCAAAGTCAAAATAGATATCGGGGAATCATAGGGGTATCAAGGGGATGTGGATCGTAAGGTGGAATTCAACTCTAGTGGTCCGATGGAATAAATACAATGCTGCTAAGAAAACCCAGCACCACACTTTCCAAAGATGTGGAAGGAATCCCCCCAGAAATTTCTTGAAGGTGATGAGGAAATGTGTTAGGTGTGGTATTGAATGGAACCTAGCAATTAACAATTGGAAAGAAAAAACTGAGGCTGTGATAGAGGATAGGAAAACTCTGTTTGAATCTCAACGCACTGTTCATTTCTTAAACTGCACAGAACTATGGAACTTTCCAAATTAGTGCCCTCAGCCATTGGTTTATGAAGGCAACCAACAACCTCCGAGGCAGCAAGGGTGATCTTTTTCCATCACTACCGCCGAAGTGAACCCAGATAATGTAGTGGTGATAGGTACACTAGTTATTATTTAGGAACAGGTAATGTAATTTTTTATTATGGTTCTATACATTCTTTTATATCCTGATTGTTTAGTAGAACAATCCCTGTACCAGCAAAAATAATGGAAGTAAATATGTCGATGAGTATGGAAAATGGGGCAATCATTGCATCCAATGAATATAACTCCTCACCTATCATAATATGTGGAATAAAATTCCCAGTAAACCTTTTCATACTCCCTCTGGTGGAATTCGATGCAATTATCTGAATGGACTGGATTTCCTTATATAGAGCCAACATATATTATTATAAGAGGGGAATTACCCACCATTTGGATAATCCCCCCTATTCTATACAAGTTCAAGGAGGATGAATAATCTTATTTAGCTCCATCATCTCAAGCATGGATATTAATTCCCTATGAGCACACGTATCTAGCTCAGATGGTTGATTCCATGGAAGAGACCATCCTTGAAGACATGATTATTGTGCAGGAATTTTTTGAAGTGTTTCCTGGGGAATTTCCAGGTCTTCTTCCTAGAAGAGATACTGAATTATTGATTGATCTTATACCTAGCGCGTTACCAATATCCAAGACACCATGTAGAATGGATGTTTTGGAGCTTGAGGAACTAATGAAAAAACTACAGGAGAATCTGGATAAAGGGTTTATACTCCCATGTTCTTCACCATGGGGTGAGCCAGTCCTCTTCATCGAGATGAAAGATGGATCAATGCGCCTTTTCATTGATTATCATGATCTTAACAAAATCATGATAAAGAAAAAGTATCCTCTCCCATTACTTAATGACTTTTTTGATCAGTTGTGTGGAGCACAATACTTTTCCCAAGTGGATTAGTGGTCGGGATATTATAATTTAAGGGGGAAGAATGAAGATTTCCCCAAGACTACTTTTCGTACAAGATAATATCACTATGAATTCATAGTAATGCCTTTCGGACTCACTAATACTCCAAAAATCTTCATGGACATGATGAATAGAGTCTTTATAGATTACGTTGAAAAATTATTGGTAGCCTTTATATATGATATTCTAATATACTCCAAAACCAAGTAATATCATGAGGAGCATTTAAGAACTATACTAAAGACCTTTTGAAAGGATAACCTCTATGAGATGTAAAATAAGTGTGATTTCTGGTTGTAGGAGGTATCGTTCTTGTGCCATATCTTCACTAGCAATGGGATATCAGTGGATCCCTCCAAGACTGCTGCAAAAGAGGGGTGGGTGAGGCCAACATCGGTAAAAATATCCATAGATTTTTGCGATTAGCTAGATATTTTCGATTATTTGTGAGAAATTTCTCACGATAATCCAACCCTCTTACCATGATAACTCAGAAGGGTGTAAATTTTTCTTTGAGTGATGAATTTGAAGAAAGCTTCATGAAGTTGAAATGGAAGCCTATCACTGTGCTCACGCTCACTTAACCCAAAAGTGGAGAACGTTTTTTGGTATTTAGTGATGCTTCGAAGAAGGGCCCTGGATGTGTGTTGATGAAAAATGACAAATTCATTTCCTATACTTCAAGGCAATTGAAATTTCATGAGCAGAATTATCCAACACATGATCTGGAGTTGGCTGCGGTGTTCTTCGCTTTAACAATTTGGAAGTATTATATCTTTGGGGAGAAGTGTGGAATATATATGAACCACAAAAGCCTCACGTATATATTAACATAGAAAGATTTTAACATGCACCAACGAAGATTGTTAGAGCTGATCAAAGACTAGGACTACTCAATCCATTACCACCATGGGAAAGCGAACAAGGTGGCGGATTCTCTAAGTAGAAATGATCTAGTGATTCTATCAATGATGAGAATTTAGAAGGATCCAATATTCTAAGATTTGATGAAGATGGACCTGGGAATCATAAATAAGGGAACCTCATCAATCCTTTCAAAAATGATTGCTCAACTGTCTCTTTTGGAGAAAATAAAGGATACTCAATGAAAGGATGTAAAAATTATGAAAAGGGTGGAGGCTATCAGAAATGGGAAATACTCAGAGTTCATGATTGACAAGGATAGAATTTTTGAGATTTAGGCCATTATTATGTGTATCATCTGATCTAGATATAAAGAAGGATATTTTGGATGAATCAAATAGCTCAACCTTCTCTATTCACCTAAATAGCAGTAATATGTATTGGGATCTCTGAGAGAACTTTTGGTGGGACAATATGAAAAGGGGGATTGCGAAATATACATCAAAGTGTCTAGTATGTCAAAAAGTGAAGGCTAAGAGGAAAAGGTCTATGGGGATGATTCAACCACAACCCATACCAACATGGAAGTGGGAGAACATTATCATGGACTTTGTTAGAGGAAATTTAAGGACATCCAAAGGAAACAATGCTACATGGGTCATTGTGGATCGTCTTCTGAAGACAGATCACTTTATCGCTATTCAAGTGGAATTCTCATTGGATCAACTAGAACATATTTATATAAAATAAGTGGTAATGCTACGTGGAGTTCCACTATCTATTGTATATGATCGTGATTCGAGATTCACCTTAATGTTCTGGAAAATTCTCCAACATGATCTATGATCAGAACAGAACTTTATTACGGCCTACCATACTCAAACAGATGGCAAATCTGAGTGAACTATTCAGACGCTGGAGGATATGTTATGATCATGTTTAATGGGCTTCAATGGTGGATGGGAACAACATATTCTGCTGGTTGAATTATCATACAATAAAAGTTTCCACTCAAGCATCTGAATGGACAATATGAATCCCTTTATTGGAAAAGGTTCAGAACACCGGCGTGTTGGGATGAATTCAGTGAGAGTAAGCTTCTAGGACCTGAAATAGTTGAAGAAATGGTGGATAAGGTGAAAACCATTAAACATCATATCAAGGAAGCCCAAAGTAGACAGAAGAGTTATGCTTATAACCATCGATGAGACCTTGAGTTTAAATATGGAGACATGGTATTTCTACACATATCTCCATGGAAAAAGGTCATGAGGTTTGGAAAGAAATGGATGTTAAGCCCTAGGTTCATCGGCCCCTACGAGATTCATTATCATTTTGGGGTTGTGGCCTATCGACTAGCACTTATACCATCCATGGAAAAGTACATGATGTTATTCATGTACCCTCTTAAGTAAGTACTTACCAGACTCTTTACATGTACTATTTTCATAGGTGGTACAATTAGTGGATGATCTTTCTTACGAGGATGAACTAGTGATGATATTAGATTGTAGAGGAATAGTTCTACGAAATAAGACTACGTCCCTCGTCATGGTGTTGTAATGAAACCACATGTTTGAAGAAGCAATGTGGTAATTTGAGTAAGTACTGAAGGAGAGTTACCCACATCTATTTTAGTGTGGGAAAAAGAAATTTTGATGGAGAAATTTCTTAATGGGGGAAGATTGTAGCGACCTAAAGTTTCACTAATGAAATTCATCTTGATCTAATTAAATGTATCATTATGTAAAATGTTTATATAAAATGTGAACTACTTGGGTTTTATGTTTTTATATTTTAATATAAAATTAAGAATTTTGAATGTTGTTAATATAGTCGTTGAACAGTGATCACATGATTAGTATAAATATATAGCTTTAACAAATCCAATTTACTCAGAAAAAGGATTTCATGGCCTCATCCAGTATAATTTCCCTATACAAATCCCATTTGTCTGAGATCAGAAAGGAGGTGGCATCATTGGGCCTCGCTCTTGACCAAGCCCAAGCAGAGCTCGAATACGTTAAGCTCTAGAAGAACTGCCTACGAGAGAAGTGGAAGTTAATAGAGATTACAACTCGAGCAATGCTATCTGAGCCACCCTAGGAGTCTCTCACCATCACACACCTTAACCTTTGGTATTATGCGGGTGTTATAAGGGGATATGTAACAAGACCTTAGCACTATTAATATGTGCATTATTAATATACATTCATTTTATTATAGTTACTTTGTAAATAGTTTGTAATGAACAAATATTTTTTTATTAATATTAAACTATGAAATCTATTTTGATGAATTAATTGATTTATATATTAAATAATATTTTAATAGAATATTATTATTAAATATAAATGATCATATAATTTTATGAGTATAATTGTAATTTTATTAAGGTTTGAAAGCTATTTTTGTCAAAACCAATGATTTTTTTGATAAATATTAGTTTTTATTTTATAAGTAAAAAATTCACATATTTAGAAAATTATATAGGTAAAATGAATATTGTTTTTGGAATTAGGATATAAAATTATCCAATGGTGAATTTTTCATAATTTTCTGAGACAGTCGAATTTTTGGATAAAAATTAAATACCATTTAAATATATAATGTGTTTTATGACATCATAATGACCCAATAGTGGTGTAATAAAATTCTATAAATTATATGTTCAGCCAATATATGTTGTATCATTAAAATAATGTGATTTTAGGTTTTTTTATTTATTTTACAAATCTTTAGTGGACCCTCCCTGTGTTATAAAACCTTTTTTTTTTAAATTGTTTTACTTTAGAATGTGACTCACCTCCACATAAGAAACCCTATTATTTTAAGAATTTAGGACATTGGCATTATAAAATATTGTTTTCTACTCCCCATTGGCAAAAACAATTGGTAAAAACCATGGGATGGTTTGTGGTATTGATTAGTTTAATGTGTGGTGACCCAAACATAAATATTAAAGAATTCCCTCTCTTTTCCTATATAATCCCTCCCAAGCTCCCACTTCCTCTTCACTCAAATACTTTGGATTTAGACCAAAATATGCCCTCCATTCTCTATAATCCTCCCAAGGTGCCCCAATCTCCCAAGAATCCTCTCTCAAGCCTCTTTCGAGCCTTTGGGATCACACTTCCGAGTAAGGGATTTATTCTTTTCTCATTTTTTCCTCAATTTAATTATGTTTTTATAACCTTTCAATTTCAATTAAAAATGTTAGGGTATGATTTCTAACCTCCTCCTTACTGCCCTATTTCTTTTTTAAATAATGGGAGACCTCGTTTCCTTTCATTATTTCCTTTCATGTACACCTTTTACCATGCCGAAATTCCATAAGGAAATTCTCTCTTCTCATTCACATTCAACCAATTGTTATGTATTATAAATCTAATTTCAATTATATTTGTTGGTACATGTATCTATGTGAACTACTTATTTTCCATTTCATGTACATATTATGAGACACTCGTTTCTCTCTCATTAACCATTTTTTTTAATTCTTATGTCACGTTGTAACACTGCCGAAATTGCACTGCGATTTTCCAAGCCAATGTTATTGTGTAGTAAATACAATCCCCATTTCTCCATTAATGTTATTCACATTAATGAACATTTATGTATTTATTATAGTGTTTCATGTATGAATTCCACATTACCTTTATCATTAAATAAATTATGCGGTCTAATTAATCCATGTTATATGATCCACGTGGCACATTTATGCATGAAATGAAATGTTTAAGAATGGTGTGCCCTGATAGCGCTCCAATTCATTGGGTAAAGATTAGTATCATGATAGATCATGTGGAATGATGGTTTACTCATTATAATTCATGTAAAATAAGGGTTTACTCATGATCTATGTGAAATTATCCTTGGCCCATTCTAAAATCTTGTTAAATATTTTTTTCCACATTTCCATGTTATAATTATCATGATTTATCATGCCTTTATGCTAATGTTTCTCTTGTTCTCTATTGATATTCCTATTGTCAAAAATTTATTGTTTTTCTCATGATATTCCAGGTTTACTCCCTTACTATGATTTATATCTCACCCTTTTCTTATGCATGTCCTCAGGTTATCTTATGCCATGCTAGGAACGAGGGAATGTAGTGGACATATAAAGGAAGTTTTCAATAAAGATGTTGTATTTCATGTTTTAAGTTGTTATGTAATGATCCTAAACCCCAAAGACACTATACCTATCAATATTCTATATTATATCAAGTAAAGTTTTTGTAATTAATCATTTTTAAGTTTGAAATGAAGAGAAATGTTTTCAGAGTTGAATTATGCATGCTTAGTGCACTTTGTGAGTAACAGCATCAAAGACCACTGAGGTTCCATAGAGAGCTAGATCCTAATGTTGTAGAGGATTGAATATAGTCAGTGGTTTATAACATTAGGATTTTTAATATCCAAAAATATCTTGCGGTGGCATTGGCTACCAACCATTTCCATGACATGGCTGGGTGTTGGTGAATCCTTTCTACATAGATGCATGATGCATCAACACTCTTATGGAAGGAATTATAATGGATGTTCCATGAGGAGTACTACCCCACCAGTATTCACTCAGTCTGGATCCATAAGATTTTGGAGTTATAGAAGGGAGGGATGATAGTGGATGAGTACATGGAGAAATTCATAGACCTTACACTCTACTCCATTAACATGATCTATGATGGATACTTCCAAGCATAGAAGTTTGATGAGGCACTCCACTAAGGGAATTGAGCCAGAATCTTTCCCTTGTAAATCCCCACCAAGGATGGGGTGCTGGAGCAGACACTGGTGGCAGAGAGCTTTCTATCGGAGGGACACCAGGTAGTTGGTGTTAAAATTGGTAATCCTAGAGTTGAGTCATATGTATTAGCTACTAGATGCCAAACACCAAGATCATGGATACAGATACCCTTCCACATTGGGGCCCAGGCATGTAGTCACATGGGGCTAAGACAACACATTATGATATGGCATCCTTGAGAGTGGCATTACGTTACTTCTAAAGGTGCAGGTCACATAAAATTGGACTACCAGACCATAAGGGCTGAGAAGCCCAAGAAGATAGATGATTGACCATCACAACAGAGTCAACATCATGATCAAGGATATCCTAGTTGTGGAAATTAAGGTCCACTCAGAAGGTGGTTCAGGCAGAGTAGGACAAGTTTTGGATGGAAGACGTCACTATGAGATCCTCCCACCACTACCAGGTATCCCACATCAGGCTGAGGGAGTTTTTGACGGGAGCGACTGCCAACTATAGGATTTTGATTTCTATGATTCTATAGCACAATAGATGATAGGAGGTGCACTCTATGTCTCTACTACTCTCTATAATAGTAATTATTACACACTGTGTGAGGTAAAATTTTCTCCCTAATACTTCCTCAACTTTTAAACCAGAGTGACATGGGGAATCAGTGTAACACTGTGTCAATTTAGTTTGAAATAGATTCGAATTCATGAGGTAGAGAGGTTCATCCCCCACCAAGAAACATTTTTTAAGGTGAGAAAAACCATGATGGAAAGTTAGTGTCACCCAAAGTAGACTGTATTTTGGTGTGGTCGATGATTCACATTGTCCTCTACGTTCAAGTAAAGGTTTTAAAATGGAGTGTCATGGGAGGTTCTAACATTGCTGGTGGAGTTTTTAGTTTGACCATTATTTCATGGGATGCCACTAGTGGGTGTGGCAGAGTTTCTGGTTTATGGTTACTCTCTTTTGAAGAGAGGTGAAGACACACATGGTATGCCACATGGTTAACATGTCCAAATTCTCGTTGTAGGATAATTCTAACCAAACTACATATTTTTTGGTACCCTTGTTTGCTCAAAATCAACCTTGATGTGGCGGAAGATAGTTATTTCATATGATTCGAGCGAGCTGGGAGCCATGAACAAATCTACATGACTCACTACCTAGAGATGGAACCGGTAGTCATTGTCTATAATATGTGGATGTAATTCATTACGGGGGCATCTACTATGAAATATTTCATGAAAATGTATACATAATAGGTTCACCAGATGGTTTTCCTAATAATTTAAACACGTCGTTGTTTTTAATTGAAGGATTGGGGATTCTGGTCATGTTACGAGAGGAGGTGATGAGGGAGTTTCACACTTCTCCTTTTTATGTACATCCCCATGTAAGGAAGAGCGAGGTGAATGCTCACTATCCCAACCATTTCCCATAGTTTTTACTTTTCTAGGTTGAAAATATTTGTAAAAGGGAATAATTTAAAATCTCTAGTTTTTTCTTGAATGACTTTGGAATATTCTGAAGAATATTTTTAGAGTTAGACGTTGAGACGGTGCGAAATTACGAGGCCAGGTGAGCTCAGAATTAATTTTGTAAAAATACTAAATATATTATTATTACACACTCTTCATTTGTTTTAAAAACTATAATATATCATAAATAGCATATAAAATTAGAAATATGACTCCACAATTGATTCTAAAAAATAGATTTTACCCCATGCATGACCTAAATTTGGTCGGCATGGTATGTTTGGAAGAGAAAACATTGGTCAATGCAAAGGATAAATTAAATTAAAATATTTATTTATCTAAAAACCATAACAAAATAATATACCCAAGGATACTTTGATGAGATATATAAGAAAACCATTGAGATCTGAATGTAGTGTTTAACCTGGGCGTAATCTAGAGTTGGATGTCATGGGATGTCTGTTAAAGGAAATAGTTGAAAAGTGATTCTAATTAAAATAAATAATTTTTTATATATTTTAAATATAATGAACTAAACTGAATTTTTATATAAATATGATTCTATGAAAAATCCCCAGGGTTACCTGAATAACCTTGATATTGTTGAAAGTAGCTTTTACCCCACCTTCATTGGTGAATTGTGACCAGATGGAGAATGGTGATTAGATAGAGTTGTATATATAGGTAGAAGATGGTGTAGTCCATCTTCATCAACCATAGATTCATGTTCACTAAATATAAATCTATTATCAATGCAAGACTCGTCAATTTTGGTTTCCACCGCTTTGATTAAATGGTTGAATAATGAATCATTATCTGATTTTGATTATAGGATTTCATGGTCTTTTCATGATCCCTATAGACAAATTAATTTTATTTAATTCTTTTTATTTTTTATCTATGACATGTTTCTCACCTCTATTTCCCCTCTATGAAATCGTAGGCCAGTAATATTTTTCCAATGATGATTATCACTTTTGTTATTGGTTCCTTTCCCAATTTGTTCTTCTCATTCATCATTACTAGAACATGGGGTCACAATTTTAAATTGATTGGGTGGTTTCGAGTGCGATTGAACCCCTAAGATTATTTTATTTAGGATGAAGGACATGCATATTGACAGATTGGGGACTAACTGATAAATGAGTAGGATGGTGTTCTTTGAGTGGATCAGATCAGTATTGAGGGTGCATGTTTGTGACATATAAGGTTTGGGATGGGGTTAATAACCCATATTTTCTGATTAACACGTGACAATGATATGCATTGTGATAGGATATATTCTGAGTGGAGGCCATGCGTGAGATTTCATGGTAGAGGTAGCTCAACATTGATGTGATAGTGGTTGGATGTGGCCAACGTAGTGGATGATAAATAATAATAATAAAAAAAGTGACGAGTAAATGAAAATTGTTGGATGAGTTGTTATTATTATTAGATTTAATAAAAATAATGACGGTGGAATAAATTGGATGGTAAATTAAATTATATAAATTTAATTTAATAAAGACAAACATTTTTAAATTTAATGAATTGAGTTTAATGTTTTTTTTATTTATTTTATTCATCATATTAATAATAATATAAACTCAATAAAATAAGATTAGGGGTATTAAATTAATTGATTAATTAATGAAATTAAATATGGTGGGCTTTATGATGATGATATTGGAAATTTAAGGAGTTAAATTGGGTGGATGAGTCCCCTCACGGGGAACGTACAATGATATTGGTAATGGAGTGGTATCCTAGTGCGTTGAATGCTCTACTGAATTCATGGCTTTTTAAAAAATATATTCTTCTTCTTCTTATTTTTTTGGTTTTCAATACTCAATTTAATAGAAATGTTTTTATACGGAATCATATTGACGCACTTTCAGTGGCAGTGTGACCCTGGAACTGAGACGGTCATTTTCACTCAGATGTTTGAAACCATTTTCAAACATGTTCCCCACGTCAATGAAACTCTCAATAATAATAAAATTGTTATTATTCTGGAATCTTGTATCTTAAATATTTCCCTCATACGGTGTCTGAATGACGAACCATTTTCAACCCTATGAACCTAAAATTAAAGAAGAAGTTTCTTGTCCAAATTTAGTTATTTAATCTAGGCTCATGGCTTAGTCCCATGAGACACAATTCAAGCATCATGCAGTGAAATGATACATTTTACCCGAACTTTTAATTGAGGAAAGTGAATAGCCTATTTCTAGTCTTCCTTCTTTAGGATAATAATAAAGTGATTTTTTTGGCCACATGGGTCCTTTTGAAGAGGAATATTAATGAAATTATGTTTTCCCTAGTGATGAGCCTCATGTGTTCATCAGGACTTGAGAGATGTCATATAGTACGCTTACATTCCATATAGTACTATGTGGATAAAAAACCATGTTCTGGTGAGGACATGGCTAGACAATAGTGTGGGTCCACACGTTGTATAGGTCCCCAACATGCCATGAAACTCATTGTGAGGGAACATTAACAATCATTATCTCGTTCATTTGGACTTGTATTTTGGCCCACATGTAGCCTATCCTGTGTGTTTTTCTTTAAAAAATGTGATGATTCACATAGTTGTGGCTTTTGAGATACGATGTGGAATGTCCCATTTATGGAGAACATATGTGACACTCGATAATAATAGTGAACATGCAGGATCACAAGATATTTCTCGATGTAACCCTATAAAAGGGATGAGAAGTGGTGTTCCTAGAGATCCCTTTCCGAGGCATTATGATCAAGAAGGGATGGGTAGTGGAGTAAAATGAGGACCCTTTCTAGGTGTTACCCACTAGTAGGGCAAGGAATTGGATTTACTAGACAACTTCTTACATGCTTTAATCTGTATCTTGGATGGGTAGTGGAGTTTGTTGATGACTTCTTCTGGGAAACACCCTCTTGTAGTGGTGGGTTGTGGATTTTCCCAATGAATTCTACTGAGTTTGACCCTCCATCAGGGCTAGGCAGTGGATTTCCATGACAACCGTTCTCAGTAATACCCCCCTGCGAGATTGGGTAGTGGAGTTCCCTGATGGAATTCCCGAGCATTACCCTCCAGTGGGGATGGTAAATGGTGTTCCTCAATGACTCTCAGTGTAGGAACCTCTTATCATACTTGTGCTTGTGATCCTTACCTTGAGTTTGTGGACCCTCGACTGTGTGGTAGAGTGAAAAGTTGTGTATTGAAATTTATTTAGACTCAAAAGGAATATAGAAGCTTTTCCCACTGAGTTGTGTTTTTTATGTGGCCTAAAACTATGTAGGAAAATTATTTCCACCCAAAGCAGATATTATCAAGGTGTGGTTACTGAGTTCCTTATACTCATGTGTTCAGGGTGGACCCAATAGACATTCGACCTTATTGGTGGATTCTCTTAGAACTATTTTCCACTCTTTTTCTTGGGATGATCTATGAAATGGATATCCCCCCACTACCCCATTTAGATTTCATTTTTTGAGCATATATATATTTATTAATTCAATATAAAAACCTTGGATTTGGATACTCTCCATCCAGGAGAGGCAACGACGCATGGGGTATCCAACATTCATTCCATGCTAATAATCTAGTTGTTGGATGAATCTACACTCCAACTATTGGTATAGAAGTATCAATTGGTAGTTCATGTACTCAACATGTTTAGAACCCTATTCTTGGACAAGCTTACTTTCAGTCTCTTATTGGGTTGAGCTATATTATTTCATTGTAAATGTTTATATCTACTATATTACAATACTTTTGTTTCTCTTACATCCACCTATAGATTTTAGGGAATCATACTACGTATGTTTATACAAACCCATATATGGGATTTTACAACGTGATTTATTTCTTATAGAGATGACGGATCGTTCGACTGTGATTTTAGAGCAGCTTCAGGAAACCAGGAGCTTGGACTGTGTATGACGGTCGTTGTTTGGAATTTAGGGGTTGGGATCTTTATCATATGTTTATGGTTCCATTAATGTCAGGTTGGGACATATTTCTTTTTGGGAATGTATTTTTTACCTTTAATGTTAGTTTATACTATGATATGTTTGTACTGTCTAGCGGTTTATGCATGTTTGTGATATTCTATAGCAGTGTTTCATCTTTACCTTCTTCCATTTTCACCTTTTCATATAGTTGGTTGTTTGTGTGTGTATGGGTACTTTGGTAATACCCTCACTGAGTTATTTTTCCAACACTTCTTCTCTCCACCACCTAGACTATAATTATGGGCATTGGTTAATTTTATCTTGAGCCATAGCTTACATTGGGTCGTTAAAGGTGCTCCTTCAATTGGCATAAAACTACATTTTAAGAAAAAATCTACTTTTTTCTATAAAATTAATTTTTTTTCTTATATCATGTCAAAAAATATATAATATTAATTATAAGAATTATATTGTATATATATTTCATTAATAAAATCTATAAAAAGTTATTTTATTACATTATTAACAAACATAATTTCATTTGAATAGATTTTTAGAAAAATAATTCCTTTAATTGTAAAAAGTTTTTTATTATCAATTATAATTAATTAGTTATGTATAAATGAGTATACAGTATTTTTATAATTTAGTAAATTATGTTCATTTCATCTATTCTAAAGGTTATGCAATAAATACCATACTAAAAAAATATTTAGTTGTTTGTTTAAGAACAATGTATCTTTTCAGGAACGATACTGAACATATTGTTTTCTTAATAAATTCCTGGTATGTAACATTCTCCCCCTGATAAAAAAATCCATCCCTTCAATTTGAACTCGAGGTTGAAAAGTATATGTTTCAATTTTAATGATACCATTATTAAAACACCACATTGGAAAAAGAATTAATAAAACATCCAAATTGACAGAAATAAAGGGAACTAAGAAGGTCGCCTGAGATAACACATACTAGAGTTCCATATAGGAAAACAATGATATCAAATAAAAATAACTATTGTGTTCTGATATATTGATAGAGAACGTGGAAATGAGAATGTTAAAAATCAAAAAACCATAAATCATTGATGGGTTAGAATGTAATTGATTTTTTAGTAATAAATGTAAATAGAAAAATTATTTATTTAAAGATTATTTCATACAGTTGAGGAGTTAATTTACATCGTAGCCTAAGAACATGTGTAAATATACTTACATGAAACATGGATCTTCATACATTAATATAATGTTTTCACTTTTTTTGATATTGTATACCTCCCATTTTTCATCCCAAACCATAATCATCACATCCTCATAATTCATGAAGTCTTTTATTCCTAAATATTTGAGATTTCATCTTCCTATGATCTAGTAAAACTATTATAAGAAGCTAAACTGTCGTACCTTTATCATTGTTTACACCTAGTTTCATTATCATTTTTTTCAGGTAGATAGAATGTTCATATAATGAAACACTTATTTAAAGATTCTTCAAATTCCCTTGCTTCATTTTTCCATATACAACATGAACATCTTGGGTCTTATGGGGGTTCACAGAGAAGGTCTTTTTGAAAATCATTTTCAAAAAATATATTATTTCAAAAAAATATAATAAAAAAGATTTTTATAAAACATTTGAATGATTCATTTTTGAAATATTCTATCAAGGGTCCTCTTAAAATACGATAAGTATGTTCTTGTAGACTATAAGTAAAGCCAAATATAAACATACTAAATTGGGGTCTCATTATTTAGAAGCATTATAAAAATAAAAAAATGATTGATAATGTTGTGATAAGGTAAAATATTTAAAAATCCTTTGATAATATTAACCATTTTTTAAAATATGTTAACATTTGGAAAAAAAAGATTTGATAAAAAACAACCCATGAACCTTGGTGGTATCGAGGTATATAAGATGAGTTTGATATTTCACATAATAGTTTGCAAAAGAGTTTCATGTTAGCAAATGTTTCTGAATCATAGGACATGACTCTGGAATAATTATTTCAAGCATGTAATCAGGAAGGCATATCAATGTGGTCTTAGATCCTCATCCATTAATTTTTAACTGAATTTCCTTGATCTAAAAAAATTATACAACAATTATTTAACTAAAAATATTTATATAAAAAACCTATATTTTTTCAAAAGTCCTAATACATATTTTTTTCTAATGCATTCCATGGATTCCAACTATAAGTACCAGGCCATAAACATTACATAATATTGAGTTAAGTAAATAATTGTACTTTCTTTCATTGTTTTAGACTTTTAGTGAATTCGGTCATACTTCAAATAGAACAAATCAAATATTAAAATGTAGAAAACTATTTTCAATATGCATTTTTACCACAAAACAATAAATTTTAAAATGAAACATGGTTTCCTTTCATGTTCTATCATTAGAATATTTCACTTGGTCCCATCCTTGTCTCTATTCTCCCTTAAAACTTATAAAAAACAATTTAAAACATGAGATGAGAATCAAAAACACAGTAAGGGAGACTCATGGAAGGAAAGATGCTGGTCCTATGAAAACATGAAAACCCATGCATAATTAATCATAATTTAATACATCCTCAAATAGTATTAATTTTCACCCTTGAGAAGAAGTAAATATTTTTCAATGGATGTATGATCATTGGATAACCAAATTTAAATAAAAATATTACCATTAAACCTGTATCAATAATAGATACCACATAAAGGTAACATGGGAAATTATACTAAAATGGAATTACCATGTGGTTGACATCCATACATGTCACTATTACAAAGGGGAATAATCATACAATTGAATCCCACACCCAATGTATTGGAGGTTATAGCATAACCACTCATAATTTTTTATCACAGAACCACCCATCATTGTTTTATCATGTAACCACCCTTCAAATATATAAGAACCATTATATAATCATAACACATAAAAGATTTCAGATTTTTTATTTCACTCTTAAAATTTCATTTGTAATAATTAGAAATAATTTAAGATATTGAAATAATAAATCTATTTTCCAAAAACATTTTCAATTTCAAAATAATTAGAAAAGGGAAAGGGGTTTCTTTTCCAATTAAAAACATGAACCCTTGTAGATTAATCCAAATAGAAAATAATTTTCATAGAGGCATAGAAGTCGTTGTCTCTGTATATGATAAAAAATATTCATTTTATCATTCATAAATAAAATCAAATGATCTATTTAGGAAAGGTAAAAATATTTCTGTTTAAAACCTTTGAATGAAATATATTGTCACAGGAAATTTTTATAAACATCAGATAAGTATGAGGTCTATGACATCAAAATATTCTTTAATTAAAGGATATTGAGATGAAGTCCCTTACCATGACTCTGACATATCATGTAAAATATTTATCTTCTGGAATAAAAAAAATTATGTTAATTATTTTAATTATATTGAACACTTAATATTTTTTTTATTTGTTGCATATAAATTATTAATATTTTATAAGAATTACTTGACTATTTATGTTCATGTCAGACATCGATTCAATATTAGGTAGTTGAGTACAAAATGAATTTGGTATAATGTATTCAAAGTCTTCATTAGTCCATCATTTCTAAAATAATATTAATGAAATAATAATCAATTTTAAAGATCAATTATAATTTTAAATAAATCAATTTATATATGGTTTTCAAAAATATTCAATTTTATAGTCATGTAGATGGTAGGCCATAAGTATGCGTGAGTAACATTTCCATTTTGCATTGTTCATTATAAAATAAAGGTAATTATTATTTTATATTTATAAAATTACAATAATATCATTAATATAATATTAATCATTTAAATATAATTTATATTTACCATCTATGTGATGTGGTTATGATAAACGAATCACATCGCTTCATGGAGGTGATACTTCACATGTATACACAAACGAAGTTATCATTTTTATGTGCAAATAAAGGTAAGTACTGAAATAATATAATATTATTTAATAATGATACATATGTCATGAATATCATATATAAACATTAAGTCCATTGTTTTAACTAGTATTTATAGATTGTGATGGAGAAAAATATAACGGTTCGCGAGGTGGTAGTCTTCCGTACGCAAAAACAATTAATTCGTTCCATTTGATTGATATAGAGATTGATTTAGGTGATGATACTAACATAATTACATCCCAATATTCTAAGGGTACTTAATTTATTATTTTATCATGGTTCAATATAATTTTATTGATGTGAAAGAATAAATAAAATTTATATACTTAATTAAAAACAAATAATATCATTCAGACCACCTCCTTTGCTTAACAACTTAACACATCTACGGTTGGTCATCTGCCTAAACTAAGACCTCTAGAATTTTAGGAAGGGATTAATTAATGGAATTGGTCCATGATTTTCTGAAACAAAATGTTTTCATAGTGTGATGAAAATATAATAATGAGTTCCCTCTTATAAGAGAAGAGATAGATACTCTTGGAATTCTTAAAAATATTTAATTAGTATAAATTAATTTTTTATTCCAAATATGTACAAAGTAATTTAGGTATAATATAAGATGATTATGGGTAAAAATAAAATCATACAATTAAAATTAGGAATGTTTTGAATAATTTTTAATCCTTATTTTTTATTTTAACCCTTATTTAACCTTTTTAATTCATACTATATTATCATGTAATTTCAACTTTGTGGGTTAATATAATTACTATAAAATTTCAAGAGGAAAATAAATGAGTCATTAATGGAATATATATACATATTCCAATAATTCGTCCTAGATTTATATTTATATGAAATTAATATAATTTAATGGAATATTATTTATTTCAGAATATCAAAAATGTTAATTTTGATACTATTTAATACTTAACTTTTTTAGAATATCATGATAACATGATATCTTCAAACAAAATCCTTTTCATCATCACTAGCCTAAAAAAATTATCCATAAAATTAATCGAGGACATCAATTATATCGAATTATATTTATTTTAATATTGTTAATATAATTTGTTTTATTCTTTCATTAATTAAACAATTACTAAATCATCATTATGTCACCATTTTAGATAATTATTTTATCACTAAAATTTATAAAGAAATTTTCATAAAGTAGATTAAAATTTTAGTTTTATAAATATTATTTATAGTCTAACATATCACCTATATAACCACATACTAATAATATTTCACTTGTTAATAAAATGTCATAGAGGTAACTTTTCATTTAATAATATACTATAAATGTCATAAAGTCTTCCAAAAAGCTCTAAGAGATCAAAAAATTTCTAAAAATAGTTATTTTATTAAGTTACTAATAAAATAAAATTTTACAAAATTTTATGGTATTTTAATATTCATTTTATAATATTATATTAACCTCTAATTACTTGATTTACTCTTAACCGTGTTAATAAAAATAAAAACTGGAGTTACTATTCATATTTTATCCAAAAATAAAATAGAACAATATAAATAGTTTGATATTATTATTCCAAAAATGGAATCCATTTTTCAATTTTAAAAATATATTATTGGTAGAAATTAATTAAAAAATAATGGTTTTGACAAAACGAGAAAACATGTTTTTAAAGTAAAAGCATTTAAAAGTTCACAATGTTTTTATATCAAATTTAAATGTGAAATTTATTCCATTTTCATACATTATATTATTTGAATACAAATATTTTTTATTTATACATTAAAAACTTTAATTTTAATAATTTAACATTATATATAGATTTATGAAAAAGTATTTGTCCTTTAAAATACAATAGTCTTCCCACTATTTATCAAATAATGAATCCTATTAAAAATATTCCAAAAATTAATCCAAAGTAAATTTTCAAACTCCGATTTAAAATAAGAAGTTTATTCGGAAAAATAGAATTTATAAAATTGTAAACACTATATTTATAATCATTTCTCCCTCAAAAACTGACAAAATTGTCTTTTTAGACAAATACTCTGTTTATTAGTAAAATTTTATTTATTCTAATATCAAGTCTAGAAATCAAATAAAAATAATTTTAAACATTATATTGAATATATATTACAATGATAGAATCTGGAAAGAGTGAATATATTTTTTTTCCATAAACATAGTAATTTTCTTTTCAATATTTTTTTACAAAACATTCAATTTTATTTCAAAAGGATTTGATATTCATTTAAAATTAATCAGTCACTAACGAATTAATAATATATACATTTGTAAGCCATATTTTCATAATTTAGTTAATTTTGTTCATTTCTTCCATTCTAACATTTATTGAATAATTACTATATTAAATAATAATTTTTATTTTTTTCGTTTATACTCGATGTGGCGTATCATCCATATTTTTTAACATAGTTTTAAATTTTTAAATAATTTTTCTGATACAACAAAAAAGAAATTTTTGAATCTATATGTTGAAGAACTGTAGAGAACCACAATTATTTTCCCTTCAAATATGTATTTCCCATAACAGTCACAATACCTATGATGTGTTTCATGACCACCATGATGTAGTTTTTTCACCTGAATAATTATCCATTCCTTTGAAAGGACCCTGATATAATGTGTCTTTCATCAATTGACAAGTATACCTGTTGAAAATTCACCATAAAAATAAATTAAAAACTCGTGAATGATATTAAAAAAAAACTATTCATAGAAATAACTAAATCTGAGAGTTTTATGAACACCATACCATAATAAAATGTTATTTTTTATTCTCTAACTCTCTATATAATTATTAATACACCACAATATAAGTTTCTATTTAGTACTTCTAAAGTCCCCCCATTTTTACATAACTTCATGGAAGTCCTTTAACCTTCCATACCTCTAGGGGATTATAATATTTATCTTTTATCATTGTATAAAAAATTCATTATAATAACAAAATAAAAAACCTGAGTAAATTCACTATTTAAATAGAAAATCTATCCAAACAATTACCCTATTTTTAAATAAATAAAATATATTTGTTTCCTATAGAATCACTAAAACATTTATCAATATGCGATACTATAGACATTGGTGCATACCTTCTATATAATGGAAGTCTACCACTGTTGTTCTTACTAGTGATGATTTTGAATACATGTTGACTGAGAGGATTGGAGGTCATACCCATGTCCCCATATTTCAATAAAATAATTCCTAGTAAAATAATTAATAATAGATTTAGGATATATTCAAGAATCCTTCCAAAATCCTTGTGCAGGATTTGGTACCCCCATGAGAGTGGATCTATTAAAGTCATATATCAATATGAGAAAAAATATATATCAAATACTCTCCATAAATATAACCATATATACGTATTCATGATTATCAATCAACTTTACATTCTGTATATATCAACTATTCTCTATCATTATTCTTGAGACCAGTTTTATTGTGGTTTAAAACAACATTTATGTGAACATAGGAAGTTATCTCTTTCAATGGAGTTGGTTGGTATTTATAAAATTTTTATTGGTCCCTAGGAAGAGCTACCTAAAATCTACATAAAGGGATTCTAAATACAAACAGCTCGATGACACATAATTGAACACATAATACCATTTATGGTACTATATTGAGGACTATGAGGATACTTTTATACTAAAACAGACATAATAATTTCAAATAATTTTACTGTTATGTGGAGTGTACTATTTGGAATTTTTTTACTAAAATTGTTTTTGTAAGAATTATACATGTATAGAACTTTTAGATTCTTCTAATAATGAATATTCCCATTTTAAAAATGTTTTTATATCCATTAGGGTGTATGGAATGAGTATGAGTTATATGTTTCAAAGGTAATATTGCATGCCAAGTAAGAGTCGTTCAAGAAATATATCATAGAGATAATATGTTTGATAGGGAATATCACACAATGGGGGTATGTATTGAAATCATGGGTATGATTCTTGATTAAAATGATTAAATCCCTTGTATTTTGAGTTTAATAGTTTATGAATGTCCCCAAACAATACCATGGATTGTAACATCTTGTGTTAAATATATTGTCACACGATTTTAGATCATATGACTTGGATGTATGTGTCATGAAATGGGTAACAAAAAAAAGGTGGTTCTTACAAATATGGTATTCCTTGTCTATTTATTATTATAATAAATAAATCCATATGAGGATGGTACATACCATAAGGGATATTTTCTTGTGAGAAATGAATTGTGGATTATGCATTTATTGCTCATCCAAGTTTTGAGAATAATTAACATGTAAATTTCACATTATTGCAATAACTAGTATGCGATTTATGTGAAGTCTATATTTTAGGGATTCCACAAATCTTAAGGCCCTTGTATGGATGAACTTCTCCCATTAAATAATCACGGGGATCATATCATCAATGGAAACATGGTTGGAGGTTACACATATGGAGGACGCCTCGATATTTTGTCATAAATATCTATTGGAAATATGTTCATGAATGATGAGTAAATTCAGGAAGAATATGGAAAGATAAGAATGAGATTGCGTATTACAAATTTTTCACTTTGAGTGCGCTCATGCACAACTAGTACACATGTTTCCCAAATATCAACTATCTAGTCGATGCTCCTATAAATCCACTCATGGTTTAATATCACACCTACTAAGAGGAATGCAGGTGGTTTATGGATCATTGATTATTTATGGTGACAAAATTATCCACATGAATCAAGATAGGGATTACACCTTGTGAGGAATTGGATTCCCGCATGGCTCAATTATTATAACATGGTCAACCTAAAAAAAACTATTATAACCAACATGATCCATATAATCCAAGGGATCTCCCACTAGTACCATCATGGTAGTGAATCTAATAATAATTTAAATATATGATCATTATTTAGTGGCAAGAACCCCATAATACTACATGAAAAATGGGGGTTCAAAACCCATTTGGCACAGGTACAGTAGCAGTACTGTAGTAGTGGTGGTATTGTTGATCAACGGGCACTGTTGCGGTGGCAGTGCACTGTACCGGCGGTAGGGCACTGTAGTGGCGGTGGTACTGTGCGGTACTATACCAGTCAGGATGCTATTCCGAAAATGGGAATTGGGCCAAAACTTTGGGTATACGGGTTATGTAATGGGACACAAGCCCACTGGGCCTTCGAGATATGTAATGGGTCTCCCTCTACCCAGTTAAAAGTGGTCTTTGCTTTGATTTATTAATAAAAAGGAGGCTTAAGCCCCAACCTTTAAAAAAAGGTGGATATAAGGACATATCCATAATTATTATAGAATATTGATTTCTTATGTCAAGAATTATTTATCTAATATATCGAAGTTATTTTAGGTTTTGAGAATCATCAAATTAGTCCACCAAACGCACATAAAAAATATTACATCATAAAGTAGACATGTCAACATAGGATCCATTCATAACAAAAAAACATAAATTTTATGATAAAAAATATTTTTCTTGATATATATTCAATAATTTCATCTTTAACTCATCATTGTCCATACATATCATTTAAACACAAAAATAATTATTAAGAAACATGAATGTCTATAAAAATTCACAGTAATTTGGATATTAGAATAAAGAATGAAATATAATGGTTCATGAATACTTACACGATATTTTATTTTTTTCAAAATTATAATTTGGTCTCAAAGGGATCATTTTATTAAACAATAAATCAACTTTTCCCCTAAATTATATTCATAAAACATTTCATAAGAAATACTAAAATAATAATAACACTCATAAATGATCCATTTCAATAGTGAATAACATATGAAAACATTTTCAAAATAAATTATAAATTTCCCCTTTTGAAGTAGTAGATGATTACTTTTAAAAATAATCTGATATTTAATCAAATTGGACTACAACATAGGGATCACATTATCATCATACCATGTAATTATATGAAATATGGAAGAAACACAAAAAAAATATATAATAATATCTTAAGGCTAATTTTAAAGAAAGCATCACATGGTGGGTAGACCCCTATAGTTGATTAGGTTTACTCCATAATCTTAAACATAACGTCTAATGAAAAAAATATTCACTTAAATAATTAGATCAATAAAGTGGAAGCTCATTATAAAATTTTTATGATTATTTTTTCCAAAAAATTAAATCAATAATAATTTTTATAAAAAATAATTACATATGGAAAGAAATGGGTTTCATAATTGTAACACCCCGAGCATCCATGATACGCTTCTCTTTCAATAATGCAATAGCTTTCATTGTATGCAAGTTCGAGATTCTAACACACTGTGACCAATCAAAGTAGCCGTTATGAATATTAATACTTACTTTTTGAAATTTTATAAATTTTTTCTTTCCAAATGGACTTCGTTTTTGTATTCGGAATATCAAAATTATCCTATGTTGAAATTTTTGTAATTTTCTGAGAACTTCAAATTTTTAATGAATAGTGAGAAATACTTAAAACAAATTTTCTATTCAAAATAATTTATAATGATAAATTATACTATTGATTGGTTTTAAAGTATAATTAGAATATAGTTTTACCATTTTATCCAATGGTGGTCATTATAATTAATTTCACATTGAAATTGGACATAAATAATTGTCAATCTTTTGATATATATTGTTTCTTAAAAACACGCTATTTGTTGTGACAGCGGGAATTAATTATAAAATTAATTAATGAAACTTATATGTTTGGAATTTTTTAAAATAGACATCATTTTTGAATTCGGAATATCAATTATTTCTTAGGGTGAAATTTTGGCATTGTTCTGAAAAACATCAATTTTTTATGAATAGTGAAACCACTATGTTGTAGTTAAAAAACTGATTTTTCGTTTAAATGAAACATTACCACTTCTGTGATTTGAATTTCAAAAATAAAACATACATGGTTTTAATTAGGATGTAAAATGTGGTTCAATGGGATTAAAATAATTTTTTAGTGAATAGTAACTTTTAAGTTTAATTAATCGTGATTAAAGTTAATTAGTGAAATTTAAGGTAAAAATGATATTATAAAAATATGAAAATACCTTTACACTTTTCCTACCCCTATTGGATGTGTCATGGCCGACCCAGACAATCCATGTGTCAACTTGGGGACCCCATGGAGCCACTTTGGTAGGAAAATGACATAAATTACTTTTATTTAAAGATAAAATTAAAATGTCACAAACATAAGTTTTTTTACTGAAACAATTTTTAAACGGGTTTATAGAAGTTATATTTTTGAATATAAATATTCATTGGAAATCTAAAACGATTTCCTACATCATGATATTTTTTTTATAATTTTTATACATTAAATGAATTAAATTATTTATGACACCATGATAATGCAGCGATTACCTCATTAATTAACGATTTAAATAAATCGAAAAGATAATGTAAAATCAAAGATTTAAACTTGTCAAAAACCTATTGGATGAGTATATTTCAAAACCATATCACCTTAGACTCGAAATATATAAGTGTGGGACCTTTAGAATCCGAAAAAGCATTTCATAATAAAGTAACATTTCATTACTTTCCAAGAGTGCCCCACCTCTCCTCTTATAAAAGGCCCCCACCACTACCACATTACTCACACCTTCAAGCCATTTGGCTTAGCCAAACTCTACCCAAATACTCCCCCAACTTCCCTCTATTACTCCTAGAAGCCTAACTCTGGGCAGAATTCTTCCCAAGGAAGCCTTTGGCTCAAATCAAAAAAGAGATACTCGATTTTAGTGTAATGACTTCTCTAATGTTATTTTGTTTTATTTTGCTTCTCCAACCCCTTAAACTCTTTTTATTAATTTCTTTTGTAACAACACCAGTATAATCAATATACTAGTATGTTCCTATCAGAAGTATTTTAGCTACACTTACACACACATACATCTAATGGTTAAAGAACATACTGTTTCTGTGGATGGCGAATTTCTGCCTCACGAAATGATGATAGTTCAACACTCATATAACACCTTAAAAGGTGGCCATTAAGATGTAACTATATTTATATATGATATATAATATGTTTATGTTTTACTTAAGCTTCTTTATTTTTCAGTTATGGCATACCTTTATGGTTTCCATTATGGTTAAATGCGATATTTTCATTTTAGGAAGTGCGGACTACCGCCCCTCAAAGTGATATGAATCGTTCATGCCATATGTGGGATGTATAAAGGATGGATTAAATGGTATTATACATTATATTATACTGTAATTATATTATAACTTTATATAATTATAACTTAATTCCATTAAATACGAAATAGAAATGAAAGTAGCGTTCATGCGTACGTACGGCTTACCGTCTCCATGAACGGTGCATTTCATTTCTTACCTCTAAATGTTACGTAATATTATAAATGCATGTATATACTGGATATATATGATATATATGATATCTAAATCATGAATATAATTCTGGATATAATGGATATTTCACCACATGAACAACATGTAATTATAAGAAGTTTATTTTTGACTCAAGTACCAAAGATCGACAAAATGACCGTTAATAACTTAAATAATTACATAATGTTAATAACATGGTAATAAGTGATATAAAAGGAATAATGAACATTGAAAAGGTTCTTATGAAAATTTAAATTAACTGTAGTTTATTATTCATGAGGTTAAATAACGATCGAGTCAAGTCGGACACGAGGTAAGGGAACTTCTTAACCCAATTTCCATTCATTGGGTTAATCTCCTATTCTAAAATTATGTCATGATATTATTATGTCCTATCTTGTATTTATACTTTCTTTATGTGTAAATATAATGAATACACATAATATATCTATTTTATTTAAAAAATGATATTTGATAGGGACTTCGTCTCAATCTCCATTCATTGAGGCATATTTTTTTTTTTACACAAATTTCTTTTATACGGTATATAAACCCCTTTGACTTTTACATTTATTCAAATGGAATATTTTTAAACAAAATGTTTTATTAATCAACAAAAATGAATGTTTTCCTTGTCGTACGTATGCGGCGACAACGACTTCTCCGCCGCTGTGACCATTATTTGAGTTTCGGCTTCCTCTACAAGCCATAACTTTTTTTTAAATGAAAAGTAAATAAAAAGTTTTAATTTTATTTTGGTATTGAAAATGGTTTTGATAATGTTTTTATTATATCAATATTTTGTATTGATATCTTGTGATTGAAATGTGGAAATGTTATGTTTCATTTATGCTTGTTTTATGTGATAAGATTATGTTATGGTTTATGATATGTTTATACCTATTCATATGAGGAATGCATCGGACTTAATAAGTGACGGGTGGAGCCCGCTATAGCTCTTAGATGCATCGGTAGGTCTCATTAGACAAACTAGTGTCTTGGCACGTGGCCTTAACAAAGTCTTATTTGTGGTCATGGCACGAGGCCTTGTCTACGTGGTTATGATAGTCTGAAATTATGCATTCCATCATTATGAAAGTGGTTATTGATATTGCATGTGATTATTTGGCTAGTAGAATATCCATGTGAGTAAGTAAATGGCATTATTTAATTTTATTTTTTCCATATTATGCTAAAGTTAAAGTTTAAAAAGCCTTTTTTTTAGTTATACATTGCCTTAAATGTTAATGTTTATTTATGAAAGATTCCGCAATATTGTTATCCTTACTGAGCATCTGAGCTCACCCCTTTCAATGTTTTAATATTTTCCAGGATGTGAAGAAGTAGTTTATGAATGACCTGCATGGATAGTCAGAAGAGGATATGAGTGTTGACTATGGACACTTTGTTATTGTAGTTTTTCACTTTATGATGTAATGTAACATTTATAAATGTATCTAGTGTTTCCAAGGCAAATAAACTAATCGATCATTCGAGACTTGATCTTTTGTGATCATGCCAATGTTACGACGTAATGCACCGACTCTGGGTAGCTGGGGTCGGGGCGTTACAGTTGGTATCAGAGGCAGTTTAGTAATAACCTTGTAAGCTAGATTTAGATAAACTCTGATTAGAGCACATAGCCCGAAGATAGACTTTGAGGATTTGTATAGAAGAACTTCCTAGAATATTGGTATTATAGAGATTTTGTGAGTTTTCCGAGAAATACATCCCTGTTTGGATACGAGCAGGTAGAGGCGGATCTGGCACATATGTACCTAGGGGTAAAACCTGAAAACACTATTTTGAACTAGACTAGAATGGGAACTGGTACACGACAGCGGGCCTTGCTGCACTCTTGGTTAGGACACTCCCGAGGGATATGCTTAGGATAATTCTCGTTTTCTTTACAAACCACTATGAATGGTTATGTGTATATACTTCCTCAAAGAAAACATTTTTATGATTATGGATTATATCCATAAATAGTTCAATTTATGTTAAGTATTTTACAAGTATGGAATTATGTATTTTGATTCATAAACTAATCTAGTTTATGCAATTGTTTAGAAATGGCGTCTAGTGGAAGGAATGGAAACCGTATCAATGCACGCACTCCATTTAGGGATCACCCTCCTGCTGAAGATAATTATTGTGGATCTGGAGATTCAACTGGTTCTGATCAACTTATTACTATACTGGGACAACTCACTCAGGTTACGAATAATAACCTTACTCGTATGGATCACCCTGATCCACAACGTGGAGGATCAATGTTAGACAGATTCATGTGGAAACAACCACCAACATTTAATGGGGGCACAAATCCATTAGTTGTGGAGCAATGGATAAACTCCTTAGATAAAATATTCCACGCATTGGGGAGTAGCGAAAGGGAGAAGGTTGTCATGGCAGTCTACCGCCTCACTGGAGATGCCGATCAATGGTGGTCAGTGATTTAAAATACAAAGTAAGATGGAGAAGTATCAAGTATGGAATGGAGAGAGTTCAAAGATATTTTCATAGAAAAATACTTTCCTCATAACCATCGAGCAGATATGGAAAGGCAATTTCTGAGTCTGAGGCAGAAGGAGGACGAGAACGTCGCAAAGTATGAGGCTAACATTACAAGGTTAGCGAGGTATGCTGCAGATTATATACGTAACCCAAGGAGTAAGATTGATCGTTTCTTTGATGGGTTAATACCATTTCTCCGTCGAGCTTTAGTATCACAATCCTTCTCATCGTACGAAGATATTGTCTCGTGTGCTATCAAGACAGAAAAGGAATTCTCTAATTCTTATGACAACAAAGCAAAGCAAGAGAAGAAGATAACGGTGGAACAAGAGACGGATAATGGGAAAAGGGAAAGAAGGATTTTCCATTATGTGATAATTGTGGGAAGAATCACCCCGGTACTTGACTAAAAGGACTGGGAGTTTGTTATAAATGTGGCGAAAAAGGTCACTAGGAGCGTGATTGTAAGGGAAATAAAAAGGCTATCAATGTTGAATGCTACAATTGTAGGGTAATGGGGAATTATGCAAATGAATGTCCTAAGCATCAGGGAATCTTACCTCAAAAAAGGGCAAGGGATTAAGGACAATCTTATGTTGTTACTACAGTTGAAGTGGAATAATTAATGTATTGGTGATTTTGGACTCAAGTATTATATTCTAGTTATAAGAATAATGTGATATATATAAGGATTGTACTTCAGTACTTGTTCTTTTCATTAAGGTCTTAATATGATGAAGGTAATCATATTTTCAGTATGTGACAATAAGAGTAACTTTACTTTGTTTGGGGAATTTGATAAATTGATTTTGGAATTAAGAGACCTTTTAGAGAAAGTCTGGACAGAGGTATTTTGGATAACTATAAAGGTTGGGATGGATTAAGTTGAACGTTGAATAGTATTTTTTAATGTTAAAACATTTAAGAAGATTTTTTTTGGAATATTATAATACTATATTTTTAGGAAAAGGACAACCACCAGGGTGGGGCATAACACGTCGCGTCGGACAAAGCTACAGGAATCAAACCCACAACCATAGTGCGACAGGCCTTTACTACCTACCACTAGCCTACAGGAAGTCCTTAGTTATTAGAAAATAGTATTCCTAATCTAAATGGTATGTGTTAATATTTGGAACCTTGTACGATTAGGATAAATATTATATTTTTGAGTTCTATTAACTTTTTGAGTGAAAGATGAGTTTGTGGTAGAAATTAGTTGAAGGTTGAAACTCTACTTTTCAAGCATAAATATATATATTCCTATATATTATTCTATGAAAAAAATAATTCTGAAACTTTATTAAAGGAATATTAAAACAATAAAATGTGTTATCAAAATACCTTATGTCTTTTTGAACTGATAATATTTTAAATCAACATAGATTGAAGGCATTGAGGCCCTCAATTTTACACTTGTTTGTGATTTATGACCTCAATCACTCCCTACAAATATTTACATTTTTCCTCCAATTAGATGTCTCTAATTTCCACCAATGTTCTCCTTATCGAGATCATAATTTGGTTGTGACTTTTTTATTTCCATTTCCCTCTTATTAAGGCTAAATTTTATTAACCTTATTTCCGATGTGGGTTTTCCACAAAGGTATTTTCTATTTTCAACTTTTTATTTTCAAAGGAAAAATTTAAATTGTGAGGACGCAATTTTTTGAAGGAGGGGAGAGTCTAAAACCCCGAGAATCAATGATACACTTCTCTTTCAATAATGCAATAGCTTGCATTGTACGCAAGTTCGAGATTCTAACTCACTTCGACCAATCAAAGTAGCCGTTATGAATAGTAATACCTACTTTTTGAAATTTTATAAATTTTATCATTCCAAATGGACATCATTTTCGTATTCGGAATATCAAAATTATCCTATGTTGAATTTTTTGTAATTTTCTGAGAACTTCCAATTTTTTATGAATAGTGAGAAATACTTAAAAACAACTTCTTATTCAAAATAATTTATAGTGATAAATTATACTATTTAGTGGTTTTAAAGTATAATTAGAATATATTTTTATCATTTTATCCAATGTTGGTCATTAGAATTAATTTCACATTGAAATTGGACATAAACAATTGTCAATCTTTTGATATATATTTTTTCTTAAAAACACACTATTTGTTGTGACAGTGGGAATTAATTATAAAATTAATTAATTCAACTTATATAATTGGAATTTTGTAAAATATACATCATTTTTGAATTCGGAATATCAATTATAGCTTAGGGTGAAATTTTGGCATTGTTCTGAAAAACATCAATTTTTTATGAATAGTGAAACCACTAAGTGGTAGTTAAAAACTGATTTTTCGTTTAGATGAAACATTACCACTTCTGTGATTTGAATTTTAAAAATCCAACATAAATGGTTGTCATTTGGATGTAAAATTTGGTTCAATGGGATTAAACTATTTTTTTGGTGAATAGTAACTTTTAAGTTTATCTAATCGCGATTAAAGGTAATTAGTGAAATTTAAGGTAAAAATGATATTATAAAAATATGAAACTACCTTTAAACTTATCCTACCCCTATTGGATGTGTCATGGACGACCAAGACAATCCATGGGTCAACTTGGGGACCCAATGGAGCCACTTTGGTAGGAAAATAAAAAAAATAACTTTTATTTAAAGTTAAAATAAAAATGTCACAAACATAAGTTGTTTTACTAAAACAATTTTTAAATGGGGTTATACAAGTCATATTTTTGACTATAAATATTCATTGGAAATTTAAAAGGATTTCCTACATCATGTTATTTTTTTATAATTTTAATACATTAAATGAATTAAATTATATATGACACCATGATGATGCAGCGATTACCTCATTAATTAACGATTTAAATAAAATGAAAATATAATGTAAAATATAAGACTTAAATAGGTGAAAAACCTATTGGATGAGTAGATTTAGAACCCTTATCACCTTATCCTAGAAATATTTATGTGTCGGACCTTTAGAATCCGAAAAAGCAATTCATAATAAAGTAACATTTCATTACTTTCCAAGAGTGCCCCTCCTCCCCTCTTATAAAAGGCCCCCACCACTACCACCTTACTCACACCATCAAGCCATTTGGCTCGGCCAACCTCTTCCCAAATACTCTCCCAACTTCCCTATCTTACTCCTAGAAGCCTCACTTTGGGAATAATGCTTCCCAAGGAAGCCTTTGGATCAAATCAAAAAAGAGTTACCCGATTTTAAGGTAATGTCTTCTCTAATGTTATTTTGTTTTATTTTGCTTCTCCAACCCCTTAAACTGTTTTTATTCATTTTTTTTGTAACAACACCAGTATACTAAATATACTAGGATGTTTTTATAAGAGGGATTAGAGCTACACTTACACACACCTACATCTAATGGTTAAAGAACATACTGTTTCTGTGGATGGAAACTTTCTGCCTCACGAAATGATGATTGTTCAACAGTCATATAACACCTTCCAAGGTGGATATTAAGATGGAAATATATTTATATATGATATATAATATGATTATGTTTTACTTAAGCTTCTATATTCTTCATTTATGTAATTCCTTTATGGTTTCCATTATGGTTAAACCCGATATATGCATTTTAGGAAGTGCGGGCTACAACCCCCTCAAAGTGATTTAAATCGTTAATGACATATGTGAGATGTATAAAGGATGGATTAAATGGTATTATACATTATATTATACTTTAATTACATAATACCTTTATATAACTATAACTTAATTCCATTAAATAAGAAATATAAATGAATGTAGCGTTCATGCATACGTACGGCTTACCGTCTCCATGAACGGTGCATTTCATTTCTTACCTCTAATTGTTACGTAATATTATAAATGCATGTATATAATGGATATATATGATATATATGATATCTACATAATGAATATAATTCTGGATATAATGGATATTTCACCACATGAACAACTTTTAATTATAAGAAGGTTATTTTTTACTCAAGTACCAAAGATCGACAAAATGACCGTTATTAACTTAAATAATTACATAATGTTAATAACATGGTAATAAGTGATATAAAAGGAATAATGATCCTGGAAGAGGTTCTTATGAAAATAGAAATTAACTCTAGTTTATTATTCAGGAGGTTAAAGAACGATCGAGTGATGTCGCACACGAGGTAAGGTAACTTTTTAACCCAATTTCCATTCATTAGGTTAATCTCCTAATTTAAAATTATGTCATGATATTATTATGTCCAATCTTGTATATGTACTTTCATTATGTGTACATATAGTGAATACACATAATAGATCTATTTTATTTAAAAAAATGATATTTGTAAGGGACTTCGTCTCAATCTCCATCTATTGAGGCATATTTTGTTTTTTACACAAATTTCGTTTATACGGTGTACAATTCCCTTTGACTTTTACGTTTTTTCAAAAGGAATATTTTTATACAAAGAGTTTTACTAAACGACAAAATGGAATGTTTTTGTTGTCGTACGTATACGGCGACAATGACTTCTCCACCACCATGACCATTATTTGAGTTTCGGCTTCCCCTACAAGCCATAACTTTTTTTAAATGAAAAGTAAATACAAAGTTTTAATTTTATTTTGGTATTGAAAATGGTTTTGATAATGTTTTTATTATATCAATGTGTTGTATTTATATCTTGTGATTGAAATGTGGAAATGTTATGTTTCCTTTTGCATGTTTTATGTGATACGATTATGTTATGGTTTATGATATGTTTAAACCTATTCATACGAGGAATGAATTGGACTTAATAAGTGACAGGTGGAGCCCACAATAGATCCTCGATGCATTGGTAGGTATCATGAGACAAACTAGTGTCTTGGCACAAGGCCTTGAAAAAATCTTATTTGTGTTCTTGGCACGAGGCCTTGGCTACGTGGTTATGATAGTCTGGCATTATGCATTCTATCATTATGAAAGTGGTTATTGATATTTCATGTGATTATTAGACTAGTAGAATATCCATGTGAGTAAGTAAATGGAATTATTTAATTTTATTTTTGCCATATTATGCTGAAGTTCAAGTTTAAAAAGGCTTTTGTTTTAGATATACATTGCCTTAAATGTTAATGTTTATTAATGAAATATTCCACAATATTGTTATCCTTACTGAGCATCTGAGCTCACCCCTTTCAATGTTTGAATATTTTCCAGGATGTGAAGAAGTAGTTTATGAATGACCTACAGGGATAGTCAGAAGAGGATATGAGTGTGGACTATGGAGACTTTGTTATTGTAGTTTTTCACTTTATGATGTAATGTAATGCTTATAAATATATCTACTATTTCCAATGCTATTAAACAAATCGGTCTTTCGAGACTTGATCATTTGTGATCATGCCAATGTTATGAAGTAATGCACCAAGTCTGGGTAGCTGGGGTCGCGGCATTACAATAATCTTGTAACACATACTAATTAAAGTAAATTTTATAGAGAAGTCATTCGAGAATTAAATATAAGGATTCTATGACCCCATAAAAGGAATGGATAATAATTTAAAAATACATATGAGATTAATATATATATATATATAATTTATAATAATTCCAAAAAATTATACTGAGAATGTGAGTTAGATAGATAATGGTCATAACCCAATGAAAAATAGTGGTTCTGAGAGATCCTTTATTTTTTAAACCTTATTTTCGACAATATTATTTCTCGAAAAAAGTAAAGGATTGATTATATTTCAATAAAACTTGAAAATGTTTAATATATTCAAGATATTAAATAAATTTTATGGTTGAGGGAAACAATATCATTTCCATATATGTCAAAACTGAGAATTCCAGCTTTCTTTTTTGTAAATAAATTCAAAACATTTCATATAAAATATTCAAGAAGATTAATTTTGAAATCCTTTTAATGAAAGTAAAAAATATAATATATATATTATAATTCATGTATTTCCATATACATATATTCATAAAAAATATTAATAATATGTAAATCTTAGAAAAATTAAAATAAAATAAATATTTCAAAAAATTTAAAATGAGGGTTTTAATGTAAATTGTCCCTTATTTCAAAGCATATAATGAAAACACTTTAAAAAATTGTAAATAAAATTAAATTTTTTTAAAGAAAATTAAATATTTACAAAAATTATATTATACAACCATGTTATAATTAATTATAATTCTCATGAAACATTTCAACGAACATTGATATATAAGAAAAATAGTTGAAAGGGAAACTCGAAAAGTGGTTTTTGTTGTTAAAAAATAATGTCCCATACCTCAAGTCCCACTCATCATTTACGATCGTTATAATACTGAATAATAAAATTGTGTTAATTATTTAATTTCATAAGATTTTTATTAAAATTCATCAACACTTTTACATTAATTATTATCACCGTATATTTAATTATATAATCATATAAGTACACGTCAAACATTTTGACGATATTTATCTCATAAGTCCCAAATGACTTCAGAAGGTTGTATATGGTAAAAGAGGTCATTATTTCCCTATATCGAGAATAATAATCATAATATACATTTTGAAAAGAAATTAATTGTAATTTTACGACCAACCATGAATTATGGTTGCAAAAAATGAACTATATCAAAATATTAGAGATGGTGGGTTGTACGTAGGTATGAGTTATGTTTTCATTATTCAAATATCAAAATGGAAATTAGTTTAAAGTTATTTTATTTTAATATAATGATAAATATATCATAAATATAATATTATTTCTTTAAATTCACATATATATACCATCCATTTGACATGTTAATAAAAAACAATGACATTACTTGGTGGGGGTGTTAATCAACATGTTTGAATGAACAACGTTGTCACATTTCAATTAATGGATAGTTGAGAAAATATATGATATATTAATTTTATATAACTAAAAATATGTAAATTATGTCATATATATTAATTATATCAATAATCATTACTAGCTATTATAGGTGATGATAGAAAATGAATTATATATCTTCTCAAGAATGTAGTATGTTATTCACACAAATGATAGTTTAATTTCCCATTGGATGAAAGGGGATATCAATTTAGGATATTAAATTTAATAATGAAAAATAAGTATATAGTTGATACTTATTTTTTATATCATAATTATTTAATAATATTTGAATGAGGTTGAAGAGTAAATAAAATAGAAATTCACTTTAAAGAATAATTCCACATTTTTCGACAACCCCTTTATGTTTACACAAAAATCATTCCTATGTGCGGTTTATAATAAAAAATTCCTCTATAATGTGTTAATATAAGTATGTTTGTGATTTGGTTAGGGATTTTATGATAAAAAATGTTCTTTAAGTGTGTGGAGAATAGAAGATTGGATGCCCTTTTAGATTGAGGGGTGGGTCATTCTAGGAATTTATAAATGTATTAAATTAATATATGTTTGGTTTTGTAGAGAAATTTATCCAGAATGATATATTATTAATATTTGATTAGGATTAATAAAAATCATATAATATAATAATTTATTTAAATACATATATCATGTAATTACTATTATATCATTATTTTAACCCGTGTTTACCATTTTTAACAATTACCATGATATTAATGTGTATAAACATTAGGGGTTAAGAATGGTTCTATAAATGAAAAATTGAAAAAAAGGAAAATGGTTGATATTTTAAACCGTATTTCAACCAATTTTTTGAATATAGGTTTTTTAGGAATTTTAAATCATTTCATATAAATTTAATTTTTTGAACCATTATTTTTATTTGAAAAAAAATCATGATGAAAACATAATTACAATTATATAAAAAAATATCTAATATAAAATGTGTATCTAAATTTTTTTAACATAATAATTCAATCAAATTTAATTAAATTTAATATTTTTATAATCATTTATTTTATTTTTATTTTTCATAAATAAATACTCTATTAGTTTTGTCGAAGAATTTAAAAGACATATTTTATAAAAATATTAGAAATAAATTATAATGATAAAAAATCATCTTCAATTAAAATGAATATATATAACCAAACATATGTTTTTCCACGTCATATAGTATTTTAGTTATTAAAATTATTGAGGTGATTTTTTCTCATTATCTTGTAATACAAATATTATAACGTTATGAAGAAAAGAAATATGGAACCAAGTGGCCAAATAAAAATACACTGAATAGACACAAAATAATTAAAACAATCTAATAAGAATAAATCATATTTTATATTCAATTTACAGTACATGTCCTATTATGTTTAACCTTAATTACTAGATTTACTCTTATTATGCTGATGATTATTTAATGTTGTTACGTTTAATAATTTAAAAAAATAAGAAAAAACTATTTACCAAATTGTACCCCATGATTCTAAATTTCAAAAAAAAAATTTACTATAGAATTCACATAAGCGGCAGAATTTAATTTAAAGTAGCACCATCAAAACATGATGAAAGTTAATTTCTTAAAAAAATAACGTTTTAAGTATAAAACTATTTTTATACAAAATTCATTTATAATGTTCATTGAATGTACTAAAATTATTTTATACATAATATAAATGATCTAGATATTATATAATTAATAATACAAAATATAATTTTACTTTTTAATAAATTTAAAATAAAATCAATATTTTTCAATATTCGTTGAAAAAACAGAAATTTTAAAAAATGGCTCAAAATTTCACCATAATAAAATATAGACATAATTATTTGAATAATTATATCCTTTATATGCAAAAATCATAGCGTTCTAAAAATTTCATATAATATTTTATTATAAAAAATAATAAAATCCATTTTTTAAGGAAACATATTTTTAATGAATAAAATGGCTTTACTAAAAATTATCCACTTATTTAAAAATAATTTATCAATATACTTATATTGATTTGGATGTTTTTGTATATTATACAATGAATATAATAATATTCATAACCACCAATTTAATAGATAGGATATAAAGTTCATATTTAAATAATAATACTTCTTGGTTAATTTAGTCTCCAGGTTGTGTGTTGTGTCAACTATCAAATAAAAAAATTTAGAATATGAAGGTGTTATATTATTACCCGTTTTAATAAATTGAATTGTATTAATTTTATCATTGGCTCAATAAACATGGGATATATATATCTAAATACATTGTTTTAATCCCATTCCGTATCAGGGGTCAATAAAACTTCTTCTTGAATAGGGGGAAAATATAAAGGTCCCAAGATAAATAGGTTTCCAAATATTATAATATTAGTAGGAAATTAATATATGGACATGGAGATAACATGTAATGTCTATATATATATGGTTATAAATATAGATAATTGATCAAATTAATTTTAATGACAATGTGGAATTTAACGAATACAAAACCATCATATAAAGAAGTACAACATTAATAAAAAAAAGCTTCAAAAATAACACTAGAGGTTCAACTTAGATCTTTATATGAATAAATGAGCTTAATATACTTTAATAAAATCTAGATTCATACTGAGACCCAATGATTAGAATGATTTGATCACATATTCTTCTATGAAACATTTAATATTTATCTCCAAAAAACATCAGTCACACATAATGTATCACACCAAATATGTATATTCCCAAATCATATAATCTTGAAAATCTAATAATTATATAAATATATACCCTAGATTATCATTTATCATGTAAAAATAATTTATTATTCCAAAATATAATCAAAACTTTATTCCTTAAATAAAACAAAAAAATGTTTTGTTTACCTTAATCATATAAGGATCCAAAAATAACGATTTCATATGAAATAAAATTAATATCCCAATCACGAAATCACATTTTAATTTAGTTTTAATCTCTTTGATAAATCACATATTCTAAAAATCAAAGAAATATTTGTTTTTCAAAAAATTAAAAAAAACATATTAACCAACACATCATGTAGACTAGTAGTATTCTTTGGACACCTTTCTCCCTTTGGTTTTTAGCTTAATCCCCATGACCTATCTAAATGTGACATATTTTCATTTTTACTAAAACTATATTAGTATAATTATTATAATTTTCCTATAAAAATAAACTTAAAAATGAATGTTTATATAAACCATGAATATTATAGATACCATTAAACATACAAAAACATAATTATTCCTCATATAATATTTCATGTTGAACATAAGGGTTAGATATGTCTCAAACCAATAAAACATATCCCAAAATATCAATAATAACCTTAAAATGACATAAATTTAAAATTCAAATGGGTGATTATGTCTTTGAAGATATGAAAAACATTAATTTATAATACTATAATGGAATCCATAACTCCTATGTTACTCTCACATTAAAACTTCCAAATATCCAAATATATCTAAACCTTTTATCGACTACTAACTAAAAGGACCCATCCCTAAAACATAAATAATATTGAGATTTATGTAAAGAATTTACTTTCGTACCTCCAAAAGATGCTTTCAGTTTATATTTTTATATTATTTGGAAATCACACCTACATAAATAAATTTTAACGGAAAATGTCGAAACACCCACCTAGTATCCATCCTTCCCACGAAATAAAACTATTATGATATAAAAAGTATATTTTTTTCAATAACTTGACATCCATTATATGGATATTATAACTGGGCCTAATCTATAATAAACTATAAAACATATTTTAATACATTGGATGTGCTAAAAATATTGGTAAAGGAAATATAAAAGGAAACAAAATTACATGTTATTTCATGAAGACATACGCGAGTTTTTAATATTTCAAAGTTATTCATTAGGTTAATTAAAAACATATTTTTACCCAAGAAATTATATTTTCATTCAACATATTTTAATAAAAAAATTTATAAAAAAATTTAATGGAAAAATATAAAAAATAAATTTTCCTTTCAAGTAATGAAAAACTTATGAAAACAATTTCACAAAAAATTATACATTTCACACTTTTGTAGTAAAATATACTTTTTTTAAACATAAAATCAAGAGTAGTAACATGGTATCGTAAAAAATGAAAATGGTATAATAATATAAATAATCTATGGGAAATATTTCATCATCATAAAACATTCCATTATCACATGTCTTGTATAACTTCTAAGAAAACATCACATGGTTGATAAAGTACCAAACTGGATTTGGATTACTCTTTAATCCCATTAATAAAGCCTCGTGATACAAACTTTAGACCCAATTCACTGTAGTTATATATTGGTGCACACATTTTAACATGTTTATGGAGTTTATGACCTAAAAATTAATTGAATGATAAGTAATAAACATAACAATTTCCCTCATAAATAAACGGGTTCCATTATCTTGCCTCATTTAATAATCAAAAGGGTACTTCATAAAGATGGAATTTTGAAATAAATATAATAAATGTATTCCCCCTAAAAGAAATTGATAATATTATAGGTATACAATTGGGATACATACATACATATATATATATAATATTCATTACAAAACATTATTGGGATAATGTTTGTTAACGAGAGAAAGGTCATAACACAAAAAAAGTGTGGTTCAAAGATATCCCTAATATTTTAAACCAAATTTTCAGAACCAAAATTTCTAGAAAAAAGGAAATGAGAAACTTCCATTCAATAAAGAATGTAATATTTTAAAACAATATTAACAAAAAATAATGGGTGCAGTGGTTGGAAATTCCGTTTTACTCGTATCCAAAAAAATGAACTTATTTTCCAATTTTATAAAGAATGTCAAAATGTTCCATATAATCAATTAAAAAAGATTACTTTTTAAATCTTTTGAAATAATGTAAAATTAAATATAAAATATAATTTTTAATTTTTATATGTAAAAAATAAATATATTCATAAAATAATTTTATTTATATTGACATGGATGAAACAGAGTTAGAAATTATGTCATTAAAACAGTTATAATTATGTTTTTAATGTAATTTTTCCCTTAAATAAAGATGATAAATGAATATTTTTTAACAAAAAAGTTTTAATGAATATTAAATATATTAAAAAATGACATTTAGATTCCATTGAATAATAAAATATATTTTTCACGAATCATTTATAAGAACATGGACATGGAGAAAATGTTTGAAGGAAAAAAGTAATAAATGATATTAAAAAATCCAATAGCTTAAGTCCGACTCAAAAGATATGTTATTTAACTTCCGAGATAAAAATGTTTTTTTAATTATTTTATTTATGAGTATACTTTTTTAATTTTATTATGCCTTTTATTTTATCTAATATAAAATAATATTTAGTTACAAGATCATTTAAGTCACGTGGTTTGTTTTGATGATATTCGACACATAAGTCCATAATGACCTCGACAAGTTGATTATTGTAAATGGTGTAATTATTTAATATCCTCTAGAATAATAATCATGAAATAATTATCATTATTATACACCAATTATACATTTAAAAAAAAGCATCAATGATTGTTTGAAAAAATGATATAAGTAACAATCATGGAGATGATAGGTCACAGTCACACATGAGTATCATTTATATTTTTAAATGATCATGATGGAAATATGGTAATTGAACTTTTAAATTTTAATAATTTTAATTATAAAATAAATATAATATTATTTCTTTAAATACAATTCAATATATCATCCATGTGGTGTGGTAACGAAAAAACATACACATCACATTATGAATGTGGTAATCCACACGAACTCACCCACATTCTTATTGTCTTTCAATGAATATAAAGGTAATAAAATATATTACATAGTTATTTTATGGAATGATAAATATTTCATAAATAATATATATATATATATTAAATCCATCATCCTAAATATCCATGAGAAGCGATGATGGAAAACAAATTACATTGGTTCAGGAGGTGATAGTCCTCCACTCACCTGAACAATGGTTCCATTTCAATTTCATTGAATTCAGTATTGATTTATCTTATCCATGAAAATAATTTCATCTATTTATATGGTATAAAATAATTTTTTTATATCATCATGGATGAATATTATTTGATAGCGGTGGAGGAAAAAATAAAAAGAAACACTCAGATAAGAATGATACCTCCTCTTCAAACAACCTCCTTATGTTTTCAAAAAAACTTTTTAAGATGGATTTATATTCAAAAATTATTTTAAAACGTGGTAAAGAAAGTAAGTAAACGATTTCAAAGGTCTTTTATGATGAAATGGATCTTTAAATGTGTACAAATGATGAGAAGTGGTTCCCTTTTATAATTATGGGTGGGGTAGAATATATTAATGTATTAAATTAATATGAATTTCTTTTCATATAGTAGTGGATCAAAAATTATATTCATACTACATAAGATTATTATGCATCTATGTGATATATTCAAATTTAACATTTATATATTTATATATTTTTTCCCCTATCACAATTTTTAACCTACATTAACCATTTTTTACAATTACCAAGATAAAATAGTTTTTAATATTTAAAGGTTAAGATAGATAATAAAATATTAAAATGGGACAATAAATGGAAAATGGATGATATATTTAGAAATTTAAAAATTACTTGTATGAAGATGTTATTTTTAGAAATGTTTAATCATTTAAAAAAATATTATTTCTTCTAAAATATCATTAATAACAATTTCTAAGACTATTTATTAAATAGATTTTAAAAATAACATGAATGAAAAATAAATAAATATTTCAATTTAAAAGATACCAAATATGTTATATTAATCTACAAAATTCATCAAACAAAATAATTTATTCAATTTAAATTACATTCTATATTTTCGTAATTATTTATTTTATTTTTCTATTAATTAAAAAAAATATTGTGTATGCAGTGTGTATGTATTAAGTGGGATTATTTTTAACTAAAAATATGAAATTAATTACCCTGATAAAACATAATTTATATTTAAAATTAATATTTATAACACGTCATATGTTGTTTTATCCCTATCCAAAATTATTACAGTTATTACAATTAATAAAGTGACATTTTTATCTTAATCTTCTTCTAAACAGTTATAATAGTCAAAATCAATAAAATGTTACACCATGTGGCCATATATTCAAAGAATGAGATGTAAATAGACTAATTAATCTCATATAATATGATAAATTAATGTTTTTGGGTAAATATTTAGTCCTTATCATAATATTATTAACCTCAATAATCCAATTCACCATGACTATTGTGATAATTATTTACTTTGGTTAATATTCATAATGTGGAAATATAAAATGTATATATTTACCAAACATGGACACAATAATTTTAAATTGTAAAATAATTTTTCAGAATCGAATTCATATAATTGTTAGAACATTATTTGAAAATGAACATGAAAATGAAATGAAAAGTTGGTTTTCACATAAATGCCTTTTTATGTATGAAATTTTTTATATGAAATTCAAGAATATAATTAATTTAAACGAATATAACATGAAAATATTAAATCAATGGTAACATATTTTATTTTAAAACTAATATTAAATTGAATTTTTTTTGTAGACACTTTTAAAGAGTGTTTTTAATAAAAAATTGGAATTTTCAATATTTATTGATAAATAAACCCTTTTAAAAAATTATTGAAATTCCAACATAAGATAATTTTTATATGTGGATTTTAAAATTTTCTTCCATTTTATCATAACAAATTTCAATGTGTTCTCAAAGGTAATTATAATATATTTTTATGAGAAAGTAATAAATCCCATTTTAAAAAATGTTTTTTCAAGAATAAAATGGTTTTTATAAAGATTGACTGAATGTTTAATAAGAATTTGTCAATAAATTTCTGTTAAGAAGGATATATATATATATAAAATATTGAATTTAACCTATTCATAACTGCCAACATAACATCTTGGTTATAAGGACCATATTAAAATAATAATATTCTATGCTTTATTTAGGATCCGTGTTGTGTGTCGTATATAATATCGAATACTGTTATATTTTTTTGACAATCGAAAGTGGTTATAGTATAACTCAAGAATTTCTGATTCCATGGTTATATTTTTTGGGCTCTTACATATAATGTTATAATTTAGCTTTATGAGTGTTTCATCTATGGTGGAAGATGGTCATAAGGTTTATTTTAGTGAGTCCAAACTAAATGGGTGACATAAATTTAAGAAAGAAATTATTGATGATGAATTATGAATAAAGGATGCTTCATTAAATGATATAATAAAAATCAAATGCGTATTGTTAGACTTCCACTCAATGTTGGGTGGTGAACACCCTAGAGAGAATTTTTTTCTTCTAGGAACTTGTGAAAAATAATGAAGTATAGTATGTATATGGATTATTTTAAGTTATCCTCATGAAGAGTTATTCTGGAATTCTCATTTATAAAGGGGGCCCAATAATCCTCTTCTACATGAAGGTGCCTCTTAAAAATCACTTTTATGAAGGGCCTCAAGGGTTTTCCTTCATTAATTTTCCCCCTCAAAAGTTACTATAGATTCCTTCTTGAATTAATGATCAACATCTTCTCAACGATTTGAAGCATGATTATGTCTCAAAATTTGTGTTTTCCCTTTCATTTCCCTATATGACTACTCAAGATTATATATTTTGAATTTATATATTGTTCTGAATAACTTCTTCCCCCAAAATGAGGGACTACACAGGGATTACACGACCTCATGGAATATTTGTGATGGATGAATACCACAAATGGGGGTATGATAGGGGAATGAAATAATAGTCTCAGAGCCACATACAACACCATATTTAGGAAGAAACAATGATAATGTCAGGTAATCACAACATCATATATTTAAATTAAAGTATACTTATATGAGATAAAACCGTTTAGGTAAAAAAAAATTTCATCACAGAAAATCACTTAATGAACTAGGAGATATTTCATTAACTAGATGATGCTTCGCGATGCACATGATTTGTTTTATGGAATGTTTTACATCATGAATTTTCATTTTAATTTTGATCCAAACACAAATCATTGAGCTTTTTTATATTACTTTTTTATTGTCTCTGTGAATTTACTGTCCCAAAAAATACTACATTCAAACCAGGTTATATCATCACATAGAATTGACAATTCCAATGATTCAAATTGTCCCATGATAATACTATATGGTCATTGAATAGGAGTTATAGTTATTTAATGTATAAAATTCACCATTGTATGTTATATATGATTTCATGAGTGCATCATGATTGATCTATATCATTGAAACTCAAATTAATTTTGATGGGAGATCATTTTTACAAATATCTTTTCACAAATTTCTAAGATGGAACATACACAATAGATATTGGTTCAAATATTATCACATAAATCATGTAGCTCCAATTAATTTTCCATATAAGAAAACATAAAAGGAGTTAATTTTAATTCTTTTATAGCCCTAACTTTTTTTAATTTTCCTTAAATGGGGGAGTATTTGTTCGAAGGAACTAAAATTGTTTCTCTAGGGTTCCAATTATAAGATTCAATCCTAAAAATTATTGTTACATATTTACGTTCAAATACTAAATTTTTACTAGGTCACATAAGGTCCATGTCTAGCTATATGAGAGTTAATTTTATTCTAAGACCACTTTTATTGGGTTTCGACCTTGAATGTTCTTATTTCTTTCTTTGCTCAGTTTCGTGTATTAAAAGATGGACCAATGTTGTTGGTGTTTTTGTTCAAGCAGATTTAATTAAAAAGTTTTGTATTCTCCATAGTAAAATGGGATAGGATAACCTAACCTGAAAGACGGTTATGATGTTATGAATACATGGGATATTTTGTAATTGAACCCATAGATTAATGTAACAGTACATGGACCAATGCATGATAATTTTTAAGGTCTAATAGATTTGACAAGTCATATTAGCATGCATATATAGTAGAATAGCGGAAGAACATATTATATGAATTAGAGGCTAATATCATTACTATATATGGTCCAATTTATGGATGCATTCATTTTGAGGTTATATTTATAATTCCCCAACCTTTTAAATTACATAATCACAAGTTATGTCATGAATTGGAATTGAGGATATTTTCAGGTTTAGAGTTTTATAGAATTAGTCCATAACTATTACATAAAATCTAAAATTTATAAAAATTTTATACAAACAACATAGTATCCATTTCGTTCACAATATAATTTTAAAAAAATATACATGATTAATTTTCTTGATAAAATTAATCTGTAATTATTCCTTTCCCTTACCCATACTTATACTCTATAGGAAAAATTTAAAATACATAGGATGAGCATAAAAAAGTACAGTAATAAATATAAAATAAGGAATCAATCCTTCATTCCAAAAATATTTTAAACACATGAAAACATTTTCAAAAAATCATAATTTTCACCCATAAAACAAATTTTTTTAACATACCTTAGGAAATAATAAGATTCCTAAAAAAGATTTTGGATATCATAAATCATATAGGTAACTTTTGCATCAATATTATACATACTTTTCATATTTCACAACTACATAGGGACTAACCTTCATGGTTATTTTTGGAATACCCATAATAGTATATTCTCATAATAGTGTAGTAGAAACATTAATATTTACCTCCAACTAGTTACCAAATGCATTGGATAGCTATCAGGGGCTCACCCGCCCTAGGTTTATCGGGGAACCACCTGTATACATAAACAATTCCCAACAACCATAACATAATAATAACACATAAATCTTGCATAAATGAAATATAAAAGTTTTATATTACAATCACAAGAGATCTTTTCGAGATACTGAAATAATCAATACTTTATAAAGACCATTTCCAAAACCAAAATACATGAAACTGTTATATTGTATTTATTCTTCTTTTAAAAACATTATGGCTTGTAGAGGAATAAAAATATAAAATAATGGTTGCAGCGGTGGAAAAAGTCATTGTGGCTACGTACATTAAAAAAATAGTTTTTTTATTTTTCAAAACTATTAATAGAAAATAATTCCTTTTTAAAACCATTGAATGAAATTAAAAGTAAAAGTGATGTATTTTATACCTTATAAAACAATGTGGTTTACAATATCAAATTATGACTTAATGAATGGAGATTGAGATGAAGTCCCTTACCTCGAGTTCGAATCATCTCATACATTATTTATCTTCCTGAATAATAAACATAGGTTAATTAATACTTTCTTGAGAATAATTTCCATGTTTATTATTTGTTTTATATCACTTATTAGCATGCTATAAAAATCACATAATTATTTAAGTTCATATCAGATGTTTTGTCGATATTCGGCACTTGAGTAAAAATTGAACTTGTTTTGATGTAAATTGTCTATGTTTTAAAAATTCCATCATATACAGAGTAATATTAATTATTTAAATATCATATATATCCAGTTTATATGTATTTTGAATAATCCATAATATTTGGAGATAAGAAATGAGATGCACCGTTCATGCAGACTGTAGGCCATATGTATGCATGAACGATACATTAATTTATTGTTCATATTAACAAAAGTACATTATAATAACAATATTATATTAATTTCATATATTTATCATAGGTTTAATAAAATAATCCTTTATACATTCAATGTATATAGGGGATGATTCATATAACTTTGAGGGGGTAGTAGTCCACACTTCCTGAAATAAAATTATCATATTTAAACAACATGGAAATAATAACGGTATGTTCTAAATAAAATTTATAGAATCATAGATTCAATATATATATATATATATATATAATCATATTTTAAAAAGTGTGTTCATCATAATGGCCACCATTAGAGGTCATAGAAGAAATTGAACAATCATTGTTTCGTGAGGTAGTAGTTCACCGTACACAAAAATAGTATGTCTATAACCGATTAAATAGAGGTTTGTGTGAGTTTATATTAACACCTTATCATAAAAAAATACTATCATATTTAGTATACTATAATTTTTATGTAATAATATAATAATAAATATTTATGGTGTGGATAATGGAAATGAAACCAAAAAGCGGGAGAGAAGGTATTACCTACTAATCAGGTAGCTTCTTTTTGTTTATACCAAAAGGCTACCTTAGGAGGCTTTCTTCCCTATGGGAGGATTATAGAATGAGGGGATGGATTCTAGTAATAGGTTTTCGTAGGGATTTTAAAATAATAGGGTGCTTTAAGTGTGAGTATTAGAGAAGAGAGGGTACCATTTTATATGAGAGGGAAGGGGCACCTTCGGAAACTATTAAAATATTAAATTAATATAAATTCAATTTCAGTTCTAAATGGTCCCAAAATGATTTATATCGAATAAATCATGATCTTGAGTCAAATCCACATCATCCAGTAAAATTTATACATGTTGACATATTTTTTAATCCTTATATCTTTTGTTCTAACCCCTTTTAACACTTACCATTTTATCGTGTAATTTATATTTAGAGGGTTAAAATAATTACAAAATCGTAGAAATTTTCCAATGAATGATTAAATATTATAATGTATAGAAATATTCAAATAATTTTTCTGAATATTTTATTTTTTGGAATTTTTCATCATTTAATTATATATTTTATACTTTAAAATATAAGTTATGTCAATTTTGACACTATTAATTGAATACTTTTTAAAAATATCATAAAGAATTTATTACTTAGAAAACAATACATTTGTTAAATTCTATCATATCATATTCATCCATAAAATTCATGGATGACATGAAATATATAAAATTATATTTATTTTAATATCATTAATATCATCTATTTCATTCTTCCTTTAAAAAATATTTTATTATATAATCACTGTGTCATAATTAACATTAATTATTTAAGGTACAAATATTATAAATAAAATACCATGACATTGGTAAAATTTTTATATTTATAATTACTATTTATTTTCAAACAGATCATTTATATAACACCATACTATAATTGTTTTTGAAAGAGTGGTGTTTACAATGTTTTTTCCTTTACATTAAATTAATTGTTATAAATGTCATAATCACATCCAAGTGGATTCGAAAGTCCACACCTTAATGTAAAGGGTTTTCATTATCATCCATAATGCATCTAATAATATCATGACAATTGTTAGTGTAGTTTTACTTTATTATAATATTATTTTTATGCTTATTTACATTATTTACCCTTTAATTGTGGTAAATAAAATACTAAAGTTACTATTCACCAACACATTATTTTGATCCTATTCAACCATAATTTTCATACTAATTACAAATTTTTATTTTAGTTTTTGGAAATTCATTTCATAGTAGTGGAAGAATTATATTTAAAAATTAATATACTTGTGGGAATTAGAAAATGAGGTTATAAAAAGTAAAACAGTCAAAAGATTCACATGTGTTTATATCACATTTAAATGTGAAATTACTTCCAATTTAAAAAATTATATTAAATGATAAACCACAATAAAAATATAATTTGATACTTAGTCAATTTATAATCTTAAATAGAAATAAATTAGACAAAATTGGAGATTTGAATTAAAATGTATTCTTTTTCAGTATTCATAAAAATATAAATTTTTATATAAAAATGAAAAAATTTAAACAAGTGTAAATTTTAATCTCCCACTTCCAATGTACATGTTAATTTTGTCAAATAGAACATATACAAGTTCAAAATACTAGATTTAAAATGTGTTCTCCACCAAAATTCGTTAAAAATTATTTTTAGAATAAATGAATTTTTTATGCATGAAATATGATTTATTATCATTGTAAGCTTCTAAAATTTATTTATGAATGTAAACAATTTAATAAATATTTGTAAACAAAATATAGTTAGTTTTTTTAATTCTCACTAGTACAACAGATATGAGTTATCTACTATTTAAAATAATAATAATTATAATAATATATTGTTTTTTTGATATAATTGAGTCTTGTGTGTATTGTAAGATTTTGGAGAAACCAATTATTGTGTTTCTGTTATGCTATCGGACATAGAAAACCCTTTGAATTACAATTAATATCTTATTTATAATTTTAATTGTTATTAAAATTTCTTATTCTATAAATACCTGGGATGTTACTTCCTTCCCCTCTTTTGGAATTGTGTCCTCACAATTTTAAATTTCCGCACAATTAGTAAGGTTTTACTTTTCAAAATTACATAATTGAAATCCTAAACCAAAAAAATAGTCAATAAAACAAAAACATTAAAATAAATAATTTGAAGTACAAAGGTTACCAAAGATAACACATACTATGGTTACATGTAATAAAACATTTATACAGACAAAAAACTATGTGTCATGTTCTGATGGAGGGTCATAGAAAACATGATGAAGAGAATGTTAACAATTAGAAACCCAAAAACTTGATTTGGGTCAAAAGGTCATTATTGTTTCACTAGAATATTAAACAAAAAACGTTTTTTTAAGATCCCAATCATAATATTGTGGAATTTATTTATGAGTTTGACTAAGAACATAACGAAACATTCTTACCAGTCAAGTAGAGTTTCATCCTTTAATAAATTTCTCCCCCAAAATTGTCTTTTCTCTAAAAAGTGAGTATTTATGATGACTTGTTCACAAATTAAGTACAAGAATTAACATCTTGAGAATAAAACAATCCACAAAATATTAAATATTTATTCATATTGGGTTAAAATTCTCACTAAAACCAAAATGTTAGGATAAAAATCAGATAGTTCCCCAAAAAGAATAAACCATTGTACGAATAAAAACTAATTTGAATCTCCAAAATTAAATAGTAATATCCAAAGTTCATAAAATTCCATTTGATAAATAATCTCCCAAAAAATTAATCAAAATAACACAACCAATGATTGAAACCCAATGTTTAGAAGGATTAGATCACATAGTCTTCCAGGATACGTTTTAACATATATCTCTATAAACCATTCTTAATGTATCATATGGAAAAGTAATTTCCTAATCACATATTCTCACTAATAGTTTAAAAATTTACAAAAATAACTCAAATCATTATAATTCCTCAAATATATCCTCAAATCTTCTATAATATAATTCATCCACTAGTCCACCAATAAAATCCCACAGTATTCTATTTAATGTGGTCATATAGAATTACGAAAATGGTGAATGTATTCTAAGATAACATTAATCTCCAAATCTCCAAATCATTTTCCAATCCCATGGTTATCTATTCTATAAAATATATTTCTTCCAAATCAACTTACTCTTAATCCATAAATTCATTTAACTAAAAAGAAAAATGTCTTACAAACTAGGGACATCACGTAGGCTAGTGGTGGGCAATAACAGCCCGTCTCACTTCAGTTGTGGGTTCAATACTCACATACTTATTTGACATGATGGTTTTTCACCCTTCCGGTTGGTTTTCACTTTTTGTACAAATATATACTGATACCCAAAATGAGATAAAATCCTAAAAAGTAACCATCACATAATTTATCCTAAACCATTACCTCATGTCCTTCATTTTGAATCCCAAAATGTAATATCCCATAATTACATCAAAATAAAAGATCATACTAAGGTTCTCAATTAATCATTAATTATCTCCACAAAATAAAATACAATTCTTCCTTGAATAAAATATTCACATAATAGACATTATATTTACACATACTAGAAAATATTATTCCAAAGTAATACCATCATAAAATTATAATTAATACATTTAAACATGTTATCATCCTACAAACAACCGTAATTATAGAATTCTTTATATGTAGACTTCTTAATCAATCATCCATATTCATGATTCTCTAACCATTCGTTTCCATCTTATTTCTTAATACTTATTTCTTATAAATAAAAACATTAATCATGTCCTAAGATTCAATAATGTAAAAACATGATATGAAAAATAATCCATGCCTTTCATATTTCATTTTCAGTTTCCTCGTCTTAAATTTGAAGTGATAAAGTATTTGCTAACATATATTTATATAGTCTGTATGATCCCATTCCCTAACCTCCTTTTTAGGAAATATATTTTCATAATTTCTTTACTCCCACCATTTTAAACACTCAATTGATAACTCAGAAAGAACATATTTTCCTTTACTATAATGAACTAAACTCATCCTTTTTCTTTAGAAGGTTGTATCATTATGTCCTTCATTGCCACATTTGTAACATATTACCATCCATTTAAAGCAATTTCCTTGGGTTTTCATTCCACATCCTTGATAAATATATTGTCCAGTATACTTACCTTTTTTATTATTACCTACACTACCATAGGGATTTGATTCTCTTATATGTGATGCTTTAGAAAATTCACAAAGATTCAAGTGTTCAGTCATGAATCATTATAGTTAGTTTAGAATAAACATTATAGTTCTCATTAGAGATCCCATTTTATTCAGTTTATTATTCATTGAACGTCCACATTTTTCTTTACATATGTTGTTAAATGGTACCTACTAGATCCATCAATTTTCAAAAACAAAAAAGTTTAGTGTGAGTGTATCATAAAAATCATCATATACTATCATATAAGAAAAATAAATAGTAATAAATTCTTATTCATGTTATATCAAACAAAAAAAACAATGTCTCTTCCTAATATACTAACCAGTGTGGTTATATACCACCAGTCACTTAATCTTAAAAAACACCCTATCCTATATTTTTATCTAAAACAACCTATGATACCAAATATAAAGAACCATAAATAAGCATTACATAACCATGAATTCAGTCAATAATTCACATTTAGTATATTTTCAGGTTTAGAGTTTTAGATAAATAGGGAAAAACAATTATTTAAAAAATAAAATTTATATAAAGTAGAGGCAACTATAATAGCATTCATTTCTTCCAAAATATACTAAATTTTAAACATAATCAATATTTATTTTCGTTATAAAATTATTCATTACATATTCCATTAACTTAACCATCCTTATACCCCATTGAAATCATTTCAAAAACATGGGATGACTATACAATGCTCCGCAAGGAATATAAAATTAGGAATAAAACTATTAGTCTATAAATATTTTAAACCCGTGATTTTTTTTTTCAAAAAATTATATTCTCCACCAAAAAAAACATAAAAATTTTAACATACATTATTGAATCATAATATTCATAAATAAAATATTAGAAATCATAAATCATAAAGGTAACTTGTAGAATCCATATCACACATACCATGTATCCTTCATGGCGACATAGGGAGTAACCTTCATGTTTATGATTAGAATACCCATCACAATATATTCCTTAAATATCGTAGAAGAAAATATAATGATTACCTCAATCTTTTAAACCAATGTATTAGAGATAAATCATGAGCTCACCCTCCATTGTTTTTCCATGGAACCACCTATATACATACACAATGTCCAAGAGTCGTAACATAATCATAACACATAAAACATGCATAATGGAAAAATAAAATTTCCACGTTGAAATTACAAGAGATCATTTCAATATATTAACATAAAAAATCCTTTATCAAAACCATTTTCAATTCCAAAATACATGAAAAGGGTACGCAATATTTATTTTCCTTTTAAAAACATTATGGCTTGTAGAAGAAGCCAAATATCAAATAATGGTTACAGGGGTGGAATAAGTAATTGTCTCTGTATACTTTAAAAAACATTAATATTTTAACTTAGTAAAAATATTCTTATAAAAATATTCCTTTTGAAAAATATTAAATGAAATTAAAATTTGAATGGGTTTATTATACACCTTATCAAAGAAAGTGGAGTATAATATCAAATTAGGACTCAATGAAAGGTGATTGAGAAGAAGTTCCTCGGCTCAAGTTTGAATAATCTCATACATTATTTATCTTCTTGAAAAAAATACATAGGTTAATTTATACTAGTTTGATAACCATTATCATGTTTATTATTCCTTTTATACCACTTATTACAATATTATAAAATTCACATAACTATTTATGTTCATATCGTAAATTTTGTTGATACTCGGTAATTGAGTGAAAAATGAACTTGATTTGATGTAAATTTTAATTGTCGTCAAAATTACATCCTCTATAGAATATTATTAATGATTTAAATATCATATATATATACAATATATATGTATTTATAATAATCAATAATATTATGAGATAAGAAATAAAATGCATTGTTCATGGAGATGGTAGACTGTACGTACGGATGAATGGTACATTCATTTCTTTTCCATATTTTTAATTTTATATTATAACAACAATATTATATTAATAAATTATATGTCTCAAAGGATACATGTATAGTGGGGATGAGTTATATCACTTTGAGGGGGCCATATTTCACACTTCCTCAAATGAAATCATCATATTTACCCAACATGGAAAACATAAAGGTATGTTGTAAATAAAAACTATAGAAGCATAGATGAAATATAAATATAATATATATCTATTGGTCAGAGTGGATACTCAATAGGGGTGAATTGAGTTCTAATTAAAATTTATGTTCAAAACTTTTTGGATTAAAATCCACCAAATTAAAAAAGCCCAATTAATAATGGCAGTAGAGATATAAGTGATTTATTGTTCAACAGTTTTCTAAAAGGTTGATTACTCCTCAGTTGAATCAGTATGAGTACTAATTCATCTTTCGAAAAAAATTAACTAAAATAATGAAATATACACACATACCAGAACTAACTATCATAGTGAATGTAAAAACATATTTCTGTCTTTGAAAATATAAGCAGCGGATAAATATAAAACAGAGTAATTGAAAGTTGAACACAACAATTTAAACAAGAGGTTCAGTCTTAAGCCAAGACCTAATCCTCTATACTTGGTGATCACGTGCCACCAAGTCATTATATTTAAAGAGTGATACACATCCTGTATCAGGATTTACAACAGTTTTCAAACTGTCTAGTTTTGGCACCCTCTACAACATTTATATGTGGGAAAATAAACTATCAAGCCACACTAGGCTTCTTCCATAGTTATATATGGGAAACAAATGTAAATAGAGTTTTATATGGTGATTTTCAGTATCCCTCAGTTCAAGCACAGGATTCAGTGTGTGTATGACATGCACAATACTCACAAATGTAAAATAATTAAACACAGTAGAGCTAAATATATTAAGAAGATGTTTAGAATTCTCTTTGTGTTGGTAGATTAGCTCTGGACTCCTTGAAATGAAGTAAATGTAGTTTTTGGTCCTTCTCTTCACGTTGCCTCCAAAATAGAGTGTCATAACATCCAGGTTATGACTTTCAAATGTAGATATGATCAGTTTTTTGGGTCATAAGCACTTTGTATCACACCACCACATCTTTTGAAAATGTTATTTTTAATAGATATTTGTGATGCTCCAGGATATTTAGAATGAGTGCTTGAGTTCTCTTCTTCTTTTTTGTATTTCAGGTACTGTATGTGTCTCTCATATGTGTGTATATTCAATATATTGATGTCTTTCTCTACTCATATATATATATATATACACTTTTCCATCTTACATTTTTCTCATTTGATTCAGCAGGGGCCGACAAGAGAAATGATTCATCCATGTGTGGTCTTCCTCGTACCCCGTACTGTCTCCTGATATGCCAGCAAATATCACTAAATAATGTCAAGTGCATTAAATTATCCAGACATGACCGTTATGATAGTATTAATAAAATTTATAATGTAAATAAAAGTTTATCATTAGACTGGTAGCAGATGCATGTCACAGGGTAGACTTCAACGATAGGCTCTTCAACTGAAGACTTCATCGGTAGAATCTTCAGTCAGTAAGCTTCATCAGTGGTAGACTTAAATCATTATGCTTCTAACGGTAGCTCTGTAACACCAGACTAATTCAACTGTGACCTTCATAGTGGTAGACTATCTCAATAGTTTACTTCATAAATAGCGGAGTTTGTCTATCAGTAGACTTCTACTAACGTTAGACTTGAACAAAAGTTGACTACATCGACGATAGGAATTGCCTAGCGGTAGCCTTCTACTAATAGTACACATGTCTAGCGATAGACTTGAACTATGAAGCTCTTAATAGAAGTCTTATGAAAGAGTCTGAATGTGGACTTCTATCATAAGCCTTGTCACAACAGTGACCTTATAACGATAGCTTCCAATAGTGACTGTAGATCTTCAATGGTGACCTTTTAGAAATAATGAGCTATAACGGTGACCTTGAATAGAAGGCTCTTAATAGAAGACTTAATAAAGAGTCTGACAATGAACTTCTAAATGAAGCCTTGTCACAGTAGAGACCTTATAACAGTAGCTTCCAACAGTTATTGTAGATCTTCAATGGTTCCCTTTTAGAAACAGTGAGCTATAATGGTGACCTTGAACAGAAGGCTCCTAACAGAAGACTTTAACAGTGAATTGGTACGAAGAGAACTGTAAATTGTAAGCTGATTCAACAATTTCATGAGACTAAAAATATAGATTATTCAGGATAAATAATATAAATATAGATTAAAAATTATTATAAAATGACTTAATATATCATGATCAGTATTTAAACATGATTCGGGATTATCAAAACAGGTGAGTCCAACAATATTCCCCTTTTTGATAATCATAAATTATGCCAGTATGTATTAGTTATAGGTATCAAATATAATAATATAATGAAATTATTAAAAAGAGATCAAAAATGAACCTTAGTTCAGTTGTAATTTCTCAAGAATCAGAGATTAATAAGTGTGTAAAATAATAAAAGGTCCATTATAGAGTAATAAAATCACAGCAGTTGTACCATTTCTCCCCCTTTGTGATTATAAAAAAGAAACATAAATATAGAGAATATAGAAGACTTGTATTAATGGAAGAAGATTACAAGACCTAAAAATAATGCACAGTCCCTATCAAAAGATAAAAAAACTCAATCCACATCATCCGTATTCAAGTGTTCTTCCCCTTTGGAAGAAGAAGATGGAGGATGAGCTGGTGGATCAGTAGGTTTAGGAATTCCTACAGGAATGACTGGAGGGACAACAATAGAAGCTCCTGTGTGTCTTTAATGGGTAACTCTCTGAGGTATCAGTGGAGTAAGGCTTCTGATGGCCTTATTAGGGGACATCATGGAAGAACTACTGTGTTGAGATGTAGGTAAGGCATGAGGGATTATGACAGGAGTACAATCCACATAGATAAAGGGTAGAAGAAGGTTTCTGATGTCCATAATAATGTTGCCTCTTCGTTCCATATACGATAAGAAATCATCGTTGTTCTCTATATACTTCTCTAAGGCTGGAGTCAACTGGCCCAGCTGAATGACTTGTTCCTTGAAGGCTCTGGTGACTGGTGGAATCTTGAGGTTTTCTAACAGAAGATTGAAATTAGCATCCATCTGATGGTTGGAGTAAATACTTTAATAATAGAAATTAATTTGTTCCTTTATACTCTTAATTTCTGGGGAGCCTCTCTCATGAAGTCACTAACTACCTTCTGACCATCATTGGTAGTGGAGATAATCTAAGTCACAGATTGAGGGACAGGTGCACTGATACTAGATATCTTTGCTAACTCTTCAGTGACCACTGCTCTGAATGCTGACATGTCCACAGGTGGTGCAGTGGAGTTTGAAGCAGTGGAAGAGGCAATCAAAGGTTTTATAGAGAAAGAAACAGTTTCTTTAAAAGACGTGGTTAACCCATAGATGAGCTTCTTCACATCTTCATCATGTCCCTTAGCATGAGATTTCATGGGTTCCTTAAAACATTCAAACACTGCAACCATTTTTTGAACCACACTTTTCATGTAGTGAATGTCTTTATCTGTTTGCCCCTAGAACCAATTAGAGCAGTCAGGCTCACCACTGAATATATTAAAAGTTCCACAGATTGAGACACATCTTTGAGTTGATTCTGAAATTGAGATACTTCTTGGGATAAGCTGACATGAATGGAATACTGAACTCTAGCCATCTCAGAGGAAGTCATATCTTGAATTAAGCCCATTTCCCTTTCCATTTCTGAGGCCCTGTTATCAAACATCTGGTGGAGATCGGTTTTCAGTTTCTCCAGCTCATCCCTAGTGACAAAGTTCTCAGGAATGGTAACCACTGGAGGCACTATAGCAGGTTCTAAAACAGCAGGTACATGGTGTCTTTTGATTGACATATCACAATCAGAATCATCATAATCCACCCCAAGTACCAGATATCTAGGGTCTTCTGACCATTCTTCAATGTCATGAAGAACAGATATAGAACTTAAATGCCCCCCCTCACTTGGAGCTTTCTCTTGAGTATTCTTCTTTGTTGGTTATGCTCTAGGTAATTCCACAACTTCCTTAGTAGATTCAACCTCTTTATGCTCCGTTGGTTCACCAGTGGGGTGAGTCACAGCCTCCACTGAGTTATCAAAGGATTCTATTTCAATGGCATTAGATTCCACTCCTGCTTCTTGGTCAGACTCTGTCATGTTTGTATTACCTATAAGTGGACTCAAACTGAGCTCCTCTCCTTCACTGTTCTCATCATCAGCTTCAGCAACATGATCCTCTTTTCCTTCATCTTTATTACCATCCTCCTTTGCCTCACGAGAAGAATGATCTGACTCAGTAGCCTCATCCTCTTCAGAGGTGTCTCTAAAAATTTTCAAAGATACTTCTTCTTCACTGGTCTCAGTATATCTATTCCTTTAAAAATTATCTATTCGTGGCCATTCTTTTGGAGGCCAAGGTGCTCCGAAGGCTACTGTCCTGAAAGAATGGTCAGGTAAATCAGGATCACTCCCTTCATCAATGGGGATGTTCTCTCTTTGAAGTTCCACAACTCCTTCAACTTCCTCATCTTCATCTGAATATTCCGGTTCTGGCTCATCAGGCTTCAGGACTGGATCTCTCTTGTCTTTTGGCCAAGATGGGTGAGTAGTAGGGTCAATATTTTCATACACTTTTCCTTCATTATTGACACATTCTTTCTTCTAGGTATTCCATTTAATTTTCATGAATTTGAAAATAACCTTGGAGATACAAACACTGTTTTTAGCCACTATCATCTCTTCTTTATTTCCAGCCACACCATTTACCTTTTTCATTACTATTATTAGCTTGGCATGGAATAGTGAAATGCACTTTGATCTTTCCTTATTCATATCCTCCAATTGTTCCATTAATAACCTTGATAGGTTGATCTTCTCCCCATGCTTTAGCAAGTACATCATGAATATGTCCTGATACTTCAGCACTGCAAAATCCCCTCTCCTAGGAATAAACACATGCTGAATGAACTTAAACAATATCATCTCTTCTCCATTCATCACAGCTACAAAGATTTTCCATTATTTTCCATTTCCTGTCAGTTCTTCCAGAGCATTTTCATACTCAAAAATTTCATTGTCTGGAGGAGCCACTCCAAAATAGTAGTCATAAACTCCTTCATGAGGAACTCTCAAGCATCCATCCCACTCAGCAGACGAAAGACTAACTTTGATCCCATTTACTCGAGATACCATCCTATTCAACTCATATTCCTCTTCAAACTTCAGGTATTCATCGAATTACTTCACAAGCTTCGGGTAGTATGGTCCATTGTTGTTGTCAGAGCATTTGGTCCATCCTAGGGATTCTAGTGCATCCATGACTAATGACTTGCTCGACAGTAGCCATTCTTCACTCAAATCCTTCTCAGCCACGATTTCTCTCTTTGTCAGATTCGGGTTAATAGGACCCGTCTGGGTATTGCTGGTGCCACTGGACTCGGATCTAGTCATCTTTGGCCTTGGCGCATCTCCATTGACTATCGAGGGTCACTTGGTTCAAGCCATGGATATTGAAGGAGATTTGAGAGTTCTAATGGAGAGTTAGGGTTTAGGGATATTGAGAGCAAGGTTCGAGATTAAGGAAGAATGTGAATAGAGATATGTTCACAGTGTGAGTTTTATCATTTAAGGATTAAAACAAAAAAAAACAGAAATAATAACTATGAATAAAATGGTTCAGATTCTCACCTAAAATAAATGTTAAAAATCAAACAGAAAGGTATCCAACAGTGAGGTTTCGAAAAGTGAGGTTCAATGGTGAGGTATATCAGTGAGGTGTAATGGTGAGGTGTATTAGTGAGGTGAAATGGTGAGGTGTATCAATGAGGTTCAATGGTTAGGTGTATCAGTTAGGTCCAACGGTGAGGTGTATTAGTGAGGTCCAATAGTGAGGTGTATCAGTGAGGTCCAATGGTGAGGTGTATCAATGAGGTCTAAGGGTGAGGTGTATCAGTGAGGTCCAACGGTGAGGTGTATCAGTGAGGTCCAACAGTGAGGTGTATCAGTGAGGTCCAACAGTGAGGTGTATTAGTGAGGTCCAATAGTTATACGTCATATACTGAAATTAATAAAACCTAACTCATGTTTGATTTAATTTAACCTCTCATAATTCAATGGCTTTGTGAATATATCAGCCAATTGATGTTCAGTTCCAATTAATTCAAGAGTGATATCACCCTTTTGATAATGATCACTCAAAAGTGATGTATCACATAAATATGCTTTGTCCTAGCATGAGATACCGGATTTTTGGAAATTTTAATAGCACTTGTATTGTTACACTTTATAGAGACATGTTTGAATTGATATCCATAGTCTAGTAAAGTGTGTTTCATCCACAGAATTTGAGCACAACAACTACCAGCAACTATGTATTTAGCTTTGGGTGTGGATAATTCAACAGAATTCTGTTTCTTTCTACATCAAGATACTAGTGACTTGCCTAAAATGTGACATGTCCCAGAGGTTCTCTTTCTATCTAACTTGCAACCAGCCAAATCAATATCAGAATAACTCAACAAATCAAATGATTGTCCTTTTGGATAAAATAGTCCTAAGTTGGTAGTATGATTAAGATATTTAAAAATCCTTTTAATAGCAGTTAAATAAGACTCCATTGGATTATATTGAAAGAGAGAACACATACAAACACTAAACACAATGTCAGGTATATTAGCTGTAAGATAGAGTAGACTCCCTATCATACCTCTGTAGTTGGTTTGATCCACTGGTTCTCCAGCTTCATCAACATCCAACTTACAAGTGGTACTCATTGGTGTGTCACTAACTTTAATACCATCCTATGTAAAAAGTTTTAAAAGATCCTTAATATATTTACTTTTATTCAAAACAATTCCATTTTTATTTTGAAAGATTTGAAATCCAAGGAAAAATTTGGGTTCTCTAATTAAACACATTTCAATCTCATTTTGCATCATTTTTGAAAAATAAATACATAACAAATATTTAGAAGATCCAAAAATAATATCATCCACATAAATTTGTACTATCAAAATATCATTAGAAATTCTTTTAATGAAAAGATTAGGATCAACTATCCCTTTGGTAAAACCTTTTGAAATAATAAAAGAGTTGAACCTATCATACCATGCTCTTGGAGTTTGTTTTAAACCATATAAAGCTTTATAATGTTTAAAAACATGATTTAAAAAATGGGTATTTGTAAAACCAGGGGGTTGTTCAACAAACACATCCTCAACTATATACCCATTTAGAAAAGTGCTTTTAATAGCCATTTGATAAAGATTAAAATTAAGATGAGATGCATAAGCATGTAGTATCCTAATGGCTTATAATCTTGCTATAGGGGCAAAGGTATCCTCATACTCTATTCCTTCCTCTTGGTTATACCCTTGTGTAACTAACGTTGCCTTATTTCTGACAATATTTCCAGACTCATCATCTTTTTTCCTAAACACTCCTATAGTGCATATTATCAATGTGTCCTTAGTTCTTTCCACTAATTCACATAATCTGTTTCTTTCAAACTGATTTAATTATTCTTGCAAATCCATTACCAAAAATTGATCATTGATATCATCATTAATATTCTTGGATTCTAGCGGTGAATGAAAATCTTGATGTTCAACCTGGCTTCTTAGAGAAGCTCAAGTTTGTGTTCCTCTATTTAAATCACCTACAACAACATCTAGAGGATGATTCTTAAGAGTCTTAATACCTCAAGGAAGGTTTGAACTAGATTCTTCATTGTTGCCTGTTGGTTCAGAATCAACAACTACATATTCTGGAAAATTCCCATAACTGGATAATTTTACAGGGGATTCACTATCTTTATCATTAATATTCAGAACTAACAATTCTTCCTTAAGATGTTCAAGAGAGGTTTTAGGCTCATGTGGATCAGTTTCATCGAATTTTACATGAAATTATTCTTCCACAAATTTGTTTTTCTTATTGAACACTCTATAAGCTTTACTTGAGATAGAATAACCTTGGAAAATTCCTTCATCTCTTTAGGGAGCAAATTTTTGAAGATTATATTTAGTATTAGAAATAAAGACATTGCATCCAAAAACTCTAAAGTAATTAACCTTAGGCTTCTTATTTTTCCAAAGATCATAAGGGGTCTTCTTTAGAACATGTCTAATTAAAAATATATTGATGATATAACAGGCTGTATTTACAACTTCAGCCCAAAAATAAACAGGTAAGTCATACTCATTAAGCACAGTTCTAGAAATTTCATGAAGGGTCCTATTCCTTCTTTCCACTACACCATTCTGTTTAGGTGATCTAGGGGCAAAAAAGTTGTGACTATAGCCATTATGTGAGCAGTACAATTCAAACTCATGACATTCAAACTCACGGACATGATTACTTCTTAGGGTCTTAATTCTAAGTCCACAATGATTTTCTACAGTCTTGGAATATTTGATAAAATAGGAACAAGCTTCACTTTTGTGAGCTAGAAAGTATACCCAAGTATACCTAAAAAATCATCTACAAGAACATAAATATAGTGCTTCCCATTTAAACTTGATACTCTTGATGGTCTAAACAAATCCATGTGAACCAACTCAAGTGGTTTAGAAGTTGAAACTTCTTTCTTTGGTTTGAAAGAAACTTTGTGTTGTTTTCCCTTTTGATAGGGATTACACACATTTTCAAGTGGGAATTCTAATTTAGGTAAGTATCTAAATAAAAATTTCTTAGATATCTTCCTAATTGAGTGCACATTGCTGTGTCCTAACCTTTTGTACCACAACCAAGACTCTTTATGAAAATAATTTAAGTAGGAAACATTTTGTTTTTGATAAGAAATTTAGATCAATAGTGTATACATTCTCATTTTTACATGCATTGAAAAATAAATCATTTTTTGAATTAAAAACATTGCATGCATCATTTTCAAACGTGACATTAAATCCATCATCATATATATGGGATATGCTAAGTAAATTTTACTTTAATCCATCAACAAAAAGTACATTAGAAATTAATATTGTATCAGGGTTACCAATCTGGCCTAAGCCAATGATTTTTCCTATTGCATTGTCACCAAAGGTGACATGCCCACCATCAACATTTATTAGAATCTTGAAGAAAAAATAGTCTCCTGTCATATGTCTTGAACATCCACTCTCCAAGTACCATAGGGTCTAACAGGAACTCTTTAAACAACTTCCTTGCAAAACAGATTAAACATGGGGTGACTTTGGTACCAATATCTTCTTAGGTCTATAAAGGTTAGCCAACAAAACTTTGGGAACCCATATTTTCCATATAGCTTTTATAAAATCAAAAAACACATTTTGAGACATAAATACATTGTTAGGTTCTTTAGAAAATTGTTTATCAAAAGATGGTCCAGAACTAGGACTAGAAGCGAACTGTCCAGTTCGTGGAACAAATTTGGTTTTGCTAAGTTTTCTCTGCCTGGGCTGATATCATAGACCAGTTGTATACATTGGAGCAATATGTTTTCCTAGAAATTGAGTCATGGTATCCCTACGAGCAGTGAACTTCTTATGATCCTTTATTAATTGTTCATTAGATAATTTTAACTCTATCTTTTTCTTTAGCAGTTTAGCAAATTTATCTATTTCTATATCCAGATTTGACTTGTAATTTTCATTTAAAGCATGATGTCATTTTAATGACTTATATTTTTCCATGAGTTAATTAAAAGTATCCTCAATATTTTCGCAATATTAAAATAATTCTTTTTTAGTAACATCTTCATTATTATTAGAATAACTTCCATTCCCAGAATAATAAGTATTATACACATGGGAATTAATTTTAACCTCAGATATCTCTGTCATAAAGCATAGATTGGACTGTTTGTTTTGTTTTGATTCTGAAGCATCAAATCCACTTGAACTGTCTTCTGATGCACTACAGGTTGCTTTCATAGCCTTTTTAAAATCTTTTCCCTTTTCATCATCGTTTCTCTTGAATTTAAACTTGTGGTAGTCTGATTTTAGATGTCATTTTCATTTACATTTATAGCATACTATTTCACTTGTGTTCTCATTCCATTTCCTGTATTTCTTCCACTGTACTTTATGATCATACTTTCCTTTGAAATTTGACATCCTAAAGAATTTCTTATTTCGGTTAAATCTTTTGAATCTTCAGGAAGGTTTTTCTATCTCCTCATCACTGTCTAAATTTGACACTTCACTTGTAGAACTGTCTAGTGGTACTTGAACATTTTCATTGTCTTTTCTTTTTTAAGAAGAAGTCTTGAATGCTACTAACTTCTTTCTCGGTTCTTCTTCTATTTCTTGATTCACCTTAAGCTCTTCTTCATAAAAAATTAGTTTTCCAATTATCACCTTTATAGGTTACTTGCTGATGTCAGATGATTATCAGATTGAAATAGAAGTGCCTCTCTATCTGTCAGGTATGCATTTAAGAAGCCTCATGATTTGGTATTTGTTGTCCACTAGATTCCCAAGCAGATTCATGGTGTTTACTATATCAGTAAACCTAAGATACATATCAGAGATAAATTCATCAGGAATCATCTTAAAATTAACATATTTAATATTATAGGTATTTAATCTCATTTCTTTGACATTGGTTATTCCTTTATGAGAAACAACCAATGTATCCCAAATTTCATAAGCAGTCTTACAGGAAGATATTCTATTAAATTCTTCATCACCCAAAGCACAGTATAAGTCATTCATTGATTTATATTTATTATAATAAATGGTATTAGATACTTGATACCATGTTTCCCTAGCTGTAGCAGCTAAAACATGTTTTTATTCAATTGTGTCCCAAATTTCAGGTCCAATGCTTTCAAGATACAATTTCATTTTCAATTTCCGCTAACCATATTTATTGCAATCAAAGAAAGGTGGTCTATTAGTAGCAGCACCCTCAACTCAATTATCCATAGAAAATTAAAAGTTTAAAGAAATGAAAATTTTGATATATCAGAAATTTTGAGATCATTAAGATACAACTAAAATCATAGTTTAAAAGAAATTTAAAAATCTTGAAAAACTGGTTTGATGGTATGAATAAAGAAACCTTTGATACAAAATGTTGGTCGGAGTGGATACTCAAGAGGGGGGTGAGTTGAGTTCCAATTAAAATTTCTGTTAAAAACATTTAGGATTAAAATCCCACAAATTAAAACAGCCCAGTTAATTAAGGCAGTATAGATATAAGTGATTTATTGTCCAATAGGATTATCAAAGGTTGATTACTCCTCAGTTGAATCAGTATGAGTACTAATTCAACTTTTGAAAAGAGTTTACTAAAATAATAACATATACACACTAACCAAAACTAACTATCATAGTGAATGTAGAAACATATTTTTATCGTTGAAAATATAAGCAGTGGATAAATGTAAAGCATAGTAATTGAAAGATTAACACAACAATTTAAACAAGAGGTTCAGTCTTAGCAAAGACCTAATCCTCTTCACATGGTGATCACCTGCCACCAAGAGGTTATATTTGATGGGTGATACACAGCCTGTATCGGGCTTTACAACAGTTTTCAAACTGTCCAGGTTTGGCAACCTCTATCACAGTTATACGTGGGAAAATAAACTATCAAGCCACACTAGGATTCATCCACAGTTATGTGTGGGAAACAAATGTAAAGAGAGTTTTATATGGGGATTTTCAGTATCGCTCAGTTCAAGCACAAGAGTCAGTGTGTGTATGACATACAAACTACTCACAAAGGTAATATACTTAAACACATTAGAGCTAAAGAAATTAGGAAGAAGTTTAGAATGCTCTGTGTGTTGGCAGATCAGCTCAGGACTCCTTGAAATGAAGGAAATGAAGTTTTGGGTCCTTCTCTGCAAGTTGCCTCCAAAATAGAGTGTCGCAAATTTGAGGTTCTGACTTCCAGATGTAGAGATGATCATATTCATGGGTCATACGCTCTTTGTATCACACCACCACAACTTTCGAAAGTGTTCTTCTCGATAGATCTTTGTGAATCTTTGGGGTCTTCAGAATGAGTGCTCATGTGCTCTTCTTCTTTTTTGTATTTCAGGTATTGTATGTGTCCCTATTATGTGTGTATATTCAATATATTGACGTCTGTCTCTACTCGTATATATATACACTTTTCCAGCTCATCTTTTTCTCATTTTATTCAGTAGGGGACGATAAAAGAAATGATTCATCCACGTGTGGTCTTCCATGTACCTCGTACTATCTCCTGATATTCCTGCAAATATCATTAAATAATGTAATATGCATTAAATATTACAGACATGACTATTATGATAGTATAAATATAATCGATAAAGTAAAGAATAGGTTATCTTTTGACTGGTAGCAGATGCATGTCACACGGTAGACTTCAGCTGTAGGCTCTTCAACAGTGGACTTCATCGGTAGACTCTTCAGTCAGTAAGTTTGATCAGTGGTAGACTTCAATCAGTAAGCTTCTAACGGTAGCTCTGTAACCCCAGACTACTTCAACAGTGACCTTTCCAGCGGTAGATTGTCTCAACAGTTGACTTCATCAACGGTGGAGTTTGACTATCAGCAGACTTCTACTAACGGTAGACTGGAACAACAGTTTTCTACATCGACGGTAGGATTTGTCTAGTGGTAGTCTTATACTAATGGTATACATGTCTAGAGGTAGAATTGAACTGTGAAACTCTTAATAGAAGGCTTAAGAAAGATTCTGACAGTGGATTTCTAACAGAAGCCTTGTTACAGCAGTGACCTTGTAACGGTAGCTTCCAACAGTGACTGTAGATCTTCAATGGTGACGTTTTAGCAATAGTGAGATATAATGGTGATCTTGAACAGAAGGTTCTTAATAGAATAATTAAGAAAGATTCTGACAATGGAATTCTAACTGAAGCCTTGTCAGAACAGTGACCTTGTAACGGTAGCTTCCAACAGTGACTGTAGATCTTCAATGGTAACCTTTTAGCAACAGTGAGCTATAAAGGTGACCTTGAACAGAAGGATCTTAATAGAAGACTTTAACATTGAATTGGTACTAAGAGAACTGTAAAGTGTAAGCTTATGCCACAATGTCATGAGACTAAAAATATATATTGTTCAGGATACATAATATAAATACATATTAAAAAAGATTAGAAAATGACTTAATATATCATGGTTAGTATTTAAACATGATTTGGGATTATCAAAATAGGTGAGTCCAAAAATATCATATGTATAAATAGTATACACCATTATGTACACTATGAGTGGAGGTAATAAAAATTTAACAATCATAATTTTGGGAGGCATTAGTTCACCGTACACATAAACAATATGTTTGATACCCATTAAATGGAGGTGTGTGTGAATATAGATTGAAAAATTATCATAAAAAAATCCTAGCATATTTAGGATACGGTTGTTGTTATGTAATCCTAGAATAAGAAAATTTTAGGGTGCATATAATGGAAATGAAACTGAAAATCAAGAGAGAAGTTGTTACCTTATTATCAGGTAACATCTTTTGGTTTATAACAGAACGATTCATTGGGAGGCTTTCATCCATATGGAAGGATTATAGGATGATGGGAGGGATTATAGGAAGTGTTTTTCAATGGGGTAGTGTTTTGCGATGGGGTAGTTCTATCCAAAGGTTTCTTGACATGTGAGTATTATAGAATAGAGCGTACCTTTTTATATGAGAGGGAAGGGGAACCCTTGTAAACTCTTGACATATTAAATTAATATAAATTCCATTTTGGTTACAAATGGTCCCAAAAATCATTTATGTCTAAGATAATATTTTTTTGGGTCTATTCACATCTTTCCATACATATTTTACATGTTTTAATATTTATTAATCCTAATCATTTTTAACCCCTTTTAGCTCGTATCATTTTATCCAGTAATTTACACTTAGATGGTAAAACAAATTTTGAAATCATGCCAAATGTTTAATGAATGATTCATTAATGGAAATTATGTAAAGTTTATAACCATTTGGATAATTATTTTATTTTTAGGAATTTTATATCATTTTATTAAATATTTTATATTTTAAAATATGAATTATGTCAATTTTGACACTATTCATTAGATGACTTTTTTAATTTATTATAACAACTTGATTCCTTCAAAACAAATACATTTTATAAATTATAACATATCATATTAATCAATAAAATTAGTGGGTGGAATAAAATATTTTATATTATATTTATTTTAATATTATTAATATCATTTATTTGAGTATTCCACTAATAAGTCTATTATTGAATCATCATTATTTCATAACTAACTTTATATATTTAATGTCTAAAAATAAAACAAATACCATGATATATGTATTATTTTTATATTTACAATGAGTATTTATAGTCTAATATATCTCTTATATAAACCCACAGTAAAATTATTTTAGTAATAAAATTCATGATCATAATATTTTTTTATTTTACTTTAAATTAAATGTTATAAATATCATAATCAGACCGAATTGGATTCCAATGGCCAAACTTTTTCCAATGGGACTTCATTTTCAGACATAACTAATCAGATAATAGTAGAACAAGTATTAGGGTATTTATATATTATTATAATATTATTTTTTCCATTTTTTACATAATTATCCCTTTATCAATGGTAAAGAAAATTCCAAAGTTAATAATAACAAAAAATATTTTAATCATATTAAGCCCAATTTTTCATACTAATTATAACCATGTATGTTAATTTTTGAAAATTAAATTCACATAAGTGGTAAAATAAAATTAAAAAATTAATCAAGCAGTTAGAATGACAAAAAAACTTTTTAAAGTGTAAAAACCTTCAAAATATTGACATGTGAATATATCAAATTTCAATGTGAAATTACATCCAATGAAATAAATTGGAATAGATGATAAAAACACAATATAAATAAATTTTAACACCAACTAAAATGATATTCTAAAATTATAATTAATTAGAAAAAATTTTAGGTTTGAATTGAAATGAAGTATTTTTCAAAATTCATTAAAATATAATTTTTTTTAAAAAATTCAAAAATTTCAACCAAAGAAAATTTAATCTCCAAATTCTAAAGAAGAAGTTTATTTTGTAAAATAAAACATATAAATATGAAAAACACAAGATTTAAAATTTTCTCGATATCAAAAGGTGATAAAACACCTTTTTAATACAAATAGAGTATTTATGCTTGAAATTTGATTTATTCCCATTTTAAGACTCTAATTTTTTATGAATGTAAAACATTTTAAAATACACATATAAACATAATATAGTTAGTTTTTTTCATTCCCACCAATACAGTAACTTGGTGTTAACTACAATTTAAAATAAAAATATTAATAATATATTATTTTTTTGTATAACTAATTCTTGTGTGTAATGTAAGATTCAGGATAAACCCATTATTGTGTGTCGTATAAGCTACCATAAATAGTTTCTCTTTAAAAATAAAATCAATAGCTTATTCATTACTATTAATAGGTATTAAAATGTATTATTTAATAACTACTTGAGACGTTACAATAGTGACTAGAACATTGAGGACTGGAGTTTAAGGTTGTAAAAAATTGTCTAAATAGTGAGGAAATTATTCCAGTATCCCAAGAAAATCAATATCCTATGCAAATAGGGATCACGATACTACTATCATAAAAAAACACATGGATCATTGCATGCATTTTAGGGTCTCAATTCATGGAAAAAATTAAATGGGTTTACGGTCATGATATAAGGACCATTGACTGTGAAAGTGTTGTATTCAATACTATTTCTTTGAAAATGGATTCAATGTAAGAATGTGTAACATTGAGGAAATTAAAATACCCCTGAATTATTAGATTATGGATTGTGTAAATCGTAACTAATGGTAATTTAATTGGGGTATTGTTATAAATAATTTTTAAGCAAGGGAAAATCATTGATCACATTTATGTCATTGGCTCCACTAAGATGTATTCATGGAATACAATTTTTTTTACATCTATTCCTTAAGAGGATGAAATATTCGATTGGAATGGTTGAGTGAGATAGAACCAATTATAATCCATAAATAGATGCATCCTTTCAATTACAAAGCACTCATTACCAATGGAAATGAATGGTTTTCATGTATTCAATCACATGGAGAATCATTTAGGTTTATGAAAAAAAAGTTTAATCAAGAAGGGTTTTAGAACACACAAAAATAGGATTCCATGTATTAAACCTATATTTCAGGTGAAGGGTGATGATTTGAAATTTCTAGGACCTTATCCTAGGCCAATGATACTACAAAGGATAAGATATCATCCTCTAGGGCCTTATACTGGGCTCTACCATTATTATACTTTTCCACCATAACATTTTATTAGCACATAAAGTGGAAGAATTAATGAGTGGAGACATGAATTTTGATTAGTCCTCCATTTACATGTTTTATAAATTATAATAAATATGTATATTTTCTATTTAAGTGTATTGGTTATGTAAATTAAATCATTGCTGGAAATATTTTATGGTTACAGAGTATTGAACAAATGAGTGACATAGTCAAACTAATAATTGAATAAAGAAACACAACATGAATATGTGGCCCAATTATAGTATGGATAATATTAATAGGTTATGAATGATTTTTATATTAAATGTGATTAACCCAATTATATTTGACACAACATATGTATCATGGCCACAGTGAATCCTTATGTGAATAAAATACCCCACGTCAACTACAAACTATCTTGATAATATATTCACATAGTTTATGGTCCTTTTTATTTGAGAAAAAAGGGGTTTGATATGAAAAACAACATGGGACTCAATATCTAAGATTATCCCAACAACATCTAACAAGGAATGGAAAATGATATAAAGTAGGATCATGAGTATTTTTATTAGGAATATATGGTTGAACAATAATTCCACTAATGACTATTGAACATCATTTCAATGATGGGATCCATGGAAAATTCATGTGATATATACAATTATAAGATAACCTTATCTTTAGTATGGACATTCATATGGTTGGTATGAATGGAAATGGTGTCAGCAATGATAATTACCATGATAGGTGTACTTTGGAGTCATATGCACTAATTATCAATAACCATTAATGTTTTTTTGTGATTCAAACACTCTAGTTACAATGTATGGTATTTGATAGGAAAAATACATTGATGATTAAAATTATCCTTCCAAAAATTAACCATTATTGTGATGTTTATATTTGATAAAATAAGAATAGAGACGGATGATGATTTGTGTATGGATCTAAAATATATCATTTAAACATCACCACTTATCAAAAATCAAGAGGTTTTTGATGAGAAATAGTTTTTATTATTTCATAGTGTAAGAGGCCATTGGAAATACATGAGGGAAAAGGAAACCCAAAATAGTATCATAAGTTGTTAAAGATGAGGCAAATTTACCTTTATAAATAGAATATGAGATTTATACATCATTATATACCGAAAGTTAATAGGAATCAATCCACAGAAATTTCATATAATATTTTAATAATATTCAAGCAATAGTTATATGTACCATGATATTTATGGTGGAAAATATTACAATATACATAATGTCTATATAGAAAGGCAGTTTTTTTAATAGGAACATATTTTCAATAGGTTTAGGGAAAAATTAATATATGATGAAAGATCATACATTGATCAAGATCATACAATGGAGAGGGGGTTTTCTATTTCCCCATCAAATCATGGAAAAAACACATGTTCTCATGATGGTATTCAGGTATTTGGTTATCATGAAATGAGTTTAATTCACTCATTGTGTGTTTTAATAAAAAAAAAATTTATATGAGGTTTGACCACACATTGTGTAGTTTAAAGTCTTTTGAAAAAACATTTGATGTAGTTTACTGGATTAAAGTTACGATATACATGTCATGTATTTACAAAGACATATCACTATGACATAATAAATATTAGATATACTGACCAAACAATATGTTTTCATATTTATAACAACATCCTAGTTGTCTTGTGATAAACTGATTAAAAAAATTATTAATATGGTTCCACATTATGGCTAGTCTATTTGTGGGTATAAATAACAAGAATGAATATGATCCATGTATCAAGATGATATAGATATTGGATTGATATTCATTTTGAGTCCCATAATTAATTCATCCATCACTATATATATTGTAACAGGAGAATAATCCCAATTATAGTTCTGATAAAAATATGAAGTATTTTATTTTCAAATCGAACTTGTTGATTCAAATAAATTCTGAAATGAGAAATCTTATACTGTTATATCTCACATATTAGAGGATTGATAGAAATGAAGATCTATAGATGAACTTATGATAATTGAACTTGGAATCACATTGTATCCATAGGTTATAAGAATCATTCATCATATAGTTCTTCTTCATGGGTAAATAATAGTACCCATTTTCAATCTGTGGAGGATGCATAAGGAATTAAACATAAATAGAAAGAGGGTTTTGGAACCAATAAAAATAATTTTAAACAAATGGGAATGATATTGCAGCTTATTTTAGTAGTCTATACATCACTACATTCCCTGTAACAATAAGGATCAATCAATAACTAGTTATTATGATAAGGGAATTTAATTTATATGTCGAGAAATGGTTGGAGTATTGAAACATGAACCAATAACTCTTATATAGATATTTCTCTTATGTAAAGGGAGAAGGTATCACATACCCTTCAGAATATCCAAAGAGATTATATATGGTGGACCTCAGGTTGTATAGTTTTATTTCATTAGACTAATATCGTGATCTATACATTTGGACATAGTATAACTCGATTTTTCTAACAATGTAAATCAACCAGACCCTATAAGTTCGTATAAGTATTTATTTTTATGAGAATCATATGGAAATTTATATATAATATGATTCACATGAGAAAATATTTTAGTGATGGATTTATAAAAAATTACTTGTTGTTTTATGTAACGAGACAAGGAAATTATCATGTAGTTTTACATCATGTTACAAGGACCAAAGTGTTATGTAATTTAAGTAATGCTTCCCAAAATTCATTATATACGATTTGATGTCTAGTATAACGGAAAAAAATCATGCAATTGAATATATTGAGGAATTTATCATATTCTATATATTTTAAAATCATGCGATTATGATATAGGAAAATAAAAATAAAATTATGAAATGTAATTTTTATGAATCCTTTCATTGGTTGTCGGTGTGGTGTATTGTCCACCCACATTAATGGTGGAATACGCTTTAATATGGTATAACTTCTATTTAGAATATGGTCCCTCTCATTTTAAATCAAGATTTCAGAGGATTATTCCATTCTATTATCAATGTCATGAGCTCTAGAATTAGTTATCCATATAGGAATGTGCAGTTGTAAAAATTTGAATTGAATTTTTAGAATATATTATTCAGATGTATTTATAAGATTTTAAATGTGCACAACTGTTCCTCATCATGTTTTTTGAACCTATCCCATCACAACAATGACTAAACATATTTTTCTTACTTGTTATATATAACAACCTAAATTGAGTGATGATGAACTTCAATGGACATAAAATCCCATGTTTCTCATACAACCAACTATGAAATCACTTCTTTAGAATAATGGGTTGTGTTTTGAAAAACCCAGCATTAATTCTAGTGTTTTGTTGACTATAACTTATTATTTCTATACACCATCATGGTGGATATTATATAGATGTTTTTTTTGAATATCTCTATCGGTCCATCTTCAATTTTATGGTACCATGATGAGTGGATTAATTGAGATTTTTTTAATTATATAAAAATATTTAATTTTGATGAGAAAACAATGAAGGTGCCCATAAATATTCTATAAGGATTACAAAATTTGGTAATGATGCTCCTATTTATAAATTTTATTATAACAATGGTTCTAGCATCCTTAAGGGATATTTCATTTTCCTATTTTGAGTATATGTCTGTAATATTATGGATGTACTTGAACTAAAAAGTTATAGTTGGAGGATATGGTCACATAATATATATTCCTCATGTGAAAAAGGAAAAGAATATTTAGTGGTATGAAATAGATCTGGGAACTGATTGATAAAATTGGATTGTTTCAAGAAATCATTTTAACAACCAATTTCACTCTCTCCAATCTAATGTCATTAATTTCTATAAGCACTGAATCCACTTAGTTTGATGACAACTTTTATTTACTAATTCATGAGCCCCACAAGAACCCTCATATGCATCCAATATAACAGTGAGAGTATATATTCCTTCAATTCAATAGATAATGAATTCATTATATTCTCATTTATCATGAAAATTCAGGGAATGTGGGCTATTATATAGGATGAAATTTTGTCTCTAAAGCTAAATTTTCTCCTTTTTAGCTCATATTAATGTAATATTCCCACTCTATAAGTATTGAATTGACAAGGATATAAATTTTATGATATAATTAGTTAGTAAGGATATTGACCCTTGTTACTCTATAGTGGTGTTGATTTCATTGATTTTTTCCATGTTATTTCCCATGGAAGGAGAGAATACCCTACGGTTCTAAATGAAGTTGATTGTTTTGTTTTCTATTATAGGTCTACCTAGGATACAGATATGTTTTGTAATGAATTTGTAAAAATGATTAATGAATATAGAAACAAAGATAATTTTGGTACAGATGAAAATTCTTCCACAATCCCATTTATGTAATCAATCTAATGGATAAATTCTTAATTCTTAATACAATATTCATTATTAATGTACATTATCAAAACCATTGAGTCAAATTTGACGTTCAATTAGTCTATTTGGGATATATAGACCTATATCAAATCCTATAATGAGATAATGGCCTCAAAATATATGATCAAGTCAGTGTCATAATAGTTCTATAAACCTATGTTCCTGATAAATCTTTATTTTAATTTCTACAAAATTACATGTTTATATCACGACCATGACAAGGGACATAATCAAAAATTTTGATTCCCATAAAAGGACCTAAGATATTAATCTCCATTAAGGAGAATATTGGATAAATTCATTTATGAATTATTCCTTAATATAAAATCCAATATGACGGACCTTGTTAACCTTACAACTCCATGATAATATGATTTCATAGTTATCATCATCACACAAAATATATGCATCTTAGGACTTATATTAATAATAATTTGAAATTATAAGGATCCTTATGTAAGAACCTGAATCTTATTTCCAGGTATGTTTTCCTTTTTATATTTTTTTAGGAAAACAAGAGTTTCTGGAAATTTCTGATGTGAACACAGTGTACTTATATGTACACGTCGGGTACTCAGTTGTCACATGTAGTCATGTGCTAGCTGTGTAATGGCCGAACGCAAAGCCATGTGTGGTGACCTAAAGACTGCCAAATGTGGAAGTAGGAAAAGGTAAGTACATGCCATGTACTTAAATATTACACATCCTGTATTTTATTTTTTTAATTAAATGGATAGGGGTCATGTCTAATCGACCGAACACCCTCTGTCTAGGTTTGTCTAATCTAGGAGAGTCCGTACGACCTTGAACCTTCAAAGATCCACCGACTCATCATTTTTTCTCTGAACCGAACTCTGTCAATTGCATTGTAATCACATCGGTGAGTTCTTCCTTCTCCTTGAAGCTCATATCTTGATTCCTCTTCTTTCTCGAGATATATTTGGATGAGAATTTTAGTAGTTCTGTAGATCTATGGTGTTTTGGGGTGATTCAAGGCATGAGGTTCAGGTATAATGATCCTCAAACACCATGGTAGGTGTTTTATGACTTTCTGTAGATATTCATTGAGTTATATGAGCAAAAGTTCCCAATACCCTTGAACGGGGTATTGCATGTTTATAGTTTTTAGCTCTAATATTACATGTTATGCCTTGTTGGTTTGGATTGAGGTTAATTGTTTATAATAGTGTTTTCTATTCTAGGCTATGGATTTTTTTCCATGTATTCTTGTTTTTACCATTCGGTCTAGCTTTGCAGGTTAGGTTGCCTTGATTATTTCCATGCCCAGTATTGTAGGATAGGGTAATTATTATCTAACAAGATGTTATGATGTATATTGTTTAGCCAAGTAATTTTTGAGGTTTACTTTGGATGATATATATTTTTTTGTGTATAATTGACTTACACAGGGTCGTGAGAACTTGGTGTAGTAGACCATAGGTAGAATGGACATTAGGGGCTTCTCCAGAGTGTCTGTTTTAACTGTTACGATGCGAGACCATAAAGGGAATTAATGTAAATGCTTCCTTAGAGTGTCTGTAGTTCATCAATGCAGGCCACAGTGGGAATGATACATTGAGTGCATCCCCAGAGCGCCTTTTGGTTATTGATAAAAGACTATTGGGGGAGTTGACAGTGAATTCTTCCTTAGAGAGTCTGTGCTTAAGCTGGACATGAGGTGTTAGACTATGTGTACTTCCTAGAGGGTTTCTTGTGTTGTTATGGATGAACTATAGGGTTTAGGCTTTGAGTACTTCCCATAAGGTTACCTACTTTTTTTTATTCTGCTTATTTATTATATGAAATTGAATGCATTGAATCTATTGGATAGTTTACTTTTGAGTACTTCCTTGTTTACTACTTCTTTTTCTTGATTCCTGTCATATATATTCACTGACTATTAGGCATATATCTTTGGGTGGTTGCCTACTAGAATTTAGTCTCACACCTTGTGTGGTCCTTATTTTTGGGCCCATACAAATTATATTGCTGTAGGTATAGATAAGGGAATGCTCCCTTCTACTTTAGGTATTATGACTGCTGTAGAGCTGGAGAGCATGGGACCAAGTAGAGGCTTGATATGCTGAGGAGTTGTTTACTTATTTTTCTTTTGTACTTGTGTAGTACTATATTCCAGCATTGTGACTTTTTTGGATGTTTTCATAGAAATATGTATCATGCATAATATTATATATGTTCTCTAGTGTATTATTCCAGTCTTTTGCTATTTACTATTTATTGGTATTACTACTACTTCTTCTATTGCTATATGTTTTACTTACGTTGTGTTACTTTGCCAATGAGGGCATTGTTTCCCCACTACCACACCCAAGGCCCTCGCTACTAGTGGGAAGCCTCTAAATTTTTGGGAAATTTGATTGAGGGCATGTGACCAATTGGGTATAGGGCACCTCTTGGCGGCTTTGGAAATCAGGACATTACAAAGTGGTATCAAAGGGAATTTCTTTCTTCTTGACTTTTTGTGTGGAGCCTTTAGCCTGGTATATGATGAAATAGGTACTTGATAATAACCGATGCCCGACAGTATCTTACTTGTGTATAGGGAAAATCCAATTTACCTAATATATTACATGTTTTCTAGTTTTGAAATTTTATAGTTGATTTGATTTTCATCGTTGGGTGATTCACATGTATTGTGTTATTGTTGACGTTGTTATAATGGTTCTATTTTTATTGCAACCCGATGAGATGAGGTTATTACATCTCATTCATTGTATAGGGATTTGTTAGAAATCACATGTCATGCATTATTCCCATTCCATTTAGGGTGAATTAGTGATTACATGTTTTTGTGATAAGTGTTGTTCTATAAATGCATGATGTTTTGATAGATTCCTTGATAAATATCTAATGTTTGATAGGGTATTATATTGCATAAGGTGTCTATTTGAATGAACAACAAACGTTGGTTCTTGAGGTGTTATGGGACCTCATGGATTAGAATTTGGTAGATCATAGCCTAGTTTTTTATGTATATGACATGTAAAAGATGCCAAGATATGATTCGCATGGAGTATGGGTCATCACAGATTGGAATTTAGCACTTTAATGTTCATTTCAGTGTTTTTATGGGCTCCAGAGTAGTTTCTGATTCTTAATGTCTAGAAAACCCTAGAATACAGGGTGTGTAATGATGAATACACACCATGTGTTCTTTTTTCGGGAAGAAATAGTTTTTCTTTAGTACACACCATGTACTATGTATACACGTCGTGCAGTCTCTAATTGTGTTGGTGGTGGTGTGGGCAGAGACATGGGGTTGGGAAAATCTTGGTGGGACACACCATGTACTAGACTCACATGTTGTGTGTTTAGGTCTTGTGTTTTCCTATGTGACTAATGACAGGAATGGATAAATCACCGCCTATACATGCTGTGTCAAGTTTGAACATGTCGTGTAGTGTAATCATGGAATTCAGTAGTGTAGTTGACAACATGGGTCGATGAAATCTTTAAGTACACACCATGTCCTTTGGTAACACATTGTGTATCTAACAACATGGGTCAGTGATGTTCATCTAGTACATGTCGTGTGTGGAACTAACACATAGTGTATTCTTCTTATTGGAGAACCATGTGGCTTAGTCGTGTAAGAGAACTTGTGCAGGGGAAGAGTATTTGAGAACACGCCTTATAGTGGATAAACATGTTGTGTTCCCATTTTTTGTTAAACATGATATATTTCTTTCTCTTGTTCTCTTTTTACACTTCTATTTTTCAGTCCTTGATAATATTGATCTAAGGTGTGATATTGACCATGCAGAGTCATGTCAATGAGACATCCTCCGGTTTTATGCCTGTTACAGGGCAATGATCAGACACCATACATGGCTGATCAGGGACTTCCAGAAGATCCTCCGGTTTTTCCAATTTTGGCACCAGTCATTATTCCGGACATTGGTGCTGACTCACAGTTCTGAGAGGGCTTTATGAGGTTCAAGTATAATTTCGTAGGAGTACCACATCCTGACCAGTCTATGGCAGAGCTGATGTGGGGTTTTCATCAGCAAAAGAATCCCACATTCATAGGGGATGGAGGACCACATGATATAGAGTCATGGTTAGAATCCATGATGTCTATATTCGATCATCTAGAGATGCCTCCAGTGGGAATGTTGAATCTCATTACGAATATTCTTCGGGATTCCGCCAAAAGATGGTGGGATGTGATCTCACAGGCGGGATGACATCAGGTTATGTCCTGGGATGAGCTCTAGCATGCCTTCTATGACTACTTATTTCTGTAGTGTTTGAGAGTCAATCGAGCCTAAGAGTTCCTGAGTCTGGAGCATGGCAGTCTTTTAGTTATGGGGTATTCTTCTTGTTTCATAGAGCTACAGCGCTTCACACCTATTCAAGGGGGTGATGAGATACTCTTGGCAAGGAAATTTTAGGATGGTATCAGGCATGACATCTGATATCATATGAACATCTTCAGGTTTACTTCCATCACATTCATATTCAACTAGGCGCTAATAACAAAGAAATATCTGAGGGATTTTGGAGTTTCATGCCAGGGTGGCTTGGCATCCGGATTGGTTATCCCTATTACTTATAGTAGGAAGCATTGTAGCGAGTCTTCATGTGGAGATCGAAGGAGGCGAGATACAACTTCTGGTATCCAGGTGGTGTGCTACCAGTTCGTGAAGAGCGGGGACATGAGGACGCATTTCTTGAGAGACCTAGTTGAGTGCCAATATTGTGGAAAGATGTGTCATCTTCAGTGCTTCTTTCAGTTATTCTCACTAGAAGCTGGTGAAAACGGTTCATCTATGACTCCTCCCCCAGGGGAAGCATCACCAGTTTCACACCAGTCTAGTAACTGGAGTTCTTCCTGCTTTTCAGGCAGAGGTGGAGGTTGCGGTGGTGGTAGTTAGTTTCTAGAATTTCAGTGATAGTAGGTTGGATTAGCTCAGGGTGGTAAGCCGGGGTCACAGGGTAGCGGTACAGGTCATAATTTTGTAGTGGAGCAGACCCAATAAGAGCAGGATCCCAGCACCTCTATAGTTTGAGGTATGATCCTAGTTTTCCAGGTTTTAGCTTCTCCTCTTTTCAACATAGGGGATTCTCATATCATTATATCTTTTGTTGTTTTGGAGGGCCTTGAGCTCGGTATCTTTTCTTATATTGGTATCTTGACGTTGGACGCTCCATTGGGGACAAGAACATCTATTGTACGACAGTGTAAGGAGTGCCCTCTAGAGGTTGGTGGGTGTCACTTCTTATGGGACCTCTATGTCCTAGATATGATAAGCTATGACATTATTCTAATAATGACTGAAAATTTCATTTTTAATTTATTTAAAGCTCAAAAGGTACAAGCTCCCTCTTCGAAAGCTCACGGAGGTCTAAAGTGGTGAAGCCCAAGGGCATCCCACTGGTTAGTTCCCTTCCAAGTAGTCATCGATTTTTATCATCGTAGGGTGAGTTTCACATCACCAGAGGGATGATCATTTCTTCATAAAGGCGAATGGGATGTCTCAGAGAGTAGAGATGAACTCAAGCATCATGGGTTGGGAGGAGTTACAGCCCATATTACAAGTCTATATCTGGATGACCAGGGAACTTCACTAATGGCATTTTCTCCTATGGGGGATGGCCTCAGGGATATATTTCCACAAGAATTTTTAGGTTTTCCTCTGGAGAGAGAGGTAGAATTTTCTATTGAGTACATTCTAGGAGTGGCACCGGTTTCTATTCCTCCTTATAGGATGGCTACACCAGATATATGGGAGCTCAAGAAGTAGTTAGAGGAGTTGCAGGAAAAGGGTTTCACTCAACCCAGTACATCTCTGTGGGTTCACCTATCCTGTTTGCGATGAATGAAGACATTACCCTCTAACATTGTGTGGATTATCGGATGTTGAACCAGTTGATGGTCATGAGCTGATATCCCTTTCTGAGTATTGATGTCCTCTTTGATCAACTTCGAGGAGCCAAGGTGTAATCGAAGATTGAATTCAGATCCAGTTATCATCAGTTGTGCGTTAGACTATCTGATATACCTCTTACAGCCTATTGGAGCAGGTATGGTCTATATAAGTATGTAGGTAAGTCGTTTGGTCTCAAGAAAGCGCATGTAGTTTTCATGGCACTAATGAACCGAGTGTTCCATCCGTACGTGGGTTCTTTCTTGGTAGTCTTCGTGGATGATATCTTGGTGTACTATCACACTCTACACGACCATGCTACCCATATTGATATCATTTTGAGTACACTGAGAGAGAATTATTTATATGTTAATCTCTTAAAATGCAGATTTTGGATGGACAATATTCACTTCTTAGGTCATGTTATCTTAGAGATAGGAATATCAGTAGTCCCAAAGAAAGTGAGAGTTGTAATTTCATGGGAGCAACTAAAGAATTTCTTTGAGGTATGATGTTTTCTTGGGCAGGATGGGTACTAAATTCATTTTATACAGGACTTTTCATGCTTAGCAGCACCACTGATGAGCCTGACTAAGAAGGGTACAAAGTAACTATGGACAGATTCTTGTGAGTCAGCCTTTTAAGAGATAAAAGGGAGGTTGACATCAGCACTAATACTAGTCTTTCCAATGTTGGGAAAGATATATAATTTTTACTGTGATGCTTTAGTTATTGGGCTGGGTTCTTTTCTTATACAGGGGAAGGCGTCGTTGTGTACGGGTCTCGATAGTTTAGGCCACATGAGAAGAATTACCCAACACATGATCTAGAGTGGGCTTTAGTTGTTCATTCTGTACGTTTTTGGAGAAATTTATTTTGGAGACCATTTTGGGGTTTTTGCTGACCAAAACTGTCTCGAGTATATCTTCACTCACTGTTACATGAATTTGAGATAGCGAAGGTGGGTTGGGTACCTTCCATCTTTTGACATCGAGCTTTCTTATAGGCCTGGGAGAGGTAACACAGTGGTTGATGCGCTGAGTAGGAGGACTCAGATACAGGTATTCTAGGAGGCCAGTAGAGAGTGGAAGATTATGGATTTGTTCTATGAGATGCATTTGGAGGTGCACGACAGATATGGGAAGACTTTTCTTTATTATATAGTCGTTACCACTACTCTTCTTGATCAAGTGTGGATAAGGCAGTTATCAGATTCAGAATGCCTAGTACTACGGGAGAGCGTGTCAAGAGAGGACCCCATTCCTGGATGGACCATAGGTAAGGATGAAATCTTGGGTTTTCATGGACGTGTATGGCTTCCAGTAGACATATCCATGGAGTTGATATGAGACTTTCAATCCTCAATTTGGGCATTTCATCCTGGTATCACCAAAATGTATCGTGATCTACACTGTCAGTACTGGTGGGCAAGAATGAATAGAGATGTTGATGGGTTCAAGATGAGGTGTTCAACCTGTCAGTAGGTGAAGGAAGAGAATCAGTAACCAATCGGTCTTTCGTAGTATTTACCCATTCTTGAGTGGAATTGGAATGATGTCCCAATGGAATTCATGATGGTATTACCGTGGTATCCTTGAATAAATGATGCGGTATGGGTTGTCATTGACAGACTCATGAAGGCTGCTCACTTCTTACCGATCAAATAGACCTTCAGTGTTGATGATATGGGAAGACTATACATTTGATATATTTTATGCTTACATGATGTTCCCCACCCTATTATTTAATACAAGGGTGCATGTTTTACTTCTCAGGTCTGCTAGGGGATGCATAAGGCTCCAGGTACACTGGTACTTTTGATTAAAACATACCATCCCCTAACAGATGTCCAGTCCGAGTGTACGATTCAGGTGCTTGAGGACATGCTTCGAGCATGCATCCTGAATTTTGGAGGTTCTTGGGAGAATCACATACCTCTTGTGGTGTTTTTCTATAACAACAGTTTTCGAATAACTATTCAGATGGAACCCCATGAGGATTTGTATGGTAGGTTGTGCTGATCACTGTAGTGTTAGTTAGAGGTAGGAGACGCAGCTATGCTGGGACCTCGTCTTGTCCAGGAGACCACAGAGCAGATAGAATTGATTTGGAAGAGGATGAATATTGCACAGTCTCAATAAAAGTCAAATGTTGATCAACATAGATGACCTCTGAAGTTCAAGTATGGAGATTAGGTCTTCCTGTGTTTCACACTGAGTTTGGGACACATAATGATTAGGAGACAGGTTAAGCTTTTGTTCAGGTACATTGGGCCATTTGAGGTGTTGGAGAGAGTTGAACCGGTTTCTTATCAGTGGCAGTTACCTCAAAAGTATCGAGATATGCACGACGTCTTTCATGTTTCTCATCTTCAACGTTGCATCTCAGACCTTTCTTAGGTTTTCCAACCTAAAGATGTTCAGTTAGAGGTGGATGACTCATTCGAGGAACATTCTATTTAGATTTTTGATTAATGTATGAAGGTTCTCTATGGTTGGTTTATTCCTCTAGTATTAGTGATATGGAATCACGGGTGAGTATAGGACGAGACATGGGGGAGGCCTATGTATGATCATAGTGGTCAGAGCTGTTTGGGGGTTCTTCTTCTACGCCGCCATGCTAGGGAAATTCATTGAAGAATTTCTTTGAGGGGGGTTTTTGTAAGACCGTGGATCTTGTTTATAGGTATGTTTTCCTTTTTTGGGTTTTTTAGGAAAAGAGTTGTTTATAGAAATTTTTGAAGTACACACTGTGTACTCAGTTGCCGCACGTAGCCATGTGTCAGCCATGTAATAGTCAATCACACAACCGTGTTTGGTGACCTAGAGACTGCTAAACGTGGAGGCTTGAAAAGGAAAGCACATGTCGTGTACTTCAAAAGTACACACTGTGTATTTTCATTTTTTTTCATTAAATGGACCGATGTCACATCTAATCGACAGAACAGCCTCCTTCTAGGTCTATCTCATCTTGGAGAATTCATATGGCCAAGAACCTTCAACAAGACACCAAATCTTTATTCGTTCTCTAAATCAAACTCCATCAATTGCGTTGGAATCGCGCAGGTGAGTTCTCACTTCTCCTCGAATCTCATCTCTTGGTTCCTCCTCTTTCTCGAGATATATTCAGTTGAACAATTTTAGAGGTTTTGTAGATCTACGGTGTCCTTGGGAGATTCAAGGCTTGAGGTTCATGTATAACAATCCTGCAACACCGAGGTAGGTGGTTTGTGCCTTTCTGTTGATAGTCATTGAGTTATATGTCCAAAAGTTCCCAATACCCATGAATGTGGTATTGCGTGTTTATGGTTTTTAGCCCTGATATTTCCTGTTAAGCCTTTTTTTTGGATATAAGTTAATTGTAGATAATAGGGTTATCTTTTCTAGGATATGTATTTTTTTCCCATGTATGCCTATTTTGACAATTTAGTCTAGCTTTCACTGTTATGATTCCTTGCATGTTTCCATGCTTAGTATTGTAGGTTGAGGTGATTATTATCTGACATATTGTTATGTTATAAACTGTTTTTCCAATTAGTTCTTGTCGTTTAATTTCGTTGCTATATATCGTTAGTGTACGATTGACATTCATAGGGTCGTGAGAACCTAGTGTAGTAGACCATATGGAGAATGGACGTTGAAGGATTCTCTAGAGTGTCTGTTTTTACTTTTACAATGCGAGATCGTAGGGGGAATTGATGTAAGATGTTCCTCTGAGTGTTTGTGGTTCCTTGAAGTGGGCCACATGGAGAATTGTATGTTGAGTGCTTCTTGAGAGCACCTTTTAGTTACCGATATGAGAATATAGGGGGAATTGACAGTGAGTGCTTCCTTAGAGAGTCTATGCTTAAGTTGAATCAGAGAGGTTAGACTATGTGTACTTCCCACATGGTTGCTTGTGTTGTTTTGGTTGAACCATAGGGGTTAGGTTGTGAGTAATTTATAGAGGGTTACCTGATTTTGTAATTCTACTTACTTTTTATATGAAATTGAATGTATTTAATCTATTGGATCATTTAATTTTCCATATGTCCTTGTTTACAACTTCTTTTTCTTGTTTCCTTCCATATATATTCCATGACTGTTAGGCATAGATCTTTGGGTGGTTGCCTACTGGGATTTAGTCTCACAGATTGTTTAGTCCTTGATTTTGGGCCGAAATATATTATATTGTTGTAGGTATAGGTAAGGGAAAGCGCCCTTATGCTTCAGGTACTTGACTGTTGTGGAGCTGGATAGCATGGGACCAAGATGAGGGTTGCGATGTAGAGGAGTTGTCTAACTGTTTTTCATTTGTACTTAGTGTAGTACTGTATTCTAGAATTGTTACTTGTTTGGCTGTTTTCTTAGACATATGTATCATCCATAATATTATATATGTGCTACGGTTTATTATTCCAATCTTCTACTATTAACTGTTGCATGGTATTACTACTGCTTCCACTGTTTCTATATGTTTTACTACCATTATGTTACTCTGCCAATTAAGGCATAGTTTTCCCACTATCACACCCAAGGCTCTCACTGCTAGTTGGAAGCCCCTAGCATTTGGGGAAATGTTCTTGAGGCCATGTGACCAATCTGGTATGGGGCGCCTCTAGGAATCTTTCGAAACCAAGAAGTTACACCTTACTCCCCGATATAGATAATAATATTTAGTAACTATAGTATGTTTATTTTTCCTAATGGTGGTCCATAACCTTATAATCGTATGCATTGATGATTACCAAGGGATTTCAGTACAAGAAATTATATCAAAGTCTTATGAGCCTCCGCCCCTAATACCATATGTAATTTTTGTCACGTAAATGATATCATCAAACAATAGATCTTTTATTTTTGTATACTACCATTGAAATTCTAGGTTCTTATCATATCATGTATCTTCTATGACCTTTCCATATGACATGTACACATAAGATATTATCACATTTTATATCACATAGAAGATCAATCATGATGCGATAAGTTATTTCTATAATATATAAATAAATGAATACCTTTAATCATAAATAACATATAAGTTTGTTAATTGAACCAACTATTTAAATATTTTCATGAAAGAAAAATAATTTCTTAACTTCAAATTATCCCATTTAGAGAGTGGGATAATTCAATAACCTACATATTTCTTCACCATATTTTTTAATGAAATTATCATATTCCCTCTTTGTAAATCAAATATTCCAATGAAATGATTTTATATTAAACTCTTTATATTTCTTGTAAAATGGTAATATAATTATAAAATTATACCCTTAATCATTATTTAGTAAAATATGTTCTTTTTTAGGTTAGTTCAACAACTTTAATGAACAATTCTATACTATCTTCACAATTTCCAACATGAATAAATTTAAAAACAATAAAAATAGGAAATATGATATTATAGATTAATTTATGTTATTAATACGGTGTTAAGGGGGTAAAATAATAAATTGGATGTGCATTAAAAAGTTATTTGTTGTTATCAAAAACTGAACATGGTATTAATTAATGAATATTGACATCACTATTACGAAACTTGTACGAACAAATCACATTTACTAGCATCTAATTATGAAAATAAACCTAAAAATAAACTAAATAACAAATGTGTAATGGATTCTTATAATTGAATAATATAAATCATTATAGAAATGAATACTGTTCGGAAATAAGTTATTAAGACATTCATGATTATTTTACATGGGGTTAAAAATCACACATGGAATCCAAGAGTAACGGTAAGGATGTATTTTTCAATAATAAATAAAAATCATGATTTTTAATATTTGAAAATACAAAAGGAGTAATTTTATGGTCCTAAACTCTAATTCCCCATCTATGCTTTTCATCAATGGTTATTAATTGTGTTAAAATATCTTTTTACCCTTCATCCTATTATTGGATCATAGTTAACAAAAATTGTGTACATAAGAGGAGTTGACATTATTAATTATTTTTATTACGGAATATTTTTCCTCCATATCCATGTTATTCATAATTCTTTATGATAAATCTTTTATATAAATATATGATTTATTAGTGTTATTTTAAATGTCATTTAATTCATTTAAAACATGAATACTTAATCTTTTTGGAAGGGATATTTTCTACCAGTATTGACATTCTTTACAAATGTTTGGATTAAATATATTTTAAAAAATATTTCCTTATAAAACCATTTTTCCCATTAATAATATAGATCATTTAAGTTAGTTCACCTCCATGTTTTCATTGGTTTCTATAGTAAATGTTTTCCCATTGTATTATAAATTATTTCATTTTAATAAAAATATATAAAGATTGTTATATTTCATATTATTTTTCAAATAATTTTATAATGAACTTATTAGACTTTTTTCATCTATGTAAATATAATATAATGAATAACTTTATTCGCCATTTATATAATCTAATTATACAAACCACATTCTTCTTATTGAAGGATTCTGATAATATCTTATGGATCTTTTCCTGAAACCTATTTATTTATCTTGTTTTAATCAAGATATAATGTGATTTTTAATGTTTCGATATTCAAAAGAAACTAATATTAATTTTTTATCATATATTTTGGGTGGGTAGGGTATATAAATCAAATCTGTCATGTAACACTTTATATCTCATGATATAAAGAATTTTTTTGACATGATTGTGGGTAGTCTTGTTCACAAATCTGTGTTTGGATTTGACTAAGGGTAATATTGATGACATGTCTGGGAATTGATATGATTTCATGTATATTTTTTTGAATGTTTATATATGGATAGGATTGAAGTAATATATGTTAACAATGTTATTATTCCTTATTCTTATGCTTATGCTAAATTGTGTTGTTTTGCAACATTCTGCTGATATTCTACTAGACACATTATTATTGTCTCATGTCCCTCCATTGTTTATCCATTTTAGGTGTATGATACTTTAATGTTATATATACTTGTTTTATATCATATATGAAAATATTATGATTCCATGATCATTTAATAAGATATTTCCCCATGGACATATTCTCTCTAAAAGACTATGATATAACCCTTTATAACTCTTTGATTTCTATTTACCTTTATTGGATTTTAAGATCAAACCATTATTATGTTTCCATTACCAAGGAAATAAAGAACAATATTACTCATGTTTTTCATAATGTTAGAATTTATGAACTATATTTGTGTGATATGTTGAAGAAATAACATTAAATATTTTATTTTAAAATTTATTCTTTATAAGCTCTGGAACATCTAGTTAACGGTTTATGTGTTAAATATGGAGATATAATGAAGGAAAATTAATATTATTTGCATGATTATGCATATAAAATTGAAATTATATATTCCATTAATGAATTTCCCAATAAAAAGCATATATGAAATTTTTGGAAATATTATCAGTTTTGTAAAAAATTCTCATTTTTTTCTTAAGGGGGTCCCAAGTGAAAGAGAAACACATATTTGTTAATACCCAACTCTATAGATTTAGGTTTAAAAATTTTTGTTAGCTATTTACATGCTGAAAAATTTCATAAATAAATGATGAAATAGTAAAAATCCTAAAAAATAATATTTGAACTAGGAAGAGAGATATGTATAAACTTAAATATTTAATTAATTTAAATTAAGAATTATCCTGGGGAAATATTTATTAGTAAAAGAGGTTGATCATATAAATACAAAGTGGTTTCACTATCATTACATAATGGGGATATAGGTATATAAGCCCTATAATAGTTATCCACATGTTATCCGTTGATCTCAATTAATCAGTAATGGTATTCTGGGGCTAGTGTGTCGGTATCGATCATCATGTGTCTCCTACATTGATCAAAACACAATACTTATTGTTTAAAGGATTTATTCGTGTTCCTAATATCTATACCTATAGAGGGATGTGGTGGGGGAATAATCTCTCGGAATTGAGAGATGAAAACATGGGGATTTCTTTTTGTATATAGATCTCTAGGATGACAACACATTGTTCAAAACCATTGATTCTCACAACAATAGTTTTCCCTAAATGATGAAATTGTGTATATATTAGGATATGTTAGAGAATTGGTTACTAAAAATAGGTCCTTATACAATCACATTAACCCTTAGTGAATCCCATGTCTAAATAGTGATATTAATTTTATTTCTTGGATGCACCCATTTGTTGGAGAGAATATAAATATCAATAAATAAATAAATACTTTTCAAGTTATATTAAATATATTATTACAACCAAACATGATAACTTGATTTGAGATTTTTCCTCAGTATTTATCAAACCTAGAATATTATATATTATTAATTTTATAAATAAATAAATATTTTCAAATTCATGTTCCTGTGAATAAATATTTATTTTAATATTTAAATAAAAAATAAATATGTTGAATTAATATCTGTGATTATTAAACTATGATGAATATTATTCCACATATCGAAGAATATTTTTTAATATAATAAAATATTTTGTTTATAATTTAATTAGATCAATAAAAACACTATGTGTGTGATCATCTAGTATTTTTCCTCACTTAATGTCCAATATATATATCAAAATACACTTAAAGGAAACCAAGGGGATGAAGTTAATGTTTCAATGATTAAAATTACATACAAATGATCATTGTGTAAAATAGTACATTTGTCTCAGTATGTTATCATGTTGGTTTCATCCTCAGTTAATCATCCTATATACTCAACATGTTATTATTTGATAATATGAAAAGAACTCATTGATACACAATGGACATGGAATTTTATTCATACTTTTCATTCAAATAAAAGGGATAAGATATCAACTTCTATAAAGATATAATGGAATAAATCATTTCCTAAATTATTCAAAAATAATGTATCAGTCTTGAAATACACAATATATCAAAATTTTGTAGGAATATAAATCACCCTATTTTATAACAATAAATCTTATTATGAGACCCTTGATATTGATTAAGAGTAATATTATAAAATAATGATCATTAAACATTCTTTCGAGATATGAATATCAAATGACATATATGCATATGGATTTCATACTGGAGGGTTTATCCTCATAATAATCTACCATGGAGATTTTAATGTCAAAAATTCATTAGGTAAAGCCTCTTTTAATTCTGAGTACCCGCCCATGATATTATGCATCATCTATGTCCCATTAAATGATTTAAAATGATAATAAAACATAATATTTGAAAAATATCATCCTAGAATATCAATGATATAATCATAATAGAAGACACATTTGATATTTACAATTAGAAATATATTTTAGGAAACTATATCTAGAAATTTATTCCTAATAAAAAACAATATGAGATATGGAATTTATAAATGTTAAATTCTAAAAAATATATTAGAAATATAATGTAAAATGTATTATGTTCTAGGGAACCAACTCCAATAGACCCCCCACCACCTTCTCAACATATATCTATTAACTGAAATGATAATTCTTAGAAGACGTATATACTTCTATAAAGTGTTGATATATATTATGGTCCTATCACATATCAATTTCTATGGTTGAAATATACTAATTTGTGTGCGTACAATCATCTTAATATGATATTAATACCATAAGAAAGTCCATCAAGTAGTGATATCCAAAAGTATCCACTTTTTATTTCATTTATATTGAACTGATATAATATATTTTGCCATATTGAAATATTATAATAACAATGTTAATAAAATTACTATTTAACTATAACATAAAATTTGGAAAATGATTCCTAAATCTATTATTAAGATACATGACATCGTCAACGTACTTAGTTACTATCGATATTAAAGAAATACAAGATAATTATTTTTATTTAAAATTAACATTGCATTAAAATGTTGATGTAATTAATGTGACATGGAAGAAAAAAAACATGTATTATACCAATAAATCACTAGTGTTCCCATGTCTCATATTACTCAAATGTCATCTTCTTATACATTATTAGGTACTTTAGATAGCTCTAACAATAACACTATATATTTTATATATTATTTTTTAATATTTTCACTTTATGAAACATGAGAATAATGAATCAATATATATCATGGAATATTATATAAATTATTATAAATTAATTTCACTAAATTTTATTCAATATATCCTCTTGTTCCCAAACAAATTATCATAGAAAGAGTTTAGGCAACATGACATTGAAGAAAATAAATCTTCAATTCTATCATATTTTCAGGTTATTTAGTGTGATTATAATTAGTATCTTTGAAAATATATTTTCATATATTATTTTATCTAGAACACTGGTTTATATTTTAAGTTGTTGATGATAAATATTATTTCTTTTATCCGAGTAATCTAGAAATCCAGGTTATTTATTATATTTTTTTGACATGGCTATCATGAAAACTATATTGCTCCTAGTAACCAAATATAGAAACATTATAATTATTTATTACAAATTATTATATTATGATCATTATGGTAGTCATGAAACAACATCCACATCTACACTTCTAGTGTTGGTATTGGAGAGAATGAGTAACCCCTCAATCCCTTCTATAATGGTCCTATGATGGAAATTTGTACATAGGGTTTATAGAAAAAAATCATACCAATTACCATCACTCTCTGAAAGGAATTAGGGGAAATTATGAGAATCAACAAAAAACAATCAAAACTTTTTAAAGGAAAAAATCAATCAAATAGTGAGAGATAGAGGTATTACATTCCTTCGATATAAGATATAATTTCCTCTCAAGAAAACCATCCATCCCAAATATAAGAGGATTAGAATTTCAAGAAGATAAAATATAATTACAAACATTATTTCCCTTTATCCTAATAAATTTTAATATTTAATGTCATAAACGAGTATACAATGTTGTAATCTCCCACAAACTAGGCCCACATTGGGGAAAGAATTGTGCTTCCCTATGACATGGGGGAAACAATAACCAATAATTCAAATTCAATAATGACCTTATTCAACTATTGAGAACATACCCTTTCAACCCTATGTAGGATAAATTTAGGATCCATAAAAGAAACCTAATAAGAATACTAAAATTCCTTTCATAAATATGAAAGTATATTTCAAATGTGATCTCGATTAGTAACACCAATTCAATGATGTAGTTGACTATATCAAGCAGCATCAACCTTTCTTTTAACAACACTCAGTTGTAATTTAATTCAATGGTATTCCCTCGTTTTGATACTAGGTTCCTCCGTGGGGATTCCTTACTTCTTCAGAGTCCAATTATTTATATATCCTCCCACACAGACTTTTTTAGAGATAATTAATATGGAATAATAATTCATTTTGACACATACTAAGGAACAAATAGAAAAATGAAATCTTGAAGAATGATGGTAGAAGAAATTTGTATCCTTTGAAAAAAATAGTTAATAACGTGATCTGATTGGTTTGAAAAAATAATAATTATCTTGATCCAATTTAACAAATGAAAAAAATTAGGTTAACTATATTATATAGAATAATGAATCCACCAATATATAATAACATGTGAATACATTCTATTCATTCATATGGTTATTGAAAAGAAATTCCAGCATGGGGAGTAAGTCACTACACATTTCCACCAAATATATTGGATACTAGGAGTGAGATAGAGACTCTAGAAATGATATAAAAAACTATCCATGCACTCTAGTGGAATTTATTATGCCCATTGATAACTAGAAATAACCATTTAGACTCCTAAAAATTAAATCTTCCATGATAGAGAGTCATACTCCACAATTGGATTAACATGTACGGTATCAATACATAGTATGCCATTATCAATTAAATTATAATTATATATACCAATTATCCTTCCATAAATATCCTCACCCATAAAATATTGAACCCATGAAGCATCACTATTTCTATTAGGTGGGGATAAAATTAGACTATTAGAGTCTCAACAAAACCATGGTTCATTCAAGATATTAATAATAGAACCATTTTAAACTCTCCCTAAACCTAATTTTTTATGGAGTGAAATATATTACCAATTGATCCTCTATACAATGATTATACATGGACGAGGAAGAGACTAAGAAAATATAATTTAGGGAAATAAATCACTTGAAGAATATAGTAATATTGAGACTGGATATTTTAATTCGGGTTCCACCTTTTCTTAATAAGGATAACAAGATTAAAACCATGATTGTTAGCTCCCCTGGTCTTACAGAGGGAGTCCCATGACTTCCATTTCATACATTATTTACCATGATGTAAACACCACCAGATATATAAAATCATGTGTGATGTTTGTTAGAAAACATTTTTGGGAGACTAATAGGAGGAATAACATAAATTCGAATGGGCCAAGAAATGACCATCAAGATTACTTCTTTCCTCACTATATAAATATTGGTGAAAGGCCAACACCAAATGGTTTCAACACACTAATTATATTTAATATTGATAAAAAAATTCATTATTTTACCCAAAAATATTAGAATCTCCTAATACATATAGTTATTTTCCAACTAATTGAAGGTGCTAAAATTGAAGAACATAACCCTTTTCATGAATAAGCTGAGGGAAAAATGAAATTGACAAATTTTGAATATTCCCCTTTATTAATCTTCATTAACCTATAAAATAACTAACTAGAATTTCCCATGTCATTAATTTGGATTTGATCCTAGAAAATGGAGAAAAAATTGGTGATGAGAGGCTTTGAAACTATAGTGCTCTACTGAGATACTTTTTCCCTATTAATTAATAATGATTGATGTTTAGAAATAATATTTTTTCATAAAAAATTAACAATATTAATGAATATATATGGAGTAATAGGGTCTCATTTTCAGAGTCCATGGGATATAGATAATTTAGAAAATAGAGCCCTGTATAAATTTATCCTAAGATACCGATTTCACATAGTTATTAATAAATATAACCCATTTTATACAAAATTCACATTATTACCATAATAATTTCATGTAATTCTAACTCCAAAAAATCATAATAATTATTTATATCAACCTTTATTTCCATAGTTCCCATTTAGGACATAAATCCCTTTTTAATGATATTAAACATTTCGTGGGAAATTATTTTGTTATACATAATGATTGTATTAGAAATAAAGGATTCATGTTTCTTAGTCAACATGTTGGGAAGGAAATAGTGTTGTTGGAAATAAATAATCTTAGAAAAATATTTTATATAACAATTAAATGACTAACTATCCTCAAATCATCATAGGGCCTAGATTTTGAACTCTTGTAATAATGGTGATGATAGTATAATGAATTGAACTAATCCCCACTTTCCCCACATAGAAGTATCCACCAAAAGCATAAATACATATAGCATAATATGTTAGTATAGTATAGATAACATAACAATGAATAAAATATGGACCAAAAGACTATAATTCATGAATTTTTTATAGTTATATTGTAATCTATTGAGTTGTTATTTCTTATGTAAGTGCAACATTCATGTCCTTGTAGGTCATCAGTTCAATTAATTGTAAACATTCTAAATATATTTTACACACATACCTCTTATAAGTTTCTTTAAATTCAATAATAAGATGTTTAATTCTTTACACACTCTAAAATGAATTTCTCAAATCATATTCAAGTCATGAAATCATGTTTCTACTCTACCTGACTGAATCCCTATAGTGAAAAAATATAGTAATAATATCTCCCAATATGATGTAAATATATCTTGATCTCATTTCAAGTATGATAAATTATTTTTGAAATGAAAATAAAGTTATAGATCACATTTTTCAATTATATCAAGGAAATAATTACCTTCCGTGATGAAATAAAATGTTCAAGATATTTCTCAACTTCCCTAATTTAGGTGTCCCATTTTAAAAAGTTTGATTTTCTCAATATCCTAAGTCTATCAATAACTATAATTTTTCATGACACACCCTTGATTTATAGACCATACATATTGAATTATTAATATCCTCAAATTAATTTTCTTGTTCCCATAATATTTCAAACTTTTTCACCCATGGAATTCTCGAAGAACATCTGAAAAAACTTGGATTTAGGAGAATCGGGTCCTGTTATAAACATAGAGGTGCTAGATGGGAAATTATGTAATGCATAAAATTATGTTTCAATCCCTCAATAGTTTTAAAATGATATATTCTATCTGAACCCCATTTTTCTATGATATTCATCTAAACCATGTGAATGGGAGGCTATAAAAACCTGGATTTATAAGTCTATAATCATTCTGAAAAACCTTGATATCTAATATAATTTTGAGGCCTCTGTACGACCCCAAACATCTCATAGAAAAAAATTCTAGTTAAAATATCCACGCAATGAAAGGCCTCATAACTCCTTCAATGTCTTTCTAATGAGGCTCCATGTTTTCAATATGTCATTACCTTTTGAATAATAGTAAATAATTTAGAAAAAACTATCCCATGATACTGTTTTTTTAACAAGAATTGTATTATGATTATGAGAATAACTCCGAAATAAAACATGATGATCACCTCTACAATGAAAAACCAGGGCACAAGTATGTCCCTCTATAATCATAATAAAAGACATTTCGTATACCATGTTACTTAATAATAATCTCTTTATAATGCATAGGAAGACTATAAAAGTGATAGAATTAGTTATCCCTTCTTAGATAAATTAAAATATATAGGTAATGTCGAAAGAAATCATACTATAGTAACTCCAGAACATCTTAGAAATCTAATATAGTAATGTCCATTTGAGCATCACAATCACCCCCAAAAAAATTATATATTTATATATATGTATGGTGATCATAACACTTATAATTTGTAGGATCATACACAATATATCTTTTTGAAATGTAAAAAATAAAACTATTTAACCACTGAATAAAAAAAGATAATGATGAAAAAAACAAGTAAAAAATCCTCCCCAACCACATGACTGATTACTCACCATGTAAATTAATCTACAAGTAAAATTATATAAATACAATGTTGATAAATAAATCCTACATCCACTTCCCACATAGCATTTTCTATCTCAAAACCCTATTTCAAACTTATAATGACACCATCCCTTCTATGTCAACCCATCACCTTGTATCTAGTTGTCTCAGATATGGGTCATGATGGAACCCTATATACACCATCCTCTCACAGAGATCACCATTCAATGATGGTATCAATATCCACATCTACATCACACATGACGTGGCCAAATCTTCACACTTGAATCAATAACCCCAAGTCTAGTGAAGTAGAGTATGATGGATTTAATGGACATTAATCATGTTCCTTCATCATAAAATGCTTATCCCCCACTACATATCACATCCTCGTGTCATCAGGAATTTCCACTAATTGTTCCATCATCAGTTGAAACAGTCCACAAAATGTGTATCACTACGGCATGCCTCTACAAAAGGGATAGTTGGAAAGAGTATGTAATCAACCATATAATCCACCCCATCAATATTTTTGCAGAACTCCCTCAAAAACATGTCTATTGTATCTAGTGTATGATATTGATGGAGTGTGATTAAATGTATCATAGAGTTACAGGAATAAATTTTCAAATTTATATCAAGAAAACTCAAACATAATTTTTCACATCAAAACATATTCTTCACCTTATCATAACAACACTATACTATCTTTTACACATTCTATCACCAATAAATGAAACTAAACCGCACCAAATAAGCATATAAATTTAGTAGTTTTTTTAATTCAAATAAGAATTAAAAATGTAATTTATATTATTATATTACTAGACAAAATTTATCAATTAATCCCTTTAACCACATGTTTAAGGATAACTGTTGAACCAAACAACATCATTTAATTCATATTTATGTCCATACCCTTTATTAACCGTCAATTTATTAATTCACTTACGGCACAAGAATTTACATCACACATTGTTAAATTTAAATTAATAAACATTTCAATATGATTGTTAACACTATAATATTCTAATACTACCTATAAAATAAAACAATACCCTATAGAAAAACCCATTAAACATAATAAAAATAATCATATCTCCTTCCAAATCCATCATTGTAAGAAAAAAGTCTCACCACAAAATCCTAAAACCAAACACCCCACATTCATTACAACAACACATGTTTTATGCAAACTGGTTTCCATAATCCTCTTAAAAACCTCACATATCACACAAAACCATAACCCCAAAAATAAATATTCATGCACACATAACATCAAAATCAAATTCCCAGAAAAACCATAATTTTTCTAACAGAGTTTCCTAAATAGTACAACATATCTTACAAAAGTATTTTCACATAACATATTGGTTCTCACATAACTGATTCCTTATTTGAATATAAGATATTAAGATTTTATGAGTGGTGGTTTTAGAAATGATCCAAATTAATTGGTTATTAATCCATATTAGTCTTTTATAATATAAAAATATACAAAATATTTATATAATAATAGATTATAATCATTAATATGAATCATCACTTCAAAATAATGACAAAACTTTTAAATAATGACAATACACGACATGCCCTTAAATTTTTATTAAGGCCTATTTATTATTATAATTAGTTAATCCTTCCATCTTTCCAAATGTAATTGGAAATGATGTATTTTCCAAAAAAATAAAAATAAGATAAAATAATGGGCCCCTACATAGAATTGATGTACTTGGGGCTACTCTCAAATGAAAGGGGAATTGACATATTGTTGTAAAAAAGGTACAAAAATAGTAAGTTGTCAATAAAACTAAAAACATATTCTATGAAGTAAGGAATAATGAAGAGGGAATAACACCAACCTGAAATGTAAAAAATGTCATTAGAAAATAGTGTAATAATGGTTGTTATGTATTATTCGAATCACAAGAAGGGGGTAAAGGATATGACTCTAAAAAATCATGAAAATCCATCCACATCATTTTAACTTGAAGAAAATAACTAAAATAACTTGAATAGAGGAAAATTGGTACTTTACGATTCCAAATATAATTCAGAGAATTACATCAAATGATAATACCTTAAAATTTCATTTTAAAATTCTCATTTCATATTAGATTTTTTAAGATGGGTATAATAACCAATTTAAAACCCCAATATTTAAATAATTAATGATTTAAATTAATTCTCTAAAACATAATATGATGTTAAAAATCATTTTACCTTGTTTTGGGTAATAGTAGGAACATTTAATATTTTGGGATTTTGTAAACAATAGAAGCTACCTAATGAAGTGATCAACTAAATAAAGCCCAGAGAGCACATGTACTAACCACATAACCCATCAATCGAACATAAGAACAAATAAATGGGTTGTAAGAGAAACCAACCTACCCTAATATCAGCCCCACAAATAACACAACCAAAACAATAGATTACATGAAGAAGAAGTTATCACCCATAAAAAATAGACATACCACATTACCTGACCAAGTGACAAAATGAAGGGAATTATTGACCACATGGATGAATCCATAAATGAAGATAGAAATTGGATCAAATACATGAATTAAATGAGTAATATAATAAATTTATATATAGGCCACATGAAAAATATGACCTACCATATGAAGAAACCAAGAGATTTCCTGACCCACCCATGGATCACTTGACCAACCCGGGTGATTGTATGAATATCCCAGAGACCGCATGACCTACATAATACAATGTAAAACCATGAACATGATGATATAATGGAATAATATAACAAATAATCATTCAAAATTATGTGAGAAAAATATCAATTTTGATTTAAATGATGTCGAACTCCATCATGAAACCTACATGCCCTGGGCTTTAGAAATGTGTGATATTAGATTCGAGTAGTCTTTATTTTTTACACATTTGGTAATAGAAAAACTAATAATAATAATGTGGGTCTATAAATTACCCATGAGATAGCTCTTAGGGATATCACCATATCAAAACCACAACCATAAATCATTGGAACAAACCACATAACTGGGTGTCGTCACCAACCAAGGATGGAGACCACCTTCAAATAACTAGATAAAAATATAATTCATCATTTAATCAAAAAGGGAAAACCACGAATCAAACAAGGGGGATCAACCATCATGAAACTCGAAGTATTGAGCATGAATCTGTGACACACATTACCAAGTTCTCCACTCCATTCATCAATTACTTCATATAATGCGAACCAATAGTATAACTCGCTCATTCATCACATTCTCATAGTAATCCTAGAGCCTAACCTGATTTTTTTTAAAATTAACATTAATTCATTATAAGATTCTCCCCAATAAATGTTCTGGTAATATATAGAATATTAAAATAAATAAGATGTATATGGAAGACATAGTGAACATTGTAAATTCATAGTGGTAATTCAAACCAATAAGAAATCTCTCTAATGTTCTATAACAACTCAAAATGATCCATGGACTTAGTCAAATGAATACTACTTCAGCTAAAACTTGGTTTGACTTGATGAAGACAACCCCTCAACAACACATTATTTCTGAAATAAAAATCCAATGACCTCTATATGAATTCAACAGAATAATTCTTATGGACATGTGATACATTTATATATTCTAAAACAATCTATGTCTTCTTTACTATTCTCCACACCACATGTATAACGAGGAATTTGAATCCTTATTCTTGGTCTTTTACAACAGAGAACAATATTTCATCCCACAAAACACCTTGAATGGATCCTTTCAATTTTATGAGTGACAATAGTTATCCTATGAGACTCATCCAATGGTATGTGTTTGGTCCATTATATATAAAAGTATAATATGTAAGTTGTAACATATATTATAGTGTCTAGATAGTCCACTATATACCATTTTTTTGGGATGGAAATTAGAGTGATAATATTGATGGGAACTAAAAACTTATTATAATACACTATTGACTCATCAGGTAAAATTAGAATCTTGAAAAAATCTAATGGAATTCAGTTCCCAATTAACTATATCATAATCATCCTTATATTTCTTCATTAGATCATTCATAACAATCCACCCACTGTTCACTAGAAAATGGGATACCATTATTGCTCCATCAATAGCCATCCCAATAGAATCAAGATCTTCCTAATAATGAGGTGACTAGAGGATAGATTACATCGATATTCCCTCCCACTTTAACTCGATATTAAGAAATTCCAAAACAAATCTATTATAACATGGTTCGGTTCATTCCCCTATAGATAAACTAGAAATTTTTCAATAAACTCCACCATGGAAAACACTATTCTAATCTTCCAAAGATACCTAATTAATCAATGATACCTCTCTGAAATACCTATATTCAACACTAAATGTGATATGTGAAATTCAATGATATCTCCATCATGAGTGATTAATGGAGAAAACCACCAATCCAAAAACTACATCAGATTATAACCGTCCTTGGACCACCCCGCTAGAGCACCACCAAGACAATATCATTCTTACATTACCCCTAAAACTAATACTGCCCAATGAGACTCATAATACTACCAAATTAGAGAAAATTCAACTACAATATGATATGATAAAATTTTTCATAATCATGATTCATCATTGCATTCTATTACATACCATTAAATACACCCTCATTATCTTATACAATACCTACTCATGACATCCAATTAAGCACATAAACATCCACATTACCATTTTCTAGGTTGTGGGATATCTCAAAATCCTAGTCCAATTGAATCTATATACACCACCACTGATGTAGGTTAAAACCCTATTGAGGGAAAATCCCAACTCTGACTCTTGTTGTCAGTGAATACCACAAAGAACTCAATGACGATGTAATGTTTAAACATATTTTGGGAAAAACCCACTAACACAAAAAAAATAGATAGAATGTATACATCCCAGGGGATTAAACTTCTATGAAATGTATGAGATCAAACCCCTTTCTAATCAATTTTTATCCCAATCTCATATGGAAAGTGTCATAAAATGCCTCAAAAATCATACCAATATTTAGAAATTAATGAACAAGGTAACTAATATTCCTCTCTATCATAATATCTAAATCCAACTCAAACTAATTAGTACATATGAATATTTGGTCTTTCCTGGTAAAAGAGTTTAATGGGGATGAAATCTAAGTGATCTCATAGATAGAAGTCTGGTAATAGGCCACATTACTAAGGAAGATCTAATAATTCTATTTATTATTCGGTGTTACAAAAGAAATAGTTGATTCTATATTTGATAGGTCAAAGAACACACCCTGTTGATACCCACATAGGGAAAAATTACTCATAATGTATTCAAATCAAGTACATGGATAAAGGTCTGTGAAGTTTATGTTTCCAAATAACATGTATGTTATCTTTAAGATTCTCTATAGGATATTCATTTGATAATGAGTTTATATATGTTCTATCAATGATAAAGACTAGGAATGGGTCAAGGAAATAAAAAATATTGAGTTAATTATCCCTATTAGAGAATATGCTTTGTTTTTTACATTGAATATCATTTTTATGAACATGGAGTTCCCATGAATAAATTAATAAGGATTATAAGGGACATCCTCCACCTTCACCATTATACAATGATATCTTGAAAGCATGGTGATATTTGGAAAACGATTAGAACCCTTTATATGGAAAACATATTCTATGTCCTCATAATGGGTAGTGGTTATTGATTGCATCCTTATTAAACTTCAAATAGTCAAAGAAAAATCTTATTCATTCGTTTTCCTTCATGGAGAACAACACTGGACAACCAAAAGGGGGAACAATGTACAAGATAAATACCTTATTCTACAAATCATTGACCAAAATCCTCATATAATATGTAAATTTGGGTTACATATGATATGTATCTATTAAAATGAAAGTGTTTCGTGATTTCAACTCTATCCCAAACATAACATCTAATAGAGGGGGTAGTTTCAAAATCTCATTTTTAAAGACGTCTAAGAAATATTCAAAAACTCTAAGAACGTACACTTAATGGGTATATATTTAAAACTAAAAAAAACTAATATAGATGATGATATACTTTATTGAAACCCATCTTATATATTTTATATGAAAAAAAAAACCACTCATTGGCCCGCCAAATTAAAATTTTAATCTCATATAGAAAGAGTCTAATATTAATAATACCGAACACAACTGATCCATTAAATGGAAGACATATTATGACTGTTTCAATATCTTGAATAAATTCACCACCAAATTATTTTTCCCCGCCATCATTTTACATCCCCAATACAAATCAAATAAAGAAGAACTTCCTCTGAATGGTATGGAGAATACAAGGGGAACATGATACCTTTTAACATCCACTCTTAATAAATGAAATACTTAAAGTGAAGTATGTATGTGATAAGATCATGATTAAAATAATTTTGATAATTTGGTAGATGATTAATGATCACACCTCCAACAACCTCTTGTCCCTATGGATTTGGCAGAATTACGATATAAACCTACTCATGACTATACACTCTAGCTTTCAACTAAAGACCTTAATAATTAGTCTCTCGTCTCTATCCTTAATGAAAATAACCATAAAAGGGACGGAAACTACCCACTCCATCTCCTCTATTTTTCAAAAAAAATGAGTATCCTATTATGCTTCTTCTTCTTCTAGAGAAGGGCCTGATGGACTAAAAAAGATAGACCACCTTGGGTGATCAAGAATTCATCCTTATGATTTACATGATCTCTGCTTAGATGAGATGAAAATATAATTCACTTCGTATATGTAGGGAACTTCTAGCCTAAGTAAATAATAGTGTAGACTATATCACCTAACTAACCACTGATTAAAACATCAACATACCTAGAATCCATGATATTCAACCGAAATCACTTATCCTCAATGATATTATATTATCCTCATATTCATGGAACTCTTCTATATGTTTACATACACACATTCACTTCCACTATCATTTGAACCTCAAGATATGTATGAATCGTTAATGTGGTGACAATAAATATTATCGCCTAATACAGTGCCTCCTCAAGATGTATGCCACTAGAGTCATCAACCAAAGAGAGTTCGATAATGAAATACTAGAGGTACATAAACATGATCTTGGGAAATCTATCTCTATTTAGATCCCTTACCTAGAGGATAGAAAATGCTTCCACATTACCTATTTCATTTTTGATTACAAGAACTCAATAAGTAACTCATGTTGAAATTCGACCCCTATAACATCATCCTCTTCCTTCTGTCTAAGTTATAGTACCCACTATTAATGCACCAATCATCACATCAAAATGACTACCAATGGGACCCAATACTCAACATGATCCAAAATGATACTAATTGTGGTATCATGATCCTATATCTAATTACCCATATCTCGATAATGCACACATCACTTATACATTTCATAGCCTTACCTCTATAAATATTACAATTTGTCCACCATATCTCATCCTCATTTAACATATCAATCATAGGATCATAAACTAGATTAGCTTGTTGAACATATACCACTAAACTATATGTGGATACTGAACTATAACCATTTAAGAAATACACAATAGAATAAAACCTAATCTTGGTTTCATGTAATTTATTATGATTAATTTATTTAAAGTAATATTCATTACAAATAACACCTCAATATATCACAAACACAAAGGATCTTGTTGCATGTACCACTCATAGGTCCTTAAAATAAAATCATTGTTATCACACCTATGGTTTTCAATAAACATAATTTCCTTTAATTACCTCAAAAGGTACCACAAATTCCTTTGTCATAGCTAGTATCACTTGAAACATCACACACTAGGATCAAGAAAAATGGTCTACTTACTATTACCATAAAAGAATCATTGGGGACAAACACAAAACTATATACTATAATTCAACCAAAATATTTGATATAAAACATTCATGAACCCCCCCACCTCAACCAGTACCCCACATGGAAAAATAGTGTAGTGAGGAAGTGACTCTTTTAGTACCACCTTTAGTAGGCCCCATGATTCCAACTGGAACTGAGGGTCTAGAACACTAAAATTTGAGAAATCCTCCCTGATATATGAAACAGAATGAGAAAAAAGTTTAACAACCCATAAATAATTTTGAAAAAAAATTAAATGAAAATCATACACTATATTCAGGATAATAAATACACAAACACATTATAAAAACATACAAAAAAAAATATTAGAAACGCCAAAACAACAACGACCTGAAACCTAGTAATCTCTATATTGGTCTCTAAAACTTTATTGGAACCCAAATAAATGTTCATATATACATATGGTGAGAATAAAAGGTATCATAATTTGGATGATACCCCATGCATCAAAAATATTAATTGATCATAACAACCCTTCGAACCAAAAATAGAAGAACGAATAACCACTAAATAAGGTTAGTCATTCATCCCAACATCACCATTAATTACTGACAAAATAATGAAAAAAAAAATATTTTTATATAATATGAATATAACATAGATAAATACTCCCTACATTCACTCCATCCCCAGAGATTTTCCAAACTCATATCAAAATATGAAATGTCTTCTTCTCTCATTCATTTCATGCAAACTAATTACCACATATTCATCTATCTCAAATGTGTGTTTGTTTCTAAACCATCCTACCCCAACCTCCCATGTGTCCTAGAATCCTTTATGGGAATCAAGGTAGTTATCCAGTTATCCCATGTTATATCCACTTCATTAAATGCACCATCATCCATCCACCAGTACCTGAATATTCAATGCAGCATTGTATAATGAATGTAATTGAACATAACCTTGTTCCCTCCTTATATAATTCATAACCACTATTATATATCACACTAGTCATATTAAAGCATATCCAATAGTTTTTCCATCATCAGTTGGTACATTATATCCATTTGATATGGCGACCACATTCTACTACCGAAGGAATAACAAGGAAGATTTTGTAATCATCAATTTGTTCCTCACTATCTAGATATTGGTAGAAACTAAGAAAAAATTAGGTATTATTACATTGTATCTGAAATGGTTTGGTTGTGTATAAAAGTAACATGAAAATAAAAACATTAATGTATCAAAAGATAGCACACAATCCCAAACTAAATATTTCCCATCAGTATTTCATTATCTATATATTCTAACAACATCATACTATTGTTAACACTTGTTACAACCAATTAATGAAACTCTGCAACACTTAATTATAGAATCAGTTAAATTTCCATGTTTTTACCTTAAAATACATAGTCCATTAATTAAGATTTTTAAAATTATAATCAATGAAAAATATTGTATCAAGCATTGATATTTATTTCCCATATATATATCTATCCACTTTTTTAACATTTAATTTTTTTAATTCATTTTCTTCACATAAAATTCCATCCCACATTAATTAATTTTCATCTCTACCATTTTTTGATTTCATTATTTACACTTTCATATTCTAATAATATGAGGAAATATCCATAATGAACCACACAAGAAACCATTAATCCTACTACATAAATCATTAAATCTCATACAATAACTAAAAAACATACCCATCCATATGACCAAATCATTCAAAAATATTATAATGAATCATACATCTTAATTGGTCGCCACCATTATAATAAAAACCCCCACACTAACCAAAATTACAATAAAAACCCACCAACCTCATAAATCCATATATTACTGCTCACATTAAAACCATATTTTTTTAAGTGGGCCTACAAAATATTAAATAATTTCTTACATATATATTTTCACACAACTTTTAGGTTCACAAAAATTCGATTCATTATCCGTATATAAGTGATTTACCATTTATGAGTGGTAGGTTCAAAAAATTGCACACAAAAGGGTATAACAATCCACAAAGGGGGTTATAAATTCATATTAACCACAAATTCATATAAAAGGGATTATATGATTGAATATGATTCATTACATAGAACTATTCAGACTACCGGCAAAGCATGAGAATAAACCCCATTCAAATATATTTCATTCAAATATGATTCATTATATTAATCAGTATAAACATTGTCATAGAAAAATAATAATAAATATATTAGTTTTAAATATTCAAAAATATAAGGTAGAATATAGATTCTATTCCAGGAATTGATGTAGATATCATTACACCAACAATAGAGGGAAATATAGATAATGACCATACCTCAATACTTCAGTTGTAAGGGCCTGATAAAATTAAAAAAACCTCAATATAATGAAGATATAAATAATTCGGAAAAAAATCCAACTCAATCACCACATAGTGATATCTAAATAAGGGATAAATTATTTATTATCAAACCTATAATTATGATTTGGTGGTAAAGTTTGACCACTATTAATACTCAAGATTTTCCAAACTAAAATGAAATAATAATAGGGTAAAATAGAGGATATACCATTCTCTATGATTCTAGATAAATATTATTTAAAACCATTAACCATTAATTATAATGATTTTGTTCTTAAAATTATCATTTATTTTCTATTTTATGAAAACACTTGAAGAATAACATTTAATTCCCTTTTAAACTCTTATACCATAATGAATTCATAGAAGTAATTAGACCTAGAAAACTGATCTGTAAATATTTTTAAGCATTAAATTCCCAAATTTAAGTTCAAAAGTAATTTTTCATCGTTATGGTTAAATGTATAAATTTTAAAAAATTTGGGATTTTTAAATTGTTTAAGCTACAGAACAAATAGACCAACAACATGATGTTAAGAAATCACATAGACTAACATAATAAAAAAATTAATAAACTAAAATACCCATCAACCAACGATAAGAAAAAACTAACTCAACTAAATAAAAATTGATCTAACGCATAAATATTCCCACTAACTACATGACCAAACTAGGTGACTCAACAATGGAACAAGTGACCGTACAAAAAAAATATCCTGCCTCACAACACAAGAAATCGAATGCTGGATTTAGTTCAATAAAAATAACTAATTTTAAATTAGATTATAGATATAATTATGTATTGTAGTATTAATAAATACCTTATCATATACTAATTATTTTTATCTGTATCATCAATTTGATAATGTCATTGAATATTGATGATATATAAAATTTCATAGGTATTCCCTCATATGACGATATAAATGAAATGATATGATGATATTATTTCACATTTTAAAATGTTTGGACAACATTTTGAAATGAGGTATATTGTTTTTTGGGTGTTAGGGCCAAGTACTTATAATTAAAAGAGGCTTTGTATTATGAATATTTAATATATATATCTCCAAGATAACAGATTATGAGAAAATAACCACAAGTAAGAAATTAAAATATTTATATTTAATTGAATATTAAAATTTGATATTGTGTGTAATGATCCTTATATTTCATGATTTATATTAATGCATGTCATGGAATGTTCACATTAATGTTTTGACATTAACTGTTATGACTTATGATTTCTATGAAGTTTGGTATATTAGGTGCTTTGTAAATGATATGTAATTAATGAATATGTTGAGTAAGGATTTTCTACTTCCATATTTATGGATGTTGAAATTTAATCACATTATTTTAAATGGAACTATCACAGTTAATTCCATGAATTTGGTTTAAGGACATGTTTATTCTAGATATTCTATGAATGGATTATCGAGGATATAGAATGGTCTCCCCCTTTGGGGTGAGAGTTGGAATATCCAACAATTATGGTATGAAATTTGTATTGTCGATACCATAATTTTTTCCAGTTGTTGTCTATATTAGGTTACTATGAAATATTATGGTAGGATTTGGACATGGTAATTTTTCCTGTTGTGATATTAAAGGGTGAGTTATTTCAGATATGGCTAGTATCTCTGGTTCTCCTAAGCTGAGTGCTGGAAAAATATGATATGTTTTTTCATATATCTAGACATTGAACAACTGTCTGTTGATTCTAGTGATTTTTTGATGGTATTTTCTAAATATCTACTTCTTATATCTTTTCTTGTTCTCAACTCTAGAATATGTCAAGAAATTCATATTCTTTTTAGGTTAGGTTCATCCACCTTCACTGGTGATACCTATGTTTAGATCTATTTAGTTTTGATGTTTGTAATCTTTCTAGTTGGTTGTTCTTCATCGTTTGATGATGTGCTATTTATGCATTGTTGGAAATGTTGCTTCAGATCTTAGGGAGATGATGAAATATAATTTTGTTGTGGTTAGTATGGCATTATCCTATAGGATTCTTTACCAAAGGGTGAGGTAGCATCATTGATTCACCTATTTGAATTTTTTTATGAATGGAAACTTAAGATATTTCATCATTAATAACATTATGGTAGTTATGGTTTTATAAAATGCCATGAAGACGGTGGTGGTAAAGATACTCTAGGTCTGTTGGGATCTATTATATCGTGTGATGTCATATTACTGGTTTGGATGTGGTATTGTGTTGGCCATGGTTGATGTTTCCAGTATTAGTGTGTTCATATTCAAGATGGGATGTGACCATGTTTCGATTTGTGGACATGAATTAATGGTAATTGGAACAATAGGAAGAGTTTTTTCAGATTCATTAGTTGAAAATGTTTTAATTATAGTTTTTTTACTTCTAGGCTTTCATTCTATATCCTCTTGTCCATCATTACTGAAAACAAGATGGCATGCCTTTCACTAGTAAATCTTATAATTTCATTTGGTTGGTATTTTAGTAACAATACGTAGGTGATAATACTCTATTAGAAGGATAGTCATGTTGATGATTATCATCCAACCTTCCATCTATATGGATGTTTTAAGTGGTGTGGATGGGTTCCCTTCTTTTTAAATATCTACTCATGGTATTGGTATAAGGATATAGAGCATCAAAAATTATGTATTAGAATGGGTTTTCCAAGAATCACTGGTTTGGATGCTCTAAAAAGATATGGTTGTCCACGTATCCATCACCCATCCCTCTTTCCACTCTATGGATATATAGTACGCTTTCACATTGTATCTGTAATAATGATGCATTGGTTTATTTAATGGGGCAACAAATCATTCAGTTCGGACTCATGGTGGGATAATAACTATAAAGGGGGCATGATGTTTGAGTAGTGGTTTTTAATTATATGTATTTTTTTCTCTGGGTATTTGTGTTGTATTTTGGGCTTTGGGCCAATGGGACCTTTTTTGGGCCATTCCATCAATTTTATTTCCAAAGGGTCTTCAGGGCATCACTAATTCTTCAAATTATAAAATTAGGCCTTTGGGTCATGTAGGAATGTCTCTCAATAAACTATAAAATTTGGGTTTTCTCATTATTAAAAATGGTGTGATGACTATTTCCTATTGTAAATAAAACATATCAGGTATATAGGTTAATGACCTCGCTATGAATCCTATAAGATGAGATATCACAAAAACTATAGTAAATTATATAATGATAATTCGTGTGGGCTTCTTTTCATTGTTACATAACATCATCCTCTATGGATACCTTGACCCATTCAAAAATATTAATCTATGATATTTTAAACCCTTTCTAATGAAACAGAGGAAGAGGGCTAGAGGTTCACACACCAAGTGTTTCCATTCATCTTAGTGAAATGTTATTTATATATAACATTCAAAAGATATATTTTTCATCATATCGAGAAGTAATAGTTATTCGTAATTTATTAATTCATAAAAATTTTAAATAAATATTTATTCATGTGGTAATTTGTTTTAATGTGAATATATAACATATTTGTATCACCTGTTATTCGTATAGTAATAAATAATTATTTATTAAATATTTAATTACTTTATTTACGTGATTATTAATTAAATATTTATTCATAATACTGTGAATATTATATATATTTATTAAATGAATGAATAATATTTAAATATATATTCTATAATTCAATCAATGTCTTTAAGGATGTTTGATCCCAATTTTATCTTTTGATAATATTGAACTACCAATTTATTAAATAAATTTTTATAATTAACTGGACAAGTACATAAAATTAAATAAAATAGTGGAACTATTTTATTTCATAACATATGGTTCTTTTTATGTTTCATATTTTATTAATGGAATTTGTGAAATTATTTAATTTTTAAAACCTATCTTGAAGCTTATAAATAGTATGTTATCTGACTTTATAAGAGGATAATCATTATGAAAAAGAGTCCACTTAATTTTCTCATCCCAGTATCCTCATCCCATGAGTAATAAGAGAAAGGTGGAAGACATTAATTCTAATGGAATTTGATGCAGTCAAGAATAATAAAAAAGATGATTAATAAGTTAGTTTATAATTAGAATTTTTTTGACATTATATACAAATCAAATGAAAATTGGTGGATCACAAATTTATTTTCGTTGATTTTGGACACCATTAACAAAATGAAAATATAAACAAAAAATATTCATAAAATCAACCCATAGATTAAAAATGTAATCAATAATGAGTTATTACTTATTTTTTTTAAATTTTAAACAAATTATTCATAAAAATAGTCTATTTTGGTTCTAGTGAAAATAGTTTTTTAATAATATTTTGAAAACAATTGCTCAGACGTTTTGTTCACAAAGTATACAATGAAGATGATCAATTGATCACAATAAAATATGAATTGAATATATTCACATTAGGTGATTTCATTGGACCTGAAACCATCAATGTTGGTGCATAGTAATTGATCCACTACATAAAGAAATCTATCAACCATGGGAAACAAAAAATGGAATGTATAAAGGAACCAATCAACTAAATAATGGAACGGATTGATGAAATGATCAACCTGGCCTACTTCATGACCATAACATGTGACTACATGTCCAACCCATGTGACCACATTACGAACCTAATAAACTACATGACCAAACCAACATTTTGAATGACGAATCTAGAAACACTCTGGTCTTTCTTGTGGCTCCAAGAAAAAATGTATGAATTTTATGGGAAATGGAATTGATCTCCCTCCTAAAAAAACTATGTATATTTTTTATAAATCCCAAACATTACAGCACTTTAACCTATCTATAAATAGATATATTCAATTTTTAAATCTAATTAAAATTAATTTGTGTCAGAAACCAATTTTTTTGTGTCATATTTACATGTTCGATAGGTTTTCAATTTAGAAAATAATCCTAGACATGCATCCTCCAAATAAAATATTAAAATATTTTTTATGAAAATCTGAATTAAAATAGTTATATTCATGTGGAAAAATGTAAATGGGTTCTTTATAGACATTGTATTATATATAATTTTAGTAATAAATTATTTTTTATTGTTGCGAAATTGTTGACCCCATATATTTTTTCCCTTGAATACTAACGAGAAATAAAATTTCTCGAAACCTCTCAACTTTGGTCCCCCTAATTTTTGGTAGATGGATATATATAGTTTACTCATAAAAACATTTAAATATTAGTACGTTACCAATTATTGAATATTTATAAGAATCCTAATTATGAATATGTTATAATTATTTTGTGAATATTATACTACCTTCAGCATTTCAATCACTACATAACATGCATCTCTGGGAATAACTACTCCAACTAAGCATAGGGAAGTACGTGTTCTTATTCCAACTCAAACACATCTTCATTGAATCATTCATTGAAGTCTAGAATAATCCCATTTTATAAAAATAGATGTGATTATATCTTATAAAAATATATCATGTCTAGTCAAATACAGTCTATTAGTATTCATGTTGGCTGGAGGATAATTAATATAGACATAATTATTTATCCATTGTAAATCATTTGTTTTTATGGCCACCTTCTAACAAATAATTCCCACTAAACACTAGAAGAGGTAAATGATTTATTAATGATAATATTAAATTTAATTATATATCTATTAGTTAGTCTACATGAAAAATGGTTAGTGATTGGGTTATTATTTATAAAACATAACATGAAAACAATCATGGAAAAAAATTACATATAATACATTTCATCGATCCCCTTTTATTTCCAAACAAACAGTTTTTTATAAGGTATTGTGAGTTTTGGATTACGATTACTCTATATATAAATAATAAAATAATATTTGGTTCTGATATGCTGTTACAATCCCACATAAGGAATCTTCTATACATTGCCAAGGATATTAATTTCATCAAATAGAATTCCTAATATCTATCAAAGGAATAAAATCATTTAAATGAACATAAATCTATATTATTCTTTTATAGTAGTTTATGTAATTTATTGAACTAAATCCAGTTGATTTGCAGTGTAATAATATTTCTATGATGTTTTCAAAAATAATATAATTAATTCATCAACACACATAGTGTCTAGGTAAATATAGACTTGGATACCATTCAAGATATTAACTTGTCAACTACAATCAGTTTCACTATAATAATATTTATATTTCCACAATGAATAATTCAAAGACACATTTTTTAATTCATATCTTACTACCACTTAAGAATATTTAAGATTTAATCATAAAACAATATTAGTTGAGTATGAAATTCCATATAAAATTTATGTTAAAATACGACAAAATGTCTCACTGTGACTAGTTACACATTGAATAAATTTATTGGTAATGAAAAATAAATAAATAATGTTTAACATGAATTCATTGTGAAATTTTGAAGCCATGTTCCTTTTTATACTGATCTACGTAACACCGTTATTCTTCTTCTATAATCATTCAATAAACATTTGGGCATCCCTCTGTAATAATTTTATTCAAGTGATTGAATACAAATATATATACATTTCATATTTAATATCAATATAGTACGAGATGTAACACACTTAAATATTAAATAATAAATTTTTTTATATTCTATAATATATTTAACAATGAAAATTAATGACCCATTAAATGTATTTTATTACATTTAATTCTATTTATAACTTTCAGAACACAAAACCTCGAGTATAAATGACTCATAATATCATACCATTATAAAGTTGTATCAAATTGGTGGGTATGAACTATAATTAAAATATTATGAATATTATATATATTACACATTTAAAAAAAATTATTTTTTTTCTATTTATTATGAATAAAATAATATATATTTGATTGAAAAATAAATGTTTTCTCGAAACATATTTTTTCTAGAAGACAATGTTTTCACGCTTTTCACATAAAATTTAAAATTAATTTCTCCAATTTTATAAAAAATATATGATAAAAAAATAATTTTAAAAATAATAATAATATTATCTTAGGGTGATTTTTTTGTGGATTTTCCTAAAATGTTTCATTTTTATGAAAAGTGAAAAATACAAAATTTTAATTCAAAACAAACTTCCCATTATAATTTCATATAAAGTTAAATAATATATAGCAATGTCCTTAAAGTAAACATATTTCAATTATATTTAAATTATACATTTTATTTTACTATATAATTTTAATATTTAATTTTAATATAAAATGATTGTAAACATTTGAACATTTTCACATTGAATCCCCACATTATCATCACGTGTGGGGACAAATTCTGAATTTTATTTTTTCCAATTTTGTGAATGGAATTTATAAAAATTGATTAAATACTTTTAATTAAATTAATTAATATTTTATAATAGTATGAGAATAAATTTTGACCATAATTAATTATAAAAATATTAAAAATTAGTTACATTACTTAAGGTAAAAATGGGGTTTTCATGGGGTTAAACTAAAGGTATATTGATTTAAATGACATAAAAACATTTACATGATATATATTATATAAATATTTTGACCTTATATTGAGTAAGTATATATAATATTCTATTTTTCAATATTTTGTTATGTGAAAATGTGGGCACATATTTTTCTATTAACAAAATTATAAGTTTCCCACTCATCCCAATTATAAAATGCCACCTTCTATCCTATGTTCTTCACACAAAAAGATTATTTTTTGTTGAAAAAACTACCCAAATATCATCCAAACATCACCAAACTCATTAATTTAAGCATTAGGTTTTCCAAAAATCTATTATAAGATGCCTTTTTTTCTAACCTATGGAGGTTTCCTGAAGAACATGTAATGTTATCCAATGAGAAGTTTTATTTTACTACTTCCTCCAACACCACCACTTATTATTTAAACATTATAATATAATAAAAAAATATATAAAATATATTTATATTTGGATATGTTATGTTAATGCACTAAAAATATCTCCTCTTCTATCCAGTGCGTTATGAAATCATTATTCATGTGTACGGTAGACTACAGCCTCGAAAACTTATGTCATTCATTCTTCCATAACCACCTCTGAAGATTGGTTATGATGATGGATATAAATAATATATATTATATATATTACACTATTATACCAATTGATTAATTATATCATATATACATTTTTAAATTTCCATTACCTGGGGGATATTATACAGTCCCTCTTGTGTGTGGTGGACTAACGCCTCACGAAGCGGTGTGACTCATTCTTCACGAACACATTACATGGAAGATATTAAGGGTAATTTTAATGAATTTATGTTATAAAAAAGAATTAATTATGATTTTTATGACATATTTACTATTCTATAAGGATTATATATCCTTTCTTTATTTACACCGAGAAATGATTGCATCATTCGTGTATGTGTGGACTAACTCCTTCACGAAGCGATGTGACTCTCTTTTTATTGGCACACCCATGCATGATATATATAAATCTATTTAATTACACAATATGACAAATATATATATATATAATATTATTATAATTATGGAAATATAATATATTACTTACTTAATTTCCTTAAGTATATTGAAACATAGAAATTATAATAATTCTCGTGTATAATTTACTATCCCCAAGACCATCACATACATCCTTTCTCCAGACCATATCTCATAGAAAGTATTAAAAGTATATATGATAAATAAATATATTAAATATATCTTTATGATAATTATATAAATGAGGGAACTATATATTATTCAAAATAATTAGAACAATCATAATAAATAGACATTAGATAACAAAGAAATTAGCACCCAAAATAATGAAAATAATGAAAGATAATTAACGACTGCGAGATAAGATTTTATAAAAGGTTAATAAATGATATAATAAATATTAATATGTTTATGGTATAAATGTATAACATTATTAAAGCAATTAAATAGTATGTAAAATAGCATTCAACCAAAAGGAAGTTTCATATTAGGTTCCTCTTAAATAAATATCCATTCATTGGATTAATAATTTAATTTATTGATTATTTCATGATAAAATTCGATTTATAATGATCATTGATAATTTATTCTGTATTTCCACATTTTCAAGTGGATTCAAACTTTACGCACATAATCAATTGATTGATTAATTCTCACATTAATGATTTTATCTTTGTAAGGGAATTCATTTCAATTTCCTATCTTCGGGGCATATTATAATGTTGACAACCTAATTTATTATATAAGGTGTATATGATACCAAAAAAAATTTAATATAATTATTAATAAACAATTCATGGTATTTTATGTTTCCATGTTAACTATTTCATCTAAGGGGGATTGATATAAAATTCACCATGTGCTAAATAATTTCATTACACAATTCCTTTTCATCAAGTTTTATTACTTCTTATTATACATTAATATTATAATATTACATTTGTAATTAATTATTATTATCATATATTTAATTAACACTTTTTGTTGGATTTATGATTGGAACACGTAATCAAATCATTGATTGGCACTCACTTCAATGTTAGAATCACTATAAGGGATTTTTTACAGTGTTATTCTAAATGATATTGATTATTGTTCTATAATTGTCTAATAAACACATTTAATTTTATCCACCTATGGTTATTCATGATATATTAAGGTATTCATGCCATTTTATAACTCTTTTAATTAAAATATTTTGTAATTTGTTCAAAAAAACGAATATTCATTTCTCCCTTCGATCGGAAATATGTTTTCATATGAAACCATGTTTTCATAAAATGATATAAAAAGTGTTCTTATACTTTTCAATATGATTTTATAAATATACTTTTACTCATTTTGAGTTATTAAAAACATTTTTAATGAAGTATTCAAGTACATTTAAAAATATATTGTGTTTTCAATTTACTACGAATTGAAAATGAATCATTATTTTATCGTGCACATCATGTATGGAATTTAATACCATCATAACAACAATTTTTTTATAATTTCATTATATATTTCAAATATTATTTTAAATGATTATTATTTTCAAATGTATTGTTAAATTTTTGTTTTAAAAAGATATTTTCATGATGAAAATCTTATATTCCTCATTATTTTTTTAAATATATATTTATAGTATTTAATTTTTTTTATGATATAAATAATTTTCATTACATATGATACAAAGGGGATATGTTGTATTAATATCATACATAATATTTATTTCATTGTTTGATGACTATTTTGATCATCAAAATTATTTAAATCCATTTTATTTATTAATTTTTTTTACTCTTTAACATACCATTGACACATTAAATCTCTTTGGGAAATTGTACAATTCATTTATATTAAACATCCATATTATTTAAATCATGGATATGATTATTTACTGAACCATACAACATTTATAAGTATTCACTTTATATTGAATGTTATTTTATTAACATAATAATATTGATAAATCTATTTTCATTACTCAATAAAAATATTTTTTGAGATGGAATATTGATGGTGGTAATAAATTGATAATTTCATATATTAGGAATACATTAGACCTATATTGATTGGTGGGATATGGAGTAATGTATCCCCTAAATAAATCGATAGGTCTTTTGTGGAAAAATAGTAAGCCAACATTAAGTGGATTGACATCTATAGTTTTAATCTGAATTGTGAAAGTTCATTACTTTAGAGGTATCATGATGTCTGACATCATGAAGTCCAATATTCAAGAATTTCATTCATTAAGAATTTAAGTATTATTATCCGTGATATTTTTTCAAATATAATTTATATATATTCATTTCATTCAAATTTTATTGATTAAATGACATGATTTTCATTTATATACCATTCCATATTAATTAAACCTTATATTATTATGAAAGTCATGTTATTAAAATGGAATTAGTGTTAAATTATTTAACTTAAATATTTATTATGCAAGTTAAATTACATATATATGTGTCTGTCTATAGTTATTTAACATTCATTTTAATGATTATTGATTTATGGTAGAGTCTTTTTCACTTTACCCTTACTGATAATATGAGCTCACCGTTATTTTTTATCCATTAAAAATAATCCTTGATGATTACAATGATTTATATGCAAGGATATGATTGAAAATATAATGTTATTCTAAAAATATTATCTTTCAATTTGTGTTTTAAAACATAATATCGAGATTATTTATGTATCTAGATTACTAAGACTACGTACATAGTTATTCCTTCCATATTTTACCCTTTGTATCTCTTAAAGTGTAATAAATAATACATTGGATCCTAGATACTAGAATCAGCATCAATATAGTTAGTATTAGAGGAAATTTATTTGAAACATTGGGAAATATATTTGAGAAAACATATATTATGGATCATAACACTATGATATACCTTGGGTATAAATATTCAAGAACTTATTAATTTTTTTGGTAGAGTATATACTATGGGGGTTTTCATTGAAATAAATACCTATATAGATACTACATGTGGACATGGTCCTTGAATGGATGTACCTAGGGGTAATAGTGTAATAAAGGGTTCACTGATATTGACCCGATTTTTACTTAGTGCATCACAATGAGCATTACTACAGAAAAAAATTTACACTCCATTGAGATGTTCTTAAAATAATTCACATTTTATTTATAAATCATTTTCATGGATTTCAATAAAAGAAGAAAATGAGTAACCAAAATTAAACCCAGGATTCCATAGATTTTAAAAAAAGTTTTCATGATTTAAACATCTTATAAATTTTTATATTGTTTTCTAATATGATTATTGGTTCTCACACTATGATTTTTGGTTTTATTCAATGGTTGTAACCCAAAACAAAACATGTTAACATTGAACATGAAAGAGAATGTATAGATTATGAGAAACCAAATGGGATGATGATAGGATTGAATGACATTGTGATAGTTCCTAATTAGTAATCCCTAAATTTGATTAAAAAACTATAACATTACCAACTCCTGGATAAACAAACAGGATAATGATGGAGGTTACTAAGATATATAGTGGTGGAGATAGTGGATTAATGAAGGATTGATTTCATTCATGTCATAAAATTGGAATAAGATTCCAGAGACAATGTATCAATGGAAATAAAAAAAATATTTATTTTTGGAATGGAAGGGAATAATGAAAATCAATGACGACAAAAAATGGTCAGTAAGATGAAATTAAATAAATACCACGATAGGGTTCCAATTATAGTTTTTTGTATTAATTAAGGAACCTGATAATGACCAAAACCAATTCCCTCTTCTAAATATTAAATTCTAGAACATGGAAAGCCCAATTTGGAAATAAAATCGATGAAGATTTTATATATTGGTATTATTGATATAAATTGTATATGTATTATTAGAAATGGTATATTGGTTATATGATTTAGGAAACTTTTAAGGATTTTTTAAATTTAAAAAGAACACATTTATTTATTAAGGTATTATTTATGTATACAACATTAAGATTATTAGTTTAAGGTTGATCATAATTTAAACTCTTAAACAAATCATTTGATGATTTATGTATTGGAGTTTCCATAGATTAACAATATATTTGGAAAAAATTTATGGGAATAAAACTTATTTGTTTAGTATATGTTTGTTTCTGATGCTTTTCCATCAGAGCTTGCCTCATTGTGATGTGTTTGTGGGATGCTCCGGTAGCACGGGTCATGTTGTTTCCCCACATTACCTTTTTATAAATATAGGTGACATATGCCGCCTCTTGATGAATATTTGTTCTATGATCAAAATGAGATGATGGGATATCAATATCTCCTTTCACGGATTCCTCCTCGAAATTAGATTTCCAATCCATGTATCAATTATATTTTGAGATGTTGTTTATGAAAAAAATTCTTGGATCAACATCATTGTGGATGCCGGTTAATTACACTTCTTTCTTTGGAAAATTCCAAATGGTCCTGACAGAGTAGCGACCTTCATCTAGGAGATTAGTCGTGTAGGGAATTACTGGTGTGTCTAGATGCTAAAACACTAGTACACTTATATTTTATCCTTATAAGAGGGATTCTAAAGGGCGTGGAAGATTAATTCATCACATTTATAATATGGGAAATTTTATTCTATGGTAATGTATCTGTAGTTTTCCTCAACGTCCCATGTTTGAAACTGGGTATGTCCCAAGATTAACATCTAGAAAAGATAGATCTGACTGATTGGAACACTTATAAAGGTGGATCAGATGGCTACATCCCTAAGATGGAGAACCTAGAATATTTACCAAATGGGTAGATCTTAATTCCCAATATGATAGATCCATGATTGTGTGTCCCAAAAAAATAGAAGGTTTCACACCAGGAAGGCTGATATGGAGATCACAAATGGAGGATCAGAGGATGGTGGGTCCAAGTAAAGGGGACACCAAGGTTTCCCATTGTGTGGGATTAAGCCTTAAGGATGATCCATACGTACCCTATTAATAAGTAAAAGATCAAAACCCACATATTTGGAGAGGGTGAGTCATGGGATCAAGGTATACACAATAGAAAACAACCCAGAAACATTTTGGGACTTACATGTGGATAGGGGACTGGGTGATACAAAGTGCAATGATATGAATAGGGCCTATACATGGTTAAATTCCTATATGGATGGCATGATGTTTCAGGAAGTGTTGACCTGAGTAAAATAAGGATGGATATGGATGAAGTGTTGAAGGGTGGAATGGATTGGGATGGAATCAGGAACCCATGTAAAGGTGGCGAAATTGGGTTTAAACCTTATGGAGGTTTGCTACATATCATAGTATTAGGGAATCAATTTCCATGTAGTATTCAATGGGGAATATAATTGGGGTGCACACAAATAAAATAACCTGATGAAATTTTGGGGAATACATGTGGTTATCAGCCTATCACAAGAGGGGAACTCTTGGTTGGAGGTGTATAGATTGATTTTGGGACTTACACACTGAGATTTCCCTTGAACTGGTCTGACACCACTAAGGGGTGGACCATGTATGTGGTTCATAACAAAGGGGACACAATATTTTTCTAGTGTCTGGGGTTGAACCTTAGGGGGGATTCCTACGTACCCTAACTAGAAGATAGGGATCAAAACGCACATAGTTCTAATGAATACAATGTAACGTCATGTGGGACAAAAGGGGAATACTATTTAATATCATGCGGGGCTAGGTTGAATTGATGTCAAATAGTCTCGATTGATGTATGATGGGTTTCAACCTCGAGGTAGGCTTCATATGTATCTATGTAGAAGAGAATCAAAGTTCACGTTGTTTGATAGATAGGCTCCTGGGAATTTTTTGTGGTTAGAGACCTATATGGATTTCATGGTCAAAGCTTACACTAAGTTAACATGAGTCATGCTTGGTCTGATAAAGAATTTGCGGCAAGGGACCTGACAATCATGTCATGGGAGATGTGAGAACATGTGGTGACTCGGGTATTATGCATGGAAATCATCCTAGGTGTTTCTATCAAGTGAAAATGGTGGATAAGGGCCAATTGAGGCCCAAGTAATTCTATAAAGCGACAGTGGTGAATTGGATTTACTCAAAGAAGTAGACCAGGTTCTGCTAAGGAGTGGAAATGGTGGATGGGCCTTACATATAGAAGCGTCATGTGATATCCTCATAATATCAGGGCTTGAGGGTATCCAGTGATCATTTCATGTGGTAAGGATTCAATTTAACATCATGTGAATGGATGCGTTGTGTGTGGATTTTTCAATGTCATCCCCATTATGTGTTCCGCATGTCAGGGCATGAGGGAACCTCAACATGAAGATTGGTCCGGGGAATATGGATTGGGGGTTACACCATAAGAGGAGGCCCCAAGTGGTTGTTTTCTATACATCTCATGATGAGGCATATTATGTGCAATTCACAAGGAATCATTTTCTTGAATGATAGGGAATGTATAGTTTAAGTGTATGTATTGTAGACAATTGGAATCTTATTCATGGCACATAAGGCATATCATGTTCAGAACAATAGGTATCCTATGTGTTGATATATATAGGTTATGTTGTAGTTCAAAATAATGTATTGAGAACATTTATACATAATGTTTTTAACAATGGTTGGTGTTGGTACTTATGCAAGAGCATCCTTTTCTAGTTCATCCCATCATTGGAAATAGGTGATGGGGTTTTGATGATTTTCTTGAGGAATGGTTCAACCCTAGGTACTCAGATAATTGAAGATGAGAATGCCAACTCACCACATGGGAAGGGGACAGATGTTTATGTCGACTCAAAGTTTTTCATTGTGTGCCAAAGAGTATCTCAAATCATGGTATTCCATGGGTGAGAGGTGGGTATGTGTAAGAGAACAAAGAAAAATGTTGTTGAACTGTCTTGAAATGTTTGGGGGTGCAACTCTCCATTTTTCATAACAGTGGTGTGGGGGGAACAACTCCCATACTATAAATTGGTGGGCATGAAGGTAGGAGCTTAGTGAAGGTAGGTGCATCAAGAAGGAGCTTTGCAGAGATTAGGGCCTCATAGAGGATTGGGATTCGAGGAATTTAGGGTCTTATGGGGAAAAGGGTCTCACGAAAAAAGGGTCTTGGCAGAACTCAGGGTCTCACAGAGCATAGGATCTCATAGAGTACAGGGATTCGTGAAGCTCAGGGTCTCTGGAAGGTGCTTGCGAAGTAAATGTGCTCATAGAGCATGTCCATTATTTATAATAATACTCATTTTAGTTTAGTGCTCTACAAAGGCTTAATACTTCACAGATCCTCAAGCTACCCGAAGGGGATCTCTCCTCTACAAAGGTTTGAGGCCTTCTTGAAGGGAATCACTTCACGGTGCTTAAGAGCATTTAGAAATGGGAGATCAGATGACAAAATGATAGAATCATCATGCTTATGAGTGTGGTGAGCCTATTATTAATAGGGAAAGGTGGTCTCTGTGGGTTACTATAGAGAAAAACTAGGCTACGTGAGGAGAAAGCGACACTATGATGGACTTCCTTTTGTGATCGGCTCCCCAGAAGAAAATAGACACTACATAGAAGATATGTTTACAACTGTCTTTGCGAAGGAATGGGGAAACCATGAAGGAAATATGTTTTCACTCAATTCTATGAAGGTATAGGAACGTCACGTAGATGATATTTTTGATCTCAAATCCACGAAGGGAAATGGGTGCCATGGAGAAGATACGATTATGATGGGCTCTGCGAAGGTAAATGGATGTTGCTGAGAATATATGTATTTCATCATCAACATGAAGGGATAGGGATTACATGGGGAAGATATGTTTTGGATCGACTCTGCAAAGGTAGTGGGATGCAATGGAGATAATATGTTTGTGATCGCCTCCGCGAATGGGCTCCATAAACCATTTTTCAACCAAATAACAAATGACCATAACTCCTAATCTGTAACTGTGTTCGGGCTCTACGATCAGTGAAATCGAAGCCTACAAAAAAAGATAATCTCATAGATCATGTTTGGGGGAATTCAGTGAATTATTATGAAGTGTTTTCTTGTACCAACAATGTTTTAGTAAAAAGGATATTTCTAAAATAATTCCCATACTTTTTTATGAATGATTTTAATGGTACTGGTAATATTTAGTCTATTAATATCATTGATGATGGAAAAATTATGGGTCATCATAATTTTGGAATTTTGTTTAGAATAATATTAATATAGTTTTAGAAAAATAACATCCTATTACACCTAGTGATGGCTAGGAGGCCTGAACCCACAGTATAATAACGATAAGGGTTCAACACCTTCCACTGGACAATATGATATCTTGGTTAATATGTCATTGTTTTGTTTAAATTCCTTTACTAATAAGTATTAATCATAAAAAAATAGTGGAATTGATCAAGATTATAGATTAATGTATCATATTAGTTATCTTATGTTAAAAATATAGGTTCTTGGAAATAATTAATGATATACGAAAACAAAATGTCACTATTTTTTGGATCTTATTATTTGTTAAAAGTTAATTTTAGTGCTTCATAAATAGAAAAACATTTTTAGAAATTAATTTTATCGAGTAACGGGTGAATAGGAAATTTATTTAAGCTCAGTCAGAGCATGAAATTGTTCCAATTTATTAGAAATGTATCCACTATATATATTTAATTATATTATTATACGGTAAAGGAAATCCTCAATATTATGAAAAGGATCTCTAAGAAATAGGTTATTGTATTAAAATAATATTTAATGAATCAAATGGTGTTTTAGATAATTATATATTTATGGTCTTTAGGTCCATAACATTCTATTGATCACTCAATTTCTTGTAATCGATGACCTCTATCACTATTGAAAAGTATTTATGCTTCTTATACATGTTTATATCTTCACATGGCATAAATATTTCTTATACATAGAATATTATTTATCTATTATTCATGATGACCATTATATTTCTCTTTCACTTTCATTAAGATAATTTTTATTTAACCATTTTATAATTAATATTATTGAATAAAGATATTTTCAAATTTCAAACCCATTATTATTGAGATCGAGTTTAAATTACAAGAACAACATTTATTTAATGGGGGGAGATTGTTACACCATATGATTATAAAAACAGAAACTATTTCAGATATCATGTATGACACATGAAATCTATCTTAAAAAACAAATGAACATATTTCATTATATATAATATAATCGATTGTCTTTAGAACATGAAACCCCAAGTCTAAATGAACTATAATATGGAATGTTGTTATAACCTAGATGTTAAATTTGGTGGGTATGAATAGTGATAACGAAAAAATGAAAAATATATGGTTTAGGCATATGAAAAAAAATCCATGGTTATCTATTTATCAGTGATATAAAATTATCATTTTAGAGAAAAGGAAATGTTTTCAGAAAAGCTATTTTTCCCTAAAATATGGTTTTTTCACGCATTACACACATAATTTAAAATTAATTTTGAATAATTTTTGAAACATTATTTGATAATATTTTCTATATTTTGAAAAGAAAATTATCAAAATAATCTTAAGATGGTTTTTTTATTTTTCTGATATCTTTCCATTTTTTGATGAATAGTGAAATGTATAGAATGTTTATTTCAAAACTCCTATTTTATTTAAATTTTTTCTAATGAAAAATTATAATTTGAATAGATTGTAGAGTAAATTTAGTTAAATTAAATATCTAATAATCCAATTTAGATAATATTAATCATTTTTATTTATTATTTTAATACAAAAACTTTTTAATATTTTGAATATTTTCTCTTTGAAAATCCTCTTTCTCGACACCTTTGAGGGATTAATTTTAAATTTAAATTTCCCAAATACGTGAATGGAATTTTAAGAAATTGATTACATATTTTGAATAATAATAATTTATATGTTATAATACGGTCTAGTTAATTTCTTAACATAATGACTTGTAAAAAGATTGAAAATTATTTACCATAGTTACCGTAAAAATTGGTGTACTAGAGGTTGAACTATAAATATATGGTTTAAAATTACATAAAAACATGTATAAAATCAATATTAGGGATATATTTTGGCCTAATCATGTCTAGTTCTTAGTAGAAATAAAATTTGGAATAATTTGTTCATATGAGAATCATTGCTTCACCTTTTTTTCAAAATATTACAGGTCTTCCACTCACATAACGTATAAAAACCCACCCCTGTCCTCTCTTCTTAAGACCTCAAAACATAATTAGATCATAAAATACCCACTCAAATTAATTTTTTACATCCATACTACGACCATAGAATCCATTATTTGTTTATAAATACAAACTTGAAAGGATTTTGATGCTAACCTATATTGGCTACCTTACTAGCATATAATTTTCTTCAATGAGAGTTTTTATTTTTTTTTTCTTCAAAATCATTAAATTGTTTCTAAACCATTCTGATATAATTTCCTAAATATCATAAATATAATTTGATGTTTTTTATTAAGATAATTACATATAAAAAACACCAATTCGATCAAGTTGGTTACAAATTTATCTTACGTGTGTATGGTAGACTACCACCTTGGGAACCAATATCATTCGTTTTATCAATTACTACCTATAAGGATTGGGTTTAATGATAGATATAAATTATATATGTGTGTGATATTTATAACATAATTATACCTCTAGAGTCATTTTATTATACATACCTTCATAGTCACCATTCTGTAGGGGATACCTTTATGTCAGTCGTTTGTATGGAAGACTATTGTCTCGTGAAGTGATGCACTTCAATTTTCACTAATGCTTGACATAAGAGCTAATAAAGATAATATTAATTAATATATGTCAAATACATGTATATTTTATTATATTTATGAAATATTTATTATTCTGAAAATATAATATATAATTTTCTTTTTTGAACTAAAAATTATTACACTCTATATGTACATGTCGACTACCTCCTTCATGTTGTGATGTGACACAATTTTCATCACCAAAAATCATAGATGATATATATTAGTATATTAAATGAAATAATATGGAATGTATGACATTATTGTCATTCTAGGAATATAAAATATTACTTTCCTCATTTCTATAATGATAATTGAATGATGGAAACACCACTAATGTGTATTTATTCTAGTACAAAAACTATTTATCATTTCATCTTTTTCAAATCCATTATTTAGAACTGACTTGGAAAATCCATGTATATTACTTTATCACATTGGTTATCTAATTGCTGGTGTGAAAAAACTCGTCCTTATTTATCATGTTGGTTCAATAATAAAAGGTGTCATAAAGGTTTTTTCACATTAAATATTATATAACCAATGTGATAAAGAATATTTTTCATGTAATTTACTATTTATCTAAATATATAACAACAAAAATTTTGTTTTAATGTCAGTTATAAAATAATTTAAATGATATAACATTTATAATTTTATAAGATGTTGTTTTGAATCATTTCATTTTTATTAGAACTTGTCAAAGAATACTAGTATCTCTCAAATGGATGATGTAACCTCATTTCTTCAATCCCGTGGCCTCCAATATCTATTTTCCAACTTCATACATCCTCAAGTTTTTTTCCTCATTATTTAACATTATATCTACTCATATCTTAACTCTCTTGTAAGCCTCACACAATGATACTCACTTTTGGTCGTCTAATGTCGCAGATTCCCTAAGTCTTGTTTTAAAGATTCTATTTACTAAAATCTCACATTACCATCTTTATAAACCCTCAAGATTCATCGGACTCATCATTTAAGAAGTGTATATAGACCTTCCCATCATAAATCTCATATTACAATCTTCATATACCTTATTTATCCATTGGTTTAAGTGAAAATACATGTATTTCCTTATATCTTGATGTTATGTGTTAGATAATAAATTTCACCATTATATCATAATATTATAGTGTTTCTACTATATGGAATCGGGTTTTAACTGAATTATCTTTAAGATTATAATATATATATATATTCTTTTAACATTATTTGGAATAATTAACCCATTTGGTACAAATGAAAATAGAGATTGATTTGCCACCTATCCTTAGTCCTAATTTATCCCCAATCATACTTGATCCTTATTCATACTTTAGGTTATATTAAGTATTAAATTTTGAGGATTATCCTAGTAAATATTCAAAGTTTTTCTATTTCATTTTTTCATGGAATTACATATGCATCAAATGGAATTCACACTGAAAGAATTTTTATCCAAATAAAAGTTTATTTTTATTGTTTCAAAATATATACATTGAAATATTTAAAATGTGAGCTACTAGTATGTTATATTCAAATAAAACATATTTTTATAGAATACACAGTATATAATATACTTTACAAAATTTTCCTAATATACTAGGTATAAATAATATATAATTTTAATTTTTTGTATATATATATGTTCTTCATTTAAAATTCATCATTATATTTTTTTAACTCTACTATAAGATTATATTGTTGTATGAATTAATGCTTCTTCTAGTAATTATCAATTTTTTCATGAAAAAAACATGTTAAAAATTGGATTCAAATTGTTAAAATAAAAATAGTAAATGTGTACTTCATTTAGATTGTGGTTAATAATATTTAATTTCATGTTTTATCTAATCTCATTTCGAAGAAAATAAAATATTAGAGTATTGTGTAATTATATTTTACTTTTGTAAATTATTTCCCTTGATTTTTTTTATGATTCGACAATTATATTTAATCTTACATTCCATTGTTTTCGAGAATTTATAATTATAATTTTATAATATAGATATTTTTTAAAATTATAATGTTTTGGTATATTTATATTATTAAATATATGATATAAATTTAAACATTGTATTTCCTAAAAATATTATTTCATGTTTTATCCCCACTATATACTTTTGGAAATATATTTATTTTTTATATTTTTCATGGATAATTATGAGTCCGATTTTGATTATAAAACTTTGAATAATCGATGAATATGTGGATGGTTTTGTTGATTTTTTTGAGAATTTTTTAAAGGAATTTTTCCAAAAAATGACAATTTTTTATATCCATTCCTAAATTTTTTAAATATAGATATTTGCTAAAGATGAGGGATAAAAGGTCATTTAATTTTTCATGGTTTTAATAGGATATACAAACCATGGATTTGTCTTGGTAAAAATGGGAATAATTTCAAATCTATATATGATGAGGTTTCTAATATGATAACCATAAAAAATTGATAAAATTATCTATGATATTGTTGTTGAGACAATTTAGAAAGAAAATATAATTGATCGTCAGAATGGTGATGAGGAGAAACCAATATATCCATGTTTTATGGAATTTACATCTTTGTCATCAGCTATAAGACTGATTAACTTGAATGTGAAACATGGATGGATTGAAAATATTTTTATATATTTGCTACAATTGGTTAAAGATATTCTTCCTAAAAACAATGGTCTTCAAAATTCACATTATAAATTGAAGAAAATAATATTCCTTATGAGAGTAGGGTATAATAAAATATATTCCTTTCTGAATGACTATGTGATATATAATATGGTATATGAATTTCAATCATGGTGTCCTAAATGTTGGAGGTCGCAATATAAGTGGAAAAAATTACTAATTTAGCAGTTCCATAGACCACTACCATGACATTTTGGTATCTTTCTATAGTTTCTCATTTTAAAAATTTATTTAAAAGTACACATGATAAAAAATTGTAATGATGGCATAAATATGAGAGAATATGTGATGGATATTCCTGACAGCTAGTTTATTTTCTAAATTAGAAAAAATTAATAATCTTTTTATTAAATTCTAATATAATTTATGAAATATCAGACCTGGACGATGCATATATGGAATGAATACATATTGAAGTCTCAGTATAACACATTGTTCATTTCATTTTATATTGTTAATTTACAACACATATCCTAAATTTTGTTTGAAGAGAAAGTATGTCTTGTTGAGTTTAACAATATTTGGATTAAAATAGCCTAGAAATGATCTTGATGTTTTCTTATCACCATTAATTGACGACATCAAAATCTTAAGGGGGTATGTTAATTGGGTGTATGATTACTATAAAATGGAATATTTCCAACTGCATGCAATGATTATGTTCACTATAAATAACATCATAGTGTATAGACATTTTTCTGGATATAGTTTTATGCTGCATAATGTGTATCCACTTTGTGAACAATAGAACTCATATTTTCAACTGAATCATGGGAAATAAATAGGATACATGGGTCATAATTTTTATTTGTTTATGTAAATTATATAAGATTAAAAAAGGAATGAAATATCTCAAAAGTATTTGATATTTATACAAAATATTTATCCGTTAATTAATATTTTGAGAGGGTTTAAAACATTGATGTTACCTTTAGAAATGGATATAAACATGGTAATGATAGAAATATTTGGATAAAACTGTCAATATGTTTTGAGAAAACTTATTAGTGGTATCATGATGTCCAATAGATTATGGATTACACGCATGTGGTAAATAGTATCTATGATAGTTTTATAGGAACATTGAAATGTATTAATGGAATTTCTATAGATGGGTTGAATTTAATATTAGGTATTCTCTCAATGAGAATAGATTTGGGTTTATCTCCAACTCCCAAGGTAAGGAAAACATTCTTGCCACTAACTATTCATACATTATCCAAGAGGGGGGAAATTAGATTTTATGTTTCTTCATGATATCAAAGTCTTCCAATTTTATTCTTTAAATGTAAAATTTATTATTTCTTTTAAAGATTTTATTTTGAAAGTTATCAAATCTCATGAATTTCCTTTCATGATACACCAATGCCTACATGTTTCATTGTATTGAATATTCCCCATCATGTTCAGAATGACTTCCATAAAGGTTTGTTTTTTTATTTAATTTTTCATAATTTCATTGATCTAAATGCTTGAAACAATTTAGAGAATGAATCTGGTTTAATAATTTTTAATTGCAAATTTATTTTCCCCCATATTTTTTTGATATCATGTTTAATTTAATGGTTCCTTTTTATGAGAAATAAATATTTACAGACCTATTTATCAACGTAGGATGTGTCCCTTTTAAAGGTATAGTTAGATGTTAAAGGGGTATTTTATGAATCCATATCGACCTGACACCTCTATTATCGAGAAGTATATTTTTGTGGAGTTTGAGAAGTTTTGACAATGATACTCGTATGAATTATATCACATTGTTTTTCCTACATCTATCCATGAATCAGTTAATTCTAGAGGAGAGGGGATATATGGATTGATATTCAAATAATTTTTAGGTTAACAGATAAAGAATGTAAATTAATAGATATTGAATAACATTGATGATTATATTACATATATAAAATTTCTTATTAATCTATTGAAAAAGATTTATCCAAAGAATAATGTTATGTAGATTTTGAATGAGGGTAAAAAAAAATTCCATGGTTTAAAGAGAATATTCTTGGTAGATCATATGTATTATAAATGTTAATAGGATTAGTGTTTGGAATATGTTTAAATTTGATAACATGATCTGGGTATGAAATTAATGGTTATACATTTCATATAAAGGGTCATAACAATGTAAGTGCGATTTATAATAGTTGTGTACTAGTGTTTTTATAAGTAATGAATGTTTCAAGTACCAAATAAAGAACCCAATTTCTGCATCAATATCATATTATAGAGTAATTGAATAAATATGGAAGGATGGTTGAATTAAATTCCAAGTTACAATGTTTAAATGCAAATGGATTATTAGTTACAATAATGTTAGACACGATTAATTTAATATGGATTTATTTTAAATGAATAGATTGGAATACACAAATGACCCGTTTATATTGGAAACACAACAAAAACAATTTTGGTTCATGATAAATATGATATTAAATGGTCTATTTTTAGATAGAAAAAGGTATATTGATGATTATAAACATAACTAAGATGGTTATTATGTGAGATCCCTAATTCCATGAAGATATTAACATATAATATTGATAAACATGTTGTATACATGGTTTTTCCCATAAGAACTGATCATTATGAAGGAATTTAGGAACACAATCCTTTAGTACATTCTTAATATCTTAGGTAACATATGTTTATTTCTCATTTACTTTTTAAAATTCCATAATATTTTAGATATTTTAATTTTATTTTCATTATTAAAACATATATTGTTACTAATATACATATTTGTTTTTTTATATTAGTTTACTTCTGTTTAGTTTATAATTTTTATACTTATGTAAGTTATCTATTAATTTTTTGGGCTACAATTTTTATTTTAAATAAATTGTGTCAAATAAATGATAATATTGTAAAATAGTGCATTCAATGAATATTATTTTTTATGTAACATTTTTTATTAGGTTGAATAATTTTTACTATTCACTCAACATATTTAGATTTGTTTTCATTTGTTTATACATCATTATTATCTCATTAATTTTGTTAGAATTTTAGGTATCTCTAATAAATATGAATAAAAATTTGTTATTTTTTATTTTTTTATTTATTGATATTTTTTATTTTTTATTTTATGTCATTATGTAATAGCTAAATTTTCATATTTTTGTACTAATTGTTTGTTGCATTGATTTACTGACATTGATAGATCAATCCAATGATTCACCACATACCATTATAGATGATTATACTCAAACCTATAATGTGTAATGTACACATGCTCCTTTTTATGAGACTTGACCTTTATTAGAAGAGACATATACTCCCATATGGCCAAAGAAGAGTTCAAGGTTTGGTAAACATGGAAGCACATTTTTAATATAATTGTCAATTACATGTAGCAAGGACAAGAGGATATAGATATATATTTATGTAAATTATATTCTAATTGGACCTATTTCAAAATAATTATGACTTTTTTATTAGTTTAGGATAAAATAAAAGAAACTATTTTGATTGATTATTATTGTTGTGTTAAAAAATTAACATTATCTAAATTGTGGGAGAACATTTTGGTGGGATAATTTTTATTTTTGAATTTTTATTCAAATATTTATAAAAATATTTGTTTCCCCCATTCTTATCGGGTGACATATGATATTTATAATAATATAGGAGTCAATAGGAAATGGTTATCAATGGATTCTATTATAAGGAGGGATTTTAAACCAACCCTCAAAATAGATTTCATATTTAGCCATAGCGAACTTCATAATCCATTTGATATATATCCCTTTATTGATCAAGACAAATGGGAATTTTTTTGATAATATAAGATGATAAGTGTTTTCGGTAAGTACAATGTGACCTTTCAGAACTTTTTTAATATCAGTGATCTTATTAAAGATTTTTAATGTTTTATTTATTCAAGATTTACAGATATTAGGGATATATCATCATGATATGCAATATAGAAATGTATACCCTAATACTTCATCTTAGGGATGGTATATATTATTGGATGAAAAATATGATCTATGGAAATTAAAAAAAAACTGAGTGCTGAGACTTCCTTCTATATAAGGGTTACCCCTCTGCCCCACTGGCTATACCTAAGAAATGGAAAAGGGATTTTATAATCAATAAAGGACAATATCATACAGAAGATTTGAGATTTTTAGTTGAATAGATAGTAAGATGTTTTCATTATTTATTAATTTATTTTAAGTAAATTACTTATATATTTTGATTCATTAATTGTTTTATATAATATTACGTGGAGGATTATCTTAAAGAGAATATCACATAGGGGTTATTTTTTACTCAGTGTAGGATGGATATTTTTTCTACAACATTGGGAAAACCCAAACACTCTAGCTGTATAAGATGATATCAGGAAACTATATTGGTAAAAAAATAATTTCCACATTCATTAGATTTTTCAATAGTATATTTTTTTGTAAAAATAAAATCTTTGGAAGATAAAGTTCTGGATATTCATGTGATAATGGAGGATCGGATCAAATATATGATATAGTTGATGTTTGAAAACACGAAAATACAGTTTCAGATTGTATCTCATGCTCCTCCACCTCTACCAGTAACTCCCACTCCTCCACCTCAACATGTAGACCCCACTATTTTTTATCCTACTCCTACACCCCCTCCTCCAAAATTTCTCAATTATGGTGACTAATATATTTATGATCCCCATCATCATATTTTTGCATATGGGATTATATTTTATAATGGGAACACCATTCATCATGGACAGATATATATAGATCATAATAGGTTCACTCTATATAATAGTACTGATAGATCAATTGGAGTACCATTACCAATACATTAAGTGAGTAGAGTTGGATGAAGCATCGATTAAATTTTAGTTTATCCATATAGAATTGTTCGATATATTCCCATACAGGTATGTGTACTTTTTATATAATATTTTATTTTTTTAACATTTTAATGTTTATATATTTATCTATTTTTTATAGTAACAATTTAATTTAAAATAAAAACTATATAGGAAAATATAATACAATGTTCTATAACTTCTTATACATGTTCTAGAAGTCTTTATAGATTGTTAATATATCAAAAAAAATTATTGGATATTTATGAGATTTGAATTGAAACGTGTTTTTTTAGAGTAAAATGACTATAGTGTTTTAAAAAGTAGATATCATAGAGCTTGTAACTATAGATTAGTTGGTAATGAATAAGTTGGATATTTTTTCAAAATAACTCTTAACATAAATCTTTTCATACATTTAATTTATGGAAACTTTATACTTTTGATTATTTTGGGTTAGGAATATTTATAAAATGTGTGTGGACAAGGATAATATATATATGGATATAGATATATATACCCATAGTCTATTTCACCTATAGTGATGACAATGACATGAGCTGAAAAAATAGGTTATGATAGAGAAAGAATTCAAAATAATGAAATTATTCATTTGTATAGGTTTCTTTATCTCTTATTTTATGAAACATATATATCAAAATGTGCTATATATTGTTTAAAATGATAACCTCCAATAATAAAATTTCATTTATATTAGTTTCCATTGGATCCTATGTGTTTTTTTCAAGGCTGAAGTCAATTTATATGGTATTCTTCATCTATGGTGAGGTGGAAAAATAATTTAACATTCTATTGGATATGTAAGTTTAAATTTTTTAGATATTTTTTATATTATATAAACTTTATGTTAATTTCGTTGATATTATTTTCAAATTATTCGAATGATTTATTTTAATAGATAATAAGATATATGTTGACTAAGATTAAATATTTAAAATCGATGCTGATGTTTTATTTATAATTACTAACATTGGGATATATTACTTAATAATGTTGTTTTTAATTTAAAAATACTTTTAAATTGTTTTTATTCATAAAATAGAAGGAGTAAAAGAATTAGGATATTGTGTTTTATGATTGATATAAGAAATAATTTAAACTGGGATAGTCGCACAGTTTCCACAAGTTAAATTTATTTGTAAAAAATTCCTTAATATTTCATTCATTTTATTTATAATACATGATAAATTAATTTCATTTCATATGAATCCTTTTAATGAACCTAAAACATATAGAGAATAGTTGGTGAGACACATAAACAATTAATGAGGAATCATTATATTGGTGTGGTTGGATTTAGTTTTTCTGTATTATATATTGTATTTTCAAATATTTTAGTTGTAAATGTTTTTTGATGGGAAAATAACTTTACAGTTGTGTTTTTAATTTCTATTTTTTGTACTATATAATTTATTATTGAATTTTTTAATTTTAAATGTATTTTAATATTTGTTTTGTAGCTACTTATTCTTTTTTGTGATTTTTTTCTTCTGGTTTCTCTATATTTTTTCTCTTCTTAACTGATGAGGATAAGAGTTTTTAAATAAAATTATTTTTTACAAAAAAATATTTCAAATCAATTATTAAATAATAAAAGTTAGAAAACATTATCATGTTTTTTATTCACCTCAGTTATCATATAATCAGTGTGATAAGCCTTTCATAGTTTGGTTTTTCGGTCGGTAATCACATAATCGATGTGAAAGAACCTTTATCACATTGTGTTTTCCCATCAACTATCTGATAACGAATGTTAAAATCCAATATAATAATTCATTTACAATGATTTTTTTAATGAAATTAAAATTTTATTTACAATGTCATCTATAATAACATCGTGCACTAATCGATGATCGAATGAATGAAAACCCAATGAGGAAACCCTACTTTCTATACTAGTAGTACGACCCGCTATCTCTATAGTGGGAGAATACATCATTTTTTCTTAAAATCATCTATCATTATTTGTAATAAATGTATAATTGATATATTAATATGATAGTTGGGTTATAATTTTGGTTCGTTAGACTATAGAACTATATAATATGCACAGGAAAAAGAACCATTATAATGAAACAAGCATGATAAAATAACAAAATTGACTCCTAAAACATGGAAAATGATAAAAGATAATTACAAAAATGGTGATAATATGTTATAATAGTATAATGTATGATATTATAAATATGAGTATGGTTCTAGTAACAAATTATAACATTATGAAAACCATTATATATGATTTTAATTTACATTTAACTCAAGGAAATCTTGAGGTAAGTGATTTTATAACTCAATTTATATTCATTCGGTTAAAATTATAAATCATTTATTATTTCATTATAATATTTTGTATGGAATAGAATTTTATTATTATATGTTGTATTTCTAAATTTTTTATATGGATTTAAATCCAATACACATAATCAATTCACTAATTATTTCCTGCCTCAAAGATGAGATTTTTGTATGGGAATTTATATTAATTTCTATTTATTGAGACATATGGAAATTTTATGCTAAAAAATAATTTTATATGGTGTATATACTTCCCTTAATACATGTAATATCATGATTTCTAAATATTTCATGGAATTTTTATTTTAATTAGCATTATTTCATCTAAGGGGAATTATCATAATCATTACTAAGTGGTAAATAATTTATAACCCAATTTTCTTTTTTATTAGTTTGTATTACCTATTCATAGTCTTTGATATTTTGGGATTTTAAGTTTTATTAAATTTTATTATCTCATGATATATTTACAATAGTTTTATATGGATTTTCAGATGGTATATATACTCAATTCATTGATTAATTTTAACTTGAACTTTATGATCATTATAAAAGTTTATTTCACAACCTCATTCTATATGAGTTTTTTTATTATTTTAACAATTTCTAATAAACACTTTTCACTTCGAAATAATATGTTCATTTATGAAATTTATATAAAATTGTACAATTTTCACTATTTTTTTAATAATTATTTCAATAAAATGTTTTTAATAAAACACCAAAACATTTCACTCTATGGGCGGAAATTGGTTTTCATTCCTCGAAATTGATAATGGAATATTTCATTTATAAAACATGGAATGTATTGAATTTATTGAATTCATGGCCACTAAATATTATAAAGAATCTATTATATGTTTAAAAGATTATTTTGAAATAAAATTATCTTCAAAATGTTTTTTGAAATATTAATATTATAATTTTATTTTCAAAATGAAATGGATATTTTCCTCATAATTTTTCTCAATGATCTTCTAATGGTATTTTTAAAAAATAAACAACATAAACTCATTATTTTAATCTTGATCCAGTTGTGATATGTTGTATTTATATAATCTTTAATATTTATATGGATGGTTTATGCTCTTTTTTTAAATTATAATATATTGAAATTCACATTTATAATTCATTTTTTATAGTCATAAACATTCCTTTGAAACATTCACTCTCTTATGATCATTGTATAATTAATTTCTATTTAATATCCATATTACATGTATTAGAGATATGATTATTTCCTAAACATTATAGCATTTGTTTAAAATGGTTTTACATTTTAACTTATTTTATTAACTTAGAAATGTTTTTAAATCTATATTGTGTAGTAAATTTGGATATTTTTAGATAATGCCTATTGATTCATGAATTAAATAGGTCATTCCATATATGGGGAATGATTTGGACCTGTAGTGATGATTGGTATCATAATTATATATCGACTCAATACATCGATATCTCTCATGATACAAATTAGTAAGGTAGACTAAAACTTGTTCTACTTGTATAACTAAACCTTATTGTGAATGTTCTGGACGATATAGGTATCCTGATTCATATGATCATGAAATCAAATAATTATTTAATTTCATTATTCTGAATTATTTTATTATTATAAATGATATTTTATCATTCATATTATATCTAGATATATTTAATTATTATTTTATTGGCTAAATGGAATGTGTTTCCTTTTATTGACTAAATTGAATGTGTGTTCAGTTATTTACCATGTAATGATTATTACTATCGAGTCATGATACCCTCAACTATACATAACCCATTTTGAGAATTTTATCTCACTTTTATTTATTCTTTTCATATGAATCCATGATGTTTACAATTATTTATATTCAAGAATATATGAGATGGAAAAAACTATGATGTAATTTGTTTTCTCAAAATTAATAATGTGATCATGAATGTATCAATTCTACGAAGACTACTAAACTATTTAGTCATTCGTGGGGACCGAATTACAGACTATTGAAATATTTTTTTAAGAATAAGCGAAGATAAATAATTTACAAAGGAAGAAAAGAGTCATAGAGCTCTAAAGTGGGGGAGACCAAGGGCATCCCCTCCTGAAATCATAAAGCAACCAATCGGAAGATATTTTTTTTTTGATAAATCCAGAATCCTATTATCCATGATTCCTTTAGTATTGAGAACATCCCCCAACATATTCCGTTAACATATTGTGTGAACAACCATCAAATTTGGATAGATTAAGGAGTTATAGGACCTGATGTGATAAATAATTTACCAAGAGAAATCATGCTATCCTTTTAGATCACTAACCATAATTGAGGAGTCAAGTTACGCTTCTAAAATATTGATTATATATTGTTTACATAATTTATGGTCTTTATGTAAATACTAATAATTTTGGACAACTGAAGATCCCTCACCACAAAATTTTGAAAAAATACAGGATGCGTAAACCACTAAATTCATAAACAACGCCTCCACCTTTTATAATTATTTATAGGAAATAGGTGTATGTGTTAAACATAAGTCCTTTAATAGGTGGATTCCAATTTACCCACAATCATAGACCCCCATTCCCATACAACACCCACATAATGAGATTCTAGTAGGGGATGGTGAATGAAACAACTAAATATGGGAGGAATGTTTGAATTTATCAATGAATGAGTTCAGAATATCCAAGTCTTCATAATGAATATAATTTAGAAATGGTCATGATGCTTGTTATAAACCATTGTTATGTGAATACAAAATAATCTAGCTGGATGAAATTTAGGAGAGGATCCCCTTTTTCCATCCCATGAACCTCAGTGAGGATTTCCTTACACTTCATAATAAAATAATCCACTGAAATATTCTCTCTATCGATAACTAGTAAACCTACACTCGAAAACCACACATATTTTTCCCATTCACTCTGAAAAAATGTAAGATGTTTTCCTATGGTACATCCAAAAAAATTCACATTAAATCCAATGAAATGATGAGCTGCTAAATATTTTCATCTATTTGAGTGTAATTGTTTTTTACTTCATTATAAAAGGAATAAATATTTAGGGGATATTTCTTTTCACCAGTGTTCAGATCAAAAACTATCCAGATTTGATGATGAATTAGCCATACTATGAAAAATAGAATTGGTAAGATTCCTAAAATATGAAGTTCTGATGAACCATAGAACAGATTCTCCCAAAAAATAGGTATTATGAATCACCCCATTTTTCTATTCATTGATCATTAAATCAGTGAAATAAGGATTGGAACGATACTGATGAAGAGTGATTTCTAGAACTATAAAACTAGGTAAGTATAAAAATTATTTCAACCCAATTATGTTTGTAAAAACAAATGTCACCATTCAAAACAATCAACGAAGAAATTTCAATATTCATTGGAATAAAACATATCAATGTTTTCTTAATATGACATCCATCCTACCTATTTGACCAATTAGATGGAAACTACCCAAACTTCACTATGATAAAAAAATACCATATAAAATCCCATGAGAGAACCTCCCAAACCATCTTTTCTTGGAATTTAATTATATTATCTTCAAAACCATTGAAATTAATTCTATATTATTGAAAGGGTATAGATATATGATTCCTATTATCTCAATGGTGTCATCCTACATGATGATAATCCTATAAAAATCCACTAATAAGAGTTACAATTTTATTGAGAACTGATTTGGGGGTACTACTCGATGATAACACATGCATTGTAATAGATGATATAACACTACTAAAAACATGATATAACACAAAAAATAATGAAAACAACTTTTCCAACTCAATATTATTCCCAAAATCCTTGCAAAAATATTTTCATAGTGATGAATTTTGATCCTCCCGTTAGAAAGAGGAGTGCCCATATAAACTAAAGGAATGATTTCACTGGGAAAATAAATCCTCTATTGAATGATCATGGATCTCCTAAAAGAACATTTTTTGGAGAAAAAAAATCCAATTCTAGTGACATTCACACATTTACAAGATTTGTTATAATAATCATTTGGAGTCTATATGATGTTTCTAATTAAATTTTCAAGTACATTGATATAAAAAAATTCATCCACAAAATAAACATGAGAAATTCCAAAAAATATATACCTCCCATTGAAAGAATGAATCAAGCCTTACATAAATCACATTTGGATTTTCATACTATGAACATAATGATCCAGGATTAAATGGCTACGAGAGATCAAATCACCTTGATGAAATCCCCTTAAATAACTGAATAAATTAAATCTCTTCCCCATAAGAGATATGGAGAAAAATTGATATGAGAAGCACCTAAAAAAGATATAACAAACCATCTTTTTAAAACCACGCCTTATGAGCAGTTTCATATTAAAAGAATAATCCATCAGATCAGATTATTTTTCCATATCAATATTTATCATCATGTTTTTACCATGAGATTTTCATTCGTGGTCATCATTCATTTATTTTGTTATCCAAATTTCTCCCTAAATTTCCATCCTTTTGATGAAACTATGTTCTTATTTAAATATCTATAATGGAATTTATGTGTCTAATTTTTATGGATAATTCTACTAGACACCTTATAATAAATGTTTCACATACTAATATAATGAATCATTCTGAAACAATTGGGATGGATAACTTTGGGAATCAGAGAAAGAGTGGATCTTGGAAATATCCCAACCTTGAAATCATTTATAACATCACACACCACATCATATTTGATTATGGTAAAATTATAAGAATAAAAAATATACCAAGAAAACCCTCGGGGCCTGGTGAGCTCTCGGGATTTAGACTGTCAACTACTTCAAAAATATCATCTTTTTTTAGGTGAGAATCTATCCTATTATTTTACAGGTATGAAATATAATCTTGGATGTTATCAAAAAATGAGTATTGCGCTCCCATAGAATGAGGAAAACCCCCTTGATTTTTTCTATTAATAGAAATTGCATCAGAGAAAAATCCCACATCCATCAAAACCATAATACATACATTAATAGTAAGGGAACCATCAAGAAGAATAATGATGATTCTAAAATGAAATTTATTCTCCTTAGTACAGGCATGAAAGTAGGAAGAATTCATATTCCCTTTTTAAAGACATTTAGAATTAGTTCTTTCTCCATTCAAATGATAAATTTTATGTAATCACTTTTGTATCATAACCATGAGTCTAAAGAGGATCATTCGATAAAAATCATTCCATTGGGATTATAAATGAAGATCAAGTTGGATTATCTCTTATTGTAGGTTTTCCAGGTTGAAATCCTGATTGGGAAGAAGGGAGATCTAATATATAATGGAAATTTTGTACTCTTTATTTTTTAATGTGAAACTTAATAAAAACCTTGAACATGAGTGGGCCAATAGGTGAGGACCAACTCATTGAAGCCTTATAACTACATCCTATGATAGGTATAGAAAATAATTCCTTATTTCTAGAACCGGTTGAATGCACTTGAATAATTAGTGGAGAATGGTCAAATAATAACCTTGAAAAATGAGTCACTGAGGAACTTACAAAATATGATATAGCCTAAGGTTAATAAAACATATATCAATCTGACTCCATATTCTATTATTTCTCATTTTATTATTTCACTACGTCAAGACATCTCTAGAATCACAAATGTCAAGAAGCTGATTGAATGTTATAAATAATTGGAAATCCTCAATTCCATTATTGGGGTAGATGAATCCCACATTAATTTTATAAAAATAAAGAGTACTGTTAAAATCACCACCAAAACTCCATTCATTCAACCCACTATTGATGGATGAAGGGGATCCCCATTGATATTTCCACTGAGGAGTGTCACATTTAGCATAAATTATAGACATAAGATAACGCAATTTATTGAATATTATCTTAACATGAAGGTACTTATTAGAACTTTCTAAAAAGTCGACATTGATTTTTCCATTTAATATAATACAAATGTGACCACTGATTAGATTCCCATGCACATAGTTACCATAATTAAGGATTTAGTCCAAATCCTTGATGTACTCAGGAATTTACTTCTCATCTATGATGGCCAAAAAATGAAACATTTTTATTCTGAATGTATTTCAATATAAAATTCCATTTAGATAAGGATTTTGGACCACGATAATTCCATATAATTGAATTTATTATCGTAAATTAGAATAAATGGTCTGGAGGCCTAATATAATTGATGTTCCTCATAATTTTCCATTATCAACAAATTTCATTTTAGAACATGTTTCAATGTTACAAAGATGAATATTGGGTATAAATGCCTTTGAAATACCCTTTTTATGGGTGCGGGTGGATGAAATAATCCCCAACATATTCAACCAGATGAAAGGATTTATCATTTGGGGTTGATTTATAATGAAGAGGAGACCAAATAGAACCATTTGAGGGGTCAAAAGGAATATACATTAGAAATTGACTTGGACAAACCTCTTCCCATCTTGTAAGAAGAACATGATCAATTTTAGTCCAACATTATAGACTGATAAGAGAAGAATAGTCTTGAGTATCTTTCTCGGTTCCATCATAAATGGGTAGGGGTATCACCTATGAAGAACTATGATCCGAGGTAGCAAGAACAGTGACCTTTATAAGATAAGATAGCCCAACTAGATGGTGCGGATCACTATAAAACTTCATGGGTTGAGAAACCATTGAATATGCCTTAGGAAGAACCACTAAAGGATCAAGATATGATGAAACTAAATATATTTTCATAGGTATCTCAAAATATTAGGTTTTTACTCCATTCCTAGGACATGAAACAAGGGAAACATGAAAATAAACTTCCTCATTATGACTTAGAGGATTTTCATGTGTTAGGACCACAGAGATTATCAAACTCTCTTGAGATGTTTCCATGTCTCAAGTCATCGAATGAATCCCATGATTTTTGAAAGAAGTGTTTGAGAAGATTTTCAAGACACGATGGGAATCTAAGAAAAATTATGTATATTATATTTTAAAAAAAATGGCCAGTCCCTACACACAAGAGAATCATGTATAGGAAAGAGTATTCCAAATCAAATTCCATACATATTATTAATACCATTGTATATTATATCCTAAGTGTTTCTTCATCAGAACATAGAAAGTGACTAAGAGAATATACTCTAGAATAGATCATGGATGATTTCTATAAAGGAATATGGATACTGTGAAGATGAATCCATTGTACTACTATGGAGGAATACTTACTGAGATGTGCTTCAAGAGACCACCAGATAATAAGAAACCTCATATGACTGCGAGATCGCCCCTCCCTAGCCCACACCGAGATGAAATCCACCTCTAAGAAACAATGTATTGGGAAGTAATTCTTGGAAAATATGGACACATTTTTAGAAATTGGAAGCTTCTAGGAGTTTAGAAATATTGGAAAAAAATATTAGATAATGATGATCATTCCTAAACATCTCAATGATGGACCAACAATGGAAGCTGGATACCCCATAATGCTTGTTATCCATAAGAGAATTGGATGGGAATCCATCAACCTACTCCCATTATTATGGATCATAAGAGATAGAAGGAACTATAAGAATATGGTTATGAGAATCCTGATGTGATGCACCTATCACAACTTATGACAACCCTGCTTTTAATACAAACTTAAACATGATTTATTACATAAACTATTCACTTGATACAACATGGATGATTGAGAGGTATATTGTCTTTTGGGCTTAGGATCATTACATAAGAACTTAAAACCTGAAATAAAACATATTTATTGAAAACTTTTTTTACATGACCACTACATTCCCTCGTACTTAGAATTGTATGGGATAACCTGAGGACATGCATAAGAAAATGGGTAAGCTATAAAGACCAGTAAGGGAATAAACATGGAATAAATGAGGAGTACCATAAATTTTAGACAATAGGAATATCAATAGAGCACAATTGAAACATGAACATAATGGAATGATAAAGCGTGATAATCATAACATGGAAATATGGCAACAACACTTAACATGGAATTAGCATGAGCCAAGGATCCTTGCACATGGAGCATGATTAAACCCTCCTTGCACATGAAGCACAAGTAAACCCTCATTGCACTTGAATTATAATGATTCAAAACTCATTGCACATGACGTATCATGATACTATACTTTACCCAATGCATTGGAGCACTACAAGGGCGCACGAGAGTAACAGAAAAATTCTTATCTATATAAACCCATACCTTTGTTAACTGGTATAAAAACATCCACAATTTAAATGAATAATCACAAACTATGTCAATTCCATTATGTTTACATTAATATTGTGTTGTCACGACCTTTCCCCCTGGGCCCATGCCATAACTACCCCAATCCCACCTTCCATAGGCAAGGGGTTGGCGACTAGCACTGGAAAGATGTTTCCCTATGGGAAGACATTGCCTTTAAACCTGAAAAAACGCAAACGAAGAACACGATAAGATGAAAACCACGAAGTAGTACTGAAATAGTAAAACGTTGTACTAAAAGTGAAGGGTCCAGAATCCAGCCCAACTAAAAGATACAATACAACAGAAAATATAAAACAACTCTCGAGATCATCCGCCATGGATCCTACCTAAAAGATAGGTACAACTTGTGTTCACATATCTCTATGTCAATTAGTCACCCCATGTACCACCTGGTCCTTGCTTCTATAGACTCATCTGAGCTACTCATCATCTGCACAAGACATAACAAGGTGCGGGAAAAGCCCTTGCAGTGGTGAGAATAATAATATCTAGTTGGGACCCTAATACCCCTGAAGGTCTCTTAGAATTCGACAATGAAAAACGAAAAAACATGATCTCAATCACAAAGCACAAAGCAAAAGACTTAGCTAAAACATGGTATAACTTAAGTATAGAAGTACGGATGATTAGTCGTAAAGCTACATCATCTTATTCTATAAAGGGTTCTGCTCTTAATCCACATAAGATCACTAGGTGATTATCCACCCAGGATCCATAGGTGATGATCCACTCAAGATCTTTTGGTGTTGATCTACACATGATCTCTAGGTTCTAATACACAGAGGATCTCTATTCAATATTCACATCACGGCCAGCCACTGAATTCTCATACATACAATGCTTGATTATCGGAGGACCTGATCCTCAATCCAATGTTCATACTTCAACCGGAACTAAGTCCCATGAAGATATAACTAAATTATTCATCTTTTCATAAGGTTACCACAGCAATAGTCGGAACGTCAATCTAATGCATGGTCTGAGAGTTATAATCATTATAGTGTCGAGGTCTCGGTTGGATTCTTGTTCAATCCAACCTAGCCATACTCTAACATTCTCCAAAACTCAGGTGGATTACCTCAAATGGATCGCCTCATTCCAAGGATTCTAGTGCTGCAGACGGTTCACCAAGGAGACGTCTGGTTGGTGAGATATGGCCTTTTAAACATATCGGGGCCGAAATGGGTATGGGTCCAGTCTGACCCGGTCGAACCAACCTAGCCTGGCCCATCCCATTTCAAGTCAACCTGACCCGGTTCGGGTTCATCCCAGCCCGGCCCGAACTGGATGGTTTATGGACCAGCCCGGCCTGAACCGGTTGGGTCATACAGTGGCGGGCACAACTCGCCTCATCTGGGCGTGGTCTGAGGGTCAGTGTGGTATTCCAGCTAGGAAACCGCGCGATGGATGCTCCCCCTCCCGAATATCAAATTCATTTGTGTTGAGTAACTAGTTGCGCCACATGGCACTGCCTCACCTGGCAACAGGACCCTCGGGGTGCGATTCCCCTTCCTTGTGGATTCGAAGTCGCATCCACCTCTTGCGATGCGCGACGGCGTGCCACTCTCTTCCAACGTGGCCGGCTGAGAGTCAGATTCCCCTTCGGTTCATCGCGACATTGTTCGGTGTCTCTTCTATCGTGGTCGGTGGTTGGCGGTCGCCGCCCTCATTTTTCGGTGTCGTGCCTACGCTTATTCCATGGGGCTTCGACAACACTCAAGAGCTCTATTTTCACTCTCGTCTATGCCTACGGGACTCCTAAAATGTTGACATCACTATGTGACTCTCTGATTCTCCTTTCCGTAAAATTGATAAATCCTCCCGCGAAGAACGCAATGATAAATCAAGAGGCGTAGGGTCTAGTCCTTGTTCATTTTTCCCACACTCTCTAGGTTAGCATCACAACATGGGTGAAAATAATTCATCTTCAAACACTTAGAATTAAGCAAGGCAAAACCCCAAGAATTAATCAAGGCATATCTGACCTACCTCGAGATCATTTGGGTGATGTTGCGGTTACGTTGGGAGAAGAGTTCTTGTTGGATGATGTCGTCGGCCTTTGTTGATCCCAGATCATTGCCACCCAAGCATTCATCCTCCATCATTGGAAGATGCCGCAGTACTTCACCAGAGGTTCCTCACAGCCATCTCACAAACCCCAACCCGAGCCTCAATTAAATATAAGGGGTAAGGAGTCTTTACAATGAGAGATTAATTTGTTTAATTAATGAATGAACCTATTAATATATCAACGAAGTATTTACAAACTGAATATTCAATCCATTAAATGGATTGAAAACCAATAGGTACCACCACCTCCACTCAATATGAGGTAGGAAATATAAAATAACAATTTGTATTTTATTTTATTAATTATTTAAAATTCCAAAAAACTAACTTTTTCACATTATTTCTAGCGGTTGAAGTTAAGCCACCATTAAGAGAATGCAGGAGCAGCGGATTCAACGGTTCTGTAATTTTTTTAATCCAAGAATGGGTTCAAAATTTAGAAAATGCTACTCTCACTTTTACTAAACATACCTTAAAAATTTTAAATATCCATTCTGGGAACATCAGGCCTCAGAATTAGGCACTGTCAATTTTCACTGACTCGTAATAATCCAAAAAAAATATAAAAAAAATTATATGGAATTTCTGGGTCTTTACATTCTTTCCACATTAGGGATTATCATCCTCAAAAGCTACAACAAAACCCAGGGAACAAATGGGGGTACTGAGCACGTATCTAAGCCTCCCAGTCTCATGTTCTCTCCTAGAGGTTTCTTTGCTACCAACGAACTTGCACCTGAGGAATTGACCACCCATGAATGACCTGCTCATGTCGATCCTCTATCTCCACCGGTAACTCTACAAATGTAAACTCATCATCGATATTTAGATCTCACCAGTTGATTAATGTGATTGATCATGCACATACCTCCTCAGTTGTTACACAAGGAATACATTATGCTCTTGGTGCATTTGTGGGGGAAGAGAAAGATGGTATTCCACCTCACCTACTGTGCTAAGGATCTGTAAAGGTCTGATAAACCTTGTAGATAATTTTACACCATGACAAAACCTCTGTAATCTTCATTGGGGTGAGACCAGTAGGAAGACATGGTCACCCTCTTCAAACTCCAAGGGTATCCATCTCCTGTCGGCGTAATACTTCTATCGACTCTCTGCAGTATTCATCTGATCCAGGATGATCTACACCTTTTCTGTGGTAGCTTGTACCAACTCTGTACCATAAGTTCCAACCCACCTGTGTCGGTCCAATATAGTGGTGATCTTCAAGTTATCCCTTACGAGGCCTAAAATGGAGCCATGTCGATGGTGGAGTGATAAATATTGTTGTAATAGAACTCCAGCAGTGGAAGTTGCTCCCCCAAACTATGAAAAAAAATCAAGTACACAAGCATGAAACATGTCCTCAATAGTATGTATAGTTCACACTGTCTGGCCACATGTTTGAGGTTGAATGGCAGTGCTCAAGCGTAGCTGAGTCACGAATCCCTCTTGTAATCACTTCCATAAGAGGGAAGTAAAACAAGCATCTTGATCTAAGACGATCGTCAATTGAACCCTGTGAATACGTACAATCTCTTTCACGTAGAGGCTTCCCAAACCCTATACTAATCCCTTATCTCAGATGGGTAAGAAGTGGGGTGACTTTGTTAGATGGTCATTGATCACCCAAAAGAAATCATGGCCCCTGGAAGTACATGGTATCCCAGTCACAAAGTCCATGGAAATACCATCCCACTTCCACTCCGGTACCTCAAGTGGTTATGATGGGCCTGCTGGTACCTGATGCTCGGCCTTGAGTTGCTGATAAGTGAGGCATCATGATACAAACTCTACCAATGATTTCTTCAACCCCGACCATCAGTACTGATGCTGAAGATCCTGGTACATATTCTCTACTCCAGGATGTACCGCCAAAGGTGATGTATGAAACTCCCTCAAGACCTCATCCCGTAGAGTCACTGGTACCATAGTACATCCCTTGAACATGATGATGTGCTCCCCACCTTCTGAAAATCCATCAGGACCATGTCATAAGGATATCTGAGCATGTCGAGACTCGTAGTCTAAATCCCCAAGTTGTGACTCCCTGAACCTATGATGGATTGGGGGATTAATTTTCATAGACTCTAGGTAAGATGATCCATCACTATCTATGAAGGATAACTACAATGCAGCTAGCTACGATGTCGCATCACTCAACAAATTTAGACCATACCTCTTGTTGGGTGTGTATTCTACTATGTTCCCCCTTCCAGGAGTATAGAATATCTCAAAGAAATAGTCCTTGAGGACTCTAGCCATCATCGCTACCTCAGGATCAGGTTCTTCTATGAGAAGATATACCTGAAAATCTTTTGATCAGAGTAAATAGTAAACCGTTCACCCATAAAGTAGTGCCACCACATATTTAGCGTAAAGACCACTACTGCTAACTCTATATCATGGGTAGCATAGTTCTTCTCGTGATGTATCAAATTCTGTGAGCCGTTGGTGGTCTCTTCTCTCTCCTACACCAGGACACAACCTATTCTGGTCGCTAATGTCTCATAGTATGCTACATGCCCAATGCCCTCTTCAGGTAGCCTCAATATGGGGTCACTCGTCTGTCTCTACCTCATCTTCTAAAAACTTTTTGACATCTTTCCATCCATATTAAGGGTTATATCTTCTTTTTCAAAGGTGAAAAGAGTGTTTCAACTCTGTAAAAGTCATGTACGAATCCCCGGTAGTACCCAACCCATCCTACGAAACTCTGCACCTCGGTCACACTCTTGGGTGTCTCCTAGAAAATAACTACCTCTATCTTCACTAGATCCACTACTACTCCATCTTCTAAGATAAAGTGCCCTAGGAAGTGGACTTCCCATATCTAGAACTAGAACTTCGAGAGATTACAATAATATGGTGCTCTCGTAGTGTACCAATAACTATCTGTAGGTGCATGGCGTGCTCCTCCTCCGGTGGCAAGTATATCAAGATGTTGTCAATGGAGACCACCATGGAGCGATTGGGGTAAGGATGGACGATCATTTTCACGAGTCCCCCGAACACTACCAGAGAATTGGTCACTCTGAAGGTCATTACCAAGATCTCATAACAGCCATACCAACATCTGAAGGATGTATTCGTTAAGTGCTCGTCTAGTACCCTAAGCTGATGATAGCATGATCTGAGGTATATCATCAAAAATTATTAAGATTCCTTTAGGTAGTCAAGGATATCATCAATACATTGGAGTGGATACTTGTTCTTCACGATCACATTGTCCTAGCACTGATTTTCCACACAAAGCCTCATACTCCCATCTTCCTTCTTGGAAAACCAAAATCGAGGATGAGCGTTGATAAACACTGGGCCTTATGAAACCCTTCTTTATCAAGTCCTCCAACTATACTCGCAACTCATGAAGCTCAACGAGGGCCATATAATATGATGGAATTGATATCAATGTCATCCTGGGGTACAGGATAACTCAGAATTATCATGTAAATAGATCTAAGGGTAAGGATATCCATCTGATGAATGATCGGTTTCACCCTCCTTTGAGAGAGTCCATCCAATGCTGCAAAGGTTTCCTTCTTTCCAGTGAAGGAAAATGTGATCCAATCCTCATGGACACACCACACATTGCATCTAAAATATTCGATCTGATCATGGACTATGGATAGCCAGTCTATACCCCAGGTGAGGTTATAATTCATCGACACTGCTACTAGGAGATCACAGCCGAAGCTCTCACCTCTTAGAGTGAGCTCACACTATCTTCACTAGTGTGTAATCATAAAATATTCTCCCGTATGTGTATATAATAATAAAGATAGAGCCAATGGCTCCATCAAAATCACTGAGCTCCAAATGAGTGTCATGGTAAAAAAATATTGAGTACCACCTGTGTCTATTAGAATTGCAGTTAGGGTGTAATAGACACAGATCGTACCTCTAATCATCTCTGGAGCACCGTGGTCATAGGCCTCTACTACTTGAAGTTGAGATCACCCCTGTCCACCTACTCCCAATGGCCAGGGTGGACCACTTAGGGGTGGTGGTGGTATAACCTCAAACCATCATCCACCACTTTCTGCACATCCTAATCCTCTATCACATCTGCCACCCTGAGGATCCCCTCACTCTAACCTCAGATGTTTTCTTGGTACTCCCTCAGTCATCTATTGATCATCTATACAAGGAGTCAGATAGTTTCGAGCCATGTGTCCCTATCCTCCACATGATTAATAGTATTTAGTCCTAAAAATACATTCTATGCCTCATGAGGTCCGCACCTCCAACCCTACTTTAGGGGATCATCCACTAGATGGTCTGACCCTCTTAGGCCTATTCATCATCTGCCTGCTGCCTGCTGCAGATAACTCGGCTACCTATCGTCTAGTGGTGGCTCTCACCATTGATGCCTACTCAGTTAAACATCCCTCCACCAATTATTCTTGCTTGAGCAATCCAGCCTGCATTGAGATATTGATTGATATCATCGACACCCATATCTCCCACTGGAGACCCTGCTCAAAGGCTCGGGCCCTTAACAATGGGTCTCATACCATATTGGTGGAGTAGTGCGATAGGTCAGTGAATATTTCCGAGTACTGTGCAACAAATAGGCTTCCCTGCTATAAGTGCAGCAACTCTAGGATACACACTAATCGTATATTCATCGGTACAAACACAACTATAAAGAGGTTCTTAAAGTCCGAATAGGAGAGTTTCACCTCCTCATGCATCCAGACCGTCAGAATACACCATCTCCCAATTGTGCACTGGAATAGGCTAGCAGCTAGGATCTCCATCTGATCTGGTGGCATCACCACTAAGAGAAAAACTCTTTCCATATCCTCCAGTCAGTCCTCAATGACCTGGGGATCGTCCTTTCCTTGAAACCATGGAGTCCTCTACCGTTGTAACTCATGAAACGTACTCAGTAGGTCTGCACCGTCTGGAAGTGGCACTGGTGGAACTACTGTCCTCCATGTGGTAGTGTTGCTGGTACACCACCCGAATGTGCCGAAACATTAAGAGGTCCCTACACCAATGCCTCGTCGCTCGATGAACCATCATCGTGTACTCTCTCTAGAATCTGTGAAAGCTGTCTACACAGTGGCATCCTAAAAAGAAAGAGGTGAAACATGGTTAAAAATTAATACCTGGTGAGCTGACTCAAAATTGATCAAAAGTAAAACATTTTCAAACCACACACAATTAGTTTTTTCGTGCACTGAGCCGGAAATTAGAATTCAGCATCTTGCTATATGTATATGTCATCCTCCACACCAACACTGGACTCCTTGAAGTGAAAAACACCCTCAAAACACATAACATTATTGTTACATTAGAAAGATCAGAATTATAATTCTTCCATAGAAAAAAGTCTTTTGATTACACATAGTCACAATCCGTCTCTCAGGGCCCATGTCGTGACTACCCCAAGTCTGCCTTCCATAAACTAGGGGTTGGCAACTAGCACCATAAAGGAATATCCCTAAAATGGAAAAGTGATTGCCTTAAGACCTGCAAATAGGAAGACCATGAACTTGACAAGATGAAAACCATGAAGTAGTACTATAATAGTAAAGGGGTGTACTAAATGTTATGGTTCCATAATACAATCCCAACAGAGAGATACAATACAATAGGAAATAGAAAAAAGAACATGACATCTTCCTCCACCGATCCTACCGAAAGGGTAGGTATATCTCGTCTCTACAACTCTAAATGACAACCAGTCACCCCATGTACCACCTGGTCCTGGCTCTTCTAGACTCATCCAAGCAGCTCTTCGTATGCACAAGACACAACAAGTTGTGGGCGAAGCCCTAGTATGGGTGAGTATAAAAATACCCAGTAGTGACCTTGAGACCCATGAAGTTCTCATAGAATTCCACAAAGGAAAACAAAAAAACATGATGTCAGTCATGAAGCCCATAGAAGAAGGTTCAGATCAAACCAGGTATAACATAAGTTCAGATGAACATAAGATTAGTCATAAAGCATGATCATCTTATTTTGTCAAGGGTTCTGATGTTATTCCACACAAGAATCACTCAGTTTGGATCCACACTAGATCACTGGGTGCTGATATATAGAGGATATCTAGGTGCTGATCCACACAGGATCGCTAGTTTGTGATCCACACAGGATTGCTAGGTGCCGATCCACACAGGATCGCAATTCATTCTTTACGTCTCAGCCAGCCACTGGATTCCTGTACATAGTACGATTAATTCTTGTAGGATCCACTCTTCATTTCATTGGTCAAACATCAACCAAAATGAAGTCTCAATAATATGTAACCCAATTATTTTTTATGTTAAAAGTGTCCCAATGCAATAGAAGGCGCGTCAATCGGACGCTCAGTCAAAGAGTTATATGTATTTTAGTGCTGAGGGCGCGGTTGGATTTGAGTATGATCGAACCCAGTCGTACTCCCACATTCTCCAAAAATCAGGTAGAGTGTTTGAAAAGGAATGTCTCATTCCAAGGATTCTATCTCTGTAGACGGTTCATCAAACATATGTTTGGCTTGCGAGATACGGCCTTTCAAGCATATCTAGGCCGAAATGGGTCGGGGTCCGGTCCGACCCGGTCGAACCGACCTGGCCTGGGCTGACCCAACGAGGTTCAGGTCCAACCCGGCCTGGCCCAAACCGGTTGGGCCACAGACTGGCTTATCCGGAACTAGTGGGGCCACCTCGGGCTCAGCCCGACCCACCTGGTGACCGAACAGGGGCCTCTCCCCCTTCCCGAATGGAAAAACCATTCGGGTTGAGTAAGTGGTGGTGACACATGGCACCGCCTCCGCTGGATGTAAGGCCACATGCCTAGTTCCCCTTCACAAAAATTTCTAAGTCATGGCCACCTCCCACAGCACGAGATGGCACACCGCTCTCTGTCAACGCGGCCAGCTGACAGTCGGCCACCCGTTTTGTCTATTGCACCACTACTCTTCCACATTGGTTAGCGGTTTCAATCCATGGCCCCCATCCATCGATTCCTTTGCGCCAATACCACGTTGGTGCCTCTTCTGTGGGGATTCGGTGAAGCTCTAAAACTCCATTTTCACTTCCGTATGCACCTACGGGCCTCTGAAAATTCCATCATCATAGCGGGACCCTCTGATTTGTATTACCGTCAAATTGACAATTCTACCCTAGAGTAACGCAATGATTAATCAAGTGGGGAAGGGTCCGAGCCTTGTTCGTTTGGCCCAAGCCCTCCGCGTTAACATCATAACATGGGTGACATTAATTCATCTTCAAAAACATATAATAAATCTAAACAAAACCCAAAGAATTAATCAAGACATGACCCCCTACCTCAAGATCCATTGGGTTATGCTACGGTTGTGACAGGAGAAGAGTCCCCATTGGTTGAAGTCATCAGATTTTATCGATTTCGGATCGTTACTGCCCAATATTCCATCCTCAGTCAGTGAAAGATGCCACGTTACTTTTTTAGAGGTTCCTCATAGCCATCTCACAAACCCCAACCCGAACCTCAATTAAATATAGTGGGAAAGAAAGTTGGGAAATTAGAGATTAGTGGGGTTCATTAATGAAATAACCTATTAATATCTCGACAGAGTGGTTAAAAACTGTGGAGCAATGCCATAAAATGTCTTAACAAAGAATTGGTCCCACCGCCACCACTTAGCAGGAGGTAGGAAAATAAAATAATAATTTTTATGTTATTTTATTATTTCTTTAAATGTCGCAAAACTAACTTTTTCACTACACCTACTGTGGTTAATGTTACACCTCCCTTAAGAGAATCCTGGAACTACAGATTCAATGGTTCCCTCATATGTTTAATCTGAGAACCAGTTAAAAAGATAGAAAATCTCAACTGCACATTTAATGAACGTACCATAAAAAATGTTCAAAAATAGATTCTGGGCACTCCGAGCCTTGGAATCAAGCACCATCAATTTTCACTAATTTGTAATAATCCTAAATAACTTAAAACAAATTATATTGAATTTTGGGTTCGTTTCATGTGTAGTGAAAAAATAAATTATATTAACTATATCACATTAATTTTCATGATCAATGATAAGTGTTTTAATGGTTTTGGCTACGAATTCCTTGGGCTTCATCTTTAACTCATCTAAAATAGCTGATAACATGATGAAAATAAGAAAATAAGTATATCCTATTAATCACAAGATAAAATTAATTTCAACATTACTTTCATTGTGGGAAGGCATATCCAGTATATGGAATTAAAATATATAAAACAAATTATATTTCAATAGTTTCATTAATAAGTGATTGTACCACTCAATGAATTTTATGTTAGTGATGAAATTCCATGAAATTAATAATCATAGTGTTATCATGGTTTATATTTTCATTGTATAATGTTTTTTAATAATAAATTATTATTTTATCATGGATAAAAAATGTGGGATGAAATAATTTACCCCACATCTGACTATTTTTCCATGTCTTAATTTCCCTCTATATTAGAATCACAATGTCTTTTCTCATGAAAATTTTAGTTGTCATGAACCATCAAAGACACAATTCTATTTTTATACATGATCTGACTCTAACATTTCTCAATGGGTGTTCCAAATAACTATAGGTTTTCAACTAATAGTTATAATCATACAAGATTCATGTGGGAAATATTTTTTTAAAAGAAAAAAGAAGATATTGGATACATGTAAGAATTATCAACAATACAATTGAGAAATTTACATGAGACAAACACAAAACATAGTACCTAAATCAAAAGTGATACATCCCAATAGAAAAAAAACCATTTTAACATAATTCAACTATAAAAATATTTACTGTAACTAGTATAAAAAACTCCAATAGTAATAATCATAACTTCATCATCCCGATGATCAGGAACATCCACCACCTCTAGGTGGATCTTTCCTATTTCATGGACCTATTATAAGAAACTCTACAAATTCCAAAAGGAAAAGTTAAGTTGTGAGCTATAAATACTAGTTGAATTTTACTATGTATTCCATAATCAATGCAATTAAAATTAACCCATTTGTTCTTTTATTTAATTGAATAAAAGTAGGTATGGTATTCCATTAAATTATTTTAAACAATAAAATGTTTTAACATTAAAAGGTATTAAATATATATCAAAAATGTTTGAAATGAACACTTTACTTAAAGCACTAATATAAATATGTTTTCCTGAATTAAATATTTCAATAATCTATGGCATGTATATTTCAATCAATAAAATATAGATCCACGTAAACAATAGTTGTAGTATGTTAGTTCAAGTAATAAAATCCCCACAAATATAAATAACGATATAAAATAAATATAGGTGTGATCTCTCAGTTTAATATAAACAACACTCAAGGAACCCTTATGGTCTATATACACCCCCAAAGGGGAACCCTCTTAGCAATTTATTCTAAAATTGTTAAGTTAGAGTTTTCATCATCAATCAATTATTAGGGAATAAATGTCCTAGTGTTCTTGTCCAAGTTAGCACTAACTACCCAAGCTAACATGTCCTTCGAAAAAATAATCATCTAACCATTGGAAAATATATATTTCAAATCTATTGAAATTAAAATCTTCATGTTTCAGTTTTAAACATTACGTTCTCATTTCTAAAAGATGACATAGGTTTTAAATATTTTATGAAATATTATATCATCTATCACTTTAAGAAATTGTTATCAAGATTAAATATAAACTCAATTTAGCAAATAAATATCAATATAAAGCCATCATTTTCCCAAAAATCAACCCCACATTGAAATTTCATTAAAATGGTAGTGTTTCATCAATTCCATGACAATCTCTTCATAAAACATCAAATCCATTAAAATAAAGAGTTTTAAGATAATTAAATACACATTTCAGTTGAATTAATAAATTTAAGGTTTCAATTATATGGAAAAGTATTTTGGAACCACCTACCATTAAAATAAGAGATCACACTGCATGATGCCCACAATGGGGATCTTTAACAGAGAACAATGGTGATAGAGATGAAAAAATACATTCTATTCTTTAGATCGATCAAAACAAAGATTGGATCCATCAATTATATTATGATCTATAGCTCCCTATAAAGGATAGAATTAGATATTATAGGAGAACACATGAGATAAGATTATCTTACCTGAAGTAGAATGAACGCAGTCACTAAAGCTTTGATCCAACATGAAATGGGTTTAGAAGAGGAAAACCCATCTCTTGGATGCCTTATAGGAGAAAGGATTTGAGTTTTTGTTGAAATATGTTTATTATGGGTTAAAACAGAGGGTTTCAATATTTTTTTAAAAATTTAGGGAAATTAAAACTAATTTGGATGGTTTTATATTTAGGTATGTATGGATAGACAAATAATGGGCCCTAATAATATTCCCCTGCATCTTGGGTATATGGGTTAACCTATGATGGAGAATGTTTATTCAAAAAATTTTCCAACCATCCAATCTGTCACTTTACAAGGATTGAAATTTTGAAGGGGCTTTAAACACAGGATAGAAAAACTATGTATCGATTCTAGTATCTCACAATATGGTGCAATGAATTTTTATGCCAAACCACACATATTATTATAAACATGAAGAAACCATGAAAACACACTTGGAATTTAAAAATACTACAAATTTCACATGAAAATCCTCAAGAAAATAGATAACCAAAAGGAAATCAACACAAGCGTCAAAGAATACCTCAAAAAGGTAATATAATGGTACACTAGTTGAAACATTCCATGTTACCCTACTTATTATCTAGAATATAGCTCTCAAAACATAAAATATATATTTAGGTAGGTGGCCTAGCCAATAGATTACATGTATATCCCTGATCCGTTGAGTGGAATCCACAATCCTAGAATCTTGACTTTCATTTTGTTAACATATTCATCTATTTTTGTATTGAGAATACAATGAACATTAAATTCAATACATGTTTGACTAATTTTACCCATCATCATTATTAGTAATGTTGGATAATAAGAAGTTCTCTTAACTATAGATTGAACTGATATTTTTGTATGGTTTGTCTGATTTTTCAAAATGGATTGCTCATTAACTTCATTATTTATTCTATTATATTATTTATTATGCCTATATTTTCTTCTTTATAATTTCAGATGTATTGTTAATTTTATGTGGAATATTCATATGTGATTGGCCATGTGTTGATAAATAATTAACACATATTCCATTTATTGTTTATTCCATATAAAAATATGTGTTTTTAATTCAATTACATATTTGATCGTGATAGAGAATCCATAAAATTAAATACAATATATAATCATGCATAATAAAAAATAAATATTCATCATGGCCCAAAGATTTATCTTCAATTTTGTTTATTGAGTGGACAATAACAAAGCATTTTACCTTGGGGGAAACTCATTGATATTTTTTTGGATTGAGTTGCAATATTCCACCTCTATCATATGTGTCACCTAGGATGATATCACCCCACATTCTTTTTGAACCACCTCTTATTTCCTCATATCCATATCCATCCACATTCATTACTGACTTGTGTTTGGTGGAAAATATAATGGTTTAAGGGGATTTATAAAATTAAACCCTGAACATGAAGGACCATAAATAATAATAGGAGGTAATACATACATAATATTATTTTAATATATTCATTATAATTTAAAATTAATACTTGTAATAATTAAATTAAAAGAAATACAAACCATAGGCATGTCAAACAAGCTCATGATCATCCACATATGCAACTAATGCACACTCAATAAACTATCACTTTATTCAATAATTCTTAACAAAGATAAAAATAACTTTAATTAGTTAATTATCTTAATTATCTAATTAATTAATAATATTATCTTATTTTTCTACTAAAAAATTCATTAGATTCTCATCCACTATAATTTTAAAAAAATTGTAAAATTTTATTTTTTGAAATTAATTGCATAAATGGTGTGTTGTTCGAGGAATCATGGAATGTACCTATTAAAACTACTCGACATTGTCCTTGATTTTCATTATGAACTCACATGATATGTAGAAAAAATGCAATATAATGTAATTTTATTATATTTACTGTCAATAAATATCACAAAGGCACATGTTTTAGGTGGTCTGGATTATTTTAATATAAGTGGAGGAAATGATGAGTAAATACAATACAAGATGTGTAGTTATGAATTTTAGATAGAAATTATTTAATCTTTCTATATATATAACCTATAACACATTGTCTTCTCTAAATTTCTCAAACATGAACATGTTGTTATTATTTTTAATAGAGTAATTAATTAATTTTCTTTCATTATAAAATTATAGGAGACAAGATTTGTAATAAATATCTTTAGGCTATATATATTTCTATTCTATTTATACATGAAAACCTAACTAGTAATATGAATGTGTATCACCTGAAAATATTAATGAGGTGTAAAATGTTTATCCTTGTTACACATCATGTTTCCTCTTATTTTTATGATTTTCAGTGACATGTGTTATGTATTAATAAATATTTTATATTTGAATACACATCTTCCAGTATAAATATTCTAGAACAAAACAATTTGTAGCCTAGAAAACAACTTTTATCATATCCTAGTCAATATATTATTCATAATGATACCACATGTGATTAAATAGATTTCATGTCCAGTAAAATTTGAATCCTTATAGAGCATTGAACATCGAAACACTTTTTATACCATCATACGACACGTCCTATAGTATCATACTATCTAGAAAGAATCCTCATCACCGATAGGGGTTTTTTTGTGTCTTCTTTTTGTGTTATAATCCTATTCTTGGTTACAAAGGTGAATTAAAAGAAACAGGAAAAGATATATCAATTTTTAAATTAAGATAATGAATTTATCATAATTAAAAACATAATGTGAATGGATAAAATAGTAAACAATACATGTGTTATTAGACATTAGAAAATCATCACATCTATGCCACTTAATGGTTCCTAGTGTAATGGAATTACCTATTTCGTAGTGGAAAAGATGGATTTTTTGAGTTGTAAAAAATAATATCAAATTTTAATTATGATAAACTTGTTGATAATTAAATAATATCCATTAACTATTGATGATGAAAATTAAATCCAAATATATATGACTTTTTTCCATTAAATTAATATTTAATTAAGAAAAATTGTCTTACACTTGAGTAATTATTCCTATATATAAGTGGTTGATCATGTGAATATCATTAAGTTATGTATCCATTTTACTATGAGGATCCAAGGATTAAATCCATTTATTGGTTATCCACATATACTACTTCAATCTTGATGCATTTTGGATGGTACTCCAGGTGTTATCTTAACTATATTGATCATCTTTCATTTCATTCTTTTATCTCCCTAGAATACTTGAAGTATAATGGATTGATTCTTGTTAATGATCTCTCTTACCTGAATGGGAGGATTTGTAGTAATATCTTAGTATTATTATAGTAAACCCTATAGAATTATTCATTGGAAAGAGAGGTCTAAGAAGTGAATATTCCTTTCATTTCTATAGACTCCAATAACTAGGGTTTAAATGATGTGATATAATTTAGTATATATTGATCTAGGTTATAGAATTGGTGACTTCACATAGTACCACAAATAATCTCACAATCTATAGTGAACCCAGTGTATAAATAATAATAATATTATTATTATTATTTCCATCATATTCTCATGTCTCTTATATAATATAAATATCAATAAATACAAAAATATTTTATTAAATGTTATTTGATATATCCTTTACATGAGACTTGATGACATAGTATAAACTTCCTTCTCAGCACTTACTGACATTCAAATAATATATTTTATTCATTTGATATATAAATAAATATTTATAACCTTTCATTATTTATAGAATAAATATAAATTTTATTATTCAACTCACACAAAAATATATTGACTACAATTTGTAATATGTAAATATAGAAATATTATTATTCCATTGAATGTAAAACCAAATTTATTCCAATAATTATGATCCAAAAAAATTAATGGATATTAATAGAAACACAATTTGTGTAACATATTAGGATTCATCATTAATAGAATCAGGTTCGTTCACCTAAATTTATAAAGTAATGTCCAACAACATGTAATGGAAATCAAGAGGGTGATGTTAATATCAAAAATATGAAACCCATATATGAATTCTCATTGTGTGATATAATAACATTTTTTTGTTTTCCCATCAAGAGAGTTTCATACTTCTATGATCAACCTAAAGGCTTGACATGTCATTTCGTTCACTATATGGAATAAACCCATCATTACAGCATGGTAATATAATTTAAATATAATGTTTCACTCTAATAAAAGGTTTGAGATATTAAAATCCATAACAAATGAAGTGGAAAATACATCCTTTACTTATTAATTAATTACATATCACTAGCAACAGACCCAGTACTCTGAAATTAATTGTGAGCATATTTAATTATGATTTAAGAAAAAAAGTAAAAAATTAAATTCAAGATATGTATTAATAATAATATTTAGATTTTATCATAATCATATAAAAAATATAAGATAGGAATAAACAATGACACATAGAAATTTTGATTTCTTAAAAATTGATTCTTACTTATAATCTCTCACATAAGATATTAAAAACAGTGACATTCATGAGATAAGGTTTTATCCACCTATGAGTACTATAACTTTATATTTTTCAATATCTTTATCCCATAAGATAATTTCATAGGACCATATGGAATATATGTTTAAGAATATCACCATATCATATTAGGTTTTTCATCACATTGAGAACTTCTATAAGCTTCTAAATTTTGTAGATATTTTAGTGAAATATAAAATTAAATTTTTATATAATAATATTCAATATGTTATATGAAATTTTGTAATGTCTTCAAGGTGTAACTTTGATTGTGTTAAATCTTAAATGCACACATATTACACTCGTGGAAATCCAGTTAATACTTATTTCATCCCATTTATAGGTTTTACTCTTAAGAACAAAAGTGACACATCCACATCTACTTGAAAATATCCATGCATGGATTTATTTTATTTGAAAACCAAACTATCTTTAATTTAACATGACTCACGATGTTTTCAAATAATCAATATTATTATAAGGGTTCCTAATAATGTTTTCATATCCAATTTTTCAATAATAATGAAACCATTCTCAAATATCAAATATTGTGACAAAAAAAATTGAACTCATAAATATTACATCTCATTATTTGAATATTATCTAGATATCATTATGATACATTCTAGGACCATAAACATTTATTGTATTTTAATGAGTAGATATATAAATCAAAGGTACAAAAATGAACTACATAATACCCCAATAAGTCCCTCAATACTAGATCCCTTTATGGACATATCACACAGAAACCCATTCGTCATATATTGGGGAATTAGAAATAATAGAAATAGTGGTTTTAGATTCTTTGTATGAGAAAATAAGGGGTATATCAATGAAAACCTAAATAGATCATCAAAATAATGGTATGATAACATGATATTAACATTGAAAAATCCATAACTAGAATATTCTAATTAATAATTATGATTTTTCATATAAATCCTTATTTTTCAACACACATGAATCACAATAGAATATAACAACATGATCCATACTAGAATAAAATCAGAAGAAGATAATGTCTTAAGAGAGTGTAATAAAATGTGGTATAAGAATATTATTAGAAATAAAACATCAAGCATACCCACCAACACTATTATCATATGTTGGGAATAGGATAACCACATTTGTATGTAATTTGAGATTTGGATGACCTCCAATTTACCATATTTTAGGATTTGTATAGTCTTTATTATGAACTATTTTATAATTGGTATGACCTTTAATATACCCTTTTATATAATATAACATTAATCATTAACAAATTAATTCAAGTTATATCACATACCCACCTATCCTTTAATCCTAATATATTCATATGTTTATGATAAGATCAAGAAAAAAATAGATTAGCACATCACAATGAATTTTTTTTTCAATAATAATTTATAATAATAATAATAAGTAATTGAGAGATATTATGATTTTGGTATCGTTTGACCATATCCCTAGGGAATAATAATTAATATCCTTGGATTTTTTCATAGATAAAAAATTATTGTAAAATATTTGTGGAGTATTTCTTTTGGAAAACACACTTTTATTTAAAATATAAATAATTAAAAATTTTGAGAGATTTTTTTACTAAGAAATTAACCATGGAATCTTTTAAAGTAGGACTCAATGTAATGGGATGTTAGGACATATAGAAAATCTATTTCTATAGTGTACATTAAGAAATGATACTTGATTCATACTACTGGAAAAAATACCTCATTCATAAATAAATAAGAATATTCCCATTAAACCATTTTATTGAGAGAAAAACATGGTTTAAAGGAATTTAAAAACATATAATATAAAAGTGAAACATTTTATATATAATTTTACTGAATCACATATATGTATGAAATTAATTCCTAGTCGAATAATAAAACAATGTTGGGTTTCTATATAAAAATTAGTCGGAAATTGTTAGTATATAGAGAAAAAAAATGAAAAGAAACATATAATTTATATAAATAACTATATTAAGAGAAATATAGTGATGTATATGAGATAGATATAATGCAATTTTATCCAAAAAATTGCATTAACTATCCCTAAAAAATTGATATTATAATAGAAAACCCTTATATCCACTTTGATTTTCATTATAAACACTCTAAATTCGGGTATAATAATTCTAAATTGGTTAAAATTTTATAAATGAACCATATTAATATACATAATACAAAATATGTTCTACTAATAACATTTGAACACACATTACTTAATAATTATTTTTTAAAATTTTTATTTCGATATTCATGAATTTTCAAATCGCAAATTATAGTACTTGTACTTTGACCAGGGTTGTATCAACATGGAAATTTTAATCATGATATAAATATAAAATATATATATATATAACCATGCATATAATTTATAGATATATAAATGAATCTAACCATTTATGGAGATGTTAGTCCATATGTACACATGAACACTGTTTTAGTTTTTTAACAAATAAAAGGAAAGAATGATAAATAATATATTGTCATTATATAATAATAATTATTTCATAAATATCATATCTATTTATTAAATACATAAATGTTGGGTTTTTAGAGATAATAATTTATATCTCTACATGGAGGTGGGTGTCCACACATACACATGAGCGATACTTCCATTTTACATTTAATGGATTAGATCTGGAAAGTGGTCATTCCATCATCATTATAACATCTCACTCTATATATGTTTCTTGATGAATTTGAATACAAGGTATTTCATGTAGATAAATAATGTGGAAGAATGCATAAAATTAAAAGATATTGATAAATATTCGTTCAACTTCATTTGGAGTACCCCTTTGGATTATTCCTTATGCTTTGAACGACAGATCTTACAAGATGAAAAGAGGCATTGTAATGATGGAAATGATTCTAATAAGGTGTTGGGTAGAGATTTTTTGATCTAGAATTCACCATAATCTTGAATGAAGATGAATAATATGTTACCTTGTATATGTGGGGGGGCGGTTAATCCCATGCATTTACCTAAAATATTTAAACACTAAAATATCAGTTTCATGGGAAAATAGATCACCTGAATGGCCCGAAGGCCATAATTTTTATTGATTTTTTGATAACCCCCCTTTCTAGGAATGGGGGGGAACCCTTACAAGGACTGTAGGATCAGAGATTACATGGCCTGTAGGCTTAGGAGATTACATGGCCCGAAGGTCTTAGGGAATTCAACTAGAATATCTACAAGGGACTTCCCCTCCACAGTATCTGCATCATGATAGTAGCTCTCCACATTTTCATGCCCATATGGCTAGGCTTCCCATACAATCATTGGCTGGTACTGAGGGCATAGTCATACCCTCTCATTCTGACAATCCATTTGGCTCTTCTCTGGTGAGTTCACCTGCTCTGAATCCTCTTCTAGGGCTCCTCCTTTTTTGTAGTGTGTCTAGGGCCTGCATTCATGTGGCACGAAGGCCTTGGGGTGGCACTAAGGACTTAATGTGGGCCAAAGTCCTTGAGAATAAACTGACCCGAAGGTCTTGGGTGGCCCTAAAGCCTTGTAGGACCTGAGGATCAAACAGGTGTCCCAGAGGCCCATATGGATGAATAGTTCCAACTGCTACAGTACCAAACACTACCTGCTACAGTACTGTTACAGTAACCCAAAAATATTCCCCCACCCGGATTTGATCTCGTGTCTCTTGGATGCACCTAACGAGTCCCCACTAACAAGGTTGAGGCTCTTGTGCATGGGAAATAGATCAAATTAGAAAAGAATTAAAATTTATGACAATAATGTCTCTATATTTCAATTTAATAATAATAATATTACAATATTATTTGGAAATGATACCCTTATCTCCTCTTTTATCCCTTCGTAAACCAGTTTAATCCTAAACTGTGGTATCGAAATATTACTATTTTTACTATTCATTATGACCTAAAATAAAGGATTCCTCAATAAAAAAATTTCAATAACTTATTTAAAATATGGAATACATTTTACTAGTTTAATTTTAATACTTGTCAGTAATTAATTTTTGAATTATTGTGTGAGAACCAATTAAAACACATTTTTATTAAAAATGTATTTTTAAGAATAATATTGAATCCCCATTTCTTAATTTCCTTATATAAACTATATAATAATTGTTAAAATATTTTATTGAATATAAAACCATTAAATTTTGTTAAAAAATTATAAAAAATAATATTTTATTATTTTATTATTTTAGAGACAAATTTTACATATAAAAAAGTTTATGAAAAATAATTGTTTTTAACATTAAATGATTATATCTTCTTTTTTATCCTTTACATAGCTAATGTATGGGTTATTTTCATACATCACTAAAAAAATTCACTAAATTTTATTATTAAAAGTTGTTATTATGGTTTTTATCGATAATAAAATATAATATATAGAAAATTACATTTCATCGGATAAATGTGTCTTTCAATCATTAATTGATTTTATTAAAATTGAGTGCTTAACATATTTTTTACCAATATAAATATATTTCATAAGGTGCTTAATCATAGTAATACCTACCCATAAAATTTCTAGGTTATTAATATATATTATAACAATGATTCATTTAGATTTGGGGTTTCATATAATATAAGCTATCAAATATATCATGTTTATTTTAATAGAAACACATTTAAAATCATCAGGTTATACACTCATTGACTCTTTAACTAAAATTTAAAAGTGTTATGGACAATAAGAAACAAAATTTACTATATATTTATATAAATATACATTAAAAAAATTAGGTTTAAATATTCATTCATGACATGGCTTAGAATTAATAAAAACTATTAACTGAGTCAGATAACATATTTTAACACTGATACATTAACTTTTTGTTGGCCACACAACTAACTATCATTTAGAAATTTAGAAAATCTATATAATACCTAGTATATTAACAGATCCTTGAATCTTTTCCATGAAATAACCTAATATTTTTTTGTCTCGATAGTGGAATTCCACTAATGCAATCTCTGATCCTCTAATAATAAGGTAACGAACATTAGATTTAGAGACTTTGGGAGATCAAGATAGATAAAGATCCCAAAATCATCCCAAAATCATTCCAATAACTCTCTACAATATGATATCTCAAGGATGTTATGAGGATTAAAAATTTGGTATTTTAAATCAAAGCCTTAAGGATATGCATGATGAGACAGTACCTAGAGTCACACTATAGAAGCAGTTAGAGGGATAAACTCTAAAATAATTTGATCAACTGAAGGATATAAATTTGGATAAAACCAGAAAAAATATCATTGAAATTCATTCTAGATTGGAGGTCAGTGTACTCCATAGACATGAAACAAAAATTATCAATCAAAAAACCCCATTAGTTGAAACTTGGTACCCGAATTTCAAATAATAAATTAAAACTCAAAATAACAATTGAAGAATTATTATACCAATAAATAAGAAACATCAAAATTATACTCATTTATCAAAAATATTTAATAATATAAAATGTTATATCATTTATGTAATATGATTTTAAAAATTAATTGTAGAAGTAATTGTAAAAGTTAAAGATAATTTTTAGAAATTAGATGTTTAATAATTTTATTATATGGAAATTATGTATATATATAAATGAATACTCTTATATTTAACCATATGAATATACTTGGGGATTTACTTACCAAAACACATATATATTTATATAAATTCAAAAAATACAAAAATTCACATAAAATAACACATTTCAAACAATTTTTTAAAATAATTTAATGATATTTTAAAAAAATCTTTCTAATAAAAATTATCAAATTAAAATCCTCTCTATAATTTAAATTGAACATTTATTATCATTTATTATTTTCTAAAAATCATTTCTTTCCATTTTCACCTAACTAATAGTTTTTGTTAGGAAAAAACAATTCTTAAGCCCATGAATCAGTAAATACTCAATGAAATACCCCAAAATAATAATAAAATAATACAATGGTGAAATAATTTTACTAATACATAAAATTATCACCAAAATAATATTGAAAAAACTAATACACATGAGTTGAAAAGAAAGAGATCATGTGCCAATCGGAAAAAGTTTATAGGAGGCTAATGGGTCTGTATAAACTATTTTAGAAATAATTCTCAATATCAATTAGTCCTATGATTTCGCGAATAAATACACTAAAAAATATGTAGAATATCAAAATAGTTCATAAACTATCAATGAAAAAAAAAATTTCTCATATAAAAATAAAATGCCATTAAGATAAATAATAAACAAACATTTATATGTGACACAAACATCTCATACTAAATATAAAACCAAAGAATCATCTTATATATTTGATGATCAAGGACTTACTCTTGACTAGCCACTTGAACTCTAAATTTCCACAAAACTACCAAATATATCTAAAATAAAAAAGGGAGACTTAAATACTTAGGCTATTATAAGAATCGGGTCCTCTGATACAACTTGTCATAAACATGCCCAATATTTCCCCAGAAATGAAAATATAATTTGCCCATGATGAGGGACAATTGGTTTTCCCATTAATCTCAAGATGGATACATATTATAGGGAATATCATGAGTAGCAATGGAAATAAATTCACTCATAATAAATATTAATTACAGGAACACCAACCAAACACACAAAGTGAGAACTCTATAACATGGATAATAAAATAATCAAAATAATTAATAATAAATCAAAAACAAAACAAAAAATTCAATATTGTATATAAAACGAAAAACATAAAATGTAACAACCTGAGATTTTATAAGATACATTATTTTTAATTTCATTCATATCTTCTGTTGTACAATACACCAAGATTACCTTGCGCTATACGCAACACCGTATTAGCTTGCAGTATACGCAACACTTTTCTTGGCTCTTGTTACACACAATTTCAAGTTCGTTTGATAGAAGTTATTCTACGCAACATTGAGTGTATATATATATATTCAATGTATAAATAAATTATGGTAGGAATCTATTATACGCAAAAAAAAAAGGAGTCGTGCACTACACGCAACCCTGACTTGGCATGCATTACACGCAATCGCGACCTTCCTCGATATGGTGTGTTGTACGCAATACCGGGATTTACTAAACAACGATATATTATTATAATATTGTTTTGAACTAGCCGTTATGAATAGTGTTTACTAAATTTTTAATTTTATAACATTATTATTCATCTCAAACATTTTCTAGAACATGGTATTAGAACAAAATAAATTTTTTGGGTAAAATAAGTATTTTTCAAAAAATGCAGTTTTGCCACCTTTTGATGGCACACCCACTTTAAATCTAGTTTTTGAGATGTTTATAAGTTCAATTTGACAAAATAAAATTCTTCTTTTGACTCAGGATATAAAAATTTACATTAGATAAAGTTTTGATATTTTCCCGATAACTTTCATATTTTAATGAATAGTAAAAACACGCTATATTTTAATTAAAAACAACATTTTTCATCGTAATATCTTATGTGGTTAAATTATAATATTGAATGGTTTCAAAGTATAAATAGAATATATTTTTACCATTTAATATAATGTATGTCATTATCATTGATTTTACCTTGAATTCGTAGGTTAAATCAATTCAATCTTTTGCAATGTTTTAAAGAAAAATCCGTTTTCTTTCGACAACGTGATTAATTTTAATTTAATTTCTGCAACTTTTGTGTATTGAATTTGGAAAAATGGATTCCATATTTGGAATCAGTGGATCCAAATTATGTTAATAAGCTACTTTTTATTTTTGGGAATTATGAATAGTAACTACGGTAAATTTTATTTACCATAGTTAAAGGTAAATCGGGTAATTAAGGGTAAATATAATATTTTAAAATTACACTAAAAAATGTCAAAATTCTATTGGATGACTAAAAGTAGACCCATATCACCTAAGTGTCGGATTAGATTCATTTAATTAAATTTTATCAATGAAAATAATTTAATTATTATTAAAACCAAAGAATGTGACAACATGTCACTTTCTTAAATCTTATAAGTATAATAATTTTACTTTAGTGATAATCTTCATGAAACTTAGAACATGAATAGTCTCCAGAAATCTAATACAATTATATACATCATAGGAATTTATTTAGAATTTTTAGAGATTAAATAATTATCATTTATTATGACACAAATATGATGCAGTAATTGTCTTATAAATGAAATATTGACATAATTAATGTTATAAATGACCAAATAAATGTAATTTGATACTTTTTATGACTTACACTAATTTTCTAGGTTAATATGAAATGTTATTGTTGATTTAAGTAACTTTTTTAGAACTTATCATTCTATTATGAATTTAATAAAAAACATGTACCAAATAGTGTCAAAATTGACATAAATTATTTTTTAAAACAAATATTATATTATTAGTTGTTATTTAATTCCTAAAAATCTAAGGATATGCGAAATGACTTAGAAAAGTATAGATATTTTAATAATAAACAACTTTGGATTATTTTGGCTTGATATAGTAAGTTTATTAACCTTATAGTGTAAGAAAACAAGATGACACGGTAAAAGTCAAATTATCTAACTTAAAGTTAAATCTAAATGATAAGGTTAAAATTGATACCTAAACTTTTCTAAATTCAATTGGATGAGAGGATTTCGACCCATCCCAACTTTAGCTTCGAAATAAGACCCTCTGGAACCATTATAGACCGAATTTGACCTTATTATAAAATAATATTTTGAGATTTTCCTAAGGTGCCCCTCTCCCCCCTTATAAAAGGGCACCTCCTCCCTCTCTTCCTCACAACACCTTGAGCTTTCAATATCATCCAACCTCTGCCAAATTCTCTTCTCAGCTTCCCTATTATCATCCTAGAGGTCCTGGTATTCTTCAATGACCATCTTTAGTTCATTAAGTGGATGTTAAGAAATGGCGCGTCAAAAAGAGGTAATATCCATTACCGATCTTTTTCAATTTCTTTCTTCATAAACTTATTCTTCTTTAGTTGTTTCATGATAAATTAATAACATAAGTATTTATTATATACTGATATGTTATTATAAATATGAAACAACTCTAATTAACCTTCTATCCATCCTACGGAAAAAGGAAATCATCGCGCGTGCGTACGTACAGAATATTGTCTCCACGCTGTGCCGTAATCTATTTTCCGCTACCACCTTAATTGGATGGGTATAATAGTGTAATGAGTAAATATATATGATTATTATAAAGTTATATTGATATGTAAATAGTATACATTCACTTCAACACAAGTTCACGTTCATGAGAACGATATCATCGCTCGTGCGTACGTATGGACTACTGTCTCCACGACACGATGAGATTCATTCTCCACATTAACCATTCATGAATGATTATAAAGTATATATAATGAATAATAATGAAATATATGACATGTTAAATCTACTGGATTTATGTATATATATATATGTATGTCATCTACTTACTTCCATTCAAGACAATAAGGAAAGGAAAACAGCGTTCATGCGTACGTACGGACTACCGTCTCCATGAACGGTGTGTTTCATTTCATTTATCTATATTATATATATATATACTGAATATATATGATATATAAATCATGTTTTATATTCTTTAAGTAATTAAATCATTATATAAGTAATAATAATGTCAAGAACAACAAGTCCAAACACCTACGATAAATGAAACGATTTTACCCAAAACTCTTCTTTAACATGGAATTCACAAAAGAACGGGTAATATAAAGTCATAAGTGAACCATATATGATACAATAAAAATTAATATGATTCTTTAATAAGTTAATGACATTATTTAAATCAATATACCGGAGGTTCGGACACTTACGAAACAAATCGCACTTAAGGTAAGGGAAATATCACAATCTCATTTTTATCTGAGATTGTTTATTCGTAAGTATTTACTGGGGTGTATCTTATCATCCACATCCATGTTTCATCAATATGTAATATTATTTCCATCCACCTACAATTGTTTAAATCCATTTTTACCCTTCGGTGAGTTTTTATTAAAAGATATGAAAGGAATCTTTTGTCGTTTTTCGTACGAGGTACTTTTTGACTTTTCCGACAAAAATACGAAGAATGTTTTTTTAACTTATACGACATGAATGGATTTTTAAAACATTATTTCCAAGAAGAATCCTTTACAAGTTTTCAAGTTTATTTTTAAACAACATCATTTAGTTTAGAGTTTTATGACATGTTAAGAAAGGAAAAATGTTTTTGAAGAAGAAAGGATATTTTCCTCAAGAATGGAGTTCAAGAGTTTTATCAAAATTATTTTCCATATAAGATAATATAGGGTTATGTTTCTATCCCTATTATTACATGGATTTGATTATGTTGTGAAGGAAATATTTTTATGAATTCCTTTATCTTATATGAATTGTTTTATGATGTCACGATGTTTAAGATTCCCATTTTTATTACATGGGTTATGAAATGATGTATGATTTATGACTTTGTGGCACACATAAGAATGGTATCATTATAAGATGGGTGGGACCTATATCTCCCTCCAATTCATTGGGTAAAGATTTTATATCTCATGATATAGACATGGCTGGAACGGTAGGTTATACCCGTTCAGTGAAACAGGACTGAAACGAGGGTGACTCGGTTCAGAAATGGACTTTGTCCACTATGATAGTCTTGTCAATGAGTCTTGACTAATAAGATATGATTATCTATGATTATGTGTGTATGTCACAAAGTTTCATGTTTTAAGTTATGATTATTGTGATTAAATTTCACTACCATGATTTATCCCATGTTATGAAATTATAATCTCTTTTGCAGGTTAAGATTTCCAAAAGTTATGTGCTTATGTATATGATGTGATTGATATTTCTTTTGATTACCCTTACTGAGCATTTGAGCTCACCCTTTTATGTTTTCTTTTCCCCAGGACAAAAAGAAAGGATTTAGGTTTAGAAAAAAAAGATGATATTTATGGGAGATGTAGAAGATCTTTCACCATGATTAGAAGATTATATTCCGAGTTTCCAAAGACACTAAACTATTACAGTCCTTGTGTGTGTGTTTTTGTTATGTACTAAGTATTCTGCAAAAGTAATGTAATGTCCATGTACGTCAGGCCTCGGGTTTCTACAGTTGGTATCAGATGAAAGGTTTAGTCAACCTTTGGAAACTAGGATGAAAAAACGTTATTGAGATCCCTAGAGATATTTATAAGGTATGTCTAGAGATGTCCCTAAGGATAAGTATATGTATAGGATACAGTCCTATAACTATGGTAACGATCATAGAATTTAACCTAAGATGTTAGATATTGAGGATACTTCCCCTTTATTATGTTGTTTTCCCTAGCATGATTTTTGCCTCTCACACTATTCTTTTTGGGTTTTAGACAATGGCTGGAACCCGAAGGAACCGTGTTGATCACTGTAATGGACAATGCAATGATTGTCCTCCTGAACAAACAAATGTTATGGGAGATGGAGTGAAAAATCTTATTGCTATACTTACACAATCTATGAATCATTCTGGACTTCCAAATGAGCAGAGAAGGGAACAATATTCTATTGAGTCTTTCATGAGGCAACGTCCACCTTTTTCAGTGGGTCTTTCGGTCCACTTATTGCTGAACAATGGATCAGTACCACTGAAAAGATATTTTCAGTTCTTCAATGTTCTAAACATGATAATGCCATCTTAGCGGTATATCGTTTGGAAGGTGAAGTTTATCAATTGTGGAATCTTATCAAGAATACGAGGCCAGGAGATGAAATTGAGTCCATGGAATGGGACGAGTTCAAGAACTTATTTTTCAATAAGTACTTCCCTCGTATTCTTCGAACAAAGATGGAGAAGGAGTTTCTTGAACTAAAGCAAAAGGATGATGAATCCGTTGGTGTATACGAAGCGAATTTTACAAGGCTTTCAAGGTATGCATCTGGCTTTATCATCCAACCTAAAAGTAAAGTTGATCGATTCTTTAGTGGCTTAAAACCAAATCTTAGAAGGGCATTAGCTATAAGAGATTTCAGTAGCTATGAAGAAATTGTGCTTTGTGCTATCAAGGTAGAAATGGAAGTTGGTGTTACTTTTCCATCTCATAGTTTTGACAAGAAACGAAAGATGGAGTTCAAGGAGAAATCTCAGAATAATTTTGAAAAGAAGATGAATGTTTCCTTATGCTCAATGTGTGGAAAGAAGCATGGTGGAGATTGTCTTAAAGGGACAAGTAAATGTTTCAAATGTGGAAAGGAAGGTCATCAGGCATTTAAATGCCGCAATGATTGGAAGAATATGTCTAATGATGAAAACAAAGGAAGGGATACACAGAATGAACCTACTTCACATCAATGTTTCAAGTGCAACGAGATGGGACATTATGCCAATAAATGCCCTAATCCAAGGGTTAGTGATGATCGACATGAGAAACCACTTAAGGAAAAGGACAAAGGGATGTCACATGCTATCACCATTGGAGATGTTGAATATGACAATGATGTGGTGGAATGATTAGGTGTTTATGTAATGGGATTCCAAAATAATGTTGAGTATTTGAATATTTATGTATTGGTCTATTATGGTCTTCAATAATTTTATGGTACCGATAACCATGGAAATTGATTGAGATATTTTTGGAGAAAAGATGATATGCGCATAATGAAGGGAAAATGAGAAAATGACATATTTGACAGTATTCATGAGCTCATGATTGATATAAGGACTAAGTGATATCATGGTTTGAGTATATAGAATTTTGAGGATTTTGGTATGTGGAAAGTGTTAACTTTAAACTGCATTCATGTTTTCACTATGGTTCAATGGGTATTAAAGGGAACACATGATTAAGGCCTTTGAATGTTTGGAATGTGACCAAGAAGACATATCTTATGATATATGGGGATCAACGATGGTATTAAATCTCTGGTAATCGTTTTCACTATATTATGAGAGTGGACTGCAATATTATGGATAAGCCTAAAGATTGGAATGGACTATGTTGGACATAAGTTAGTATTGTTTAAGGATAAAAGTTTTTTCGATATTATTGGTGGGATGTTATAGTAATATAGTTTTATAAAAAGGACAACCTGCAGGACAGGCGACAGCCCATCGCGTCGGACAAGGCTGTGGGAATCGAACCCACAACCGAAGTGCGACTGGCCTTTATCGCATACCAATGGCCTACAAGAAGTCCCTGTTTAGTAGAATCTAGTTTTATAATATTAAGTAGTATGATATATGATGTATAAGTCCATTTTAGGAACCATATATGATTAATCTCATTATTGATGGATTTATGTATTTTTTGATAACTTTTCTAACCTTTTGTTTGAGACAGATGGAATGACCCATCATTCTATCACATGATCTGCTAACACATCACGAATAACAAATTCAACTTCATTTCATTAAGGGATGAAGTGGAAATTGTTCAATTCATGAACAACAATGAGATTGTACCAAAATCATGCAAGTATTTCTTTTAGTTCATCAACTTTAGGGAAATGATCTTGAAAAGCAAAAATGTTGTCCTAGTTCCCTTATATCCGATTAGTCAGATGGTACCTTAGATCATCACAAATCAATAGCTTTGTGATTGTTGGATTTTCCATAGCCATGTTCTCTACCACTCTCCATCAGAACATGGTGGTTAGATTTCTCTTTCATATCCATATATTCACCTATGTGGAAACCCAGTGATTAGTTTATTTGGGTAACCGTTACGTTTCATACTTTTGTTTTTAATGATTGGTTTTTGTATTCCTTTTTACAATGTGGGTTTCTATTAAAGAAACATTCTAGTAGTAAACCATTTATAACCCCGACGAATTTCGAGGGTGAAATTTATTTTAAGGGGGGTAGAATGTAACAACCCGAGATTTTATAAGAATACATTATTTTTAATTTCATTCATATCTTCTGTTGTACGATACACCAAGATTACATTGCGCTATACGCAACACCGTATTAGCTTGCAGTATACGCAACACTTTTCTTGGCTCTTGTTACACACAATTTCAAGTTCGTTTGATAGAAGTTATTCTACGCAACATTGAGTGTATATATATATATATATATTCAATGTATAAATAAAATATGGTTGGATTCTATTATACGCAACAACAAAGGAGTCGTGCACTACACGCAACCCTGACTTGGCTTGCATTACACGCAATCGCGACCTTCCTCGATAGCGTGTGTTGTACGCAATACCGAGATTTACTAAACAACGATATATTATTATTATATTATTTTGAACTATCCGTTATGAATAGTGTAAACTAAATTTTGAATTTTATAACATTATTATTCATCTGACACATTTTCTATAACATGGTATAAGAACTAAATAAATTTTTTGGGTAAAATAAGTATTTTTCAAAAAATGCTGTTTTGCCACCTTTTGATGGCGCACCCACTTTAAATCTAGTTTTTGACATGTTTATAATTTCAATTTGACAAAATAAAATTCTTCTTTTGAATCATGATATAAAAATTTACATTTGATAAAGTTTTGATATTTTCCCAATAACTTTCATATTTTAATGAATAGTAAAAACACGGTATATTTTAATTAAAAACAACTTTTTTCATCGTAATATCTTTTGTGGTTAAATTATAATATTGAATGGTTTTAAAGTATAAATAGAATATATTTTTACCATTTAATATAATTTATGTCATTAGAATTGATTTTACCTTGAATTCGTAGGTTAAATCAATTAAATCTTTTGCAATGTTTTAAAGAAAAACCCGTATTCTTTCGACAACGGGATTAATTTTAATTTAATTTCTGCAACTTTTGTGTATTGAATTTGGAAAAATGGATTCCATATTTGGAATCAGTGGATCCAAATTACGTTAATAAGCTACTTTTTATTTTTGGGAATTATGAATAGTAAATACGGTAAATTTTATGTAGCATTGTTAAAGGTAAATTGGGTAATTAGGGGTAAATATAATATTTTAAAATTACCCTAAAAAATCTCAAAATCCTATTGGATGACTAAAAGTAGACCCATATCACCTAAGGGTTGGATTAGATTCATTTAATTAAATTTCTTCAATGAAAATAATTTAAATATTATTAAAACCAAAGAATGTGACAACATGTCACTTTCTTAAATCTTTTAAGTATAATAGTTTTACTTTAGTGATAATCTTCATGAAACTTCGGACATGAATCGTCTCTAAAAAGTAAATACAATTATCTACATCATAAGAATTTGTTTAGAATTTTTAGGGATTAAATAATTATCATTTATTATGACACAAAGATGATGCAGTAATTGTCTTATTAATGAAATATTGACATAATTAATGTTATAAATGCCCAAATAAATGAAATTTGAGACTTTTTATGACTTATACTAATTTTATTGGTTAATATGACATGTTATTGTGGATTTAAGTAACTTTTTTAGAACTTATCATTCTGTTATGAATTTCATAAAAATCATGTACGAAATAGTGTCAAAATTGACATAAATTAGTTTTTAAAACAAATATTATATTATTGATTGTTATTTAATTAATAAAAATCTACAGTTCGGTAAAATGACTTAGATAAGGATATAGATATTAATAATAAACAACTTTGGGTTCTTTTGGCTTGATATAGTTAGTTTATTAACCTTATATTGTAAGAAAACAAGAAGTCACGGTAAACGTCAAATTATCTAACTTAAAGTTAAATCTAAATGATAAGGTTAAAATTGATTAATAAACTTGTCTAAATTCTATTGGATGGGAGTATTTCGACCCATCCCAACTTTAGCTTCGAAATGAGACCCTTTGGAACCATTATAAACCGAATTTGACCTTAATATAAAATAATATTTTGAGATTTTCCTAAGGTGCCCCTCTCCCCCCTTATAAAAGGGCACCTCCTCCCTCTCTTCCTCACAACACTTTGAGCTTTCAATCTCGGCCCTCATCTGCCAAATTCTCTTCTCCACTTCACTAGTATCATCCTAGAGGTCCTGGTATTCTTCAAAGACCATCCTTAGTTCATTGAGTGGATGTTAAGAAAAGGCGCGTCAAAAAGAGGTAATATCCATTACCGATCATTTTCAATTTCATTCTTCTTAAACTTATTCTTATTTAGTTGTTTCATGATAAATTAATAACATAATTATTCCTTATATACTGATATGTTATTATAAATATGAAACAACTCTAATTAACCTTCTATCCATCCTACGGAATAAGGAAATCACCGCGCGTGCGTACGTACGGAATACCGTCTCCACGCCGTGGTGTAATCTATTTTCCTCCACCACCTTAATTGGATGGGTATAATGGTGTAATGAGTAACTATATATTATTATTATAAATTTATATTGATACTGAAATAGTATCCATACACTTCAACACAATTTCACGATCATGAGAACGATATCATCGCTCGTGCGTACGTACGGACTACTGTCTCCACGACGCGATGAGATTCATTCTCCACATTAACCATTCATGAATGATTATAAAGTATATATAATGAATAATAATGAAATATATGACATGTTAAATCTACTGGATTTATGTATATATATATGTATGTCATCTACTTACTTCCATTCAAGACAATAAGGAAAGGAAAACAGCGTTCATGCGTACGTACGGACTACCGTCTCCATGAACGGTGTGTTTCATTTCATTTAACTATATATTATATATATATATATACTGAATATATATAATATATAAATCATGTTTTATATTCTGGAAGTAATTAAATCATGATATAAGTAATAATAATGTCAAGAACAACAAGTCCAAACACCTACGATAAATGAAACGATTTTACCCAAAACGCTTCTTTAACATGGAATTTACAAAAGAAGGGGTAATATAAAGTCATAAGTGAACCATATATGATATAATAACAATTAATATGATTCTTTAATAATTTAATGACATTATTTAAATCAATATACAGGAGTTTCGGACACTTACGAAGCAAATCGGACTTAAGGTAAGGGAAATATCACAATCTCATTTTTATCCGAGATTGTTTATTCGTAAGTATTTACTGGGGTGTATTTTATCATCCACATCCATGTTTCATCAATATGTAATATTATTTCCATCCACCTACAATTGTTTAAATCCATTTTTACCCTTCGGTGAGTTTTTAGTAAAAGATATGAAAGGAATCTTTTATCGTTCTTCGTACGAGGTACTTTTTGACTTTTCCGACAAAAGTACGAAGAATGTTTTTTTTAACTTATACGACATGAATGGATTTTTAAAACATTATTTAAAAGAAGCATCCTTTTCAAGTTTTCAAGTTTATTTTTAATCAACTTCTTTTAGTTTAATGTTTTATGACATGTTAAGAAAGAAAAAATGTTTTTGAAGAAGAAAGGATATTTTCCTCAAGAATGGAGTTCAAGAGTTTTATCAAAATTATTTTCCATCTTAGATAATATAGGGTTATGTTTCTATCCCTATTATTACATGGATTTGATTATGTTGTGAAGGAAATATTTTTATGAATTCCTTTATCTTATATTAATTGTTTTATGATGTCACGATGTTTAAGATTTCCATTTTTATTACATGGGTTATGAAATGATGTATGATTTATGATTTTGTGGCACACATAAGAATGGTATAATTATGAGATGGGTGGGACCTATATCTCCCTCCAATGCATTGGGTAAAGATTTTAAATCTCATGAGATAGACATGGTTGGAACGGTAGGTTATACCGGTTCAGTGAAACAGGACTGAAACGAGGGTGACTCGGTTTAGAAATGGACTTTGTCCACTAAGATAGTCTTGGCAATGAGTCTTGACTAATAAGATATCATTCTCTATGATTATGTGTGTATGCAACAAAGTTTCATGTTTTAAGTTATGATTATTGTGATTACATTTCACTTCCAGGATTTATCCCATGATATGAAATTATGATCTCTTTTGTAGGTTAAGATTTCCAAAAGTTATGTGCTTATGTATATGATGTGATTGATATTTCTTTTGTTTACCCTTACTGAGCATTTGAGCTCACCCTTTTGTGTTTTCTTTTCCCCAGGACATAAAGAAAGGATTTAGGTTTAGAAAAAAAAAATAAGATCATTATGTGAGATGTTGAAGATCTTTCACCATGATTAGAAGACTATATTCCGAGTTTCAAAAGACACTAAACTATTACGGTCCTTGTGTGTGTGTTTTTGTTATGTACTAAGTATTCCGCAAAAGTAATGTAATGTCCATGTACGTCAGGCTTCGGGTCTCTACAGTTGGTATCAGAGGAAAGGTTTAGTCAACCTTTGGAAACTAGGATGTGAAAACGTCAGTGAGATCCCTGGAGATATTTCTAAGGTATGTCTAGGGATGTCCCTAAGGATAAGTATATGTATAGGATACAGTCCTAGATCTTCGGTAACGATCATAGAATTTAACCTAAGATGTTAGATATTGAGGATACTTCCCCTTTATTATGTTGTTTTCCCTAGCATGATTTTTTCCTCTCACACTATTCTTTTTTGGGTTTTAGACAATGGCTGGAACCCGAAGGAACCGCGTTGATCACTATAATAGACAATGCAATGATTGTCCTCCTGAACAAACAAATGTTATGGGAGATGGAGTGCAAAATCTTATTGTTATACTTACACAAGCTATGAATCATTCTGGACTTCCAAATGAGAAGAGAAGGGAACAATATTCTATTGAGTCCTTCATGAGGCAACATCCACCTTCTTTCAGTGGGTCTTCTAATCCACATGTTTCTGAACAATGGATTAGTAACACTGAAAAGATATTTTCAGTTCTTCAATGTTCTGAACATGATAAAGTCATCTTAGCGGTATAACGTTTGGAAGGTGAAGCTGATCAATGGTGGAATCTTATCAAGAATACGAGGCCAAGAGATGAAATTGAGTCCATGTAATGGGACGAGTTCAAGAACTTATTTTTCAATAAGTACTTCCCTCGTATTCTTTGAACAAAGATGGAGAAGGAGTTTCTTGAACTAAAGAAAAAGGAGGATGAATCTGTTGGTGTATACGAAGTGATTTTTACAAGGCTTGCAAGGTATGCATCTTGCTTTATCATCCAACCTGAAAGTATAGTTGATCGATTCTTCAGTGGCTTAAAACCAAATCGTAGAAGGGTATTAGCTATAAGAGACTTCAGAAGCTATGAAGAAATTGTGCGTTGTGGTATCAAGGTAGATATGAAAGTTGGTGTTACTTATCCATCTCATGGTTTTGACAAGAAACGAAAGATGGAGTTCAAGGAGAAATCTCAGAATAATGGTGAAAAGAAGATGAATGTTTCCTTATGCTCAAAGTGTGGAAAGAAGCATGGTGGAGATTGTCTTAAAGGGACAAGTAAATTTTTCAAATGTGGAAAGGAAGGTCATCGGGCATTTGAATGCCGCAATGATGGGAAGAAGATGTCTAATGATGAAAACAAAGGAAGGGATACACAGAATGAACCTACTTCACTTCAATGTTTCAAGTGAAAGGAGATGGGACATTATGCCAATAAATGCCCTAATCCAAGGGTTAGTGATGATCGAAAAGAGAAACCACTTAAGGCAAAGGACAAAGGGAAGTCACATGCTATCACCATTGGCGATGTTGAATATGAGAGCGATGTGGTGGAATGATTAAGTGTTTATGTAATGGGATTCCAAAATAATGTTGAGTATTGGAATATTTATGTATTGGTCTATTGTGGTCTTCAATAATTTTATGGTACCGGTAACCATGGAAAGTGATTGAGATATTTTTGGAGAAAAGCTGATATGCACATAATGAAGGGAAAACGAGAAAATGACATATTTGACAGTATTCATGAGCTCATGATTCATATAAGGACTAAGTGATTTCATGGTTTGAGTATATAGAATTTTGAGGATTTTGGTATGTGGAAAGTGTAAACTTTTAACTGCATTCATGTTTTCACTATGGTTCAATGGGTATTAAAGGGAACACATGATTAAGGCCTTTGAATGTTTGGAATGTGGCCAACAAGACATATCTTATGATATATGGGGATCAACGATGGTATTAAATCTCTGGTAATCGTTTTCACTATATTATGAGAGTGGACTGCAGTATTATGGATAAGCCTAAAGATTGGAATGGACTATATTGGACATAAGTTAGTATTGTTTAAGGATAAAAGTTTTTTCGATATTATTGATGGGATGTTATAGTAATATAGTTTTAGAAAAAGGACAACCTGCAGGACGGGCGACAACCCATCGCGTCAGACAAGGCTGTGGGAATCGAACCCAGAACCGAAGTGCGACTGGCCTTTATCGCATACCAATGTCCTACAAGAAGTCCCTGTTTAGTAGAAACAAGTTTTATAATATTAAGTAGTATTATATATGATGTATAAGTCCATTTTAGGAACCATATATGATTAATCTCTCTATTGATGGACTTATGTATTTTTTGATAACTTTTCTAACCTTTTTTTGAGACAGATGGAATGACTCATCATTCTATCACATGATCTACTAACACATCATGAATAGTAAATTCAACTTCATTTCATTAAGGGATGAAGTGGAAATTGTTCAATTCACGAACAACAGTGAGATTGTACCAAAATCATGCAAGTATTTATTTTAATTCATCAACTTTAGGGAAATGATCTTGAAAACCAAAAATGTTTTCCTAGTTCCTTATATCTGATTAGTCAGATGGTACCTTAGATCATCACAAATCAATAGCTTTGTGATTTTTGGCTTTTCCATAGCCATGTTCTCTACCACTCTCCATCAGAACATGGTGGTTAGATTTCTCTTCCATATCCATATATTCACCAATGTGGAAACCTAGTGATTAGTTTATTTAGGTTACCGTTACGTTTCATACTTTTGTTTTTAAATATTGGTTTTGGTATTCCTTTTTACAATGTGGGTTTCTATTAAAGAAACATTCTAGTAGTAAACCATTTATAACCCCGACGAATTTCGAGGGCGAAATTCATTTTAAGGGGGTAGAATGTAACAACCCGAGATTTTATAAGATACATTATTTTTAATTTCATTCATATATTCTGTTGTATGATACACCAATATTACCTTGCACTATATGCAACACCGTATTAGCTTGCAGTATACGCAACACTTTTCTTGGCTCTTGTTACACACAATTTCAAGTTCGTTTGATAGAAGTTGTTCTACGCAACATTGAGTGTATATATATTTATATATTCAATGTATAAATAAAATATGGTTGCATTCTATTATACCCAACAACAAAGGAGTCGTGCACTACACGCAACCCTAACTTGGCTTGCATTACATGCAATCGCGACATTCCTCGATAGCGTGTGTTGTACGCAATATCGGGATTTACGAAACAACAATATATTATTATAATATTGTTTTGAACTATCCGTTATGAATAGTGTTAACTAAATTTTGAATTTTATAACATTATTATTCATCTGACCCATTTTCTAGAACATGGTATAAGAACAAAATAAATTTTTTGGGTAAAATAATTATTTTTCAAAAAATGCAGTTTTGCCACCTTTTGATGTCGCACCCACATTAAATCTTGTTTTTGACATGTTTATGAGTTCAATTTGACAAAATAAAATTCTCCTTTTGAATCAGGATATAAAAATTTACATTAGATAAAGTTTTGATATTTTCCCGATAACTTTCATATTTAATGAATAGTAAAAACACGCTATATTTTAATTAAAAACAACTTTTTTCAACGTAATATCTTATGTGGTTAAATTATAATATTGAATGGTTTTAATGTATAAATAGAATATATTTTTACCATTTAATATAATTTATGTCATTAGCATTGATTTTACCTTGAATTCGTAGGTTAAATCAATTCAATCTTTTGCAATGTTTTAAAGAAAAACCCGTTTTCTTTCGACAACGGGATTAATTTTAATTTAATTTCTGCAAATTTTGTGTATTGAATTTTGAAAAATGGATTCCATATTTGGAATCAGTGGATCCAAATTACATTAATAAGATACTTTTTATTTTTGGGAATTATGAATAGTAAATATGGTAAATTTTATTTACCATAGTTAAAGGTAAATTGGGTAATTAAGGGTAAATATAATATTTTAAAATTACCCTAAAAATGTAAAAATCCTATTGGATGACTAAAGGTCGACCCATATCACCTAAGTGTCGGATTAGATTCATTTAATTAAATTTTTTCAATGAAAATAATTTAATTATTATTAAAACCAAAGAATATGACAACATATCACTTTCTTAAATCTTATAAGTATAATAATTTTAATATAGTGATAAACTTCATGAAACTTCTAACATGAATAGTCTCCAGAAATCTAATACAATTATCTACATCATAGGAATTTATTTAGAATTTTTAGGGATTAAATAATTATCATTTATTATGACAGAAAGATGATGCAGTAATTGTCTTATTAATGAAATATTGACAAAATTAATGTTATAAAAGCCCAAATAAATGTCATTTGAGACTTTTTATGACTTAAACTAATTTTATAGGTTAATATGACATGTTATTGTTAATTTAAGTAACTTTGTTCGAACTTATCATTCTGTTATGAATTTCATAAACATCATGTACCAAATAGTGTCAAAATTGACATAAATTAGTTTTTAAAATAAATATTATATTATTAATTGTCATTTAATTACTACAAATCTAAGGTTCGGCCACATAACTTAGATAAGGATATATATATTAATAATAAACAACTTGGGGTTCTTTTAGCTTGATATAGTATGTTTATTAACCTTATAGTGTAAGAAAACCAGAAGACACGGTAAAAGTCAAATTATCTAACTTAAAGTTAAATCTAAATGCTAAGGTTACAATTGATACCTAAACTTGTCTAAAATCTATTTTATGAGAGTATTTCGACACATACCAACTTTAGCTTCTAAATAAGACCCTTTGGAACCATTATAAACCGAATTTGGCCTTAATATAAAATAATATTTTGAGATTTTCCTAAGGTTCCCCTCTCCCCCCTTATAAAAGGGCATCTCCTCTCTCTCTTCCTCACAACACTTTGAGCTTCCAATCTCGGACAAACACTGCCAAATTCTATTCTCCACTTCCCTAGTATCATCCTAGAGGTCCTGGTCTTCTTCAAAGACCATCCTTAGTTCATTAAGTAGAGGTTAAGAAAAGGCGCATCAAAAAGAGGTAATATCCATTACCGATCCTTTTCAATTTATTTCTTCTTAAACTTCTTCTTATTTAGTTGTTTCCTGATAAATTAATAACATCAGTATTTCTTATATACTTATATTTATTATAAATATGAAACAACTCTAATTAACCTTATATCCATCCTACGGAAAAAGGAAATCACCGCGTGTGCGTACGTACAGAATACCGTCTCCATGCCGTGGTGTAATCTATTTTCCGCCACCACCTTAATTGGATGGGTATAATGGTGTAATGAGTAACTATATATGATTATTATAAAGTGATATTGATACTGAAATAGTATACATTCACTTAAACACAAGTTCACGATCATGAGAACGATATCATCGCTCGTGCGTACGTACGGACTACTGTCTCCACGACGCGATGAGATTCATTCTCCACATTAACCATTCATGAATGATTATAAAGTATATATAATGAATAATAATTAAATATATGTCATGTTAAATCTACTGGATTTATGTATATATATATATGTATGTTATCTACTTACTTTCATTCAAGACAATAAGGAAAGGAAAACAGCGTTCATGCGTACGTACGGACTACTGTCTCCATGAACGGTGTGTTTCATTTTATTTATCTATCTATTATATATATATATAATGAATATATATGATATATAAATCATTTTTTATATTCTGGAAGTAAGTAAATCATGATATAAGTAATAATAATGTCAAGAACAACAAGTCCAAACACCTACGATAAATGAAACGATTTTACCCAAAACGCTTCTTTAACATGGAATTTACAAAAGAACGGGTAATATAAAGTCATAAGTGAACCATATATGATATAATAACAATGAATGAGATTCTATAATAAGTTAATGACATTATTTAAATCATTATACAGGGGGTTCGGACACTTACGAAGCAAATCGGACTTAAGTTAAGGGAAATATCACAATCTCATTTTTATCCAAGATGGTTTATTCGTAAGTATTTACTGGGGTGTATTTTATCATCCAAATCCATGTTTCATAAATAGGTAATATTACTTCCATCCACCTATAATTGTTTAAATCCATTTTTAACCTTCGGTGAGTTTTTAGTAAAAGATATGAAAGGAATCTTTTGTCATTTTTCGTACGAGGTACTTTTTGACTTTTCCGACAAAAGTACGAAGAATGTTTTTTTAACTTATACAACATGAATGGATTTTTAAAACATTATTTCCAAGAAGCATAATTTACAAGTTTTAAAGTTTATTTTTAATCAACTTCTTTTAGTTTAAAGTTGTATGACATGTTAAGAAAGGAAAAATGTTTTTGAAGAAGAAAGGATATTTTCCTCAAGAATGGAGTTCAAGAGTTTTATCAAAATTATTTTCCATCTAAGATATTATAGGTTTATGTTTCTATCCCTTTTATTACATGGATTTGATTATGTTGTGAAGGAAATATTTTTATGAATTCCTTTATCTTATATGAATTGTTTTATGATGTCACGATGTTTAAGATTCCCATTTTTATTACATGGGTTATGAAATGATGTATGATTTATGATTTTGTGGCACACATAAGAATGGTATCATTATGAGATGGGTGGGACCTATATCTCCCTCCAATTCATTGGGTAAAGATTTTATATCTCATGAGATAGACATGGCTGGAACGGTAGGTTATACCGGTTCAGTGAAACAGGACTGAAACGAGGGTGACTCGGTTCAGAAATGGACTTTTTCCACTAAGATAGTCTTGGAAATGAGTCTTGACTAATAAGATATGATTCTATATGATTATGTGTGTATTCCACAAAGTTTAATGTTTTAAGTTATGATTATTGTGAATACATTTCACTGCCATGATTTATCCCATGTTAGGAAATTATGATCTCTTTTGCAGGTTAAGATTTCCAAAAGTTACGTGCTTATGTATATGATGTGATTGATATTTCTTTTGTTTACCATTTATGAGCATTTGAGCTCACCCTTTTATGTTTTCTTTTCCCCAGGACATAAAGAAAGGATTTAGGTTTAGAAAAAAAAAGAAGATCTTTATGGGAGATGTTGAAGATCTTTCACCACGATTAGAAGATTATGTTCCGAGTTTCCAAAGACACTAAACTATTACGGTCCTGGTGTGTGTGTTTTTGTTATGTACTAAGTATTCCGCAAAAGTAATGTAATGTCCATGTACGTCAGGCTTCGGGTCTCTACATAAAATAAATAAATGACAAAAATAACATTAAATATAAAACTAAACACATCTAGATATATAACATGATCCCAAAGATATAATAGATGATAAATCATTAATATAAAAATAAAAAAATCTAAAACAGACAATACCATCCATATATATGTTGAATTAGAGTATGTCTACTCACTCCACCATCCTCTTGAACAGAGAGCACGAAACCAACCCTAAGTTAGATATCAACTACTTCATCTATCTGAAACCATCTAAATTTGAGAAACACTAAGATAATATAAGAGTGAGAATAATTTTTTAATAGGACACAACCTTCTGGTCTATTAATTCACATAAATAAAAAAATAAGTCATAAAAATTAGAAAATAGAAATTTTATTAATGTATGTTTTCATTTTTTTATTTGAAAAAAGATATACATTTCCAAAACAATATTTAAAATCTTGAATTTTATGAATCATCTATAGATCTATATGTTGATTCCCACATATGTTTGTTCTCATGAACAAGAATGTTTATGAATAATGATGATCAAACATATACATTTATATGAAAATATAAGGCAGTTCAATAAACTAATAATGAATGAAATTTAATTTATATAGGTAAAAATTTACACCTAAAATCATTTTTTAAACAGTTTATCTTTTAAAAATTGAATTAAAAATAAATATATCATTTACAATTATTGACAAAAACAATAAAGAAACTTATATACATGTTCATTAAACACAGCTTTTTTGGAATATAGCAGATTTATAGGGAATTAAATAGTAAGAGGAATTAAAAAAAACTATTCATGACAATCACAAAAGAATAATATACTAGCCCAAAAAACTATGTATTTCCTTACCTATCTGAACCCAAGGGCACATCCCATAAGTAGTATAAAATATTATACTGAGAAACTAGTCAAATAATGATCATTACCAAGTAAAAAATTGCCTAATTAGACTTCCCACTTAAACACCCAATTTTTCACATGAATCAACTTTTATGTCATTAAAATAAATATAACCTAGAAATACACATAATACATTTCAAAAACATTACATGACCTCACCTCCAACTCCCCACAATAAATCATCCCCATTTACTCCAAAATAATATAAAAAGTCTCCAATATCCTTCATTGAGAATAATTAAACACAAGGTAATGGTGAATTATAATTTAAAAATAATTTATGGAGGGTTTAAAAAGATGTTTTCATTTTAATTTAATCTTTCGAATGTTCCAAGAGGGACATAAAATAATTTTTATTAAGAAATGATTTCTGGATGCTAGAAAATATCCAATCATATCCATTTCATCAATTCAAAAACTTTAAAAATTAAATTAGAGAAAATAAATCCTTTAAAATCCATCCATATATTTAAATGATCTAATAATGCATTTCTATAAAAACACAAGGGGGATTGAATTTCAAAATAGACATTAAGAGTTGAAGAAAATGGATAGGCCATACAAATTAAATGACAACCAAGGAAATAATCTTCGCATTCATAAAATATTTTAATTATTCTTGGTATCTATTATAAAAAATGTTAAATAATTTTATGAAACACAAAATAATAGTTCTATATTTATTGTTTCGTGCGATGGAAAGCCTCCCATGATTGTCACCACCTACATAAGAGATAATGACATACCACATCACAAGGATGCAAAAAGTCCAAAAAATAAGGGAAACTCATGAACAAAATTAACATTATAATAATATTGATCTATGTAGTACCCTATTTCGTAATTTCATATATAGAAATATGAACAAACAAAACATTGATGAATATAATGTAAGGAAGTGATTGTGATTGATTACCTTGAAGAATCAAACCAAAATCTTGGTGAAACTCCAAAATTCCAATATGGAAGGAATATTAAGAAATGGAGTGATCCTATGGGATTTGAAACAATGGAATGGAAGAATTTGTATCTGATATGGATTAATTTGTTTAAGAAAATATAAACTAATATTTTGTATATGTGTTTCCTTTGAATGAATAATAAAGTATTCAATACATTTATTTACCCGTAAACCTGTGAAAAATGAACATGCCATATATTATATCACTATTACCAAGCTTTTAGTTCACTAGATTATAATAGTATTGACAAAATTTTAAAATATATGTTTTAAATTAATAAAAATTTATTATTAAGATATTAATTTTTATAAAATCAGTTACAGAGTGAAAGGCCAAATTTTCCTAAAATAAGTTTTTCAATATGTTATGTATTGTTATCTGTAAAAGTAAACTGATCATTATTTAAAAGATATTTCAATGAAATATATTAATAATAAATATGAATAAATTAATAATAATTCATGCATTATTTTTTAAATGGATAAAATTGAATATAAATTCATTTAAATGTAAAGATATTTATTTCTCAGAAATAATATTTTTATAAAATCATATTTTTTGTATACTAAATTAAATGAATTTTTTATTAATTATTGATTTTAATAAAAAAAATTATATTATATATTAACTCAGATATTTTCACATTTATTTAATAGTTTTTTACATAATGATTTTGCGAAAAATCTCTTTTGGGATTAAAAATGAATTTCTCTAAAAAAATTATCATTTCATTTTGTGCACTTAATTTTAAATTAATTTATTCAAATTATAGAAATTGAATTTTATTAAATGGATTACATGTTTTTAATCATCATGTAGAAATATTTTAGTTATTTAAATTAATTGTTGCTATAATGAATTGTAAAAAAGTAATAATATGTTACCATTATTATGGTTAAAAAGGGTTTACCAAGGGTGGGTGTTAAACCAAGAGATTGGGGTAATATTGCAACATAAAATAGAATAATTCATATTGTATAGAGTTATTTAGAACACATCTTAACGTTACCTGAATCATTTTCCATTCTAAATCACTATACTTATGAAATTCATTAATTATATGTACATCATATGTGTAATTGTTTGTGTGTCACTTCCCCCACTTATAAAATGGAAACTCATATCCACTGTTATATTAAAATTTCAATAATATTATCTCATAAATTACATTCAGAACTCCTTTCATAACCACCCTATACCCTTCCTTGGGTTCCTGGTTTTATGAAAATGACATCCTTTCATGGATTTGGTTGTAAGACAAGGGAGGTTTGTTAAAGAATAGGTAAAAATAGTAACATATTATGTTCACTTTTATTTATTTTTAAACTTTCTCAAAACCTATTATATCCAACATAAGAATATGAATCTTCTATCATAAATACAAGGTGATATTATTATGAATATGGAACAACCATTTTTACATCAATTTTTCATCATATATCGAATGAAAGTATCAGTCATAAAAATGTGTGAAATGTTTCATATTGAGACTTTTGGACATATTAAAATTTAAAAATTAATAATTGTTCTTAATTGATTGTATTACACACAACCTTGAGTTTAAATGAACAGTAACATAATATAACATTTTAAAATATATTTAAAATTAGTGTAGTGAATAGGACTAAGCATATTTCCAAACTTTTTTAAAATGTATTTCAATAAATAAATTTTATTGATAAAAAAATATTAAATTATTAGTAATATTGTTTTATTGTTAAAAAATACATCTTCCATAAAAAAATATTTTTTATTTATTTTTTTGAACAAATAATATAACTATATTATTTCCACTTCTAAAAAAATTATTTGAAAAAAATAAATTTATTTTAGAAATTATCCTTTCAGGATTTTCTATGCACCATTTTTTTAAAAATTTATTGAAACGAATGATCTGCCATTGAATAGTAAATATGTTTTTTTATTAAAAATTATATTTTCATTTAAAAAATTGAAAAAGAATGAATCTATTTAAAATTATTTAAAAAGTAAATTTTTTGAATTTATATTATTATTAATCAAATTAATTTCATTTGAATAAATTTGTTGTTTGATTTTAGTATAAAATGGTTTTTTATGTAAGAAAATCTTTTTCTATAAAACTATTTTTCACCATGTTTGTGTGGTTAATTTTAAATTAAGAATTTCCAAAAAAAATTATTTTAATTTGATAAAATAGATTCCATTTCTAATTCATAACTTATGTTTTCTAAATGACCAAACATCATTTTTTATCATAATGAATAGTAAAAATATTAAAAAAAACATTCTCAGAGGATATGGTTAAAACAATTTTACTGGGGATTTAAGCTAATAGATAAGGGTATGATTGAGAATTAAAATTTTATAGATTATTTTAAATTTACCTTTTTCTATAAAATGTTCTCACAACCTTGAAATTTCTATCGATTTTGAATCCTTTTATGTGGGTTTTCCATTATTATAATTTTATATATTATGAAATTACATTTGTTTCATCTCCCTCACTTATAAAAGGTAACCCCTCGTATCTCTTCTTTATTCTAATTTGAGCCATCTGACTTAACCAAAACATACCGAGTTAAATTATAAACATCATAATCTATAACATTTTGTTGTTTTAATTTCAAAAATAAAATTTCAAGGATCCACAACAAGGTATCTAAAGGAAGACTACCAATGAAGAGGTAATATTCATACCAATCCTATTTCCCTTAATTTTTCTTTTACGAAACAAAATTATATGAAATTTATCATCAAATAATAAGTTTTGTATAATTATTATTCAAAAATGATATTATTGTTTTGTAACTACCTTTATTAACCTAATTTTACATCACATGGGATGTGAATGTATAGCTTTTGTATAAGTGTGGACTACCGACTCCACATAGTTATATAATACATTTTCCTTCACCATTATTCATAGAGGTTTATTATAATGTGGGTAATTTTTATACATTATATTAATGGAATATATAATATTATATAATTATAATATCATATATACCTTCTCAACTACCTATATATTGGAAAATGATAATGTCACTCATGTGTACATTTGGATTACCACCTCCAATAAGTGATGTGATTCACATATAGATTACACATTAGATGGGTGGTAATAAGGATGTATTTAATGAATATTTATGATATAATAATTTTTAATTAAAGGTGAATTATTTTTAACTTTCTATCACTCCATCTATCAAAAGGTGGAAATATTGTTCATGCATACATCTGACCTACCATCCTTATGAAAAGTGTAATTCACTGTTTTATCTCTACCTTTTACGGATGAATTTACATAAATATTGAATGAATATATATATGTGTGTGTGTTTTTTATAAAAAATAACAGTCTAGAGATAACATAACCATAAAATTATACAAGGATTAAAACTAATGAATTATAAATCTCATAAAAACATAAACAGTTAACACCAAAAAAAAATGATTTTAATAAATAAGTATAAATATCGTTGTGTTAAGTATTATAGGTTCATAATACATGAATTTATATGTATGTAAATTATATTTTATAAGATTATAAAAAATTTAGTTTTATTATGAATGTTTTTAGAATGCTTCTAATGCAATTAAATCATGAGGTAAGGGATTTATGTTACAAACTCATTATTTAATAGGATTGTTTATGAATAGTCTTACATTTATAAAATTTTATGATCTTCCACTCAAGAATAAAATTAATTTTATTCTGCACTATTTATATCTATAGATTACACGTTTTTTTCATTTTCATTTAATTAATAACTCTTGATACTGAAATGGTTTTTGTAATGAAAACTCAATTTTATTACTCATCATTCAAAAATACTGTTTTATCCATAACATAGTTCTATTAATACGTAAAAAATATGGGTTTTAATTTTGTCCTATGATTCTTTTTTTAGAAGTTTATTAATTGTTTATTTTTTATAAAAGTAAAATGTCATTTAATTTTTTATAGCAGGCTTTTTTTACTTTTTTCCAAACATGTGAATGGAATATTTTATTTAAATTACACCACATGATCAAAAATTACAACATTTATTCCCACTTGATTATGTGAATCATTCATTAAAAAACTACATATATTTTCAAAGAAAATATTTTCATTAATATTTGGAAAATTATTATTTTATTCATATGTTATTTCAATTTAAAAATGGTATTTCCATTAGGAAACATTCTACTGATATTTTAATAGTGTTTTTTATATTAGATAACATAATTTTGTTATACTTATACTTGACTGGGTTAATTATCCAATGTCTGTAACCACTTAAATTCTAAGGATGAATTATGATGATGATGGATTAATAATTATTCTATGAAACCCTTTTATATCCCATGGGTTATGTAATTTATAATGAAACCTTTACAAAAAAAAGATTCATTTAGATGGGTAATGCTATGATGAAATAAAATCATGTTTAAGAAAACCATTTCCTTTCTATGGTTCATGATATGATAAATGTTTTATCATCTTGTGGGAAAAATATATACATTTTCAATTATGTGATGTATGTCCTAGAATAATATAACCACTAAATGCATTATATAAATAAATATATATCATGAGATAATAAAAATAGAATGTGGAGTGAACCCAATTAAATTAGGTACTTTTTCTACTATGATATTCTGGGGTGCGAACCTTGACTAAGGATATGATGGAATGGGGAATGAACCCAATCAATTATTATAGTTCTCAATATTATCCTTGAATAAGGAAATATTTTTCAGTTATCATATTTATACTAAAATAATATATCTTATGCTAATGTAATGATCATGATGCTCATGATCAATTATTAGGTTATGATTTATGTCCAATGAACTATCATAGAATATAGAATGAATAATGTTTTTCATCTATAACATGGAAGATATTTCTCTCAAATGTGATTCTCATATTCTCAATCCCTTATTCTCCTGATATGCTTAAGTGATCAATAATGTCTCATCTGTTTAGCCTTAATGAAAAAACTAACCTCTCATTATCTTATGATTTCATTCCCTATGTTATGAAGAAATGTTTTAGAAATTATATATTTAAGGAGGGTTCTAGTTATGATGATCTTAATGTGATATTATGTAGATATATTATGAAATAGATAATTATGTATCAGTGTTTCCAATGATTCTAAACCTATATTATTCTACAATTGATATTAATGTTATCTATAGAATATTATTCAAATAAGATTAAATATATGTGTATTAAAATTATAGGCTGCTATATATGGTATCAATGAAAGGTTTAATTACCTTTTTAATCATAAATGTGAAAATTCTAGTGATGAACCTTGGGATAATCTTATTTATATGTGAACATACTAAGTCATTGTACCTAAAGAAGTTTAGTTTTCCATGAAAACTATATATTTATAGATATTAATAGTGGTCATGGTTTTGGAATAGATGCATATATGTGTAATAATCATCAAAAGATTTAGTTAATTATATCTCATCCATCATTCTGGTTCATGGTTAGTGTACACTTACTACGAACATTGTTTGACACTCTAGGGGGATTTCCTTCTACTAAATCAAATTTTCATTATTGACCATTATGAAGGATTTGAATAGAAGGTGACTATAAATGACCTATGTTTAACATAATGTGTCATAGGATGAATAGAATATGTGCAAATTGTGAAATATTTTAAATGATATTTCCTAATTACGTGGATTCCCATTATGATGATTGTTTCTCACACTAAGAATTTTTGTTTTAATAAATAAATTAAACTCAAAAGAACTGTGCTAATGTAGAATGTGACTAAAAATTCAATGCATTTACACCTGAGTAAACTATGTGTATATTATATATAAATTATAATATTATTTCCATTAAAATGTACCTTTTATAATTTTTCAATCATTTGGATCCTCTTAACAAGGAAATTAGTGAACAACATTTTTTTATTTCCTTCAGGAGGAAACATACAACATATTTTTGTCTGTATACTATTACACTATGTGCTCAAAAATGGATCAGTATAACTGTGAATATATTTTCAATACACTAGTTTTTAGAACATGAAAATTTTGTTTTAGTGGTTTTCCATTTCTATGGATAAGGATATTAATAGTATTACCTTATCAAGAACACATGTTAATGATAAAAAATTGAATCCATATAGTGGGATGGGTTTAATTTGTAACTTTTTAAAAATTGCATATCTAATATTATTATTATGAAAATATTAATGGATTTTTTAGATATATTACAAGTTTGATTAATCTATTTGTACATATGCGAAAAATTTTATAAGACATGTGAGTTATGGAACTATTGGTATCATCTAACCCAAAATTATAATTGATATTTTACTATAATTCATAAAAATATGTTTCTGGTGGGAGTTTAGAATAAGGGACTTTAGTGGCTAGGAATAAATAATTTAAAATTCTATCAAGATTGAAATATATATTTTAGTTAGCCAAAAATATATAATATTTTATAAGAAAAACATATTGGAATAAAAAAATTATAAAAACCTTGGAGGGAATAAGTGAATCTTTCATTTATACACCATGTGTGGATGAAAAAATGGAGATATTTTTCTTGAGTGAATTGGTAAATTTTTTATGCGTATAATAGAATGGCATATATAAATTGAATGTCAAGGTGATAGGAAGAAGAAGTATGCTAATAATTGAAATAATTCAACAACGAAAGGACTACCCACATTATAGTGTTTAAAAATGCAACAAGTGTGGTAATTAAACTAACCAATCCTAAAATATAAAGGTTAATTATAATGATCAATGCTAGTAATGTCTTATTCCTATAGAAATATGTCATAATATCGTGATAAAAATATATTATGTGTGGTATAATAATGAAGTGGTGAAATATATACTTATTAGTTAGTATAGAATATCAAATGTTTTATTTGATTAAATACCAACACAAACATTTATATTTGATGAATTTTTTTAGGGTGTCACTATTCCACCCTAATGATTAGATATAGAATTAGCATTAAAAGATCTTAATGGTGTGATTATCATATTTCAAGTATACAATTTATCATTGATTGATGTATTTTAGAATTTTCTTTATAAAAACCTAATTATTCTCCCTATATTAGAATTTAATATTACCATAGGAATGATTTGTATTTATTTATATAAATACTTAATTAATTAAGATGAATTGGAATTCTCATTTTATATCAGAACGAATATATGATTATCTATCAGTAATATTATAACTGTGATATTATAATGTAAATAAAACCCACTATATGAATCCTGATTCTTATTCAAAAATGGGTTTTTTATCTCAGATTTCTTAGGAGAAACTCCACATTGATGATATAAAAGTTTTCTTTAATATTGTTGATTTTTTATATACTAATTTTCGCATTTTCATTCAATTCGTAATGTTGATTCTTCAATAGAACTATTTCATGGTGCTACACATATTTCAAAAACGCCATACAGAATGGGCTTTATTGAGTTGTATGAATTGGTGATGAAAATATAGGAGAAACATGATAATGTATTCATTCAAGAGAGTGTATCATGTTCGGATGCACATGTTATTTTTATTAAGAATTGAGATTGATCAAATAATCTTAGTAATGATTATTGGAAACATAAAAATATAAAATATAGGAATATGTATCCTCTCAAAAATATCTATGATTAGTTTGATCAATTATCAGAAACTCAATACATTTATTAGATTGGAATTTGTTTTGGGTATCATCAATTGAGGGTAAAAATATAGATATACCCTAAAAAATTGTACTCTTCATGGAAACTATGAATTTATATTTTTTCCATTTCATCTTGCTAATTCCCCCATTATCTTTATAGACAAAATTAGATGACTATTTAGATATTAAAATGATCCTTTTTGTATTTTTTAAAATCTATATTCTTATAAATTAAATCAGAAAGAATGATTTTGATTATCACTTATAGATTGTAAAGAAGTCCCTCATGAGGACCTTTTGTGTCAAAAATTTATGAATTGTTAATTTTGGCTATAAAAAGATTAATTTTCTCTTAATATAATCTCAATTGAGGGTGTATCAGTAGATCTATCAAAAATGGTAGTTATTTAACATTTTCCAATACATCTAACTATTTTTTAGATCTATAGTTTTCATGGTTTTTTCAATATCATCATTTCATTATAGAGATTATCTCATGAAAATAAAACCCACAAAGAGAAATAACTAAGAAGGAATCTATATTCCATTAATCAAGATGAATTTGTGGAAAAATTAGAGGCAGTAAGAGAAGTTTAGTCAGAAAATATGTTCTTACACAACCCAATACTAGATAAGGGTTTTTGAAATTTAGTGATTCCACAAAGAATTGACTGGCATGTGTTTTCATGTATAATGACATGGTTATAGACTATAACTCGTGAAAATTGATAGACCATAAAACTCATTAATAAACTCTTGATTTAAAGTAATATATTTTAATATTTAAAACAAATATATTGATTCATTATCTTTATAGATATTGTTTTCACATATATAGATAAAAAAATGTTTATGTATTCTGTCAAAATGAGATGAATATGAACCATAAAAGAACGTCGTATTTGAATAACGATTATGATTATTCAATACATTACCACTGATGGAAGGTAAACAAGGATGAATAAACATTGAATAACGATTATGATTAATTGATTATGATAAATTGAAATGGGAAATCAATACCATGAATTTTGTAATCAAACTTCTCAAAAAATCTAAAAACAATAATGTTTTTTTGTTGTAAGATATTTTCTTATAAAATTATTACATTTAATTATCTCTAATAATTATTTCACTCATGATTATATTTTCATATTATAATTTATATTCTAAGGTTGATTGGAGTGTAAATTTATACATAATCTAATTAGGATCTAGGGTTTACCTAAATGTTTTGATTTTGTTTTCAACAAAATCTATATTGAGAGTTGTGTTTCATTACATCTAAGTACCCAAAAATATATGATTATTTTGAAAAAAACCATTCAAACATTGGACGATATTCTTAGGTCTTGTTTAATTGATATAAATGGTAGTATGGAATAACACCTTCCTATAGTTGAGTTTTCTTACATCAATAAGGTTCACTCGACCATTCATATTTCTTCATATAAAGACTTAAATTGAATAAATTTTGGATCTCCCATGTTGTTAGATTATTTTGTAAAATAGTTCTTTGGGGATATGATCTTGCTGAAGAAATGATAGTGATATTTAGAACCATTTATCATCGCATCAAGGCTGCTCAAACATGAGAGATAATTATTCAAACAATTATCTATAATATAATATCTGTTGGAAGGTATTCCTCAGAATATATCAATCGATAAAGGTTTAGATAGTATGAAATAATATATATTTGATCCCTATGTACATTGGCGTATTCAGTATTCTTTATCAAGTATGAATGTTATCTTATAACGGGGTGTTTCCACCAAGCCACTCTAAAATTCACGATATGTAAAGGTCTTTCTCATGAGGAAGAATATATCTAATCCACTATAAGTAATAAACTTATATGTTGTAAAACAAGATCATTATATTTCCAATAATGAATAATTTAAATAAATCTTTTATCATAGAGATATTGTATTATGGAATAAGACTACTCAACTGAATAATGTTTTTTGGAGGAATAATAAATTTAAATAAGCTACTTGGGAACCAAAGGAAGTGATGAAATAAAGATATCCTCGTTTTTTTGTATCATTTTTATATAATTTCAATGGAAATTCTCATTTTAATATTGGTATAATGTAACGGCCTGATATTTTATGATATTTTTCTCTATAAATTAATTTAATATCATTGATAGCTTCTGATAAATGAAACCCCAAGTCTAAATGAATAATAAAATACTATTTTAATATAATATATCTATTAAATTTGATGAATGAATAGGAATATCAAATATTTTAAAATTATGTGTAATGGTTTTACATAAATCATATACATTGGTAAATAATTACTCAATTTTTTTATAAGTCATTATATGAATCCAAAATAAAATTTTTCTACAAAATATCTATTTTATTTCCTTTTGAGAGAAAATAATATAATAAATTTCTGAACCTTCAAGAATTTTTTTTAAAACAAATATTTCACATCATGTGAAATTTTTTAAGTGAAATTTTTATATCGCTATTGAAATATTGATTTATCATTTAATAGTGAATAATATTAATTTCTAGTGAAAATAATATATTTTTTAATATTTACAAGGAAGAAATTATTTTAAAAATGATATCAAAAGAAAAACTAGATTATTTAAATTATTATTAATCAAATTATGTTCATTTTAAGTAATATTATTTTGGATTTTGACAGTAAATATTTTTATGTATGAGATAAAAAATTTTTGGAAAACATTATTTAGTAACATTTTTGGTTTTATTTTAATATAAATTATACAAATTTTACCAAATTTAATTTGATAAAATGTATTCTAAATTTTTTATAATGATGTAAAAATTTGGAAATCATTCCAAATTCATTTTTTTGACAATGAATAGTAAAACTATTAAAACTTTATCACAATAGTTAAGATTAAAACAATTTTACCAGGGGTTAACCAACAATGACATATTTTCCATTGGAAAATGTCAAAATAATATTATATGGCCATATTTTTACCTCACAATATCCCACCGTTTAAATTGAAACATATTTGGAATCATTTTACTTAGGTATAAAATATTATATTTTAGTCTTTTAAGAAATTCTAATTGTATCCTCTCCCCCACTTATAAAAGGACATAACTACTTTCTCTTTTATAAAAATCATTAAGCCATATATATTAATCAAACCCAGAGAAATTAGATAAAACAATTTACTAGGTAATAATTATAGTTTTTTTATTCTTAAAATACCATTATAAGCTTCCATCAAAAGGTTTCTAATAGAGGCATACTAAAAAAGAGGAGATCTTTCATCCTACCATCTATCAAATTATATATTCTTCAACCTTTTATAAATCTATTTTATTCATCATAATATAAAAATTATGCTTCATAAATACACTAAAATTTTATTATAATAATGTAACAACTATTATTTCTCCACTTTTTTATCAAATACAATGTTGATGTATCTGTCATCTTTATGTGGGGAGTATCACATCCACCTAGCGATACAATTAATTTTTCTATCATTATAATTCATGGATATTTATTTTGATGTATTTAGTTGTTATATATTTTATTTATATATCAAATAATATTATTACATTATAATATAATATCTACTTTCTTACCTTACAAAATTTTGGAAAACAATAATGTCCCTCTCCCCTATGTTTGGACTACCACCTCCCTGAAGAAGTGTGATTCATTTTCCAATTATTCGTTTCATGAATAGTAATGAGGAAATATTTAATAAATATATATTATATATATTATATAACAAATATAATGTTGAATTATTAATTACATTTCACTCATTTAATCATTTGAGAAGTGCAAGGAGTGTTCATGTTTACATATGGCCGACCATCACTATGAATGGTGTAATCAATTTTTATGTCCCTTACATTTATAAATGAATAAAAATAAATATATTTATCTAAAATGGATAAAATATATGTTTATATATTGGTTAAAATTATGGAAATTATGTAACCATTATCAAATTTGAAGGACTAAAACTACCAAAAAAAATTCTCATAAAAAATGAAATAGTAAACATCTAAAAATTATGATTTTAATAAATAAATTATTAATAAATATATCATCAAATGATACAATTTGATCATTCATGATATTATATTCTTTTAAACGATACAATTATGGAAGTATAATAAATTAAAATTTATATTATAGCAGGATATATCACATTATAAGAAATTAAAACACGAGGCAAATTATTTATGTTATAATCTATTTGTTTACCAAAATTGTTTATGAATAAGTTTCTAATGATAATATTTAATGATATAACTCTCGAAAATATAATGAATTTTCATATAATCAAGTTATTTTTATAAAATAAAATTGTATTTCAGGTTTCTCTTTTGATAACTCAATGTACTAGTAGAATGTTTTTTAGAAAAATTTACACTATTTATATCTTCAGTCGAAAATACATTTTATTCCCTATATAAATTTTCTAAAAAACATAATCAATTTTTTAAATATTTTATAATATTTTTTAAATTCGTATTTACCAAATAATTATATTTTCTGATATTATTTAATGTTAGTCTTGATTTAGTCTTCTAATGGAGGCAATTTTGACTTTTTACGAAAAATGTGGAACGAAAATTTCTATTTACAAACATTGAATGAATGGAATTTATTTCTTCATGAACACTCAATTCATGGAAGATTACATTAAACTTTTATGAGAAAATTTTCCACTAAAATATTTATATTAATATTTTTTAAATTTATCATTTTTAAATATGTTATTTTAAATTAAAACGTTGATTTTTCTAAAGAAATATTTCACTAATATTATAATGGAACATTTCATCTATAACAACATACTTTAATGTTACATATGATCTAATAGGTTCATCAACCAATGATACCATCAAAACTCACTATTTTGATGGATTGTGATGATATTGATTTAATGTCGACTCAATGGAAAAAATTTATTTCATAGGTGTTAATTAAGTTATGATTAATTATTTATGAAATTGGGTTTTTTATTGTTAATGATGTGATAAAATAAATAAATGTTTATAATATCTGTTTTATTTTCAAATGTTGTTCTATGATTAATGCTTTATTATTTTGTGACATAGTTGAATAATTTTTATTATATAATTGGTTTTCTGAGAATTAAATAGTGGACAAATGAATTAGTTGATATGCATACCTCATGAGATAATAACAACTAGAATGAGAAGTGAACCTACTTTAGTAATGGATATTTTTCACTATAATAACATTTGAAGTAAACCATGAATATGGATATAATAGAATGTAGAGAGAACCTAATTCACTATAATAGGATTGGAAGTGGTCTAAATATAAGGAAATTATTTTCCTTTCATTTTTTATTTGCAGAAAAATATATATTATGCTAATAAAATTCTATCATTGGTCTTATTCATTGATATGTTTTATGATTTATGTGATATTAAAAAAACTTATTTCCTAACTCAATATTATAATCTATGATATATAGGGGTATGGTTTTAAAAATATATTATCTTGTTATAAAACACTTGTGTTCAAGTTTTGATTAATTAATCATTGATGTGTCCCCTATTTACCCTTCCTGATCATCTGAACTCACCCTTTCATATATTTTCACTTCGTATATCTTATAAGGGTCCCAGTTATGAAGAAAATAATTGAAGATGACATTGATATATCTTAGGAACTAATTTTTTCCCATTTTTTCTAGTGACAAAAAAAAGTTTAGCATTTATCATAATGTTATGTATGGGATATTAATATAATTATATCTAATATTTATGTATAATTTATATGAATCACTATAAAGACTACCCCCTCTATATAGTGAAATGATTCATTTTCCATCACCTTCATTGGTAGATGTTTATAATTATGGATGTAATAAACATATATAATATAATTGGTATAATTATATAATAAAATATTATTTATATTAATTTGTAATTTTTTCATTAGAAAATGAAAAAAAACTACCCTAAGTATGGCCAGACTACAATATCCATGAATGGTGAACTTCATTTTTTAATATCTAAATTTAATAGATGATTATAAATATTATTATAATTAATATATTTTATATTTATATCACTATTATTATTATGTAGATTATAGATCCATTATCAATGTACATGTACTGAATCAACTAAGCCAAAACATTCATGGAAAATAAAAATGTTGATACTTCGAAAAACATTAATAAAGAATTTTTAATAAATGGATAATTAAATATTATAAGTAGATCATATATTATATTATAAAAATGAATATAGTTATAGTATCAAATTATAAATTATATTAATTTATTATAAATGATGTTAGTTCATTTATGAACAATGTTATACTTTAGATAATGGTTTGTACATCACAACCACATTTTTACCTGGATTGTTTATTATTCCATACACAATGATGAAATTACATGATATAACTACCGAAACAATTATTAAATTTATTTATCTATTGTTATTTTGGTATATTTCATGTATTAATTAAATTTTACTTTCTTTATGTAGTCATGATACCAGAAAATATTATGAAAAATTAACTTTTTTTTATCTCTCTAATCTAGAACCAGCATCATCAATGATCATATTTTCCGAATGATATTTTCACAAATGGTTTTACTAAAATAAAAAGATTCATTAAATTTACTTTTAACCAATTTTTACATTATATAAAATAGTTTAAAAAGAAATATTCCTATCACTTTATGAATGAGGTCTTTTTTAAATAGGTGTGAACAAAATGTTTGTTTTAATATTCACCTAATGTATGGACTTTCCCACCATCAATTATTATATTTTCTTAAATATTTCCTTACATGTTTCTGTGTTTCCATTCAAGGAAAGTGTTTTCTATATTATTATTTAAATTTTCATATTTGAAATAATAGAATTCAAAATTAAAAGTGTATTATTCTTAAAGATATTTACACTGATCATCTAAGGGAATTTTAATGTATGTTTAAATGAATTGTTGATAGATAGCTTTTCTGGAGGAAATGATTCTATGGTACCATACTTATTCTCTATCTTAGTAGTTATTTGATTTTTAGGGAGAAATATTAATGAATCCCATTTTCTATTCTCTCGGTTAATATATTATAAAATGATAAATGTTTTTAGGTGTATGTGGTATACATATGAATAAATTAGGATTATGTGATGTGTGGGGTTGTTATAGTAATCCATTGAATTGGGTAAATATATATGTTTTATAACCCCAATATAAATATGGATGGTTATCCCATAAACGAAATAAGGTACACTAGTTGTCAGAATAAGCCTAATATAGGTACATAGTATGATATCCCATCACTGAAGTAGGAATACTTCATGATAACCCAAGACTAAAAATTGACGAATGTCTTGGTTGGTATCCATGATAGAGTATTTCAATAAAACATATTATTTCACACATTACTACATTTTATTTTCAAATTAACAACATTTAATGTTATAATATCATGTATCATGTTATTTGATTCCCTTATGATACATTTCTTAATAACTTCAATGATTTATATATATATAATCAATATTATGATCTTTTATTTACTGTGGATGGTTTAAAATTTTAAATAAAATGTTATCTATTACATATTATCTTTTTTTTCTAAAATGATCATTGAAATCACTATTTTTTACCATTACTAAACATCATATATCACCCTTTATATTGTTTCATTTTCCCTTTAATATGATGAATGGTTTTAAATTATAATATGTCTAATAAGGGTGTGAGTTTCAAATACCTTTATTAGAGATTATGTAGATATTTTTTATACCACGTTATTATGTATATATTTTTCCAAATATACTAAAAATTAATAGTTTTAGTACTGATCATAATGATAGTTAATAAATATTCATAAAAAAAGTAATATTTATGAATGAAATGATCGAGTTTCCTCTAATGTTATCTAATCATGGTTGTTTTATTTATTTAAACATAGATGATAAAATAGTTGTGAAAACCCTTATGATAATAATAAGTATGGGTGATCATTATATATTGTAATAAAGAATAGTGTGTGGTTTTCATTGAATATACATCCCTTTATGGATACTGTGATGTGGATACAGTTGTGGTAAAGATAATCATATGAATAAAAACACTAAATTGGGATGATTTTGAAATATATTGATCATAATTGGAACATGTTGAGTGGGCTTAATAATACACAACATGAAATAATTTCCTTATGGAATTATTGGTTTAATTAAAATTTTCCTTATAATGAATTATAAAGGATTTAATTAGATGATGACCAATTATGACCTTTGTTAAACTAAGGTGTCTAAAATTTAAAATAAGGTTCCATTAGTTAGACATTATATAATATAATTTCAAGATTATATGAATTCCTGATATAATTATTATTTATCACACTCAAAGTTCACGTTTTATTCAATGGATGGAACTTGATGTTACTGAGATAACACTGAATGTGATGAACGATGGAATTATTTTCCTTCTAAAAACCAAATCGTATGAGAGACAGAGTAAAAAATCGTGTGTCTATTATCATTCAGCATTACAAAACAATCAATAATGAAAATTTTAAAAACAATAAATGGAGTGAAAAAACATATTTTTGATTCATAAAAGAATAAATATCCAAATTATTTTAATATTTCCACAAATCTATAAATTTCGAAAAGAATGATTTTTTCACAAATAGAAATATATTTCTTCACTAGTGATTATCGAATTAAATTATTATTTTGTTTTTTTTTAATTACTATGGTGAATAAAATAAATTGTACAATCTCATAATGAAAATGAGAAAATATAAACAAATTTACTCTATTAATTTTTATGGGTAAAATGTTTATTTGTCAAAAATTACATTCTTCATATTCTTCATGTTAAAGTAGATAATTAATTCAATAAGATAAAGTAGAAGGATGATGAATCAATTTTCACTTGTGAGAAAACATTTATGGTTCACCCAATGAATTAGTTTGGTATTATTATACAATGAAAGAGAAATATTGATCAAATCTTTGGTGGAATAAAAATAAGCCTAAGAAAGAGAATCTAGTAGTGATAATGAAATCATTCAATGTGATCTTAATATATAATTGGAGATCACATTCAATCATCAATCCAATGGTTTTGATAAGGATGTAAATATATAATTTAAATGAAATCCTAACTATTAGACCATAGAGGGAAGTAGAAGATTATTTTTTATACCAAGAGTTTGGAAAGAAACATGAAGGAAATTTTCTAAATGGGATTTCTAATTTGATTATGTGTAGAATGGAAGGTCATCAAACAATAGGATATCAACATGATGGGAAGAAGATAGCTAATATTTTTAAATGTATTAAAAGTACCACACACTGAACAACCCACACTGTGTTGTTTAAAATATAAGTAAAGGGTCATTATACTACCCAGTGATTTAATGTAATTCTTAATGATGATGATTGATATAAGGAACTACTTAATCCCAAAGTTAAAGTGAAATATATTTGAACACTAATACTAATTTGGGGATAAATTACACAGTGCTGAAATTTAAATGCACCATAAACTCTATAACTAGTGTTTTTAAAAAAAAATATTAATGATCTTTTTACACATTAATATCTAAATTTTTTTTAAGGTAATCACATAAAAAGAACATTTTTTATATGTTAAATTAATATTGAAAAATATTTTTGGAATGGTGATCACATAGAAGTCTTTTTTTCAACTGATTGAAGTTTATATGAATTTTCTTCCTAAAAGTCTCATTATTATACATTATGTTTAATATGATGTTATTTTGTGAATGGATAAAATTTATTTTTATAAATATCATATCTATACTTTAGAAAGGGAGGCCATAATAGATATTCCAAAAAAAATTATGTTCTTATATTAGTGAGAGGATGACTATAATATTGAAATAGGAATTACATCCATTGTATGGGTATTTATTCTGATCAAAAGTTGGAATTTATCTCATATAGTTGGGTTGGACTCAACATAAAATATATACCTATTATATGAGAGTTTCTTGATGAATTAATATCATATTTTTTGAGAGATCCTCTAAACTGTGAAGTTCGGTTTTCAATATAAATCACAATTTGTTATACAATTATTTCAAAGGCTACATATATAATTCAACTCTATTATATAAAAGAATTAATGCAGAAATATAAGGAAGGAGTTGAATCAGACACATGAATCTCCTAAGGCATAATATTACATTTTTATAAAGAATGATATATCAGTGGGACTCTACATTGATTGTAATGAAATTAACATAACCAAAATCAATAATAAGTATCATCTGTAAGATATTGATAATTGTTTCATTCAATTATGAGGATCTCAACCTTATGTTAAAAATTATCATTGACATGCCTATTATTAACTGAAGTTGAATAGTGAATACATACCCAAAACAACCTTCCTTATGATGTATAAGAACTATAAAATTATAGTGATGCAATTTTGTCTTAAAATTACCCCTCTATCTTCATGTATTTAATTAATAGAGTTCTTATATATTACCTTGATCAATTTTGGTAGTTTGTAGACATAATAAATTTATATATTCTAATATAATGGGATACAAGGATGATAATTTAAAGATATTATTAAAGTTCCTAATTAAAGATAAGTAGTTCAAAAAACATTATAAATTTTAATATCTATTAACAAAATGATTCATTCTTATGTCATATAATCTTAATTGAGTGTACATTTGGTTGATCTATAAAAGTTGTAAGTTATTGATAAATGTAAAAAAAACCATGATAACCATGGTTCATAGATTTATTGGGTTATTTTGATACTACCATTGCTTTATAAGTGATTTATTAGGGATATCTAATCCAATAACTATGTTTTATCGGAAGGGGTTTAATTTACTTTGGAAAAATGAATGTATAGAAAATTTTAATTTGTAAAAAAGAATGTTGTTCAATGCACTAATTCTTATTATTTCCTAAAGTATAGAATGGTTTTGATCATTAGTGACTCATCTAAGAAGGGGATGGGGTGCATCTTCATAAAGACTGACAAGGTGATAGATCATTACATATCAAATTGAACAATCATGAGAAATAAATATATGACTCATGATTTTATATTGGGATTAGTAATTTTTTCACTGGAAATATACATGCATTATTGTTATTATGAAATATGTTGTATATATATACAAAAAATAAAATATTAAAACATATACTCATACAAAAATAGTTATGTATTAAAAAAAGTAGATAGTTATATATAATTAAAGATTAAGACTTATTAATACATTACCATCATGAGAATGTAAACAAGGTGGGTAATTTTTTGATCCAAAAGGATCATGATATATTATCTATGATAATTATGAAAGGTTAATTGATTTATTTATTTTTAATTAATGGGACCTGGAATCTTGATGTAAGGATTGAAATTGAATCTTTCTCATATGGTATCCAACCGTATATACATGTACAGATTAACGAGATTATGAAAGAATATATACAGTTGAAAAAGATGATGAGAAATGTACATATGTTCAAAATTTATAATGATATAATTATAATGTTTCATAAATGAGTATGCGTCCCATTAATACTGATCTTGATGAATGAGATACAGGATGAATCCCATTGCTCATAATTCTCTATTAAACCTTGATGTTTAAAGATATATAGATATTTGGAAGAGTATTTTTGGATGTACATCATGAATTGAGATATTGAAGAGTGTTTCTATTTGGGCTTTGTATGTTTTAATGGTAATGATAAGAGGAAGAGGTCTAATGTGATATTACAACCATTTCACATATTAGATTTCAAATGGTAAAACATCACTTTGAATTTCAATATCGTACTTCCCAAAGAATCTAATGTCCAAAACATTATTTGTGTAGTATTCATTTATATTATAAAGTCATCACACTTAATTACTTGTATATAATATTTCTCTCCTAACCAGCTTATAAAATTATATATTAATGAAGTGTTAAGGTTGCATGGGTTACCAAATTCTATTGTATTTAGTCATGATATGAGGTTTACCTTGATGTTCTGGATAACCCTTCAACAATATTGATATAAAGGGTAGAGTTTTAGCACTTAATATTATACTCAAATAGATGGTTTGTATGATAGGACCATTCACACTCTAGACTATATGTTGATATCATGTTCTATATGTTTCAATGGTGGATTGGATAAACATGATCATCTTTCGAATTCTCTTATAAAAATATATTTCACTCAATAGTTCATATGCATCCTTATGATTATATATATTAAATTTATGAACTAACTCTAAAATTTTAATACTATATTAGAGTAAGAAAAATTTTTGGACCATAGATAGCTAATGATATTCTAGAGAAGAATAAATAAATTCATTAAATAATCATGTAATGTTATAATGAACATAATATTTATATTATCAATCATTAGTGAGATCTGAAATTTGATGTTTTTAGAATGCATTCCAATGATTTCCCCCATGGAAGGACGATATGTTATTTGATAATAATTACATGTTTATACATGAGTGTATTGGTTCTGTTGATATCCTTAATCAAGTATGGAGGGTATACTATATCATGGTACTTACACATAACCTCACCTAGGTTCACGATGAGATCCATGTATCTCTATTTCAGAATTATATACCCGATATATAGTAACCCAGACATAAAATAAATTGATATTACATCAATTTTGATTAATATTCTACACATTATAAAAATAAATTCTCAAGGACCGTAATAGTTTAGTGACATTGGAAACATGTAAAAAAACATCCTACATGGTTAAATAACATCAATGTTTCCCACAAAGATCACCCCCTTTTGTACTTCTATGTAAAACCAGTATTCAAGACCGGGGTATTGTAAACATAGGAAAGGGAAGATCTTAGATTCTCAGTAAGGTTAGAAAAAAGTATAGATAATCATGAAATGTGGATAGGTGTATGATAACATGATAGTAATACTGGAAGATAATACCTATATATCAAAGATAATATACATAAATCCTAGTAGAAATATGGGGAGTTAATAAGTAACTAATCATAATGGAATATAGATCATAATCTATTGAATCATGTTATAGGAATAATACTGGTAATTTTTTTCATACACATAATCCTAGAAAATATTATTGTAAATCGGCCAATAAATACCTTTATAACATGTTAGATAAAAACCTTGTACCTTCTTTGACCTTAGGATAATATCCTCTGTATCCTATTTTGTTTCTTAGTCTACAACCTATATACCCTCTTTTTTTCAGGCTTGGGATACAACATATGTACCCTCTTGATTTTGGGATTTGGCTACAACCTATGTACCTATTTTTCTCATATACCACTTCTCATTAACCTATGCATTTGAAGGAGATATTTATCCCACCCATAACATAATGAAATCGAACAAACATGTGGCACAAATTTATAATCAATCATGTCATAAACAAAGAAATAAAATGTGTTTCATAAACATGAAATCATATAATAACCCATGGAATAAGATAGGTTTCATATTCATTTCATTAAATCATAACCCATGAAAGGAATAGGGTTTCCTAAGAATATAACTTGTGAAAGGGAAGCATGTTTCACAAACATCCAACAATAAAAACATAAACCATTCAGATAAAGATTTTGAATGGATCAATTGGATAATTTCTCTATAAATTCACAGTAACACCAACATATGTCATCATAGATGGATAATAATTTTGAAATAACATTTTAAAACATTTTTTAGGAAAATATCATTTATTTTTTAAAAAAAGAATATTTTAAACATCAAACCATTTAAAAAACAGTCCTTAAAAATAAACATGAATACATATAAAGGAATCTATAAATCATTTTTAATACCTTTTCCCTTAAAAACATTTAAAAGAATATTGAAATAACTTTGAAATGTTTTTTACAAAACCTGGTTTAGAATGAACGCATGTTTCTGACTAAAAATACAAATATAGTCGAATTATTTAAAAAATATTTTATTAATTATATTAAGTACAAAAGAGTGTAAAATAGTAATTAATACATTAATGAATCATGAATAACAATAGTAGAAGAAAATTCATGTTTTTTTATGAGAGATGGATAATAATATTTCATCATTGGAAGCAGAATCATACACAATCGTGATAAATGATGAGATTATTTCAATAAGCTCTTACCAAATGTAAACATTTAATTATACTCCCCATGTAAGAAAATGAAAATTCATGAAGCATAATATATCATGAAAATAAGGTGAATCATGATAAAACATTTCTAAATGAAGTATATACACCTATTATAATAATATAGTTGCATTGAAAGCATGTGTCTCATGGTGGTAAAATATGTAATTCATTCCACAATCCATTTTTTATTATATAAAATGTCACTTTAGAGGACCATAGAAAAACTTCCACAAACCATCAACACAAACCCTACTTAGACAACCAACAAACGGCATACTGAATTCAAAATTGATAGACCAACTTCACTACAGACAAAGTACCGCCACTAAATCCTTCCTAAAAACCCAAAAAAATCAAATTTCAAATCTAAAGTCACAATCACTCATGATTAACACATCTTCCTTGAGACGCAATTCCCATACATTATGTATTGAAATTATTCATACATGTTTGAAATTCATATATAAAACATTTATGTTTATTATAAATATAAAATAGAAGAATATTATTATATCTGACAAGATATATGGAGTTTTAATACTCTATATTACTCTTTTATTAATAACCACATCTTAATGTTACGTTTCAGATATTATAGGTTTTTTTTATGTATAGGTTTTGAATTCCTATTATTTATGCACATACTTTGATCAGAGTTCACTTATTTAAATAATATAAAACATTATTTATATATAAAATATATTTGGTATATAAATATTTTTAATAATATGTAAAATATAGAAATATATATATATATTGGAATACACATACCATGTAGACAGTAGGTCATACATTCGCATGAATGCAATTTTGGTTTTTTTGTCATACTGAAAGATATAAATTATCTAAAATGTATTTATATATATAATATCATTAAATAAGAATTATTATTTAATAAATATAATTTATTATATCTAAACCCACCCTTATTACATTCCATGTAATGTGTGAATTTATCACATCGCTTTGAGGAGGTGATAGTCCACACATCTACAAACAAATGTAACATATAACCACAATATTTAAAGCATAATGTTATGTTTTATAAATTACATAAAGAAGCCTAAATACATCTTAAATATAATATATATCGTATGAAAATATTTTTCCCATCATAATACCCAACCATGAGATGTGGTAAAGTATGAAAATGAACAGCATCATTGTGTGAGGAAATAATTCGGTGTACACAATAATGGTAAAATCGTTACCCATATGATGGAAGTGTGTGTATATGTTGGTTGAAACCTTAATTAAAAAAATTAGTATGTTGAGGATAATTATTTCATTATTTGATCCTGTAATAATTTCAATTCAGCTTTGAGATAGCGAAAATAAAGGATGGGATCTTGATGAAGGATGCGGCCCCTTCCATGGGTAACTCATTTTGGTTTTCACCGATGGGATTCCATGCATGGATTTATTCCCAAAATGGGGTCTTCTAGGATTAATGGGTGGGATATTAAGGGATCATATGTTATTATATATTTGTTATTCCAATTGGATCAATATGTGTGAATAAGTGGGATGGGTGAGTGCCACATTATAGTGGAAAATGAGTGATATTCTTTTAAATTTTTGAAATGCGAATTACACCCAAGGTTTTCCTCTGAAAAGTGGATCCAATAATGAAAAAAAGTAGAAAACAAAATAAAGTATAGGGTAACATAGGGAGATAAAATGTCAGTTGGAAAAATTTCTAGGTTATTTTTACCCTTATGGTTATGTTTTTTTCTTTATTAAACAATTTTTCTCTTAATCCCTTAATTAATTTTAATTTACTTCCAAATTATTTTTGGTCAAAAAATATGTTGACTGGATTAGAAATTATAAATTATTCACACTCCAATTATGGAATCCATTCCATCATATTCTAATCAAGAGAGTGGTAAAAAGTATTTTCAATTCAATCCCCCAAACAGGTAGACAAAGTGGGGTTTTAAATAAAAAATGTTCAAAAGTTTGAAATGTTTTATTATCCAATTTAAATGTAAAACTTTTTGAAATGACATAAATTAGAATAATTGAAATAATATTGGTCTAATTAAACAATAAAACCAAACTAAATTATAATATAACAATATAATTAAATTAGATGAAAAATCATTTATGAATTAAATTCCTTATTATTCACTCTTTATAAAAAAACATCTCAAAAAAAATACCAAAAATTAAACTTCAAATAATATCAATGTTTTTTATTCAAAAATGATTATAATTTATTCAAATAAAAATAGTAAAAGTGTCATTAATCAGGTATAAAATGTGTTCTCCAATAAAATAGTGATAAAATTACTGTTTATAAAAATACTTCTTTTTTTAATAAAATTGGATTTACTCTTTATTTATTTTCATACAACCTGTTGGATGAGTATCAAAATATTTTATTGAAAATAAAATAAATAAATTTAACTAGAATAAATTATTAATATTTATTTTTTTAATTTATTTAGATAAAACTGTGTTTGTAGACATAAAAATGGTTTTCTTATAATAATAATTCATTTATTTTCAACTAGTTATTAAATTCACTTCTACTATTTGAACACCAAATGATTCATTTTATATATGTGTGTAAATTATATTTTTATGATTTAATTAATCTTATTTGTAACTTCTATTCCAATGGATATGTGGTATCTATAATAATATTTAATAATAATATTAATAATATCTTTTAATTCGGTAAAAATCGACCTCGTCTATAACACATGCAATTAAAGGGACTTGGTATTGTATAAAAAACAATCCCAAAATAGTATTTAATATACCATAAGATAATCCAAGTATTGTGTGTAATTCAAGACTAAAATTGTTTTGAATATAACTCAATCCAAACATTGGACATTCATATAACAAAACACTATATTAAGTGTTGTGTTAAATGAAAAATTTCCAAAAGATTAACTTATATAAAAAATATTTATTTCACAAAATATCAGGGTGTTATATTCGACTCCCCAAAAAATGAATTTCCCCCTCTAAATTCCTTCAGGTTTTCTTTATTTTAACACATGAAATTTCCTTTCATATAAACCCACATAATCAAAATTAATACTAAAATTATCTCAGAAAGGGAATGTTAGAACCATAACTCTTACCCAAAATAACTCATAACTATATTTCCTCATAAGATAACATAGGTGGAAAGTAAAAATATCTACATGGAAGAGAAGTAAAACTATAATGTTCTGTTGGAGAGTGATAGAGAACATAGTTATGAGAAAGTTAAGGATCACAATTCCATAACACAAATTGGATTGAAAATGTTCATTGATATCATCAAAATTGATTATAACATTATAAACATTAATTTTAAATCCCTTTTAATAAGGTGAATGAATATTCAAAAGAATATATACATACTTTATTCATCATAATCTCACACTTTCTTGTGCCTTGATCAATTTATATATAATCACTTATTCCATTAACTGAATCTGATCTTTTCATTCTCGGGGAATTGAAAGATCATTATGTCCATAAATATAATGATAGGTAGTTGAATATGTCTATATCACAACAAAATTATTATAAGAAGAAATCCAATATTCATAAATCTTCATGTGTTGAAGTAACACCTTAATCTCTAAATCCATACTAAATGTTTAACATAATGCATTTTATATATGTTTAACCTCATAGATCTTCCAAATTTTTACTTACACATAATTCCTTAATTAATCACTTATATTATACCAAAAACATTTTCATTAGAAATGTGTGTCATTCCTTGTAATGATCGGATATCAAACATGATTTTGTTATACTATAATCCATGTAGAGGGATATAATCACATGAAATTTCACTAATGGATGATCAATAATATTTTTATTGGGAATTTTCATACAAAATCCAACATGAAAATCCACACTAAGGAGATAAGGATAAATGTGACTTAATTATCATTATTTTCCTAATCTACTATGATTTCATAAGCTTTCCCTTTTTCCATGCTCTTTATAGGTTGTTTTCATTTATCATTGTAATTAACCCTTGGATTTGGGCACATTTTTTTATCAAAATTTACAAACTCCATAGAATTTAATCACAAATGTGTGGAAGGTCCACCATGTAGAGATTTCCCATTATTCATATAATTATATATAGTTCTCCAATCACATTTCCACAAACCCACTTGATTTACTTCCTTTACTCACCAAAATACTTCAATAGTCCCATTTATAAAATTCCCTATAAAATTATTCCTGAAAATTTATTATATAGGATAGCTCATCATATTCTTTTTATAGTTCATAAATATTACTTCAAAATTTATTTTTCTTATTATCCAAACTATGAGGTTTTACATGACAACAACATCAATTTACACCCTAATATCACATTTAAGAATCTCTCCATAGCATCTGATGTCCCTTGCATCAAATTCCCTTCATCTATTTGGTTTTATGGAATTTAAGAATTGGATAAAATTACATTCAGGCTGAATGATAATACCTTAGTCGTATATTACATGTATTTTAGAAATTCCCTCATATGTTCCAACATATTTATTGTCCTTTTTTAAGCTATTGTAATTCCTTCTCCATGGTTTTTCATAGAATATGAGGGAAGTAATTATTGAGAAATATCCCCTAAAACTCTTCCCATTTTACATATTCAATTTCATCTTATACCCTCGTGTTCTTAATAAGGTTCCAACACTAATATACTTCACCTTAAAATAATAACCATCCAAAATTACTTTTTTATTCCTTGAATAGAGAATAATTTAAAATATCATTACAATCGTATTGATCCATTTCTCAGATACTAGTAGGTTAGTGGAACCACTAAAAGAATGTGTATGTTGCCTCATGAAGGACTCAATAAAATTTTGTTCAATCCTTTTAACATCTAGATGTTAAATGTGAATCAAATCATAGGAATATTGTCTGACCATTGAAAAAATATTCTTCATTCCCTCTCTCATACCATTTGGGGTCTCAGTAGGATAGTTATTTCATTGTCCACTACATTTAGAATTAACACAGTTTATTCATCTTCTATCCATTAAGTAATAAAATAAATCATATCATAAGAAATTCTTATCAACACAAAAAACAACATTATTCTGAAAAATTACATATAGGATTCCTAAATAATGGATTACCCATCTTTAATATATGACATCATTGGATTAATATTGGTTATTCATATTAATATTCTTATTTTTTTCATTCATGATGGGTTGTAAACATTTTGTGAGTTCCCAATACATATCCCCCAAGAGTTTTAAACTATGTGTATAGTAAGGCTCATTATCGTGTACAAGGTTCTGCTCGAGTCAAGCATGAGGCATGTTTTCCGAGTTTGTTCCCCTTGGTACATCTATTCCAGATCCACAAATAATTTTAGTATCCAAATATGAATTTATTTCTAGGAAACCAATCATTATATCCATTAACCAAATTCCGATACATTTTCCTAAACTTTTTATTTATCCTTATACTTATTTGCAGATATATGCCTAGATATACCCTTAGAAATATCCCTTATGATTTTACTAAATGTTCCTCATCCTTATTTCCAAACATTTACAAAACCTTTCAAATAATACAATCTATAGAGACCAATGATTAACATACATTGATATTACTTAATCATATATGAATATTCAAAAAATTATGAAAATAAATTCCAAAGGACCATAATAGATTATTATCGTCAGAAACATGGAACAAAATATTTTATCTTGGTGAAAGATCTTCAATATTTCCCAAAAATTCCATTAGCTTTAGCACTACTACTTAAAACAATTCTATAAAACCTATGGAAATGAAGAATAATAAATGGGTGATCTATGATGATTAGAAAGCGTAAAAAATATTTAAACAATCAAAAAAAGAGGAAGTGGGAATGATAAAAAGATAATCATATTGGAAGATCAATACATGCATATCAAATATAAAATACATGAGTCAAGTAATAAATATTGGCAGTTCATATGACTTGAATCATAAGAGAACAAATATTATAATCCATGAAACCTTGATATAAGAATAAGACAAGTAATTTTTAGCACACACATTACCATAGAATTCTTATGTCAAGTAAATGTACCAATATCTTCATAACATGTTAGAAATGGGAATCAACTCATGTACATGGTTCGGGCTTGGGCTAAAAACCAGTGTACCCTCTAATTTTTGGTATTGGGATACCAAAAATGAACCCTATTATTATTGGGCTTGGGATACAACCTATCTACCCTATTATTTTTGGGGTTGATCTATAACCAATATAAACATGGACCTCATATACCACATATAAATAACCAATTCATTAGAGAGAGAGATATGTCCCACACATCTTATAAGGAAATCATACATATGTGTTCCACAAAATCATACACCATCATATCATAACCCATGAAATGAAATGGGTGTAATTAAAAGGTAATCATAATATAACTTGTTGTAAAATACATGTTTCACTATCATTTCATCAAAGCATATGCCATGAAAAGAATTGGGTTTCATAAGAATATAATCTGTGAAGGAGAAACAGGTTTAAAAAAATATCATTAAATAAAATCATAAACCATTACATGAAATATTATTAATGAAGACATGGTATAATTTACCCATAAAGTAATGGGTAACACCAATGAATTTCATCTCATATGGAAAGAAATTTTGGAATATTTTTTAATAAATTTTTTGGAAAAAAATATCATTTTTTATTTAAAAACATATAGTTACATAAACCATTTGAAAGAAATATTATTTTAAAATAAACTCAAATACATATAATGGAAGCACAAAAAATTGAAAACATATTTCTTGAAAAACTACAAAATAATCCTAAAACTAGTTTCAAAACCTTTTAATATAACACGGTTTTTAAAGAACATAAATTTTTGACCAAAAAGAGAAATATTGTTATATTTTTTTAAAAACATTTTTATACATATCATATGTACCAAAGAGTGGAAATATGGTATTAAATAAATAAACATATCATTAATTACCATTTGAGAAAAAATTTCTTCAGTGTTCCTAACATATGGATCATTATATTTTATCATTGACATTATAATCATAAATAATTCTGATAAACAATATGATTGTTTCAATAAACTCTTACCACTTGGTAATTATGAATCTTACACCCCGTGTAATAAAATAAAATTCAAGGACTGTTAATATTTCATTAAAATATTATGATTCAATATATTACATGAAAAATGTAAATATAAACACATCTTATTAGAATATAGGTGCATTGAATAACAAGTGTCTCATGTAAGGAAAATTAATAAAAACTATCTTACCGATTTGGTAACACTTATACCCTAAAGACCCATGAAATAGAGTTAATTAAATTGATATTTCAATAATAAAAAAAATATAATTTTAATAACAAAAAAATAATTTCATGTGTATTATATTCACCACATGAATAAAATGGGTTTTTAATAAGCCATATATCCTATACAATTAAATATTAGAAAAGAAAACCATTACTACATGATTAATTTTAGAATCATGATCCCCATGAAATAATAACATCATTTAAATCATTTTTAGATTTAAATAATTGATATTATTGATATAACATGTCATAATTCAGTATATACAACACAGTAAACTATAGAGTATCGAATATGGACCGAATGTCTTGTAAATAAAAAGTTAGATGAAATTCTATTACCTTCAATATAGAATTTATTTGTACACACTCAAACCTCTTGTATAATAAATATAAGATTGTTATAAATATATATATAAAACCATATTATTATATATAACACCATATATTTTTTCATTATGCCTTTATATTTCCCGTTTATTAGCAACTCCATGTTAATGTTACTCTTCAGGTAATATCCACTTTGATTTTCATATCCGTTTTGAATTTTTATTCTTGATCCTCTAACATAGATCATGGTTTATTTTTTTTCTATAATGTAATACATGATTTGTGTATCATATATATTCAGTATTTAAATAATAATAATAATATATAAGATATATACATATTAAATAAAATGCATCATTCATAGAGATGGTAGGTTGTATATACGGATGAACATTGTTTATATTTTCATGATATTTTAAAATAAATCAAGTAAATGAAATTTTTGTATAAAAAATATCAATATAGTATCATTGATATTTCATAAATATCATATATGTTCACTAAAAACGCCCTTAATACATTCCATGTAATGTGTGAACTAATCACATCACATTGAGTAGGTGGTTGACCACACTTTTCAAATGAAGTTATCGAATATACACAATATGGGAACCATGAAAGTATTTTTTTTATTTAACAATATAAGAATAATAAATCATTCATAAATATCATATGTATCATTCAAGAATATATTTTCCATTTTAATCCCCAAAAATTAGAGGTGGTAAAGAAAAAAAACAAAATCATTTCGGGATGTGGCAGTTCACTGTACACAAGAATGGTGAGTTCACTGCCTATTTGATGGAAGTGTGTGTGAGTGTTATGATAAAAAAATATAAAACAATCCATATGTTTGGGATACTAAAGTTATTATATAATCATTTAATAATAATAACTTAGGTGCTTGGGAAAGAAAATAAAGGATGTGAACTTGGGGAAGGACATTATATCTTCTTTGGGGAATTCTTTTTGGTTTACACCAAAGCGATTCCTTGAACAGATTTATTCCCAATTTTAGGTTTATATAATGCATAGATAGATGTTTTAAACTTATTTGAGGATTATTTTCTAGATCCAAATGGCTTTATATGAGGGAATAATTGGGATGGGTGGGTTTCTTTTTATTGTGTATGAGGAGTGGTATTCTTGTAAATTTTTGAAAAATGAATTCCATAAATGTTTTTCCTAATAAAACATGAGAAAATAATGAATCAAATTCATGAAAGGGTAGTATAGGGTATAAATAGTTTTAAAAATCTATTTTGGATGTAATTTCTCAGAATTTTTGTATAACATTATTTTTAATTATATAGAATTAATTTGTGACCAGGCGCTGAGAAAATGTGAGATTCAGAGGCCAAAAGTTCCGGGAATGATCTATAAAAAACTATTATGCTTTAAATATAATGCATTTTTATTTTTCATGAAAATATGGAATAAATCTTAAATGGGTGCCCAAATCATGAATCTGAGGGCAGTGTTGCATTCATGTTGGCGGGTTTACTATAGGCGTGACTTTTGTTTAGTTAGTCTAGGCCTGTAGTGGGAAAACATGAAAATGGCATAACCGTAAATGAAAAAATTAAATAAAATTATTTTATTTTTCAAATGTTTAAAACTTACAAATCATGATTGGGATTAAAAATATTAGACCATCATTGAGCTCGTAATGGTATGTTTTTTTAGGAAGGTCCTAACATTGGCCAGCGCTGACCAACAGTGGGATATAGTTTTTGGACATAAATAATATAATTAAGTAACAATTATTTTATTATAAAATCAATATAACTCCAAAATTATAACTCGGACTGAAAATCCTTGGGTATCATTGATCTCGTGAGTTTGTGTTCCCATTAGGCGAAGCCTAACCTCGACCAGCATGGGTCGAGGGTGAATATTAATTTTTTAACTTTTGTTATGGTTCATTTAAATGAAATTGTGAGTGGGTTTTTCTATCTTTTGAACTAGTTGTCAGATAGTAAATCTGACGGCATCTTTGAACTCAGAATTCCAGGATTCACCTAGAAATGACTTAACATCAGCAGGCAAGGGCCGAGTGGAAAATTTATTTTTTAGACCTTTTGAGAAAAATAATAAAATAACATAAAAGAATTATTTTATTTCTTTTCTTGACATTGGTTGGCATACAACGATGTTATGGTGTACCGACTAGGTAGCGACGTGACACATTAATAAATCTTATTAATTGCTCGTATCACACAGTGTAGTGATGCAATAATGTATGTGTAACAACAATGAAATTTCATAAATTAAACAGCGTGACATAAACACTACCACATGATTTTTTTATTAAACCAATCCGTGTGAGAATGGGGAATTAATATGTATGGATTATCTAACAAACCTCTTGATGTTTCCCTCTCCAACGAAGAACAATTAATTTCAGCGAGACTTTATCATCTTCGACATGACTCAATAAACAGAGCCATAAGCAATGTCAACAACATGAAACCTCGAGGATGAACGCTTCGACATCAAACATCAACAAGGTACGGTTGTGTGTTCTTTTTAATTTATGAATTCTTCCTCATTCATGAGAATTCATGACAAACACTGACCAATCGACTAATGAGTTGATTTGTGATTTGTTCGAGCATTCAGAAATATTTTTTATATGGGTATGTCATGGGATTTAATTGAAGTTGTGTGATTCCAGTTGTGATTATCCCATGCTTAAATGCTAACATGGAAGGTGTAGGCCGACCCAAACAAGGCTTGGTCCCTCCGCGGATCTTGGTTGATGTGCGTTCTATGAAGTCAAATGATCATCCTATCAGCAACACAAATTCAAGGTGCTCGCAGTGAGGGTGATAAACTACCAAGCTCGTAGGCGCAAACGGATCCAAAGAAAGACAACCATAATGACTTTGGTGGACCATTAGAGCTCTTACTGACGCATCGGCGCTGAAGATGGACCGCGGTGGCAACATCGGGTAGAGGGTGGTGGGGCACACATCAGCGTCGTGTGGAGGAGTATCGGCCCACTCTGGACAATCAACGGACACATGAACGGTCGGATGCCTACCATCCATTACAGGATTATGTGGCAGTTCTAGGTGGATGAACTAGACACCCCTCATCTGTTCGAGAAAATCATCCAATATAGCACATGTTAGACTCCTCTGGTGGGCCGCACCCCACCTGGCGGGATGAGCCACCCATGGGCTGCGCCACCCATGGGATGGAACCCTCCAGCATGGCTAGACCCATGTCACGTGGGCCGAATATATTCCATCTAGGACGGACCCTTCATCGGGTCGTACCCACTGTCCCAACAGTCTCGTCAGGCCGGACCCACACCGGACCCCTGGGTTCGGGTCGGGTCGGTACGACCGGGTCAGATCGGACCTAGACCTCACTAGCCTTGTTTCACTAAAATGGCTATAACTCGACAACATGACATTATATTGACGTGTTTTCAGTGGTGTTGGGTTCCTTGAGAGGGGGTGGTAATTTTGAGATAATCTATTTGAATTGTGGTGTACATTAGAGTATATTCATGTTTGATCAAAATCCAATCCAATCGGGCCCATTTTATTAAAAATCCAATAACAAATAGACCAGGCGTCCGATTGGTGCACCGTATGTTGGATTAGAACCCTTATGAAATGTTGGTCCTCTGGATTACTTATTTGTGAGGCTTCATGGTGGTTAAGTTATTACTGATTGATTGAGGAGTGGATCATCCGGAAATAAAGAATTCTGAGTGAGGGAATCCAGTGGTTGGTTATGATGTGAAGAAAGAATAGTGATCCTCTATGTCGGTCAGTACCTACCGATCCTCTATGGGTTAGCGCCTAGCGATCCTCTGTGTGTCAGCACCTAGAGATCCTCTATGGGTCAGTAGGTAGCGATCTTCTGTCAGTCAGCTCCTAGCGATCCTCAGTGAGTTAGCACATAGTGATCCTTTGTGGGTCAGCACCTAGATATCCTCTCTAGGTCAGCACCTAGCGATCCTCTATCGGTCAAAACCTAGAGATCCTCTATGGGTTTGTACCTAGATATCCTCTGTGGGACTGCACCTAGCGACCCTGTATGAGTCCTTTGTAGAGCCTCGCGATGGAATAAGATGATATAGCTTTAAGAAAAATCATCGTTACATCTGTAATTATGTTATACCTGTTGTGAACTACATCTTTTACTTTGTGTTCTGTGTTATATATCATGCTTGGTGGTGTTATCTATGTGGTATTTTCATTATGGGGTTTTCCTTCATGTATTACTGACAGACCATTGGGGGTCTTGGGGTCCATACTGAGTATTGTTATACTCGCCCTTGTAGAGGATTCAACCTCACGTGTTGTGTATGGTGTAGAGGATCGACATTTTGACATAGGTACTCTGGGGGGACAGGACTAATGGATGCTATGGTAGTGGAATTTGTGTCCGAGGACCAAGTTTGGCCTAGTAGGACCAGGAAAACAGGATATACTGCTTCTAATTTTAGTAGCTTCACAGCTCTAACGATCAGGTGGGGTTTTCTACGGATGGACATCATGGTTTCATTTTTTTTAATTTATTATTTTTAGTTTCTTGTTGTGTTGGTATTCAGGACCACATACTTTAATTTTTACTTTCACTCATCTTTTTTTTATTGGAATAATTTTCCCACTTTTAGTGTGTTGGGATGTGGTTGGGTGTGTGTGTTTACAATATTAAAGGCAATGTCGTCCTTTTTTGTAATATTCCATTCTGGTGCTAGTCACCAACCCCTAGCCTATAGAAGGCAGGCTTGGGGTAGTAACAACATGATCCCCAGGGGACGGGTTGTGACAAAGTGGTATCAGAGGGGTGGTCAATTCTACGTGAATAACTAAGAGTCTATATTTTCAATGGCAGAAATAGTGTTAGGTGTCTTGAGTTTGGATTGCAGTCTAGGGAGTCCAGTGTTGGTGTGGCGGCCAACATATCCATACAACATGACCCTAAATTCTGTTTTCCAACTCTGTACAGGAAAACACTAGTATCATGTGTTTTGAAAATATTTTTCTCTTGATCTCATTTGAGTCATCTCAATAGGTACGACCTTTTAACTGTGGTTCATCTTGATTACCATTCAAGATTCTTCCACAGAGACAAACATCCCAAATTCTATTGCATGGCCATGAGGATGGTCCATAGTGTGATGAGGCATTGGTATAGAGACTATTCCCCAATATGGTACCTTCTGGTGGTGTCCCTGTAATAACACTACCCATTGGTCAGCAGTGACTACCAGCGCTACAGGTATAGGACACGCATAGGGTTAGTGTCTTATACGAGTTTCAGTGATAGGTACCCCTTAGGATTCGATGAAATCACAACTCATAGTTGGATAAGGACGAGATTGAGGTGGTGACCAAGATTCCATCTAGCTAGGGCACCATTAGATTTTATGGTAGTCCTGGTAGTGATACTTCTATGTTTCTTAGTAGGGTGATGACATGGTTTAGATTAATTTGATCTAACGATGAGGTGACTATCCATGGACAGAGCATGAGAACCTTATTTAGAGAATGGGTCTCTTTACAAATAAAATGCTAAGGGGTATGTGTTCTCAAGATCATCTACAACTGTGGTAGGACGACATTTTGGTAGTTGAGTGTTTGTTGAGGCCTACCGACTATTCAAGGTACTCGATTAAAACCATATGACTAGTGATTCAAGAATCGGACCTCCGAGCGAGAGGTGTTTAGGGACATCTGATCCAGTACTTTTCTTATGTGAATTGCTACTTATGATCAGCTTCTATAGATAACCTTTGTGGTTGAAAATAATTTGGATGAGTAGATACATCCAGTGAATTCAGTTTTGGGAAATCAGGAAACCAATGTCAGTCTCAGAGACTTGGACATGCAAATTTTTTTGTGAAGATAAATTGATAACGATGAATGATTCTTTAGGGTATCAAACATGGAAAAGGAGTCAGGATAGAAGTAAGAGGTGGTATGCATTTCAACGTGTTACAAGCACACCCCAATGTGGTCCCTACTAGGATCAGCAAGCTAGAGATCATGGGAAGGGAGTAGCTACATGTGGCCAAGGATTATGACCCAAGGGCTCCAGGGATAATTCGAGGTATGACATGTGTCTACAACTAGCTTATGTACAAATAGAAAAAGGTACTAATCATTCCTACTTGTCACAAATCATGATCAAGACCTAGAGTATCAGGTAAAATAGATTACTTGAACCTTAATTCTAGAGATACCTATGGGAGGAGACTCAAAAATAACACATACAACAATGGTGTGATCTTACCATTGAGGCAAGAGCTTCAGTTGAAACCTCTTGGTGGTAGAGTCGAGGCCTTACGACATTAGTCTGGGGATGGACTGGTCATCCACATTTCATGCTTAGATTGACTGTTTTAGGCAAAAGGATGGGGTGTATCTACAGAAATTGAATGGGGTTTTTCTTGGTCGAAAAAAAGAAAATCCATGTAGAATAGGATAAACTCATGTGTAGGTGAGTTCATCCAATCACTTTTGAGTCAGACAGCCTTTCCATTGTGGTAGCATGTGTTTTGTGTTTTCAGTTCCCAATAGTAGTGGTGGAGTGCGTGAATATCATTTCAAAATATTTTTCTAGGATTACCTCCTCACAGGAGGAGGTACATTTTTATCATTATACACACTGATATGGAACTGATATTAGCTTCAGTATATCAGAGGGCTTTCGTAGAGCATCACGAGTTGTGCGTGTGGGTAGGGGACTTTCATAACAAGGTTTTTGTAAGACCCAGTGTTTGAGGTTTTGTGTGGATTACCGGCACTTTAACCAAGTGGCTGTGGGGAATGAGTACCCACTACCAAAGGTTTGATTGGCACATCAATCAGTAAAATGTGTATCCTTTCTCATGGATGGAGAGGTGCCAATAATCTTTTCAACAGTAGAGACAACAGTGATGGCTAGTTTTCTTCTTGGACTATGACTTTGAGTTAGTCTATACTTCTTGGAAGGGGTACAAGGTGGAAAACACGCCCAGAAGGAGGTCTAGTTTATAGTTGATGAGTGAGGGGATAGAGAAGCTAGACATGATGCTGATATCCTCTGTGGATGATAATGGAGAAAATTACCTCTACTCTAAGACTATCACTCCCCCTCTCCTTCTTCATGTTAGGGGGGCATATCTTGTGGATATAGAATAAGAGGCCTAACGTGCTTAAATATCCTCATGATAGGCTCCTCAAATATTTTCAATTCGGTGGGGATCACCTCATATTTTTCAGAGGACGCACCCAGGTACCAATGACGTTATGAGAGGAGGTGTTGAGAGAATTACATACATCCCCATTGGTGGTACATCCCAGTGTGGGGAAGATTTACCCAGACCTCTAAATTTAGAACTAGTTTCCAGGGATGAAGAAAGTGGTGGTAGATTTTGTTCTATGATGCCTCACTTGTTAGTAAGTGAAATATGATCATCAGGTTCCAACACAATTGAGCATATCTTTTTACCCCTAGACAGATGGTTAGAAAGGGTGGACTATACAGACATTGGAGGACATGCTTCATGCTTGTGTCACTCCACTATTGGTAAGGCACCACTTGAGGCTTTGTACGGGGGACCATGTAGATCACCCCTATGATGGGTAAAGACCTAGGGAGTTAACACACAAGGGTATAGAGTTGTTATAGGATATCACATAAGAGGTTAGAATCATCTAGGAGTGTTTGAGGACTGCACAGAGAAGGTGGAATTCTTATGTCGACAGTATACAGAGACCTTAGAGTTTGAAGAGGGAAATCGTGTTTTCCTTCGGGTCTCACCCTGATTAGGATTACAGAGATTTTTCCAGGGCAGCAAGCTATCTCTAACCTTCATCGGAGCCTTTTGGTTTTTGAGTGGACTTAGAGAGGTGGAGTATGGCCTAGATCATCGCCCAAAAATGCACTGGGTTCACGATGATTTTCACATGTAGTAGTTGAATAGGTATATGAATGATCTATCACACTTCCTGAACTGGGGAAAGCAGGACATTGATGATGGGGGGATGTTTTAGAAGTTCCTAGAGGATATAGAGAATCAATCAGAGTGGGTCCTTCATGGATAGTTGATTCCTTTGGGGAGTGTTCAGTGGAATCATGGGAATTTACCAGAGTGAAAAAGGGAGAGGGAGGCTTAGTTTCATGCTCAGTACCCCCACCTATTTGATTTGCCTCTGTTTTTGATTTCGGGGATGTAAAGCCCGAATGTAGGGAGAGTGTAATGACTCATCATTTCCTTGTATATATATTTTAAACTATATAGATTTATTTCAAAACCTGGTGTTGATTTGACATGTGATTCTAAGACTCGGAGTGTCCGGAATGATCTGTCGAAAAATATTAGGCTTTAAATAGCATGTGTGAGAGATTTTTTAAAAAAGTGTAATAACTCTTAAATAGATACCCATATTAGAAATATAATGGCACCGTTACATTCAGGATCGTGGGATTACCCTAGGTGCGACTTAATTTTAGTTGGTGCAGGCCTCTAGTGAGAAAACCCAAAAATCGAATAACAGTAAATAAAATTAATTAATTTTTCAAATTCTTATAACTCATGAATGGTGACTCGGATTAAAAATTAGAGAAAACTAATAAACTCAAGAGGGTATTCTTTCCTCAGGTAGATTATAACATTGCTCAACACTGGCCAATGGTGGGATTTAGTTTTTAGCCTTAATTAAAATAATTAAGTAACAATTATTTTAATTTCAAATCCTCATTACTCAAAAATGGTAACTCTGATTAAAAATATGAGAGTACCGTTGAGCTCGTCAGTGTGTGTTCTCCTTAGGCAGAATCTAACATCGTCTGGTATGTCTTGAGGTTGAAAGTTAATTATTGAACTTTTTTAAAGGTTCATTTAAATGAACGTGCAACCAGGTTTTTTAATCATTTGATCCGTTGTTTGGATTGTAAATATGAGGGCACTATTGAACTCAAAACTTTAGGAATCTCCTAGAAATGACTTAACTTCAACTCTCAAGGGCCGGACAAAAAAGGTATTTTTCGAACCTTTTGAAAAAAGTTGTTTATTTATTTTCTTTAAATAGGGTGGTGGAAGGTAACGTTGTGGTGTAGATTGTAACACCCTAAGCTTCCACAGTGCGCTTGTCTTTGAATAATATAGTAGCGTGTGTTGTACGCAACTTCGAGTTCTAACACACCACAACCAATCAAACTAGCCGTTATGAATAGTAATCCCACTTTTTGATATTTTATAAATTTTATCTATCAAAATGGACTTCATTTTTGGATTCATAATATAGAAATTATATTAGGGTGAATTTTTGGTATTTTTATGAAAACATTCAATTTTTAATGAATAGTGAAAACACTTAGTTATAGTTTAAAACTAAATTTTTATTTAAACATTTATTTATTTTATTTTATTTTATTTTATGTCAAAATAGATGCATAATACCTATATAAGTTCACTATAATTCATTGAATTCAGTTTATAATTATTTTAGATATATAAAAAGTTTATTGAACTTTTTACCGTCTTTTACCCACCTCCTATGAGCATTTTCAAATTTAAATAAAATTTAATTTTACCGCTTCTGTGAGTTGAATTTCCAAAATATGAGAGACACAAAAGATATAAAAAAGTAAAATGTGGTTTAATAAGATGAAAATAAAGTTTGGTCAATAGTAACATCTTACTTTTATTTACCACGGTTTAAAGTAAATAGGGTAATTAAGGGTAAAAATGATATTATTATTACCATAACACATGTCCTAATTTTATTGGATAAGTGTAATTCAACCAAAACAAACATTAGGAATAAAATATGATCCTTTATATCCACTTGTATTAGATTAGTACATTTATTATTATTTAATATAAAGAAGAGTTAAAAGTGTTAAATTCGAAGTTTAATAACTAAAACATTATTAATATAGGGTTAAACATAAGATAAATTCGACTATAAATATTCATTAGAAGGATAAAAATATTTCCCACATAATTTTATTTCATTTATAATATTTATACATTAAATATTTAAATTTATTTACAACACAATGATGATGCAATAATTACCTAATTGATAAAATATTAAAATAATTGATATTATAAATATTCAAATGAATGTAATTTGAGACGTTTTATGAATTAACCTAATTTTCTTGGTTAATATGACATTTTTGGGTTGTTAGATGAATTTTTGTCAAATTAATAATGATGTTATGAATTTATAAAAACCAAAATACCAAATAGTGTCAAAATTGACATAAACAAGTTTTTTAAACAAATATTATATTATTAATTGATATTAGATTCCAAAAAATCTATGGTTCGACCAAAAGACTTATTTATGATAGGTGTATCATTAATGAACCACTTGGGGTTCTATTGTAAGTTTATTTTAAGTTTATTAACCATATAATATAAAATACAAAGAGACATGGTAAATGTCAAACTAGTTAACTAAGAGTTATATCTAAAAGATAAAGTTAATATAGTTACCCAAACCTGTCTAAAACCAATTGGTTGAGTGGTTTGAGACGCATTCCCGATTTATAATTTAAATATATCATTTTGGAGCCATTATAATTAGAAAATTAATTTATTATAAAATAATATTTCTAGCTTTTCCAAAGGTCCCCCTCACCCCTCTTATAAAAGGGAACTCCCCTTTTCTCTAATCCACACATTCAAAGCCATTTTTCTCAGACAAACACTACCCAAATACCCTATAAACTATCCTAACTTAATTATATCGGCCTTCAATTAGTCAGAAATCAAACATAAGGATCCCTTTTGATCAAATCAAAAGGAAGAACCTGAAGAAGTGGTAAATATTTAATCACCTCTTTCAAGTTCCTTTCTTCTTCCACTTCCTCTTTCTTTTTTATTTCCATTATAAAATAATAAATCCAGTATAATATATATACTGGGATTATATTATAAATATGGTACAACAATATTAATTATTCTATCCATCCTTTGAATGACATGTCACTATACGTGTGTACATACGGCTTACCGTCTCCCCGTCATGGTGTAATTGTTATTAAATACATTATTATTTAGATGTGTATAATAAAATTGTGTAATTGATGTAAATAATAAATATAACATAATAATTATTCTGTATATATTATATACCATCCAATTATATACTATTTTAATATCAAAATATGATATTGTCGCTCCTGCGTACGTACGGATTACCGTCTCCATGAACGCGATGAGAATCATTCCCCATCGTATCCATTCAAGACAGATTTTCATTAGATGATTAACAATAATATTTAAAGACTTAATATAAATATGAATATGAATAAGATACATCATATCCATAACAAACATTACTTACATTATAAATCATAGGAAAACAAAACAGTTAACACCCGAAATGACGATAATACTAAGATATTATTAACAAATCAATGATAAAAGATCATATATGATATCATATTAATGTATATGATTCTTGTATAATTTAATAAAAATTATTTCACCATTATATAGGATGTTAACCTAAACTCCCCGAAGTAAAAGTACAAGTTAAGGGTTAATTTCACAATCTCTTCATTATCTGAGGTTGTTTATATGTAATTATATACTAGGACCTCATTATCATCCACATCCTTGTTTCTTAAAAATGTATTTCAAAACGTTTTTAATATTTTATAGACTATGGGTTAAAGTCATTTATACCCTTGTTTTAATTTTATATGATGTTTATAAAGGAATCATTCCGTCAATTTCCAAACAAGGTACTTTATGACCATTTCGACAAAATTAAGGTATGAATTTTTTTTAACTTATAAGGCAGGTGCGGCTATTTTCCGCCGTTATAACATTGTTGTGGATTCCCTTAAAATATTATAAGAATATTTTCAAATATAAATGTTTTCTTTTATAATTATGTAACTTTTAAATGATTTCAAAATAGAAAGAGATATTTCTCTGAAAAGGTTTTGATTTCATCTATGAGAACATCCTTTGATGGATTTAAGGTTGTTTTGAAGTTGATTTATTATCATACAAAACATCCATATTGTATTGATGTTTTTGAGATATGTTTCACTGTGGATGTGTTATTTCATACCATTCATGGATTATGGATAAATTTTTAACATTTCGTATGCCAGCTTTAATACAAATTTTTATGTTTTGCTTAAACCTTTTCATATGAGGAATGCATTGGACTTAGTAAGTGATGGGTGGATGCATCGGTAGGTCTCATGAGAGAAACTAGTGTCTTGACACAAGGCCTTGAAAAAATGTTATTTGTAGTCTTGGAACAAGGCCTTGACTATGTGGTTATGAAATTCTGGCTTTATGCATTCCATAATTATATAAGTGGCTATTGATATTGCATGTGATTATTCGACTAGTAGAATATCCATGTGAGTATGTAAATGACATTATTTGGATTTATATTTTCCATATTATGATGAATTTTATGATGAAAAAGCTTTTGTTTTATTTTTATACATTGCCTTAAATGTTTATGCTTATTTGTGAATGTTTCTGCTATATTGTTATCCTTACAGAGTATTTGAGCTCACCCCTTTTATGTATTATTTTTCCAAGGATGCAAAGAAGTATATAATGAATGACCTGCTAGGATAGTCTACGGGATATCAATTTTGTCTATGGAAAAAATGTTGTTGTAGTTTTCCATTTTATGATGTAGTGTAAACCTTATAAATTTATCTAGTACTTCCAAGGCTACTAAACTAAACTACCTTTCGAGACTTGATCTTTTGTGATCATACCAATGTTATGTAATAATGAATCCCTTCTAGGTAACAAGGTTCAGGGCATTAAAGTTGGTATTATAAGAATTTTAGTACAAGACTTGGAATCTATATTTAGAAAAACCTTGATTATATTAAATTACCCTAAGATAGAATTTTAGGATTAGTATAGAAGAACATGTTATAATTTTGGTATTGTAGTGATTTTGTGGTTTTTCCAAGAAATACATCCATGTCTGGATACAAGTAGGTGGAGGTGGCTCTCTGGCATAGATGTACCTTGGGGTAAAACTCGAAAACACCGCTTTGAGCTAAACTCAAATGGGAACTAGTGCAATACAACGGGCCTAGCTATACTCTTGGTTACGACACTCTCAGGGGACATGCTTATAATAATTCTCATTTTCTTTACAAATAATTATGAAGGTTTTATAAGTATATACTTTCTAAAAGAAAACATTTTTTATGATTATGGATTGTATCCATAAATTATTCAATTTATGTTAAGTGTTTTACAAGTTTGGAATTATGTATTTCGATTCATAAACTAATCTAATTTATGCCATTGTTTATAAATGGAACCTAGTGTAAAGAATGGAAACGGTATCAATACACACACTCCATGTAGACATTTCCCTCCTACTCAAGATAATTATACTGGACCTGGTGATGCAACTAGTGCTGATCAGCTAATCACTCTACTGGGACCACTCACTTAGGTTATGAATAATAACCATACCCATATGGAGCACCCTGATAAGAAGCGTGGAGGATCAATGATAGATCTTCTCATGAGGAAATAACGACCAACATTCAATGGGGGTATAAATCCACTAGTATATGAGCAATGGCAAAATTCCTTTTAGAAAATATTACACGCCTCGGGGATGACCGAAAGGGAAAAAGTTGTCATACCAGTTTACCGCCTCACTGGAGATGCTAATCAATGGTGGCCATTGATTCAAAACACAATGAAAGATGACGAAGTTTCAAATATGGAATGGAGGGAGTTTAATGAAATTTTCATAGAAAAATACATTCCTCGTGACCATCTAGTAGGCATGAAAAGGCAATTTCTGAGTCTAAGGAAAATGGAGGATAAGAAGCTCATAAATTATGTAGCTAACATTACAAGGTTAGCAAGGCATGATACAGATTATATAAGTAACCCAAGAAGTAAGACTGATTTATTATTTTATGGGTTAAAACCATTTCTCTGTGGAGCATTAGTCTCACAATCCTTCTCATTGTACAAAGATATTTTCCTATGTGCTATCAAGACAAAAAAATAATTCTATAAGTCTTAAGAATATAATGAAAAGAAAGAGAAGAGGAGATCTTCTGAACACTCTGGAAATTCTACTATGGGGAAGAAGGGAAAATTTGAATATTAATCCTGTAGTAAATGTGGGATGAAACACACTGGTACATGCCTAAAGGGAATGGTAGTCTGTTACAAGTGTGTGGAAAAGGGCCACTAAGCTCGTGATTACAAGGGGAAGAAAAAGGTTGTCGATGTTGAATGATACAATTATAGAGAAAGGGGGAATTATGAAAATGAATGTCCAAAGCGTTATGGGAACTTACCTCAGAAGAGGACAATGGATCAAGGCCAAGCTTATGCTATCACTACTACTGATGTTTAAGCTCCAAAAGATGTAGTGGCAGGTAATTTAATGGTTTCCTCAAGTTTAGCCAATGCTTTATTTGATTCTGGATCATCACATTGTTTCATATCTTCCCAGTTTTATAAAAAAATTAGATATTTTCAATTTGATTTAACATGGTATTTTTTAGTCAAAACTTCTAAGGGAAGTATCATTGCAACAATGTTTTGTGAATCAGTCCCCATTGGGACATATAAATGTTCTTTTTCTACTGATCTCATCACCATACCCATGATTGAATTTGATATAATCCCTTGTATGAATTGGATTTCATACCATGATTCAAAGATTTATTGTAAGAATAAGGAGGTTACTATTTTTCATGATGATGATAAAAAACCACCTTATCTTTAGAGCAGAATCGTCACCACCTAATTCTTATCTAGATCCACCCCCATTAGATCAACTAAATTCAATTATTAGGGAGGTAGATAATGAAATAACTATGGGTGAGGAAAGTAATGTTCAAATATAGGATGTACCTATTGTGAAATAATATGTTGATGTGTTTCTAGAAGATTTACCTAGACATCCTCCAGAATGGGAGATTGAGTATTCCAATGATTAGATTCCTGGATCAAGGCCCATATCGATGGCCCCTTATAGAATGGCCACTGTGGAATTAGTGGAACTAAAGAAACAACTAGATTAATTGAATAATAAGTGATTTATTCTCCCTAGTGTTTCTCCATGGGGATCCCCTATCCTTTTTGTTAAGAAGAAAGATGGATCTATGAGGTTGTGCATGGACTACATGGAGATCAATGTTATATAAATAATTAAAAAGTATCCCCTACCTCGCATTGATGATTTATTTGAACATATTTATGGAGCTCAATAATTTTCAAAGATTGACCTTAAATATGGATATCATCATTTGTGTGTGAAGAAGGAATACATTCTAAAAAACACATTTCAAACAAGGTACGGGTATTACAAGTTTACAGTAATGCATTTTGGATTGACTAATGCACCCATTGTCTTCATGGATCTAATGAATAGAGTTTTCAAGGAATATCTTGATGACTTTGCAGTGGTATTTATTGATGATACCTTGGTATACACCAAATACTGTGAAGATCATGAAAATCACTTGCGCATTATTCTAAAGACTCTTAGAAGACATGAATTATATGAGAAGTTTAGCAAGTATAAATTATAGATTCAGGATATTTCTTTCTTGTTCATATTATATCTAAGGATGGAGTCTCCATTAATCCTTATAAGACAAGATCAATCCATGAATGGATAGTACCGACGAGTATAACTGAGGTACGCATTTTTATTGGTTTAGAAGGTTATTATTGACATTTCTTCCAGAATTTATCCATGTTGGCTAACCCATTAACAAAGCTCACACAAAAATGGGTTTAATTTGTTTCTAAAAAAGAGTGTGAATAATGTTTTAATGAATTGAATAGAATATTAGTCAACGATCCTAGCTTGACTCTACCATTAGGGATTGATGGGTTTTTTATTGATAGTGATGCTTCAAATAATGTACTTGGTTGTGTCCTTTTGCAGAATGATTGGGTTATTTCCTATGTGTCACAACAGCTAAAAATTCATGAGAATAACTATCCTACTCATGATCTTGAGTTACCAGCTGTAATATTTGCTTTGAATATTTGGAGACACTATCTCTATGGTAAAAAATGTGAGATATAAACTGATCACAAGAGTTTGAAGTATATTTTCTCATAGAAGGAACTCAACATGAGGCAAAGGATATCGCTTGAACTACTCAAATATTATGATAGCATTATACACTACCACCTGGGGATGGAAAATAAGGTGGAAGATGCTTTGAGTAGAAAGGATCATGGAGTTTTAAACAAGATGATAGTTGAAAAGAATCCTATATACTTTTATCTAGTAAATATGGATATGAGAATCACCATGGAAGGTGAAACATCAATATATTTTCAATTGGTTACCACACCATATTTACTATAAAGGATAAAGAGTTCTTAGACCAATGATGAACAGTTTCAAAAGAAGATTAAAGCTTTGAATGATGGGAGATTGAGTGACTTTGTGTATGAAGATGGAATTTTGAAATTTTGGAAGAGACTTTTTTTCCTGATATACCTGATATATAAAGAAAATTGATGGATGATGCTCATAGTTCCAATTTCTCTATACACCTTGGTAGCACCAAGATGTATAGAGATTTGAATGAACATTTTTGTTCAGACAACATGAAGAGGGAGATTTCTGATTTTATGTCAAGATGGATGGTTTTTCGACATGTGAATGTTGAAAGGAAACAACCAGGAGGAGTCATTAAACCTCTTCCCATACCTGAGTGGAAATGGGATAATATTATGATGGACTCTATCAAGGAACTACCAAATACTCCTAGAAGGAACGATGCAATATGGTTCATTGTTGACCGTCTTACCAATTCGTCACATTTTCATTCTATAAGGGAAGATTTACCACTTGAACATTTAGCAAGACTATATATTAATGAAGTTGTAAGACATCATGGTGTACCACTATCGATTGTTTCTGATCATGATCCATGTTTTACATCAAGATTCCGGAAAAGTTTTCATAAATCCCTGGATACTGAACTTCGTTTGAGCACTTCCTACCACCCCTAAACTGATGGGAAATCAGAATGGACTATTCAAACCTTAGAAGACATGTTGAGATCATGATCACCTGACTTTCAAGGTATGTGGGATCAATATTTACCTTTAGTATAATTTTCCTAAAACAATAGATTCCTTTCAAGTATCCAGATGGCACCATATGAAGAGTTATACAGAAAGAGATTTCTCACACCAACCTATTGGGATGATGTTGGTGAAAGAAAACTCGTATGCCTAGAATTGGTAGAGGAAATGATGGAAAATGTGAAGGTAATCGAAATCCACATCAAAGAAGCTCAATGTTGGTAGAAGAGATATGCTGACAACCGAAGGGTGGATTTGGAATTTCATGTAGGAGATCATGTTTTCTTAAAGGTATCTCCATGGAAGGGTGTTATACGTTTCGGTAAGAATGGAAAATTGAGTCCCATGTACATTAGACCATTCGAAATTCTAGAACGAATTGGGGTTGTAGCTTACTGTTGGGAAATGCTGCGAGGTCTCTCCAAAGTTCACGATGTGTTCCACGTATCATTGTTGAGAAAATACATGCCTGACCCAACCCATATACTCACATATGAGAATTAGAGCTGGAACCCGATATGTATTATTGCAAAGATCCTGTCAAGGTTCTTGATACAAGAGAACAAGTGTTGAGAAACCGGACGACTCGTCTAGTAATAGTTTTATGGAGAAACCATAAGATGGAAGAGGCAATGTGGGAACCTGAGGAACTTATGATGAATAACCACCTGAGCCCTTTTATGCTGTAATACTCTAGACATTTCAAGGATGAAATCATTTGAAGGAGGGTAAAAAATAACACCCCAAGCTTCCATGATACGCTTCTCTTTAAATAATACAATAGCGTATGTTGTACGCAACATCGAGTTCTAACACACCACAACCAATCAAACAAGGCATTATGAATAGTAATACCAACTTTTTGAAATTTTATATTTCAAAATGGACTTCATTTCTGGATTCTGAATATCAAAATTAGCTTAGGGTGAATTTTTGGTATTTCTCTGAAAACTTTCAATTTTTAATGAATAGTGAAAAACATTGAGTTATAGTTTGAAACAATTTTTTTTTAAATAATTATTTATTTTATTTAAATTTATTTTAGGTCAAAATAGATACATAATGCCTATATAATTTCAATGTAATTCATTCAAGTTAGTTTATAATAATTTTTGATATATAAAAATTTTATTGAACGTTTTACCGTCTTTTACCCACCTCTTAGAAGCATTTTCAAATTTACATAAAACATAATTTTACCGCTTTTGTGAATTGAATTTCAAAAATCTAAAAGACAGGGTTGATATCATTAAGTAGAATATTGTTTAATAAGATAAAAATAATTTTTGGTGAATAGTAAGTTTTTACTTTTATTTACCACAGTTAAAAGTGAATAGGGTAATTAAGGGTAAAAATGATATTATTATTACCCTAACACAAGTCCTAATTCTATTGGATTAGTTTAATTAGACCAAAAACAACCTTAGGAATAAAATATGAGCCTTTAGGTCCACTTTTATTAGATTAGGACATTTATTATTATTTAATTCAAAGAAGAGTTAAAAGTGTTACATTCAAAGTTTAATAAATAAAAAAAATTTAATATAGGGTTCAACATAAGATATATTCGACTATAAATTCTCAGTAGAAATAAAAAAATATTTCCTATATAATGGTATTTTATTTATAATTTTTAGACATTAAATAATTAAATTTATTTATGACACAAAGATGATGTAGTAATTAACTAATTAATGATATATTAAACTAATTGATATTATAAATATCAAAATAAATGTAATTTGAGACTTTTTATGAATTACACTAATTTTCCCGGTTAATATGTCATGTTAAGGTTGGTTATATGAATTGTTTTTACGTAATAATGCTATTATGAATTTAGCAAAAACAAAATACCAAATATTGTCAAAATTGACATAAAAGTGTTTTTAAAACAAATATTTTATTATAAATTGATATTGTATTAAACAAAATATAAGGATCTTCCAAAAGACTTATATAATGATATTTTTATCATTAATGAATCACTTGGGGTTCTCTTGGATGTTTGTAGTATGTTTATTAACCATATAATATAAAAATACAAAGAGACATGGTAAATGTAAAACTATTTAACTAAGAGTTAAATATAAAAGATAATGTTAATATAGTGACCCAAACCTATCTAAAACCTATTGGCTCAGTTGTTTTCGACCCATACCCACCTTATCCTTTAAATAATTTATTTTGGAGCCATTATAAACCGAAAATTATTTTATTATAAAATAATATTTCTTGTTTTTTCTAAGGTGCCCCTCACCCCTCTTATAAAAGGGCACTCCCCCATCTCTCTAATTCAAACCTTAAAAGCCATTTGGATCGGCTAACCCCTACCCAAATAACCTCTCTACTATCCTACCTTAATCCTGGAGTCCTTCCATTAGTCATAAAGCCAACATAAGGACCCCTTTTGATCAAATCAAAAGAAAGAACCCGAAGAAGAGGTAAATATTTCATCACCTCTTTCAAGTTCCTTTATTCTTCCACTTCCTATTTCTTTATTGTAACCATTATAAAATAATAACTCCAATATATTCTATATACTGTGATGTTGTTATAAATATGGTAAAACAATATTCATTATTCCATCCATCCTTTCAATAACATGTCACCATACGTGTGTACGTAGACCTCACCGTCTCCACGTCGTGGTGTAATTGTTATTGAATACATTATTATTTGGATGGGTATAATAATGATGTGAAATTGATGCAAATAATAAATATAAAATATTTATTATTCTGTATATATGATATAATATCATATTATATATTATTTTAATAACAAAATAATGATATTATCGCTCGTGCGTACGTACAGATTACCATCTCCACAAACATGATGAGATTCATTCCCCATCGTATCCATTTGAGACTAATTTTTATTAGATAATTAAAAATAATGTTTAAAGACTTAATATTATTCTGAATATCAATAAAATAAATTCTATACATAAAACACATTAAATACGTAACAATTTATATAAAGGAAAATGAATCAGTTAACACCCAAAATGAAGATAATATTAAGATATTATTAACAAAGAAGTGTTAAAAGATCATATATGATATCATATTAATGTATATGACTCTTGTGTAATTTAATAAAAAAAAATTTCACCATTATACAGGAGGTTAAACTACCCTCGACCAATGAAACGTACAAGGTAAGGGTAAATTTCACAATCTCTTCATTATCTGAGGTTGTTTATATGTAGTAATCTATTGGGATCTCATTATCATCCAAAAACATTTTTCTTAAAAATGTATTTCAAAACGTTCTTACTATTTTATAGAATATTGTTTAAATTCATTTATACCTTTTTTTTACTTTCATAATATGTTTATAAATGAATTATTCCATCATTTCCCAAACAAGGTACTTTATGACCTTTTTGACAAAAATAAGGTAAGAATGTTTTTTTAACTTATACAGAGAGTGCATATATTTTCCGCCGTTATAGCATCCTCGAAGCTTACCTTACAAGCTTATAAGAATATTTTCAAGCATAAATTTTTTCTTCTACAATTATGTGACTTTTAAATGATTTCAAAATAGAAAGAGATATTTCTATAAAAAGGTTTTGATTTCATCTATGACGACATCCATTGATGGATTTTTGATTTGTTTATAATTGATTTTTATGATAAAAAACGGCCATATTGTGTAGAAGGTTTTCTTATATTTTTGACTGTGGATGTGTTATTTCATACCATTCATGTTTTATGGATAAAGTATTGAAATTTTGTATGGCAGTTTTAATATGAATGTTTATATTATTGTTAAAATTTTTCATATGAGAAATGCATTGGACTTAGTAAGTGACAGTTGAAGCCTGCTATAGCTCCTTGATGCATCGGTTGGTCTCATGAGGCATAATAGTGTCTTGGCACAGGGCCTTGACTAAATCATATTTGTAGTCTTCGCACAAAGCCTTGACTATGTGGTTATGAAAGTTTGTAATTATGCGTTACATCACTATTAAAGTGGCTATTGATATTTCATGAGATTATTTGACTTGTATAATATCCATGTGAGTAAGTAAAGGTCATTATTTTGATATATATTTTCCAAAATATAATGAATTTTATGTTGAATGGGATTTTGTTTTATTTTTATACATTGCCTTAAATGTTTGTGCTTATTTATGAAATTTTAGGCTATATTGTTATCCTTACTAAGCATTTGGGCTCACCCCTTTCTATGTTTTATTTTTCCTAGGATGAAAACAAGTATATTATGAATGACCTGCAGGGATAGTATATGGGTTATCAGTGTTGTCTATGGAAACAATGTTGTTGTAGTTAAACATTTTATGATGTAATGTAAACCTTATGAATGTATCTAGTACTTCCAAGGCCAGTAAACTAATTGGTATTTTTAGACATGGTCTTTGGTGATCATGCCAATGTTATACAATAATGCACCGACTCTGGGTAACTAGGGTTGGGGCGTTACATAGAGACCAAGTAGCGACGTGGTGTATTAATGAAGATCATTAATGGACAGTATCACATATCGTAATGATGAAATAAAGTAAGCGTAACAGTGAACTTGTTTTATAAATGAGTCAGCACGATCACACAACATCATTGAGTGATAGAAACATTGCCACCTAATTCTTTTTATTAAACCAATACGTTGGAGAGTAGGGAATTAAACTGCATATATTCTCTAACGAACTACTGACAATTTTCCTCTCCAATGAAAAATGATGAACGCTAGTGAGACATAATCATCCTCAAAATGCCCAGAAGAATGGATCGGGAAGAGTCGTTGACAAATTGAAACTCAAGGAATAACTCTTAAACATTGAATGTCAATGAGGTTGGGGTTTTGCGTTCATTCAAATTCATGACTTCTTCATATTTTGTGAGAATTATCAATGAACACGGACCAACCAACTAATGGGTTGATCTGAAATTCGCTCGATCTTGTGGTAGGATTTTTTATGTGGGGATGTCATGGTATTTAATTTTAGCTGTGTGATTCCAATTATGATTATCCCATGATTCAATGCTAACGCAGAGGGCACTGGTCAACCCAAACAAGGCATGGTCCCTCTGTCAATCATAGCTGATGTGCATTCTATAATGTCGACTGATCATCCCATCAACAATGCAAATCCTAGGGTCTTACAGTGATGGTAGAAGCCTATTAGGTCATAGGTGAAAACAGTTCAATGAACGGACCATCAGAGTTACTTTGGTGGCTTATTCAATCTCTTTTCTATGGACTGGCACCGACGATGGCCCGCGGCAGTGGAAGCGAGAAGGCGCATCACCCATTGGCGATGTGTGGAGGAGGATCATCCCACTCGGGCCACTCATAAAGAACATGAATGGACAGACTCCCACCAGACATTATGGAGATAAGTGGTTGCACCACCTAGAAGAACTGGATGCCCCACGTCCGGTCCAGCAAAATGGCCTGCATCGCACGAGTTGGGCTCCTCGGGCGGGCCGCGCCCCAACTGGTGGGTCTAGCCATCATTGGCCAGGACAAACCCTCTACTGATCTAGACTCATGAGACCAACAATATGGTTGGGCTAGATCCATGTTGGACCCCTCGGTTCGGGTCGAGTTGATCTGACCGTGTTGGACCAGACCTAGACCAGACTAGCACTGTTTCACTAAAACGACTATAACTCGCAGACCAATTGTTTGATTGATGTTACATCAGTCATGTTATAATTCTTTATGTGGGATGGTTCTTTTGAGATACTCTATGTGAGTTTTGGTGGTAATTTGAGTATATTTGGTTTGGATCGGACATGAATCCAACTAGGCCCTTTTTACAAAAAATCTCATAGTTTATAGACCGAGCTTCTAATTGACACGCCGTCTATTGTGTTGGAACACTTACTATATGAAGGTCCTTTTGGTTAATTATTCATGAATATTCATGGTGTTTTAGGTATTACTGATGTCTTAATGAATGAATCCTCCAAAAATCATGCGTTCTAAGTGAGGGAATATGGTGGGTGGCTATGACCTGTTAAAAGAATAGGGATCCTCTAAGTGGGTCAGTACCTAGAGATCCTTTGTGGGTCAGCACCTAGTGATACTCATTGGGTATGTAACTAGAGATTCTATGTGGTTCAACACTTAGAGATCCTCGGTGGGTCCTCACCTATCGGACCTATGAGGGTCAGCACCTAGGGATCACCTGTGGGTCAGTACCTAGTGATCCTCTCTAGGATAGCACCTAGTGATCCTCTGTGGGTCAGAAATTAGCCATCCTCTATGGGTCAGCACCTCGAGACCCTGTAAGGGTTAGAAGCAGATCCTCTCGATAGAATAAGATGATCTAGTTTTAGGACTAATCGTCTTTACTTTTGTACTTTAGTTATACCTGGTGTGAGCTTCGTCTTTTACTTTGTGCTATGTGTTGGAGATCCTACTTGGTGTTATTAACTCTATGATATTTTCATTGTGGTGCTTTCCTTCGGGGATTACTGGAATTCCTTTAGCAGTCTTGGTGTCCCTACTGATTATTTTTATACTCACCCTTGCACGGGATTTCCCTGCACGTGTTCTGTCTGGTATAGACGATCGATGTTTCGACAGAGTTACTCAAGGGGACAGGTCCGACAGACACTAAAATGATGGAATTTGTGGCCTAGGACTTGGTGGAAACCAGTAGGACTAGGTGGATAGAACATTCTACTTGGTATTTCACTAGCTCCATTACTCTCACGATCATGTGGGGTTTTCCACAGATGGCCATCAGAGTTTCATTTTTTGTACTTCACTATTTTCAGTTTCTTGTTGGGTTTGTATTCTAGCCTACTTACTTTCACATGTAATTTAACTCATATTTTTTTAGTGGAATACTTTTTCCCCCTTTTATTGTTTTTGGATGTGGTTGGGAATGTGTGTATAAGATTAAACGCAGTGCCTTCCCTTTTTGGAATATTCCTTTCTAAAGCTAGTCACTAGCCCCTGGCCTATGGAAGGAGGGATTGGGGTGGTCATGGCATGGTCCCTACGAGATGGGATGTGACATTGGACAAGTTTCTAGTTAATTTTGGCCCTTACTCTTAAGGTTTGATCCTTTGTTAAGGTAATTTTTCTCTTAATCACTGTATTTAATTTTAAATACATTCATTAATATTTTTGGTAAAAAACTATGTTTACCTTATTATACATTACAAATTATTCTGATTCCAAATATTTAATCCGTTTATAAAAATTAAAATAATATAAGTTTCATACCTTTATTTAAAATTAATACCCCATAGGGGATGACATATCTTTTTTTAATGTAAAAATGTTCAATAGTTTAAAATAATTATCCTATTTCATTGTAAAATTTATTCCAATGAAATAAATTGGATTAATTTACTTAAAATTTATATAAATATACTCTAAAACAAAACTATAATAAAACTAAAATATATAAAAAATTCAATTAAAAATGACTTATGTATTAAAATTCAGTGTTCTTTACTATTCATAAAAATTGAAACTTCGGATAAAATACCAAATATTCACCCAAATATAATTTTTATAATATGATTTAAAAAATAATGTTTTTATGTGGAATAAATATTATAAAAATTAATAAAAAAAATTAAATTGGTTTCTCCATTAAAAGGAGAGAATATTTCATTTCATAAATATACATATTTTTATACATAAAATTGGATTTATTCTTAACTTATATAAATAAATTGTATTGGATGAGTATCAAAAATATATATTGAATAAATAATATGTAAATTTAAATTAATAAATTTATATATAATTTTTTTTATTTATTTAGTAAAAATTTTATTTTCAAATAGAAATGTTTTTCTTATAAAAGTAATATCATTATTTGAAAATAGTTATTACATTCACTTATACTAATATATAGCCAAATGAATCATTTTATATACATGTGTAAATGATATTTTCATAATTTAATTAATAATATTTGAAAATTTTATTCCAATGGAAAGGTGGAAGTTATAATAATATTTTAATTATAATATTTAAAGTTTCTTATTGTTCGGTAAAATTTGAACTTGCGTGTAACACAAGTTATCGAAGGGACGTTGTATTGTGTTTAAAACAAACCAAACATAGTGTTTAATATACCACCATCTAATATAAGTATTTTTAACTCAAAATTAACTTTTTTTGTATAACACAAGACAAACATAGTTCTATCATATAACAAAATTAAATGTTAAGTCTTCTGTGAGATGAAAAATATCATGAAGATTAAATTAATTCAAAAAAAAAATATTTTTCAATAAATATCGGGGAGTTACATGATACATAAAATTTATTAAACTGAATGGTTAAACCACTATATCATTATCTATATTATTAAAAAAACTTATAGAAATAATTAATCATATAGATAAAGTGTTATAGAAGAGGACTACTCACCTTTTTAATGATCTCTGTGGGAACCAAAAATATAGTGAAGCTATATGAGAATATATGGACATGATAAAGTATATATATAATCATTTATTTTAATTGTATTAAAGGTAATTAAATGGATTAATTAATTATAATGGACTAGAATGAAATACCATTGGATTTTATAGGTATTTCCTTTAAATAAATGAGAAGTATTCGATAGATATATTTACAAAAAACTAAAAGTCCAAAAAGATCTGTGATGTATTATACCTATATAAACAAGCTAATGGATTAGAGGGTTTCAATATGGTTAAAAAATTAGAAAATTTTTGATTTTTTATAATGAAACATTATTGGTAATCAATCCATTTTAATAAAATCATTTCATATTTTAAATGTATATTTTTGAATGAAATGTATTTTTATACATATTAGGAACTTTTATCTAAATGATGTATATTTAACACTGTAGAAAAAAGATTTCAATGAAACGTATTGATATGTTATATAACTAATTTAATAATAATTCATACATTAGCTCTCTAATGTATATGAACAAAGATAGAATCATTTAAAAGTAAGAAGAATCTTTCTTCAAAAAATATTTATAATATATGGAAACAGTTTTTATCAAAAGAATTAGATAAATTATTATTAATTAATAAATTTATTTAAATTTTTATATTATATGTTCACTATTTTTTTTACTATTTTTTTTAATATTTTTTACTTTGCCTAAAATTAATGTACATTTTGTTTTATAATTTAATTGAATTTTACTAAAATTTTGTTTTCAGTTCATTTTACATACATATTTTAAAATTAATTTATTTAGGAGATACTAATTTAATTTATTAAAATGGATTCTATATTGGGAATTAAAATTTCCAAAAAATTATTGATATATCATTAGTATTATTTATTATTAATAGAATACATGTAAAAATTCGTTACCACATTTGAGGTTTACTGAGGAATACCAGTTGGGAAAAACAAAGAGAAATGAGTAACATTACACCATAAAAAAGTTTAATTCAAATTTTATAGAAACACATAGGAACTTTTGTATAATAAATTTGAATATTTTTTTTATTTTTATGGATTATTGATGATAAATACATTAATTGTATATAAATATTTTATGTAATTTCATGTGTATCCTCTCCCTCGTGTATAATAGAGAACCTAATAACACCAATAATAATAAGTATTGAGATTAATAAATATAAAAATAAATAAATAATTACTACCTAACATCCATTTCCATATCATATTGTTTCTATATTTATTGTAAAACAATCTATTCACATCATAAGGTGTAATAAAAACGAGGATTCTCAAAGAAGAGTTATAACTCTTAACTAAGTAATTTGAATTTTATTTCTTCTTCCACCTTTCATAAATCTAATATATCGATAATAACATGAAGAATAACATATATCTAAAATAAATGGATTGTATAATAATGATATTATAACACCATTCTACCATTTTCATCTAATATGAAATGAAATTAACACTCGTGTGTATGTGTGGGCTACCACCTCTACTAATCTATATAATTCATTTTCTATTACTACCATACAAGGATATTAATAATGGTTTACTTACTAAGTATATTTGATATTTATGATATATAATTTATTCTCCAATAAAACATATTATCCAAATTTATTTCCATTTTTTAGAAAATTAAAAAAGAGTTCATCCGTACGTATGGACTACCATCTCATAGAACAATGTAATATAGGGTTTTATATATACAATTAATCAATAATTTTAACCATATATACATAAAAATTATATTATTTATATATTATTTATAAATTATAGATATAGTGTTTCCATGGTCAATTTCAAATCAATAGATCATCTGAACTAAAACTTTTATGAGAAAATATATAGTTAACACCCATAAACAAATATTTTAATAAGGAATTGTTAATCAAGAAGTATTGACAAATACAACATGATATTATAAAATATTATATGTATGAATATAATTATAATATAGAATTATAATTAATTTTTATATATTATAATTTAAATTATAGTTCTTATGATGCAAGTCAAATTTGAGGTATGTGTTTTAATAATACAATATCAATTTTCACTAGGATTCTTTGTTTTAAAAATTTATAATGATGAAATTGTATGATTTATCTATAAGAAACATTATTATTTTAATCCTACAATACTAATTTGTGGACATATTCAGTTATCCTTTCATTTATCACTGTTTATATTCCAAATAGGTATAAATAATGATTTAATAAAAATAAATTTTTTTCACGCTTCTGTAAGAAAAAATTTCCATTCATGTAAATATTTTTCCTAAAATGCATATATTAATGTTTTAAAAATATTTGAAAATTTATTAAATAAATTTTCTTATGGTTTTTAATTTCAATGAAAGAGTTTAAAAAATAAATTTTTTTCTTTAATCTAAATGAGATATTGTTTACAAAAGGTGTAAGTTTAATCTTGGTTTTAACATACATCATATTAATGAATTTTCCCTTCATCATGGATGATCATTTCATGGTTGCTTAATTTTTGTTTCCATGGTTATTTTTAAATAAATGATTTCATTTTTTTGAATTTTTATTTTGATATAAAATATTACAAAATGGAATCTGTATTTTACATATGAAATACTCTAGTGATTTTTTGAATGTTTTTTTCATCTACGAAAACAACCTATAATGATACTTATTCCTCCCTAGAGATTATATTATATGGTATCATTATAATTAATTATATGGATTAAAAGTAGTCATGATGATGAAATACTGATTTAACCTAGGTTATTTTCCATGGTATAAGTAATGAAGAAATGATAAATATTTTGTATTTTTTTGGAATATATATAAATTAATTATTATTATCATATTAGAGGTTAGGTTGGATATTTTTAGTGAATTGGGTAATTATTATGGTTTATGATCTCCAAATTTATACATTAGGTTATCTCAATCCCAAATTAGTGTTCATGTGTAACGTTACTAGCTTAACATACATGGATATTACATCATTTTAGATTAATATTCATCACATTAGAAAAAACAATTTATGAGGACCATAATAGTTTAGTGTTTCTTGAAACATGGAAACATAATCCTTCATCTTGGTTAATGATCTTCAATATATATCATAATTATCTTCCACTTTACTACCCCTACTTAAAACCATTCTTCATAACATGGGGAAAGTAATCATAAGAAAGGGGTGATTTTAGATTTCTAGTAAGGGTTACCATGGGAGATATGTAAGCATAACATGATAAAATGGGTATCAAATAATTATCATAACATTATAATATCATACCCCATATATCATATAAGATACAAAATAATCATGGAATATATATTTTTAGTTCATAAGATAAGAATCATAAGATAATAAATGGAAGAATTCAAGAAACCATAACATGGGAATAAGAAAAAAAATGTTTCTTATAAACATAAACTTGATAAATCATTACCTGTAAGTCAAGGATCACCACCAAAACATATTAGGGGACAACATGGGGGATGCACCTACTAGGCTGGACACAACACCATACTTAGTAACAACACTTTAATTATAGTGTATCAGCTCTTAACTTCTTCCCATAGTGAATCATGCATGTTTACGTGTTCCCATAATTATATTATGAGATATAAATCTTTTCCAAATTCATTGTAATGTAATATAGGATACCCCATTTTATATGATATTATAGTATTACATGGTTCTACTTTGACTAGACAATCATATAATCAATAATGCCTTTACCTAGTACTATTTGGGTCACCCCATTGTATAATATATGACAAGATTACCTGACCCTATCTGGGAAACCCCATCATATAAGATAAAACAGGATTACCTGATGTTATCTATGACACCACATAATATAAGATATAAAGGTGTTACCTGGAATTATATAGTACACCTCATCATATAAATAATGATGATACCCAATGTTTTTTGGGATACCCCGTCATATAATTTATAACATGCTTACCTGACACTCTCTGGGACACCCCATCATATAATCTATAACAGTCATACCTGACGCTATCTGGGCCAAACCCTAATATAAAAAGGTTCCATGAACCAAAAAAATATTAAAGGGAAAATATATTTCTTATAATCATAAAAAGTTATTAAAATAATTAGTATCTAGTAACAAGATGAACCAATGGAAAATAAATGTGTGTCATTTCAATATCATTGAAACATCACTGTACTTTGGAAAAGAAATTTGTTTCATAAAAATCACTTTGAAACATTATGTACTAGTGGAAAACAAATGGGTTCCATAAAAATCACCCCATAGAAAAAACCCCATTTAGTGAATTAATATGAATGTAATCCTTGGATCATATCCCATGCAACACATAAAATATATGCAAAGATATCATCTTTGATGGGGAAGGATTTTGAATTGTCACTTAGAATAATTTTTATGGAAAATAACCTTTATTTGAGAAATCCCTATTTATAAGACGTAAAACATTTTTAAAATATTTTTATCTGAAAATAACCTTTAAACCATATAAAATAATTTTCAATGAATTAAAAATGATAATGGTGGATACATTTGTACATGATAAACATTCCATAGACATTATAATAAAATTTGAAATGGGCCACGATCAGAATATGACAAGAAGATTCCTATTTTTTTTAAAAAAATTATTAAATAGATAAAAAATATGTAAAAAGGGTTTTTAAAGATCAAATTATATGTTTTTGAAAAAAATTGTAGCAATTGTTTTTTCACAGAAAACATATTTCCCAAGAAGAAAGAGATAATGTTAGATTTTCTTAAAGTCGCATTATTAATTATCTTAAGAAAAAATGAATTTAAAAATGGAATCATTACATGAGTATATATATAATTAACAGAGAAGAATAAAATTCATGAGAATTAATTAGATATGGATCATAATATTTCTTCAATGGAATCATAATCATAAACAGTTCTGATAATGGATGAGAATATAGCAATATACTATTACCAGTTTGGTAACTTTGAATCCTGATCCACATAAAAGACCAACATAACATTAGATTAAAATAAAATTAATATAATTGTAATTATGAAATTAATTTTCAAAGGGAATTATATACTCCTTGTAGATTATTATATGTGTATAATATGGAATGTGTCTCAAAGAAGTTAATTTGGGAATCAATTAATTTATTGATTTTGCAAAAATTTTATTGATAAATCCGATAGAAGGGAGATCATAAAATATATATTTAAATAACCATAAATTAAATTATAATGGTAATATAATAAATTAATAGGTATTATATACACCACACAAAATAAATGACTTTTGAATATGGAATAAGACTCATAGATCTAAAATTGACACTAAATATTTTCTTACTACTTGAGTAACATTTAAATCGTTAGATCCATGAAATAATAAGATAAATTGAAACTTTTAACATCGTTAAATAAATTAAATCCAGTATATAATTTGTAATAGGTATTTATATACACCACACATCAATAATTAGTTATGAATATAGTATACATAAAACCGAAATAAAATTGAGACAAGAAGAACCTTGCCTTACGTCTTGACATTCTTCTTAAATGTTCAATCCAACAGTAAAATAAAAAAAATTACTATAAATATAATGAAGAAACATAGTCTTATATATCATACCAAATATAATTTTATTATGTATTTATATTACACTTTTATAAAAAATATAATTTTAAAATTATTTTTTAGCTAAAAACCACATTATTTTTCATATATGTTTTAACTTGTTAATTTTTTACGTTTTATTTGATCATTATCTTATTTACTATAGAATTTAAAACATGATAAGAATATAATATATATTAAATATATATTTATTTATAATACTCCATAAAATATAGAAATATAAAATGATATAAACCATTAATGGAGATGGTGGGTTGTATGTACACATTAATAGTGATTTTGATTCCATGCCATAATGAAAGAAAGAATGTAAATGAAATATATGTATATATTTATACATATTATTATACCATTAGAATTATTATTTCCTTTATATCACATTTTTTTTGAAACCATACTTAATAAATTCAATGTAATGTGTGAACAAATCACATCGCTTTGAGGAGGGGTTAGTCCACACATTCTTAATCAATGTTATCGTATTCTCAGAAAATGGAAACCATGAAGGATTAGGTTATATAATATTTTTTAACATAAATATTTAATAAATATCATACATATAATATAAAAATAGTAAACCCATCATTATTACCCACCTTTATTAGTGGTAATGGATGAATGAAGGATATCGGTTCATGAGGCTTTAATCCATCTTGTACACGAATGATTGTTTTGTGTCCCATTTGATGGATGTGTGTGTCAGTGTATTTTTTAAAAAAACATTGAATATATAATTATATTTATAATTCATAAGTTTTTATATAAACATTTAATAAGATGAATTTATGGGGTGGATAATGAAATAAATCAAAAGTGCTTGTTGAAATATATTAGCTCTTCTTTGGGTAACTAGTTCTGGTTTCTAGAAATAGGATTATTGGATGGAATTATTAAAAAAGGAGGTTTATAGTTTTCAAAGAAGGATTTTTTTTTATATTTATAAGGTAGAAGTTTAATGAGACAAATTGATTTAGGGGTGAAAATATGTGAGGGATGTGAGTGCCCCTTTATAGTGGGGGAGGAGTGACATTCATGTAAATATAAAAATGGAAAACAATATTAAGTGGTATTACATAAATATTTCCCCTCCAATAATGTATTATTTTATATAAATTGGAGGATAAAGACTAAATAAAGCATGTAAGTAGATTTTTTTCATGTGTCTAGCTTATTTTTCCCTTATGTTAATGATTTACCACTATGTGAACTCATTTTTACATTAATCATTGTAATTAATTTTAATTTTTTGACGCATATTTTTAATAAAAACTAAATTGAAATTTATAGAAATTACAAAAAATAATTAAAAAAATATTCCATTTTTTCAAATTCCAATCATAAAAGTGGAAGTAATTAGTTGAAAAATAATCCCATATAAGGGAATAAACAACAAGAGTTTTTATGTAAAATTGTTTTAAGGATTGAAATGTTTTAATATACAATTTCAATGTAAAATTTATTAAAATGAACAAAATTATATTAATATATGTATAACTGATCTTAATTTTCCTTAAAAATACTATAAAATATAATTTATCAATATAAATAAATTAGGTGAAAATTGATTTTTCGATTAAAATTTATTGCTTTCACAATTCATCAAAATAATAAACTTCTCTGAAAAATACCACAAATAAACAAAAATTAAATTTTCATTTTACTATTTCTAAATTAAAGTTTATTTTTTCAATTAAAATTTATTAATTTTCCAATATTTTTTATTAAAATAAGTTTTTCATGAAAATGAGGGTAATCTACCTTTTAGAAAAAATATAGATTTTTGTGCATAAAATCGTAGTTGTTATTATATTATGTCTATTAAAAATATTGGATGAATATAGAAAAATAAAAATTTATAAAATTTAAATTTCATTAATATATCACACTAATATTTATTTATATAATTTATTAATATAAATTTATTTGTGGCCATAAAAATTGTTTTTAATTAAAACCCATCCTTTTTGATTTATTGGTTTTTATTTTCATTCATGATTAATTGATAAACTGAAAAATAATTTTATAAACATGTGTAAAGTAGAATTTCATAATTTAGTCAATCTTATTTGTATCATCCATTCTGACTAATAGGTGGAAACTATAATAATATTTTAAAAACAATATTATATTGTAGTTCGGTAAAACTCAGTCTAGCATATAACAGAAGCAACCAAAATAAAATTAAAAATTGTTTTTAACATAATACATACATAGTGTTTCATGTGACACAAGCTAATATAATTTTCACATGTAATGATTGATTAATATGGTGGTGTTTGTAACATAAAACCAAACTAGTTCTTTCATATAACACAATATATATTTAGTGTAATGTGAAATGATGAATATCAAATAGATTAGAATATTTAACAAATATTTTTCACAAAAAAAATTTGGGTTTCATTATATCCCCTTATAATTAATTTCACCATAAAAATTTATCTGGGTTATTCAACGTTTAGTGCTGTAATATTTCTTTCATAGAAAACCACATCATAAAAATGAATAAAAAAACATCCTTTATACTGGTATAGATGGAAACATAATAGTAACCCAAAGTAACACATAACTTGGATTATATATTGGATAACATGGGTGGAAATTGAAAATATGGAAAATGATGAGAAATGTAACTATCAAATTCTAATAGATAGTGGTAAAGAATATTGATTATCTAAAGAGAGTGATCAAAATAATGTCCATGATCACAAAATAAATAATATTTGATGATTTAAGGGACCATTTGATTCATTGGAAATGAAGGCACAATGATAAATTTTTTGTTATAGAATATTTATCTTAATGTTGTAAAATATTATTTAGAATATATACTTACAGGATTTCATTCCCATTCATATGCATAATCTCGTCCTATGGTTTTCACTTGATCAATTTCCACATTATCTCTTACTCCTAGAAGTGATGGTGATTTTGTTATCCCTAATGCACTGATGGATCATTGGACCCATATATATGTAGATAATAAATTTTTTGAATCTTATGGTATCATAAAAAATCTTATAAAAAGTCATCCGATATGAATAAATCCTCATATAGCAGGATAATACCTTAATTTTATAAAACCTCATCCAATGTTTAACATAAACCATTACATATGTGTTTATCCTTATAACCCTTAAAAAATATGCAAAACCAAAAAACAAAAAGAAGGTCAATAAATATCTCAAAATCATCTTAACATTGAACCCCCATTTATCACAAAGTTTCTATTGGTATTAATATAACAAACATGAAAAGTCCTTCATCATGTATTCTTTTGAAACATAATAATAATCTGAATTGACATAAATCATTATTGAAAAAATGATTTCTTTCTTATTCCAAATATTATATGATATATTCCATAAATATAAGAATGTCATAAAATCCTCAAATGGAAGCATAAAACACTTTTTCATCAAATCCAATATTAGTTTATAGGTCTTCGATACTATTAGATTTACATTATCCATATCAATCATCTCTTTAACAAAGCTATCCCTAATTTTCTCAACATCAGGAACACAGTAAGAGTTATCTCCCTTTAACTAAAAATATTTCCTTTTCATTTAATAATTTTTTTTGGAAATAAACACCATTAAATATATTTTTTCTTTAATTACTTAATATAAAACATATACTTCATGATTTATATAACATAATTATTGAATTAAAATATAGATACAAATGAATCATACAACTTTCTCCTTAAACCATTACTTATTCTTCATTATCTGATTCATAAATAATACTTTTCTAGAATATCAAATATAAATAATATATTATGTTTAATCAACCTGAATTTAATCTTTCTTCTTACATTTAATGAAAAAACTACTGTTATAGTATCTCATACCCTTCACATATCGTTTGTGACTCTTTATCTTCTTCATTATAACTAATAATTATACCACAATCCTAACTCTATTCATGATATTTCCACATAGTAAATTGATTTAAATAATTCCCACATATATGAAATATTAAATATTAACATATTTCCTTCTTTTTCCCATTATTGACTAAAAACAGAGATCTTAGTGAGAGAAACCCCTATCATAACAGAAAACCACATAGTCTTGAAAATCACATAAAATATGTCATAATCATGACTCTAGCTTATTTAATTTGTGAAACCATAGGGTTATCAAAGGTTATTCACCGTAATCTTCTATTTAAATATGTCATTATGGTTGATGTGGTGTTTTTCAATTCCCCAATCATATACCCCTGTAGTCTCAAACTAATTGTGTTACAAGGATTGTTGGTGTGCACCAATTCCTGACTGAGGCATGCATAATATGGTGTGTATGGTGTCGTTACCCCTATGTAAATCTATTTAAGAGACACATCCACTTATTGTCTCATGACAGGGATTTAATTTATTTGAAACCAATCTCTTATTCCTTTACCAATCCTCCAAGAATTTTTCATATACTTTTTTCGCCCCTATACACATCCTTAGATAAATCCCTAGTCATATACATAGAAATATCCCAATGGATCTCAGTAATTTTTTCTCATCATATTTTCTAAATTATAACTATAAATTTCATTTGATACCAACTTTAGTGACCTAGGATTAACATGTATGGAAATTATATTCTTTTATATGATTAATAATTACATTACAACAAAATAAGATTGAGGAATATAATATTTTAGTGTATTTGGAAAATTAAAAACATACTCATCTATCTTGGGGGAATATCTTCAACATATCCCATAAAGATATTCCCTTTTAGTAATCCAATGTAAAACCATTCTCTTTTACTTGGTGAAAGGAAACAAATGAAAGTGGTTATATCAAATTCTCATTAAGGTTAAACAAGGGATATATATAAGAATAACATGATAATAAGGGTATGATAACATGACCTTAACATTATAAGATCATACTCTATATATCAAAGATCATAATAAAGAGTCATGGAATAAATATTGGAAATTCATAAGAAATGATTCATAAGGTAATCAATATCATAAGACATGAAATCATAACATATGAAGAAGCATAGAATTTGATGTTTACACATAGTCCTGTAACATCATTCCTTATAACTCATGTCTTATTAAAAAAATTATCAGGGAACTTATTATGTGTTAGACCTAATATGTGAGACACACCACCATCCCTAGTAATAATCCTTTCCTTATAGAGGATCAAGTTATACCTTATTCCAATAGTAGATAAATCCCATCAAATTATTCTCCTCGTTATCTTATGAGATAAAAATCATAACAAAATCTATTAGAGAACTATCTTGGAAACCACATATTATATGCTATAATAGACTTACCTAGAACTATCTTGGACACTCCATAAAGTAAGATATAACAATCATACCAAATTATCTTTGGGTAACCCCATCATATAAGTTTTGATGGGCTTAACTGACACAATCATGGCCACCCCATCATTTAATATTTAACAAGATTACACAGTGCTATCTAGGGCACCCCCGTTGTATAATATATAACTGGATTACCCTACACTATTTGGGAACCCCATATTTTAAGTTATAATGGGATTACCTGGTACTATCATGGACAAAAAATCATATAAGTTATACCTTTCATAACCAACAATATATATACCACCCCATCATATAATCTATAAAGTTATTACCCTAATTAATTTACTCCACACCATCATCAATGAAATTTCCATGAACCACAAAATTAATTAAGCACAAAAAGATTTTATATCATCATAAAAAAATTCAAAAAAATAGACTTTCATAACTTGATTATCCCATGGAAAAAATGGGTTTCATGTCATTCTATTTGAATCATTATTATCTCATGGAACATAAATAGGTTTCATAACAATCTCATTGAAACTGATTTACTACTGGAAAAGAAATGGGTTCCATTAAAATCATTCTAAAAAACATAATCCATTTTGATAAAGAGTATTAATTGTATCCTCATATCCTTTCTAAAGCATAAGATATATCAAATGATGTCATTTTAGATTGATAAGGGTTTTTAAATATCACTTGGAAGAGTTCTTATAAAAAATAACCATTCTTTGAAAATCATTGTCTTTAATATAGAAAAAACAATTTGGAAAAAAATCTTTGAAAAAAATCATGAAAATTTGTAAAATAAAATTCAATGAAGTTATGGCCATGAAATCAGAAAAATGGATTCAAGATGATCATTCTTTTTTAACATTAAAAATAATAGAAAAGTTCTTTGATAAGAAAATGACAAAATATTCTTTTTAGAAGAATATTTTGATTCAAGAGTAAAACATGGGTAGAAAAATACTTATAAATACCATATTAGTACATTTTTTAATACATTATTATAAAAATGGTTTTTAAATAATATTTATTTCAGACCAAAGATAGATATTAATTTTAATTTTCTTATAATCACTTTATTAATTATATTATGAACCAAATATTGAAAAAATGGTACCGTTACAAGAATAAATCATAAATAAACATAGTATATGAAAATTCATGAATTTTATTGAGATATAGATCATAATATTTCTTCAATTAAATAATAATCATAAACAATCATAATAATAGATTTGATTATAGAAGAAAACTAGGGCCACTTTTTCAAAATTGAATCCCAATACCCATGAAAGAAAAATGTTAAATATATCCTTAAATATAATTAAAATAAGTAGATTCATAATATAACATGTAAATGGTAAGTATACACACCTCATAGAATAATATAGGTTTATAACATTCCATGTGTCTTAAGGAAGGAAAATTAAGATAAAATTACTTTATAGATTTGGAAACATTTGAACCATAAACTCCATGAAAGGGTTATCATCAAATGCATATGTAAATGACTAAAAATTTAAGCATAATGATCATATAATTAATTTATTGGTAGTATATACACCACACAATATAAATTAGTGATTAATATGACTAAGGATTTTAGGAATAAAAGTGATACTAGAAATCCTCTTACTACATGATTTAATTTTGAATCATGAGATCCATGAAAGAACAACATCTATTAAAAATTTTAATATCATGAAATAAAGAAACTTTATGACATAAAATTTCATAGTACAGTATATAATGTAAAAAATAAAAATAATTTTTTAATATATCATTACATAAATGATTTTAGAATGAATTTTTATTTCCAATTTATTAACAATTTCATGTTAACATTAGGTTTTGGGTAATAAACTCTTTGATTTTCATATATGTTTTGACATGTTATTTTTTTGGTCCGTTTTCATTGATAATGATTTTTTTATAATTATAATTAAAAACATGATATAATTATAACATATATTTATTATATATATATATATAAATTAATCAGTTAAATATAGAAATTGAAAATGTGATACACTATTCACGAAGTCAGTGGGAAGTATGTACGCGTGAATGATGTATCCATTTTTTCTATTGCAAGAAGGTATGTAAATGATATATATATATATATATATATGATATTTCATTACAATAGAATTATTTTATCTTATATATCACATATCACTATTAAACCCATCCTTAATATATTTCATGTAGAGTGTAAATGAATTACATTAATTTAAGGATGTGATAGTCCACACATAAACAACTAAGGTTATAATATTCTCCAAAAATGGAAATTATGTATGTATGTGTCAAAAAATATTTAAGTAAGAATACAAAAATATCATAAATATCATATATAAAAATTAATTCAATCATTATTCCCAACCATGAGAGGTGGTAATGGAATAATGAATGACATCGGTTCATGAGGTGGTTGTACATCTTACATATGAATGATTATTGTGTATCCCATTTGATCATAGTATGTGAAATTGTATGTAATATTATTAGCATAAAAAAATAATTATATTCAGGATACATAGGTTATTATTTAAACATTTAATAATAATAAATGTGAGGGTGAAAAAACAAATAAAACAAAGTTTATTGTTGAAGGATGCTACCTCTTCTTTGAGTAATTCCTTTTGGTTATCCTAATTGGTAGAATTTATTCCCCAAGGGAATATTAAAGTTTGATATTATGTAATTATGGATATTATTATGTTGGGGGTTTTATGAGAAAAAATCTTTTAGATTTGAGATGAAATGAGGGGGTGATTTACCATTACTAATTAAGGAGTGGCATTATTTTATGCACAAAAATGCATACACTATTGAGAGGTCTTATATATTAATATACCTATAATAATGATATATTTTTTTATAAAAGTTGTTTTATGCTCATAATATTTATAGAAAATTTATTTTGGATTTGTTTATAGGTTATTTAGCCCATTAATATAATGTTCAACAAGTAAGTATATTTTTTTACCTTAATCGATGTAATTAATATTAATTATGTTCTATAAAAAAATTAAAAAAAGTTCAACTTGAAATAAAATTTAAATAATAATAAATTCAAATAATGAATCCATTTTTCAAAATTCCAATCCTAGATGTGGGGTCATTATTTTAAAAATATTTCATCAAATGGGACAAAACAATGGGTTTTTAAAGGGAGAATGTTCAGAAGATTGAAATGTTTTTATTTCAAATTTGAATGGGATATATATTAAAATTGCGTAATTATATTAATATACCTATAATTGATAAGTATATACTTTCAAAAATATAAAATTTAATTTAAAAATATAAATAAATTAGATGAAAATGCAAATTTTCAATTAATATTTTGTGTTTTTAAATAATCATAAAAAAATAAAACATCTTAGAGAAATACAAAAATTAACCAGTAGTAAAGTTTAATATTACTCTTTACAAAATTATGTTTATTTGGTAAAATATAAATTATAAAAGTTTCAAAAAAATTTAATCAATTCTTCTATTATAAAGCAGAATAACATATTTTTAGAAAAATATCACTTTTAATCATAAAATATGATTTGTTATTAATATAGACCTATCAACTTAGAGGATAAATTTTTAAAAAATGGTTTAATATATAATATATAAATTTCATTATGATTTATAAATAATATTTATTAATTTATTTTAATAATATAAAAAAGGTACAAAAAAAATTCTTAAAAACACATCCTTTATATTAAGTTGGTTTATATTATTATTTATAATTAATTGATAAAAAATATTTCTTACAATTTTGTAAATCATAGTTTAATAATTTGGTAAATATTATTCTTATCTTCCATTATAATGGATGGTTTATAAATATAACTATGATTTAATAGTAATATTATATTGTAGTTTGTTAAAAATCAGTCTCGCATGCAACAAAAGCTAAGGAATGAACTCATGAATGTGTATAAAATAGTCTATATATAGTGTCTTGGGTACAAAAATAGATTCTATGATTTTTTTTATAGTGAAATATTAACTTGGTGTTACATATAACACAATATAATCCCAATGCATACATTAAAAAATAGCTATATTCAGTGTTGCGTGAAATAAAGAATATAAAAAAGATTAAATGAACACATAATATTATGGGTTTTTACATCAAGTTTTGTTATTATAAACCCAATAAGGATACATTAGAATTTATCCAATTTTTTAAGTAGGTACACAGATGTCCCCTATGATTTATATTGTTATGATTATTCAATAGATTATGCTACTATTTTATGACATGAACTTATGTTAATGTTATTTTCTCATTGATCATATTCCTTGATTCCATTATTATTCAAATATTATGGAAATACAATATTTAAGAAAACAATCATTATTATAATTTACGTATTAATTGGTATGGTTTTAAACTGATAATCTCAGTTTCTCATACTATTATTATCATATTATTCATAAATGATAATTGATATCTACATTATTTAACATTACTAGTAATCTAGGATTACCCTTTGTTATGTTTCCATTTCCCCATGAAATGAATAATTTTTTCATGTATTATATGACTAAGAGGGGTTCTAGATATAAATAACTATGTTCAATATGATGTATATCTGTTCTATAACTATTGTTAATGGATCAATTTTTCTGAACACACTAAACCATTGTGGTATAGCCCTGAATCATAATGATATGAAATGTATATTAAGATAATATGATCAGTATATATTTATGAAAACTGTGTACCAAACATGTACAGTTTCTCATCACAAATATCACTACACATGCAATGGTTACATAGTTTATAAAATAGTGTGTAGAATATAGGATTTTCATTTATTAAAATAGAAAATATTTTCACATGTTTTTAATGGTTTTTAAAATCATGCACCTAAACAATAAGACATTATACCCACATCTAAAAACATAAAAAATAAAAAACCACCCTTGAATAGATAGAAATAAGAGGGAATCAAAAATAAATAAAATAATATATTTGGACATGGCCTAGGTGTGTCAAATACACTTCTTTGTGATCATGTATTTTAAATATCATTGAATAATGGTATGGTATTGAAAGAAAAAACATTATTATAGAATATTAGTAGATTCCTCTTTCTAATTTAATAGTTCAAATACATCAATTTGAGTTATCAGTTAACCACATCACTACTCAAATAAACTATTGAAAAAACATTGAGCTTTTATATGGATGATATATTACATTAGTAAATATAGTTATTTCCCCATTATTATTAATTTCCTTTTTTCATTTATAGTTTCCTAGGAGGAAATTTGAGATATTGAAGTTATCATGAAAGAATCAATGTGGTATGATTTTTCAGAAGATACGAACCATTGGGCTACATGGTCATTGATAATCAGACAAATTAAAGACTCATATATCAACCTGAGACGTATTTATGAAACTATAAACTATTTCTAAGTGAAATATTCATTATTAATTATTAAAGAAAAATCACTTTTTCCTATGGTTATGAAATTTAAATATGGATCATCGTATGTTTCATAAATAAGATAGACAATCCATTTTCTAGGGTAGAATGCAGGGGTATCTAAATATCCCGCACACCCGATCAACATGAATCATGTAATTAAGGGAGATCAATTTTATGAGGGATATCTAGTAAGGAAAAAAATTATTTAATGGTAGTATATTGAAAAAAAATTCATTTCACCTGACAAACCATCATTTCAGAAATATTGATTCAGTATTTAATAGTGACCAAATGACATTATTCAACTCTGTCCATGTCTTTGAGGAACTATAATGTCTTTTATATATCTATTTTTTAAAGAGATATGTTTTTTCTACATAAGGAACATAGATTGATGGGTTAGATCCATTAATAAATACAATTAGATAAGTATATCACATTTCTTTGGTATATTCATATCCATACCATTCTTATAGATAATGTACAAAGTAAATGTACACATCTTACATAGAAATGAATTTATTGTGATCTCCTACAATTTAAAAATGTCTTCCATATCCTATTTTTAGGTTATTATTTGATGATTATATAACAATTTGTCATGGGATAAATGGAATGTAATTCCAAAGAGAGTTCCTTGTTAAAATTCTTCAATACAAGTTTTCGTGGGACTAAATCATTCTAGTATAAGTTAAAGATTGATGAATATTATTATAATTTTTTTATTGGATTATTTTGGGTCTATAAATGGTACAATTAATGATAATTAGTTTTTTTATATCCTTGTTTTTGAATGTTAAATTATGTTTCCACTTATAGAGATGTAAAGTGTTTATAAAATAGAGGTATTTATCAAAGTCTATTCGAAATATAATTCTAAAGGTGTTAGTAGTAATTGAAATTACTTTTGGGTCTATTAGAGACCTCCCAGTAGTTGTAAAGAACTAAAATCATATGGATGTTACTATTAATATATCATGAATTAAGGATATATAATTTACGATCCATGGGGAGTCAGTGGTGATGTACTTTAGTGCATAATATGAGACTATAAACTCTCTCACAGTTGAGACAAGTCAATGAAGAGTGGACCCTCTTTTTATTTTCACTATAAAATTATTATTAATAAGGTGAAAAATGAATTGAATTAGATCAAAATTATATTGATAGAAATTCATCTATACATTGGTATACTTCGTACCAAAAATGGTCATTTAGGAAAACCCTTAACAAGAAAGTGAATATATCATACACATGGAATTAAGGTAATAGCATAGGTAAAATTCATTCCTCAAAGGGAAGATAAGATATTATTTTTATATTATATTTTTATATTTGTAATTTTTCTTGATTGTATTGATATTTTAAAGGATAACTCTAAAAGGAGCCAAAAATTAAAGACATTATTTCCTTGGTTTGTCAGGATCATTCCTAATAAATAATTGATATTAATTGGGTAATGAATAATCAAGTAAAGTTATCTAAAATATATGGACATTATATTCCAATTGTATTACATGATATCAAATAATTTGTTTGATTCGTTTTGTTTTAGTTTTTGATATGGGGTTTTAAGTCAGGGGTGTGACAGTCATTATCTGGAAGATTATCTATTTAGATTACATAGAAATTTCTGATATCAATTGTACAGAAATCCAAATTTTTTTGGCTCAATATAATCAACACTAGGTTTTCATGTAGAATATAATATTAATGAACTATAAGGGTAAATAATATATTCAACAGTAATCACCGTTAAAACTCTCCATTTTCAGAGAACCACTATAATATTGCCTCACATACCTCAACCCCATGATTTGAAGCTCATCCATTCTAGTCTGGACACATAAATCCAATTAAAATATAAAATAAGATATAATCCCCTATGACAAGAAACATATATATTGAAAATATATAACACAAAAATATTTTAATATATATATTAAATTGTAAGTGTTTAATATCTTTATTTATTGAAAACTAGTATATTATGTAACACCCCAAGCTTCCACGGTACGTTTCTCTTTGAATATTACAGTAGCGTGTGTTATACGCAACTTCGTGTTCTAACACACACCACAACCAATCAAACTAGCCGTTATGAATAGTAATATCCACTTTTTGAAATTTTATAGATTTTAACTTTCCAAATGGACTTCATTTTTGTATTTGGAATATCGAAATTATCTTAGGGTGAATTTTTTGTACTTTTCGGATAACATTCATATTTTTATGAATAGTGAAAATAACTAAATTTTATTTAAAAATAAATTTTTTAATAGAAATAATTAATAGTGATAAATTATGAATTTGAGTGATTTTAAAGAATATTTAGAATATATTTTTACCATTTAATACAATGTTGGTCATTGGACGTAATTTCACATTTAAACCTGACATAAACAAGTGTCAATCTTTTGATAGTTATTATTTCTTAAAAACACGCTTTTTGTTTTGACAGCGGGAATTAATTTTAAATTAATTTCCACCACTTATGTGTTTTGAATTTAGAAAAATGGATTCCATATTTTGAATCAGGAGGTCTAAATTGTGTAAATAGGTAACTTTTATTTTTAGACATTTTGAATAATTACTTTGGTAAATATTTTATTTACCATCGTTAAAGGGTAAATCCGGTAAATAAGGGTAAAAAAATAATGTTATAATAATAATAAATTACCCTAAAACATGTCCTAACCATATTGGTTGATACATGTCCGACCATGGGCATCTTTGGGTCGATTTTGGGACCCCATGGATCCACTTGTAAGTGATAATAACACTTTATATTAATTAAGTTAAAGTAAATACAAAACTGACATAAGAATATATCTTTTAGCAAAACAATTTTCACCAAGGGTTATGTATGTTATATTTTTTACTGTATTATTTATGACACAACAATGATGCAGTATTTTCTTTATTAATGAAAGAATAAAATAATTAGTATTATAAATGTTAAAATAAATATAATTTGAATGTTTTGATGACATACAAAAAATGTGTTGGTTAATATGACATGTTATTATCGCTTAAATGAATTTTGTTATAATTTTACTGTTTTTAATGCTTTAACAAAAATCAATTATTAAATAGTGTCAAAATTGACATAAAGGAGTTTTTAAAACAAATATAATATTATTAATTGATATTCTATTCCTAAAAATATAAGGTTTGGCCGAAGGTATTATATAATGATAGGTTTATTATTAATGGACCACTTTGTGGTCTCTTGGAAGTTTATATCATGTTTATTGACTATATTATATAAAAATACAAAGAGGCATGGTAAATGACAAACTCTTTAACTAAGAGTTATATCAAAAATATAAGTTTAATATAGTGACCCAAACCTGTCTAAAACCTATTGTTTGGGTGGTTTTCGACCTATCCCCACCTTAACCCTTAAATAATTCACTTTGGAGCCATTTAAAACTGAATATAAATTTATTATAAAATAATATTTCTAGCTTTTCCAAAGGTTCCCCTCACCCCTCTTATAAAAGGGCACTCCCCCCTATCTAAATTTCACACCTTGAGAGCCTTTTGGTTTGGTCAAACCCTGCCCAAATATCCTATCAACTTACCTCAATTCATCCAAGAGACCTTATTTGGATCAGAAAGCCAACCTAAGGAGCCCTTTTGATCAAATCAAATGGAAGAACCCGAAGAAGAGGTAAAGTTTTCACCACCCTCTTTCAAGTTCATTTCTTCTTCTTCTTCTTCATTCTTTGTTATTTCCATTCTAACATAATAAATCTCGAATCTTTTATATACTCTGATTTTGTTTTAAATATTGTACAACCATATTCAGTATTCTATCCATCCTTTGAATGACATGCCACCATATGTGCATGCATACAGTTTACCTTCTCCACGGCGTGGTGTAATTGTTATTCGAAATATTATTATTCGGATGGGTATGATAATGATCTGTAATTGATGTATATAATAAATATAACATGATAATTATTTTATATATATGATATACCTTACAATTATATATTATTTTAATATCAAAGGAATGATATTTTCTCTCATCCGTACGTACGGACTACCGTCTCCACGAACGCGATGAGATTCATTCCCCATCGTATCCATACAAGTCTAATTCACATTTGATGATTACAGATAATGTTTAAGGACTTGATATCATTTGTATATAAATAATATACTACCTATCCATAACAAAACCGACTTATGTAACAAAACATATAAAATAAAACGAGTAAGTTAACACCTGAAACGACGATAATACTAAGAAATTATTAACAAAGCAATGTTAAAAGATAAAATATAATATCATATTATTGTATATGATTATTTTATAATTTAATAACAATTATTTCACCATTATACAGGATTTTAACCTACCCTGAACCAATAAAAAGTACAAGGTAAGGTCTTATTTCACAATCTTTTCATTATTCAAGGTTGTTTATACGTAATTATCTATTGGGACCTCTCTATCATCCACATACATGTTTCTTAAAAATGTATTTCAAATCATTCTTACTATTTTACAGACTATGGGTTAAATTCATTTATACTCTTTTTTGACTTTTTATATGATGTTTATAAAGGAATCTTTCTATCATTTTCCAAACAAGGTCATTTTTAACCTTTTCGACAGAATTAAGGTAAGAATGTCTTCTTTTTAACTTATACGGAAGGTGCGGCTATTTTATGCCGTTATAAAATCATCGAAGCATCCCTTACAATCTTATAAGAATATTTTAAAAATAAATGTTTTATTTTATAATTATGTGACTCTTAAATTATTTAAAAAATAAGAGATATTTCTCTCAAATAGTTTTGATTTCATCTATGTCAACATCCTTTGATGGATTTGAAGCTTATTTGAAGTTTATTTAGTATGATACAAAACATCCATATTGTATTGAAGGTTTTTTTATATGTTTGAATTTTGATTTGTTGTTTTTATAAAATTCATGGTTTATGAATAAATTATCGACATTCCGTATGCTAGTTTTAATATGAATGTATATGTTATGTTTAAACATGTTCATATGAGGAACACATTGGACTTAGTAAGTGACGGGTGGAGCCCGCTACATCTCCTCAATGCATCGGAAGGTCTCATGAGACAAACGTTTGTCTTGGAACAAGGCCTTGACAAAATATTATTTTTTTTCTTGGAAAAAGGCCATGACTATGTGGTTATATTAGTTTGGAATTATGCATTTCATCATTATGAATATGGTTATTGATATTTCAAGTGATTATTAGAATAGTAGAATATCCATGTGATTAAGTAAATTGCATTATTTCATTTTATTTTTTTCCATATTATGCTAATGTTCATGTTTAAAATTCTTTGGTTTATGTTATAAAATGCCTTAAATGTTTATGCTTATTTATGAAAGTATCCGCAATATTGTTATCATTACTGAGCATCTGAGCTCACCCCTTTCTATGTGTTAACTTTTCCTAGGATTCCAAGAACTGTATTGTGATTGATATGAAGAGTTAAGCTAAGGGAATAATGGAATTCATAAAGTATTATTTATGTTTTTTTATGTTATAATGTGTAATGTATCATTCCTGTATGTAATTTATTTTCCAAGACTGCTAAACCGATCGGTCATTCGAGACTTGATTCCTTTTAATCATGCTAATGTGTTAAAATAATTCAGCGAATCTGGGTAACTAGGGTCGGGGCATTACAGTTGGTATCATAGGTGTAACACCCCGAGATTTTATGAAAAATATTCTTTTAATTTCATTAATATCTTGTGTTGTATGCTACACCAAGATTTCCTTGCGCTATACGCAACACCTATTAGCTTCCAGTATACGCAACACTATTCTTGGATCGTGTTACACATAATTTTGATAATAGTTATTCTACGCAACATTTAGTATTTATATGTATATATTCGATGTATAAGTTAAATATGGTTGGATTATGTTATACGAAACAACTAAGGATTCTTGCACAGCACGCAACCCTGACTTGGCTTGCATTACACGCAATCGCGACCTTCCTCGATAGCATGTGTTGTACGCAATACCGGGTTTTACTAAACAACGATATATTATTATAATATTTTTATGAACTAGCTGTTATGAATAGTATTAACTAAATTTTGAATCTTATAACATTATTATTCGTCTTACACATTTTCTAAAACATGGTATAAGAACAAAATAAATTTTTCGGGTAAAATAAGTATTTTTAAAAAAAATAAGTTTTGCCGCCTTTTGATGGCGCACCCACCTTAAATCTAGTTTTTGACATGTTTATAAGTATACTTTGACATAATATAATTCTTCTTAAAAATTTACTTTGGATAAATTTTTCATATTATTCTGGTAACTTTCATATTTTGATGAATATTAAAAACTTGCTATATTTTAATTAAAAACAACTTTTTTCATCGCAATAATTTATATGGTTAAATTATAATATTGAATGGTTTTAAAGTATAAATAGAAAATAGTATTACCATTTAATATAATTTATGTCATTATCATTGATTCTACCTTGAATTCGTAGGATACATCAATTCAATCTTTTACAATGTTTTAAAGAAAAACTCGTTTTCTTTCGACAACGGGATTAATTTTAATTTAATTTCTACAACTTTTGTGTATTGAATTTGTAAAAATGGATTCCATATTTGGAATCAATGGATCCAAATTATGTTAATAAGCTACTTTTTATTTTTTGGAATTATGAATAGTAACTACGGTAAATTTTATTTACCATAGTTAAAGGTAAATCGGGTAATTAAGGGTAAATATAAGATTATACAATTACCCTAACACATGTCAAAATCCTATTGGATGACTAAAGGTCGACCCATATCACCTAAGGGTCGAATTAAATTCATTTAATGGACTTTTTTCCATGAAAATAATTTAATTATTATTAAAACCAAAGAATGTGACAACATGTCACATTCTTAAATCTTATAAGTATAATAATTTTAATTTAGTGATAAACTTCATGAAACATCGAACATGAATAGTCTCCAGAAATCAAATACAGTTATCTATATCATATTAATTTATTTAGTATTTTTAGGAATTAAATAATTATCATTTATTATGACAGAAAGATGATGTAGTAATTGTCTTATTAATGAAATATTGACATAATTGATGTTATAAATACCAAAATAAATGTAATTTCAGACTTTTTAGGAATTAAACTAATTTTATAGGTTAATATGACTTGTTATTATTGATTTAATTAACTTTTTTAGAACTAATAATTCTGTTATGATTTTCACAAAAATCAATTACTAAATAGTGTCAAAATTGACATAAAATAGTTTTTAAAAAAAATATTATATTATTAATTGTTATTTTATTCCTAAAAATATACAGTTCTACAAAATGACTTAGATAAGGTTATATATATTAATAATAAACAACTTGGGGTTCGTTTGTTTTGATATAGTATGTTTATTAACCTTATAGTGTAAGAAAACAAGAAGACACGGTAAAAGTAAAATTATCTAACTTAAAGATAAATATACATGATAAGGTTAAAATAGGAACCTAAACTTGGCTAAATTCTATTTTATGAGAGTATTGCGAACCATCACCACCTTAGCTTCTATATTAATCAATTTGGATCTATTTAAAACCGAATATGGCTTTATAATAAAATAATATTTTTTGTTATTCCAAAGGTGCCCCTCTCCTCCTTTATAAAAGGACACCCCCTCCCTTTCTTCCTCACAACACATTGAGCTTTCAAGCTCGGCCAGCCTCTGCCAAATTCTCTTCTCCACTTCCCTAGAAACATCCTAGAGGTTCTGGGCTTCCTCAAAGTCCAACTTTAGTGCCCTAATATGACGTCTCAAAGAGGCGCTTCAAAGAAGAGGTAATTTCCATTACCGATTTTTTCATCTTTATTTCTTCTTCCGCTTCTTCTTCTTTAGTTGTTTCATCATGAAGTAATAACATCAGTATAACTTATATACTGATATGTTATTATATGTATGAAACAACCCTAATTTACCATCTATCCATCGTACGGAAAACGAAATCACCGCGCGTGCGTAGGTACGGAATACCGTCTCCACGCCGTGGTGAAAACTATTTTCCACCACCACCTTACTTGTATGGGTATAATGGTGTAAATAATAACTATATATGATTATTTTAAAGTGATATTTATTATTAAATAGTATAAATACACTCCAATACAGTCCCACGATCATGAGAACGATATCATCGCTCGTGCGTACGTACGGACTACCATCTCCACGACGCGATGAGATTCATTCTCCACTTTAACTATTCATGAATGATTATAAAGTATATATAATAAGTAATAATGAAATATATGACATAATAATGATACTGGATTTATGTTTATATATACGTATGTCATCTAATTAATTCCATTCAACTCAATAAGGAAATGAAAACAGCGTTCATGCGTACGTACGGCCTACCGTCTCCATGAACGGTGTATTTCTTTCTATTTAATGATTTATTATATATATGTATATTCTGAATATATATTATATATAAACCATGTTTTATATTCTGGAATTAAGTAATCATGATCTAAGTAATCATATGAATAATTACAAGTCAAAACACAGACGACAAATGAAACAATTTTACCCAGAACGCTCTTTAACATGGAATTTACAAAAGAACGGGTAATATAAAGTCATAAGTGAACCATATATGATATTATAACAATTAATATGATTCATTAATAAGTCAATGACATTATTTAAATCACTATACAGGAGGTTCGAACACTTACGAAGCAATTCGGACCTAAGGTAAGGGAACTATCACAATCTCATTTTTATCCGAGATTGTTTATACTTTGGTATTTACTGGGGTGTATTTTATCATCCACATCCATGTTTCTTCAATATGTAATATTATTTCCGTCCACCTACAATTGTTTAAATCAATTTTTACCCTTCGGTGAGATTTTAGTAAAATATATGAAAGGAAGCTTTTGTCATTTTTCGTATGAGGTACTTTTTGACTTTCCGACAAATGTACGAGAAAAATGTTTCTTTTAACTTATACGGCATGAATGGATTTTTTTTAAAACATTATTTTTAAGAAGCTTCCTTTACAATTTTTCAAGTTTATTTTTAATCAACTTATTTTAGTTCAAAATTGTATGACATGTTAAGAAAGGAAAATGTTTTTGAGGTAGAAAGGATATTTTTCTCAAGAATGGAGTTCAAGTGTTTTATCAAAATTATTTTCCATCTAAGATAATATAGGGTTCTGTTTCTATCCATATTATTACATTGATTTGATTATGTTGTGATGGAATTATTTTTATGAATTCCTTTATCTTCTATGAATTGTTTTATGATGTCATGTTGTTTAAGAATTCCATTTTTATTACTTGGGTTACGCAATGATGTATGATTTATGATTTTGTGGCACACAAAAGAATGATATCATTATGAGATGCGTGGGACCTATATCTCCTTCCAATTCATTGGGTAAAGATTTTATATCTCACGAGATAGACATGGATGGAATGGTAGGTTATACCAGTTCAGTGAAACAGGACTGAAACGATGAGTGAACTCGGTTCAGAAAGGGACTTTCTCCACTAAGATAGTATTGGCAATGAGTATTGACTAATAAGAAACGATTCTATATGATTATGTGTGTATTCCACAAAGTTTAATGTTTTAAGTTATGATTATTGGGATTACATTTCACTACAATGATTTATCCCATGTTAAGAAATTATGATCTCTTTTGCAGGTTACGATTTCCAAAAGATATGTTCTTATGAATATGACGTGATTGATATTTCTTTTGTCTACCTTTACTGAGCATTTGAGCTCACCCTTTTATGTTTTCTTTTCCCCAGGACATAAATAAAGGATTTAGGTTTTAAAAAAAAGAAGATCTTTATGGGAGATGTTGAAGATCTTTCACCACGATTAGAAGATTATATTCCGAGTTTCCAAAGACACTAAACTATTACGGTCCTTGTGTGTGTGTTTTTGTTATGTACTAAGTATTCCGCAAAAGTAATGTGATATCTACGTATGTCAAGCTTCGGGTCTCTACAGTTGGTATCAGAGGAAAGGTTTAGTCAACCTTTAGAAACTAGGATGCGAGAAGTTTAGTGAGATCCCTAGAGATATTTCTAAGGTGTGTCTAGGGATGTACCTAAGGATAAGTATACGTATAGGATATAGTCCTAGAACTATGGTAACGATCTTAGAATTTGACATAAGATGTTAGATATTGAAGTTACTCCTCCTTTATTATGATTTTTTCCTCTAATACTATTCTTTTTGGGTTTTAGAAAATGGCTGGAAAAAAGATGATTCACGATAATGGAGGATATTATGGACAATGGAATGATATTTTTCATGAGAAACCAAATGAAATGGGATTCGGAAGTCCAACCATCATTATTATGCCGAATCAGCAATCTCAAAATATGATCAATAAACTCAAATTTAGTATGTTTCCTGACTCGGATAATAAGAGAAAGATGGAGTTTCATGATGATCATAGAGGAAAGAAAGTTCAATTTCCCCTATATAAATCATGTGGGAAGAGGCATCAAGGAGAATGTTTTAAAGGAACTAGAAGATTATTTGGGTGTTCAAAGGAAGGACACAAAGCTAGTAAGTGAAAAGGAAAAGGTTCAGTTGATACCAGGGATGAGGATAATGGTATTGCTACAATATCAACAATGGTTAAATGTTTTAAATGTGGAATGTACGGGCATTATGCAAACCAATGCCTTAAGGGAAAGTCTCATGAAGAGAATCAGTAGAGTCGTATGGGTAGTATTTATGTTGATGATGATGAAGAGACTAAAAATGATATGTGAGATGAAATAATTGTTGAAGCTCGGTCAATGGTTTAAGAATGTAGTGGAATGATTACATGTTTATCATGCGTAATGTTGTATAAGCAATCTCATGGTACTATGGAATAAAGAGACATCTAAGGATTGTTACACTATTGTCTTTCCTTGAGTTTTGAAAGTGTATGATTAATGGTACCAGTATCCATGAAAGGTTATTCAGATATTATTTGAATGTAGATGATATGCGCATAATGAAGGGATAAGGAGAAAATTAAATGTTTGATAGTATTCATGAGCTCATGATTGATATAAGGACTAAGTGATATCGTGGTTTGAGGATATAGAATTTTGAGGATTTTGGTATGTAGAAACTGTTAACTTTTAACTGTATTCATGTTTTCACTAAGGTTCAATGGATATTAATTCTTCAAGAGAATACATAATTAAGGTATGCACATATTTGTAATTTCACCAACAAGATATATCTTATGATATATTGGGGATAAATGATGGCATTCATGTGATCATTTTCATTATACTATGAGCTTGGACCGAAGTATTTTAGATAAGCCTAAATATAGGAATGGATTATGTTGGACATAAGTTAGTATTGTTTAAGGATATAAATTTTGATATTATGTAGTTTTAGAAAAAGGACAATCTACAGGACGGGAAATAACCATCGCGTCGGACAAGGCTGTGGGAATTGAACCCACAACCGAAGTGCGACTGGCCTTTATCGCCTACCACTGGCCTACAGGAAGTCCCTGTTTAGTAGAAACTAGTTTTATTATATTAATTAGTATGATATATGAAGTATAAGTCCATTTTAGGAACCTTATATGATTAATCTCACTATAGATGGACTTATGTATTTTTTGATAACTTTTCTAACCTTTTGTTTGAGACAGATGGAATGACACATCATTTTATAACATGATCTGCTAACACATCACGAATGACAAATTCAACTTCATTTCATTAAGAGATGAAGTGGAAATTGTCCAAAGAACGAAAAATGGTGAGACTATACCAAAATCAATAAAGTATTTCTTCTAATTCCAATTTCATCAACTTTAGGGAAATGATCTTGAAAACCAAAAATGTTGTCATAGTGCTCTTATATCTGATGAATCAGATGGTACCTTAGATCATCACTAATTTATGGCTTTGTGATTGGTGGCTTTTCCATAGACATGTTCTCTCCCACTCTCCATCAGAACATGATGGTTAGATTTCTCTTCCATATCCATATTTTCACCTATGTGGAAACCCAGTGATTAGTTTATTTGGGTAACCGTTATGTTTCATACTTTTGTTTTTAATGTCTGGTTTTGGTATTCTTTTTTACGATGTGGGTTTCTATTAAAGAAACTTTCGAATAGTAAACCATTTATAACCCCGACGAATTTCGAGGGCGAAATTCATTTTAAGGGGGGTAGAATGTAACACCCCGAGATTTTATGAAAAATATTCTTTTAATTTCATTAATGTCTTGTGTTGTATGCTACACCAAGATTTCCTTGCGCTATACGCAACACCGTATTAGCTTGCAGTATACGCAACACTAGTCTTGGATCGTGTTACACACAATTTTGATAATAGTTATTCTACGCAACATTGAGTATATATATATATATATTCAATGTATAAATGAAATATGGTTGGATTATGTTATACTAAACAACGAAGGATTTTTTCACAGCACGCAACCCTGACTTGGCTTACATTACACGCAATCGCGACCTTCCTCGATAGCGTGTGTTGTACGCAATACCGGGTTTTACAAAACAACGATATATTATTATAATATTATTATGAACTAGACATTATGAATAGTATTAACTAAATTTTGAATCTTATAACATTATTATTCATCTTACACATTTTCTAAAACATGGTATAAGAACAAAATAAATATTTCGGGTAAAATAAGTATTTTTCAAAAAATGCAGTTTTGCCGCCTTTTGATGGTGCACCCACATTAAATATAGTTTTTGACATGTTTATAAGTTAAATTTGACAAAATAAAATTCTTCTTTGGAATCATAAAATAAAAATTTATTTTGGATAAATTTTTCATATTATTCTGGTAACTTTCATATTTTGATGAATAGAAAAAACACGCTATATTTTAATTAAAAACAACTTTTTCCATCGCAATAATTTATATGGTTAAATTATAATATTTAATGGATTTAAAGTATAAATAGAAAATATTGTTACCATTTAATATAATGTATGTCATTATAATTGATTCTACCTTGAATTCGTAGGGTAAATCACTTCAATCTTTTACAATGTTTTAAAGAAAAACCCGTTTTCTTTCGACAACGGGATTAATTTTAATTTAATTTTTGCAAATTTTGTGTATTGAATTTGGAAAAATGGATTCCATATTTGGTATAAGTGGATCCAAATTATGTTAATAAGCTACTTTTTATTTTTGGCAATTATGAATAGTAACTACGGTAAATTTTATTTACCATAGTTAAAGGTAAATCGGGTAATTAAGGGTAAATATAATATTATAAAATTACCCTAACACATGTTAAAATCTTAGTGGTTGACTAAAATTGGACCCACATCACCTAAGGGTCTGATTGGATTCATTTAATGGACTTTTTTCCATGAAAATAATTTAATTATTATTAAAAACAAAGAATGTGACAACATGTCACTTTCTTAAATCTTATAAGTATAATAATTTTAATTTAGTGATACACTTCATGAAACTTCGAACATGAATAGTATCCAGAAATCTAATACAATTATCTACATCATAGGAATTTATTTAGAATTTTTAGGGATTAAATAATTATCATTTTTTATGACACAATGATGATGCAATAATTGTCTTATTAATAAAATATTGACATAATTGATGTTATAAATACCGAACTAAATTTAATTTAAGACTTTTTATGAATTAAACTAATTTTATAGGTTAATATGACATGTTAGTAATGATTGAATTAACTTTTTTTGAACTAATCATTCTGTTATGATTTTCACAAATATCAATTACTAAATAGTGTCAAAATTGACATAAAATAGTTTTTAGAACAAATATTATATTATTAATTGTTATTTTATTCCTAAAAATCTAAGGATCTGCCAAATGTCTTATATAAGGTTATATATATTAATAATAAACAACTTGGGGTTCTTTTGGCTTCATATAGTAAGTTTATTAACCTTATAGTGTCTGAAAAAAAGAAGACACGGTAAAAGTAAAATTATCTAACTTAAAGTTAAATATAAATGATAAGGTTAAAAAAGGAACATAAACATGTCAAAATTCTATTAGAGGAGGTTATTGCGACCCATACCCACCATAGATTCAAAATAAATTAATTTGGAGCTATTTAAAACCGAATTTGGCTTTATAATAAAATAATATTTTTAGTTATTCCAAAGGTGCCCCTCTCCTCCCTTATAAAAGGGCACCCCCTCCCTCTCTTCCTCACAACACTTTGAGCTTTAATGCTCATCCGAACTCTGAAAAATTCTATTCTCCACTTCCCTAGTAACATCCTAGTGGTTCTGGTCTTCCTCAAAGACCAATTTTAGTTCCCTAAGAGGAGGTCTCAAAGAGTAGCTTCAAAGAAGAGGTAATTTCTGTTACCGATTCTTTCATCTTTATTTCTTCTTCTGCTTCTTATTATTTAGTTGTTGCATTATGAAGTAATAACATAAGTATCACTCATATACTGATATGTTATTATAAGTATGAAACAACCCTATTTCACCATCAATCCATCCTACGGAAAACGAAATCACCGCGCGTGCGTACGTACGGAATACCGTCTCCACGCCGTGGTGAAATATATTTTCCACCACCACCTTACTTGGATGAGTATAATGTTGTAAATAATAACTATATATGATTATTTTAAAGTTATATTGATTCTGAAATAGTATACATACACTCCAATATAGTTCCACGATCATAAGAACGATATCATCACTCCTGCGTACGTATGGACTACCGTCTCCACGATGCGATGAGATTCATTCTCCACGTTAACCATTCATTAATGATTATAAAGTATATATAATAAGTAATCATGAAATATATGACATAATAATGATACTGTATTTACGTGTATATATATTTATGTCATCTAATTAATTCCATTCAACTCAATAAGGAAACGAAAATAGCATTCATGCGTACGTATGACCTACCGTCTCAATGAACGGTGTATTTATTTCCATTACTGATTTATTATATATATATATATATTCTGAATATATATTATATATAAACCATGTTTTGTATTCTGAAATTAAGTAATCGTGATCTAAGTAATCATATGAATAATTAAAAGTCAAAAAACGGACGACAAATGAAACAATTTTACCCAAAACACTCTTTAACATGGAATTTACAAAAGAACGGGTAATATAAAGTCGTAAGTGAACCATATATGATATTATAACAATTAATATGATTCTGTAATAAGTCAATGACATTATTTAAATCATTATACAGGAGGATCGGACACTTACGAAGCAAATCGAACCTAAGGTAAGGGAAATATCACAATCTCATTTTTATCCGAGATTGTTTATACTTTGGTATTTACTGGGGTGTATTTTATCATCCAAATCCATGTTTCTTCAATATGTAATATTATTTCCATCCACCTACAATTTTTTAAATCCAATTTTACCCTTCGGTTAGATTTTAGTAATAGATATGAAAGGAACCTTTTGTCGTTTTTCGTACGAGGTACTTTTTGACTTTCCGACAAAAGTACAAGAAGAATGTTTCTTTTAAGTTATACGGCATGAATGGATTTTTTTTAAAACATTATTTCCAAGAAGCTTCCTTCACAAGTTTTCAAGTTTATTTTTAATCAACTTATTTTAGTTCAAAATTGTATGACATGTTAAGAAAGGAAAATGTTTTTGAAGTAGAAAGTATATTTTTCTCAAGAATGGAGTTCAAGTGTTTTATCAAAATTATTTTCCATCTAAGATAATATAGGGTTCTGTTTCTATCCATATTATTACAATGATTTGATTATGTTGTGATGGAATTATTTTTATGAATTCCTTTATCTTCTATGAATTTTTTTATGATGTCATGTTGTTTAAGAATTCCATTTTTATTACATGGGTTATGCAACGATGTATGATTTATGATTTTGTGGCACACATAAGAATGATTTCATTATGAGATGGGTGAGACCTATATCTCCCTCCAATGCATTGGGTAATGATTTTATATCTCATGAGATAGACATGGCTGGAACGGTAGGTTATACCGGTTCAGTGAAACAGGACTGAAACGATGAGTGAACTCGGTTCAGAAAGGGACTTTTCCACTAAGATAGTCTTGGAAATGAGTCTTGACTAATAAGAAATGATTCTCTATGATTATGTGTGTATGACACAAAGTTTAATGTTTTACGTTATGATTATTGGGATTACATTTCACTACTTTGATTTATCCCATGTTAAGAAATTATGATATCTTTTGCAGGTTAAGATTTCCAAAAGATATGTTCTTATGAATATGACGTGGTTGATATTTCTTTTGTTTACCCTTACTGAGCATTTGAGCTTACCCTTTTATGTTTTCTTTTCCCCAGGACATAAATAAAGGATTTAGGTTTAAAAAAAAGAAGATATTTATGGGAGATGTTGAAGATCATTCACCACAATTAGAAGATTATATTCCGAGTTTCCAAAGACACTAAACTATTATGGTCCTTGTGTGTGTGTTTTTGTTATGTACTAAGTATTATACAAAAGTAATGTGATATCTATGTACATCAAGCTTTGGGTCTCTACAATAGGGAGGTTTAGTACAAACATTGGGAGCCAGATTTAGATAAACTCCGATTAGAGAACATTGACATAAGATTTACTTTAAGGATTATTACAAAAGAACTTCCGAGAATTTTGGTATTGTAGAGATTTTGTGAGTTTTCTAAATAATACAACCCTATCTGGATATGAGCGGGAAGAGGTGGCTCTAGCACAGATGTACCTGGGGGTAAAACCCAAAAACACCGCTTTGAACTAGACTCGAACGGGAACTGGTGCACGAAAATGGGCCTTGCTGCACTCTTGGTTACGACACTCCCGGGGGATATTCTTAGGATTATTCTATTTTAATTTACAAACCATTATTTAGGGTTTATGATTATATACTTCCTCAAAGAAAACATTTTTTTGATTATGGATTATATCCATAAACTGTTCAATTTATGTTATGTATTTTACAAGATTGGATTTATGTATTGCAATTCATAAATTAATCTAGTGTATGCCATTGTATAAAAATGGCACCTAGTGGAAGAAATGGAAACCGTATCAATGAACGCACTCCATGTAGTTATTTACCTCCTGCTCAAGATAATTATAGTGGAGATGGTGATGAAACTGGTGCTCATCAGCTAATCACCCTACTAGGACAACTCACTCAGGTTATGAATAATAACCGTACCCGTATCGAGCACCCAGATCCACAGCGTGGAGGATCAATGTTAGATCGCTTCATGAGGCAAAAACCACCAAAATTCAATGTGAGTACAAATCTTTTAGTATCTGAACCATGGATAAATTCCTTAGGGAAAATATTCCATTCCTTGGGGAGTAGTGAAAGGGAAAAAGTTATCATGGCAGTTTACCGCCTCACTGGAGATGCTGATCAATGGTGGTCATTGATTCAAAACACAATGTATGATAATGAAGTATCAAATATGGAATAGAGGGAGTTCAAGGAGATTTTTTTAGAAAAATACTCTCCTCATGACCATCAAGCATATTTGGAAAGGCAATTTCTGAGTCTGAGACAAAACGAGGATGAGAATCTCGCAAAGTACGAGTCTAACTTTACAAGGTTAGTGAGGCATGTGGATGATTATATACGTAACCCAAGGAGTAAGATTGATCATTTCTTTTATGGTTTAAATCCATTTCTCCATCGAGAATTAGTCTCACAATCATTCTCATCGTACGAAGATATTGTCTCATGTGTTATCAAGACAGAAAAAGAATTCCCTAAGTCTTATGATTTTAAAGTAAAGCAAGAGAAGAAGAGTTCGGCTGATCACTCTGGAAATGGAAATAAAAGGAATAAGGGAAAAGTTGAATATCCATCCAGTAGTTAATGTGGGAGTAATCACCTCAGTACTTTCTTAAAAATAATGGAAGTTTGTTACAAGTGTGGTGAAAAAGGCCACCAAGCTCGCGATTGCAAGGGGAAGAAAGAAGCTACCGATGTTCAATGCTACAATTGCAGGGAGATGGTACATTATGCAAATGAATTTCCTATACTCCAGGAAAACTTACTTTAGAAAAGGACAAGGGATCAAGTCCAAACTTATGTTATCACTACTGCTGAGGTAGAAGCTCCGAAAGATGTGGTGGTAGGTAATTTAATGGTTTCCTCAAGTTTAGAAAATGCATTTTCTGATTCTGGATCATCTCATTGTTTCATATCTTTTTAGTTTGATATGAAAATTAGATATTTACAATTTGATTTAACAATGGAGTTGTCAATTAAAACTCCTATGGGAAGTATCATCGCAACCAAGTTTTGTGAATCAGTCCCCATTAGAGCACATAAATGTTCTTTATCTGGTGATCTCATCTTCATACCTATGATTGAATTTGATATACTTCATAGTATGGATTGGATTTCATACCATGATGTGATGATTTATTGTAAGAATAAGGAGGTTATAATTTTTGATTATGGTGATAAATAAAACCTTATCATTAAAGCAGAATCATCACCACCTGATTCTTATCATGATCCACCCCCAGTAGGTCAACTAAATTAAATTATCGAGGAGGAAGAGAATGAAATAATTGTGGGTGAGGAAAGGAATGTTCAAATAGGGGATGTACCTATTTTGAAATAATATTTAGATGTGTTTCCTGAAGATTTACCTGGACATCCTCCCAAATGAGAAATTGTGTTTTCCATTGATTTATTTCCTTGTTCAAGGCCGATATCGAAAACCCTTTATATAAGGGCCATTGTGGAATTTTTTGAACTAAACAAACAACTAGAGGAATTGAGTAATATGGGATTTATTCACCCTAGTGTTTCTCCATGGGGAGCCCCTGTCATTTTTGTTAAAAAGAATGATGGATCTATGAAGTTATGTATTGACTACATGGAAATTAATTCTATAACAATAAAGAAAAAGTATTCCCTACCTCGCATTGGTGATTTATTTGACCAAAATCATGGAGCTCACTAATTTTCAAAGATTGACCTTCGATCTGGATACCATCATTTTTGTGTGAAGAAGGAATACATTCCAAAGACGGCATTTCGAACCAGGTACGGGCATTACGAGTTTACTGTAATGCATTTTGGATTGTCTAATGCAGCCTCTGTATTCATGGATCTAATGAATAGAGTTTTCAAGGAATATCTCGATGATTTTGTGGTGGTATTTATTTATGATATCTTGGTATATTCCAAAAGCTATGAAGATCATTAAAATTAGTTGCGCATTATCCTGAAGACTCTGAGAAGACATGAATTATATGGGATGTTTAGTAAGTGTGAATTCTGGCTTCAGGAGATTTCTTTTCATGGCCATAATTTCTCTAAATATGTAATCTCTGTTGATCCTTCTAAGACATGATAAATCCAATAATGTCCAGCACCAACGAGTATAATCGAGGTACGCAGTTTTATTTGTTTAGCAACTTATTATCTACATTTCGTCCATAATTTCATCCTATTGGCTAAGCCATTAACAAAGCTCACACAAAAAGGAGTAAAATTCGTTTGGAAAAAAGAGTGTGAAGAATGTTTTGAAGAACTGAAGAGAGGATTATTCAATGCTCCTATTTTGAATCTACCATCGGGAAATGAGTGGTTTGTTATTTATATTGATGCATCGAAGAATGGACTTGGTTGTGTCCTTATGTAGAATGATAGAGTTATTACCTATGCATCACGACAGCTGAAAATTCATGAGAAAAACTATCCTACTCATGATATTGAGTTAGCTGCTGTAATATTTTCTTTGAAGATATAGAGACACTACATCTGTGGTGAAAATGTGATATTCATATCGATCACAAGAGTTTGAAGTATATTTTCTCATAGACATAAATCAACATGAGGCAAATGAGATGGCTTGAACTACTCAAGGATTATGATTGCACTATACACTACCTACTAAGAAAGGAAAATAAGGTGGCAGATGCTTTGAGCAGAAAGTATCATAGAGTTTTAAACAATATAAGAGTTGAAAAGGATCCTATATACATGGATCTGGTAAAGATGGATATATGAATCACCATGGAAGGTGAAACATCAATACTTTTTCAAATGTTTTCCAAACCATCTTTACTAGAAAGTATTAAGAGTTCTCAGACCGATGATGAAGAATTTCAAAATAAGATTAAAGATGTGAATGATGGGAGATTGAATGACTTTGTGTTTGAAGATGGAATTTTGAAATTTGGGAAGAGACTTTGTCTTCCCAATATACCTGCTTTAAAAAGGGAATTGTTAGATGATTCTCATAGTTCCAATTTCTCTATACACCCTTGGAGCACCAAAATTTATATATATTTGAAGGAACGTTTTTCGTGGGACAACATGAAGAGGGAGATTGCTGATTTTGTGTCAAGATGTATGGTTTGTCAACAAGTGAAAGCTATAAGGCACCAGCCTGGAGGAGTCAAGCAACCTCTTCCTATACCAGAGTGGAAATGGGAAAATATTACGATGGATTTTTTCATGGGACTACCAAAGACTCTTAGAAGGAACGATGTAATATGGGTTATTATTGATTGTCTTACCAAGTCAGCACATGTTCATACTATAAGAGAAGATCTACCACATGAACATCTAACAAGACTATATATTAATTAAGTTGTGAGACTTCATGGAGTACCCCTATTGATTGTTTCTGATCGAGATCCATGTTTTACATCAAGATTCTGGAAGAGTCTTCAGAAGGCTCAGGATACTGAACTTTATTTTAGCACTACCTGCCACCCTCGAATAGATGGACAATCAGAACGGACTATTCAAACCATATAAGATATGTTGAGATCATGCTCACATGACTTTCAAGGTATGTGGGATAAATATTTAGCCCTGGTAGAATTTTCCTATAACAATAGCTTCCATTCAAGTATTCAGATGTCACCATATGAAGCGTTATATGGAAAGAGATGTAGCACACCAACCTGTTGGGATGATGTTGGTGAAAGAAGACTCTTAGGCCCAGAACTGGTGGAGGAAATGATGGAAAAGGTGATGGTAATCCAAAACCACATCCAGGCAGCTCAAAGTAGGCAGAAGAGATATGATGACAACCGAAGGAGGGATTTGGAATTTTAGGTAGGATATTATGTTTTCTTGAAGGTATCTCCATGGAAGGGTGTTATAAATTTTGATAATAAGGGAAAATTGAGTCCCAGGTACATCAGACCATTCAAAATTCTAGAATCTATTGGGGCTATAACTTACCATTTGTCAATGTTTCCAAGTCTCTCCAAATTTCACGATCTGTTCCACGTATCACTGTTGAGAAAATACGTGCCTGGCCTAATGCATGTACTCACCTATGAGGAATTATAACTGGAACCTGATCTGTCTTATTGCAAAGAGCCTGTCAAGATACTTGATATGAGAAAACAAGTGCTGAGAAACCAGACGACTCATCTGGTAATATTTCTATAGAGAAACCATAAGATGGAAGAGGCAACGTGGGAACCCGAGGAACTTATGATGAAGAACCACCCGAGTCTTTTCATGCAGTAGTATTCTAGAAATTTCCAAGACGAAATTATTTGAAGGAGGGTACAATGTAACACCCCAAGATTTCAGGGCACGCTTCTCTTTGAATAATATAGTATTGTGTGTTGTAAGCAACTTCGAGTTCTAACAGTCACCACAACCAATCAAACTAGCCGTTATGAATAGTAATACCCAATTTTTAACATTTTATACATTTTATATTTTAAAATGGACATCATTTTTTATATTTTGAATATCAAAATTAGATTAGGTTAAATTTTTAGTACTTTTCGGATAACTTTCATATTTTTATGAATAGTGAGAATTACAAAATTTCAATTAAAAAATACTTTTCTAATGGAAATAATTAATAGTGATAACTTATGAATTTGAGTTATTTTAAAGTATATTTAGAATATATTTTTACCATTTAATAATATTTTGGTCATTAGACATAATTTCACATTTAAACTGGACATAAACTAGTGTCAATCTTTTGATAGTTATTATTTCATAAAAACATGCATTTTGTTTTGACAGTGGGAATTAATTTTAAATTAATTTCTACCACTTCTGTGTTTTGAATTTAAAAAAATGATTAAATATTTATAATTAGGAGGTCCAAATTGTGTAAATAGGTAACTTTTATTTTTAGTCATTTTGAATAATTACTTCGGTAAGTATTTTATTTACCATGGTTAAAGGGTAAATCCTGTAAATAATGGTTAAAAAATAATGTTATATTAATAATAAATTACACCAAAACGTGTCCTACCCCTATTGGTTGATAGATTTATGAACATGGGAATCTTTAGGTCGATTTTGGGACCCCATGGATCCACCTGTAAGTGATAATGACACTTTATATTAATTAAGTAAAAGTAAATACAAAAATGACATAAACATATATCTTTTATAAAAACAATTTTTACATAGGGTTATATATGTTATATTTTTGACTATAAATATTAATTATAAATTAAATAAGATTTCCTACATAATGGTATTTTATTTATAATTTTAGACACTTAATAATTAAATTTATTTATGACACAATAATGATGTAGTAATTTCCTTATTAATGAAAGAATGAAATAATTAGTATTATAAATGTCAAAATAAACATAATTTGAAAGTTTTTATGACATCAAAAAAAATTATTGGTTAACATGACATGTTAGGATTTCTTAAATGAATTTTTTTCTAATTAATAAAGTTATTAAAACTTTATCAAAAATCAATTATTAAATAGTGTCAACATTGACATAAAGGAGTTTTTAAAAAAAATATTAAATTTTTAGTTGATATTATATTCCTAAAAATATAAGGTTTGGAAAAAGGAATAATATAATGATAGTTATATTATTAATGGTGAACATGGGGTCACTTAAAGTTTATAGTATGTTTATTGACTATATAATATAAAAATACAAAGAGGCATGGTAAATGACAAACAATGTAACTAAGGGTTAAATCAAAATGGTAAGGTTAATATAATGAACCAAACCTGTCTAAAACCTATTGGATGGGTGGTTTTCGAACTATAAACACCTTAACCTTTAAATAATCCACTTTTGAGCCATTATAAATAGAATATTAATTTATTATAAAATAATATTTCTAGCTTTTCCAAAGGTGCCCCTAACCCCTCTTATAAGAAGGCACTCCCCCTTATCTCAATTTCACACCTTCAAAGCCTTTTGGATTGGCCAACCCCTGCCCAAATATCCTCTCAAATTCCCTCAATTCATCCTAGAGTCCTTATTTTGATCCGAAAGCCAACCTATAGAGCCCTTTTGATCAAATCAAAAGGAAGAACCAGATGAAGAGGTAAAGTTTTCACCACCCTCTTTCAAGTTCCTTTATTCTTCAACTTCGTCTTTCTTTGTTATTTCCATTACAAAATAATAACTCCAGTATCTTCTTTATAGTGTGATATTATTATAAATATTTTACAGCCATATTCAGTATTATATCCATCCATTTAATGACATGTCACCATACGTGCGTACGTACGGTTTACCGTCTCCACGTCGTCGTTTAATTGTTATTCAAAACATTATTATTTGGATGGGTATGATAATGATGTGTAATTTATGTAACTAATAAATATAACATGATAATGATTCTGTATATATGATATACCATCCAATTATATATTATTTTAATATCAAAATAATGATATTGTCGCTCGTGCATACGTACGGATTGTCGTCTCCACGAACGCAATGAGATTCATACCCCATCGTATCCATAAAAGTATAATTCTCATTTGATGATTAGAAATAATGTTTAAGGACTTGATATCATTATGTATATGAATAATATACAACCTATTCATAACAAACACGACTTATGTAACAATACATATAAAAGAAAACGAGTAAGTTAACACGCGAAACGAAGATAATACTAAGATATTATTAACAAAGTAGTGTTAAAAGATCATATATGATATCATATTAATGTATATGATTCTTGTATAACTTAATAACAATTATTTAACCATTATACAGTAGGTTAACCTACCCTCAACCAAGGAAAATTACAAGGTAAGTGTTTATTTCACAATCTCTTCATTATCTGAGGTTGTTTATACGTAATTATCTACTGGGACCTCTCTATCGTCCACATCCATGTTTATTCAAAATGTATTTCAAATCATTATTACTATTTTACAGACTATGGGTTAAAGGAATTTATACCCTTTTTTTAATTTTTATATGAATTTTATAATGGAATCTTTCCATCTTTTTCCAAAAAAGGTATTTTTTAACCTTTTCGATAGAATTAAGGTAAGAATGTTTTTTTAACTTATACGGCGAGTGTGGCTATTTAACGCCATTATTAAATCGTCGAATCTTCCCTTACAAGCTTATAAGAATATTTTCAAAGTAAATGTTTTATTTTATAATTATGTGACTTTAAAATGATTTTAAAAAAGAGATATTTCTCTCAAATAGTTTTTATTTGATCTATGTCAACATCCTTTAATGGATTTTAAGCTCAGTTGAAGTTGATATATTATTATACAAAACTTCTATATTGTATTGAAGGTTTTGTGATGTTTTTGAATTTCGATGTGTTATTTTTATACCATTCATGGTTTATGGATAAAGTATTGACATTTGGTATGCTATTTTTAATAGGAATGTTTATGTTGTGTTTAAACCTGTTCATATGAGAAATGCATTGGACTTAGTAAGTGATGGGTGGAGCCCGCTATAGCTTCTCGATGCATCGGTAGGTCTCATGAGACAAACTAGTGTCTTGGAACAAGGCCTTGACAAGATCTTATTTGTAGTCTTGGCATAAGTCTTTGACTATGTGGTTATGATAGTCTGGCATTATGCATTGCATTATTATGAATGTGGTTATTGATATATCTTGTGATTATTCGACTAGAAGAATATCCATGTGAATAAGTAAATGGAATTATTTAAATTTATTTTTTCCATATTATGCTGATGTTCAAGTTTAAAAGGCTTTTGTTATATTTATACATTGCCTTAAATGTTTATTCTTATTTTTGAAAGTTTCCGCTATATTGTTATCCTTACTCAGCATCTGAGCTCACCCCTTTCTATGTTTTAATTTTTCTGAGGATTCCAAGAAGTTGATTGTGATTAATATACAGCGTTAAGCCAAGGTAATAATGGCATTCATATAAGATTATTTATGTTGTTTTGTATGTTATAAAGTGTAATGTAACATTCATGTATGTAATTTATTTTCCAAGACTGCTAAATTGATTGGTCCTTCAGGACATTATTCTTTGTAATCATTCCAATGTATTAAAATAATTCACTTACTCTGGGTAACTAGGGTCAGGGCATTACATCTTAGATGGACCACACCATACTATTGAAATATTATAATTAAATTTTTCTGTTATCACATAGGAGTTATAATAGAGGGTTTTAATTGGAATAAATAAATTATTAATCAATAAGTATATAATATTAATATCATTAACTTGTATTTAATAATTCATAGGAAATAATTACTCAAATTTTAATGATAAAAAAGAAATCTTATCATAATTAATTTTTCAAGAGTTTTATTTTACACATATTTTGTATATTTATCTCAATAAAATAAATTTATTACTAATAATAACAGGTCAAACATATTTATAATATTCATATACGAAGGAATAATAATTTATATATCATGTTTTAAATTGATAGAAATAATGATAAAAGCATTTGATGGAAAAATCAGATATTATTCATAAAATGGTTTTTGTTGTGAAAATAACTATTTTATCATAATAAATTGAATTAATTACTAATTATGAATGATTTTAATTAACGGTGTATAAAATATTTTCAATAAAATAATTGAAAATTAATGAAATTCTTATTACTAGGTATGTAATTTGAATAATAATATTTTTATACTTAAAATAATTTTTCTCTATAAATGTTTTTTATGATTTTTATGATTTTATATTATAATTATTTCTTCCACTTTAAGTAATTGAATATTGTAAAATGGAATACATATTTTTATTTATTAAAATTAATATTCATATACCAGGTCTGCATAATTTTTATCCATTATGAATATTTTTCATTGCTATTTCCTTTATCTCGAAATTCATTTATTTAACGCTAACAAGTCATGTTTACATTATTAATAAAAATATTATGTGTTGTCAGATAGAAAATAATAGTTACATATTTTATATAGATTTATCTATATAAAATCAACTACCATTAGATTCGCCTACTACTTCGAGAGTTATTATATCATTTCTTAAGGAGTGAAAGCCATCACCTGAACCGACTACCATGAAGAAGTTATCTACATCTATGAATGAAACCTAGAAAGAAAAATTAGTGAACATGTGTTTACTTATGTGAACGAATGAAGATTTATATGAAAATTCTAGAATAATTATATGACCTTATAGATAATTCAACGATCATACAGTAGTTCATGTTACAATGTGAAGGGACTGTGATCATGAAATTAGATTTTCTAAGGTGCAGCATGATCAACTACCATGATGAAATTTTTTCAATAGTGCTTACATGTGACCATTAGAAGGTTTTTTCTACCATTCAATAAACAAATTAGAATGTGACCCTGAATATGAAACCATGATATGGAATTTATGTGATCGTACATATCTTCTCCTTTAGGGAAGATATCTTTTGTTGTGGCTATATGAATTTTTGCCTATTTTGGAGTTAAATAATTATATATCTCAATGAATAGTTTTTAATCTATTAAATTTAGATTAGAGAATTCATGTTTTCCAAATATTATTTCTTACAGAAAGGATTTAATAATGAATATTCTTAAAAGGATATTTTGGAAGCATTAAATAAAAAGTAAGCATTTACAATGTTTCCTATAAAATTATGATGATTAAATTTATTAACATCCTTTAATAGATATTTAGGGAATTGCACAGTATAAATCAGAGAAATCAGACTTTCACAAGATCTAGTGTGGTGTATAAATTAATTCTATTTAATAGTTGATAAGATAATTCTAAATGAAAATAAAACAATATTTTTAGGTGATATGTAGAACTTTCCAAAAAACTATGATTTTCATGAAATAATAAAACCTTTGAAAATTCATATAAATATCAATAAATGTAATATCATGGAAATTTTAAAAGACAATACAATACAAGAATAAGTCTGTTATAGATTTTCTCATATCAAATTAGGGAATGATAACTTCACAAAATATTCATATTCTTTCCTTATTCATCTCTGTTTTTTGTAAATTATAGATTTTTTATTACATGACTTATATATAATTTATATACAACATCCAATTCTATATTATATATTATTATGATACTCTATTATCTTAAAATATATATTCATTTTCCAATGGATAATAGTGGGAGATACTTTTCTTTGTCAACATGTCTCTCTCTGTATTTGTATTTTATAATATGTAATCCAAGTTGTGGATATTTTGGTTTACTCTAATAAACCTGAATGATTGCAAATTTTGTTAAACTGAGAAAGATTAAGTCTCGTCTTGAGACATAAACTCATGTTTTAATTCCTCAATGAACTTAATTTAATTATATATATATATATATATTAAATAATAAAATAATTTTAAAAACATTATATGATAATTAGATATTAATTGTGATATAATATTTTTTGTTTTCATAAAATTAAATTGAAAAGAAAAATTGTTTTCAAACTATTTAATTGAGTTTTTATAACATGTTAATGAAATTACTTCCAAGGATTAAATTTTTTATAGACACATTAATAGTTATTCGGGATTTATTTTTATTAGGTTGTTCTAAATTTTAATTTTAATTTTATTTAGTACCAACATATAAATATTCAATTCACACCCTCTTGAGTAATTGACTTAGTCAATCATTAGTTTTGAGTGAATTTTAATTAATATTTGTCTATTTTATTTCATGATTTGATCAATTTAAAAACAAGATCGCTTTATATTAATTTTGTTTCATTATTATCAGGCACACTTATAAACATGAAGGTTACTATACAAATAGAATTCTTTATTTTAATTTCTTGAACAATTATTAGTGTAAAATCAAAATTAAGGTACTCCTTGAGATCATGTGTATTAATATTTAGATAGTTATTGAAGATAAATATGATAAAATAATATCCAATAAGTAGAATGGAGTGGTGATATAAAAAATAATGATTATTATTATGATTATATAAATTTAATAAAGGTTATATATTATGGGTTGGGTGAAGCTGAGTTTAATTGATGTCATGACTCATCCCCCAGGGATCTTGTTGTGACTACCCCATGTATGCCTCCTAAAGGCCAGGGGCTGGCGACTAGCGCCAAAGGCATCAACCTACAAGTAGGAGGAATTTTCCTAAGTACATGTACTCTCACACATTCCAAAACACATCCCAACACACTGAAAGGGGGGAAATAAGTATAACACTAAAACATGGATGAGTGAAAGTACAACTGAATGAAAGTGGGCCAAAATAGAAACCCAATAAAGAACTAAAAATAGAAATTACAAAAAATGAACTCTGATGGCCATCCCCAGAAAATCCCACATGATCATGAGATTAGTGAACTACTGGAAGAAAAAGCAGTATGTCATGTCTTCCAAGTCCTACTAGGCCCCACCTAGTCTTGGGCCACCCAATCCACCATTATAAATTATTTCAGTCCCGTCTGCCTAAGCACCCATGTCGAAATGCCGGTCATCTGCACCAGACACAACACGCGTGGGTAAAGCACGTGTAGGGGTGAGTAACACAATACTTGGTAGGGAGCCCAAAACAAAAAGGTAAGACCACACAAGAATGCCCCAATGTGAATCAAGAAACACAAGACAACTCACACCATGTATATTCTAGGGTAGTAACTGTAGAATCCTCAGTCGCATAATCGAACACCTTGGCTGCTGGAGAACTCCTCCTCTAATGAGCATAGTGGGTCTACCAAGTCATGAAGGAGTTCTTCCCACTAACCCTAGACTGCTTAGGTTTAACTGCCAATCATGTACCGTGGGTCTGAAAAGTCACAGAGTGGTTATTTTCACTAGTCATGGCCAAGTGAGGTACTTCTCCTTGTCTCGTAAGTCATAGAGAGAAGCTTTCCAATGTGGTAATAGAATGTCACATTTTTTCTCCCCACTAGGTCAAAATTTAGCAGTCTTCAGGTCTCAGCTAGTCGTAGAATTCTTTACGTAGTGCGCTTGGAATAACTGCATCTCATGCCCTTATTCGTATTTAAAATTCTATGAGAGTTAACATTGAGAAAGCCAAAATAACTTCCTCATAGAGAGGGCCCCAACGCCGCAAATGATCATCAATCAGATGTGTGGTTTGCATGATACTAATGTTTTATTAACCAGGGAAAAAATTGTGACGAGGCCTGATCGGACCTGGTTGGACCGACTCGACCAACCCGGTCCGGGTTCCCACATACTTGTTTCATTTAGATGGACTCGACCCGACCCGGTGCAATTTGAGGTCAGTCTGGTTAGGCCTAGCAAGTGGGCCTGACACAATATGCCTCACTGGACTGCAGGGTCACCCAGCAACCCAGTCTAGTCTGCCCCAGCTCGAAGGGGGCTCGGGTCCAGCCTAAAGGTGCGGGTCCATCACGCTGGGTGTGGTTCTATCCTGCTCGCGTGGGTCCGTCCCGGCCGGTTAGGGGCTTGGACCAACATCTGGTGACCAACTGCATGTTGAGACTGCTAGTTCCGACCAATGAAGACGTGACCTAGCTATTGTGTTCGGCTCCCCCTAGCCCCTCGGTCACATGGACCTTCCACCAGATGTGGTCAAAGGATCGCATCTTTTCCAGCCATCCGAACCGCACAGACACAGGTCGTCCCTCTATGTGGTGCCTCGCATGGAACTGTGTCCTTTGTTGCACCAACACGGCTGATGATCCATGACTTCCCAATCAACAGGTCCCACCGGCGTGGGCTGACTCCTCTACCCAGCTGGTGAGGACATCTCCTGCTACTGCCGCAAACGGCGCCGACATGCTGACAGTGTGCTTAGCGGACCACCGGATGTTCTCTGCTGGTCCGTTCTTCCAGTCGTCTATGTCTGTGGGCCCCATGGAGAACCATCTTCACCAAAAAGATCCCTAAACTTATTTTCCATCATTTTGAGGGTACAACCACCAAGAACACACTTGCAGAGGCACTCGGGCCTAGTTCATGTTGTCCCATGGCCTCCGCGTTAGATGCATAAAGATGGGGGAGGTTTGGGGAGTTTCCATTCAATAATTAAATACCATGATTTAGACCTCAAATAAATAAAACCCCAATAATAAATCACCCTCCCACATAACGCATGAATCACGGATCAAACTATTCATGGGTTCATCTCCGTTTGTCATTTTTAGAAAAAAGTACAGGGAATAATATAAAATAAGAAATCCCTTCCTCTTATATCTTATGATGTCGCAGTGTTTGTCCTAGAAAGATTAATACATGGATGTCTCTTCCTAACTCTAATATTTGAAAGGCGTCGAAGTTGATAATGTTTTACTAACATTTGTTTCTTTTCATTGGGGTGGAAGTCTGTCAGAGGTTTTCCAAAGAATCCTCTATATTTTTAATCTTTATTTCCCTAGAATGCTGAACTATAAATAATAGCACATCGCATAACTTCCATTATGATTTGACTTCACATCGTTATGGTGTTTAATTTATGAAACAACACCATTGTTATGCATTATTAAATAATAATTATGTTGCGGGTTAAAGGTCCATTAATGAGACTCATTAATATTCATCGTTGTTTCCACATCGCTACCCCACATCATCATCATCCGCCACTCAAATGTGAGAAAAAACATTAAATTATTTTTGAAATTATTTTTTTACATTTCCTGAAAATTATGACAAATAAATTTTCCATTCATCCTTAGATGGTTGAATTTAAGTTATTTCTAGGTGAATTTCTATGTTCTAAATTCAACAGTGCCCTTTTATTTTTAATCTGATCACCGGTTCAAAATATAGAAAATCTCACTTGCTTGTTTACTGAACATACCTTAAAAAAGTTCAAAACCCGTTATGGGCTCTCTTGGCCTCTGAATCACGTGCCATAAATTTTTACGGTCTCGAAGTAATTACATATAAATAAAAAAAATTCACATAAATTATAAGACATTACATTCTCCCCAACATAGGGCTTTACATCCCAGAAATACAAAACAATAACTAAACAAAAAGATGGGGGTACTGAGAACAAATTTGAGCCTCCCACCCCCATATTCACTCCTCGAGATTCATGTGCTACCATCAGACACGCAATAGAGGAAGTGACTACCCGCATAGGTTCCACATAGGTAGATACTATGTCTTTACATGGAACTTCACAATCATCGACCCATCATCAATGTACAGCTCGCCCCAGTTGATGAAGTGTGATGGATCATGCATGCACCTCCTCTGATGTGACACATAGAAAACATCATGTACTTGGTGCATCTGTGTGGGAAGAGATAGGTGGAACGCCACCTCACCAACTCTTCTAAGGATCTAAAAAGGTTTTATTAACCTAGGAGATTTCTTACCACCCTAGCCAAATCTCTGCAATCCTCATCTCAGTGAGACTTTAAGGAACACATGATCTCCCTCCTCGAAATACAAGGGTCTTCATCTCCTATCGGCATAAGACTTCTTCCTACTATGTGCAGTCCTCACCTGCTCTTGGGTGATTTTCACCTTCTCAGTCGTAGTCTGTACCAACTCTGGACCCATGAGTGTCGACTCCCCAGGGACTATCCAGTATATGGGTGATCAGAAAGGCTGCTCAAACATGGACTCAAATGGTGCCATGCCAATAGTGGAGTGATAGCTTTTGTTGTATGAAAACTCCAAGCGTGGCAGGTGTTCCTCTGAACTAAAACCAATGTCATGGATGGAAGCACAAAGAATGTAATCCAAGGTTTGTATGGTATTCCCTGTCTGACCATTTGTCAAGGGATGAAAATCTTTGCTCAAGCGTAGCTGCATCCCAAATTTCTCTTGAAATCCCTTCCTCAACCGGGATATAATTCGATCATCATGATCTGAGACAATCTTCGACGAAACCCCGTGGAGCCGCACAACTTCCTGGATGTAGAGGCATCACAAGCCCGCTGCTGATCAGTTATCCCGGATCAGTAGGAAGTGAGCTGACAGGGTGAGTCTTCCAACAATCACCTAGATATAGTCAGGACCTCTATACATACGTGGTAACCTCATCACGAAGTCCATCAAGAGACCATCCCATTTCCACTTTGGTACCTCAAGTGGCCGAGCCAAGCCTATTGGAACCTAGTGCTTGACCTTCAAATACTAACAAGTGAGGCATTGTGAAACGAACTCGGCCACTACTTTCTTCATCCATGGCCACCAGTACTATAACAACCCATAATTTACATACATTGTTAATACTTCATAATTGAAGCATACTTATTACAACATATTACAAAACCACGAAAGGACCATATAGGTATAGTGTCTTTAGAAATTGGGAAACATAAACAACTGGTTCATAATGCATCTACACTGTCTCCCATTTATTTCATCATATCTATAGTCCCTTTTGGAATATCTTACTTAATAACCTTCTTCCTGACCTGGGGAAACATACAAAAGGGTGAGCTCAAATGCTCAGTAAGGGTAAACAAAAGAAATTTCAATCACATCATTTACATAAGCGCATAACTTTTGGAAATCTTAACCTGCAAAAGATATCATTATTTCATAACATGGAATAAATCATGGTAGTGAAATGTAATCACAATAATCATAACATAAAACATGAAACTTTTTGTCATACACACATAATCATAGAGAATCATTTCTTGTTAGTCAAGACTCATTGCCAAGACTATCTTAGTGGACAAAGTCCATTTCTGAACCTAGTCACCCTCGTTTTAGTCCTGTTTCACTGAACTGGTATGACCTACCATTCCAGCCATGCCTATATCATGAGATATAAAATCTTTACCCAATTCATTGGTGGGAGATATAGGTCCCACCCATCTCATAATGAAACCATTCTTTTGTGTGCCACAAAATCATAAATCATACATCATAGCATAACCCATGTAATAAAAATGGGATTCTTAAACAACACGACATCATAAAACATTTCATATAAGATAAAGGAATTCATAAAAATAATTCCATCACAACATAATAAAATCAATGTAATAATAGGGATAAAAACAGAACCCTATATTATCTTAGATGGAAAATAATTTTGATAAAACACTTGAACTCCATTCTTGAGGAAAATATCATTTCTTCTTTAAAAAAACTTTTCCTTTCTTAACATGTCATAAAATTCTAAACTAAAAGAAGTTTATTAAAAATAAACTTGAAAATTGTAAAGGAAGATTCTTGGAAATAATGTTTTAAAAATCCATTCATGATGTATAAGTTAAAAAAACATTCTTCTCGTACTTTTGTCGGAAAAGTCAAAAAGTACCTCGTACGAAAAAAGACAAAAGATTCCTTTCATATCTTTTACAATAAACACATCAAAGGGTAAAAATGGATTTAAACAAATGTAGGTGGATGGAAATAATATTACATATTAAGGAAACATGGATGTGGATGACAAAATACACCCCAGAAAATACCAAAGTATAAACAATCTCGGATAAAAATGAGATTGTGATATTTCCCTTACCTTAGGTCCATTTTGCTTCGTAAGTGTCCGAACCTCCTGTATAATGATTTAAATAATGTTATTGACTTATTCCAGAATCATACTTATTTTTATGATATCATATATGGTCATTTTCTTAGCTTATTAGTAGTAATATTTCATTGATACTTGTTATTCGGGTGTTTATAACTTTTTGTTCTTATGCGTGTTTTGTCGAATAAATTCTTATTCTAATATTTAGGTTATAGATACCTCATTTCCAGAATGGTATTAGTGTAATATATATCATGTTAATTCATTCAATTCATTTATATAATCATTATGAAATGAAGATCATATAGAACAAGTCGCATCACATCGTGGAGACGGTATTCCGTACGTAAGCACGAGTGATGATATCATTCCTATGATCGTGGAATTTTATTGGAGTGTATGTATACTATTTCAGAATCAGTATCACTTTATAATAGTCATATATATTCATTATTTACACCATTATACCCATCCAAGTAAGGTAGTGGTGGAAAATAGATTACACCACGGCGTGGAGACGGTATTCCGTACGTACGCACGCGCGGTGATTTCTTTTTCCGTAGGATGGATAGATGGTGAAATAGGGTTGTTTCATACTTATAATAACATATCAGTATATTAGTGATACTGATTTTATTACTTAATAATGAAACAACTAAAGAAGAAGAAGTGGAAGAAGAAATAATGATGAAAGAATCGGTAACGGACATTACCTCTTCTTTGAAGTGGTTCTTTGAGACCTTCTTTTAGGGCACTAAAATTGGTCTTTGAAGAAGACCAGGACCTCTAGGATGTCTCTAGGGAAGTGGAGAAGAGGAATTCGTAGGGTTTGGCCGAGCTTGAAGGCTCAAAGTGGTGTGAGGAAGAGGGGGAGGAGGTGCCCTTTTATAAGGGAGGAGATGGGTACCTTTGGGAAAACAAAAAATATTATTTTATTATAAAGTCAAGTTCGGTTTTAAATAGATCCAAATTGATATATTTCGAAACTAAGGTGGGGATGGGTCGAAATCCTCTCATCCAATATAATTTAGACAAGTTTAGGTTCCTATTTTAACCTTATCATTTAGATTTAACATTAAGTTAAATAAGTTTACTTTTACCGTGTCTTCTTGTGTTCTTATACTATAAGGTTAATAAACATACTATAAGCAGCCGAACGAATCCCAAGTTGTTTATTATTAATATATATAACCTTATCTAAGTCATTTGTCCTAACCTTAGATTTTTAGGAATAAAATAACAATTACTAATATTATATTTGTTTTAAAAACTATTTTATGTCAATTTTGACACTATTTAGTAATTGATTTTTGTGAACATCATAACAGAATGATTAGTTCTACCAATGATAATTAAATCTAACAGGTCATATTAACCTATAAAATTAGTTTAATTCTTAAAAAGTCTCAAATTACATTTATTTTGGTGTTTATAACATTAATTATGTCAATATTTCATTAATAAGATAATTATTGCATCATCTTTGTGTCATAAATAAATTAAATTATTTAATGTCTAAAAATTAAAAATAAAATACCATTATGTAGGAAATCTTTTTAGCTTTCTAATTAATATTTATAGTCAAATTTATCTTATGTATAACCCCATATTAAAAATTATTTACTTATTAAAATTGATTTTAACTATTTTAACCCTTCTTTAAATAAATTAATAATAAATGTCCTAATCTAATCCAAGTGGGCCTAAATGGTCATATTTTATTCCTAAGTTTGTTTTTGGTCGAATTACACATTTCCAATAGAATTAGGACATGTGTTAGGCTAATAATAATATCATCTTTACCCTTAATTACCCTATTTACTTTTAACCGTGGTAAAAAAAAGTAAAAAGTTACTATTCACCAAAAAATTATTTTCACCTCATTGAACCACATTTTACTTACTGACATCAACCATGTCTCTCGGATTTTTGAAATTCCACTCACAGAAGCGGTAAAATTAATTTTTATGAAAAATTCAGTTTTTTAACTACCACTTAGTGGTTTCACTATTCATCAAAAATTGAAAGTCTTCAGAAAAATGCCAAAATTTCACCCTAGGCTAATTTTGATATTCTGAATCCAAAAATGAAGTCCATTTTGAAAAATAAAATTTAAAAAATTTAAAAAATTGGTTATTACTATTCATAACGGCTAGTTTTAATAATATTTTAATAGCACATCGTTGTTTCGTGAAACTCGGTATTGCGTACGACGCAAGCTATCAAGGAAGGTCGTGATTTCATGTAAAACAAGCCAAGAAAGTGTTGTGTATAGAAAAATATTCCTTTGATGATTTATATAACATAAAAGTCTCGGGTGTTACAAGTACTAACTCTGGATGTCCTGGTACATCTTTTTCACACCAGGATATACCGCCAGAGGGGATGTATGGAACTCCCTCAACACCTCCTCCTATAATGTCATTAGAACTATGGTGCACCCTCAAAAAAGGATGGTGTGCTCCCCACCTATCGAATATCCATCAAGAACCTGTCCTAAGGATATCTGAGAACGTTGGGCCTTATAGTCAAAATCCCGTATATGTACCTCCATGACTCGCTATAAGAGTGGGTGAGTAACAACAATCGAATGGAGGTAAAAAGTTTCACCATTATCCATGAAGGATATCTGCATCGTGGATAAATACTCTATCACATAAATCAATAGCTGCAACTCGGTCCTCATGTTGAGCACTTTTTTCCACCACAATCTATTTTCTAAGAGTATATACTATCTCAAAATCATAGTCCTGGAGAAACTCTCTTCATCACTACTATCTCAGGTTCAGGTCCTTTTAGGAGAAGATATACCTGAGACTCTTGTGGTCAGAGTAAATGGAGAACTGCTCAACCATCAAGTAGGGATGTCACATCTTAAAGGAAAATACCACTACTACTAACTCTAGGTCGTGGGTCATGTAATTATTTTCATCCTGCCTCAACATTCATGAGCCGTAGGTGATCACCGATCTCTCCTACATCCATAAAAAATTGAGTCTGTCCCCTAATGTTTCATAGTAAACAACATACCCATTTCCCTAATATGATAGTCTCAAGATGGGGCCACAAGTCAGTGTCCCCCTCATCTCCTGGAAACTCTGTGGGCATTTCTTTGTCCACATGATGGGTTTTACCTTCTATGTAAATGCTAATAAGGGTGCTACTACCCTTGATAATTTGGGCACAAACTTCTAATAGTAACCAGCCAACCCCAAGAAGCTCTGCACCTTAGTCACGCTCTTGGGTGGCTCCCAAGAAAGCACTACCTCTATCTTCACTGGATCTACTGCAACTCCAGCCTCAAAGATGGCGTGCCCTAGGAAATGGACCCCCCAAATCCAAAACTGACACTTCAAGACCATACCATAAAGTTAGTGCTCTCGAAGGGTATCCAAGACTATTTGTACGTTTATAATTTTCTCCTCCTCCTACACTGAGTACACCAAGATTTCATAAATTACGACCACAACAAAACAGTAGAGGTAGGGCTTGAAGATCTTGTTCATGAGGCCCATGAACACTAATGGGGCACTGGTCACACCAAAAGGAATCACCATGAACTCATATTCGTTATCCCAACACCTAAAGGTTGTCTTTGGTACATCCTTGTCTCATACCTAGAGCTGCCGATAGGCTGATCTGAGGTCTATATTTGAGAACCACTTCACTTAAATTATTTGGATGAAGAGTTCATCAATTCTTGTAATTGGGTACTTGTTCTTTATGGTCACCTAGTTTAGGTACTGGATGTCCATATACTACCTGAAACTCCTATCTTCCTTATTGGAAAAAATCATCGAGATAACTCATTGTGAAACAGTGTTCCTTACGAATCCCTTATCTATAAGGTCCTTGAGTTGTACCCTCATCTCGGGAAGCTCTGTAGGAGCCATTCAATATGTCGGTGTAGATATTGGTGCCTTCCCGAGGTACAGATCGATATAAAAGTCCACCTATCTACAACAAGGTAGATTTGGAATCTCATCAGAAAAAACATTCTCAAACTCATAAACCACAAAAAAGGAAGATTGGACTCCTCTCCTCCACTACACTGAGGGTGAAGCTAGATAATTGTTGAGTGATTGTCTGCACCCTTCTCCAAGAGAGTTCATCCGGGGATTCCTCGGTTTCCTACTCACAGGTGAAGGAAAACATGGTTTCCTCTCCACGAACACACCGTATTGTATGCCTAAAATATCCAATTTGAGAATGGATTGTGGATAACTAATCTATACCAAATATGAACTCTTAAGGCCTCTACACTACTACTAGTAGATCCTAGTTGAAGCCCTTTCCTCCTTGATTAAGATCACACTGTCGGCCCTAGTGTTTAATCGTTGAATCCCCTCTCATATGTGTCTGTAGCCATAAGGCTTGAGCCAACGGCTCCACCGGAATATCCAAGCTCCATACAAGAGCAGTGTAAAGGACGGAGTGACTAGCCCCTATGTTGATAAGTACTACATATAGGGTTGAGAAGATACAGATCGTACCTCAGATCAATTCTAGAGCATCGTGGCTATAATCCCCTGCTGAATGGAGCTAAGCTTTCCCCCATCCGCCTGCTCCCTGTGGTCAGGGTGGACCACCTATGGGTGGTGGAAGTAACACCTTGAACCATCTACCACTTCCTACCACTCGGTCGGCTCCCCTTCCACGTCTACTACCCAATAGACCCCCGGCTTGAACCGTTGTTGCTGCCTTGGAAACCCCTTGACTGTTTGGTGGTCATATGTACAGTGGGTGGGGCAGTCACGTCCATTTTCCCCCAACCACTGTATGAGTAGAAAATCATGGCCATCAGCTGACTCCCTCTAGCCTGGGAGCCTCGTGCTGCAGACCTTGAGTCCTGGGGTCAGATTCTGAAAGACATAGCCCGCTTGGGCCCAAGCATCTACTCTCTGCTGCCTTCCAGAGAATCTGCCTCTTGGGGTCTACTGGAATCCCCAGCTCTAAGCGCCAGCTCCACCAAGAAGCTCTCTATCACAAGGACTCACTCCATCACCCCTGCATGGGTAGGTATTCTGAGAGACACCACTGAATCCCTGATCTCCCGCCTTAGTCCCTATTCAAAGGCTCGAGCCCTAATTAAAGGGTCGCGCACCATATCTGTGGAGTATCGAGAATGCATATTGAACCTTGTCGAGTACTCATCCACCGTCATTTTTTCCAGTTGTAGGTGAAGTATCTCATGTATGCGAATAGAGCGCAAGGTCATTAGAAAAAACTCCTCCTGGAAAATCTTCTCAAAGTCAACACAAGTGGGGGTGGCCGCATTGTGATTCTAGATGGTCATAATCCACCATATCCCTGCTAGAACCTATAGAAGGCTTGCTTCCAAGATCACGATCTGGTTAGGCCATTTTTTTACCAAGTATAAGACTCACGTCACAGCCTCCAACTAGTCCTCAGTGACCTGAGGACCCATCTCTCCCCTGAACCTAGAAAGTCTCTATCTCTAAAACTCATATTAGGTACTGATCGTACAAATATCCCCTACTGAAACCTCCGACTGTAAATTCCAACAATTGGGTGGTGGTAGAACTGGTGCACAACCCGGTGGGGCTATCTCTAGGACTGGTCCATGAATGGGAACCTTGTCACTAAGCGGGCTATCCTCAAGACTTCCTATCAGGATCCTGGAAAGTCATCCACATGAAGGCATCCTAATATATATCAGCATGTACCATAGTTAGATGGTTATACCGAGTGATCTTACTCTTATTCAAAAAAAGGAGACACTTATGCAACTAGTTTCTTCGTGTATTTAGTCGAAAAGAGAATTCATGGTCCTTGTGAATGGATTAATCAGCCGTTACACCAACAATAGACTCATTTAATCAGAAATTCAAACTTGAAATACTTAACATTGTTTCCCCAAAACCAAACAACAGACTCTTGGTCTTTGTGGTAGGACCTACTTCCCTCTGGTACTACTTTTTCATGACCCATCCCCGAGTCCCATTCCATGACTACCCCAAGCCCACCTCCTGATGGCCAAGGGATGGTGACTTGTGTCGAAGGTGTCAACCTGTATGTTTGAGAAATGTTATTGAGTGCATGTACGCACACACATTCCCATACACATCCCAACACACTGAAAGGGGGAAAAAGTATATCATTAAGATAAGGATGAGTGCAAGTAAAACTGAAAGTAAGTGGGCCAAAATAAAAACCCAAAAAAAACTTCAATTACAAAAAAATAGCTCTGATGGCCATCCACAAAAAACCCCCACTGGATCATGAGAACATTAAACTACTAGAATACGATGTAGTATATCCAGTTTTCCATGTCCTACTGGTCCCCGCCTGGTCCTAGGCCACCAAGTCCACCGTCATAGTATCTTTCACTCCCGTCTCCCAAAGCACCCCTGTCAAAACATCAGTCATCTACACAAGAAACAACATGTGTGGGTGAAGCTCATGCAAGGGTGAGTAACGCGGTACTTAGTTGGGACCCCCAAAACAAAAAGGGGAGAGCACACAAAAATTCTTCAAACTGAAGCACGAAACACAAGATAGTTCATTCTATGTATATTCTAGGGTATTAATAGTAGCATCATCAGTCACATAATGGAACACCTCAGCTTCTGGATAACTCCTCCTCTAATAAGTAAAGTGGTCCTGCGAAGTCAAGAAGAAGTACTTCCCACTTACCTTGGACTGCTTAGGTACACCTCCCCAACGTGTAATGAAATCCTACAAAGTCATAGAGAGGTGATTCCCCCTAGTCATGCCCAACTGAGGTACTCCTCCTCATCGCATACCATGGGTCTGAAAAGTCAAAGAGAGGTGATTCCCATCATGGGCCTATATAGTCATAGAAAGGTTCTTCCCACTTCGCCAAAAGTCAGCAATCATTAGGTCTAAGCCAGTCGTAGGGTTCTATACATAGTGCACTTGGGAGAACCACTCCTCAAGCCCTTTGTTGCATCTCTACTTCCACAAAGGACAATTAAGAGCATTCCAAAAGATCTTCCTCATTGATAGGGTCCCAACACCACAAATGGATCTTCAATCAGTTGTGAGGCATGCAAGATATAGGTGTTTTAGTAAACAGGGGACCAGTTGTGATGGGACCCGGTAGGAACCAGTCACACTGACCCGAACAACCTAGCCCAAGGTCCCACATACCCTAGATCATTTATATGGACTTGACCTGACATGGTGCGAGTCATGGTCGGTCTGGTTTAGCTTGTCCAATGGACCAGGCCCAATAGACCTCGCTGGAACCTGCCCATTTTTCTGAGGGTCCAGCTTGCCAGGTCGCCCAGCGACCTAGTCTATTTCGGCCCGACAAGATGGGTACATGGGTCTGGACTACCGGTGTGGGTCCTGCTGGTCGTCGCAGGTCCATACCGCTAGTTCGGCCATGCCCGATGAGTAGTGAAAAAGACTGTGTAGACTGGACGGCGGGGGCGACTAGCTGGGTCACAGCCTGGATGTCATGTCCTGCTCCCCCCGGCCTCGTGGCCAGGGGGCTTCCACCATCTGCAGTCAATGGATAGCAGCTTCACCAGCCATCTGAAATGCCCAGAGGTGGGCTATCCCTCGACGAGGCACCATGCATGGCACTGTGTCCTCCAGGGTTCCCCTGCAGCTGATGAGCTGCGAATTATTGATAAACATGCCATGTCGTCGTGTGCAAGCTCTTCCACACGGCCGGTGAGACCGGCCTCTATCACTGCTGCTGCTACTGCCGCTGGCATGCCGGCAGGGCGTTTAACAAACCACCAGATGCACTTCGGTGGACCGTTCTTTGAGTTGTCTGTGTCTATGGGTTTTAGGGAGCGCCCTCTTCACTAAGAGGATCCCAAACCTACCTTTCTATCATTTCAAGGGTACAACCACCAAGAACGCACATGCAGAGGTGCTCAGTCCTTGTTTGTATTGTCTCAGGGCCTCCGCGTTATAGGTTTAAATATAGGGGATGTTCGGGGGTTTTGGGTTCAATCATTCCATTCCATGATTTGGACCAAGAATAAATAAATCCCCAAAAATAAATCATCCTCCAGCATAACACATGAATCACGGATCAACCTATTTGTGGGTTGATCTGTGTTCATCGTTTTTAGAAAGATACAGGGAAGCAAATAAAATAAAAATCCCCTACCTCTTATGATGTATAAAAATGAGACAAATTTCCTCGAAGGATTAAGAAATCGATGTCGCATTCCAGCTCGGATCTTCAAAAGGATTCAAAGATGATGTAGTTCTGCCGTCGTTCATCATTCATCGTTGGGATGGAAGTCCATCATGGGTTCTCTAGCTAATCCTCCAAATTTTATTCCTTATTTACCCAGTGTGTAAAACTATAAATATGAGCACGTTGCAACATTTCCAATATGATGTGACGTCACGTCATTACACTAATTCATTTATGAAAAAAAATCAATGGTACGCATCATTAAAACTTCATTGCACTGCTAGTCAACAATCCATTAATGACCCTCATTAATGAAAATGGTTGCTACCCCCAACTTCACATCCCACCACTCAACTATGAGAAATAAAATAAAATAATTCTTTTAAATTAATTTATTATCTTCCTCAAAAAATGTGAAAAATAAATTTTCACTCGGCCCTTTCTGGCCGATGTTATGTCATTTCTGGGAAAATATTGGCATTATAAATTCAGCGTTGCCCTCAGATTTTTAATCTGAGCACCTGTTCAAATGATTTAAAAGCCTTCTCGCATGATTATTGAACGTACCTTAAAAAAAGACCAAAAACTAGTTTGGGATCTCTACGCCTCGGAATCACGTACCATCAAATTATGAAGTCTCAAAATAATTCCATTTAAATCAAGAAATTACATGGAAATTCCAATACGTTACAACTAAATTTATGTATTTGATACTGCTTATGAAATATGAGATTTACATGTCGCGTATCATGAAGGCACAACTAATGTTTTATAAATTTATCTAAATAAGTATACAATTGACACATTTATAATGAATCATGATAAATCTATTTTTGAAAAGTATCTTAGTTCAATGAAATAATCAATATAATAGATATAATTAGAAATAAAATAAAAACCAAATATTATGTTTTGAGAATCTTGTTATGCATTCCTAATAGATGGAGAGGACATAGTATATCCATAGTAGGTTAATGAGATATTAGAACAGTACTAGTAAAGTTGGGGATCATAAAACTAATGACACATTTGGATGAGTTTTTAGTGATTAATAAAGGTGAATAAAAAATATAGAGGATTTCAAATGATATGACTCATTGATTTTTGTTAAAATCTAATAAAATATATCATGTGAGGGTATTCCAGCTCATGATATAGATTAAGAGATTGTTAATCTAGAAAAATAATTCCATAAGCTCTATAGTAAGAAGTAATTCTTCACGAAATCAATCTCTAGAAGATGGTTTTCCAAAATAGGAAATCTGAATAAGGGAGTCTAACCCAGAGAGTTTACTTTTTGTGAGTGAAAGAGAAAAAAATAGTAATATTGAATTTAAAAAAATAAATTGAAAATAGAGAAATGTTGATAGCTTAAAAGTACTCAATAAGGATATTAATGACTTATATTGTTCTAGGGAGGACTATTATAATGAATCTAATTCAATTGGAGAAGACAATAATGAAATGGATAATATGTGTTTTAGGGTAAATAAATCTATTGTATGTGATTATATATTACGTAATAATACGATTCATGAGATATTAATGAATTATAATTAATTTGAAAAATATTTTTCTATACTTGATGACCCTTTGAATGAATTTAATGAAAAGTATAAAAATTGGAAAAAAAATGTCTTCTATACTAGTTATAAAATGTAATTTTTGAAAATAAAGTTAAAATAATGCTTATTTATTAATAAAAAATTAATTAAAATCAAATATTTACAATTTAAAAAGGATCTTTAAAATTTAAAATTTTGAAGGGAATTATTTACCATTATCCTTTGTATGGATACCACTTCAATGAATGAAACATTATTGGGTACCATCCAAGTCAAAGTGGTTTTTATTTTTGAATATCATTAATCCATTATTGGTATAACTCATAAAAAGTTTTGGATTCAAAAACAAATTTCTAATTTTTTATGATCCCAAGAATGTGTGTATACCTAAATTATTTTATTTTTAAATTTTTATAGGAAAAATGATTTATGAGTATGATTAAGAACTAATTTTGTATGGATAGTGGATTTTTAAAAATATTACTAGATTATACTCTATCATTGATAATCCCTTAAAGGTGGATTGTAGGAATGTCACATTTAGTGAAAATTACTGAGGGGAAATAATTGATCTATTTCAAATCAATAATTCTATTATAGGTAAATTAATAGTGTTTTAATTATTGATGTCACAAATAAATTTTTCTAAACATATCACAGTAATGTGGTGATGGTTATCAAGTTGTGATTTAGAAAAATTTATAAAATATCATCTATTCTAATAATTATTTATTTTTTACAATTTTATGAAATAATAATGTTTAAGTAGTTGATTTAGTTTTCTTATTTTATCAATATTAATCTCACATAAGTAAATTTCATAAATTATCATGGTTATGTAAATGGAAATTGGACCACCACATCATACAATCACATAGAAATATAATATAAAACAGTTTACAAAAGGGTCTACCAAAACAATAACTCCTAAAATTTAAGGTATATAATCCATGTCAAAAATGGAAACATCATAAGTCATAGTTGAATTTTATGGAATAAGTTTAAACATTTCAACCCCTCGATTTTGTTCACATGGATATGATTGTACATTCTTGATTTTGTAGTACTAGTTGAAAGAATTATTCATAACTTTTTATCGTTAAATTTTTAGATTTACATGGGTATTATTTTTAGCTAAAATAGTGATACTAGCTTGGGTATTGTAAAATATGATAAATATTTAGAGAAAATTAATGGACGTACCATTAAAACCTTGAGGAATGATCAGGGTATTTTTATTGAAAATTATTAGTTTGATACAGTATACCAAAAACAAAGATATAATAAAAACTTATTTACTCTTATAACTCCATAGAAAATAATGTTTTTAAATAAAGTTGTATGAATAATCAGTATATTTAATATTCCCTTATCAGTGAGTAGGATCTAGAGAATGTTTTAGGTTGAATACATAAATAAATCTTTTTCTGTGATCAATTAGTTTCTTGTTAGTCCTATTTTAAAGAATACAACATATGAGTTATGATATTGTATAAATTGAGGGGTAAATTAAATTAGAGTTATATTTTCAATGTATTTATTCTAAATATAGAATATAGTTCAGAAAATTTTCTATCCAAAAGTAAAAAATGAATTTTCCTTTATTATTCAACCTATATAAAATCATATATAGTTTTTAATAAAATAACCAATGTTATGGTAGAATATGTACATGTTTAGTTTTATTAAATAGATCCACATGATACTAAACCTCATTTAGAATATAGTGACTATTATTTTTCTCAATTTAATATCAATACCTCATCCCATGTCTAGTGATAATCCTTTATAACATTCTACATGCTTACCAAATAATCACCCAACACTTCCAAAGTAACTGAACTAGACCCTAAGGAAGAAGTCAATGAACCATGTAATTCTTACCCTAGACCATTTTGACAACCCTGCACTTTATTACACACTTAAACATGGTTTATTAGATAATCTTCACTTGATAAAACATAGAATATCGAGATTTATAGTGTGTTTAGGGCTTAGTATATTTCCAAAACAACTTAGAACATGAAATACAACATCTTTATTGAAAACATCCTTTACATGATCACTACATTCCCTCATACTTAGCATTGCATAGGATAACCTAAGGAAATGAAAGAAAAAAGGGTGAGATATAAATAACAATAAGGTAATAAACATGGAATAACATGAGGAATATAGTACATGTTAGACAATAGGCATATCAATGTAGCACAAGAAAAAAATTAACATAAAGGCATGATAAAGCATGATAATCTTAATAGGGAAGTGTGCCAACAACATTTAACATGATTTTAACATGAGCCAAGTCTCATTTCAGATGAATAATGAGTAAACATTCATTTTAATTGAATTATCATGAGTAAACCCTCATTATAATTGAATTATCATGATACTAATCTTTAATAAATGCATTGGAGTGCTATCAGGGCGCACCCTTCTTAAACATTTAATTTCATGCATAAATGTGCCACATGGATCATATAACATGGATTCATTAAACCTCATTATTTATTCCACAATAGAGGAAATGTGGAATTCATACATGCAACACAATACTCAATACGTAAATGTTCATAAAGGTTAATACACTAGATAGAGAAATGGGCATGGTATTCACTACACAATATCATTGGCTTGGAAAATCATGGTGCAATTTCGGTAGCGTAGCGACATGGCATAAGAATTAATAAAAATGGTTAATGAGAGAGAAATGGGTGTATCATCATATTTACATAAAATGGATAGTAATGGGTTCATATAGAAACATGTCTCAACATAAGTAAATGAATTTACATTCATAACACAAAGGAATTTCTTGAAAGTAAATGATGTGAGAGAAATTCCTTGTGAAATTTCAGCATGGTAATAGGTGTACACCGGAGGCATTAAATGAGAGTGAAAGGGGTCTCTCAAAATTCAAAAATATATATGGAAGTATGGGGGAGGTGAAAAATAATACCCCAACATTTTTAATTGAAATTAAAAGGTTATAACAACATAATGAAATTGAGACAAAGATGAGGAAAGAGGAAATTCCTTACTTGGAAGTGTGATCCCATGGGCTTGGGAGAGGCTTGATAGAGGATTATTGGGAGTTTGGGGAACCAGGGGAGGTTTATAGAGAGAATAGTTCAGGGTTTGGTCAAACTAAAAAGGCTTTGAGTGAAGAGGAAGTGGGAGCTCGGGTGGGTTTATATAGGAAAGGAGGGGGAATTCTTTATTATTTAGGTTCGGGTCACCACACATTAAACCAATCAATACCACAAACCAGACCATGGTTTTTGCCCATGGTTTTTTCCAAAGGGGAGTGGAAGAAAATATTTTATATTTCCAAAGGCCGAACTTCTTAAAATATTGAGGGTGCTTATGTGGAGGTGATTCACACTCTTAAGAAAAACAATTGAAAAAGACAAAATGTTTAATAAGTCTTGGAGGGTCCAATAAAGCTTTATAAATAAATAAAACAAATATAGAATCACATTATTATTATTTCAGAACATATATTGGCCGAACATGATGTTTATATTATTTTATTAAATCACTTTTGGGTCATTATGATGTCATAAAATGCATTATATATTTAAATGGTATTTAATTTTTACCCAAAAATTCAACTGTCTCAGAAAATTATGAAAAATTCACTGTTAGATAATTTCAAAATCCTGATTTGAAAAATAATATTCATTTTATCTAAATAATTTTCTCACTATGTGAATTTTTACTTCTAAAATAAAAAAATGACATTTATCGTAAATTCATGGGTTTTGACAAAAATGGCTATCAAACCATAATAAAAATTACAATTACATTCATAAACATATATAATAATTTATATTTAATAAGAATTAATTTAATTATAATAATATTTTATCAAAATATTATTTATTTATAAATTCCATTAATTCATAAAAATATATTTCTTAGTTGAATATTAACTAAAAATACTATTTGTTCTCTAAAAACTATTTACAAAGTAACAATAATAAAATGAATGAAGGTTCTTCACACAAAAATAATGTTCATAGTAATTGTCCAAGGGTATTGTTACATAACCCCTTATAACACCCTCATAAGACCGAAGGGTAATGTGTGCAATGTTGACAGACTCTTGGGGTGGCTCGGATAACATCGCTTGGTTGGTAATCTCTATTAACTTCCATTTCTCCTGTAGTCGGTTCCGCTCATGCTTAATGTGCTCAAGCTCAGCTTGGTATTGATCAAGAGAGAATCCCAATGATGCCACCTCCATTCTAGGCTCTGAAAAATGGGATTCGTATGGGGAAAGTCTACTGGATGAGGACATCGCTTCCTTTCACTGAGTGAATCAGATTTCTTAAAGCCCTATATTTATACTAATCATGTGATCACTATTCGATGGTTATATTAGCAACTGTCACATTTCTTAATGTTATTTTAAAAATCCAAATCATAAAATCAAATAATTTCACAAAACATTTTACATAATGGGAAATTTAATTAGATCAAGAGGGATTTCCATTAATTAATGTTTAGGTCGTTACAATCTTCCCCCCTTAAAAAATTTTGCCCTCAAAATTTCCTTTTCCCATACTAAACTAGATGTGGGTGACTCTGCTTCATTACTTCCTATGATTCACACGTTGCTTCTTCAAACTTTTGGTTTCTCCACAACACCTTGATGAGAATTGTCTTATTTTGTAGAAATTTTTCTCTATGATCTAAGATCTTCACGGGTTGCTCCTTGTAAGAAATATCGTTCTCTAGTGGTACTACCTCTAAAGAGAGTACTTGTGAAGGGTTTGGTATGTACTTCCTTAGGAGGGATACATGAAATACATCATGTACTCTCTCCATGGCAGGTGGAAGTGCTAGTCGATAGGCCACAGCCCCGACACGATCAAGAATCTTGAAGTGGATAATGTACCTAGGACTTAACTTCCCTTTCATTCCAAACCTCATGACCATATTCAATGGAGATATGCATAGAAATACCTTATCTCCAACTTTAAACTGAAGGTCTCGTCGATGGTTATCTGTATAAATCTTTTGTCATCTCTGGGATTCCTTGATATGTTGCCGAATGGTTTCTACCTTCTATGCCATCTCTTCGACCATTTCTGGGCCTAGCAGCTTACGATCACCAACTCCATCCCAACACGCCAGTGTTATGCACCTTTTCCCATAAATGGATTCATATGGTTCCATTTGGATGCTCGAGTGGAAACTGTTATTACAAGATAATTCAACCATTGGAAGATGTTGGTCCCATCCTCCTTTGAAGTCCATTGAGAAAGCTCTCAACATGTCCTCAAGTGTTTGTATACTCCACTCGGATTGGATATCGGTTTGAGGATGATAGGTCGTACTGAAGTTTAGTTCAGTATCCAGAGTATGTTGAAGACTCTTCCAAAACATAGAGGTGGATATTAGTTCTCGATCGAATACAATAGATAGTGGTACTTCCTGTAGACTTACCACTTACCTGATATATATCTATACTAGTTGATCCAGTGATAAATCCTATCGAATAGAAAATAAGTGTGAAAACTTGGTAAGATGATCCACAACAACCCAGATTTCATTGTTTCATTTGGATGTCTGCGGAAGTCCAGTGAAAACGTCCATGGTGATGTTCTCCCATTTACATACTGGTATGGGTAATGGTTGCATCACCCCCTTAGACTTCTTCCTCTCTTCCTTCAGTTTCTAAAAAACCAGTCACTTTGATATAAAGTCCACAATCTCGCTTTTCATATATTCCCACCAAAGGTTTTCTCAGAGATATTGATACGCCTTTCATCTACCTAGGTGAATAGAGAAGGTTCAGCTATGTGACTCATCCAGAAGCTCCTTATTTATTTCTGGATTATATGGTATACAAAACTGTGACCCAAATATCACAATTCCATCCTATTCAACCTCGAACTCTGAGGATTTCCCATTTCAAATAGCTTCCACCCTTTTCATAATTTCCACATCCTTTCTATGAGCATCCGTTATTTTCCCCGAAAGAGATAGTTGAGAAATAATTTGTGAAAGGATTGATGATGTTACCTTATTTATGATTCTAATTTCTATCTCTATCTAATCTAATCAGATTGGATCCTTCTCAATTCTCATCAATGATAGAGTTGTTGGATCATTTATACTTGGGTAATGTACCACCTTGTTCTCTTTCCCATGGTGGTAATGGATTGAGAAATCATAGTCTTTGATCAGCTCAAACAATCTTCATTGGTGCATGTTCAACTCTTTTTGGGTGAATATATACATGAGGATTTTGTGGTCCGTATATATTTCACACTTCTCCCCAAAGAGATAATGCCTCCAAATTTTTAAAATGAAGATCACTATAACAAACTCCAGATCATGTGTTGGATACTTCTGCTTATGAAATTTCAATTGCCTTGAAGCATAGGCAATGACTTTTTCATTTTTAATCAACACACATCCCAGGACCTTATTCAATGCATCACTAAATACCACAAAAAGTTCTCCACTTGTGGGTAAAGTGAGAACGGGCACAGTGATAATCCTCCTCAATTCTGTGAAGCGTTACTCACATTAATCACTTCAAGAAAACTTTAATCCCTTCCAAGTCTTCTTGTTAAGAGGGTGGGACAATTGTGATAAATTTCTCACAAATTGTCGAAATATATCATGATAATACGAAAAAACTACGGATATATGTTACCAATGTTGGCCTCAGACATCCCTCCATTACAGCTATCTTGGAGGGAGCTACAATTATCTCATTAATTGTGATGATATGGCCTAAGAATGAGATCTCATTAAACCAGAAATCACACTTTTTGTACTTTTCATAAAGCTTCTCCTTTTTCAAGGTCTCTTGTACAGTTATTAGATTCTCCTCATGACCCTCCTTGGTTTTGGAGTATATTAGAAAATCATCTATAAATACTACCACAACTTTGTCGAGGTAATCTCTAAAGATTCTTTTCATCAAGTCTATGAAGATTTTTGGATCATTAGTGAGTTCTAAAGGCATTAATATTAATTTATAGTGCCTGTATCTTGTACGAAAAGTAGTCTTGGGGATATCTTCCTTCTTCACCCTTACATGATAATATCCCAACTGCAAATCCATCATGGAGAAGTATTGTTCTCTATGCAGCTGATTGAACAATTCGTCAATTCGTGGGAGAGGATAAATGTTCTTTATCGTGATTTTTTTAAGCTCATGTTAATCGATGAAAATTCGCATTGATCTATCATTTTTTTCATGAAGAGGACTAGTGCACCCCCTGGTGAAGCACTTGGGTGTATAAACCCTTTATCCAGATTCTCTTCTAGTTGTTTCTTCAGCTCCTCAAGCTATACAAAAACATTTCTATATGGATTCTGGGATATTGGAAACTCCCCATGTATAAGATCAATTTAGAATTAAACATCTATTCTAGGAGGATGAACAGGAAATTCCCAAGGAAACACTTCAGTGAATTCCCTCACAATTGGCATGTCTCTAAGGATGGTTGCTTCCTTGGACTCAATCATCTGAGCTAAATATGCATGCTAATAGGGCAGTAATACCCATGCTTGTGGTGATGGAGTAAAAAAAGATTCATCTTCCTCCTTGCACTTGTATAGAATTGGGGTTCGATTCTCCATATGGAGAGTGATTTTCCTCTCATGGATATTTATGTTCGATCTATATAAGGAAATCAATCCATGCCGATAATTTCATCAAATTCACCCAAAGGGAGTATGATGAGGTTCACCGAGAAGTTCAATCCACAAATTATGATAGGGGAGGAGTTATATTCATGGGATGCAGTTATTTCCCCATTTTCCATACTCACCAACATCTTGACTTCCATGATTTTTGGTGGTTTTGGGATTGTTCAACTAAACATTCAGGATATAAAAGAATGTGTAGAAATAGAATCAAGAAATATGTTAGCTATTATTTAATGAATAACTAGTGTACCTATCAACACTTCGTTGTCGAGATTCACTTAGGTGGTAGTGATGGAAAAAGCTCTCCCTTGTTGCCTTAGAGGGTGGGTTGCCTTCGAAAACCTTAGGCTTAGGACACTGATTTTCAAAGTTCCCCGGTTCATTACAATTGAAACAATGAAAAATGCATTGAGGGTTGAGCAGAGCATTCCTATCCTCTGTCACAGTCGCAGGTTTTTGTTCGCCGATAGTTAACAGCTAGGTTCCCTTCTCTTCCACACCTAAAACATTTTTTCGTCCCCTTAAGGCAATTTTCGGGGTGCTTATTTCTGTACCTTTGGAAAGTGGGGTGCAAGATCTTATTTTCACTACTGTATTTCTCCATCGGACTGGAAATATTTATGTCTACCTATTGATTCTTATCCCCATGATACCCCAGAGATTCTCCAAATTCTATTTCAACCATGTGGGAACTTCAAAAAAATTCTTCATAGTTGTCGAAGTTGCGGATCGTCATCTCTTTCCATAGGCTAGATTTCAGACCACCAAATAAGCGGTCAACCTTGCATTCAGGGGTAACAACAATGTGAGTGGCGTATCGTGCAAGCCTTGTGAAGTTTGCCTCATACACTCTAATAGATTATTTATCTTTTTTCTTAAGGGCAAGGAAGTCCCTTTCCATATTAAGTCGGAGGGTGCGCAGAAAATATTTATTGAAAAACATCTTCCAGGAATCCTTCAATTCCAACGCCTTGATATCCTCCTCAGGATTCATATTTTTAATCAACTTCTAACATTGATCAGCTTCACCCTCCATACGATAAAAAGCCATGATAACCATCTCTTGTTTAGAACATTAAAGGATGGATAAGATATTTTCAATGGATTTCGTCCATTGTTCAGCGATTGAGGGATCAAATGACCCATTAAATGTTGGAGGCCTTTGTCTCATAAATCTCTCGATAGAAACTTGTTATTTCTTAAGGGGGTTAAACATTCCTCTTGACCCATTTTTCTATTCAAATCATGAGTTAACTTAGAGATAAGCGTGACAAAGTTTGTGATTCACTCTCCCTTTGGATTGGGCATCTCATTATAAGAATCATCTCATTGATCTTCACATCAGTTTTTAGCATGAGTCCTCTTATTACCAGCCATTGGCTGGAAGAAAATGAAAGTTAGGGATAACACATAAAGGGTAATCCAAAGAAAAATAGAAGACATATAAATTAGTTTTATTTCCTTAATTTATGAATCGATGGGATTAAATATATGTTATCCATGATCTACATTCTAACATATATTCTTGGGGGAATTTTTCCCTTAATAATGCATCATACTAAGCTTGTGAATTTACCAAAGCATATCCCCTCGGAGTGTTGTAACCAAGAGTGCAGAATGGCTTGTTGTTGTGCACCAGTTCCCATTCGAGTCTAGCTCAAAGCGGTGTTTTCAGGTTTTACCCGAAGGATACATCTGCGCCAGATCCTCCTCTACCTGCTCATATCTATATAGGGATGCATTTCCTCGATAAACCACTTAATAAAAACTCACCAATACATTGGGATGTTCTTTATTATAATTATTATTGTCTATAATTCATCTCTAGGGTTTTTTAATCCTAATCCCAAAAAAACTAAACCTATCCTCTGATACCAACTATGACAACCCTTATCTTTATTACACACTTAAACATGATTTATTACATAAACATCACTTGACACAACATAGAAGATCGAGATGAATAGTGTATTTGGGGCTTAGGATCTTTACATTACAACTTAGAACATGAAATACAACATCTTTATTGAAAACATCATTTTCATGACCACTACATTCGCTCGTACTTAGCTTTGCATAGGATAACCCGAGGACATGCATGAAAAAAGGGTGCGATATAAAGCCCAGTAAGGGAATAAACATGGAATAACATGAGGAATATAGTATATGTTATACAATAGGCATATCAATGGAGAATGGGAGAAACAATAACATAAAGTCATGATAAATCATGATAGTCTTAATATGGAAATGTGGCAACAACATTTAACATAAATTTAGTATGAGACAATGCTCATCTCACATGGAGAATGAGTATACCCTCATTGAAATTGAATTATCATTATTAAACCCTCATTTCACTTGAAATATCATGATACTAATATTTACCCAATGTATTGGAGCACTATCAGGGTGCACCCTTCTTAAACATTTCATTTCATGCCTAATTGTGCCACATGGATCATATGACATGGATTCATTAAGACGCATCATTTATTCCATGATAAATGAAATGTGGAATTCATACATGGAACACTATAATCAATAAATAAAGGTGATAAAGGTGAATACCCTTGATATATAAATAGGTATGTTGTTCACTACACAATAACATTGGCTTGGAAAATCGCTGTGCAATTTTGGCAACGTAACGACGTGACATAAGAATTCATAAAAATGGTTGATGAGAGATAAATGGGTGTCTCATCATAGTTACATGAAATTGAAATTAAGGGTTCATATATAAACCTTTCCCAAAATAATTAATGGAATTTATATTAATAACAAAAAGGAATTGCAAGAATGTAAATGAGAAGAGAGAAATTCCTTAAAAAAAATCGGCATGGTAACGAGTGTACATGGGAGGAATTAAATGATAGTGAAATGGGTATATCAAAATTTAAACATAGAGAGGGAATTATGGGGGAGGTGAAAAATCAAACCCAACATTTGTAATTGAAATAAAATGGATATAACAACATAATGAAATTGATACAAAAATGGGAAAAGAGGAAATCCCTTACTTGGAAATTTGATCCTAAAGGCTTGGGAGAGGCTTCAGAGAGGAATTTTGGGAGCTTGGGGAACCTTCGGAGTATTATAGAGAGAGGAGGTCAGGGTTTGATCTAACTCCAAAGGCATCGAGTGAAGAGTAAGTGGGAGCTTGGGTGGGTTTATATAGGAAAAGAGAGCAAATTCTTTATTATTCAGGTTTGGGTCACCACACATTAAATCAATCAATACCACAAACCAGCCTATGGTTTTTGGCCATGGTTTTTTCCAAAGGGGGTTGAAAAAAAAATATTTTATATTCCTAATGGCCGAACTTCTTAAAATATGGAGGGTGATTATGTGGAGGTGAGTCACACTCTCAAGAAAAACAATTTAAAAAGACAAAATGTTTTATAAATCTTGGTGAGTCAACTAATGCTATGTAAAATAAATAAAACAAATATAAAATCACATTATTTTAATGATAAAACATATATTAGTCGAGAATAATGTTTATATTATTTTATTAAATCACTTTTAGGTCATTATGATGTTATAAAACACACTATATATTTAAACGGTATTTGATTTTTACCAAACAATTTGACTCTCTCCGATAATTATGAAAAATTCACCATTGGAGAATTTCAACATCCTAATTCTAAAAATAATTTTCATTTTATCTAAATAATTTTATAAACATGTGAATTTTTACTTTTAAAATAAAAACCGACATTTATCGAAAATTCATGGGTTTTGACAAAAACAGCTTTCTACCCATAATAAAAATTCCAATTGCATTCATAAAATTATATGATCATTTATATTTAATAAGAATTAATTTAATTATAATAATATTTTATTCAAATACTATTTAATTTAAAAATCCAATACTTCGTCAAAATATATTTTTTAGTTGAATATTATCTAAAAATACTATTTTTTCTTTAAAAACTATTTACAATGTAAAAATAAAAAAATGAATGGACATTCTTTACACAAAAATGATGTACATAGTCATAGTGATAGGGTATTATTACATAACCCCTTATAACACCCGCATAAGACCAAAGGGTAAGGTGTGCGATGGTGATAGACTCTTGGTATGGTACGGAAACAATCCATTACCAAACAATCCACAAGAAAACAATCCTTTTATGGGGAATACAATGAGTAGGATATACCCTTACACTCGTGTAGCACATTGAAACCAATCCAATAGTTCATGTTCTCCCTCTTAGCACAAATAGGGTAACGTAATGATTCTGTTCTTCTTAATGAACTTTTAGAAATCAAATCTTTCAAAACCATTCTTTACTTTCCTATACAGAAGCTGGTAAGAACCTCCTAGTGCAAAAAGCTTGTGCACCACTCCCTACTTGTGCGCCTCCCTGCTTGCGCGCCTCCATTCTTGCACGCCACTCAGCTTCCATGCCACCTTCTTGCGCAACACTAACTACTTGTGTGCCACTATTGGCTTATACACAACACACTTCTTGAAGATACCCCCTACTTGCGCGCCTCTGAAAACTTGTGTGGAAGTACTCCTTACGTGCCACCCTTCTTGTGTGCCACCCTCCTTGCACGCCACCCTACTTGCATGCCTTATAAATAACCCTCAGCTTGCGCGCCACTTCAACTTCCACGCCACTTCGGTTTGAAAGCCACTTTTTATTACTTGCGCGATCAGAGCTCAACTTTTTTCTTAAGTGTTGAGCCTTAAAAAATTAGGAGGCTAGTCGTCTATTTATAGGGATTTTGGTGACTTGCGCCCCACATACACTTGTGTGCCACTCCATCACTTGTGTGCCTCTCCATCACATGCGCTACACTTTCTTTCCTTTGTCATATTTTGATATGAGGATGTTGAAATATGTCTTGCGCGCAAGATACACTTGTGTGCCACATATACTTGCATGCTACACTTGGGCGCCACTTATACTTGTGTGCCACTCTTTGACTTGCGCGCCAATATTTAACGTGCACACCACTTTATTTCCTTTTTCATATTTATATGTGATGATCTTGAAATATGACTTACATACAATATAAACTTGCGCGCTACTTATACTATCGCGCCACACTTGCACACCACTTTTGACTTGGAGCCACTTTCTTTACATTGACAAAACACTTCTTTACTCTCCATATATTTCATAAGTCCTGAATCACAAGTTCTATAAACTTATGATATTTGTGAAATACAAATCATCAATGCATTGTCATAGTTACAATGGAATGTACTGAAACTTCCCTATCTCCCAGCACCATCATTCCTTCCAATAAAAATTGTATATGACTAGAATCATCATTTCTCCCCCTTTCCATCATAAGGCTTGCATCACAAGTTCTCCTAACATATGATATTTGTGAGATACATATCAGAAAATCATCATCTGGTTTTCATTTCATTTACAAAGTGAATTGATTTAGCTTCTTTAAAAATAAAAAACAACACTCTGTAACAGGAAACTCTTCTTACATCATTATCTGTCCAACATGGTCCGAAAAATCTCCCCCTTAGGATTTTTTTGTCATCCAAGATTCATAAATCATTGGAATTTGTAACCTTAATAAATAGATTACTTATCAACAATTCTAAGCCTACAAGAGCTAACTCGTTGAAGGAAACAAGAATTATTGACAGCCAAAACCATGATGTCCAAAAGTAGTGACTATGAAATTTAATGATCGTATCTCCTCAGACTTCTTTTGAACATATTTCATGATTTTACTTCAGTATTCATCACTTCTTCAACTTTCCTAGAAAACAACATTTTTCCTACAACCACTCAAACTAACAGTTCGAATATTTCACACTCATACATCATGGATTCATAGCTTAACCACAACCCCCCCCCCTTTATGCATGCATCTATAAGGATAGATTTATGAAACAATTCAACCCCTTGACAACATTATCCAAAGGAAATATGAGGGTGGGGATAGAAACACGTACCTTAACCTTGATGAGGATGTTGGACACCCATGTTCAACCACAATTTTGCAAATGGTTTTTTCGCTAAATGTTTGGGGAATATATCAGCAACTTGTTAAGATGTAGGAACATACTTTAGCCTTAATTAATTTTTATCCACCTAATCTTTGATGAAGTGGTAAATTATATCAATGTGTTTTGAATGAGAATGTTGTACCGAATTTCTTGTAAGATTTATTGCACTCTGATTTTCACAACCCAAGAGAAACGGTAGATTTACTTCAAAAAGTTTAACTTCTAACTCAGTCTTCATCCACATTAGATGAGTTGTAGCTTGGGTAGCAGCAACATACTCTGCTTCAGCTGTGCTAAGAGTTGCTGAATTCTGTTTCTTGGTATGCCAACTTACACAACTTTTCCCAAGAATGAAAACTCCATAAGATGTGGGTCTTTGATCATCTACATTTCCTTCCCAACCAGCATTAGAATATCTGAATAGTTAAATATTTCCTGATCCATCATACTTGATTCCAAAATTTGTTGTGCCTTTGATATATCTGAGAATTATTTTTCCATTAATCAGATGTAATTCTTTATGATCACTCTAAAATCATGCACATAATGTGACAGCATAGACGATTTCGGGTCTTGAGGTATTCAAATACAATAGACTTCCAACCAGCTTTCGAAACTCTTTCCCATCAACTTCCTTGCCTTCTCCATCTTTATAAAACTTGGTTCCCACTGAAATTGGTGTAGGAACTAGTTTCAAATTTTCCATGCCAAACTTCCTCAGAAGTTCATTAGCATACTTTTCTTGAGAGAGAAAATCGTGATTCTTCTTCTGTGAAATTTGTAGCCCAAGAAAGCACTTCATTTCTCCTAGTATGGACATCTCAAATAACTTCTTCATCTCCTCAAAAAATCTTTCACATGACCTTTCATCATTCCCATCAAAGATAATGTCATCTACATAAAAAATAACGATCAATGAAAACTACTAACACTCCTTGATGTAATGATTGCTATCGAATCTACCTTTCTTGAAATTCATCTTCATCAAGAATGTATCTAATTTAGAATACCATGCCCTCAGAGCCTGTTTTATCCCATACGAAGCCTTTTTCAACCTGCACACATAAATTTCATCCTTTCCAATAACAAATCGACAAGGTTGATCAATGTAAACTTCCACATCAAGGTCACTATTCAGAAATGCAGAATTTACATCAATTTGAAAGATTTGTGACCTCATTGTGCAGTAATAGCAAGAAGGATTATGATTGTTTCTAATCTTCACACTTGAGCAAAGGTTTCATCAAAATCAATGCCTTTAATTTTTGAATGCCCTTTGCAAACCATTATTTTTTTGTTTCTTATTACCTTACCTACTTCATTCAGCTTGTTTCAGAAAACCAACTTTGTACCAATAATGTTCTTATTGCCCAGAATGGGTACAAGTTCCCAAGTATCATTCTTCTCTATCTGATCAAGCTCTTCATTCAAAACATGAACCCATTCTGGATTCTCAAATGCTTCATTTACATCATTTGGTTAACCTTTCAAATAAAGATAAGTATGTGTTATAACCTTCGTTTTCTTCTTTTTTGAACCCACTGATGTTGATTTCCTATAATGTTCTAGGCCTCCACTTGTTTCCTCAACCTGGGATGAGTTGTTCTAACATCATCTTCTTCACTTGAGATTTCTTAGTCAGATTCCTCTTCTTGAGTAGTATTAACACAATTTTCAATATTATCATAATCATTAAAATAATATTCTCTATCATGATCAACATCAACATCAACATATGACTACTTTTCTTTTTCAATATTTTCAACAACTTTTACTTCTGAAGAATCAATAATTCTTCCTATTTCTTTGTTGAGACAAATATATCATCTTCTTTCTAGTGTTTATCCAAGGAAAATTCCTCCATCTCCTCTTCTCTCAAACTTTCCAAGGTTTCCCACTTTTTTCATTATAATTCATGGGCTCCCAAATACTCTTAAATGTTTCATATTTGGAGTTTTTTCATAGAACATTTCATATGGAGTCATATATGAGTTTGGTCTAAAGAAGCATCGGTTCTGAATATACACAGTAGTGCTCATGGCTTTCCTCCAATAATAATGAGAAATACTATGCTCAAGAAATATAGTTCTCCCCATTTTCACTAAACTTCAATTCTTTCTTTCAGCAACCCCATTTTGTTGAGGTGTGTACGGTGAACTGAACTCAAGCCGAATTCCATGCTTATGAAGATAAAATTTAAACTCGTCATTCTTATACTCACCACCATTATCAGTTCTCAAATTATTCACTAAATACTCACATTCCATTCCCGATTTCCTCCTGAAACTATTAAACATTTTCAGAACATCTGACTTATGTCTCATGTACATAATGCAGGTAATGCCTGTAAAGTCATCAATGAAATTAATGAAGTACTTATCTCCATTTGTTTATTTCCTACTCATTGGTCCACATATATCATAATGTATAAGTTCCAAGGGTTTTTTTGAACGATTTTCAACTCTCTTATGAAAAGAGTTTGTAATTTCCCCTTTTTCATAGATAGTGCAGCACCACTATTTTTTCCTGGATAAATAAGGCATATCTCAAACACTGTCTCATGTTGATAACATACACATGTTTCTCTGACACATATGTCCTAGACCTTTATTCCATAACTTATTTTCATCCACCGTGCCCATGTAACAAGAATTATGTACTTCACCAACTTGGAACAAGTTTCCTTTTGTACGTTGGCCTCTTGTAACTATATTTCCATCATTTTCACATTTCACAACGAACCCATATTTTCTGAATATAACTTTGTTGCCCTCATCACAGAGTTGTGAAACACTTAGAAGATTATGTTTCAACCCATCAACATATAATGTTTTCTTATATTTCATTTTTTCTTTTCCGATGATGGCTGATCCAACACCTATGATTCTCAAAGATTCATCATTTCCAAATGTAACGGTTCTTTCTTTGAAGTCTTTCACATTCTTCATCAACATTAAGTCTCCTATCATATAAGAATAACACCCACTATCAAGAATCTATAGATGTTCTACTTTTGTAGCATTAAAAGCAGTTTCGACAACAAGATCTTTTTGTTCTTCCTTTTCCTTCACTTTCTATTGTGCTTCCTCCAATTTCCTAGCCTGGTCAATGTGTTCTGGCCAGACAACCATGCACTCTTTCTTTTCGGACATATCAAACCTGTCCCTTTTAGCTATTAAAAACTCTGGATTTTTTAGAATTATTATGAATCTTTTGTTCCTCTGGTAACACACTAAGGTAGCCCTTGGCAAGATTTTCAGGTCGATCAACTCTTTCACAAATAGTTTCCAGTGGTTGGAACCTATTCTCAATTTTCAAACTAGTCTTCTCTGCTATCTTCTAAAATTTATTTGGAGACTTTCTATTTTTAAAGGATTGACTCCCCCTAAATCCTTTTCTTCCAAAACATGGGGAATAGTTGTAATGTTGTTGGATGAACCAACACATATTTTTCATGTGTACGTATCCACCACAATACCAGCAGTAACCAAAGAAGGAATATTTTTCTCTGAAACTTCTTTACTGTCCAGATTTGTGAACATGCTTCTCAACAAACTTTCTAATAGAACTATCCTAATCATCAACCTTTATGTTTTCATTTGTAACTCCATTTCCCATTTCAGATTTAATAGCACCAAAAGTATTAGAAGTATTTCTTGACTCGTGATTTTTATGCACATCCTATTTTTCATCATTGCTGACTTTGACCACATACATGGTATTTCCATCCTTGTTCTTATCAGAACCATTTCTGTCTTTCATTTTGAACTTTGAAGGTAACTTTTGTGGATTTTTTTTGGTTCATTCTTACTGGAACATTCACCAACTTCTGGGATTGAATTTTTAAAACTAATATTCCTTTATTTAGCTTTATAAAGTTTCTATTGGGTAAATTACAACTCTTCTTCTTTTATCCTTCAACTTTACTTCAAGATGATCATTACGATTCTTTGTATTCTGAAGGGAATTTTTCAGATCATCAATCTCCTTTTCCATCTTGATTTTCTCATCAGTAAAACCTTCTTGATTATTTAATGTGAAATTTTCATTTATCTGCTTATTGTTTTCTTTCTCAAGCCTTCTTGTCCTCCCCAAGAATTCTTTCAAATATTCTTCCAGATGATATTCAAGTTGAGTTTCTTCCCCTTCAGAACTGTTGCTCTCATACACTTCATTATTTACTACAGCAATAAAGTCATTATCTCTAGTTTTTTCAGAAAATAATTTCTCATATTCATCTTCACTGCCTTCTTCATCTTCATCTTTAGATAAAAAGCTTGTTTTTTTATTTGAAGAACTTTTTATCCTTCACCTTTGAAAAATATTTATCTTTTTCAGCTTGTCTCTTACAAAACCTTCTTGGCTTCTATTATCATCATCACTATCTTTTTCATTATTCTTTTGAGGACAGTTAGCTGCAAAGTGACCAACAACTCCACACTTAAAACATTTCATGGAAATTTTACTATTGTATTTCCCTGTACCTCTTTTCACATTCTTAGAAAACATGGATAAAATTTCATCAAAATTTTTACATACCTCATCTTCAGAATCGGATTCACCAGCATCATCTTCAATAAGAATCTTCTTTGACATCTCTCTCTTTGTAGCCTTGAATGAAATTTCTCTATAATATTTTTTTGTCCCTTTATATTCTTATCTCTTCTCATCTCATAAGTAATGAGAGTACTATGAAAATCAACTAAAGAAAATGTTTCAGGGTCTCTATATTCTAATGAAGTCACTTTAGCATCAAACTTGTCAGGCATAATTCCCAAGATCTTTTCAACCACTGTAGAATCCTCCAACGTTTCACCAAGACATTTGATTATACTGACAATATCATTTATCCTGGTAAAGAAATCCTCAACAGATTCAGAATCTCCCATTTTCATTTCTTCATACTTCAGTCTCCAGATTTGTAGTTTAACCTTATTCAGATTTGTATTTCCTTCATAGAGTTTCTTCAGTTTGTGCCAGATTCTTTTGGTTGTACCAACACCATTCAATCTTAAAAATTCTCTCTTAGAAAGAGATGAGAGTAACGCATTTTTAGCTCTCCCATCATTCTCAAGATTCTTCTTATCGATAAGAGTAATAGGAAACTTGTCATCAATAGCAAGAAATCCATCTATTGTAGTTTCATGAACTTCACATCCAAGATACATAAGACAAGGCATCATTTTTTCCTTCTATATTTGATAGTTCTTTCCATAAAAAATAGAAATCCCCTTCTATTCACACAATTTAGATTCTCCATCACAACTTCTCTTCAACCACTTCAGTAATGAATAAACTAAGGGAACCTATCCCTCTGATACCAATTGAAGTTCACAGTCAGGATCCAAGTAACACTTAGAGGGGGAGGGTGTGAATTAGTGATATCTTTTTCTTTTTAAGTTTCCTACTTTTTGAAACAACCTTTGCCTCTTGTTAAAGATTTTGTTACCTTTTGCACACACACAGCCACAGGAACACAAGATTTACAAGGTTCACTACTCAACAAGAGTAGCTACATCCTTGGTATGGTACATAAAAAATCAAGTACCATACAATCCACTAGAAAACAATCCTTTGATATGGAATAAAACGAGTAGGATATACCCTTACACTCGTGTAGCACATTGAAAATAATCCAATAGTGTGTGTGCTCCCTCTTAGCACAAATAGGGTAATGTAATGAATTTTTTCTTCTTAAGGAACTTTCACAAATAAAATCTTGCAAAACAATTCATCACATTCCTACCCTGAAGCTGGTAAGAACCTCCTAGTGAAAACAGCTTGTGTGCCACTCCCTGCTTGCACGCCTCCCTATTTGCATGCCTCCCTTCTTGCGCGCCACTCAGCTTGCACGCCACCTAGTTCTGCACCACTAAGTACTTGTGTGCCACTATTGTCTTATACACAACACAATTCTTCAAGACACCTCCGTACTTGTTTGCCTCTAAAAACATGCACACCGCTTCTGCTTGCATGCCACCCTACATGCGCGCCACCCTCCTTGCGCGCCACCCTACTTGAGCACCTTATATATAATCCCCATCTTGCGCGTCACATCAGCTTGCACACCACTTCAGTTTGCAAACCACTTTCTACGACTTGCGCGATCAGAGCTCAAATTTTTCCTTAAGTGTTGAGCCTTAAAAATGAGGAGGCTAGTCGTCTATTTATAGGCATTTTGGTGACTTTCGCGCCACATACAATTGCGCGCCACTCTATAACATGCGTGCCGCTCTAGAACATACGCAACACATTCTTTACTTGGTCATATTTTGAGATGATGATGTTGAAATATATCTTGCGTGCAACATACACTTGGGTGCCACGTATACTTGCACACCGCACTTGCGCGCCGCTTATACTTGAGCACCACTCTTTGACTTGCGCACCAATCTTTAAATTGCATGATACTTTATTTCCTTTGTCATATTATTCTGTGATGATCTTGAATATTACTTTCGTGCAACATACACTTGCGTGCTACTTATACTAGCGCACCACACATGCACACCACTTTTGACATGCACGCCACTTTCTTTACTTTTCCAAAAACACTTATTTACTCTCCCTATCCTTCATAAGGCTTACATCACAATTTTTCCAAACTTATGACATTTGTGAAATAGAAATCAGCAAATCATCTTCATAGTTACAATGGAAAGTAATGAAACATCCCTATCTTCCAGCAGCATCATTCCTTCCAATCAAAATTGTATATGACTTGAATCATCATTTCTCCCCCTTTCCATAGTAAGGATTGCATCACAAGTTCTCCTGACTTATGATATTTTTGAGATACATATCAGCAAAGCATCTTCTGGTTTTCAATCTGTTACAATTTGAATTGATTTATCTTCTTTAACAAAAAAACAAAACTCTGTAATAGAAAACTCTTCTTACTTCTTTATCAGTCCAACTTGGTCCCAACATCTATTAACATCCACTTCTCCCGTAGTCAGTTCTGCTCAAGAATAATATGTTCAAGCTCGGCTTGGTCTTGATCAAGAGAGAATCCCAATGACAATACCTCCTTTCCAAGCTCTGACAAATGGGCTTCGTATAGGGAAAGTCTACTGGATGAGGGCATCACTTCCTCTTTCTCAGTAAATCAGATTTGTTAAAGCCCTATATTTATACTAATCATGTGATCACTGTTAGACAGCTATAGTAGCAAAGGTCACATTTCTTAAAGATATTTTAAAAATACAAATCATAAAACCAAAGAAGTTCAAAAAAATATTTTACATAATGATCCATTTAATTAGATTAAGATGGATTTCCATTAATGGACGTTTAGGTCGTTACACCCATTATAATCCATATATAAATTCTTTCATATGTGGTAGTTAGATATCAAAATAAATGTACTTATACTTTTTCATCTCATAGATACTAGGTTGAAAAAAAAATTCATGTTATAGATTGAACCAAATAACATTACTGGAGCTATCAATAATGAATTCTGTGTTATGGATATGAAAGATGATTTTAATCAGTTTAAAGAAATGTAATTATAAAACCATTAGAATGAGCTAATGACTTCTAACTATTTACACTAAATTTATGTTTAGAAACATTGTAGATAAATTAGGAGTTGTGGTCAGAAATAAAATTATACTGGTTGATTAAATTTTTAGTCAAGAAAAAGTTATTTATTATGAAGAAAAATCATCAACTGTAACTAGACATGAGTCCATAAGAATTTTTCATTATAATATATCTTAATTTAATTTCTATCTATGCCTAATAGATGAAAATGGTAATTTATTGATGGATTTTTCATAGGATTTTTTCTTAACAATCCCTTATATTTTAAAACCAACATTTTCCATGTAAAAAAGTAAATATTCTAAATCACATTATGGTTTAATACATGCTCCTAGAGCATGGTATGATATGATCAACTCTTTATTAATTTCAAATGGTTTATTAAATGGGATTGTTTACACATTTTTTATAAAAATTATTTCCATATATGTTTTGGTAGTTAAAATATATGTTGATAATGTTGTTTTCAGGTCACCCAAAATCTCTATGAGTATATAATTCAAAAAAATGATGAAAATGAATATTAAATGATATTAATTATTGATTTGATGTTCTTAATTAGTTTTTAAATTCATCAAAATAAGTAAGGAATTATCTTACAGAAATGTAAATATATATTATATTTTTTAATAGTATTTTTATAGTGGAAAAGGATGTGATACTCTTATGAGTAGAACATTTGAGAAAACTTTGCATGAAACCGGGAAAACAGTTTATTAGACAACATAAAAAAGGATGAGTTAAAGCTTACATTACATGTTATCTATCCATCCTAACATTTTTTAGTCTATTTTATGGGATTTTTTCAATAAATAACCATATAATCCCATTTTAATATTGTCAAAATTATTTTAAAATATATTAACAATACAATTAATTTTGGAAATTCTTACTATAAAGAACGTGCCTTTAAATAAGTTTCGTATTTAGATGTATTTTTGGTGGCTATAATTTATATATATAAACACCTCTATAACATGTCACGATTTGGGAGACTTTATGGTTTCATAGTCTAGTAAAAAGTAATATTATGATGCATTATCTACTATAGAAGCTGACGACATTGTTGTAGGTGGTTATACAAATTTTATATGGATGAAACACACATTACCCGAATATGAATAATAATTTATAAATTTTCCTATAAAATATTATAGCACAAGTGCTATTATCCTTTATGAGAACCATATATCTCCTTTAAGAAAAAATAACCTTGATAAAAGAAATCAGTTTTTATGATATTATAATCAAATAACTGATATAACTCATTAATTCTTTGGTAATAAACATTAGTGTGATGATGTTTTTTTAAATTAATTTAATATTTAGACACTAATATATATTAGTCCTGATATTGATGTTATAAATTATTCATAATACTTTATAACATTAATTTTTTCATATGGTAGAATTATGTAATGTGTCATGTGGTCTCATGAGCCTACTTCCATGTGGGTTTTCTATTGTGACCATTTCTATCATGGTATGTGATACCATTGAACGTGTTATTGTTTTTATGCTATATTGTGAGTGTTACCATTAATTTTCTACCATGTGAGTGATACCATGTCCATGCATCAATACAAGAACTATTTTTTGAGCTTTCTACCATGGACATTCATCCATGATTTTTCAACCATGAAAGGAAATAAGAGCAATGGGAAGGTCTTCAAAACATGTAATGTCCTAATTGACTCCAATGTTGGCCAGACCCTCTACAACCATGTTTTCTTCTTGATAAACATGTGTGATGATATATTTAAGATCGCTAAGAGAACGGGAGAATTCCATCCAGTGGGTAGTAATAGGACAAGCAAGGTTTATTGTGCCATTCCAAATTGCTTGGACGATAGTCGTTGAGTCACTTTCGATCTCAAGGTTATTCCTACCAAAGGATTTGGAAAAATTAATGTCATGAATCAGGCCCAACATCTTAGCTTCAAGGGAGGTCACAATACCACATTTACCTGTAAACCATCCAAGGATCTGTCCATGGTGATTTCTGAAGATAGCACCACACCCTGTAGGTCCCAAATTGCCCTTTGAGGCGCCATCGATACTGATCATGATCCATTCGTGTTGGGGGGGGGGGGGTCTCCAGAACACCTCTATTGTAAAATGTGGATGAAAAAATTTCCTTTAATTCTGAGAAGCCTCAGGATCACAAAGTCATGCACGGTGTTTTGGCAACGTCCCTTTTTAGTCAAGGATAATTCTTGTATGGAAATGAGGATCCTCATCTGACCTACATTTTGATTGAATGAGTAATTATTTTGAATAATATCATTCTTATCATACCAAATCACATGGTTGATCTCATCTACTATAGCATGAAAGAGGTTCCATATTTTTTGAGAGCCATCCATTTCTGAAAATTGTTTATGTTCAGCTTTGATAGAATTAATATTCAACCATCTGCAGTCAGATAGTTCAAGAATATAGTTCCAGAGAGAAGAAGTAGTAGCGTAAGAGAGAAAGAGGTGGTAAGCATCTTCCCTGTGGTGATAAAAGATTTTTCATTTCGTGTAGAGCTGGATGCCAAAATATTGGAGACAAAGTTCAGTGGGTACTCTATTGTGATCAAGACGCCATATGAGGTTGAATCGCGATGGTTTTATCCAAGTTTTTTTGTAGTGTTTTTACCAACTATAGTCATTTTCTGAGTTACAAAAATAATATTTATAGAAAAGTTTTGAGTTGATCATACCATTGTGATAAGGTTACTAAGTTTGGAAATAATTAGTGTGAGAGAACGAGTCGTTTTCAATAACGTTCAGAATAGTGTCAGGAAGGTGATCATGTAGAGAGTTTAAAATCTCTCTGATAGAGATGATGGTATTATTAGGGGTTTGATCATGAGTCATCATTGAAATTAAAGGCATGCCAGTCCAGTTATCCAACCAAAATTTCAGGGAGGAGTATCTGGAGACCATCCATCTAGATTTATGCATAATATTAGTGAAGGCATTTTTTATGGAAGGCCAAATAAATGAGTTAATGAAGTTCGAATTTCCCGTTATAAGTTTGTCAAGAAACCTATTTTTTAGAAAGGAGATATCTTCATAGGTATTTTGAAAAAGGTTCCAAGTGAGTCTTCCTTGATGGGATTTATTAAGTTACTTGATATTTTTAATACCAATGCCACCATTTCCGATGGGTTTTCAACAAGTTGACCATAGAAATGTTACAAGTTTTCTTTCTAGAGTATTACCGGTTTAGATGAATTTATTTATTCCCGTATTCATTTTTATAATGAGTCCAACTGGCCATTTATAGACCATCATTGAATAAAACACTTTGGAGACAATAGTGGATTTGATGTGGCAAGTCATATCTTCCATAGAGATTGATTTTCCTTTCCAAGAAGATAGCTGATTTAGAACTTGGTCAACAATAGTCATAAAGTTACAAGATTTAGGTCTATCCCAAAAAATGGGAACAACAAGATTGGTGAAAGGAAGCGTACCATCTTTCAGACCCATTTCATTGAGAATGTTACATTTTCTTCCCAAAGGGAAATTATTTGCAAATAATATGCAAGATTTGTTCCATCTAATTGTTTGACCAGAAACCTTTTTATAGTGTGAGAGTACATTTTTGAGGATAAGAATTTTTCTTTTATCCCTATGAAGGAAAATGATTAAGTCATCAGCGTAAAAGAGTTGAGTATGAGTGTTCACATTCCTAGAGACATGAATGGGATTTATTTTGTTATAGTTCACCAGCATGTTGATCATGTGATTGAGGTAGTATTCTCCTATCAAGAAGAGAATGGAAGAAAGGGGGGTCACCTTTCCTGACACATTTTTTCATTTAAAATATCATTTAGGTGTGCCATTAAACAGGATAGAGATAGATGCCGAGTTAAAGTGGGTCTTGATTGAATTTCTAAAAGTGGTGTTAAAACCATAACCTTGAAGGACTATGAAGATAAAACTCAATTCCATGGTGTTGAAAGATTTTTTGATGTCAAGATTAATCGCTATGTTGCCTCCCCTATTAGTTTTATTCAAATTATTGACACACTCAAAGGCAAGGAAAATTTAGTCTTGAATAGATCTTCCCTTTATAAAACCAAATTGGTTCCATGAGAAAATTTTATTCATGTGAGTGGAAATTATGCTGGCAATTATTCTTGTGATGACATTAAAAAATGGTTTTGATAAGGGAAATGGGTCTAAATAAATGAATCTCAGAGGAATTATCAACTTTCAGTATCAAGGTGAGAAACTGGGCATTTAGGGAGTGAGGTAGAACCCTGCTAGTTAAGAAGGTTTTTACAATTTTACAAAAAACAATCTGAATCACATCCCAATAATGATTGAAAAAACCATTTTTGAAGCCATCAGGGCCCAGGGCACTATCAGGATTCAGACTAAATATAGTTTCTTTGATTTCATGATCCACTTGGGTGTTAATAAGGAAGGAGTTGTCCTCATCATTGATCGTTAGGGGAATGAACTCAGGTAAGAGATCATTATTTATATTAGGACCATTGAAAATGGTTTCCTAGTGCGGGACGATATGATGAGTGATTTCATCCTCATTGTCAAGGATTCTGTCTCCATCCATTAAAAGAGTTATTGGCATGTAGGTCTTCCAAATTCATTGAAGATAATTGTAAAATTTAGTATTTCTATCACCGTCTGTTATCCATTGTTCTTTAAATGGTTTTTTCTCTTATTTTCTTTGAATTTGAGTAGGGAATTAAGTTTGACTACAATGATTAGTAAGTGAGTAGGATCAGTGTTGAGATCATAGGTGGTGTTTATGTTTTGAATATCATTGAGATCTTTCTCAAGAGTTGTGATGTCATTATTGATTTTTTTGGCTTTAGATCTACACCATATGTTTAGAGTCTGTTTTAGATGTTTTAATTTGAGTCTACTGTCAAGGACATCATTGTTAAGAGACATTAAGGACAAAAAGTTTTCAATGATATTTGGGCACTTGTCATCATAGAACCAAGCATTGTTAAATCTTAAAGGCATACGGGGTTTCATTTCTTTCGTAGGGACACTGACCAGGATGAGATGATGATCAAAGTTCAGCCTATGAAGACTAATACTGGAGATTGTGTCCCAGTTATCTAAATCAAGGACATTCGTGAAGGCTCTATCCATCTTAGAGGAAACTACATTGTTGTAGTTCCTTCTATACCGAGTGAATTTTGCACCAGTGAGAATGATTTCTATGGGGTTGTTTTCATTTATTGTGGTTTTAAATTCTGTTGTGGAAATAAAATCATGAGAAGGTCTAATTTTCTCACTTTATTTGAGAATGGAATTAAAGTCACCCATAATAAACGAGTGTGCATTAATATTTGTGACAAGATAAGAGAGGTCATTCCAAAGAATTATTCATTCTTGGTATCTATTATTAGCATAAATAAATGATCAGAAAATCTTTGTGTCATCAATATTAAAATTTCAAGTAATAATCTAATCAGAGATATTGTAGACACTAGTATTCTGTAAATAAAAATGTATGAAAAGAAACAAAGATTTTTCATTGAGTTTATTAGTGATTGTACCAGTAAAAACAAAATTTTTTGGACATAAGTAAGAATATTTAGAGGCAAAGTTGGTTTTTGGATCCGCAATAGAAAATAAAATAGGATGGTGAGTGTCAATCATTCTTTTTAACACAAAAAAGGGGTCAGAGTTATCAATTCCAAGACAATTCCAAAAAAGGATCTTCAATAAAGTTTATTTTTGTGGTTAGAACCCCCTTTTTGCTTTCTTCTAGAGCCTTTGTTTCTTGAAGATATTATAACTTCATGATTATCAGGGGTCTCTTCTTTATTATGGATGGATTTCGTGGTACTATTCATAGAAGTTTCAGGTATTAGGTTACTCATAGTATATACAGGAAAGGAGAGAGTTGTACCTGGCACCTGGGAAGTTGCTGCATGCTGTTTCTTGATGATGTCCAGGTCTAGACAGCACTGCATTTTCTCCATAGAAACATTCATAACCTGGATGGGATTTGTTATTGTACTGATAAATTACTACTGAGATCAACCAATTCAAGTGCCATGACATCAGTATTACAAGGTTTATTTAGAGTCTCAACACATCTATAAATGGCAGGGTTTCTTATAGTGTTAGAGTACGGTGGGAAAATAGAAGTTCGTTCATCATTTTTTATTTTGATTTCATTATTTTGGATTATAGAGGTGCCTTTGTTAGTAGGTTTAATTGCTTAATCCTTAAGGTTTGTAGTTGTGGGTTTCATGTTATAGGACAACATGGAAACAATATTAACACCAGACCAATTCGAAGAGGAATGTGTAATAGTAGAGATGCCTGTAGCAAGTTTTCTTCCACCCCAGGTTGCTCAACTACTATCTATTTTGTTTAGTTGTTGGTGTTTTGGGTTTTTGTAGAAGTTTGTACTGAGGGTGGAGTTCCCTTAAAATGGTTGGCAGGTTCCAGTTTTTTGTGATAGTTTCAGTCTTTTTATTAGTAGTGGATCTTGTTATTACCAGAATGTCATTCTGGGTGGCCAATAGCTTTCCAAATTCTGAAGTGTGTCCAGTGGAAGTATAATTTTTGGAGAAAATAACAAATGTGGCTTAACTATAAGGAGAGTCTACAATATCTATTTTATTACTATATTCAATCTTCAACTCTGATATTTCAGTGGAATTTACAGGATGTGTATTGTGGATCTGTCTAGTACTCAAATCCAGGGTGTGTTTCACCAAATTTTGAATTGAAAAAATTTCAGGCCAATCATCCTTATGTAGAGGTGCAGAATATGTGTTGCAAGTATTGTAGTTCACTTGTTCAGGTGACATATCCCTCTTACCTAGATTTTGATTTGCATCTTGTATGAGGATGGTCCATGAGGTTTGACCAGATTTTTCATTCTCATTGTATATCCTTATGGTGTATAAGACTAGATTTTCTAGTTATTCTAAAATGATTTTTTCATTAATAGAGGTGTCTTCCTCTTCTACAACATCTACCTAGTTTATACCCAAGGTGACCCCTATATGTGTTGTACTATATATTTTGACACAGATTTCAGCTTTCTTTTTGGGGGGTTTAGGTATCTCCATCATGGGAGCTTTACCTTTTTTATTTCTCCTTGTTTCCTTCCAATCAATCTCAATTGGCTAGATTAATTGCCTTCTAATCACCATACAATTTGATATTGTGTGACCAATAATTTTACAAAGGTCACAAAAGGGAGGTTTCCTCTCATATTCAATTAGGATTTTCTTTTATTCATTTTCTGTGAAGTTGACTCTGTTTGAGAGTTTTGAATCTAAATTAATTTCCACCATAATTCTAACAAAGAGCCCTAGGTCATCATTTAATGTTCTGTGATCAATTTTTAGAGGGGTCCATATTCATGAAACAATGTCATTTAAACATTTTTTGGGTGCCAAAAGAACCAATTAAGTCCACGAATTTTAACCCAAACTTGTTCCATTGTGTTTCTGTATGTGTCCGGATTAAAAGTAGAGTCCCAATAATAAATTCTAAGCAGTATCGGCTTTAGATTATGGTTGCTAATTTTCCAGACCTTCTCTAATTCTTCTTGTGATTTTAATAGTATTTGAAAGTAGCATTTTCCTATTGGAATCAGTTTCCATTTAAAAACATTCCAAAAATGAGCAGTACACGTATGAAAATCAGAAAGAGGCTAAGGACGATCACCTTTAATGTAGGAGACGTGGCCCATAATAGAGAATTAGCACATTTGTGTGAGTTGTTGAAGAGCATCTGGATCGACTTCCACCAATAACCTACCATCATCAAGTTTCTTGAAAATAGTAGGCTTATTCATTATTTCTGTTCTTGGATCATAGCTCTTTAGTGCATCGAGAAACGAGGTCCCTTGGGATCTATCAAAGAAAGGACAGATGCATGTATGCTCATCAAGGGAATCTTCCGTATGAGATTTTGTGGTAGAATCATGAAAATGGAGTGTCTTCTTATTTAGAGGAGTCAGAAAATTATGGGATTCAAACCTCCCAAGATTCAACACATCTGCCATGTCTGTGTGATCGAGAGTTTCAGGCAGAGGAGCCCGAAGTGCTCGAGGGTTCTAGTGAGAGAAGGTCTCCAATCTCTCCTCTCGTCTCCCCCCTTTACTATCATCTTTTTGTTAATCTTTATAACATTGAATCCTCTTATCAAAATGTGGTCTTTCATGCTAATCCAATCAATTTTCTCAGTATTAGTGTCCAAACGCAATAGTCTTCCCATCATTTCTTCAATACCCACATCTGGGACAATAATCTAAAGATAGTCCTCTAACATTTCTTCAACAGAATGAATAAGAAATTCTATATTATCACTCTGAGTATCATCAAGGGTTTCATTGAAGAAACTACCTCATAGACAATAGACTCTACCCAAACCTAATATCTAGAGGCTTTGTGGTGCATTGTAATCTCTTTTCCCATCATTAGTTTGATAGATCTAGTCTTCATTCGGATGGGAAAGTAAGAATAACCCTTCTAACCCTTCTTAGCGCCTCTTCGACCCTTCCTCCACCATTGATTAATGAGATCGTCTGCTTGGAGATCATCTTTGCTATCACCCAAAAATTTACTAGATTTTTCAACACTTGATATGTCACTATGTTCTCATTCATTCTCATTAGGGTTACCATGTTGTGCATCTTCCACCTCCTAGTCCATCCTAACATCTATGCTCTCTCAAAGCGGTTTGCTAACATTAAAATAGGAGAATCCCTTCTCAGGCTTGGTTCCCTTAAATCAACTGGTTCCATTGAAAGCTTAATTATCTCCTGATATCCCTTTCTTCCAATAGGACATTGACTTAAGCGTACTTCATCCATGTAGGATGCAGTCTTAGGGATCGTTGAAACTCCATCATTAGCCACATGGCCCCCTTTCAGTCCTTATACCAAAGGAGTAGATAAAGGTGGCTTGGGGTCACCTAGATCCTTGTATAGTCACTTGAAGGAATCTACTACCAACAGGTCTCCCCCTGCTACTCATGTTGGACATCCTTGATCTTGTTTGGAAAAGGGCTGATCAACTGGATTTTCCCCAATGATCCTATGGCTTTCAGATTAGAAAGCATATGCCTAAATGCATCTAAAGAGTTAAAATTTCTTTCATTCAGATAGGACTGAGTAACATAACAACCCTCAGAGGTCCTTTTTTAGCTATCCTTCAGCACTGTCTTTGTGTTACCAGCAACACTGCATTTCAAATGATCAACAATATCCACGACCATCGGATTCGGTTTTAGTGGTCTTACCTCATCTATAAAAAATTCATCATTTGTTATGTCCACAGCTTCTAGATGAACCGTTTCATGAGTTTCCTCAGACCCTAACACAAGATGAGGAACCCCCATGTCAATACCTATATGTGATATGATAGGAAGTGCCCAGGTGACCTAAATGATTACAAGATGAATAGTAGTCTATATAGGATTCAAAAACCAAATCTGGTTTCCAGTGGAACTCCTCCCCAACTGCAATTCACTACCACTCTACCATCAGTCTAGAAACATCCACCTCAACAAAAATACATGGAGCTATATGATGATATACATATTTAGTACTACTATCATAACATGGGAATCATCCTACAAGATCACCAACCATACATAGAATTACGGGATTTGGAAAGGGTACGGGGAGTTCCGGGAAGCCTACCCACATTGCCGAAGAAGGGTTATCCCATTTCATGTGCAAAATTATGGTCCATCATAATAGGAATAAATGAAACCCATTGCATGTACAGGAAGATATGAACTAAGTATGAATCATTTCATCCCTATAATTGAAGTGAATCCTATTATGTAGTTTATTTATAAGACTCACAGTCGATCAATCCTCCAATATTAAAGAACCAGAGACGAATCTGTCAAAAGTATCAATCAGAGGATATATATATCTAAAATGACACACTAAGGCTATATTCAGTAGTTTTTATGCTTCAAGGTACTCTGAGGTTGAGATATCATGTCAAAGGGAGACATCATGTAGATCTGGAACCTTTAGGAAAATCGAAATAATTGGGAATGCCGAGAGAAAATCTGGGTTAGAGAAATCGAGGAAGGGAATTAGCTGAGCTTCTAAAGCATATAGTGGAAGATCTCCCCCCCCCTCTATTAAGTAGGTGGACTAGATCTGCAACCATAACTTCTAGATAATTTCTTTAAGGGGAGATACACTTGATAGAGAGAACCCTTTACATTCAATTGGTGGTTCTTTCATTTCAGGTTTTTCTTTCATCTCGACTTCTTACATCATCAATGTACTAATATATTCTTTAATTGAAAATTATTTAACAATTGTGGATTGATATAGATTATAAGATATTACATTGTATTTACAGTGCTAAACTATATGTACTTTTAATGTTTGATCCAATTTCGTAATAGGATCTCCCAAAGCAGCAACATTATTGTAACATTCAATCAATATACCATTTATATGAGTGATTATTTCACCATCATTCATTCCAATGGTGTATAATTTTATCTTTTCAATATTTTATCTCAGTTGTGTGATGTTTTCAGTTCCATAATAGGTAATAGAAATATTCTACCACATCTCATATGTAATAAAACATTCAGAAACATGGTTAAACTCAGTTTTCCCTAAACCATAGACAATTGGATTCATTTATTTTTAATAATGATCATATTTTATTTCATTAACATCATCCCATTTATACATATCATCTTTATGAATTTCATAGCACTTGGAGACCTTCAAATAAACTCACATACCAAGGTATTCTGTGTAAATAACCATTTGATATTTCTAGCATCCATTGTTATCACCATTAAATTAAGGATCGATGATTATTTCCACCCTTCATTGAGGTCATCTAGTTAAAAAAATTATTTCTTTAATATTTACATAGGATTATTAGGAATAAAAAGAAATTTTTTGTTACAAAACTATTGAATCCCTTGAAAGATAAATAATCAAGTGATTTAGAAAAAGTCATAACCTTTAATATTACTTGTTGATATCATTTAGAAAAAATATTTTTCTATCCTTTGATACTCCTTATTATTTTAAGATTGAATAAAATAATATTAAACCACTCATAACAAGGGTATTATTCCAATATATCACTTCATTTCATACCACTTTAAGGCCAGTTTGATTATGAATATAGAACAAGAGTTTAGGATTATTTTGATTCATTAAAACATTCAAATGATTTAAAAAATATCTCTTGAAATGCAGTGAATCTTATTTAATTATGATAATAAGTAGATAAAAAAGATAATAACATATAAATTCTTATACTGGTTTATTGAAGAAAGATATTTTAGTCCACTCCACTGAAATTATCTTTCTGATTTTGATTTTTGTAACTAGTATTTCCTTTTACCAAGGACTTCCTAGAATGAGTAAATTTCCTTAATATCTTTATAATAAATCATTAACAAGGCCTTAATGTTTTTCATAGTAACCATAAATCAAAAAATTAGTATTAGTATCTAATTATCTTTTGCGAACAAGACTAATTACGAGTACCTAAAATAATAATAAATCAATAGTGATTATTTTTACTAGGAGTATGTATTTTTTCTCATATCTTCAATAGAAAATAAAATTTTATTTTTATCTTAAATATTTTACAATAGAATAAAATTAATATTCAACATTACACAAGATTTATTTATAAAACAATAGAGAAAACACAAGACACATGTGAAGAAATTAATGTCTCCAAATTGAATCTCTCTAAAATTATTTTTCAATACTAAATTATATGATTTAACAATAATTTATAGTAGTAGAGACAATAATAACAGTGTTTTGATCCAATATATCAAAACATGATACATCAAAAGTGTATATTCTACATAATAATAGTGATATTCAGTAATTTTTTTTTTCAACAACTTTTTATTCAAAATGACATCTCACCATATCATTAAAATGAAAATAAACATTCTATTTATCAAAGAAAAATCTGTATTGATTTTTTTTAACATATTCAAGAATTTTTCATGAAATATCACAATAAATTGAATTTTTCCACTCAAGATAGTTGTATCATTATTTAGAAACAGGAAAAATTTAATCCATTGAGTATGGGCCTTTGAATTGGTCATAAAACTAATTTTAAAGAGATATTTCTGTCCATCGAGACCATTTTAGAAATCATAGAAAATATCATTAATTTAAAACTCTTCCATGGAATTTTGAAATATAACATTCCTTCACCTTGTTAAAAACACCATAAGTAGGTATGATAACATATTGTTTTTGATAAACATTGTGTTGATAAACCATACATTTATTCCTCAAACACAGGGTTCCATACAAATATAGGGTTTTTATACATACATTTTATTAGCATAGGGTATATGATCCAAATGTTTTCTTCAAATTTATGGGTTTCAAAACCATTCATTGTTATTATCAACAAAGGTTTTTAAGTTTGATTCAATTATATTTTCAAAAACATCAAAAATATTTTTAAAAACTATTCATCCATGAATTGATGACTTTTTTACACTTCTAGAATAAATATTCTAATGAATAAAAATTTCTAGAAATTCAATTAAAGTGAAATTTATTAGTAAAATAATGGGGTGTTTGTGAGCATCAAAATAAAAAACAATTTGGATGAATTGTTGAATCAACACATTCATAACAAGTGATTATATTTCCAAATAAGATCTTAGCTATTCACATGAGGTGGAGGAGCATTAGCTCCATCTAGATGAGAAATATCTCTAAATCGTATGTATTTATGAATAACTAAATACCATACTAGAAGATATTTTACAAATCCACCATTCCATTAATAATTAGTGGGTATAAGAAAATGATTAAGTGGCAATGGATAAATATAAACTCTATCATGGTGAATAGTTTTTCACCATGAAACTGGTTAGACCTCAACAAGCTAAATACAATTATCAAGCCACATTCAATGTCTCAAGGCCTATATCTAGGAAGACCTATAGAATTTTTTTGGAGATACTCCAATATGTGGAAGCTCTGCAACTTTAGAAACATGATTGAAAATGATTATTTTTCCATTGATAATCCATTTTAATATTACTATATCTTTGTAATAATAATAACACATTGATCATTGTACATTTAATTATATTTTAATCTATTAAATTTATATTATTATAATTACAAGGATGAAATTAATCTAATTTCTTTATTAATTCGTTCACCTTGTGAGTGTAGTTCAACTGTTTTTAGGGTCATATGATAAATCCAAAATTCTTTTTTTTATTATGTGTCATCACAATAATTTTATCCTAAGTCAAAATGAAAATGAATCATCATGTGAAACATAGATTTTTATTAGGCCAGCCTTTTTTGGTTTTCCTCTTAACAAATTTGATTCATTTTAGTTTATTTCATTAGTTTTTTTAACCATAAAGAGGGCAGATCTCTTGATCTAAGACTCATCTTTTACACAAGGTTCCCTTTTGTGAGTTTTCAACTGGACAAGTAATGAGTCACTTTTTTGGGGATGCTTAAATTATTTCAAAATGAAATAGTAAAGAAGGAAATTTAGGAAAAACCTCTTTAAAAATGGGATATGGGAAAATGAACCCAGAAGGGTATAATAGGCACAAATGTTCTAACATTCTCAAAATAACCAAAGGTGAATTTTGATTCATGATTTGCTGATTTTCTAATCTAAAACATGATGTGAGAGAAAATTATATGGATTTAGCAAGGGACATATTCAAAATGTTTTTTTTAGAATTATTCTCTCAATGGGGCTTATAGAGATTAAAGACGTCTCTCATTTGTATGAATGTGCCTCTGGTTAATAGGACCTTTTATGGGCAACTTCTACAATGTCATACTGGGGTGTATCAATGCATAGTAAAAATAATATTTCCCTCACATATCTTACATCCTATAATTGATAGCCATGTATGTTTTGAATATTCTCATTTATTGAGACCTTGATTGGTGATTTCTCAATGGAATGTGTTTGATAATTAAAGAAGAATCTGTATTGGAACTCTCCATGAATTGTAAATCACCCCTATAAAAATATGGCTTGTTTAAAGGAGGGTTGATTATATTAGGTTACCAACATAAAGTGTATTTTAATATCCCTAATAAGGTTTAATGTATCATTTATTTTAATTTCTTATTGGGATAATTACCCAAGCAGGGCTTATGGCTGAAAATGTTCCAACATTCATCAAATACCCAATGGGATATTTTCAGCCAGGATTTTGTGATTTCTATATCTAAAACAATTTTTGAGAAAAATATACAAAGGATAATCATGGACCATATTAAAAAAGTGGTTTCATGTATGATGTTTTCATTGGGACTTACTGAGATAGAAGAGGTCTTTCCAGTGGATTAATTTTCCTCCATTTGATTGGCCCTTTTGTGGGTGACTAATGCCAAACCAAACATGGGAATATCACTTCATAGTCAAATAATTAGTTAACTTATGTATCTTTCATCCTATTAATTTTGGCTAGGTAAGTTTTTAATACCCATATTTCTCAATACCATGAAGGGTGGTTTCTAAAGGGAATGTGTATGAGAATGAAAGGAGCATATAAATTGGCACTATCCATTAATTTTAAAATTATCCTATACAGGTTTGGATTGTGTATAAGAGGGTTAATATTATTGGGTTACCATAATCAAGAGAAAAGTAAAATCCTTTACAAGGTAAAAGGAAACATGCAGTTTAATATCACGTTACTAGGTCATTGACCTAATGGTTTAATGTCATGTGACATGGTAGTTAGGGTATATGGATTAATGTAATTTAATTTTTATTGAATGATTAGTGATTTTCCATCTCATGAAAATCTATCCAGAATGTTTTGTCATTCCAACGTGAAGTGGGAGACTATAACAAATAATTTGGGGGTTTCTAGATTTTAAATTTCATATTGGACAAGTATACAAGGAATGAATATGGACCACGTTCCAAAAGTGGTTCCTTGTATACGGTAGTTGTTTCATAAAAAGATATAAGTTTTCACTCCTAGTGATGAATTTTTCTTTAGTTTATAGGAACATTCTTGGATAAACTATGAAAATCAAACTCGGGAATCTCAATTAATTTTAAAATAATTTATCCCTATTATGGAAATGCCCCTTCGGTGGATAAATAATACAATCCCCAATAGGGGAAGGTTACTACATAATAAAATAAAATAATCCTCTGAAATCTTACATTATATAACTGATGTCCAGATGATGTTTACTAAGATTCTGATTTCTATAGACACATTGTTTGGTTTTTGGATAGAGATATCCTGAATATTGAAGGATCATTTCATAACAAAGCTACCTAATACATCATTACACATCCATATGTAGGAAAATAAATTTTATTTTTCTAGCAGCTAGGACCAATATATAGGATCCATATATCTCTACATATCCCATTATCGATACAATCAATACACACATAGTTCTTATATTAACTACATCCATTGATTGAATTCTTGCGTAGAGAAGGGGGTTTTTTGAATATGGTCTCATAGAAAGGGTGAGAACCTACAATTGACCCTTAGTGTAGATCTAACTCATACATTGTAGAGTGGGGGAATTTTATGTTTTATGGATAGACTAGGATATAGGATCTGGGTTTCAGTACAAATATCATCAAATAGAGAATCAAGTCACACATTGTTCTTGAATTTATGACTTACCAGAAAAATGAAACATGAAATTTAACATCATGTGATAATAATTTAGGGTACTCCTTTTAAGGTCATGTATCTTGGAAAGTGATAACCCTAACATGGACAATTATTCTTAGATCATATGGGAATACATTACTAAAACTGATAATACCACATACTCTATTGTTAGTGTTTTAAAAAATAGTTGAAATGGATTATTCCGTCAAAAAAGTATATTGAAAAGAAGGATAAGGGTATTTTTATTTTTTGGTGGTTATACTATGATATAGGTTCCAATAATTTATATGCATCTAGTGTGAATGAGAATCAAGACATACATAGTTATCTAAAATAATTTATTTTAGTTTGAAGCAGTGATGACATCACCCATGCAGTTTAGTGTCATGTGATAAGGACAACAGTCGATTGACCTGGAAAAGAATGCATGAATCCTTAAGAATGTTGTTCAAGCATTAAAAAAATAATATATCAGTAGGAATCACATATATTTGTTACAATACTTCCTGAGATAGTTTTTTGGGGAATCCTATGCATGGTATATAGGGTAAGTGTTCCTTTTATTTCATTTGATAATGACATGGTCAAATATTCTAATGTTATGTTACAAGGATGACGCAGTTTATTTATATTTTAGTTCATGCTACTGGGACCCTCTCTCATGGTAATGATGATTTATACATGCATTACAAATTGAAAAATTTCCGACCATACTATGCACATGATGAAATAAATACAAGGAATGAATGAAAACAATCTTCAAAAATTGGTTCTGAACATAAGTTTGATGATAAATATAGAGATATAATTGGTCTTTACAGGGTATGATTATGCCTCTAGTTCACATTCTATTTTTGTGGGTGACATATGAAAAGATGACTATGGCATATCAATGAATTGTCAATAAATTGAATCTTATTCCTAATAGAAACTTTTTGTGGTTCCATATGAAAAAAAAACTAGGGCATGCAACATCATAGTCAAATAATGGTGTCTTTGGAAATCTGAAATTATACTGCTGATGGAAATAGAAATATTATGGAGATCAAAAATTACTCAGTGTAAGGGGTATAATCTATGAATGGATTATGTTCATACATAAAATAATTATATTTATTGAAAACAACAATGAAGTGTGAATCCTCTAATGTTTCTCTTTAGTATGAATGAAAGGGATATTCAAATTTCCATGACTAGATCTTGAATAAGACAACATAGATTAAGGTCTCCTGTACAGATCTTGTTTTTATGAATGAGAGGAGGAATTTTTTTGTGGATGTGATTGGGTTGAAGAAATAGGATTCGAGCACCACTATGTATCTCATCAATGAGGAAATCAAATCAGGTGTAGTTATCATATAAAAGTTATTTGTGTAGTTCTGACCCATACATAGATAGGAGTGATATTTTTATGTCTCATGTGGACCCTATAGTATAGATTTTGGCATCACAAAATATCTTGTGATTGAAGGAATCAATCCAAGCACAGTTCTAAAGTAGATGTATGATGGGAAATTAGAACCATTTTTTTTATCTTCCCAATCATGGATAAACATTTTATACATTTTTACTTCTTATAATAAGGATGAAAATTATATAGTTTGACATCATGTAGAAATGATGACTTCATATAGTTTATTTTATTTACACTAGGATTTTTGGCTATGTAGTTTAGAGTCTCCCAACATAGACCATGGTGTCCAATATTTTTGGTTTGATGACTGGTATCATATTTTGTTCCTTTTAAGGTCACACATACAAGACTATGATTCTATTTAGTTCCAAATCATGCTTTACGGATAAGGAAACAATGCAGTTTAACATAAAATTTCCCTGAATAAGGCTTGAAGCAGTTTTTTTGTGATGAGGATGAAGGTTTCTTCATAACTAGTAGTATTTATTGAGAAATATTTCATTTTTAGGGGTTGTAATGATCTCTACATTAATTATTATCAGAGAACAAGCTTCGTTAGAGTGTATCTTTTGAATGGAATAAGTCTAATCCCACATTTTCTCATGAATTGGAGGAATCTTCTCTGGTTTTATTATATTCCAACGAAAAAGTACTATGTCTTCATAGTGGAATGATAAGAAGAATAATTTCTTCTTAAATTCCCATGAATTCTGATTTTGATGGACCTTAAAGTGATTCTAGGTATGTAGTCTATTATCATCAGATTTTTCCATTTCATGCATCCATTTTTTGTATTTTTTATCTATGTATAATTGTTAGTAGATAGTGACATAGAGTGAGGGAAGTTGAACCACAATTGGTAGGACTGCCTTTCACTCGTATACTAGTTAATACGGGGTCTCCCATGTGGGATACATGTTGTAGTCCGGTAGGCCCACAAGATATACATGATATTGATGGTCCCTGACTTTTTATTTTATCCTCTATTTTCTAGAGTATTTTCCTTGGGAATTATTTAAGTAATCTATTTGACAATTGGTTACATTATGATGTCATGATTAATGGTTTAATTGGATATTATGCTCCCGATAAAGCTTCTCTAACTCAGTGGAATAGAAATAGGTGTCATTTTCTATTAGGATTGTATGGGGGAAAAAATTATGGTAATGATGTTGGATTTCATGATGTAGAAAATGATGTTCATCCCAACATCAGTGAGTGGTATTTCCTCCACCCATTTATTGAAGAATATTGTAGTAGTGAAGACATATTTGATCTACATGGTTATAGCTAGAGGATATGGCCCCATAACAATAATTACTTACACAGAAAATGGATAGGAGAATTTGGTTGTGTGTAACAACTCTGAGGGTTGATGGACAAAGTTTTACTTAACATGAAAATAATTACACTTCTTGGGGAATTTTTTTCAACATTGCATCATTGAAGTCAAAAATTATCAAAATATTCAACTTTTATTGGAAATCACGATCCCTGAATGGTGGAAACCAGAGGATCCCATATATACTTATTTAATTATAGTAGTAGCCTCTTTTCTATTGATGCACCTGAAATGTAATCTGTCAAAAACCGCATTTTTAAGGAATAATCTCATGGGTAGGGCCATTATAAATACTGATGCTAATTACTCATCTTCTGGTGTACTCTTTTCAAGCTCTTTCCGATGACTGAGCTCTATTTTAGAGGTAGTACAAAATGGGTATTATCCATCCAATTATAGGACTATCTCATTTGATGATATATCTAAACTCATTAATATATTCCATTACACAAAAAAAGGTGATACAATTCGATGATACACAAAAATTATGATTGTTTCATCATGATCATGATCTTATAGAGCCATTGTTAAATTCGATAATACATTAGACTAGGAGTTTTTTGATCGTGGGAATGAGTCAATGATGGCACCATGTGAATTCTACCATTAGTAATTTGAAATAGTTATGCAGATGGATTACGACTTTTTCAGTTGGCATAATCACTATTGATCTTCTTTATTAAAAACATTGAATCTCATTTCACCTTAAAGTCGTAAAGTAAATTTTAAGAGCCAGTTTAATCCCTACAATAGGGGCTTGATATTTCACCACATTGATTGTAAAACCTTCAGAAAATAGAAATGACTAAGGGAATAATTTTTTTTCTAGAGAGATTAACATGACCCCCAACCAAAGTTTCTTAATCATGGTTTCGTACATTCTTTTCCCTTTTGAACATATAGAAGAACCATCAAAATTCATTTCCCATATATGGGGGTCATATTGAACACACAAGATATATTCATTGGAAAATTCTGTATAAAAAACATTGTTTTTGTAGATGTATGACCTACAAATTTTTTTCCAAATCCTGATCTATCAGCTATATTTTGTAGATGAACTATATTTAAAAATATGTAAAGATAACTGGCCCCCATGCCAAACATCCAATCCGCATAGTATGACTGAGGATGTATTTGCGTGGGTTATTATAAGAGACCAAACAGGCCATGTGGTGTTGTAGGTAGGTCATAGTCATAAAAACCATAAATATTAATGTTATGAATCTCTTATTGATATCTAAATATTTAACCTTGGTGTCGATCATGGTTCTTCTGAGATAAAAATGTTATTTTCATTCCCAACATCATTATTTCTTCTTAGAAAATAACCAAATGATCATTCCAAGAATTTTACATACATAGTGAGTGGTTTACCCTCAATGGGTGAAATTAGAACCGGTGTACTCATTAGATATTTCTTGAAGCTTTTGAATGACTCCAGATAGCCTTTAGTTCATCGATATGTTACCCCATTCATTATCAATCCAGTGAAATGAAAACACTTGCTTGTGTGGTTTTTTTAAATTGTTTAATATGGGAAATGTTTCCCTCTAATCCCCTCTACTAATTTATATTTTAATGTGGAAATATATTTAGTATTTATATTTTATTATAAGGGTCCAGGTTTATTCCATGATGATGTATGAAAATGAAGATATATTTCATTGAGGTGGCCCAAAATTCACATTTATGGCGGGGTCATTTTAAGGTTGTGTTGTCGCAGTTTGTTAAATATTATCTCAAGATTATCTCAAGATCATCTAGGTGGTTGGAACATTGTCTAAACATGAACACCATGTCAACGACTTAGTATTCTACAAACATTCCCATTAAAATATTCAAGATGAGATTCATGTCACATTTATACATAGAACTAGAAATATTCAATCCAAAAGGCATTACCCGATATAAAATTACTCTCCATTAGATCTGAAGGTGGTGGAATGTTTTTCCATTAAGATTTCATTATACCATTAATAACCATCCATAATGGATAGATATTAATATCACATCATATTTTAAATTAGTATCTATGTTATTTGGACTAAGATATCATCTTCTATATAGTGCTGGTTTAGATCTCTTAAGTTGATGAAAACACTAATTTTTCAATTCTTCTTATTTAATGGGATGATATTGTGTACCTGTTTTGGGTAGTAAAAATCCTAAATGAAATTAATCTGGGCAATATAATCCTCAATTTTGATAACATGAGTCGAGTGTTTTACTATTTCCACATATTTATAAACCCGATGGTTATTTTGAAAACCCATGTGGTGAGTGGAAACATTGAGTTTGAGTCCTGTAATCTCTTTGTAATTCTAGGAGAACACATCTAGATGTTTAGTTATAAAGAAGGTGTATAATTATTTTTTTGTTGAACACATGGTCACACTGATCAAAGTGGATTGTGGGTCCTCTTTCTACACATATTTATCTCTCTGATTTCTTCAATAGTTGTAGAGAAACCTTCCTTGAATGTTAAAGGGGCCTCCCATAGATATTTTTCTCTTATTATTCATCCACATTCTCTTATTATGTAGTCCCAGGGTATGTAGGTAATTAATTAGGCTCTCTAGAGTTAGGATAGGATTCAATGTCTTGACATTTGTAAGATTTATTCATTTCCCATGACCCAACTAACAATGTAGTGTCTCACTGAATCTCTAGAGGTTTTGGAGTGATGGATGGAGAATGAGTATATCAATTCTAACTCGGTGACATAACAACATGGTATAACATAGATGATGGGATAGTGATCTGTGGAATCTCAATATATGGAATTAGGGAATTTTCATCCCAGAATTTACCACTATTTATTGAGCTAGTGTCCTTTTCAGTGCCATTGGTATTATCCATCATGTTTCATAGCATGATTTTTTTTAATATGCCCCTATATTTGGGCATATTTCTTTGATCTTATAGAATGGCATCACATATTCTTGAATAATCTAAATAAAGGGAATTCATGGGTTCATTTTCAAACTATTCACCATCATGACCCAAGAAAATCAATCAGTCATGGGTTCATTCCCTTCCCTTGGGTAGAATCATACATCAATTTAATAAGTTTCATTGGATTTGAATGGAGATTTATAACCATACAATGTATCAATTTTACCATTAATGTAATATATGAGGTATTGGTGGTATGAAAAGGGTAGTGTAGCATTTTGATCAAACAAATTCCTTACCATCAGAATATTGAAAGACATATCTTTCTAAACAACTATAAATTGTAAGTTAGATTCGAGATCCCCAATATTATCCCAGCGATTTATTCACCAAATAGGATTTTTTCAGTCTTTTCATAACCCTATATCATTATAGAAGAATGTGACATGTAAGGTTTCTTTTAACCCATATGAAGGATTGTTCATACTAGAATGGGGATGACCCCTATGCCATTTTCATTAAAATGACGTTGAATTTTAATGTTTTTATCCATAAAGGAACATATAAGGTTTGATGTGTACATGTATAACAACATATATTTCAACCTCTATGAAAGAGATGATCTTGTGAATTTATGTGTTTCAGATCTTTGTAGGATATGTTTCAAATACTAAAAATTTAGCTTCAAATTTATGAGGGCTTAGGAAATCCTCTTTGAGTGCTTCCTAGATGACTTTTGATAGACCTAGAGTATCCAATATTGATAAATTAGTTGGAACAAGGCCAATATCAATATAATTACATAATTCTAATCTAATATTTTTTTCTTCCCAGACAAATTATTTCCTATCAAGAAAACTTTAGGAATTTTAGTACTTGACATGGGAATATTAGTACTTGAAATAGGAGTTGAAGTCACTTCCATCCATTGTGGGTTAGGTCATATAAGTATTCCTACACATTGAAGTTGTTTTGATGAAGGCACCCTATTTAATCGTTCTTACATGATTATAGATATAAGAAAACTCATAAAACATTTTGGGAGATTCCTTTCTCCTACTCGACCCACTAGAGGGATCTCCCATGAGTTTTAGCCGTGTATATGGGCCGACTGAGGATGTGGCTGGAGTATTTATATCTAGATTGACTATATCTTCCCCTGTATCTTCTACCCTAGTGCCCTCTTACCAAAATTCCCCAATATAATGTAGGGATTTTGGTTTCCTAGTCATACTCTTCATCAGAGATTTTACCCACTAAGTGAGTGAAAATTTCGGGCATAAAGATCAACTCCTCATCTAATGAGGATACCAACATTTTAGTGGAATCTTGTGGTATGGTTTTGTGGGGAAGATTCTCTGCTTATGGTATTGAAGGGATGAAGTATTGGATAGTTAATGAATTATTTTTCATTGGTACATTTTCATCATTAATTGTGCGTTCCCACCCTTCGAGCCATGTCATTGTTAGGAGAATGTCCCTTAGTGGGTTCTAGTACTGATGGGTTTGATAATGCTATACCAGAGGTGGTAAGTGATATAATTATATTTTCCAACTATTATAAAATGATAGAATGGGTCTATTTGATTGTTTCTCTAACCATAAAATCAATGAAATTCTAGGTGCCTTTTTCAGTTACTTCCTTTCATTCACCCTCTTCCTCTCAGGTCACAGTGGAAACACATGCCACATGTGTTGGTGGCTTTGCCAACATCACTGACCTGGAGTCCCATATTTTTTACTAGATGTACTTGAAAATGATAAATTCATGGATAATGTGACCCAAAATAATGATCAATGGGGATATAGTTTGGTATATCATTTGAGACTAGCCTGATCAGGCCTCTTTGGTTTGGGATCCTTGAGAATGTTTTTTCCGTGTTTGAAATGAAGTAGCCAGTGACTTGGTCATCACATAATTAATAAAAATTGTTCATTCCTCCTAAAACTAGTTTTAACTCTACTACCACCACTCATCATGTTGAGGAGAGATTTTTTATGTTTAGGAGGTGGTGACACACAATATCTCTGGGCTTTTAGAGATGGATCTATTTCCAGGGTTGACTTAAGCATGGAATCAGAAGAATATTATTTCCTTATTCTCATCCCTTGATCTGAAAAAATTTATTGGGACATGGCCTTGGTTCTAAAGGTGGAATATTAAGAAAAAAGAAACCATGGAATGATCTCAGAAACTCTCCTATATATTTCAATGGGATAAGTGGTGTATACACCCCATTATAGTGATTCTCTATATAGATTGGACAATAATTATTCTTAGGGAAGTTGTAGGTTTAGAAAGTAAGTTAACCCTTTATAAAGAGAAATTAATTATCAAACACACTAATTATCTTGATGTATTTAGTTCAATATTTTGATGTTATCATATTAAATATCATTTTGTTGAATGTATTGATAAATAGCCAAGTGATATCTTCCCCTCATGAAATTTATCGAGATGGTAAACATGTGTACCATATAAAGGATGGTCTCTATAGTGTTTTGATGAAGCATATAAGCCTCAATGCTTCTTTTTGTGAAGGACTTCCCAAAATGGGATCACAGTAGGACACAAAATTCATCAAATACTATTTTGGATCCCTGGGTCCATTTAAAATTGTAAATGTAGGGTTCTAAAAATATTGGTTGGGGGAAGGGGTTCGATAAACCCATTCAAGGTTAGGATTCCTTTCTAGATATACTAGTGCTTGTAGTTCTTCCATATCATGAAACAAAGCTAACAATGAATTGATAATATTTATGTTCCATTAAGGGAGGTCTCTTTAAACATGATCTTGAGTGGTGATAGAAATAGTTAGATCAATTTATTGTGGATCTATTTGTACCCATGGCGGAAAGGCCACAGGGGGGGGTTTTTGAGGGTCTATCAACCCAACCCTAGTTATGTGTCTGGGGGAGGGAACTGGTGATATATTTCTACCATGGGGTTTTAATATATTTGTTTTTGGTTTCCCATGTGGATGAGATATTTTATTTCCATCTCAATTGCTTGGATGATCCTCATTGTTGAGGTATACTGGTTGAGAGTGCAAGTTAAGGACATTCTTGTTAAAAAAATTTTGTTTCGACTGTTTACTTCTCTATGATGATCCTTATCAACTATGTTATCTCTTACACATACTATGAAAATAATTTCTTCAGTGTAAGGGTTGCAAACACTCTGTGTGGTTGGTATTACAAAACCATTCCTTTACCCTTTTCTTTGGTTGATTCTCACTAATGAGTTAGTAATAAAGGGGATGAAGGAATTACTAGATGTAGTGAAAGCCTCTGGTGTTGGGTATACAGAACTCCTTGAATATTTTCTTGTTTGGATTTATTATGTACCAAAACATCCTCCTCATTTTCCTATGTAATGGAATCTTGTTTTATAGCATCTGTAGGGGTGGTGATAAAAATATCCCCCAATGTGTAATATATAGTAGTAATTTTGGTATTCTCTTTTAGGGATTTACATTGTTTGTTGACACAATGAGGCCTCTTCCTCTCTTACACTATCCCTCTTGGATTCATTTGGTGGATGGTAATCCAAAGTGAATCTCTGGAATGTTATGTAACTCATTCTTCCAATAAGAAAACTATATCAAGGGATTGTGAACTGAGAGGAGCCATTTTTTTGTTTCCACTAGTCAATTAAAGGACGAATTCCATTGAAGATGAATATATTAGTGTAAAAAATTCCAAATACCTAAGTTGTATGGCTACTCTTGTTCCAATTCCACAATATTTTATGTCTATTTTATTAACCTTAAAGGTTTTTATAGATTTTTCCATCTTTACAGGCTGGTTTTTCTCAAATGTTTTTATGGATACTACTGCCACATCTTCTTTATTAATTTTAAAGTGTTATTTGTGCAGCATGGGATGGGTGAATTATTTGCTTTTTATATGAATCAACTGGTTCCAATACTATTTTCTAGGCTTGATAATTGGACTCACCTAAGGGAGTCTTGCTCAATATTTTTAGAAGAATGATGTATTCGTTTTTTGATGGATTTATCTCTTCTAGGATCACATTTCCTGGACTTAGTCAGTGTTAGTTTTTAATGACAATATCACATATTATGAACAAAGAATGTTACTTAAATCCAAATTAAGGTTATAAAATTTCATAATGTTGCTATTTGTGGCAATTTCTAATTAGAGTGTGTGGTGAAATAAAATTATTTTTTCCCCATACTCTAATTTGAACATCGTATGTGTCATCGATCATTAGTTTACATATCCCATTTAATGCATTGAAACACAAATAGTAAAGGGATACTTGTATATTTTCCACTTTTGGGTGTCATTCACCTAGGAGGGATGCCACTTTAATTTAATGGTGTATCCTTTATATTACACTAACATAACTTTGATATTCATCATAAGGAAATTATTTTTCTTTTAATTGATGAATATTATTCCATAGATTTAGTCGAATTTCATGTACTCATTCTTCCAAGAATTCCTCAATAATTTAATATTGGGGAGTGGATGAAGCCCAAAAACTGATTAGTAAATATCCATTTGCCAATTATCTCCTTGTGTTTAAAAAATATTCTTTGTCTTTATCCAGAAGATCCCTATTTGTTTCTACCAAAGTTGGCATTTCCCTATAACTTTATCATAAACATTAATATCATTGGGGAATTCACCTATCATATTAGAAGGTAGGTGATCCAAGGGCTATTGGGATAGTCACTGTTACATTGGACTATATTCCATATTAGAAAGGATGTCACTAGTAAATTATGAGGCATTAAGTTTAACTAGCCACATTTTACCATGTGCCTCATTGTGTGAGGTATTTCTTATCATTATATTATAAATGGGACACCTCCATGGTGAAGTGAAATTCCTTTTTTTATAGAAATACCATCACGAATTTATGTTTATCTACTAGGAGATTTATTTTAGTGAATAACATGTGGAGTACCTTCAGGGAGGATTATGTTAAAGGAAGGATATTCCTATTGTTTTACCTTCTAGAAACATGGAGGGATTCCATGGAAATCATCAAAAGATGGGACTCAATATAGATTAAAAAATGGACATGAAGAAATCCATCATTGTAATATTTTTATTGAGGAACTCTAAAAATACTTCTACTATTTTGGTAAATTTATAAGAGAATGTTAGGATACAAATATTACATAGATAAATTTATGTGGGATTTATGAGCATTAGAACTATGTAGAGTAGGATTTCAGATCATCTCTTCATTTTACATTCACCTTTGGCAAGGCTTCTTTTTGGATTCCATCTTGTGGAAAACTTGGGCCTCTTTCTATGGAGAGTAGTTTCCATATGCAGAATCTTTTTCTACTAACTATTGTGTCACTAATAGAATATTCAAATAGGTTTCCTATATTTTTTCAGCAATTTTTTCCTACCCTGGAGTGGCCACTTGGATATACTAATTATTTGGATTTGGAATTGGTCTATGGGAGATATTGGGTTATTGGAATATTATGGTGTAATTTTTCCTACAACCCTCTTGGATGGGAGATATGACATGTTTCTATTCTACAGTAACCCTCAATTTGTGTTAGTGATTCATCCTAATTGTGGGGATGGTGTTGTATGTTCATCCATATACCACTTCCACTGCATTAATAATTTCTTGGAATGTTTTTAGGATATGGGTTGGAATTTTCATATATCTTTCCCCATATTCAAGATGTGTCTGGTAACTTCTACTACTAGAATGGTGATATATACTCATTAAGTGGTTCGAGCATGGGTGTTTTTCTACTCCTATCCTCCATTTCATATCATTGTGTATTGATAGAACAAAGGATTTGGGTAGAGATATGGGTATTACTCAGGTTTATCAATTACACTTGATGTGTAATGGCTTGGACCCTCCTGGTCCATTACATTCCCAAACAATCAATTCCACTGAAACGGTGGCTCCGGTCACAGTGGCAGCATGACGGTGGCACCCGTCACTATAGCACCATAACGGTGGAACCTATCATGGTACCACCATGATGGTGGAACCAGTCACGGCAGCACTGTGATGGTGGCACTATCATGGTTACACACCGAAACGGTGGCACTACTTACGGTGTCTCGTCAAACCGGTGGTACCGTGACGGTCGCACACTGAAACGGTGGAATCGTGATGGTCTCCCACCAAAATGGTGGCACCTCTTATGGTGTCTCACATAACCGGTGGCACTGTGATGGTGGCACCGTGACAGACGCACACCGAAACGGTGGCACCGTGGCAGTCTCCCACTGAAACAGTGGCACCACATACGGTGTCTCATTGAACCAGTGCCACCATGAAGGTGGAAATATGATAGTGACACCATTAGAGATACACTGTTATGGTGACACCATTACAGTGTCTCACCAAAACCATGTCTCACCCTTTTCCAGTTTCCCGAGTTTTTCCAGTTCCACCCCACAATGTATCTTTTGACATTAATGTTTTTAATACCCCTTCTTAATCCTTTTTAAAAGCCCATAAATGATATTTAAAATTCCAAAGAGCTAGGCGACCCTTGAATTACCAAAATGTGTGGATTTTCTTTCATGTTGCGCCCTTTCCCCATATCATCCAGTTCTTCCCCTGTTATGCATTTTCCTCTATTTAAGAGGAAACCCCTTGACTCATGGTCATTATGGCCACCTCTTATCATGATAATTATGAAATGATATTTAATTCCATTGTGTGTAACCACCCAACCACATGGGGAAACCTTGATCGGCCTTTAAAGCGGTTTAATAATTCATATCACATAACTGCAGGCCCTCGCATTTTATCTTAGGGACTCTTTCTTCATCTTGGCTGGATTCATGTCCTTTCCTTGTTGTGTTTGGATTCCCCATTCTTGATTCTAGTGGTTTGCTTGTGCTGGATCCTTTCTTTCCCACTCTTGAATCCCATGGAGTTCCTCCCCTAAAATACATGCATCCCCTGTTCTTGGTACGGAGAGAAAAGCTTAAATTATTGATCATCCAAGTAGGGTTTCTCCTTCTTCTCTATTTACCATGTATCATGCGGGGTGGGAATAATAATATTCCTATAGGGATGGATGAAACCAAAATCTTAACAAAAATAGTAAATGGTTTTTAATAATGAAGGTGTGCGTTTGACGATGTTGTTATACTCTTTTTACCTATGCTTATATGTTGTGAATTGTATGGGATTATGTCCTCTGAAAATCATGGTCATTGGTGGTCCTTTATTGCGCACTCAAGAACCTCTGATTTTTGTATAATTCTGTGATTGAATGGAAGTAACATGGAAACTGATTAATCACATAAACTCGATTGATTAAATGCATTCCCAATCAATAATAATCCTTTTGTGGTCACCCCAGTTAACCAAACAGAAATAAGGAACTAAATGAAGGGAGTATTTAAATATGAGATCTCCTTTTCTCTATTCTTGTGATGTTTATAGTTGTTCTACTAGATTCTTCTGAGGTGACTTGGATGGGGACAGGATCCCCTACTATACAGTTGTTAGTTTGTGATTTGGGAGCCATGTGGGACCATATGTTGGGGTGTGGTTTGGTTCCAGTACTTTGAGGGATCTCATGGATCCCATTTGTTATTTTGACTTTACAAGAGAACTGAGTGTGAATGTTTAAATTTTTTTGACTATTTCTTCCTTCCTTGGATTGTGGATATACCTTTTAGCTTCCTGGTAGTGAATAATTATCTAAATGTAATCACTTGAATATGATAACAAGAATGGTTTCAATGGGGAATTGCTTTCTGGGAAGGAGTTGTGACATGGTTGCGGCTGTTATGCTTTTTGAGAATGAATAGTAACGATGGTGTTTGAGTATGGGATGGTTTTGGAACCCCTAGGTTGGGATGTGTGCTTGTTTACCTAAATGTATAATTTTAGTTCTTATTTTTCTTATTCACACCTAAAAAATGTTGAGAACTTCATGCCAAAAACCCCCATTTCATAGGGTAGGGTGTTTTTTCCAACACTTCTGTGAGTGTCTGGTTATTGTCTCTTTTTCTACTCACTTTCCAGAATATCCCAAGCCTCTTCGGCCAGATTGTGATGACCTAAGGCCACTATATACATAGATTCATTAGGCATGGTGGGTTTTGGTAGTTGGCCCAGGTGTGAGAGGGCAGGTTGTTTCCCAAGTCTCTTCGGGATGACGCACTGGTGTCTTCAGGAATGGTAGTAGTTATTCTGGCCTAGGTGTCCATAGGTGTGGTTACATGTGGTTATGGCCGAGGTTATTATGGGTGGAATTTGTGGTTGTGGTATCCCAGGTGTGTGTGGGTGGGGTATGGTAGTGGGACTCTGGTGAAAATGGCAGGGAAGGACCGACATATAGGATTTCTTAAAAAACCAGTGGGTAAGTGGTGCGGGGTACCCAAACATAGATGTGTTTTTTATATTACTTTACTTTACTTGAATTATTTAGGTAGTGTGCCATGGGGAGGTTTGGGTGGATAATTTCCATGCTAGGTACATTGGTTATCTTATTTTTTCATAAGGAATTAGAATGCCTCCCCACTTGTGAACAAGGGCTTTTAGTTTTCCCTAATGAATATACATTTATACTCACCCTACATATATAATACTACTTTCAGGTTTCTAGGAGGACTTTGAGGACTATACCAGAACCTATTATCTCATAATTCGAGACCATTGGTATTGATTTGTTTCCTTTCTTTTGGTACTTCCCTTTGGAGTTTTCTTGTACTTTTTAGAACTTTGATATTTGAACATGCATATGGGAATGGATTGTTTTAGCTTTCCTTTCACATATAGTTTTGGTGTTGTTTGAGATTTACTATCTTACCTCCCGGTCCTACTAAATAAAAATGTAATTCCTTCCATATTACGTGTGATTCTATACCCTTGGTGCAAGTCACCATTCTGGGTCCTACTGAAGGTGGGTCTCAGGGGTCATTATGTAACGCCCCGACCCCAGCTACCCAGAGTCAGTGCATTACTTCGTAACATTGGCATGATCACAAAAGATCAAGTCTCTAAAGACTGCTTAGTTTAGTAGCCTTGGAAACACTAGATACATTCATAAATGTTACATTACATCATAAGGAGAAAAACTACAATAACAAATTCTTCATAGTCCACACTCATATCCTCTTCTGACTATCCCTGCAGGTCATTCATAAAATACTTCTTCACATCCTAGAAAATATTAAAACATTGAAAGGGGTGAGCTCAGATGCTCAGTAAGGATAACAATATTGCGGAATCTTTCATAAATAAACATAAAAATTTAAGGCAATGTATAACTAAAACAAAAGCCTTTTAAACTTGAATATCAACATAATATGGAAAAATTAAAATGATATAATGCCATTCACTTCTTCACATGGATATTATACTGGTCTAATAATCACATGCAATATCAATAACCACTTTCATAATGAGGGAATGTATAATGCCAGACATTCTGAAACATTTTGTCAAGGCCTCGGCCAAGATGTCTAAAATGATTAAGGCCTCGGCCAATACCATAAATCAAATTGGGAAAGGGCCTCGGCCAATTCCACGTCTAGTTGTCTCATGAGACCTACCGATGCATCGAGGAGCTATAGCGGGCTCCACCCGTCACTTATTAAGTCCAATACATTCCTCATATGAATAGGTTTAAACATATCATAAACCATAACATAATCGTATCACATAAAACATGCATAAAGGAAACATAACATTTCCACATTTCAATCACAAGATATCAATACAACACATTGATATAATAAAAACGCTTTCTAAACCATTTTCAATACCAAAATAAAAGAAAGTTAAAACTTTGTATTTATTTTTCATTAAAAAAAATGATGGCTTGTAGAGGAAGTCAAAACTCAAATAATGGTCACGGTGGCGGAGAATTCATTGTCGCCGCATAAGTACGGAAATAAAAACATTCCCTTTTGTCGTTTAGAAAAACGCTTCATATAAAAAATATTCCTTTTGAATTAAACATAAAAGTCAAAAGGGGTTTATACACCGTATAAAAGAAAGTTGTGTATAAAACCAAATATGCCTCAATGAAAGGGGATTGAGACAAAGTCCTTAAAAAGATCATTTTTTAAATAAAGTACATCTATAATGTGTATTCACTACATGTCCACATAAATGATGTAAAAATACAAGATAGGACATAATAATATCATGACATAATTTTAATGTAGGAGATTAACCCGAAGAATAGAAATTGGGTTAAGAAGTTCCCTTACCTCATGTCTGACTTGACTCAACCGTTCTTTAACCTCCTGAATAATAAACTAGAGTTAATATATACCTTATTAAAAACCATTTTCAATTTCATTATCCTTTTTATATCACTTCTTACAATGATATGAACATTATGTAATTATTTAAGTTAATAACGGTCGTTTTGTCGATCTTTGGTACTTGAGTCAACAATAAACATCTTATAATTACAAGTTGTTTATGTGGTACAATATCCATTATCTCCAGAATTATATTCATGATTTAGATGTCATATATATCATATATATCCAGTATATACATTCATTTATAATATTACGTAACTTTTAGAGGTAAGAAATGAAATGCACCGTTCATGGAGACGGCAAGCCGTACGTACGCATTAATGCTACTTTCATTTCTATTTCGTATTTAATGGAATGAAATCATAATGATATAAATGTATAATATAATTCCAGTATAATATATTGTATAATACCATTTACTCCATCCTTTATACATCCCAAATATGGCATTAATGATTCAAATCACTTTGAGGGGGCGGTAGTCCGCACTTCCTAAAATGAAATTATCGCGTTTACCCATAATGGAAATCATAAAGTATGCCATAAATGAGAAATACAGAAGCATAAGTAAAACATAAACATATTATATATCATATATAAATATAGTTACATCTTAATGGCCACCTTTGAAGGTGTTATACGATTGTTGAACAATCATCGTTTCGTGAGGCACAAATTCTCCATCCACAGAAACCGTATGTTCTTTAACCATTAGATGTAGGTGTGTGTAAGTGTAGCTCTAATACTTATTATAACAACATACTAGTATATTGAGGATACTGTTTTTTTTACAAAATAAATGAATAAAAAGATTTTAGGGGGTTGGAGAAGAAAAATAAAACAAAACAACATTAGAGAAGTCATTACCTCAAATTCGGGTAACTCTTTTTGATTTGAGCCAAAGGCTTCCTTGGGAAGAGTTATGCCCAAATTGAGGCTTTTAGGAGTAAGAGGGGGAAGTTTAGAGAGTATTTGGGCAGAGGTTGGCCGATCCAAATGGCATGAAAGTGTGAATGAGGTGGTAGAGGTGGGGGCCTTTTATAAGAGGAGAGGAGGGGCACTCTTGGAAAGTAAGGAAGTTTTACATTATTATACAATGATTTTCGGATTCTAAAGGTCCCACACTTATATAATTCGTGGCTAAGGTGATAAGGGTTCTAAATATACCCATCCAATAGTCTTTGGAAAAGTGTAATCCTTGGATTGTACATTATCGTTTCATTTTATTAAAATCGTTAAATATTGAGGTCATCGGTGCATCATAATGATGTCATAAATAATTTAATTTATCTAATGTCTAAAAATTATAAAAAAATTACTATGATGTATGAAATCATTTTATCTTTCCAATGACTATTTATACTAAAACATATGACTTGTATAACCCCATGTAAAAATTGTTTTAGTAAAACATTTCATGTTTGTGTCATTTTTTACTTTAACATTAAATAAAAGGTATTTATGTCCTTTTCCAACTAAAGTGGCTCCATGGGGTCCCCAAGTTTACCCATGGATTGTATTGGTCTTCCATGGTACATACAATGAGGTTAGGACATGTTTTAAGCTCATCTCATATTATTAAAACATTATTTTTACCTTAAACTACACTAATTACCTCTAATCGCAATTAAGAACTTAAAAGTTACTATTCACCAAAAATTATTTTAATCTCATTGAACCACATTTTACTTCATAATGAAAACCATGTATGTCGGATTTTTGAAAATCAAATCACAGAGGTGGTAATATTTCATTTAAATGAAAAATCAGTTATTTAACTACCACTTAGTGGTTTCACTATTCATCAAAAATTGAAGTTTTTCAAAACAATGCCAAAATTTCACCCTAAGATATAATTGATATTCCGATTTCAAAAATGATGTCTATATTACAAAATTCCAAAAATATAAGTTGCATTAATTTATTTTATAATTAATTCCCGTTGTCACAACAAATAGCGTGTTTTTAAGAAACAATTTATAACAAAAGATTGGCAATTGTTTATGTCCAATTTCAATGTTAAATTAATACTAATGACCACCATTGGATAAAATTTTAAATATATATTCTAATTATACATTAAAACCACTAAATAGTATAATTTATCACTATAAATTATTTTGATTAAAAAAGTTGTTTTTAAGTATTTTTCACTATTCATAAAAATTTAGAAGTTCTCAGAAAAATACCAAAAATTCAACATAGGCTAATTTCGATATTCCGAATCCAAAAATGAAGTCCATTTTGAAATATAAAAATTCTATAATTTTAAAAAGTTGTTATTACTATTCATAACGGCTACTATGATTAGTCGCGGTGTTTTAGAACTCGATGTTGCGTACAATGAAAGTTATTGCATTATTGAATGAGAAGCGTATTGTAGAAGCTCGGGGTGTTACATTCTCCCCTCCTTCAATAAATTGCATCCTCGCAATTTGAAATTTTTCTTGGAAAATAAAAGGTTGAAAATAGAAAATACCTTTGTGGAAAACCCACATCGGAAATAAGATTAATAAAATTTAGCCTTAATAAGAGGGAAAGGGAAATGAAAAAGTCACCACCCAATTAAGATCTTCATTAGGAGAACATTGGTGCAATTAGAGACATATAATTGGAGGAAAAACATAAATATTTGTAGGGAGTGATTGAGGTCATCAATCACAATCAACTGTCAAATTGAGGGCCTCAAAGCCTTCAATCTATGTTGATTTAAAATATCATCAGTTCAACAAGACATAAGGTATTAGGATAACACATTTTTTGTTTTAATATCCCTTTACTAAAGTTTAAGAATTAATTCATTCATTGAATAAGAGATAGGTATATAAATATTTATGCTTGAAAATTAGAGTTTCAACCTTCAACTCATCTTTCACTCAAAAGATAATAGAACTCAAAAATATTATACTTATCCTAATTGTATAAGGTTACAAATGTTAACACATACCATTTAGATTAGTAAAATTATTTTGTAATAACCAGGGACTTCCTGTAGGCTAGTGGTAGGAGATAAAGGCCTCTCGCACTATGATTGTGGGTTCGATTCCTGCAGCTTTGTCCGACGCGACGGGTTATGCCCCACCCTGCAGGTTGTCCTTTTCCTAAAACTATAGTATTATAATATTCAAAAATAATCTTCATAAATTTTTTAACCTTAAAAAATACTATCAAAAGACCAACTTAATCCACTCCAACCTTTATAGTTATCCAAAATACCTCTGTCCAGACTTTCTCTAAAAGGTCTCTTAATTCCAAAATCAATTTATCAGATTCCCCAAACAAAGTAAAGTTTCTCTTATTGTCACATACTAAAAATATAATTACCTTCATCATATTAAAACCATACTGAAATCAACAAGTACTGCAGTACAATCCTTATATATATATCACATTATTCTAATAACCAGAATATAATCCATGAGTCCAAAAGCACCAATACATTAGTTATTCTGCTTCAACTGTAGTAACAGTATAAGATTGTCCTTGATCCCTTGGCCTTTTCCGAGGTAAGCTTCCCTAATTCATAGGACATTCATTTGCATAATGCCCCATTTCCATACAATTGTAGCATTCAACATTGATAGCCTCTTTCTTTCTCTTGCAATCACGTGCCTGGTGACCTTTTTCCCCACATTTATAACAAACTCCCATTCCTTTTAGGCAAGTACCAGGGTGATTCTTCCCACAATTTTCCCATAATAGAAAATCCTTCTTTCCCTTTTTCCCTTTATCTGTCTCTTGTTCCACCGTTCTCCTCTTCCCTTGCTTTACATTGTTGTCATAAGACATAGAAAATTCCTTTTCTGTCTTGATAGCACATGAGACAATATCTTTGTATGTTGAGAATGATTGTGATACTAAAGCTCAATGGAGAAATGGTTTTAACCCATCAAATAAAAAATCAATCTTACCTCTTGGGTTACGTATATAATCTGCAGCATACCTCACTAATCTTGTAAATTTGGCCTCATACTTGGCGACATTCTCATCCTCCTTCTGCCTCAGACTCAGAAATTTCATTTCCATATCCGCTCGATGGTCTCGAGGAAAGTATTTTTCTAGGAAAATCTCTTTGAACTCCCTCCATTCCATATTCGATACGTCATCATCTTCCTTTGTTTTTTGAATCAATGACCACCATTTATCAGCATCTCCAGTGAGGCGGTAAACTTCCATGATAACCTTCTCCCTTTCGCTACTCCCTAAGGCGTGGAATATCTTCTCTAAGGTGTTTATCCATTGCTCAGCTACTAATGGATTTGTACCCCCATTAAATGTTGCTGGTTGTTGCCTCATGAAGAGGTCTAACATTGATCCTCCACATTGTGGATCAGGGTGATCCATACGAGTAAGGTTATTATTCATAACCTGAGTGAGTTGTCCTAGTATGGTAATAAGTTGATCAGCACTAGTTGTATCTCCAGCTCCATAATAATTATCTTGAGCAGGAGGGCAATTCCTGCACGGAGTGCATGCATTGATACGGTTTCCATTCCTTCCACTAGGCACCATTTCTAAACAATGGCATAAACTATATTAGTTTATGAATAAAAATACATAATTCCATACTTGTAAGATAATTAACATAAATTGAACTATTTATGGATATAATCCATAAAAATGTTTTATTTGAGGAAGTATATACTCATAACCCTTCATAGTGGTTTGTAAAGAAAATGAGAATTATCCTAAGCATATCCCCCAGGAGTGTCGTAACCAAGAGTGCAGCAAGGACCGTTGTCGTGCACCAGTTCCCGTTCGATTCTAGCTCAAAGCAGTGTTTTCGGGTTTTACCCCTAGGTACATCTGTGCTAGAGCCGCCTCTACCTGCTCGTATCCAGACAGGGATATATTTCTCGGAAAACTCACAACATCTCTACAATACCAAAATTCTAGGAAGTTCTTCTATACTAATCCTCAAAGTCTATCTTCGGGCTATGTGCTCTAATCAGAGTTTATCTAAATCTAGCTTCCAAGGTTAGTACTAAACTGCCTATGATACCAAATGTAACGCCCCAACCCCAACTACCCAGAGTCGGTGCATTACTTCGTAACATTGGCATGATCACAAAAGATCAAGTCTCAAAAGGCCGATTAGTTTAGTAGCCATGGAAACACTAGATACATTCATAAATGTTACATTACATCATAAAATGAAAAACTACAATAACAAATTCTTCATAGTCCACACTCATACCCTCTTATGACTATCCCTGCAGGTCATTCATAAAATACTTCTTCACATCCTGGAAAATATTAAAACATTGAAAGGGGTGAACTCAGATGCTCAGTAAGGATAACAATATTGCGGAAGCTTTCATAAATAAACATAAAAATTTAAGGAAATGTATAACTAAAACAAAAGCCTTTTAAACATGAACATCAACATAATATGGAAAAAGTAAAATGAGATAATGCCATTCACTTCTTCACATAGATATTCTACTGGTCGAATAATCACATGCAATATCAATAACCACTTTCATAATGAGGGAATGTATAATGCCAGACATTCTGAAACATTTTTTCAAGGCCTCGGCCAAGACGTCTAAAATGATTAAGGCCTCGGCCAATACCATAAATCAAATTGGGAAAGGACCTCAGCCAATTCCACGTCTAGTTGTCTCATGAGACCTACCGATGCATCGAGGAGCTATAGCGGGCTCCACCCGTCACTTATTAAGTCCAATACATTCCTCATATGAATAGGTTTAAACATATCATAAACCATAACATAATCGCATCACATAAAACATGCATAAAGGAAACATAAAATTTCCACATTTCAATCACAAGATATCAATACAACACATTGATATAATAAAAACGCCTTCAAAACCATTTTCAATACCTTAATAAAAGAAAGTTAAAACTTTGTATTTATTTTTCATTAAAAAAATGATGGCTTGTAGAGGAAGCCGAAACTCAAATAATGGTCACGGTGGCGGAGAATTCGTTGTTTCCGCATAAGTACGGAAAGAAAAACATTCCCTTTTTTCGTTTAGAAAAACGCTTCGTATAAAAAAGATTCCTTTTGAATAAACGTAAAAGTCAAAAGGGGTTTATACACCGTATAAAAGAAAGTTGTGTATAAAACCAAATATGCCTCAATGAAAGGGGATTGAGATGAAGTCCTTAAAAAGATCATTTTTTTAAATAAAGTACATCTATAATGTGTATTCACTATAAGTACACATAAATAATGTAAAAATACAAGATATGACATAATAATATCATGACATAATTTGAAAGTAAGAGATTAACCCAAAGAATAGAAATTGGGTTAAGAAGTTCCCTTACCCCGTGTCTGACTTGACTCAACCGTTCTTTAACCTCCTGAATAATAAACTAGAGTTAATATATACCTTATTAAAAACCATTTTCAATTTCATTATCCTTTTTATATCACTTATTACAATGATATGAACATTATGTAATTATTTAAGTTAATAACGGTCGTTTTGTCGATCTTTGGTACTTGCGTCAACAATAAACTTATTATAATTACAAGTTGTTTATGTGGTAGAATATACATTATCTCCATAATTATATTCATGATTTAGATGTCATATATATCATATATATCCAGTATATACATTCATTTATAATATTACGTAACATTTAGAGGTAAGAAATGACATGCACCGTTCATGGAGACGGTAAGCCGTACATACGCATGAACGCTACTTTCATTTCTATTTCGTATTTAATGGAATGAAATCATAATGATATAAATGTGTAATATAATTCCAGTATAATATACTGTATAATACCATTTACTCCATCCTTTATACATCCCACATATGGCATTAACGATTCAAATCACTTTGAGGGGGCGGTAGTCCGCAATTCCTAAAATGAAATTATCACGTTTACCCATAATGGAAATCATAAAGTATGCCATAAATGAGAAATACAGAAGCATAAGTAAAACATAAACATATTATATATCATATATAAATATAGTGACATCTTAATGGCCACCTTTGAAGGTGTTATATGTGTGTTGAACAATCATCATTTCGTGAGGCAGAAATTCGCCATCCACAGAAACTGTATGTTCTTTAACCATTAGATGTAGGTGTGTGTAATTGTAGCTCGAATACTTATTATAACAATATCCTATTATATTTAGGATACTGTTTTTGTTACAAAAGAAATGAATAAAAAGATTTTAGGGGGTTTTAGAAGAAAAAATAAACAAAACAACATTAGAGAAGACATTACCTCAAAATCCGGTAACTCTTTTTGATTTGAGCCAAAGGCTTCCTTGGGAAGAGTTCTGCCCAAAGTGAGGCTTTTAGGAGTAAGAGGGGGAAGTTGGAAGAGTATTTGGGCAGAGGTTGGCAGAGCCAAATGGCTTGAAAGTTTTAATGAGGTGGTATAGGTGGGGGCCTTTTATAAGAGGAGAGGAGGGGCACTCTTGGAAAGTAAGGAAATTTTACATTATTATACAATGCTTTTCGGATTCTAAAGGTCCCAAACTTATATAATTCGTGGATAAGGTGATAAGGGTTCTAAATCTACCCATCCAATAGTCTTTGGAAAAGTGTAATCCTTGGATTGTACATTATCTTTTCATTTTATTAAAATCGTTAAATAATGAGGACATCGGTGCATCATAATGATGTCATAAATAATTTAATTTATTTAATGTCTAAAAATTATAAAAAAATACTATGATGTAGGAAATCTTTTTATCTTTCCAATTACTATTTATAGTCAAAAATATGACATGTATAACCCCATGTAAAAATTGTTTTAGTAAAACATTTCATGTTTGTGTCATTTTTTACTTTAACATTAAATAAAAGGTATTTATGTCCTTTTCCAACTAAAGTGTCTCCATGGGGTCCCAAAGTTGACCCATGGATTTTATTGGTCTGCCATGGCACATCCAATGAGGTTAGGACATGTTTCAAGCTCATTTCATATTATTAAAACTTTATTTTTACCTTAAACTACACTAATTACCTCTAATCGCGATTAAGAACTTAAAAGTTACTATTAACCAAAAATTATATTAATCTCATTGAACCACATTTTACTTATTAATGACAACCATGTATGTCGGATTTTTGAAAATCAAATCACAGAGGTGGTAATATTTCATTTAAACGAAAAATCAGTTATTTTACTACCACTTGTGGTTTCACGATTCATCAAAAATTGAAGTTTTTCAGAACAATGCCAAAATTTCACCCTAAGCTATAATTGATATTCCGATTTCAAAAATGATGTCTATATTAAAAAATTCCAAAAATATAAGTTTCATTAATTTATTTTATAATTAATTCCCGCTGTCACAACAAATAGCGTGTTTTTAAGAAACAATTTATAACAAAAGATTGGCAATTGTTTATGTCCAATTTCAATGTTAAATTAATCCTAATGACCACCATTGGATAAAATGGTAAAAATATATTCTAATTATACTTTAAAACCACTAAATAGTATAATTTATCACTATAAATTATTTTTATTAAAAAAGTTGTTTTTACGTATTTTTCACTATTCATAAAAAATTAGAAGTTCTCAGAAAAATACCAAAAATTCAACAAAGGCTAATTTCGATATTCCGAATCCAAAAATGAAGTCCATTTTGAAATATAAAATTTCTATAATTTTAAAAAGTGGTTATTACTATTCATAACGGCTACTATGATTAGTCGCGTTGTTTTAGAACTCGAAGTTGCATACAATGCAAGCTATTGCATTATTGAATGAGAAGCGTATTGTGGAAGCTCGGGGTGTTACACATTATCTCTCCTTCAACTTGAGGAAAGAAGGGTTTGGCAATCATCTATCCCTTCCCCCATCTTGGTGAAGGCGGGTCATGATAGAATGGTATCAGAGGTGATGGTTGGGAGATTATATGAAGATCGGGGTTAGGCCCAGTGAGGATTTCATGAGATGGTATGGAAACAGTTTTAGGAAATCATGGTGCGTGAAATAAGTCAGGGAAGATCGAATAGGACACGGGATTTTAGGGCCCCTCATGATCCGATGCAAGGAATCCAGTCCTATCGAAAGACCAAGTGAGGCTACACTGATTGCAGGGTAGAGACCCTAGGAAAGGTAATTGAATCATAATGACTTGTGTTCTTTTCTATCTTAAGTATTTTTGGGATTTTAAAATAAATAAAATTAAAAAAAAAATTAAAATCAATATTCTACACTACTCTGGTTTAGGAATTCCTTGTTTACCTTGCAACTATGGCACCCGGACGATGACCACGAGTAGTGCGGGTGATCGAAGCCGAGGCGGCTGATTTGGCCGTTCAATGGAGTTCTAATCAAGAGGAGGATGATGACCAGTGGCAGAGGATGCTTTGTGTCTTTCAGTGGCAGACCCTTGGGCAGTACGAGGGTAGCGTCTCGGACATGGAGACAGAGAGCTAAATAAAGGATCTAGTGACAGTTTCAGCTTGATCCAGCATTCGACAGAGTACTGGGTTCCTCTGGATGGAAGCTGTATGCGGGGAGATGTGTGTCAGTGGTGGATTATCTCTCTTGGGGAGAAGGGGGGATGAGTTTTTATGGACTGACTTTGAGAGGGAGTTCCAGGAAAAATTCTTCTCTTCCATGATGAAGGCTAAGAAGAGGAAAGAGATCATCTCCCTTCAGTATGAGAATATGTCAGTGAGGGAGCTAGGAAGCAAGATCAAAGATCTATTTTCTATTTATCAGGATCTTTTTCTGGATGAGGAGTCTCATGCGAGACGTTTAGAGGAGGCACTATGGATTTCTCTTTAGTCTGTTGTTACTCCCTTCACTCTACTGGCATAGTTAGAGGTTCAAAATATGGTCAAAATGGTGGAGCTAATGCACACTTTAGGAGGTGTTCCATGATAGGGGATCCAGTTGGTCTCGTAAAATGGTAAGGTCGTCAGTAGCAGGACTCCAGCATCAGGGCCTTATAGGTTTCGACCAATGGAGAGCAGGCCCCAGCAGTTCTAGTTTTGATCTCCCAGTCCTCATCCCTTATATGCAGGACAAGGACCAAGATGATTCATCTGTGGTAGTTTTGGGATCCTTTGTAATCATTGGCTTGAGTGATTACAGTATAGTGGGGGTATACAGGTTTAGTGCCCACCTCAACAGTAGTAGTTTCCAGCCAGGCCCTTTCAGTAGTAGCAACAGAGACAGCGAGATACCGCCCCTATGAGAGCATACGTTTTAGGAGGAGGCCAACCTTAGGGAGCTCCTCAGGTTTCTCTACCAGGGTGTGATCGGGGAGGCGGTCGAAAACTAAGGGGATGAGGATCTGGGCATGGGTAGTTTCATGCCACAGAGGCAGCAGTTCCAGTAGGGACAGAGGTCATTCGAGTGACGATCGGCTTGTTTAGCACTCTTGAATGTGCCTTGTTTGATTCAGGATCTTCACACCCCTTTTTTGAACCCATTCTAGCCCATGCTCTGGTTCTAGATGGAAAGAGACTTCCTGTACCCCTAGTTTTGAATATGCAAGTCGGAGGTCAGACCATCTTTTCTCATTTTTTTCGGGGATGTAGAATGATGTTGGGACCACATCAGTCTAGTTGAGACCTCCTTTTGCTACAAATGTCGCCATATGATGTCATTCTAGGTATCGACTGGTTGTTCTCTATATGTTCCACTATGGACTGCTTCTAGAGAAGGATTGTGTTTTTAGATATTGGTGGTCAGCGTGTTACTTCCATCAGTGGGTGGGGTTTCCAGGAAGGCAGTCAGGGAATGGAGCCCCTTCATTCTTTGTTAGCTGAGCTATCAATGGAATCGACTAAATCAAGGATGGTGTAACTACAGGGGATCTTTAGTGAGTTCATGGACTTCTTCCCTGAAGATTTGGTGACTCTACCCTAATGACGTGATGTTGAGTTTGGAATAGACTTGCATCCCAGTGCCCATACAATTTTGATGGCCCCCTATCAGATGGCGCCTTTTTATTTGTGGGAGTAACGGATTCAGATTGACAATCTGATGAGAAAAGGTTTTTTAGACCGAGTGTGTCACCATAGGGTGCTCCGGTCTTGTTCTTGAAGAAGGCAGATGGTGGTCCTAGGCTGTGTATAGACTTCTAGAGGCTGAACTAAGTGACGGGCAAGAATCCCTACCCCCTCACGGGGATCGAATACTTTTTTGTTCAGTTGAAGGGGGTAGGAGAGTTCTTCAATATCTACATGAGGCTAGGATACCACCAGTTGAGGTTGAAGGAGGGCGAAATCTCTAACACCACCTTCAGGTGTAGATATGGGACCTTTGAGTTCGTGGTCAGGTCATTCGGTGTTACGAATGCACCAACCATGTTCAGGATACTCATCAAATCTCTCTTCTAGGAATATCTAGACTAGTTCATAGTTATGTCTATTAATGACATCCTAATCTACTCAAGATCTGAGGAGGATCACACTGAGCATCTGAGAAAGGTTTTAGACGTCCTCTGATAGCACTGGTTCTACATGAAGTTATCCAAGTGCATCTTTTGGACCCGAGAGGTGCACTTCCTAGGACACATGGTGTCCGATCAGGGGATAGAAGTGGACTCATTGACGATCGAATCAGTCGTTTCTTGGGCCATACCCAAGAACATAGGAGAGATTTGTAGTTTCCTGTGTCTAGCAGGTTACTACTGGAGATTCATTCCCATTCTCTCCCGATTTGTAGCACCATTGTGAACCTTGACCAAGAAAGACCAGGATTTTGTATGGAGCGAGCAGTGCCATGTAGCTTTTAGTTATATGAAGGGGAAGTTGGTTAGTGCCCAATATATAAGGTTTCTAGAGGAAGGGGTGATGTTTGTGGTGTTCTGTGATGCTTTAGACCATGGCTTGGGTGTGTTCTGATGCAACAGAATTGGGTGACCTCTTATGGGTCTAGGAAGTTACATCTCCTTGAGCGCAACTATGCCACCCACAGTCTAGATCTTGCACTGGTCGTGTTCGCAATAAAGTTGTGGTGGAATTACCTCATTGGGGAGTGCTTCATGGTCTTCACGGATCAAAAAATCTTGAGTTATATCTTCTCCTAGTGGGACCTGAACATTATGTGGTGAAGGTGGATGGAGTTGTTTTAGGACTTCGACATAGAAATATCTTAAACCCCGGGAATGTGGAATGTGGTGGTCGATGCCTTGAGTAGGAAGTCACAGAGGGATGTGGATCGAGAATCACCAGATTCTTGGAATGTGATAGAAGAGTTGGCCGCCCTACACCTGGATGCAAGGGTGGAGGATGGAAGAGGTTGTCTATTCCAGATGAAAGTGCAGTCGTCTCTATTGCAGCAGGTGGAGGATTCATAGTGGGGGGACTTAGTGGCTGAAGTGATGTGCGATCGTGTTAGTCAGGGTTATGCTCTGGGAGGATGGTCAGAAGATGGGTAGAATCGAATGATGTTTTATGGAAATTTGTTCGTCCTGGTGGAAATGTGCAAGATTGTTCTTGGTGAGTTCCACAAATCACTCCTAGATGTACACCCAGGTGTTTCTAAGATTTTTTGGGGTTAAGGGGTCAGTTTTAGTGGCTCAGGGTGAAGAAGACTGTGGAAAAGTTTGTGATGAAGTTCCTCGTGTGTTAGTAGGTTAAAGTTGAACACCGCATCTGAGGGGGTCTGTTACAACCTTGAAATGTCCCCGATTGGAAGTGATATAATGTCTCGATGGATTTAGTCACAGAAAAACCCAGGGTTTAGGGAGGCTACATTTCTATCTAGGTAGTGGTGGACCATCTTACAAAATCATCTCACTTCCTCGTAATAAAGGAGTCGAGTACAGTGGATTCCATAACACATAGGTATGTGGATGAGGTGGTGTGTTTTTATGGAGTTCTGAAGTCCATAGTCTCTGATATAGATACCCGATTTACCTCATGGGTCTGGAAAGGATTGAAACATGATTTTTGCACCCAGTTATGCCTCAACACTGCTTTCCACCCCCAGACATATGGGCAGATAGAGCGCACCATCGAGACATTGGAGGATATTCTACGGGCATGTGTTTTGGACTTTGTGGGATAATGGGTATGACACTTTCTCTAGTATAGTTTACCTTCAACAGTATCTATCACTCTACCATTGGAATGTCTCTATGTGAAGCCCTGTATGGGAGGTCGTATTTCTCACACATATGCTAGGTAGAAGTCAGGGAAATAGGTGTTCTTGGCTCGGGGGTGGTGAAGAACACCACAGAGATGGTTCATCTTATCCGAGAGAGGATGAAGATGGCTCAGGACCCGAAAAAGTCATATTTCGATCATAATAGGAGACCCACAGAGTTCTAGTTAGGGGACCATGTGTTCTTGAAGGTCTCCCCTCAGTGTGGGAAATGGAGGTTCGACAAGGGGATTAAGCTTTCTCCATGGTTTTTTGGGCCCTTCTAGGTGTTGTGGCGAGTTAGAGAAGTGGCTTATCAACCAGTGCTACTACTACCACTACACAGGGTGCACAACGTCTTCCTTGTGTCTCATCTCTGTCTTTATCTACTTGATGACTCACAAGACCTCGACTGAGGTGAGCTGGATATTGAGGATGACGCGAACTTTGTAGAGTGACTAGTGAAATTCGAGGATCGTGTGGATAAGGTACATCAGGGATGAACCATTCCATTGTTTTGTGTGTTATGGAGTCATGGTGTCCTTGAGTAGAGTACCTAGGAATGGGAGGCCCATGGGCGCGCCCGGTACCCAGAGATGTTTTGAGTTTTTCTTGGTTTTGATCATACTTGATTGTGATGTAGTGCATGACCTGTTTAACTATGAAATGTGTTGTTTTACTTGTTGTCTAATTGTGTGTGAAGAGTCCTCACTATGGGGAAGGTAAGAACTGATCCCTAATTGAGATGCATTAAAGTGGATGTGGTTGAATCTGTTCGGGTGAGTTAGTGCCCCCCCAAAGTGGATAGTATCATGACATGGAGGAAGGGACTCCCTAATCCATATGACTAGATAGTATGACCTTTACATGCTTTTGTGTTTTCTTGAGGGATAGAAGCAGTAGTGTATCCGTGATTGTTCCGGATATATAAGAGGAATAGTTGAACCTAAATATTGAGTTTGTTCTTATAACGACCCATACTTTACATACATTATTATTACATCAGAATTGAAGCACATTTATTACAACATATAACAAAACCCTGAAAGGACCGTATAGGTATAGTGTCTTTAGAAACTGGAAAACATAAACAACTGGTTCATAAATTATCTACACTATATCCCTTTTATTTTATCATATCTAGAGTCCCTTTTGAAATATCTTACTTAATATCCTTCTTCCTGACCTGGGGAAAAGAAAACATACAAAAGGGTGAGCTCAAATGCTCAGTAAGGGTAAACAAAAGAAATATCAATCAGATCATATTCATAAGCACATATCATTTTGGAAATCTTATCCTGAAAAAGAGATCATAATTTCATAACATGGGATAAATCATAGTAGTGAAATGTAATCCAAATAATCATGACATAAAACATGAAACTTTGTGTCATGCACACATAATAATAGATAATCATTTCATTGTAGTCAAGACTCATTTCCAAGACTATCTTAGTAGACAAAGTTCATTTCTGAACCGAGAACACTCCTCGTTTCAGTCCTGTATCACTGAACCAGATTAACCTGTCATTCCAGCCATGTCTATCTCATGAGATATAAATCTTTACCCAATGCATTGGAAGGAGATAAAGGTCCCACCCATCTCATAATGAAACCATTCTTATGTGTTCCACAAAATCCTAAATCATACATCATAGCATAACACATGTAAAAAAAATGGGAATCTTAAACATCATGACATCATAACATAATCTATATAAGAAAAAAGGACATCATAAATATAATTCCATCATAACAAAATAAAATCAATGTAAAAAATATGGATAGAAATAAAACCCTATATTATTTTAGATGGAAGATAATTTTGATAAAACACTTGAACTCCATTCTTGAGGAAAATATCCTTTCTACTTCAAAAACATTTTTCCTTTCCTAGCATGTCATAAAATTTTAAACTAAAAGAAGTTGATTACAAATAAACATGAAAACTTATAAAGGAAGCTTCATGGAAATAATGTTTTAAAATCCATCCAGGCTGTATAAGTTAAAAAAAACATTTTTCTCGTACTTTGGTCAGAAAAGTCAAAAAGTACCTCGTACGAAAAACGACAAAAGATTCCTATCATATCTTTTACTAAAAACTCACTGAATGGTAAAATTGGATTTAAAAAAATTTAGTAGGATTTAAATAATATTACATATTGAGGAAACATTGATTTGGATGATAAATATTCCCCAGTAAATTCTGATATATATAAATAATCTCGGATAAAAATGAGGTTGCGAGATTTTCCTTTACCTTAGGTCTGATTTGCTTCGTATGTGTCCGAAACTCCTGTATAATGATTTAAATAATGTTATAATCATATTCCAGAATCTTACTCATTGTTATAATATCATATATGGTCATATTCTTAGCATCTTATTAGTAATATTTCATTGTAACTTGATATTCCGGTGTTTATTGATTTTTTTTGTTCTTATGCGTGTTTGGTCGAATAAATTCTTATTCTTCTTTTTAGGTTATAGATACATCATTTTTATAAGGGTATTAGTGTAATAAATATCATATTTATTCATTCAATTTATTTATATAATCATTATTTAATGAAGATCATGTAGAACGAGTCGCATCACATCATGGAGACGGTAGGTCGTACGTACACACGAGCGATGATATCGTTCTCATGATCGTGGAATTATATTGAAGTGTATGTATACTATTTAATAATCAATATAACTTTAAAATAATCATATATAGTTATTCTTTACACCATTATACCCATCCAATTAAGGTGGTGGTGGAAAATAGATTACACCACGGCGTGGAGACGGTATTCCGTACGTACGCACGCGCGGTGATTTCGTTTTCCGTAGGATAGATAGAAGTTGAAATAGGTTTGTTTCATATTTATAATAACATATCAGTATATTAGTGATACTGATGTTATTACTTCATAATGAAACAACTAAAGAAGAAGAAGAAATAAAGTTGAAAGAATCGGTAATAGACATTACCTCTTCTTTGAAGCGCCTCTTCTTAACCTTCTCTTAGGGCACTAAATATGGTCTTTAAAGAATACCAGGACCTCTAGGATGTTTCTTGGGAAGTGTAGAAGAGAAATGGTCAGGTTTGGGCCGATCTTGAAGGCTCAAAGTGGTGTGAGGAGGAGAGGGACGAGGTGCCCTTTTATAAGGGAGGGGAGGGGCACCTTAGGAAAAAGATACAATATTATTATATTATAAAGTCATATTCAGTTTTTAATAGCTCCAAATTTATTTATTTCAAAGATAAGGTGGGGATGGGCCGAAATCCTCTCAACCAATAGATTTTAGACAAGTTTAGGTTAATATTTTAACCTTATCATTTTGATTTAACTCTAAGTTAAATAATTTAACTTTTACCGTGTCTTCTTTTTTTCTTACATTATATGGTTAATAAACATACTATAACGAGCCAAACGAACACCAAGTTGTTAATTATTAATATATAAAACCTTATATAAGTCATTTTGAATATCCTTAGATTCTTATGAATAAAATAACAATTAATAATATAATATATGTTTTAAAAACTATTTTATGTCAATTTTGACACTATTTGGTAATTGATTTTTGTGAAAATAATAACAGCATGATTAGTTCAAAAAAGGTTAATTAAATCAATAATAACATGTCATATTTACCTAAAAATTTATTGGAATTCATAAAAAGTCTCAAATTACATTTAGTTTGGTATTTATAACATCAATTATGTTAATATTTAATTAAAAAGATAATTACTGCATCATCATAGTGTCATAAGTAAATTAAGTAATTTAATGTCTAAAAATTATAAATTAAATACCATTATGTAGGAAATAGTTTATATTTCTAATTAATATTTATAGTCGAATATATCTTATGTATAGCCCTGTATTAAAAATGATTTAGTTATTAAACTTTTATTTTAACTATTTTAACCCTTTTTTAAATAAATTAATAATAAATGTCCTGATCTAATCCAAGTGGACCGAAATGGTCATATTTTATTCCTAAGGTTTTTTTTGGTCTAATTACACATATTCAATAGAATTAGGACATGTGTTAGGGTAATAATAATATCATTTTTACCCTTAATTACCCTATTTATTCTTAACCATGGTAAATAAAAGTAATAAGTTACTATTCATCAAAAATTATTTTCATCTCATTGAACCACATTTTAGTCCTTGATATAAACTGTTTGTCTCAGATTTTCAAAATTCCTCTCACAGAAGTGGAAAAATTAAGTTTTATATAAATTTTCAAACTTTCCTAGAAGGTGGGTAAAAGACGGTGAAAAGTTCAATAAAATTTTTATACATCTAAAATTATTATAAAGTGACTCCAACGAATTACATTGAAAATATATAGGTATTATGAATCAATTTTGACATAAAATAAATTTAAATAAAATAAATAATTATTTAAATAAAAAGTCGGTTTTTAAATAGTAACCGAGTTTTTTCACTATTCATAAAAAATTTAAAGTTTTCAGAAAAATAACAAAATTTCACCATAGGCTAATTTCTATATTTCGAATCCAAAAATGAAGTCCATTTTGAAATATAAAATTTATAAAATTTAAAAAAGTTGGTATTACTATTCATAACGGCTGGTTTTAATAATATTTTAATAGCATATCATTGTTTAGTAAAACTTAGTATTGCGTACAATGCAAGCTATCAAGGATTGCCACGACTACGTGTAATGAAAGCCAAGCTAGTGTTGTGTGTAGTGAAATATTCCTTTGATGATGTATATAACATAAAAACTAGATATTTCTCATAAAATTTCGGGTGTTACATTCAACCCCCCTTAAAATGAATTTCGCCCTCGAAATTCATCACTTTGTAACAAATAGATGAGGATACCTCTCCCTAATCATATCATCAAGCTCCCATGTAGCTTCTTCAAATTGGTGGTTCCTCAATAAAACATTCACCAATCGAGTGGTCTTATTCCGTAGGACTTTTTCGCTACGATCCAGAATCTCTATTGGTTGTTCTTCATAAAAAAGATCTTGCCCCAGTGGTACAACTTCTGAGATGAGTACATGTGAAGGATCAGGTATGTACTTTCTGAAGAGAGATACATGTAACACATCATGAACTTGAGAGAGATTCGGTGGAAGCGCAAATCGGTAAGCTACCTTCCCAACACGATCCAGTATTTCGAAAGGACCGATATACCTAGGGCTTGGCTTTCCCTTCTTTCCAAGTCTTATTACTCTTTTCCAAGGAGATATTAGTAAGAACACTTTATCACCCACTTCAAACTCTAGGTCTTTTCTTCGGTTATCGGCATAACTTTTTTGTCGACTCTGAGCTACTATTATGTGTTGTTGAATAGATCAGACTTTTTCTTCCATCTCATCAACAAGATCAGGTCCTAATATCTTTCTTTCCCCAACTTCATCCCAGAAAGTTGGAGTCCTGCGTTTCTTTCCATAGATAGCTTCATAAGGAGCCATATGAATACTGGAGTGAAAGCAATTATTATAAGAAAATTACACCAAAGGTAGATGTTGATCCCAACAACCTTTGAAATCCATAGAGCAAGCTCTTAACATATCTTCTAGAGTTTGAATTGTTCTCTCAGACTGATCGTCTGTCTGAGGATGATAAGCACTGCCGAAACTCAACTCTGTATCTAGAGTATGTTGAATACTTTTCCAGAACATTGAGATAAATCTCAGATCCCGATCAGATATAATGGAAATTGGTACTCCATGCAATCTTACCACTTCCTTTACATATATCCTGGCAAGCTGATCCAGAGAGAAATCCTCTCAAATTGCAATGAAGTGTGTCGATTTGTAAGACGATCAACTATGACCCAGACATAATTTTTTCCTTTGAATGTTTTAGGATGTCCGGTGACAAAGTCCATAGTGATGTTTTCCCATTTAAACTTGGGAATGGGTAATGGTTGTAATATCTCTTTAGACTTCTGTCCCTCAGCTTTAACTTGCTGACAAACCAAGCATCGAGAGACATATTCAGCAACATCTCTTTTCATGCCATCCCACCAGAAGTACTCTTTCAGGTCCCTATAAATCTTCGTGCTTCCAAGATTAATAGAGAATGAAGAACTATGACCATCATCCAGTAGCTCCTTCTTTAATTTCGGGATGGGAGGAACACAAACCCGAATTCTGAACATTATTATCCCATCATAATCAAGGTTGAATTCAGGAACATTTCTCACCTTCTTTTGTAACTCTACATCTTCTTTCTGTTCCTCTTTAATCTTCACATGTATAGATGGTTGAACATTTATTTGATAAAGATAATATCTTTCCCCTTCCATTATAATTCCAGGATCCATCCTTTGAAAATCCATAAATATTGGTTCTTTTGTGATCCTCATCATGGATAAACTATCATTGTCTTGTCGACTTAATGTCTCTCCCACCTTGTTTTCTTTCCTAGGGTGGTAATTAATTGAGCAGTTGTAATCCTTAATAAACTCCAACCATCTACTTTGGCACATATTCACCTCCTTTTGTGTGAAAATACACTTTAATCTTTTATGATCAGTATAAATATCACACCTTTCACCATAAAGATAATGCCTCCAAATCATTAATGCAATTATTACCGTAGCTAACTTTAAATCATGAGGTGGATAATTTTGCTCATGAATTTTTAACTGTCGTGAGGCATAATCTATCACCATATGATTTTGCATGAGAACGCACCCCGACCCCATCTTGGATGCATCACTGTAGATCGCAAACCTTTATCTACTATAAGGCAGTGTGAGCATAGGTGCACTGGATAACCTTCTTTTCAACTCCATGAAATTATCTTCAAATTCATCCGTCCACACGAACATAACTCCTTTTCGAGTCAACCTGGTGAGTGGATTAGATAATCATGAAAAATATTTCACAAAACGTCGATAATATCCAGCCAAACCAAGAAAACATCGGATCTCAGTTACAGTTGTTGGTCTCGACCATCTTTTGATAACCTCTGTTTTTGCTGGATCCATATATATCCCCTCTTTTGAGATTATGTGACCCAAAAATGAAACTTTTTGAAGACAAAATTCACACTTGGTAAATTTGGCATAAATATTCTATTTTCTCAGGGTCTTTAATACAATTATCAAGTGATCTCCATGTTCTTCCTCTCTCTTTGAATAGAAAAGAATATCATCTATAATTACTACCAAAAACTGATCAAGATAGTCTCTAAAGACTCTATTCATTAGATCCATGATGATAGAATGGGAATTAGTAAGACCAAATGGCATCACTATAAATTCATAGTGTTTATACCTTGTACGGAAATTAGTCTTTGGTATATCATCCCTTCTGACCCTTAATTGATGATACCCTGAATGAAGATCAATCTTGGAAAATTATTGAGCTCCGCGTAGTTAGTCAAATAAGTCATCAATTCATGGGAGAGGATATTTGTTCTTGATAGTGATCTTGTTAAGTTCTCGATAATCAATGCATAGTCTCATTGATCCATCTTTCTTCTTAACAAACAGAACAGGTGCTCCCCAAGGTGATAAACTAGGGTGTATGAATCCCTTATCAAGATTCTCTTGGAGTTTCTTCTTCAATTCCTACAACTCAATTGGGTCCATTCTATAAAGTGTCTTTGAAATAGGCAAAGAACCCGGTACGAGTTCTATGAAAACTCAACTTCATGATTTGGAGGAAGACACGGCAAATCCTCCAGAAAGACATAATAAAATGCTCAAAAAATAGGCATATTCTTAATTGTGATTTTCTCACCAACCATTTGAGATAAATAACTTCATTTAGTGGAATCAAGACCCATAAGATGGAAGAAATTTCCACTGGATGGTTATGTTCATCCTTGCATCGATAGACGATCATAGATTGATCTGGAATATGAAATGTGACTTCCCTTCTTTGGAAATTGATATGAGCTCCATATAAAGAATGCCAATCCACGCCGAGAATCACATAAAATTCCACTATATGAAGGATCAAAAGATTTGCAGGAAGAACTTTCCCACAAACTTCAATCAGAGAAGAATTATAAACTTTTTATGCGACTGTTGTTCCATTAGGGGTTGTCACAGCTAACTCAACATCTAATTGTTGAGGTAATACGACGATACCCTTAAATATTATTCAGAAATAAAAGAGTGGGTGGATCTAGAATCAAATAATAAATTTTCTACTTTATATTGGATGGTATGTGTACCTTTCACCACTTTGTTATCGTACTCCACATCGCTGATAGAAATTGCATGTGACTTTCCTTTGTCATTAGCCTTAAGAGTTTGTTGACGTTGATCATCATCAACAACCATTGTATTAGGGCATTGATTAGTATAATGCCCCATTTCCTTGCACTTGTAACATTAAAGTGTAGGTGGTCCACTCTATGTATCCTTTTCATTGTTCGCATCACTAGGCATATTCTTCCCATCATTACGGCATTCAAATGCCTGATGACCATCCTTTCCACATTTGAAACATTTACTTGTCCCTTTAAGACAACTCCCTCCATGTTTCTTTCCACACTTTGAGAATAAGGGACAACTCATCTTCTTTTTAGTGTGCACTTTATATTTTCCTTTGAATTCAATTTTCATCTTCTTATCAAACCCATATGACTGATGGGTTACTCTAATCTCTATCTCAACTTTGATAGCAGAACCGACGATTTCCTCATAGCTATTGAAGTCCCTTATGGCTAAAGACCTTTGAAGACTTGGTTTTAAGACACTAAAGAATCGATCGATCTTACTCCCAGGTTGGATAATAATACCAGAAGCGTACCTTGAAAGTCTTGTAAAATTTGCTTCGTAGGTACCAACAGATTCATCATCCTTTTAGTTTAGTTCAAGAAACTCCTTCTCCATCTTTGTTCTAGGAATACAAGGGAATTACTTATTGAAAATTAAGTTCATGAACTCGTCCCATTCCATGGACTCAATTTAATCTCTTGGACTCATATTCTTGATAAGATTCCACCATTTATCAGCTTCACCTTCCAAATGATAAAGTGCTAAGAAGACTTTATCATGTTCAGAACATTGAAGAACTGAAAATATATTTTCAGTGGTACTGATCCATTTTTCAGCCACTAATGGATCTGTAGGCCCACTGAATGAGAGTGGATGCTGCCTCATGAAGGATTCAACAGAATGTTTCTCCTTACTTTGCTCATTTTGGACGTCCTTCATGTTTCATAGCTTGAGAATGTTGTGTGAGCATGGCTACAATATTTTTCATTCCATCTCCCATAACGTTTGGTTGCTCAGGGGGACAATCATTTCATTGCCCGTCGCATTCCTCATTAACACGGTTCCTTCGGGTTCCAGCCATTGACTAAAACCAATAATAATAGTATGAGAAACGCTAATTATAATAGGAAAATCACATAATCAAGAATAAAATTTCACACTTAAGGTCTTATCATAGGTTTTTCATGGCCATTTTTAAAACACTATGATTTTGATCTATGCTATGACTTATCCTTAGGGTTCTTACTAAAGCTTTCACATCCTAGTTTCCAAAGGTTGATTATACAATTCCTCTGATACCAACTATAACGACCCATACTTTACATACATTATTATTACTTCAGAATTGAAGAACACTTATTACAACATATAACAAAACCATGAATGGACCGTATAGGTATATTGTCTTTAGAAACTGGGAAACATAAACAACTAGTTCATAAATCATCTACACTGTCTCCCTTTTATTTTATCATATCTAGAGTCCATTTTGGCATATCTTACTGAATATCCTTCTTCCTGTCCTGGGGAAAAAACATTAAAAATGGTTATCTCAAATTCTCAGTAAGGGTAAACAAAATAAATATCAATCACATCATATTAATAAGAACATATCATTTGGAAATATTATCCTACAAAAGAGATCATAATTTCATAACATGGGATAAAACATAGTAGTGAAATGCAATCCCAATAATCATAACATAAAACATGAAACTTTGTGTCATGCACACATAATCATAGAGAATCATTTCCTAGTAGTCAAGACTCATTTTCAAGACTATCCTAGCAGACAAAGTCCATTTCTGAACCGAGATCACTCCTCGTTTCAGTCCTGTATCACTGAACCGGATTAACCTGTCGTTCCAGCCATGTATATCTCATGAGATATAAATCTTTACCCAATGCATTGGAGGGAGATATAGGTCCCACCCATCTCATAATGAACCCATTATTATGTGTGCCCCAAAATCAAAAATCGTACATCATATCATAACCCATGTAATAAAAATGGGAATCTTAAACATCATGCCATCCTAACATAATCCATATAAGATAAAAGGAAATCATAAAAATAATTCCATCATAACAAAATAAAATCAATGTAAAAAATAGGGATAGAAACAGAACCCTATATTATTTTAGAAGGAAAATAATTTTGATAAAACACTTGAACTCCATTCTTGAGGAAAATATCCATTCTACATCAACTTTTTTTTCTTTATTAACATGTCATACAATTTTAAACTAAAAAAAGTTGATGAAAAAAAATCCTGAAAACTTGTAAAGGAAGATTCGTGGAAATAATTTTCTAAAAATCCATTCAGGCCGTATACGTTAAAAAAACATTCTTCTCATACTTTGGTCAGAAAAGTCAAAAAGTACCTCGTACGAAAAACGACAAAAGATTCATTTCATATCTTTTACTAAAAACTCACTGAAGGGTAAAATTGGATTTAAAAAATTGTATTAGGATAGAAATAATATTACATATTGAAGGAACATGGATGTGGATGATAAATATTCACCAGTAAATTCTAATGTATAAACAATCTTGGATAAAAATGAGATTGCGTGATTTTCCCTAACCTTAGGTCCGATTTGCTTCGTACGTGTCCGAACTTCCTGTATAATGATTTAAATAATGTTATTGACCTATTACAGAATCTTACACATTGTTATGATATCATATATTGTCATATTCATAGCTTCTTTTTAGTTATATTTCATTGTTACTTTTTATTCGGGTGTGTTTCCGACGCTTTCGCCGGGGGGCGCGCTCGTCCGTCCGTGGGGGAGGACGCGCGGCGCTTCTGTTGCCCCGCATTCCCGCTTTCCAAAGGCAGGCGGCATTCGCTTCTTATTCAGGGACGTCTTCTCCTTGATTGAAATGGGATGATGGGATATCGGTTCTTCCTCCTGTGGATTCCTCCTCAGAACTCGTCACCTAGTCCGGGTCTCCCTTATAGATTTAATACGTAGTTCGTGAAACTCTTCCCAGTGCCATGTTTCCATGGACGCCGGTTCATTACACTGCTTCTGTCGGGACATTCCAAAGGGTCCAGTCAGGGCAGCAACCTTCAGTCAGGGGAGTAGTCACGTTGAGGCATCAGTAGCGTGTCTGGATGCTGGGGTACCTGGCATGTCTGTCTGTTATCCTTTACCACAAGGCTTCTCGAGGGCGTGGAAGCCCGAGGCATCCCACATCGAGTGCAGGGAATTATATGTCATAGACACATATCTGAGGTTTTCCTCAGCTTCTCGTGCTCAACACAGGGTATGCCGCAAGTTTAATGTCCAGCGGAGACGGATCAACCCAACCAGAGCATTAGCTTGGATAGATCGGATTGAGGGATCCTCCTTGAAGGGATATCGATACCGGGGCCAGCCCATGGGCGACAGTGAAGAAGAGCGTACCGACATGGTCTCACCAGGATAAGACGGTCCAGGAGAGAATCAGAACGGGTGGTAAGTTGATGAATGGAGTGGAAGGAGAGTGAAGTGGGACCATCGCATGGGCGACAGTGAAGTTGGGCTTGAGCCTTGACGAGGCTTCCTACGTATCCCCGTGGCAGGGAATCAAAGTCCGCGTAGTTCGGGATGGTGCCGGTAAACCGACATGAAGCTGGACCTTGGCCCGATGAATGTCGTCGGCGAACCAACGTGAAGGTGGACCTTGGTCCGATGGGCGTCGTCAGCATACCGACGTGAAGGTGGACCTTGGTCCGATGGGCCTCGTCAGCATACCGACGTGAAGGTGGACCTTGGTCCGATGGGAATCGTCAGTGTACCGACGTGAAAGTAGACCCGTGGGTCCACCAATGGTGGGCTTGAACCTTGGGAAGGTTTCCTACGTACCATGCCTTGACATGGATCAAATACCTCGTAGTTCAAATGGGGCTTTGTCGGTGAACCGACGTGAAAGTGGACCTTGGTCCGATGGGTGGTGGGCTTGAACCTTGGGAAGGCTTCCTACGTACCATGCCTTGACATGGATCAAAGACCTCGTAGTTCGGGTTAGTCACAACGGCTTGCCGTCGGACTAGAATTGGGTGTACAGTTTAATGTCATGTGGGACAAAAGGAGGCATGCAGTTTAACGTCATGCTGGACGAGGGCGAAACTCGACGTGAATGAACGACCGAGCAATGTGGCATGAACCTCATGGAGGCTTCCTACGTACCATGCCTTGACATGGATCAAAGACCGCGTAGTTCAAATGGGATGAGTCGCAGCGGCTTGCCACTGGACTGGAATGGGACCCGACGTGAATGGATGCTGGGTGGGCTTGAACCTCGTGGAGGCTTCCTACGTACCACGCCTTGACATGGATCAAGGACCTCGTAATTCATAAGGGATGGGTCGCAACGGCTTACCACTGGACCAGAATGTAGTTTAACATCGTGCTGGACGGGGGTGAGACCCGACGTGAAATGACGGGTGGGCTTGAACCTCGTGGAGGCTTCCTACGTACCATGCCTTGACATGGATTAAAGACCTCGTAGTTCACAGGATGGTTTGTCGGTGAACTGACATGAAAGTAGACCCGGGGGTCCACTATTTGTGGGCTTGAACCTCATGAAGGCTTCCTACGTACCATGCCTTGACATGGATCAAAGTCCTCACAGTTCGGAAGATGGGTTGGGTTGTAATGGCTTACCACTGGACCAGAGTGTAGTTTAACGTCGTGCTAGACGGGGGTGAAACCCGACGTGAAAGACAGGTGGGCTTGAACCTCATAGAGGCTTCCTACATACCATTCCTTGACATGGATCAAAGACCTCGTAGTTCGGATATGGGTTTGGGCCGCAACAGCTTACCATTGGACCGGAGTGTAGTTTAACGTCATGCTGGACGGGTGTGAAACCCGACGTGAAAGACGGGTGGGCTTGAACCTCATAGAGGCTTCCTACATACCATGCCTTGACATGGATCAAAGACCTCGTAGTTCAAGAAATGGGTTTGGGTCGCAACAGCTTACCATTAGACCGGAGTGTAGTTTAACGTCGTGTTGGACAGGGGTGAAACCCGACGTGAAAGACGGGTGGGCTTGAACCTCATAGAGGCTTCCTACGTACCATGCCTTGACATGGATCAAAGACCTCGTAGTTCAAGAAATGGGTTTGCGTCGCAACAGCTTACCATTGGACCGGAGTGTAGTTTAACGTCGTGCTGGACGGGGGTGAAACCCGACGTGAAAGACGGGTGGGCTTGAACCTCATAGAGGCTTCCTACGTACCATGCCTGGACATGGATCAAAGACCTCGTAGTTCAAGAAATGGGTTTGGGTGTCAGGGTCGGTGCTCACTCTAAGCCCGCGTGAGTCATTCTCGGTGTGAGAAACAAGAGGTTATAAGGACCTGACGATCACGTCGCAAAGGGTGCGTCCGTGAGAAGTGAAGAGGGGCTTACGCAATGAGCGGCCCATGGTGTTGGGACTTACTCTAGGATGGAGGCCCACGGCACGACAGAGCGCGGGAAAGATGGACCTTGGTCTGACGATGGGAGGTGCCTCATTCCCTATCATGCCCTCCACTGACCTTGGTAGTGGGGAAGTACGGAGATGCAGAGGTGCAGCCATCCGTTGAGGGGGGTAGGGTCACCCTTCTCTTACGAACATACGCCACTCCGACAAGGAGGATCTCATTCCATGTGAGGAAGAGTTCCATTTCCGTGGAGACGAGTGGTGTAAAAAATGTTCGAGTTGGGGGGACCCTTCGTGAGGGGCACGAGGTCGGGTCACAGTTTAACGTCGTGTGTTGAGGACGTGGTGCTTGGCAGTTTAACGTCCTGCAACTCGGACGAGGTGGGTTCACACCACACCCCTAGGACTTACATAACCGGTACCCTCCGGTCCTTGGGGAAGGGAAGGTACCGGTAAGGCCTTGGTTAAGGGGGGTCGTGGAACAAACCATCGAGGGGTCCACGTTAGCGTGGCTATGCGAAGAAGCAATAGCCGTTAGCGTGCCTATGTGAAGAAGCATTAGGAGAAGCAACGCTACGGGTGGTATTGTCCATGAGACTTTGAAATCACATCGTGCAAACCTGGAGGGCCGCACGGAAAGAGGAATCTCTAAGCAGAGGAGTGTTCTTTTCGAAGTGGAGTGCCTTGTCCTTAGCATGGGGCATATGTGTGAGTGGAAGGTGCTTTTCGAAGTGGAACAGTGTTCGCAGAGTACTGCCTCGCGAGGAAGGGGTGCCTCGCAAAGCAAGACCCTGCGAAGCAGTGTGCTTCGCGATGCATAGTGATCCTGCCTTGGCATAGGGATCACTAGCATGGGTTGGGTGTTTCGCGAAGCATAAACGCTCCGCGGCTGCCCGGGTTCCCTTGGGAATCCCCTTCCTTCGCGAACGCCATTGAGCTTCGTGAAGGGCATCCCTCTCGGAAGAGGGGCTCAAAACGAGACGAAGCAGAGTCGTCTCGCGAAGTAGAAATACCTCGCGGAGCTCATGATTCCCGGGGCAAAGAGTGCTTCACGATTCGGGAGAGGAGAAGCCGAAAGGTCGGATTGTCCGTCTCTGGGACTCAGGGGGAGTCCAGTATTTATAGGGAAGGGGCTCCGCGAAGCAGGGCTCGCGCGCCGCCTCCGGTGCTTCGCGGCGCGCTCGCGAACGTCAACGTCGTCCGCGGAGTATTACCGCCTCTGGTGCTTCGCGGCGGCTCGTGAATGTCAAATGTGTTCGCGGAGCATTACCGCCTCGGGTGCTTCGCGGAGGCTCGTGAATGTCAAATGGGTTCGCGGAGGATGACCGCCTCGGGTGCTTCGCGGCGGCTCGCGAACGTCAAATGTGTTCGCGGAGCATTACCGCCTCGGGTGCTTCGCGGCGGCTCGCGAACGTCAAATGGGTTCATGGAGGATGACCACCTCCGGAGCTTCGCGAGGCCACGAGGGTCGGGGCGCTTCGCGTGGGTGCTTCGCGGCGGGGCTTCGCAGCTGTGCATCGCGAGGCAGTGCGCCAGCTGTCCTTTTCCTTCCTTTCTTTCGGGCCGTATTTTTGGCGCCAACAAATGCCCCCCCTCAGACTTGGAGCCGCGGAGGGCGAAGGGTCGAAGTCTGAGGGAAAATTGCCAAAATTGTCAGTGGTTCGCGATGCAGCATCGCGAAGGGGCCCCGCGCTGCTCGCCGGGGCCGCGGATCCGGACGCGCCGCGATGCTTCGCGTGGGTGAGGTGCGCCTCGATGCTCCGGGGTCGCCACCTATAAATAGGGCATCCGCCCTCTTTTGTCTTCACGTGCCTTCCTTGTTTTTTTGTGCTCTCGACATTGAGAAGCTCCGCGTACTCCGCGACAGCACTCCGCGAATCGAGCTTCGCGGCGAACCGCGTGTCTCCGACTCTGCGTCCGCGCCAAACGAACCTCTACTTGTCGGCCTTGGCCAGACTTCACGGCTTGGTCTCGCGACCGATCTTCACGATCCGGCTTCGCGGTCGAGCTTCGCGGTCGAGCTTCGCGAACTATCCGAAAGAATCCTTTTCTGAGGGCCAGAGTCAAAATGGCCCATCAAGAAGCTGTCTTGGGGGTCCTTGCAGATGCTGCTCGTCGAGATGAGATGGCCAACCGTCCAGGCTTGGGGGAGATGATCCGGAGCCACTCGGACCACACTTCTTTGACGGATCTGCTCTCAGAGGGTCAGAAAGATTATCCGCAGTGCAAGAAACTGCCGTTGTACAGCATCGGGCTGAGGGATGACGTCTTCATCCCTGAGGCGAGTAGGGATGAACCAGCTTGCTGGTTCAGGAGCACACCGTGCCAGCACCAATGGTTCAGGGTGGCTGATGGTCACGCGCGGGAGGACTTCACACCCTTTACCGCTGACTGTCTCTACAACCATGTGAACGACATCGACGGGAAGCCATTGTTGCCGGAGACTTCCCCTCCCCTCTACCGTACAATGCTGAAGGCGGCCTTGCAGTATTCGAAGAAGGGATGGTCCGATGAGTGGGACCTACGCCAGGGCGGCAACTTTACTGATGACTGGGCCTGGTCCTACTTGGTAGGCGCCTCATGTGACGAGTTCGGGGCCGAGTTGAGGAGAGTGGGGTTGTATGAGGCAGCATGGGCCTCCCAATTCCACATTTACCAACCGAAGCAGCTAATGCCAGAGTTGCTGAGCAGATGGTCATCTAGGACCAACACATTTCACCTGCATCACGGGGAGGTGGGCATCAGCCTGTGGGATGTCCACCAGATTTCTGGGGTCCCGATCTTGGGGGCCATGTATGACGAGTTCCTCCCCGTTGCCAGCGCGTGGGGGGATGCGGAGAAAATGCCGCGACTGGCATCGGCGCTGATGGCGCTTGTCCCTGGAGAGGACAAGGAGGCAGTGAGAGACGTCCACTTCAGGAGGTGGTTCAAATGCTTCCTGAATTTCCCAGAGAATCGAGAGTTCCCTCCAAGGCCTCAAACTTGTCCAAGGGCGGCCCAACGGGGCAAAGGGCACTCGTATTGGCGGGTCTTGGAGGACAGCCAATGGAAAACTTGGGGTTTCAGTGTCAGCACTGAACAACAGCCGATAGTCAGGCTGGCGGCGTTCATCGCGGCTCTCATCTATGGTTGGATCCTACCGGTGAGACATACAAGCATAAGGGTACGACCCAGCTCGTTTATCATGACGTCGATGTTGGCCATGGGGCAGCGGATCAACCTGGGGATCCCGATGCTCACCAAATTGTACAGAATGCTGCGGCATATTAGCGAGGGCAAGAAGCCGCCAAGGATATGCGGGCCCTTCCACCTCCTGTATGGGTGGATCGCAGCGCATATCAGGGGGATTTACGAATATCCAAACCCCATTTCGCCGCCAGGATCAAACTTTCGCCCCTCCATCCTGAACGCGGTCGGGAGCTTCCCGTTCAAACTGGCCGTTCCGATGGTGCTGAATAGGGTGTGGAGGGCGGACGAGTTCAATATTCATCCCTTCCCATTGCCGACGGGGATGCTTACTGATGACGGACGGGGAACGGAAGAACATCGGGCTTACCTCCTGGCCTTCCGAGGTGGAGTTTTGGTGGCACGAATAGATCGTGATCCGCTCTGTGAACCGTACACTCCGTATCGGTTTGCGAGGCAGTTTCGGTGCCTCCAGCGGCTGACCCCGCAGGTATACTGGGAGGTGCGTCACGAGGAGCACCCGTGTGTGATGAGGCAGCTGTGGCTCATGTTCACACGTGAATATGGAAAGATGCGGATTGCATTGCCTCCATCCACCGCCGCCTTCGGACTATTGAAGGAGTACGCCATTAGTTGGGAGGTCGCTTATCCGGGGGAGATGCTGAAGCAACCAACGATCCGGGTTGGTGACGGTGGGCCTCCTCTATCTCGAGGTCGGGGTCGGAGGGCAGCTAGAGCCGCTCGCGGTAGCGGGGCTGCCATGGCGGCGAGACCCACACCAGCCGAGGGTGTGGCAGCAGCGGTGGATCCGGTGATTCTGGGAGAGCAGGGTCATCCGGAGGGGCGGCCACCGAGGGGATTCCGTAGGATATCCACTCAGGCTCTGGGGAAGCGCCTGTGTCACATTGACATGGAAGAGGATGCCGTCTTCCCAGAAGCTTGGGACATTTGGGATGTCAACCGACAATTCCTCAGCCCATCTGAGATATGGGCCCACCTGAATCGCCTCGGGATAGAATTACCGGGTATAGGCCTAGTTCGGGCTGGATTCATGGCGTCTCCGGCGAAGGCAGAACAGTACCTGGAAGAGCTGGAGGATTACGTCCACTCCAGTGGTGTCCCTCGCCCAATGGCAGACCGGGTGAGGGTACTGTTGAATCAGACGGTCCCCCCACAGTTATCAGCTGCCGATCTGAGGGAGCGCTTCCCCTTGCCAGAGGAATCAGAGGACTCCTCTCGGGAGGATGAGGCTGGAGGAGGGAGCCCGCTGGAGGAGGGCGAGGTCGGAGACCGAGGCTCAGAATCCGACGATTTCGCGGAGGCTCTCGAGGTAGCATTTCGAACTGCTATCCTTACGATCTGTTCTTGGATCCCTATGGACTTCTCACCAATGTTTGATCCATGCAGGAGGAACTTGTTCGTAGGCCACGTTTTTGCTCCTTGGCGGGTGATGATGCGGGACCTTCAGAACCCGCGCCTATGGCTACCACCAGTTCTGCGTCTGGTGGGACCAGGGGGCCTGAGGTGGCTCCTCTGGAATCCCAAGACCTTCCAACAGTATACGGGGGGCCTCGCCTCGGGGTCCCATCAGTACCGGCTCAGGAGCAGCGGTCGGAGGTCGATCTTCGTAAGTCTCCTCCACTGGTCTCCCCGTTGTCACATGTAGGCCATGCCAACTAACGTTTATGTCCCACTTTGTCATGCAGTTCTTCGACTGGCGTGGGCTGCTGCGGCGAGGCTGGTCGGGATGTCTAGTGGCGTCCCTCCTAGGGGCATGCCAGTGATGGTGGAAATAATCCCTCCATCTCCTCAAGCTGCGACGCACATCATCACTGGCGGGTCCACTAGAAGGGCCGTACCCGAAATCATTGAGGTGGACTCCGAGGAAGAGGATCAACCGGTCGGTCCCAGCTCTGTCGCGCCTGCTTCGGCGCCAGGTGTCACATTGGATTCGATACCGGATGTTGATCCTGCCAAGGATTTCCTGCGGGCATATCCCGCGTATGAGCCTGCCAATCGCGCAGACTGGGATGAAACGGCCTCCGACGAGGAAGACAGCAGCATTGTTCGCCGCCGGTCATGGAAGCTGATCACACGCTTTATCAAGGACACTCCCCAAGCACAATGGCTGGCTGAAATGGATAGGCTTCGCTCGCGGTTGTGCGAACTGTGCGCTGGGGGAGTGGAAGCCCAACGTCCTCATGCACTCATCCGAGATCTTATGGCTGAGAAGATCCGGGAGCATGATCGTGGGCTCAGTGTGGGCTGGCAGCGGAGGAAGGCGACCAGCATCAAGAAGCTCCAGGAGGCTGAAGGCGAGGTTCAACGGATGCAGACCCGGGAAGACGAGCTTTCATCCTCTCTTGATGCACAAACTGAGCTGGTCTCACGGTTGAAGGCCCAGCTGGTGGAGGCAAAAGAGCACATGAGGAAGACCTCTGAAAAGATGGCTGTCGTTCAAGCTGATGTGGAGAGGGCCAGAGCCAGGACTGACGAACTGCGCCCCGCCGCTGCGGAGGAGGAGCGAGAGCTAGTTTAGCGGCAACAAGCCTTGGATGCCGCAAGTCAACGGGTGGTGGAGCTGCAAAGCTCTTTTGACGGGGTCAACCCGTCCATGGGGGAAGTCGACCCCCGAGTATTGTAACAAACCCAAAACCCTTTTATTGGTATTTTCGTGCTTCCAAATTTTACCTTTGTTTTGAATGCTGTAGCACGCACGATTTCCACTGTTGAATTGCCTTGCCACATCCCTACAATGTTTGCCAGACGTTTGATGACAATTCCCTAAGCCAGTCCAGGTTCCCGAAAGATGGGGAAGGCTTGATCGGAGGAGGAACTTCCAGGATAGCCGAATTACCGTTTCGTCGACATGCTCTTATGCACGAACGGGGCAATGCCAGGGGCGTTGAAATCGGTCCAAACAGATGAAAATGGGAAGTTTGAATCATGATACCCAAGATTCGGAACACTGTGGGGATGGCGTGACAATAAGGGGCAACTGTTAACCTTGGAGGAGAAACGGTACCCTTACTGCATTAGCCCAAAATGGGGACAACAAATGAGCATCGACCGCTGACCATATTCGCAACGCGGGATTTTATCAATTTGTTATCGATCAATCCTTCGGGACGTTGGCCCGTAACGGTAGGAGAGCCCTAGGGCGTAGTATCCAGGCCGTTATTGGGGGTCCCTCCAAACATGACCAGTCTTCCGGAACGTTGGCCCAGGACGGTAGGTGAGCCGATGCGGCATGAGACCAGACCGTTAGGGGGTTCCTTCAGACACGAAAGAGGACGAGGGTCCGAATAAGGGGCACGCAAAGCGTGGAATATGGGGTGATGGTCTGTCCGAACAGAATCCAACACTTAGGTAGTTACACCACCGTGGTGGGAGTACATGCGATAGGCGCATCGGTTTGACCATGGATGATTCCTTTTTTTAGACAGGGCCTCTCTGGCAAGGGGATCTGTCACTTCCTAGTGGGATCTTGGGGCATCCTGAACTTGTTCAGGGCAGAACCGCAGTTTATTGTCATGCGTTGAGGACACATAGAATCCTGTAGTTTAACGTCATACGATAGGACGTGGAATAAGAGGTAAGGAAGCGTGTGGCGCGGTAGATATGAAACCGACATGAATGAGGACTTGGAGTCCAAATCACACCACATACCCCCGGAGGACACTCTTCAGGTCTAGGGACAAAGAGTGAGGATTGGGCTGGGCCCGAAGCAAAGTGGTCGTGCATTCCTACGTACCCCATGAGGATGGGAATCATACGTAGTTCTGAAAGCGCATTTTAACGTCTTGCAGGACGATGAGCAGCCCGACCGTGTTGGTACACATCCTGCCAAAACTACTAAGCCCACGTGAGTCGTGCTCGGTGTGGGAAACAAGCAGTATTGGTGGGAATTTCCCGACACAGAGAGGCGCTAGTTAGGGAAAAGGGACGCTCGGTGAATCCCGACCCAGTGACACTAACACGATCTTGAGGCGCACCTAGATGCACGAAGAGAAAGAGCCGAGTATGATGGAATTCCACTTGAACGTGGGGAAGTGGAAATGTGTGAATCATGATGCTCAAGATTCAGATCACAATGATGGCGGCGTGACGACGGAGGGTAACTGCTGACCGTATTTGCAACGCAGTACCCTATCGCGTTAGCCTAGAATGGGGACAGACAAATGAGGGTCGACCGTTGACCATGTTCGAAACACGGGACCATGTCACAAATGTTGTCAGTTATCCGTAGGGACGTCGGCCCGAAACGATTGAAGGGCCCTTATGTCCAGCATTCATGGAGAGCCCTTAAGCTTAGTATCCACGTCGTCCGAGGGTCCTTTTGGATGTGGAAAAGGTTGAGGATCCAAATAGCGAGTTCACGAAGCTTGGTCGTGGTATGAGGGGAATGTCCCTGTGAAAATCCCACACTTCGGGCTCTTTGTAAAAACACATCTGAATACAGCAACGAAACGTATTAGAGAGAGGGAGCAGATTCCTTTCCCTTGGGGAGATCTTAGTTTAGGGTCGTAGAATTCAGACCATGAAAAGTTAGACTGGGCCCACGGGGAAGTGCCCGGGCGCTCCTACGTATCTCATAGGGATGAGAATCAAGCCTTACGTAGTTCTTGATGGTCCTTAGACCATAAATAGGTAAAGGGAGAAGGGGACGCATGGCATCAAAACCCGACGTGAAGGAGGACCTAAGCCCTACTTACCATGCATTCTCTGGGGAAATGCTCGAGTCGAGGGACTGAACACAAAGGTTAGGCTGGGCCCGCGGGGATGTGCCCGGGCGCTCCCACGTATCTCATAAGGATGAGAATCAAGTCATACGTAGTTCTGGAAATGACATGGTAGGATACCAGTGCCAGGGGAAAAGGGGAGTGCGGGCATGGCCCTTGCACTAAAAGAAGCGGAATTTGATGTATCTTGTTTGTTCTTTAAGGTGAATGGTTTTTTTTTGTGAAGCAATAGGCCTAGAATAGTAGGACGTGAGGTCGCCACAAGGATAAAGCCGCGATGGGCGTTGACAAATGGCATGGCGCGTGGCCAGTACCCAACGTGATGTTCTCTACAATGAGGTTACCACAATGCGGTGCCGTTTTTCGTCGTGCGGCTAGGACGATAATGTCATAGTTTAGGGTCGTATGATAGGACCAAGCATGCATTTTATCATCATGCAGCGCAGACGTAGCAGAGACGATGCTAGGCGGGAAATGTGTGCAGTGTTATAAAACACAATTGATAGAGACATGATCCCACATCAAATTGTACGCCATTAAGAGAGGGAAAGCTTAGGTCGAGGGGCCTATACAGAGGTGATACAAGGGGAGAGACTGGCTTCCTGAATGGGTTGTACCCGGAGATAGGGCGTTTGGGCGGTCCTACGTATCCCATGATGATGGGAATCAAGTTGAACGTAGTCCCAAATGGATCTTAGTTTATGGTCTTAGAGCTTAGACCGTGGGAGCCCCAAAGGACGCCAGATTGCAGCTTTGTCCCCCTAGCATGCAAAGGTGCACTGAGGGATAGCGCCAAAAGTGTCGAGATTCCACCTGTACATGATGGGGTGGAAAATGATGTGAATCATGCAACCAACATTTAAGGACTGAAGGGGCTGGCGTGACGACAGAGGATTACTGCTGACCATGTTCGCAACACAGCATCCTGTCACGTTAGCCTGAAATGAGGACTAACAAACGAGCATCGACCGCTGACCATATTCGCAACGCGGGATTTTATCGATTTTTTGTCCAAAACCCTCGGGGGCGTTGGCCCATATCGGTAGGAGAGCCCTTGGGCATTGTATCCAGGCCGTTATCGGGGGTCCCTCCGGGTGTGAAAGGTGATGGAAGTCCGAATGGAGGGGAACACAAAGCATGACAAGTGGAAGGAACTGGATCAAGTTAAATCTGACACTCTTGGTCCTAGACTAGAGTGCTCTTAATACATGGGTGAACCACTGCAAGGAGTCAAGGGACTCAACTTTGAGGTTGACCGAGAGATGGAGGGTTCCCGGGGGAAGGGGGCACGGTGCCCAAAACCTTGTATCATACCTACACATCCCCTTTCTAGAGAGGGATAGGCCAAGTGGCCTAGGTGACCAGAAGATCAGGAGATCACTAGGAGGTGGGGCTGGACCCGAATCTTAAACATCCAGGTGGTCCTACATATCTCATGAGGATGGGAATCAAGCTGAATGTAGTTCTGAAGGGTGCCTTTCAATGTCATGCAGGACAAAGAATAGGACGGCCAACTCTCAGAACGGGGTGCGTGTGGTGCAGCTATTGCAAACCTGACGTGAATGAGGGCATAATCCTACACTACGCCATGCGGTCCCATGGCCGGGGTCCCAATGGTAGGACCCGAGAGAGGTGAACTTGCTGAACTCAAGCTGGACCCAAAGACAAGGGGTCTTGAACGTAGTTCCAAATGAGAGTCTTAGTTTATGGTCTTAGAGCTCAGAACATGGATGGTGACAACTCCCGAGTAATCACAGATGTCAACCCAATCCCTAATCCCACGTGAGATAAACTCGGTGTGGGAAACAAGGGGGGTATCCTCATCACAATCCTTGGGGCGTCCATCAAAGGGGAGTCGGTGGAGAGTTTCGAAGGACACCTTTGATGCAGCTTGTTCTCCCGACGTGCAGACGTGCACGGAGGAAAAGTACCAAGAATTCTGAGACTCTACTTGGACATGCGGAAGTGATGAAGGGTGTGAATCGTGTAACCGGAATTTGGGTTTAATGGGTTGACGTGGCGATAGAGGAAAACTGTTAACCATGATGGAAACACAGCGTCCGTATCGCATTAGCCTAAGGTGGGACAACAAACTAGCATCGACCGCTGACCATATTCACAACGCAGGATTTTATCGATTTGTAGTCCGAAACCTTGGGGGGCGTTGGCCCGTGTCGGTAGGAGATCCCTTGGGCGTAGTATCCAGGCCATTCTTGGGGGTCCCTCCGGGTGTGAAAGATGATGAAAGCCCTGATGTGGGGATACGCAAATCCTGGAAAGCGGGTGCGGACGTGTCCAAGTAAAGCTTGGCATTCCAGGTAATAAACCAGAGTACTCTTAAGCACATTGGTGAATCGCCGAAAAAGGGATCGACGAAACAGCTCAGTAGGGGGGGAGCATGGCGTGGTCATTACAAAACCATCGTGAATGAGGACATAATCCCACACCACACCATATAATCCTCTCATGGATGAAGGATAGGCCAAGGGGCCGGGATGGGATGAGGATTCCCGAGAGATGGGGCTGGACCCGAATCTTGGACATCCAGGTGGTCCTACGTATCCCATGAGAATGGGAATCAAGTTGAACGTAGTTCTCTATATGTAGTTTAACGTCATACCGGATGAGAAGGGGAAGCAATATACCCCAAAACAAGGGAGGTGTGTGGTATGGCGAAGAAGCCAACGTGAATGAGGACATAGTCCCACATCACACCATACACCCTGGGTAAGAGGGGACCTGGGCCGTGGCCCGGAAAGGCCAAGGGGCCTGAGGCTGGACCTCGTAAAGGGAGGGCGTACGGCATGGTACATGATCCCGATGTGAATGAGGACATAGTCCCACATCACACCGTCCACCCTTATGAGGAATCCTGGGCCGTGGCCTGGAGAAAAGGGAAAGTTATCAGTCAGAAAGGCCTGACTGGTTTGCAGTTTAACGTCTTACATGAGGACCAGGGTCGGGGACCCGAAAAGGCCAAGGGGCCTGAGGCTAGGCCTCGTAAAGGGAGGGCGTACGACATGGTACATGATCCCGACGTGAATGAGGACATAGTCCCACATCACACCGTCCACCCTTATGAGGAATCCTGGGTCGTGGGCCCGATCGCTAGCACCACCTGGGGACGTTTGTCACCTCGGAATGGGGCAGAATGAATCACTTTCCTCGATGCCTGGGACATCTCGGGGTGGACCCGAAAATCCAGGACACTGTTGACCATGTTCGAAACACAGCGTTCCTATGGTGACCCGTATGGGGGCAACAAATGAGCATCGACCACTGACCAACTTCGCGATGTGGGACTTGTATCAGCTTGTTGCTTGAAAACCCTCAGGGGCGTTGGCCCGTATCGGTAGAAGAGCCCTTGGGCGTAGTATCCAGGCCGTTCTTCGGGGTCCCTCTGGGTGTGAAAAATGACGGAATCCCAGTCAAGGAGTGGGTGAAGCATATTTGTATCCATCCACGAAAGGGGCAAACACCTCCATGGGGGAATGTGCAGCCGGGTCGAGGCTTGCTCGATGTGGGTCGGAGCAAAAGTGTGCACCCTGCCATGTCTTGACCCGAGGGGAAGATTTTGGCTTTTGGGATGGGCCAACGGATGAAGTGTCCGGGCGTTCCTACGTATCTCATAAGGATGAGAATCAAGACACACGTAGTTCTTGAAGTCCATTCAGTTTAGCGTCATGCAGTGAGGATGTGGGAGGATAGAATAACGGGAGTGGGTGCATGGTGCGGCCCTTACAATCTTTGTGCGAGCGGGGTTGCATGAGCGGGGCCAAAAAAGCCTACTCCCTGCTACACAAAGATCCTCCAAGAAAACTGTTCATAGGGGGGATAGTGGAAGGGAAAAGCTTGGGGCTGGGCTCAAGATGAAGTGTCCGAGCGTTCCTACGTATCTCATAAGGATGAGAATCAAGCCACACGTAGTTCTAGAAGTGCAGTTTAATGTCATGCGGGACGATGAGAAGCACCTCATTTGGGGATATGTACGGTACAACAAGTAATCTGACATGAATGAGGACGTGGTCTTACACCATACCGTACAATCCCACAAGAGGGTAAGTCGGGGGAAAGACGACAAGGGGGGCCTGGGGCCAAACCGCGGTGGAGACGGGGTCAGGGGCCTAAGGAGGCCAAGGGGCCTGAGGCTGAGCCTCGGTCAGGAAGGCCTGACCGGCTTTCCATTTAACGTCCCGCGGGACGAAGATGCAGTTTATGGTCGTGCAGGACTTTACGGTTTAGAGTCATGTTGGACTATAGTGTCCAGTTTAAGTTCATGCGGGACCGTTTCACAGTTTATCGTCTTGCAGGACGAAGATGCAGTTTAAGGTCGTGCGGGACCATTTTGCAGTTTAAGGTCATGCTGGACCTTCACGCAGTTTAGGGTCGTGCTGGATCCCTTTTTTTTGCCCTAAGAGAAGTACCGCTTGAGGAACTTGGCATTGGTGGGGGGGGGGTTATACGCTCTCCATCCGTGGTCACCAAGGAGTATGCTCCATTGGGGTAAACCTTATGGATGATATAAGGCCCTTCCCATTTGGGTTCTAACTTGGGCGGTTTCCTACCGGGAATCATTGGCGCTCGAAGGGCCAGTACCAGGTCACCCTGTAGAAAAGAGCGGAGAAGAACCTTCTTGTCAAAGGCTCTCGCTATCTTGTCCTGATGCCTTTCCAGATTGTGTAGGGCACAAAGCCGGTTCTCGTCCAGTGCCTCTAATTCAGCTAGACGGATCTCGGCTACCTCATCTGATGTCTGGTGATCATAAACTACAGTGCGTAGGGACGGCAGCTGGATCTCAATGGGTAGGACGGCCTCATCTCCATACACCAGGGAATATGTGGTCACCTGGGTAGAGTTGCGAGTCGTCGTCCGGTAAGCCCAGAGGGCGTTGGAGAGCTTGTCCGGCCAACTCTTCTTTTTCTGACCAACCATCTTCTGCAGAATGTTAGAGAGGGTCTTGTTGAAAGCCTCGATCTGTCCATTCGCCTGCGCGTGTAAGCGGGAGGTATGGTTCGACCGGATGTCATACTTAGCGTACAATTTCTTCAATTCAGCTGCTCGGAAGTTGGTGCCGTTATCGGTGAGGAAGGCGTGAGGGACTCCAAACCGGTGGATGATGTTGGAGCTCACAAAGTCAATGATGGAACGGGCCTTTACCTCTTTGAGCGGAACTACTTCTGCCCACTTGGAGAAGAAATCTGTAGCAGTCAGGATGAACCTACACTGGCGGGCTGTTGCCGGTGGATACAGTCCCACTACATCAAGTCCCCATACCGCAAATGGCCAAGAGTACTTGGTGGGGTGGAGGGGCTCCGGCGGCCGATGCAAGAAGTTGGCGTGTACTTGGCATGCGTGGCATCTCTTGGCGTATCCAATACAACCGTGGATCATAGAGGGCCAAAAATACCCCAACCTCCGGATTTTATGGGACAGTTTCAGCCCAGCTTGATGGGCGCCACAGGAACCGGCGTAAACCTCTTGCATAACTTGAGGTATCTCCCCTCCTTGGAGGCAACGGAGGAGGACACCATCGAAACTCCTCTTATAAAGGATCTGTTCCAGACTGGGGCCACTCCAGAGGGTAAATTGCAGTGCGCGGCGTCGGATTCGCTCGCGTTCGGCCCGGTCGTCCGGGAGCTGACCATTTTGGAGATACTTGACAAAAGGTGCTCTCCAGTCGGGGGTGGTTTCAACCACTGCGTCTGAAGAACCTGGGACTCCCGATATGGAGGGTCCGGCGGTGAGATGACTTACCCGCAGGCTATCACGGTCCTCTTGGGTGAAGGGGGCAATGACTCTCCGGTGGGCCACGTGTATGACCAACTCATTTTGCTCGGGTTCTGCGAGCGATGCGGCTAAGCCAGCCAGGGCGTCCGCTTGGCCGTTCTGCGACGGTGGGACATGTGTAACCTCTGGTCGAGAAGAGAAATGGGCCATTAGGAGGAGGGTGTACTCCAGAAATGGTGCAAGCTCTGGCTTCCTGACGACGTAGTCGCCATTAACCTGTTTGATTACCAGTTCAGAATCTACCTTCACATGTAGATGGGGAACATGGATCTCAAGGGCCAACTCGAGGCCGGTGATGAGAGCCTGGTACTCTGCCTCGTTGTTCTTACAACCTTCTGACAACAGGAACGAGTATGGCAGGACGGCTTACGCCGGGGTAATGAAGACAACACCCATGCCCAGTCTGTTGAGCTTGGGATCGTTGAGCCTCCTACCGGTGGGGCTCCGGGAGGCGTCGTCGAAATGCATTTGCCAACACGGGGCAGCATGATCGACTGAGAGGATCGTCTCATCAGGGAAATCCAGGTCCAGGGATTGATCCGCGGAGGTTGGATGGGCAGCTAAAAAGTCTGCCAACGCCTGTCCCTTAATGGCCTTCTGAGGTACAAACCTGATATCAAACTGCTGGAGAATCACTACCCACCGTGCTAGTCGGCCAGTCAGCATGGGACGGTTCAGGATGTACTTCAGTGGGTCTACCCGGGAGACCCATTGCACCTCGTGGTGCTGCAGGTAATGTCGTAACTTCTGCACGGCGAAGACGAGCGCAAGGCATATCTTTTCGATAGGGGAGTATCTGACCTCCGTACCGAGAAGCATGCGGCTGAGATAGTAGAGACTATTCTCAGTACCCTCATTATTATTCTGGGCGAGCAGCGAACCGAGGGATCTCTCCAGGGCGGTCACGTAAAGGACCAGCGGCTTTCCGGAGACGGGTAGCATCAAGACCGGAGGTTGGAGTAGATACTGCTTGATTTCCTCGAAGGTGGTCCGACACTCCTCATCCCATTCATAGGTGGCTCCCTTCTTCAAGAGCTGGGAAAAGGGCTTACACTTGCCGGCCAGATTCGCAATGAATCAGCGTATATAGGCTAAGTGGCCTTGAAGGCCTCGGAGCTCCCGAATGTTGCTCGGGGGAGGAATTTGGCTGATGGCCTTTATCTTCTCCGGGTCGATCTCGATGCCTCGGTATCTGACAACAAAGCCCAGAAACATCCCAGAGGTGACCCCAAAAGCACACTTCAGCGGGTTCATCTTCAGGTGACAAGAACGGAGGAAGCCGAACACTTTCTCAAGGTCTCTGAGATGGTCCTGGCACTGGCATGATTTGACTACAAGGTCATCCACGTAGCATTCCACCAATGTCCCGAGGATCGGTTTGAATATGCGAAGCATGGCCCTCTGATAAGTGGCACCTGCATTTTTCAAACCGAATGGAATTACCTGGTAGAAAAAGGTACCCTGGGGAGCCCTGAAGGCAGTGGACTCCTCGTCTTCTGGGGCCATCCGGATCTGGTTATACCCGGAATACCCATCCATGAAAGAGAGGGCTTGGAACCCGGCCGTGGCGTCAATCAACATCTCCGTCACTGGGAGTGGGAAGTCATCCTTTGGGTAGTGGTGATTAAGATCGCAGAAGTCGATACAGACTCTGATCTGCCCATTCTTCTTCCTGACTGGCACAATGTTGGAAAGACACTTGGGGTACTGGACCTCCTTAACGAAGTTGGCTTTGATTATCTTATCAACTTCGGCCTCAACCATGGTACCATGAGAAGGGTGCATCTTCCTGGGAGGTTGCTTAAACCCACGATGTTTTGCCGGGAGGCCCAGACGGTGGATGACCACTTGGGGATCCAGCCCTGGCATCTCATCGTAACTCCAGGCAAACACATCACGGTGCTGTTTGAGGAAGTCTAAGTACTGCTGCCGCTCCTCGAGGGACATGGCTGCACTGATCAATGTGGGTCTCGGATCTGCCTCACTACCAAGGTTCACCTGTACCAGTTCATCAACCGTGGTAGAGACACCTTCTTCAAAGGCTGGGGGAGCATCCTCCAATCTTCCTCCCCACCCGTGGGGGGACTTCCCTCGATGGGGGGGGGGGTGGATTCTGGGCTATCAAAATCCGAGGGGCAGCTCATGCCGGCTTGGGCAGCAACGGTCATCACATCGGGAGACTCGCTTTCCATTGAGACCATAGCAATGAGGGCAGTCGACCCTATCCCATCTGGCCTTCATCCTAAAGGGACACGTTTGATGATATCAAAGCAGTGGTGACGTGTCGGCCTGAGTCGGTTAATCCCATCCCGGTGTAAGAGAAACGTATGGCGCACCGCCGTTGTCATGAGCTTGACGTCCCGGTACCGTACAGGGGTAGGGGGTTCCGGGATGACTTGAGCCTGGTTGGTGTAGGAGTACGAGGTGATTTTACGTTGTCGCTTGGACACGGGAACATGCCTTCCTTGCGTACCCGAAACAACGAAACATTGTCCCGTGTCGGGGGTTGTGGCCTCCAACCGGTGGATCGGGAGGATGTAGGCGTCATCCATGCTTGCCCAGGGATCACTTGTGATCGGGGCGGGCTCATCCTCGCTTACCAGGATTTTCTTGTCCTTAATTTTGTAATAACCCGCATCCAGATAGCGGGCCTCACAAGAAGCGAAAGGGGACGCGTCTCTTTGGAGCACACCAACTCGACCGTTGAGCGAGTACTTGAGACACTGGTGATAGGACGAGGGGACCGCTACATGCAGATGGAGCCATGGCCTACCCATCAATGCGTTGTAGGAAGTGTCCTGAGAAACAACCATGAACTCGGTGCTGGCAATTAAGCCACCGAACTGAGTCTTCAAGTGGATCATGCCGACCGGGGTTTGCTCTGTCCTGTCGTACCCCTGGATCCTGAGGTCAAAGGGAGTTAAATCACCTTCGGACAGACCCATCTTTCGCAGCGTCTGGGTCGGAATTAGATTGATTCCAGAACCTGTGTCAATGAGGCAGCGGCGAACTTCCACACCGTCGAAGTGTCCAGTGATATACAGTGGGCGAATGTGCCCCTGTATAGGATGGTCCTCATCTTCACCGGAGAATGAGATAACCGCCTGACATTCGGCGTTTTCGATTGTCTCGGTATGGAAGGCTTCCGCAGCTGCTACTTCCGTCTCTAACTGGAGGGGGCTCCTTAGGGCCTCGGAAATTGCCTCGCGCATTTCAGATGACAGGCGAAGGGCCTCAAGGATAGAGAGCCTCGCCGGGATGCCGGCCAGGTGCTTCAGAACATCATACTTTCGTGCCAAACGCGAAACTCTGCTTACAGGAGCTCGTTCGGCATTTGGATGCACAGCGGGTTCGGCTGGCTGAACCGGCGATTGACTAGTACTGGGTACATCTTACTGCCTACTAGTAGAAGCCTGAAGAGTAGTCGTAGGGCTAAGATCGGACAGCGGAGGCTGTCCTGTAGCCGGGCAAGACTGGTTGTGATACGAACGAGGCGGCTCCCCCCGATCTAGTAGCACGAACGGCGGTGGAGGTAGAGATGAGGGTGTTGGATGGGTTTGCGCGTGCTGAGATCTGCGCTGAGCCTGCTGCCTAGTCTCGGTAGCGTGCACGGCTTGGCCACAAGTGCCTGCTGACGTACCTCGATGACCGGCGCGATTGCGATTCTGCTGACGTTGACGTCGGCTGGAAACGTTGGGGAGGTCTGCCTGGGGTTCCCCCTCGTCGGGAGTCATATAGGGCTTTACCAGCTCCACGGTGTTAACTGAAGCGTACCCTTGGCTATCGCTCGAGGAGTCATCCACCGCTGGGCGGATTCTGGGAGGGATCCCCATTTCGGGGGGCATAAAGTCGCCGAGAGTGCGGGATGACGACGGCACTGGCGGTGCACGTTGCTTCTTCTTGCGTCGCTGCTGCTTGCCCTTTTGGGCAGAGGTCGACTGTGAAGACGATGCGGAGGCACCGGCTACTTCTTCTGAAGGTACTGACTGCTTCAGGCGTGCCCGGATGATACCCTGGGCACGGAAGACGGTTTTTCGAGCCATCCAGTCGTCATATTTCTGGGATCCGCGGCTAGGGTCCTGCTGCCACTCACCTTCACTGTTGCTGCCGATCTCTGACCCTGCAAAGACACCTGCCACTTGCGCTGGTGCTGGGCCCAACTTGACTATGTTGTTGTTGACCTGGTCCTGAAGCCAGTCTTTAAACACATAGCATCTCTTGAGGGTGTGCCCCAGGATCCGATGATAAGGGTATTAGTTGGGGTGATCTGTGAGATGTGCCTCTGCCGGCCTTCTGCACTCAGGAAGACGCACAATCCCTTTGATCTAGAGCACTTTGGAAGTAGCCAGGGACCTGATTTTCATTGAACGAATAGGTATGGTACCTTATTTCCGGATAGGGGGCCCTAGGGGCCTGGTCCTGACGAGGGGCCGGAGGGGCCTGCCGAGGAGGCGGCGCCTGATTGTCTCGCCTAAGTGGCAGTGGCGTGTTGCGCGGGGGAACCTGTCGGTTCTGAGGCGGTCGTTGCTGGGTGGGAGCCTGTGCTTGAGGTGGAGGACCTCTACGGGGTTGCGGGGGTGGTAACGCCGGCAGCAATTCCAGCTGCCTTGGGGCTTCTATTTGAGCCACTGCGGCGGGTTCAGCCCTGGCGGTCCTCTTGGCTGGGATCATAGGGGGCAACAAACGTGCCTGACTGGCCTGTTGCAGGGCTTCCTCGAGGTGTTGAGCCTTGTCTGAGAAATCTATGAACCCTCCATGGTAGTTCTGGTTAATCAAGGAGGGTACCAGATCTGTCTTGACGTTCCCCACACACATCGTCAGTAATTGCTCCTGAGTCAGTGGCATATCGAGGGAATACGTAAGTCCCTTCCACCGGGCGATGAAGTCTGCGACTCGCTCATCAGGCCTTTGCTTGCACTTGAAGAGGTCTGCAATGCTGGTCTTTCGCGTGGTGGAGCTGAACTGGTATAAGAACTACTGGCGAAGATCCTCCCAACCGGTCACCGATCCGATAGGGAGCTGGCTGTACCAGACGAATGTCGGACCTTCCAATGTCTGTAAGAAACATCGGAGCTTGGCGTCTTCTTGTTGAGCCGGGGTGCCCAGCATGGGGCCACACCTGGAAGAAAAATGAGCCAAGTGCTGGGGCGGGTCCCCTTTCCCGTTAAAGGGCGAGAAAGTGGGGTTCCCAAAACCTGGAGGCGCGGGCATATCATCCACCCACACGGGATAGGGCTTGCCATCCGGTGGGACCGCCACCTGCCGCGTTTCCAACGCCTCGAGGCGGGCTGTGAGTGCCGCAATAAGGTCCTCCGGGTGGGGGTCCCTGTCTTGACGGGGATCCCTAACCATAAGTGCATTGTCAGGTTCTTCAACACGGTAGACGGCTTCGGCCGCTCATCGGTCAACTGGCTGGACGACCTGCGGGGCGACTGAGGGAACCCGGGTTGGGTTCTTCATATTGCCCCGTCGCTCGGGGGGGGGTTTGGCGAGATGTATCGCGCCCTCTTGTCGTATGTTCCGGCTTCCACCCTGTCTGCGGCAGTAGCATGATCAGGGTGGCCCGGAGGCATCTCGCCGGGGGGAAATTGTTCCTGCCCCTGCTGCCCCGACCTGGGATTACCATAGTCGGGTCGTCGCTCTGCGGAGCGTTCAGCCAAGAGTTCGTCAACCAGCCTTTTCTGCTCAGCATGCTGCTGGCGTAACGTGTCCTTCTCGGGATCTTCGTCCGTTTTCTGCACAGAGGCAGACGGGTCGGAGTGCTTGACTATTCCGACTTGCTCCTTACCCTTGCCAGTGCTTCGACCGAGTACCAGCGACTCGGTGGGTACGGGGAGACCTAACAGGTTCCTCTGATGACGGGTAATTCTCCCTGACGGGTCGAACAGCGGCGGTACGCCCTCGGATGGTTAGTCTCCATCAAGTAACTCAAGCTCATCTTCCTTATCAACAATGTCGGCCATGTGGACTGCGACCCCTCTTGAGGTCATATCCTCGATGTCGCATAGCGAATCGGGCTGCCGTTGGATAGGGTCGAAGAGGAGAGCGGCATAGTGTCCCCAACCACAGACTTGCACATGGGGGTGGCTTCCCTGACGATTCTGCGGAGTGCATTAAGACTCTGAACGCATTTTCGTTGAAGGGCGATCTGGTGGCCAGGCGACTCAGGGTGCTGGGCCACAAGAAGTGCGGCTGCATCAATCAGGCGGCACTGCTCGCCGATTTCTTCGAAGTGCTCACGACTTCTGGGGTACACCACCTGTTCATAACGGAGGCGGAAGTGTGTCGCCCACAGGGTTTGACAAAAGCACCCCATGTCTTCAGGGGTAAGAGACTCTAGTATGCATAAATTCAGTGCTGCCGTCGGCCAGAACTTCTTCGGGAAGTAATCTGCTGCAAGGATACTCCAGAAGCTCCTAGGATCGGACTCGGGGTCTGGCCCTGTGTTGCCACACTCATCAACCGGGGGCGGCTGAGGGACTGGCAGCGGTACCGAGGCGGACCTTTGGGATAGTAAGCTCGGCGGTGGAGAATACGGCAAACGAGCAGACTGGCCGCCGAATTCCGGGCCATCCTCCGAAGAGTGAGGTGACCTGGCCACGATGTCACGATACGACGGGCTGAAAACCACAGCTTCCGGAACAGGAGCCGTGGCTACCGGCGACAGGTCGTGTCGTCTCTCTACCATCATTGGCCCCCAAAATAACTCTACGTGATCTCTGGTAGAGGTAGAGGGCTCTTCTGGTGACAGAGGCGGTGATTGCGTGGTCGAGACCTGTGGAATTCCCAAGATTTCTTCCTCCCATATGTACCTGCGGAGAGAGACGGGAATCCGGTGGACCTCAAATTCTGGGAGAATGAGGCTAACGCGTCTGGTTCCTACCCCAGTCCTTGATACGAAGGAACGGGGAGAAGGTTCCATCGCTGAATCGCATTCCGCTTCCAAGTCGGAGAAGCGGGCAGGTTTGATCTCCACCTGGGCCTTCCCAGGATTCTTCTTGTGGCAGAGACAACCCGCTCTTCTGCCCCGGTGTGGCTCATCGGGACAGGGTTGACCCCTATCAGGCAGCCTCGGGGGGGCGCTGGTGCCGTGGTGGAGAGGGCCCCCACTCGAGATAGCTGGGGTGCGAGGGGCACCGGGGAAAATGTCGAAGGGTACATGGGGAGGACCTCCATGAACAGTACCCATGTGGGCGGGGCCTCTGTTGGAACTGGCAGGAGCATGGGGAGGACCTCCATGGTCGATGCGGGTGGAGCGAGGCTGACCATCACTCCTCGAGTTGCTGGGGCGAGGAGGACCTTCGCCGGTTGCAGAGAGGACGTAGGGAGGCCCCCCACGTTGGAGAGGGACCGGATGGACGCTGCCTTCTGGTCGGCGGCCGGGGGCAGGAGGATGGACTGCATACCCTGTATAGTGGGCGCGGGAAATGTTTCCGCACTGAGCATCATTGCCGCGGGGCAGGTCTTCCGGCAGGATGGGGTTGGCACGAGGCATGCCTCCATGACGAACCTCGGAGTGGGGAAGGCCCACGCTCTGTGGAGTAGTGGTACGGGGAGGACCTCCATGCGGGGTGACATTACCGCGGGTTAGCTCGCGGCGATCACCACTTGGGCCTACAACCCGGAGAGTCAACCCAGCCTGCCCGTGGGGCGGTTGGGGTCTCAATCCTGGTTGGGTGAAGGAGTGCCCCTGCTCAGTGTATGCAGGGGCTTCACGATGCACGTCGGCGGTGGCTCGGGCCACTGTAGCCGTCAACGTTGACGCGCCTAGGCGAGCGTCCTCAGCCCGTGCCCGGCGCTGACGTCGGGTCAGGCGAGCTGGTGCAGGTGGTGCAGGGACGGAGTCTGCCTGCTCTTCCTGCGGGGCCGGACGGCAGCGCTGACGCAGCCAGGCGGGAGCTCTTGCTTGGGGCCCTTGGGTCAGTACCCTGAGCGGGATAAGCCGGACGGCGCCCACCTCTTCAGCGTAAGCCGAGGAGTCGTCAAGGCGTTCCGGAGACAAGCTCCCAAAGCGGTTGAATGTTGGGGTGGGGAGCAGAGGCTCCCTGCGCGGCCTGTTAGGGCGGCGTTGACAGCGGGGCCTGGAGGCCTCCAGGTCTAGGCGGGCCATATACCGGGTTGGGATGACCCCTTCTTCATCATACCTGCGCACGATGTTGTTGATTACCCTTCGCTGGATGACCTCTGATGGGGAAAGGGGGCGTGGGCGTCCCGTATTCCGCGATGTGGTGGCCGTCGTGGCGGTAGCGGTGCCGCATCTTTGAAACAGCAACCTGGTTCTTAAGAAATGAAGGGATCAACTCATCAGTATTGAGATGAAAAGGATTGACAGCCGGTGCCCCAGTGTTCTTCCATTATCCATGTCTGTGAGAAGGATCCACGCCGATACGCTGCAGAACGGAGTGCTCCAAGTTCTACGTTCCCGACTTCCGGTGAGTTTCACGATAGGCCCTCTATTTGCTTGGCAGGACCAGGCACCGGATATCTGGATCTGGTGACACGTCAATCTACTGGTGTCTCGAATGCTACTAATCTCCATATTGAGGAGAAGAGCTTCACGTCGGGTTCACCATTTCTGTTTTCGACGCTTTCGCCGGGGCGCGCGCCCGTCCGTCCGTGGGGGAGGACGCACGGCGCTTCTGTTGCCCCGCATTCCCGCTTTCCAAAGGTGGGCAGCATTCGCTTCTTATTCAGGGACGTCTGCTCCTTGATCGAAACGGGATGATGGGATGTCGGTTCTTCCTCCTGTGGATTCCTCCTCAGAACTCGTCACCTATTCTGGGTCTCCCTTATAGATTTAATACGTAGTTCATGAATCTCTTCCCAGTGCCATGTTTCCATGGATGCTGGTTAATTACACTGCTTCTGTCGGGACATTCCAAAGGGTCCAGTCAGGGCAGCAACCTTCAGTCAGGGGAGTAGTCACTTTGAGGCATCAGTAACGTGTCTGGATGCTGGGGTACCTGGCATGTCTGTCTGTTATCCTTTACAACAAGGCTTCTCGAGGGCGTGGAAGCCCGAGGCATCCCACATCGAGTGTGGGGAATTATATGTCATAGACACATATCTGAGGTTTTCCTCAGCTTCCCGTGCTCAACACAGGGTATGCCGCAAGTTTAACGTCCAGCGGAGACGGATCAACCCAACCAGAGCATTAGCTAGGATAGATCGGATTGAGGGATCCTCCTTGAAGGGATATCGATACCGGGGCCAGCCCATGGGCGACAGTGAAGAAGAGTGTACCGACATGGTCTCACCAGGATAAGACGGTCCGGGAGAGAATCGGAACGGGTGGTAAGTTGATGAATGGAGTGGAAGGAGAGTGAAGTGGGACCATCGCAGGGGCGACAGTGAAGTTGGGCTTGAGCCTTGACGAGGCTTCTTACGTATCCCTGTGGCAGGGAATCAAAGTCCGCGTAGTTCGGGATGGTGCCGGTAAACCGAAATGAAGCTGGACCTTGGCCCGATGAATGTCGTCGGCGAACCAACGTGACGGTGGACCTTGGTCCGATGGGCGTCGTCAGCATACCGACGTGAAGGTGGACCTTGGTCCGATGGGCATCGTCAGCGTACCGACGTGAAGGTGGACCTTGGTCCGATGGGAATCGTCAGCGTACCGACGTGAAAGTAGACACGTGGGTCCACCAATGGTGGGCTTGAACCTTGGGAAGGTTTCCTACGTACCATGCCTTGACATGGATCAAAGACCTCGTAGTTCAAATGGGACTTTGTCGGTGAACCGACGTGAAAGTGGACCTTGGTCCGATGGGTAGTGGGATTGAACCTTGGGAAGGCGTCCTACGTACCATGCCTTGACATGGATCAAAGACCTCATAGTTCGGGTTAGTCACAACGGCTTGCCGTCAGACTAGAATTGGGTGTACAGTTTAATGTCATGTGGGACAAAAGGAGGCATGCAGTTTAACGTCATGCTGGACGAGGGCGAAACTCGACGTGAATGAACGACCGAGAAATGTGGCTTGAACCTCATGGAGGCTTCCTACGTACCATGCCTTTACATGGATCAAAGACCTCGTAGTTCAAATGGGATGAGTCGTAGCGGCTTGCCACTGGACTGGAATGGGACCCGACGTGAATGGATGTCGGGTGGGCTTGAACCTCATGGAGGCTTCCTACGTACCACGCCTTGACATGGATCAAAGACCTCGTAGTTCATAAGGGATGGGTCGCAACGTCTTACCACTGGACCAGAATGTAGTTTAACGTCGTGCTGGACGGGGGTGAGACCCGACGTGAAATGACGGGTGGGCTTGAACCTCGTGGAGGCTTCCTACATACCATGCCTTGACATGGATCAATGACCTCGTAGTTCACAGGATGGTTTGTCGGTGAACCGACATGAAAGTAGACCCGGGGGTCCACTATTGGTGGACTTGAACCTCATTAAGGCTTCCTACGTACCATGCCTTGACATGGATCAAAGTCCTCATAGTTCGGAAGATGGGTTGGGTCGCAATGGCTTACCACTGGACCAGAGTGTAGTTTAACGTCGTACTGGACGGGGGTGAAACCCGACGTGAAAGACGGGTGGGCTTGAACCTCATATAGGCTTCCTACGTACCATGCCTTGACATGGATCAAAGTCCTCGTAGTTCGGATATGGGTTTGGGTCGCAACAGCTTACCATTGGACCGGAGTGTAGTTTAACACCCTGCTGGACGGGGGTGAAACCCGACGTGAAAGACGGGTGGGCTTGAACCTCATAGAGGCTTCCTACGTACCATGTCTTGACATGGATCAAAGACCTCGTAGTTCAAGAAATGGGTTTGGGTCGCAACAGCTTACCATTGGACCAGAGTGTAGTTTAACGTCGTGCTGGACGGGGGTGAAACCCGACGTGAAAGACGGGTGGGCTTGAACCTCATAGAGGCTTCCTACGTACCATGCCTTGACATGGATCAAAGACCTCGTAGTTCAAGAAATGGGTTTTGGTCGCAACAGCTTACCATTGGACCGGAGTGTAGTTTAACGTCGTGCTGGACGGGGGTGAAACCCGACGTGAAAGACGGGTGGGCTTGAACCTCATAGAGGCTTCCTACGTACCATGCCTTGACATGGATCAAAGACCTCGTAGTTCAAGAAATGGGTTTGGGTGTCAGGGTCGGTGCTCACTCTAATCCCATGTGAGTCATGCTCGGTGTGAGAAACAAGAGGTTGCAAGGACTTGACGATCACGTCGCAAAGGGTGCGTCCGTGAGAAGAGAAGAGGGGCTTACGCGTTGAGCGGCCCATGGTGTTGGGACTTACTCCAGGATGGAGGCCCACGGCGCGACAGAGTGCGGGAAAGATGGACCTTGGTCCGATGATGGGAGGTGCCTCGTTCCCTATCACACCCTCCACTGACCTTGGTAGTGGGGAAGTACGGAGATGCAGAGGTGCAGCCATCCGTTGAGGGGGGTAGGGTCGCCCTTCTCTTACGAACATACGCCACTCCGACAAGGAGGATCTCATTCCATGTGAGGAAGAGTTCCATTCCCGTGGAGACGAGTGGTGTAAAAAATGTTCGAGTTGGGGGGACCCTTCGTGAGGGGCACGAGGTCGGGTCACAGTTTAACGTCGTGTGTTGAGGACGTGGTGCTTGGTAGTTTAACGTCCTGCAACTCGGACGAGGTGGGTTCACTCCACACCCCTAGGACTTACATAACCGGTACCCTCTGTTCCTTGGGGAAGGGAAGGTATCGGTAAGGCCATGGTTAAGGGGGGTCGTGGAACGAACAATCGAGGGGTCCACGTTAGCATGGCTATGCGAAGAAGAAATAGCCGTTAGCGTGCCTATGCGAAGAAGCATTAGGCGAAGCAACGCTACGGGTGGTATTGTCCATGGGACTTTGAAATCACATCATGAAAACCTGGAGGGCCGCACGGGAAGAGGAATCGCTAAGCAGAGGAGTGTGCTTTAAGAAGTGGAGTGCCTTGGCCTTAGCATGGGGCATAGGTGTGAGTGGAAGGTGCTTCGCGAAGTGGAATAGTGTTCGTGGAGAACTGCCTCGTGAGGAAGGGGTGCCTCACGACGCAGGGTCCTGCGAAGCAGTGTGCTTCGCGATGCATAGTGATCCGGCCTTGGGATAGGGATCACTAGCATGGGTTGGGTGTTTCGCGAATCATAAACGCTCCTCGGCTGCCCGGGTTCCCTTGGGAATCCCCTTCCTTCGCGAACGCCCTTGAGCTTCGCGAAGGGCATCCCTCTCGGAAGAGGGGCTCAAAACGAGACAAAGCAGAGTCGTCTCGCGAAGTAGAAATACCTCGCGGAGCTCATGATTCCCTGGGCAAAGAGTGCTTCGCGATTCGGGAGAGGAGAAGCCGAAAGGTCGGATTGTCCGTCTCTGGGACTCAGGGGGAGTCCAGTATTTATAGGGAAGGGGCGCCGCGAAGCAGGGCTGGCGCGCCGCCTCCGGTGCTTCACGGCGCGCTCGCGAACGTCAACGTCATCCGCGGAGCATTACCGCCTCTGGTGCTTCGCAGCGGCTCGCGAACGTCAAATGTGTCCGCGGAGCATTACCGCCTCAGGTGCTTCGCGGAGGCTCGTGAACGTCAAATGGGTTCGCGGAGGATGACCGCCTCGGGTGCTTCGCGGCGGCTCGCGAACGTCAAATGTATTCGCGGAGCATTACCGCCTCGGGTGCTTCGCGGCAGCTCACGAACGTCAAATGGGTTCGCGGAGGATGACCGCCTCCGGAGCTTCGCGAGGCCGCGAGGGTCAGGGCGCTTCACGTGGGTGCTTCGCGGCGGGGCTTCGCGGTTGTGCTTTGCGAGGCAGCGCGCCAGCTGTCCTTTTCCTTCCTTTCTTTCGGGCCGTATTTTTGGCGCCAACAGGGTGTTTATTGCTTTTTTTGTTCTTATGCCTGTTTTGTCGAATAAATTATTATTCTTCTTTTTAGATTATAGATACCTAATTTATAGAATTGTATTAGTGTAATATATATCATATTTATTCATTAAATTCATTTATATAATCATTATGTAATGAAGATCATGTAGAACGAGGCGCATCACATCGTGGAGACGGTAGGCCGTACGTACGCACGAGCAATGATATCGTTCCCATGATCGTGGAATTGTATTGAAGTGTATGTATAATATATAGGAATCAATATCACTTAGCAATAATCATATATAGTTATTCTTTACACCATTATATCCATCCATTTAAGGTGGTGGTGGAAAATAGATTACACCACGTCGTGGAGACGGTATTCCGTACGTATGCACGCGCTGTGATTTCGTTTTCCGTAGGTTGAATAGAAGGTGAAATAGGGTTGTTTCATATAATAACATATCAGTATATTAGTGATACTGATGTTATTATTTCATAATGAAACATCTAAATAAGAATATGTAGAAGAAGAAATAAAGTTGAATGAATCAGTAACGGACATTACCTCTTCTTTGAAGCGCCTCTTCTTAACCTTTTCTTAGGGCACTAAAGATGGTCTTTAAAGAATCCCAGGACCTCTAAGATGTTTCTAGGGAAGTGGAGAAGAAAAATGGTCACGGTTTGGCCAAGCTTGTAGGCTCAAAGTTGTGTGAGGAGGAGAGGGAGGATGTGTCCTTTTATAAGGGCGGGGAGGGGCTCCTTAAGAAAAACATAAAATATTATTTTATTATAAAGTCATATTCGGTTTTCAAAATCTCAAAATTGATTTATTTAGAAGATAAGGTGGGTATGGGTCTAAAAACTCTCAACCGATTGATTTTGGACAAGTTTAGGTTAATATTTTAACCTTATCATTTAGATTTAACTCTAAGTTAAATAATTTAATTTTTACCATGTCTTTTTGTTTCTTTACATTATATGGTTAATAAACATACGATAACAAGCCAAACGAACCCCAAGTTGTTAATTATTAATATATAGAACCTTATCTAAGTCATTTTGAAGAACCTTATATTTTTATCAATAAAATACAAATTAATAATATAATATTTGTTTTAAAAACTATTTTATGTCAATTTTGACACTATTTGGTAATTGAATTTTGTGAATATCATAACAGCATGACTATTTTGAAAAACGTTAATTAAATCAATACTAACATGTCATATTAACCTATAAAATTATTTTAATTCATAAAAAGTCTGAAATTGCATTTATTTGGGTATTTATAACATTTATTATGTTAATATTTCATTAATAAGATAATTACTGCATCATCATTATGTCATAAGTAAATTAAATTATTTAATATATAGAAATTATATATAAAATACCATTATGTAGGAAATATGTTTATCTTTCTAATGAATATTTATAGTCGAATTTAGCATATGTATAACCCTATATTAAAAATGATTTAGTTATTAAACTTTGATTTTAACTATTTTAACCCTTCATTAAATAAATTAATAATAAAAATCCTAATCTAATCCAAGTGGACCTAAATGGTCATATTTTATTCCAAAGGTTGTTTTTGGTCGAATTACACTTATAAAATAGAATTAGGACATGTGTTAGGATAATAATAATATCATTTTACCCTTAATTACCTAATTTACTGTTAACCGTGGTAAATAAAAGTAAAAAGTTACTATTCAAAAAAAATTATTTTCATCTCATTGAACCAAATTATAGTCCTTGATATTAACCGTGTGTCTCAGAGTTTTGAAATTCCACTCACAGAAGCGGTAGAATTAAGTTTAATATAAATTTTCAAACTCTCCTAGGAGGTGGGTAAAAGACAGTGAAAAGTTCAATAAATTTTTTATATATCTAAAATTATTATAAAGTGACTTCAATGAATTACATTGAACTTATATAGGTATTATGTATCAATTTTTACATACAATAAATTTAAATACAATAAATAACTATTTAAATAAAAAGTCGGTTTTTAAATTGTAACCCAGTGTTTTCACTATTCATCAAAAGTTGAAAGTTTTCATAAAAATACCAAAATATCACCCTAGGTTAATTTCAATATTCCTAATCCAAAAATGAATTCGATTTTAAAAGATAAAATTTATAAAATTTTAAAAAGTTGGTATTACTATTCATAATGGCTAGTTTTAATAATATTTTAAGAGCATATCATTGTTTAGTGAAACTCGGTATTGCGTACAATGCAAGCTATCAAGGAAGGTCGCGAATGCGTGTAAAGCAAGCCAAGCTAGTGTTGTGTGTAGTAAAATATTCCTTTTATGATGTATATAACATAAAAAAATATTTCTCATAAAAGTCTCAGGTGTTACAGTTCTGGTTTTGAACAACTCTTGGGTGGTTTGTCCTTGAGAGGTATCTTATGAGGTGGTTGTTCGGACCCCTCTCTTATCTTCGGGATTATCCTTGAATTCTCGAGGATGAGAATAGTTTGAGAGGTATATGATGTAATGTCTCAGACCCTCCTGGTCCATTACTTTTCCCAAAACTCAGTTCCACCGAAACGTTGGATCCGGTCATGGTGGCAGTGTGACGGTGGCACCGGTCATGACAGCATGGTGACTGTGGCACCAGTCACAGTAGCACCGTGATGGTGGCACCAATCACGACAGCACCATGAGGGTGGAACCATCACAGTTTCGCACTGAAATGGTAGCATTGATGATGGTGTCTCACTGAACCAGTGGCACCATAATGGTTGCACATCTAAACGGTGGCACCGAGACGGTATCCCACCGAAATGGTGGCACCGCCTATGGTGTCCCACCGAACTGATGGCACCGTGACGGTGGCACCGTGATGGTCGCCCACCAAAATGGTGGCACCATGACAGTCACCCACTAAAACGGTGGCACCGCATATGGTGTCTCATCGAACTGGCAGCACTTTCAAGGTGGCACCATCAAGGTGACACCGTGACGGTGACACCATTACGGTGTCTCACCAAAACCGTGTCTCACCCTTTTCCAATTTCCTATGTTTTCCAGTTCCTCCTCACAATGTATCTTTTGACGTAAAAGTGTTTAATTACCCTTTTTATGAATTTTAAAATCCAATAAATGATATTTAAAATATCAAAGAGTCGGTCGAACCTTGACCTACCAAAACGTGCGTCTTTTCCTCGGTGTCATGCCCTTTTCCCATACCTTCCTGTTCCACCCCTGTTATGTGTTATCATATGTTTAAGGGGAATCCATTTGACTCATAGCTGTTTTTTCCACCCCCTACCATCATAACTATTAAATGAAAATTAATTACATCGTGTGTAACCAGCCAACCATGTGGAGAAACCAAAATCAGCCTTTAAGTTGGTTGAAGAATTCATATCTCATAACTCTAGGCCCTCATCTTTTATCTCAGGGACTCTTTCGTCTTCTTGGTTGGTCTCTTGTCCTTTCCTTGGTGTTTTTGCAGTCCCCCATCCCAAGGATAGTGGTGCGCTTCTTCTAGAGCCTTTCCTGCCCACTCTTGAAGCCCATTCAGTTCCTCCCCTAAAAGTCGTGTATCCTTAGTTCTTGGCACGGGGATAAAAAATTCCGTCATTGATCATCCAATAAGGGTTTCCCATTCGGCTCTCCTTACAGTGTATTAAGCGGGGTGGCCATAATAATATTCTTAAGGGGACGGATGAAATCAAAACCTTAATGAAGATAATAATTTTTTTTAAGAATGAAGGGGTGTGTTATACGATGTTGTTTTACTCTTTTTACCTTTTCTTATATGTTGTGAATTTTATGGGATTATGTCCACTAAAAATTGTGGTTGTTGGTGGTCCATTCATGTGCGCTAATGAACCTTTGTTTTCTGGGTAATTTTGTGATTGAATAGCTGTAACATGGAAATGGGTTAATCACATAAACTCGGTTGATTAAATGGATTCCCAATGAATAGTAATCCTTGTGTGGTCACTCCGTTTAATCAAACGGAAAGATGAAACTAAATGAATGGCGTATTTAAATATGAAACATCCCATGCTCCATTCTGGTGATGTTTACAGTTGTTCTTCTTGATGCTTGTGAGGTGACATGGATGGGGATGGGATCCCCTATTGTGTAGTTTTTAGTTTGTGGGTTAGGAACTATGTGGGGTCATATATAGGGCCTTAGTTTGGTTATAGTACTTTGAGGGATCTCATGAATCCCTTTTGTGGTTTTAAATTTACAAGAGAACCGGGTGTGGATGCTTAAATTGTTGTTTGACAGTTTTTTCATCATTGGCTGGTGGTAGTGCCTATCAATTTACCAGTATTGAAGAATTACCTAAATGGAATCACATTAATAGGATAACAAGAATGGGTTCAATGGGGAATCGCTTTCCAAGAATGAGTTGTGACTTGGTTGTGGCTGTTGTGCTTTTTGAGAATGAATAATAGTGTGGGTTTTTGTGTATGGGCTGGTTTTGGAACCCCTAGGTTGGGATGAGTGCTTGTTTACCTGACTACGAATTAATTTTTTTTATTAAGGGATGGGTGAAGCCCCCATCAAAATCACATCTGAACATTCACGGTGGTCTGAAGTGATGAAGTCTGAGGGCATCCCCCAGATCCACATATTTAGAATCCTGAAGAAGTGAACCTAAACTGGAATAAATAATAAGTGGCTCCTCTTCACTTACTGCTCGAGCAAGGGCATCCAAAGAAAAATCGGATTCTCTCCACACATGATGAACCTTGCACTTTTCATTTATAATTTTAGTTCTTATGTTTCTTATCTGTGCCCCTCCCAAGTTGAGCACTTCATGTCGAACACCCCCATTTAATGGTGGATGGTGTGTTTTCTATCACTTCTGTGATTGGCTGGTTATTGGATCTGTTTTTACTCCCTTTCCATAATATCCAAAGACACTTCGGGTAGGCTGTGATGGCCTGAGGTCCATTATAGCCCTAGATTATTTAGGCAGCGTATGTTGTGGTAGTTGGCCCAGGTGTGTGCGGGCATCTTTTTTCCCAAGTGTCTTTGGGATGAGGCCCAGCTGTATTCGAGCATGGTAGTAGTTGTTCTGGCATAGGTTTCTTCAGGCATGGTTATGTGTGGTTGTGGCCTAGGTGTTTGCGGTCAGGATGTGTGTTTGTGGTAACCTAGATATGTGCGGGCGGGGTATGGCAGTGGGACTGTGGTGAAAATGACAGTGAAGGTATGACACATAGGATGTCTTCAATAACCATTGGGAAAGTTGTGTGAGGTACCCAAACATCGATGTGTTATTACCATTACATTACATGACTTGTGTTATTTGGGAAGTGTGCCTCGGAGAGGTTCGTGTGGATAGTTTCCTTACTAGGTGCTTTGGTTATCTCCTTTTCTCATGGGTCATTAGAATGCCTCTCCACTTGTGCATAAGAGCTTTTGGTTTTCCCTATTGAGGATACCTGTATACTCACCCTACTTATATAATACTACTTTCAGGTTTCTAGACAGACTTTGAGGACTCTATTGGACCCTATTAGCACGGACTTTGGGACCATTGAAATTGTTGTGTCTCTTTTCTTTTGGTACTTCCCATTGGAGTTTTCTTGCACCTTGTAGCACTTTTTTATTGGAACGTGAATATGGTAATCGATTGTTTTGCCTTTAATTTCACGTCCACTTTTGGTGTTGTTTCGGATTTACTATCTTATCTCCAGATCCAACTAAATAAAAAGTTTAATGGCTTCCATTTTATGTGTGATTATATACCCTTGCTACTAGTCACCACTCTAGGTCCTATTGAAGGTCGATCTCGGGGGTCATTATCTCTTATTCAACTTGTGGAAGGAAGGGTTTGCTAATCTATTGTCCCTCACCTCATCTTGGTGAAGGTGGGTCATGACAAAATGGTATCATAGGTGAGGGTTGAGAGATAGTATGAGGCTCAGGATTAGGCATAGTGAGGATAGTATGGGATGGTAGGGAAACAGTGTTAGGAAATTTTTGAGCATGAAATAGGCCAGGGAAGACCGGCTTGGACATTGGATTTTGGGGACTCTTGTGATCCGATTCAAGGACTCTAGACCTACCGAAAGACCAAGTGAGGCTACACTGATTACAGGGTATAGATTCTAGGAAAGTTACATGGATCATAATGACTTTTCATCTTGTGTTTCTTTAGTATTTTGGGGAATTTAAAATAAATAAAAGTCTAAGAAAAAATTTAAATGCAATTTTCTACACTACTCGGGCTTAGGCATTCCTTATTTACCTTGAAGCTATAGAACCCAGACGACGACCATGATTAGTGTAGGTGATTGACGCTGAGGAGAGAGATTTGACCAATCAGTGGAGGGTTGATCGAGAGAAGGAGGATGACCAGTGGAAGAGTTCTCTTCGCACCTTTCATTAGCTAACCCTTGGGAACTATGAGGGTAGCGTGTCAGACATTAAGACGGAGTGCCGTATCGAGGATATAGTGATATATTTCAGCTTCATCTAGGCTCTGACAGAGTACTTTCTTCCTTTTTCTATAAGAAAGATGCAGGGAGCAGTTCGTAAGTGGTGGATGCTCTATCTTGGGGAGAAGGGGGAGGCAGAGGTTTCATGGACTGACTTTGAGAGCGACATCTGGACAGAATTCCTCTCTTCCATGATGAAGGCTGAGAAGAGGAAGGAGCTACTCTACCTTCAGTAGGGGAATATTTCAATGAGGGATCTGGGAATCAAGATCAAATATCTCCTTAATTTTTCTCTAGACCCTTTTTTGGATGTGGAGTATTAGGTGAGACAATTCGAGGAGGCTCTCCGACCATCTCTTCTATATGTTGTAATCCCTTCACTCTATCGACATATGTAGAGGTTTAGAAGAAGGCCGAAGTGGTGGATAAGATGCAAATACTGGGAGGTGTGCCATGAGAGGGGATCCATTTGGGCTCGTCAAATGGGATTATCGTCAGCAGTCAGCCTCCAGTATCATGGCCTTCCATGTTTCATACAATGGGCAACAGGCCCAAGTTATTCTAGTTTCGATATCCCAGTCCTCATCCCTTATTTGTGGGCTCAATACTGATATTCATCATATGTGGTAGTTTTGGTCACCTTCGGAATTAGTTCCCAGACCTAGGGCAGTACAATGGGGGTGGGAAGGTTCAGTTCCCACCCAAAAAGTAGCAGTTTCCAGTGAGGCCCTTTCAACAATAGCAGTAGGGACGGCGATCTCCCTCCCCTCTGAGAGAAGATGTTGCAGGAGGAGGTCGACCTCAGGGCAGTCCTCAAGGACCTCGACCAGGGTATGGTCAGGGAGGCTGTTGAAAACCGAGTGTAAGAGAAGCTGGGTGTGGGTAGTTGCACTCCGCAGAGTTAGAGGTTCCTGTAAGGCCAGAGGTGATTTGGGGTATGATCAGCTTGTTTAGCACTCTTTTTTGTGCCTTGTTTGATTCATGAGCTTCACACTCCTTTTTTCACCTAGCGTTGCCCATGCTTTGGGTCTAGTTGCAGAGAGACTTCATGTTCCACTGGTTTGGAGTACTCCAGTCTGAGGTGAGACCAGCTTATCTCATGTTTTTCGGGTATGTAGACTGATGTTGGGGACACATCAGTCTAGTGGGGGCTTTATTTTGCTACAGATGCAGCCATATGATGTCATCCTAGGCATAGACTGGTTGTTCTCTTTGTGTGCCCTTATCGAATTCTTCCAGAGAAGGATTTTGTTTTTATATATGCGTAGTCAGCGTGTTACTTTCGTCCATGGTTGGGGTTACCAAAAAGGCAGTCGACTATTGGAGCCCCTTCTTTCCTTGCAAGCTGAGCTATAAGTGCAATCTACCGACTCAGGGATGGTTGAAGTCCCGGAGATCGTTAATGATTTTATGGATTCCTTCCATGAAGAGGTGGTAACTCTACCCCCTAGACGTGATGTTGAGTTTGGAATAGACTTGAAACTTGGTGCCCATCTGATTTCGATGGCCCCCAATCATATGGAACCTTCTGAGTTGTGGGAGTTGCGGATTCAAATTGAAGATCTGATGAAAAAGGGTTTTGTTCAACCGAGCGTGTCACCATGGGGTGATCCGTTCTTATTCAGGAAGAAGGAAGATGGTTGTCTCAGGTTGTGTATAGACTACCAAAGGCTGAACTAGGTAACAGTCAAGAACCATTACCCCATCCCGAGGATTAAAGGCATTTTTGATCATTTGAAGGGGGATGGATGGTTCTCCAATATTGACCTACGTTCAGGATACCACCAGTTGAGGGTGAAGGAGGGAAACATTTAGAATACCTCATTTAGGTGCAGATATGGGTGCTTTGAGTTCATGTTCATATCGTTCGGTGTTTTGAATGCACTAGTTATGTTCATGTGACTCATGAACTGCATCTTCCAGGAATATCTATATCAGTTCATAGTCATGTTTATTGACAACATCCTGATCTACTCAAGATTAGAGGAGGATCACACTGAGCATCTGAGAATGGTTTTGGAGGTCCTCTAACGGCACCAGCTCTATGGGATGTTGTCTAAGTGCATGTTCTGGACATGAGAGGTGCCCTTCCTCAGACACATGGTGTCCGAGCAGGGGATATCAGTTGACCAATTGAAGGTCGAAGCAGTTGTTTCTTGGGTAGCACCCAAGAATATGGAAGATATTTGAATTTTCCTGTGTCTAGCAGGTTAATATCGGAGATTCGTTCCCAAATTCTACCAAGTTATAGCACCTTTTATAGCCTTGATGAAGAAATACAATGCTTTTGAATGGAGCGAGTAGTGCCAGGTATCCTTCATTTATCTGAAGGTTAAGTTGGTTAGTGCCCCAGTTTTGAGGTTCTAGAGGAAGGGGTGATGTTTGAGGTGTTTTCTTATGCTTTAGGCCAAGGCTTGGGGTGTGTACAGGTGCTACAATAGGGGTTGATCTCTTATGGGTCTAGGAAGTTACATCCCCGTGAGCACAACTATTCCACCAACAATCTGGAACATTCGGTGGTTGTGTTCGCACAAAGGTTTCGGCGGCATTACCTCGTTGGGGAATGCTTTGTGGTCTTCACGGATCACAAAACTTTGAGGACATATGGACTTATGTAGTTTAACGTCATACGATAGGATGTGGAATAAAAGGGAAGATCATAGGGAGCGTGTGGTGTGGTAGATATGAAACCGACGTGAATGAGGACTTGGAGTCCAAATCACACCACGTAACCCCGAAGGAAACGCTTCAGGTCGAGGGACCAAGAGTGAGGACTAGGATGGGCCCGAAGCAGAGTGGTCGGGCGTTCCTACGTACCCCATGAAGATGGGAATCAAGCCATACGTAGTTCTGAAAGTGCAGTTTAACGTCATGCGGGACGATGAGAAGCCTGACCGTGTTGGTACACATCCCCCCAAAACTACTAAGCCCACGTGAGTCGTGCTCGGTGTGGGAAAAAAGAAGTTGTGGTGGGAATTTCCCAACACAGAAAGGGTAAGGTTAGGGAAAAGGGACTCTCGGTGAATACCGTACCAATAACACTAACACGATCTTTTAGCGCACCTAGATGCGCTAAGAGAAAGAGCCGAGTATGATGGAATTCCACTTGAACATGAGGAAGTGGATATGTGTGAATCATGGCGCTCGAGATTCAGATAACGATGATGGTGGTGTGACGATGAAGGATAACTGTTGACCATGGTGGAAACCCAGCATCCATATCGTGTTATCCTAGAATGGGGACAGACAAATGAAGGTCGACCGTTGACCATGTTCGAAACACGGGACCATGTCACAAATGTTGTCAGATATCCGTAGGGATGTTGGCCCAAAACAAATGGAGGGCCCTTAGGTCCAGAATTCATGGAGAGCCCTTAAGCCTAGTATCCACGTCGTCTGAGGGTCCTTTTGGATGTGGAAGAGGATGAGGATCCAAATAGATAGCTCATGAAGCTTGGTCATGGGATGAGGTGAATGTCCGTATGAAAATCCCACACTTCGGGATCTTTGTCGAAACACATCTGAATATGACAACGAGACGTATTAGATAGGGGGAGAAGAGTCCATTCCCATAGGGAGATCTTAGTTTAGGGTCGTAGAATTCGGACCATGGATGGGAGGAAACATAAGAGGCACATGGTGGAGTAACTCAAACACCTGGCATGAATAGGGATAGGGGGTGTGTATGGTGCGGTGAACAACCTGACATGAATGAGGACATAATCCCATATCACACCGCATGACCCCCTTGGGAGAGGTTTTGGGTCAAGGGACCAAAAGTGAAAGTTAGGTTGGGCCTACGGGGAAGTGCTCGGGCGCTCCTACGTATCTCATGAGGATGAGAATTAAGCCATACGTAGTTGTTGAAAACGTCTTAGTTTAAGGTTTTAGAGCTTGGAACATGAGTGGGTAAGGGGAGAAAGGGACACATGGAAAGGTGGTTTCAAAACCTGATGTGAATGAGGAACTAAGCCCTACTTACCATTCATTCTCTGGGGAAATGCTCGATTCGAGGGACCGAACACAAAGGTTAGGCTGGGCCTGCGGGGAAGTGCCCGGGCACTCCTACGTTTCTAATGAGGATGAGAATCAAGCCATACGTAGTTATGAAAGGTGACATGGTAAGATACCAGTGCCAGGGGAAAAGGGGAGTGTGGGCGTGGCCCTTACACTAAAAGAAGCAGAATTTGATTAATCTTGTTTGTCCTTTAAGGTGAGTGGTTTTTTTGTGAAGAGATAGGCCTAAAGTAGTAGGTCGTGGTGTCGCCACAAAGATCAAGTCGTGATAGGCATTGACAAATGGCATGGCACGTGACCAATACCCAACGTGATGTCCTCTATAACGACTTCAACACAATGCAGTGTCGTTTTTCGTCGTGCGGCCAGGACGATAATGTCACAGTTTAGGGTGGTGTGGTAGGACCAAGCGTGCATTTTATCGTCATGCAGCGCAGACGTAGCAGAGACGATGCTAGGCAGGGAATGTGCGCAGTGTTATAAAACACAATTGATGGAGACATGATCCCACATCACATTATACACCACTCGGAGAGGGAGACCTTAGGCCGAGGGGCCTATATGAAGGTAAGAGGTTAAACAAGGGGGGAGAGACTACCTCCCTAAATGGGCTGGACCCAAAGACAAGGCGTCTGGGTGGTCCTACGTATCCCATGAGGATGGGAATCAAGATGAACATAGTTCCAGATGGATCTTAGTTTATGGTCATAGAGCTCGGACCATGAATGGTAACAACTTCCCAAGTTAGCACAGACGTCAACCCGGTCCCTAAGCCCATGTGAGTTAAACTCGGTGTGGGAAACAAGGGGGGGGGGGGCATCCTTATCGCAATACCTAGGGCTCCCATCAGAGGAGAGTTGGTAGAGAGCCCCAAAGGACACCTTTGAAGCGGCTTGTTTCCCCAATGCACAGATGTGCACGGAGGAAAAGTGCCAAGAGTTCTGAGACTCTACTTGGACACGATGAAGTGATGAAGGGTGTGAATTGTGTACCGGACATTTTGGGATTAATGGGTTGGCATGGAGTTCGAGGAAAACTGTTAACCATGGTGGAAACACAGCATCCATATCGCGTTAGCCTGAGGTGGGAACAACAAACGAGCATCGACCATTGACCATATTCGCAACGCGGGATTTTATCGATTTGTTGTCTGAAACCCTCGGGGGCGTTGGCTCGTAATGGTAGGAGATCCCTTGGGGGTAGTATTCAGGCTGTTCTTGGGGGTCCCTCCGGGTGTGAAAGATGATGGAAGCCCTGATGCAGGGGCACAAAAAGCCTGGAAAGCGGGTGCGGACGTGTCCGAGTAAAGTTTGGCATTCCAGGTAATAGACCAGAGTCCCCTTGGGCACATTGGTGAACCACTGAAAAGGGGTCGACGAAACAGCTCAAGAGGCAGAGGTACATGGCGTGGTCATTACGAGACCGACGTGAATGAGGAAATAATCCCACACCACACCATATAATCCTCTCATGGAGGAAGGGTAGACCAAGGGGCCAAGATGGGATAAAGATTCTCGAGAGATGGGGCTGGACCCGAATTCTAGACATTCATGTGGTCCTACGTATCCCATGAGGATAGGAATCAAGCCACACGTAGTTCTCTAAATGTAGTTTAACTTCATACGAGACGAGGGGGGGAGTAATATACCCCCAAACAAGGGAGGTGTATAGTACGGCGAAGAAACCGACGTGAATGGGGAAATAATCTCACACCACACCATACACTCCTATAAGAGAGGACCTGGGCCGGGGCCCGAAAAGACCAAGGGGTCTGATGGTTAGGTATTGGCCAGGAAGGCCTGACCTACTTGCAGTTTAACATCTTATAGTGAGGACGAGGGTCAGGGAACCGAGGAGGCTAAGGGGCCTGAGGCTGGGCCTCGTAAGGGAAGGCGTACAGCATGGTACATGATCCCGATGTGAATGAGGACATAGTACCACACCACACCGTACACCCCGGGTAAGAGGTTGGGCGGAGGGGCCCGAGAAGGCCAAAAGGCCTAAGGTCAGGCATCAGTCAGGAAGGCCTGACTGGTTTGTAGTTTAACATCTTACATGAGGATGGGGAAAGAGATAATTGTATCTTATTCGGGGGTGTGTACGACATGGAAAGTAACCTAACGTGAATGAGGACGTAATCCTACACCACGCCATACATTCCTTATAGGGTAATCGGGGCCGTGGGCCCGACTGCTAGCACCACCCGGAGGAAAGTTTGTCACTTCGGGATGGGGTAGAATGAATCACTGAACTCGATGTTTGGGACATCTCAGTGTGGACCCGAAGATCCAGGACATTGTTGACCATGTTTGAAACACAGTGTTCCTATGGTGACCTGATATGGGATAAAAAAATGAGCGTCGACCGTTGACAAAATTCCCAATGCGGGACTTGTATCAGTTTGTTGCTTGAAAACCCTCGGGGGCGTTGGCCCGTATAGGTAGGAGAGCCCTTGGGCGTAGTATCCAGGCTGTTCTTGGGGGTCCCTCCAGGTGTTAAAAAAATGATGGAATCCCAGTCAAGGAGTGGGTGAAGCATAGCTGTATCCATCCACGAAAGAGGCAAACATCTCCAGGGGGGATGTGAAGCCGGGTTGAGGCTTGCTCGACATGAGTTGGGGAAAAAGTGTGCACCCTGCCATATGTCTTGACCTGAGGGGAAGATTTTGGCTTTTGGGCTAGGCCAACAGACGAAATGCCCGGGCGTTCCTACATATCCCATTAGGATGGTAATCAAGACATACGTAGTTCTTGAAGGCCATGTAGTTTAGCATCATTCATTGAGGACGTGGGAGGATAGAAGAATGGGAGTGGTCACATGGTGCAACCCTTACAATCCTTGTATGAGAGGGGTTGTATGAGTGGGGCTAAGAAAGCCTACTCCTCGCTACACAAGGATCCTCCAAGGAAACTATTCCCAGGGGGGATAGTGGAAGAGAAAATCTTGGGGCTAGGATCAAGACGAGGCATCCGAGCATTCCTACGTATCCCATTAAGATGGGAATCAAGCCACACGTAGTTCTTGATGCGTGGTCTAGCGTTGTTCTGGACGAGAAATGTGTCTCAACTAGGTATATGTACGGTACGGTGGGTAACCCGATGTGGATGAGGATGTAATCCTACACCACACCATACAATCCCATTAGAGAGCCAGAGTCGATGCAGGCCAAGGGGCCAGAGGCTGAGCCTCGGTCAGGAAGGCCTGACTGGCTTGCAGTTTACCATCTTACAGTAAGGATGGGGGTCGGGGGCCTGAGGAGGCCAAGGGACAAGAGTCTGATCCTCGGTCAGGAAGGCATGACTGGCTTGCAGTTTAACGTCTTACAGTAAGGATGGGGGCCGGGGCCCGAGGAGGCCAAGGGGCCTGAGGCTGAGCCTCGGTCAGGAAGTCCTGACTGGCTTGCAGTTTAACGTCTTGCAGTAAGGACGGGGGGAGATCTTAGTTTAAGGTGATAAAGCTCGGACCATTTTGCAGTTTATCTTCTTGCAGGACGAAGATGCAGTTTAAGGTCGTGCAGGACCCTTTTGCCCTAGGCAATGTATCGCTTGAGGAACTTGGCGTTGGTGGGAGGGGTTATGCGCTCTCCATCCATGGTCACAAAGGAGTATGCTCCATTGGGGGTAAACCTTATGGATGATATAAGGCCCTTCCTATTTGGGTTCTAACTTTAGCGGTTTCCTACCGGGGATCATTGGTGCTCGAAGGGCCAGTACTAGGTCACCCTGTAGAAAAGAACGGAGATGAGCCTTCTTGTTGAAGGCCCTCTCTATCTTATCCTGATGCCTTTCCAGATTGTGCAGGGCACGAAGCCGGTTCTCGTCCAGTGCTTCTAATTCAGCTAGACGGATTTCGGCTACCTCATCTGATGTCTGGTGATCATAGACTGCAGTGCGTAACGATGGAAGCTAGATCTCAATGGGTAGGATGGCCTCAGCTCCATACACCAGGGAATATGGGGTGACCTGGGTAGAGTTGCGATTCGTGGTCCGATAAGCCCAGAGGGCGTTGGGGAGCTTGTCCGGCCAACTTTTCTTGTTCTGACCAACCGTCTTCTGCAGAATGTTAGAGAGGGTTTTATTGAACGCCTCGATCTGTCTGTTTTCCTGTGCGTGGTAGCGGGAGGTATGGTTCGAACGGATGTCGTACCTAGCGTACAATTTCTTTAGTTTAGCCACTCAGAAGTTGGTGCCATTATCGGTGAGGATGGCGTGAGGGACCCCAAACCGGTGGATAATATTGGAGCTCACAAAGTCGACGATGGAACGGGCCTTGAACTCTTTGAGTGGAACTACCTCTTCCCACTTGGAGAATAAATATGTAGCAGTCAAGATGAACCTACACTGGCGAGATGTTGCCAGTGGATATGGTCCCACTACATCAAGTCCCCATACTGAAAATGGCCAAGAGTACTTGGTGGGGTGGAGGGGCTTCGGTGGCGGATGTAGGAAGTTGGCGTGAACTTGGCACGTGTGGCATCTCTTGGCATACCCAATACAATCGTGGATCATAGAGGGCCAAAAGTACCTCAACTTCCGGATTTGATGGGACATCTTCGGCCCAGCTTGATGGGCGCCATAGGAACCGGCGTGAACCCCTTGCATAACATGAGGAATCTATACTCCTTGAATGCAATGGAGTAGGATGCCATCGAATCTCCGCTTATAAAGGACCTGTTCGGGACTGGGGTTACTCTGGAGGGTAAATTGAAGCACGCGGCGTCGGATTCACTCGCGCTCGGCCCGGTCGTCCGGGAGGCGACCATTTTGGAGATACTCGACAAAAGGTTCCCTCCAGTCGAGAGTGTCTTCAAAAACAATTCATCACATTCCTACCCTGATGCTGGTAAGAACCTCCTAGTGCAAACATCTTGTGTGCCACTCCCTGCTTGCACGCCTCCCTATTTGCACGCCTCCCTTCTTGCACGCCACTCAGCTTGCACGCCACCTAGTTCTGCACCACTAAGTACTTGTGTGCCACTATTGGCTTATACACAACACAATTCTTGAAGACACCTCCGTACTTGTTTGCCTCTAAAAACATGCACACCGCTTCTGCTTGCATGCCACCCTACATGCGCGCCACCCTCCTTGCGCGCCACCCTACTTGAGCACCTTATATATAATCCCCATCTTGCGCATCACATCAGCTTGCACACCACTTCAATTTGCAAACCACTTTCTACGACTTGCGCGATCAGAGCTCAAATTTTTCCTTAAGTGTTGAGCCTTAAAAATGAGGAGGCTAGTCATCTATTTATAGGCATTTTGGTGACTTTCGCGCCACATACAATTGCGCGCCACTCTATAACATGTGTGCCGCTCTAGCACATACGCAACACTTTCTTTACTTTGTCATATTTTGATATGATGATGTTGAAATATATCTTGCGTGCAACATACACTTGCGTGCCACGTATACTTGCACACTGCACTTGCGCGCCGCTTATACTTGAGCACCACTCTTTGACTTGCGCACCAATCTTTAACTTGCATGATACTTTATTTCCTTTGTCATATTTTTCTGTGATGATCTTGAAATATTACTTTCACGCAACATACACTTGCGTGTTACTTATACTAGCGCACCACACATGCACACCACTTTTGACATGCGCGCCACTTTCTTTACTTTTCCAAAAACACTACTTTACTCTCCCTATCCTTCATAAGGCTTACATCACAATTTTTCCAAACTTATGACATTTGTGAAATAGAAATCAGCAAAGCATCTTCATAGTTACAATGGAAAGTACTGAAACATCCCTATCTTCCAGCAGCATCATTCCTTTCAATCAAAATTGCATATGACTCGAATCATCATTTCTCCCCCTTTCCATAGTAAGGCTTGCATCACAAGTTCTCATGACTTATGATATTTTTGAGATACATATCAGCAAAGCATCTTCTGGTTTTCAATCCGTTACAATGTGAATTGATTTATCTTCTTTAACAAAAAAACAAAACTCTGTAATAGAAAACTCTTCTTACTTCTTTATCCGTCCAACTTGGTCCCAACATCTATTAACATCCACTTCTCCCGTAGTCAGTTCTTCTCAAAAATAATTTGTTCAAGCTCGGCTTGGTCTTGATCAAGAGAGAATCCCAATGACAATACCTCCTTTCCAAGCTCTGACAAATGGGCTTCGTATAGGGAAAGTCTACTGGATGAGGGCATCACTTCCTTTTTCTCAGTAAATCAGATTTGTTAAAGCCCTATATTTATACTAATCATGTGATCACTGTTAGAAAGCTATAGTAGCAAAGGTCACATTTCTAAAAGATATTTTAAAAATACAAATCATAAAACCAAAGAAGTTCAAAAAAATATTTTACATAATGATCCATTTAATTAGATTAAGATGGATTTCCATTAATGGACGTTTAGGTCGTTACACCCATTATAATCCATATATACATTCTTTCATATGTGGTAGTTGGATATAAAAATAAATGTACTTATACTTTTTCATCTCATAGATACTAGGTTGAAAAAAAAATTCATGTTATATATTGAACCATATAACATTACTCGAGCTATCAATAATGAATTCTGTGTTATGGATATGAAAGATGAATTTAATCAGTTTAAAGAAATGTAATTATAAAACCATTAGAATGAGCTAATGACTTCTAACTATTTACACTAAATTTAAGTTTAGAAACATTGTAGATAAATTAGGAGTTGTGGTCAGAAATAAAATTATACTGGTTGATTAAAGTTTTAGTCAAGAAAAAGTTATTTATTATGAAGAAAAATCATCAACTGTAACTAGACATGAGTCCATAAGAATTTTTCATTATAATATATCTCAATTTAATTTCTATCTATGCCTAACAGATGAAAATGATAATTTATTAATGGATTTTTCATAGGATTTTTTCTTAACAATCCCTTATATTTTAAAACCCACATTTTCCATGTAAAAAAGTAAATATTCTAAATCACATTATGGTTTAATACATGCTCCTAGAGCATGGTATGATATGATCAACTCTTTATTAATTTCAAATGGTTTATTAAAGGGGATTGTTTACACATTTTTTATAAAAATTATTTCCATATATGTTTTGGTAGTTAAAATATATGTTGATAATGTTGTTTTCAGGTCACCCAAAATCTCTATGAGTATATAATTCAAAAAAATGATGAAAATGAATATTAAATGATATTAATTATTGATTTGATGTTCTTAATTAGTTTTTAAATTCATCAAAATAAGTAAGGAATTATCATACAAAAATGTAAATATATATTATATTTTTTAATAGTTTTTTATAGTGGAAAAGGATGTGATACTCTTATGAGTAGAACATTTGAGAAAAATTTGCATGAAACCGGGAAAACAGTTTATTAGACAACATAAAAAAGGATGAGTTAAAGCTTACATTACATGTTATCTATCCATCCTAACAATTTTTAGTCTATTTTATGTGATTTTTTCAATAAATAACCATATAATCCCATTTTAATATTGTCAAAATTATTTTAAAATATATTAACAATACAATTAATTTTGGAAATTTTTACTATAAAGAACGTGCCTTTAAATAAGTTTCGTATTTAGATGTATTTTTGGTGGCTATAATTTATATATATAAACACCTCTATAACATGTCACGATTTGGGAGACTTTATGGTTTCATAGTCTAGTAAAAAGTAATATTATGATGCATTATCCACTCTAGAAGCTGACGACATTGTTGTAGGCGGTTATACAAATTTTATATGGATGAAACACACATTACCTGAATATGAATAATAATTTATAAATTTTCCTATAAAATATGATAGCACAATTGCTATTATCCTTTATGAGAACCATATATCTCCTTTAAGAAAAAATAACCTTGATAAAAGAAATCAGTTTTTATGATATTATAATCAAATAACTGATATAACTCATGAATTCTTTGGTAATAAACATTAGTGTGATGATGTTTTTTTAAATTCATTTAATATTTAGACACTAATATATATTAGTCCTGATATTGATGTTATAAATTATTCATAATACATTATAACATTAATTTTTTCATATGGTAGAATTATGTAATGTGTCATGTGGTCTCATGAGCCTACTTCCATATGGGTTTTCTATTGTGACCATTTCTATCATGGTATGTGATACCATTGAATGTGTTATTGTTTTTATGCTATATTGTGAGTGTTACCATGCATTTTCTACCATGTGAGTGCTACCATGTCCATGCATCAATACAAGAACTATTTTTTGAGCTTTCTACCATGGACATTCATCCATGATTTTTCAACCATGGAAGGAAATAAGAGCAATGGGAAGGTCTTCAAAACATGTAATGTCCTAATTGACTCCAATGTTGGCCAGACCCTCTATAACCATGTTTGCTTCTCGATAAACATGTGTGATGATATATTTAAGATCGCTAAGAGAACGGGAGAATTCCATCCAGTGGGTAGTAATAGGACAAGCAATGTTTATTGTGCCATTCCAAATTGCTTGGAAGATAGTCGTTGAGTCACTTTCGATCTCAAGGTTATTCCTACCAAAGGATTTTGAAAAATTAATGTCATGAATCAGGCCCAACATCTTAGCTTCAAGGGAGGTCACAATATCACATTTACCCGTGAACCATCCAAGGATCTGTCCGTGGTGATTTCTGAAGATAGCACCACACCCTGTAGGTCCCAAATTGCCCTTTGAGGCACCATTGATATTGATCATGATCCATTCGTGTTGGGGGGTCTCCAGAACACCTCTATTGTAAAATGTGGATGAAAAAATTTCCTTTAATTCTGAGAAGCCTCAGGATCACAAAGTCATGCACGGTGTTTTGGCAACGTCCCTTTTTAGTCAAGGATAATTCTTGTATGGAAATGAGGATCCTCATCTGACCTACATTTTGATTGAATGAGTAATTATTTTGAATAATATCATTCTTATCATACCAAATCACATGGTGGATCTCATCTACTATAGCATGAAAGAGGTTCCATATTTTTTGAGAGCCATCCATTTCTGAAAATTTTTTATGTTGAGCTTTGATAGAATTAATCTTCAACCATCTGCAGTCAGATAGTTCAAGAATATAGTTCCAGAGTGAAGAAGTAGTAGCATAAGAGAGAAAGAGGTGGTTAGCATCTTCCCTGTGGTGATAAAAGATTTTTCATTTCGTGTAGAGCTGGATGCCAAAATATTGGAGACAAAGTTCAGAGGGTACTCTATTGTGATCAAGACGCCATATGAGGTTGAATCGCGATGGTTTTATCCAAGTTTTTTTTAGTGTTTTAACCAACTATAGTCATTTTATGAGTTACAAAAATAATGTTTTTAGAAAAGTTTTGAGTTGATCATACCATTGTGATAAGGTTACTAAGTTAGGAAATAATTAGTGTGAGAGAACGAGTCGTTTTCAATAACGTTCAGAATAGTGTCAGGAAGGTGATCATGTAGAGAGTTTAAAATCTCTCTGATAGAGATGATGGTATTATTAGGGGTTTGATCATGAGTCATCATTGAAATTAAAGGCATGCCAGTCCAGTTATCCAACCAAAATTTCATGGAGGAGTATCTGGAGACCATCCATCTAGAGTTATGCATAATATTAGTGAAGGCATTTTTTATGGAAGGCCAAATAAATGAGTTAATGAAGTTCGAATTTCCCATTTTAAGTTTGTAAAGAAACCTATTTTTTAGAAAGGAGATATCTTCATAGGTATTTTGAAAAAGGTTCCAAGTGAGTCTTCCTTGATGGGATTTATTAAGTTACTTGATATTTTTAATACCAATGCCACCATTTCCGATGGGTTTTCAACAAGTTGACCATAGAAATGTTACAAGTTTTCTTTCTAGAGTATTACCAGTTTAGATGAATTTATTTATGCCCGTATTCATTTTTATAATGAGTCCAACTGGCCATTTATAGACCATCATTGAATAAAACACTTTGGAGACAATAGTGGATTTGATGTGGCAAGTCATACCTTCCATAGAGATTGATTTTCCTTTCCAAGAAGATAGCTGATTTAGAACTTGGTCAACAATAGTCATAAAGTGACAAGATTTAGGTCTATCCCAAAAAATGGGAACAAAAAGATTGGTGAAAGGAAGCGTACCATCTTTCAGACCCAGGTCATTGAGAATGTTACACTTTCTTTTCAAAGGGAAATTATTTGCAAAGAATATGCAAGATTTGTTCCATCTAATTGTTTGACCGGAAACCTTTTTATAGTGTAAGAGTACATTTTTTAGGATAAGAATTTTTCTTTTATCCCCATGAAGGAAAATGATTAAGTCATCAGCATAAAAGAGTTGATTATGAGTGTTCACATTCCTAGAGACATGAATGGGATTTATTTTGTTATGGTTCACCAGCATGTTGATCATATGATTGAGGTAGTATTCTCCTATCAAGAAGAGAATGGAAGAAAGGGGGGTCACCTTTCCTGACACATTTTTTTCATTTAAAATATCATTTAGGTGTGCCATTAAACAGGATAGAGATAGATGCCGAGTTAAAGTGGGTCTTGATTGAATTTCTAAAAGTGGTGTTAAAACCATAAACTTGAAGGACTATGAAGATAAAACTCAATTCCATGGTGTTGAAAGCTTTTTTGATGTCAAGATTAATCGCTATGTTGCCTCCCCTATTAGTTTTATTCAAATTATTGACACACTCAAAGGCAAGGAAAATGTAGTCTTGAATAGATCTTCCCTTTATAAAACCAAATTGGTTCCATGAGAAAATTTTATTCATGTGAGTGGAAATTATGCTGGAAATTATTCTTGTGATGACATTAAAAATGGTTTTGATAAGGGAAATGGGTCTAAATAAATGAATCTCAGAGGAATTATCAACTTTCAGTATCAAGGTGAGAAACTGGGCTTTTAGGGCGTGAGGTAGAACCCTGCTAGTTAAGAAGGTTTTTACAATTTTACAAAAAACAATCTGAATCACATCCCAATAATGTTTGAAAAAACCATTTTTGAAGCCATCAGGGCCCAGGGCACTATCAGGATTCAGACTAAATATAGTTTCTTTGATTTCATGATCCACTTGGGTTTTAATAAGGAAGGAGTTGTCCTCATCATTGATCATAAGGGGAATAACCTCAGGTAAGAGATCATTATTTATATTAGGACCATTGAAAATGGTTTCATAGTGCGGGACGATATGATGAGTGATTTCATCCTCATTGTCAAGGATTCTGTCTCCATCCATTAAAAGAGTTATTGCCATGTAGGTCTTCCAAATTCATTGAAGAGAATTGTAAAATTTAGTATTTCTATCACCGTCTGTTATCCATTTTTCTTTAAATGGTTTTTTCTTTTATTTTCTTTGAATGTGAGTAGGGAATTAAGTTTGACTACAATGATTAGTAAGTGAGTAGGATCAGTGTTGATATCATAGGTGGTGTTTATGTTTTGAATATCATTGAGATCTTTCTCAAGAGTTGTGATGTCATTATTGATTTGTTTGGCTTTAGATCTACACCATATGTTTAGAGTCTGTTTTAGATGTTTTAATTTGAGTCTACTGTCAAGGACATCATTGTTACGAGACATTAAGGACAAAAAGTTTTCAATGATATTTGGGCACTTGTCATCATAGAACCGAGCATTGTTAAATCTTAAAGGCATACGAGGTTTCATTTCTTTGGTAGGGACACTGACCAGGATGAGATGATGATCAAAGTTCAGCCTATGAAGACTAATACTGGAGATTGTGTCCCAGTTATCTAAATCTAGGACATTCGTGAAGGCTCTATCCATCTTAGAGGAAACTACATTGTTGTAGTTCCTTCTATACCGAGTGAATTTTGCACCAGTGAGAATGATTTCTATGGGGTTGTTTTCATTTATTGAGGTTTTAAATTCTGTTGTGGAAATAAAATCATGAGAAGGTCTAATTTTCTCACTTTATTTGAGAATGGAATTAAAGTCACCCATAATAAATGAGGGTGCATTAATATTTGTGCCAAGATAAGAGAGGTCATTCCAAAGAATTATTCATTCTTGGTATCTATTATTAGCATAAATAAATGATCAGAAAATCTTTGTGTCATCAATATTAAAATTTCAAGTAATAATCTAATCAGAGATATTGTAGACACTAGTATTCTGTAAATAGAAATGTATGAAAAGACACAATGATTTTTCATTGAGGTTATTAGTGATTGTACCAGTAAAAACAAAATTTTTTGGACATAAGTAAGAGTATTTAGAGGCATAGTTGGTTTTTGGATCCGCAATAGAAAATAAAATATGATGATGAGTGTCAATCATTCTTTTTAACACAAAAAAGGGGTCAGAGTTATCAATTCCAAGACAATTCCAAAAAAGGATCTTCAATAAAGTTTATTTTTGTGGTTAGAACCCCCTTTTTTCTTTATTCTAGAGCCTTTGTTTCTTGAAGATATTATAACTTCATGATTATCAGGGGTCTCTTCTTTATTATGGATGGATTTCGTGGTACTATTCATAGAAGTTTCAGGTATTAGGTTACTCATAGTATATACAGGAAAGGAGAGAGTTGTACCGGGCACCTGGGAAGTTGCTGCATGCTGTTTCTTGATGATGTCCAGGTCTAGACAGCACTGCGTTTTCTCCATAGAAACATTCATAACCTGGATGGGATTTGTTATTGTACTGATAAATTACTACTGAGATCAACCAATTCAAGTGCCATGACATAATTATTACAAGGTTTATTTAGAGTCTCAACACATCTATAAATGGCAGGGTTGCTTATAGTGTTAGAGTGCGGTGGGAAAATAGAAGTTCGTTCATCATTTTTTATTTTGATTTCATTCTTTAGGATTATAGAGGTGCCTTTGTTAGTAGGTTTAATTGCTTAAACCTTAAGGTTTGTAGTTCTGGGTTTCATGTTATAGGACAACATGGAAACAATATTAACACCAGACCAATTCGAAGAGGAATGTGTAATAGTAGAGATGCCTGTAGCAAGTTTTCTTCCACCCCAGGTTGCTCGACTGCTATCTATTTTGTTTAGTTGTTGGTGTTTTGGGTTTTTGTAGAAGTTTGTACTGAGGGTGGAGTTCCCTTAAAATGGTTGGCAGGTTCCAGTTTTTTGTGATAGTTTCAGTCTTTTTATTAGTAGTGGATCGTGTTATTACCAGAATGTCATTCTGGGTGGCCAATAGCTATCCAAATTCTGAAGTGTGTCCAGTGGAAGTATATTTTTTGGAGAAAATAACAAATGTGGCTTAACTATAAGGAGAGTCTACAATATCTATTTTATTACTATATTCAATCTTCAACTCTGAGATTTCAGTGGAATTTACAGGATGTGTATTGTGGATCTGTCTAGTACTCGAATCCAGGGTGTGTTTCACCAAATTTTGAATTGAAAAAATTTCAGGCCAATCATCCTTATGTAGAGGTGCAGAATATGTGTTGCAAGTATTGTAGTTCACTTGTTCAGGTGACATATCCCTCTTACCTAGATTTTGATTTGCATCTTGTATGAGGATGGGCCATGAGGTTTGACCAGATTTTTCCTTCTCATTGTATATCCTTATGGTGTATAAGACTAGATTTTATAGTTATTATAAAATGATTTTTTCATTAATAGAGGTGTCTTTCTCTTCTACAACATCTACCTAGTTTATACCCAAGGTGACCCCTATATGTGTTGTACTATATTTTTTGACCCAGATTTCAGCTTTCTTTTTGGGGGGGTTTAGGTATCTCCATCATGGGAGCTTTACCTTTTTTATTTCTCCTAGTTTCCTTCCAATCAATCTCAATTGGCTAGATTACTTGCCTTCTAATCGCCATACAATTAGATATTGTGTGACCAATAATTTTACAAAGGTCACAAAAGGGAGGTTTCCTATCATATTCAATTAGGATTTTCTTTTATTCATTTGCAGTGAAGTTGACTCTGTTTGAGAGTTTTGAATCTAAATTAATTTCCACCATAATTCTAACAAAGAGCCCTAGGTCATCATTTAAAGTTCTGTGATCAATTTTTAGAGGGGTCCATATTCATGAAACAATGTCATTTAAACATTTTTTGGGTGCCAAAAGAACCAATTAAGTCCACGAATTTTAACCCAAACTTGTTCCATTGTGTTTCTGTATGTGTCCGGATTAAAAGTAGAGTCCCAATAATAAATTCTAAGCAGTATCGGCTTTAGATTATGGTTGCTAATTTTCCAGACCTTCTCTAATTCTTCTTGTGATTTTAATAGTATGTGAAAGTAGCATTTTCCTATTGGAATCAGTTTCCATTTAAAAACATTCCAAAAATGAGCAATACACGTATGAAAATCAAAAAGAGGCTAAGGACGATCACCTTTAATGTAGGAGACGTGGCCCATAATAGAGAATTAGCACATTTGTGTGAGTTGTTGAAGAGCATCTGGATCCACTTCCAACAATAACCTAACATCATCAAGTTTCTTGACAATAGTAGGCTTATTCATTATTTCTGTTCTTGGATCATAGCTCTTTAGTGCATCGAGAAACGAGATCCCTTGGGATCTATCAAAGAAAGGACAGATGCATGTATGCTCATCAAGGGCATCTTCCGTATGAGATTTTTCGGTAGAATCATGAAAATGGAGTGTCTTCTTATTTAGAGGAGTCAGAAAATGATGGGATTCAAACCTCCCAAGATTCAACACATCTTCCATGTCTGTGTGATCGAGAGTTTCAGGCAGAGGAGCCCAAAGTGCTCGAGGGTTCTAGTGAGAGACGGTCTCCAAACTCTCCTCTCGTCTCCCCCCTTTACTATCATCTTTTTGTTAATCTTTATAACATTGAATTCTCTTATCAAAATGTGGTCTTTCATGCTAATCCAATCAATTTTCTCACTATTAGTGTCCAAACGCAATAGTCTTCCCATCATTTCTTCAACACCCACATCTGGGACAATAATCTAAAGATAGTCCTCTAACATTTCTTCACCAGAATGCATAAGAAATTCTATATTATCACTCTGAGTATCATCAAGGGTTTCATTGAATGAAACTACCTCATGGACAATAGACTCTACCGAAACCTGAGATCTAGAGGCTTTGTGGTGCATTGTAATCTCTTTTCCCATCATTAGTTTGATAGATCTAGTCTTCATTCGGATGGGAAAGTAAGAATAACCCTTCTAACCCTTCTTAGCGCCTCTTCGACCCTTCCTCCACCATTGATTAATGAGATCGTCTGCTTGGAGATCATCTTTGCTATCACCCAAAAATTTACTAGATTTTTCAACACTTGATATGTCACTATGTTCTCATTCATTCTCATTAGGGTTACCATGTTGTGCATCTTCCACCTCCTTGTCCATCCTAACATCTATGCTCTCTCAAAGCGGTTTGCTAACATTAAAATAAGATAATCCCTTCTCAGGCTTGGTTCCCTTAAATCAACTGGTTCCATTGAAAGCTTACTTATCTCTTGATATCCCTTTCTTCCAATAGGAAATTGACTTAAGCGTGCTTCATCCATGTAGGATGCAGTCTTAGGGATCGTTGAAACTCCATCATTAGCCACATGGCCCCATTTCAATCCTTATACCAAAGGAGTAGATAAAGGTGGCTTGGGGTCACCTAGATCCTTGTATAGTCACTTGAAGGAATCTACTGCCAACAGGTCTCCCCCTGCTACTCATGTTGGACATCCTTGATCTTGTTAGGAAAAGGGCTGATCAACTGGATTTTCCCCAATGATCATATGGATTTCAGATTAGAAAGCATATGCCTAAATGCATCTAAAGAGTTAAAATTTCCTTCTTTCAGATAGGACTGAGTAACATAACAACCCTCAGAGGTCCTTTTTTAGCTATCCTTCAGCACTGTCTTTGTGTTACCAACAACACTGCATTTCAAATGATCAACAATATCCACGACCATCGGATTCGGTTTTAGTGGTCTTACCTCATCTAGAAAAATTCATCATTTGTTATGTCCACAGCTTCTAGATGAACCGTTTCATGAGTTTCCTCAAACCCTAACACAAGATGAGGAACCCCCATGTCAATACCTATATTTAATATGATAGGAAGTGCCCAGGTGACCTAAATGATTACAAGATGAATAGTAGTCTATATAGGATTCAAAAACCAAATCTGGTTTCCAGTGGAACTCCTCCCCAACTGCAATTCACTCCCACTCTACCATCAGTCTAGAAACATCCACCTCAACAAAAATACATGGAGCTATGTGATGATAGAGATATTTAGTACTACTATCATAACATGGGAATCATCCTACAAGATCACCAACCATACATAGAATTACGGGATTTGGAAAGGGTAGGGGGAGTTCCGGGAAGCCTACCCACATTGCCGAAGAAGGGTTATCCCATTTCATGTGCAAAATTATGGTCCATCATAATAGGAATAAATGAAACCCATTGCATTTACAGGAAGATATGAACTAAGTATGAATCATTTCATCCCTATAATTGAAGTGAATCCTAATATGTAGTTTATTTATAAGACTCACAGTCGATCAATCCTCCAATATACAAGAACCAGAGACGAATCTGTCAAAAGTATCAATAAGAGGATATATATATCTAAAATGACACACTAAGGCTATATTCAGTAGTTTTTATGCTTCAAGGTACTCTGAGGTTGAGATATCAAGTCAAAGGGAGACATCATGTAGATCCGGAACCTTTAGGAAAATCGAAATAATTGGGAATGCCGAGAGAAAATCTGGGTTAGAGAAAGCGAGGAAGGGCATTAGCTGAGCTTCTAAAGCATATAGTGGAAGATCTCCCCCCCCCCTCTATTAAGTAGGGGGACTAGATCTGCAACCATAACTTCTAGATAATTTCTTGAAGGGGAGATACACTTGATAGAGAGAACCCTTTACATTCAATTGGTGGTTCTTTCATTTCAGGTTTGTCTTTCATCTCGACTTCTTACATCATCAATGTACTAATATATTCTTTAATTGAAAATTATTTAACAATTGTGGATTGATATAGATTATAAGATATTCCATTGTATTTACAGTTTTAAACTATATGTACTTTTAATGTTTGATCCAATTTCGTAATAGGATCTCCCAAAGCAGCAACATTATTGTAACATTCAATCAATATACCATTTATATGAGTGATTATTTCGCCATCATTCATTCCAATGGTGTATAATTTTATCTCTTCAATATTGTATCTCAGTTGTGTGATGTTTTCGGTTCCATAATAGGTAATAGAAATATTCTACCACATCTCATATGCAATAGAACATTCAGAAACATGGTTAAACTCAGTTTTCCCTAAACCATAGACAATTGGATTCATTTATTTTTAATAATGATCATATTTTATTTCATTAACATCATCCCATTTATACATATCATCTTTATGAACTTCATAGCACTTGGAGACCTTCAAATAAACTCACATACCAAGGTATTCTGTGTAAATAATCATTTGATATTTCTAGCATCCATTGTTATCACCATTAAATTAAGGATCAATGATTATTTCCACCCTTCATTGAGGTCATCTAGTTAAAAAAATTATTTCTTTAATATTTACATAGGATTATTAGGAATAAAAAGAAATTTTTTTTACAAAACTATTGAATCCCTTGATAGATAAATAACCAAGTGATTTAGAAAAAGTCATAACCTTTAATATTACTTGTTGATATCATTTAGAAAAAATATTTTTCTATCCTTTGATACTCCTTATTATTTTAAGATTGAATAAAATAATATTAAACCACTCATAACAAGGGTATTATTCCAATATATCACTTCATTTCATACCACTTTAAGGCCGGTTTGATTATGAATATAGAACAAGAGTTTAGGATTATTTTGATTCATTAAAACATTCAAATGATTTAAAAAATATCTCTTGAAATGCAGTGTATCTTATTTAATTATGATAATAAGTAGATAAAAAAGATAATAACATATAAATTCTTATATTGGTTTATTGAAGAAAGATATTTTAGTCCACTCCACTGACATTATCTTTCTGATTTTGATTTTTGTAACTAGTATTTCCTTTTACCAAGGACTTCCTCGAATGAGTAAATTTACTTCATATCTTTATAATAAATCATTAACAAGGCCTTAATGTTTTTCATAGTAACCATAAATCAAAAAATTAGTATTAGAATCTAATTATCTTTTGCGAATAAGACTAATTCCGAGTACCTAAAATAATAATAAATCAATAGTGATTATTTTTACTAGGAGTATGTATTTTTTCTCATATCTTCAATAGAAAATAAAATTTTAATTTTATCATAAATATTTTACAATAGAATAAAATTAATATTCAACATTACACAAGATTTATTTATAAAACAATAGAGAAAACACAAGACACATGTGAAGAAATTAATGTCTCCAAATTGAATCTCTCTAAAATTATTTTTCAATACTAAATTATATGATTTAACAATAATTTATAGTAGTAGAGACAATAATAACATTGTTTTGATCCAATATATCAAAACATGATGCATCAAAAGTGTATATTCTACTTAATAATAGTGATATTCAATAAATTTTATTTTTCAACAACTATTTATTCAAAATTACATCTCACCATATCATTAAAATGAAAATAAACATTTTATTTATCAAAGAAAAATCTGTATTGATTTTTTTTAACATATTCAATAATTTTTCATGAAATATCACAATAAATTGAATTTTTCCATTCAAGATAGTTGTATCATTATTTAGAAACAGGAAAAATTTAATCCATTGAGTATGGGCCTTTGAATTTGTCATAAAACTAATTTTAAAGAGATATTTCTGTCCATCGAGACCATTGTAGAAATCATAGAAAATATCATTAATTTAAAACTATTCCATGGAATTTTGAAATATAACATTCCTTCACCTTGTTAAAAACACCATAAGTAGGTATGATAACATATTGTTTTTGATAAACATTGTGTTGATAAACCATACATTTATTCCTCAAACATAGGGTTCCATACAAATATAGGGTTTTTTATACATACATTTCATTAGCATAGGGTATATGATCCAAATGTTTTCTTCAAATTTATGGGTTTCAAAACCATTCATTGTTATTATCAACAAAGGTTTTTAAGTTTGATTCAATTATATTTTCAAAAACATCAAAAATATTTTTAAAAACTATTCATCCATGAATTGATGACTTTTTTACACTTCTAGAATAAATATTCTAACGAATAAAAATTTCTAGAAATTCAATTAAAGTGAAATTTATTAGTAAAATAATGGGGTGTTTGTGAGCATCAAAATAAAAAACAAGTTGTATGAATTGTTGAATCAACACATTCATAACAAGAGATTATATTTCCAAATAAGATCTTAGCTATTCACATGAGGTGGAGGAGCATTAGCTCCATCTAGATGAGAAAAATCTCTAAATCGTATGTATTTATGAATAACTAAATACCATACTAGAAGATATTTTACAAATCCACCATTCCATTAATAATTAGTGGGTATAAGAAAATGATTAAGTGGCAATGGATAAATATAAACTCCATCATGGTGAATAGTTTTTCACCATGCAACCGGTTAGACCTCAACAAACTAAATACAATTATCAAGCCACATTCAATGTCTCAAGGCCTATATCTAGGAAGACCTATAGAATATTTTTGGAGATACTCCAATATGTGGAAGCTTTGCAACTTTAGAAACATGATTGAAAATGACTATTTTTCCATTGATCATCCATTTTAATATTCCTATCATCTTTGTAATAATAATAAAACATTGAAAATTGTACATTTAATTATATTTTAATATATTAAAGTTATATTATTATAATTACAAGGATGAAATTAATCTAATTTTTTTATTAATTAGTTCACCTTGTGAGTGTAGTTCAACTATTTTTAGGGTCATATGATAAATCCAAAATTCTTTTTTTTATTATGTGTCATCACAATAATTTTATCCTAAGTCAAAATGAAAATGAATTATCATGTGAAACATAGATTTTTCTTAGGCCAACCTTTTTTGGTTTTCCTCTTAACAAATTTGATTCATTTTATTTTATTTCATTAGTTTTTTTAAACCATGAAGAGGGAAGATCTCTTGATCTAAGACTCAGCTTTTACACAAGGTTCCCTTTTGTGAGTTTTCAACTGGACAAGTAATGAGTCATTTTTTGGGGATGCTTAAATTATTTCAAAATGAAATAGTAAAGAAGGAAATTTAGGCAAAACCTCTTTAAACATGGGATATGGGAAAATGAACCCAGAAGGGTATAATGGGCACAAATGTTCTAACATTCTTAAAATAACCAAAGGTGAATTTTGATTCATGATTTGCTGATTTCCTAATCTAAAACATGATGTGAGAGAAAATTATATGGATTTAGAAAGGGAAATATTAAAAAAGTTTTTTTTAGAATTATTCTCTCAATGGGGCTCATAGAGATTAAAGATGTCTCTCATTTGTATGAATGTGCCTCTGGTTAATAGGACCTTTTATGGGAAACTTCTGCAATGTCATACTGGGGTGTATCAATGCATAGTAAAAATAATATTTCCCTCACATATCTTACATCCTATAATTGATACCCATGTATGTTTTGAATATTCTCATTTATTGAGACCTTGATTGGTGATTTCTCAATGGAATGTGTTTGATAATTAAAGAATAATCTGTATTGGAACTCTCCATGAATTGTAAATCACCCCTATAAAAATATGGCTTGTTTAAAGGAGGGTTGATTATATTAGGTTACCAACATAAAGTGGATTTTAATATCCCTAATATGGTTTAATGTATCATTTATTTTAATTTCTTATTGGGATAATTACCCAAGCAGGGCTTACTGGCTGAAAATGTTCCAACATTCATCAAATACCCAATGGGATATTTTCAGCCAGGATTTTGTGATTTCTATATCTAAAACAATTTTTGAGAAAAATATACAAAGGATAATCATGGACCATATTAAAAAAGTGGTTTCATGTATGATGTTTTTGTTGGGACTTGTTGAGATAGAAGAGGTCTTTCCAGTGGATTAATTTTCCTCCATTTGATTGGCCCTTTTGTGGGTGACTAATTCCAAACCAAACATGGGAATATCACTTCATAGTCAAATAATTAGTTAACTTATGTATCTTTCATCCTATTAATTTTGGCTAGGTAAGTTTTTAATACCCATATTTCTCAATACCATGAATGGTGGTTTCTAAAGGTAATGTGTATGAGAATGAAAGGAGCATATAAATTGGCACTATCCATTAATTTTAAAATTATCCTATACAGGTTTGGATTGTGTATACGAGGGTTAATATTATTGGGTTACCATAATAAAGATAAAAGTAAAATCCTTTACAAGGTAAAAGGAAACATGAAGTTTAATATCACGTTACTAGGTCATTGACCTAATGGTTTAATGTCATGTGACATGGTGGTTAGGGTATATGGATTAATTTAATTTACTTTTTATTGACTGATTAGTGATTTTCCATCTCATGAAAATCTATCCAAGAATGATTTTTCATTCCAACATGAAGTGGGAGACTATAACAAATAATTTGGGGGTTTCTAGATTTTAAATTTGATATTGGACAAGTATACAAGGAATGAATATGGACCACGTTCCAAAAGTGGTTCCTTGTATATGATAGTTGTTTCATAATAAGATAGAAGTTTTCACTCCTAGTGATGAATTTTTCTTTAGTTTATAGGAACTTTCTTGGATAAACTATGAAAATCAAACTCTGGAATCTCAATTCATTTTAAAATAATTTAACCCTATTATGGAAATGCCCCTTCGGTGGATAAATAATACAATCCCCAATAGGGGAAGGTTACTACATAATAAAATAAAATAATCCTCTGAAATCTAACATTATATAACTGATGGCCAGATGATGTTTACTAAGATTCTGATTTCTATAGACACATTGTTTGGTTTTTGGATAGAGATATCCTGAATATTGAAGGATAATTTCATAACAAAGCTACCTAATACATCATTACACATCCATATGTAGGAAAATAAATTTTATTTTTCTAGCAGCTAGGACCAATATAGAGGATCCATATATCTCAACATATCCCATTATAGATACAATCAATACACACATAGTTCTTATATTAACTACATCCATTGATTGAATTCTTGCGTAGAGAAGGGGGTTTTTTGAATATGGTCTCATAGAAAGGGTGAGAACCTACGATTGACCCTTAGTGTAGATCTAACTCATACATTGTAGAGTGGGGGAATTTTATGTTTTATGGATAGACTAGGATATAGGATTTGGGTTTCAGTACAAATATCATCAAATAGAGAATCAAGTCACACATTGTTCTTGAATTTATGACTTACCAGAAAAATGAAACATGAAATTTAACATCATGTGATAATAATTTAGGGTACTCCTTTTAAGGTCATGTATCTTGGAAAGTGATAGCCCTAACATGGACAATTATTCTTAGATCATATGGGAATACATTACTAAAACTGATAATACCACATAATCTATTGTTAGTGTGTTAAAAAATAGTTGAAAGGGATTATTCCGTCAAAAAAGTATATTGAAAAGAAGGATAAGGGTATTTTTATTTTTTGGTGGTTATACTATGATATAGTTTCCAATAATTTATATGCATCTATTGTGAATGAGAATAAAGACATACATAGTTATCTAAAATAATTTATTTTAGTTTGAAGCAGTGATGACATCACCCATGCAGTTTAGTGTCATGTGATAAGGACAACAGTCGCTTGACCTGGAAAAGAATGCATGAATCCTTAAGAATGTTGTTCAAGCATTAAAAATATTATATCTCAGTAGGAATCACATATATTTGTTACAATACTTCCTGAGATAGTTTTTTGGGGAATCCTATGCATGGTATATAGGGTAAGTGTTCCTTTTATTTCATGTGATAATGACATGGTCAAATATTCTAATGTTATGTGACAAGGATGACGCAGTTTCTTTATATTTTAGTTCATGCTACTGGGACCCTCTCTCATGGTAATGATGATTTATACATGCATTACAAATTGAACAATTTCCGACCATACTATGCACATGATGAAATAAATACAAGGAATGAATGAAAACAATCTTCAAAAATTGGTTCCGAACATAAGTTTGATGATAAATATAGAGATATAATTGGTCTTTACAGGGTATGATTATGCCTCTAGTTCACATTCCATTTTTGTGGGTGACATATGAAATGATGACTATGGCATATCAATGCATTGTCAATAAATTGAATCTTATTCCTAACAGAAACTTTTTGTGGTTCCATATGAAAAAAAAACTAGGGCATGCAACATCATAGTCAAATAATGGTGTCTTTGGAAATCTGAAATTATACTACTGATGGAAATAAAAATATTATGGAGATCAAAAATTACTCAGTGTAAGGGGTATAATCTATGAATGGATTATGTTCATACATAAAATAATTATATTTATTGAAAACAACAATGAAGTGTGAATCCTCTAATGTTTCTCTTTAGTATGAATGAAAGGGATATTCAAATTTCCATGAATAGATCTTGAATAAGACAACATGGATTAAGGTCTCCTGTATAGATCTTGTTTTTATGAATGAGAGGGGGAATTTTTTGTGGATGTGATTGGGTTGAAGAAATAGGATTCGAGCACCACTATGTATCTCATCAATGAGGAAATCAAATCAGGCGTTGTAACGACCCAAAGTTTCATTAATGGAAAATCCCTCTTGATCCAGTTAAATGTTTCTTTATGTTTTTATATGATGTCAACTTCTTTAGTTTAACGTTAAGATTTGTGACAGTTACTTTTATAGCCGTTGAACAGTGATCATCTGGGTAGTTTAAATATAAGTCTTTAACGAACCAATTTTCTACTCAGACAAAGGAAGCGATGGCCTCATCCAGTAGAATTGCCCCTTACGAAGCCCATTTGTCGGAGCTCGGAAAGGAGGTGGCGTCTTTGGGCTTTGCCCTTGACCAAGCCCAAGCTGAGCTTCATCAAGTCAAGCTCGAACGTGATCGTCTACGGGAAAAATGGAAGTTGATAGAGATTACCACTCGAGCGATGTTATCCGAGCAACCCCAAGAGTCTGTCACCATCGCACACCTTACCCTTAGGTCTTATGCGGCTATTTTAAGGGGCTATGTGACAAATAAGTAGCACCATGTTCATGTAAATTATTTTTGTATATGATAATGAATATAATTTCTAGTCATTTTTTTTGATACATTGTAATTAGTTTTTAAAGTACAAATGGTGTTTTTAGTTATTATTTAATTAAGAATTATATTTTATTAAATTAAAGGATTTTTGAATTAAATAATATTTTAATAAAATATTATTATTAATATTAAATTAATTAAATATAAATGATCTTATAATTTTATGAATGCCATTAAAATTTTTATTAAGGTTTGAAAGCCATTTCTGTCAAAACCCGTGAATTTTTTTATAAATGTCGGTTTTTATTTTAAAAGTGAAAATTCACATATTTAGAAAATTATTTAGATAAAATAAATATTATTTTTGGAATCAGGACGTTGAAATTATCCAACGGTGAATTTTTCATAATTTTCTGAGACAGTCAAATTTTTGGGTAAAAATCAAATACCATTTAAATATATAATGTATTTTATGACATCATAATGACCCAATGGTGATGTAATAAAATACCATAATCCTTATTTTCGGCCAATATATGTTTTAACATTAAAATAATGAGGTTTTGGGTTTGTTTGACTCACTTTTCAAAGCATTAATGGAGCCCTCAAGACTTATTCAACACTTTGCCTTTTTAAATTAATTTCCATGGGAGTGTGACTCACCTCCACATAAGCAACCCTAATTTTTTAATAAGTTCGGACCTTGGACTTGTAAAATATTATTTTCATCTTTCCTTTTCCAGAAACCATGGGCAAATACCATGGGATGGTTTGTGGTTTGGATTATTTTAATATAAGGGGTCCCAAACCTAAATAATAAAGAATTCTCTCACCTTTCCTATATAAACCCACCCAAGCTCCCACTTCCTCCTCACTCAAAGCCCTTGAAGTTCGTCCAACCTCTGACCTACTCTCTCTAGAATCCTTCAAGGTGCCCCAAGCTCCCAAGAAGCCTCTCACAAGCCTCTCTCTAGCCTTTGGAAGCACACTTCCAAGTAAGGGGTTTTCTTCCTTTCTCAATTTTTTTTGTCAATTTTCTTTAAGTTGTATTTCCCTTTTTATTTCAATTATGAATGTTGGGGTATGGTTTCTCACCTCCCCCATACTGCCCTCTTATTGTTTGAATGATGGGAGAACCCTTTATCTCTCATTAAATGCCTCCCATGTACACCCGTTACTATGCCGAAATTCCGAAAGTAACTTCTCTCTCTTCTTTTACTTTCAAGCAATACTTTTGTATCATGAATCTAAATTCCATTTCTATTGTTGGGACATGTATATATATGATCTCCTTACTGTCCATTACATGTAAATATGATGAGGAACCCCTTTCTCTCTCATCAACCTTTTTTATGAATTCTTATGTCACGCCGTTACGCTGCCGAAATCGCACCGATTTTCTAAGCCAGTGTCTTTGTGTAGTGAATACCATGCCCATTTCTCCATCAAGGGTATTCACCTTTATGAACATATACATATTGATTGTAAAGTTTCATGTATGAATTCCACATTCCTTTATCGTGGAAGAAATGATTATGTTTTATGAATCCATGTTTTATGATCCATGTGGCACACTTATGCATGAAATGAAATGTTTAAGAAGGGTGCGCCCTTTATAGCGCTCCAATGCATTGGGTAAAGTATAGTATCATGATACGTCATGTGCAATGAGTTTTGACTCATGCTAATTCAAGTGCAACGAGGGTTTACTCGTGCTTCAAGTGCAATGAGGGTTTACTCATGCTCCATGTGCAATGAGCCTTGGCTCATGCTAATTCAATGTTAAGTGTTGTTGCCACATTTCCATGTTATGATTATCATGATTTATCATGCCTTTATGTTCATGTCTCTCTTATGCTCTATTGATATGCCTATTGCCTAACATGTATTGTACTCCTCATGTTATTCATTGTGCACTCCCTTACTGGGCTTTATAGCTCACCCTTTTCTTATGCATGTCCTCAGGTTATCCCATGCAATGCTAAGTACGAAGGAATGTAGTGGTCATGTAAAGGAAGATTTCAATAAGGATGTTGTATTTCATGTTTAAAGATCTATGTAATGATCCTAAGCCACAAAGACACTAAACCTCTCGATCTTCTTTGTTGGATCAAGTGATGTTTTATGTAATAAAGCATGTTTAAGTTGTAATAAAAAGCAGGGTTGTCATAGTTGGTATCAGAGGATAGGTTTAGTTATTTTTGGGATTAGGAAACCCTAGTAAACCCTTAGATACAAGAATAAGCATAATAAAAACATCCCTAAGTTTTGGTAAATACTAAGTAAGTGTTTTATCAAACAAATACATCCCTGTCTGGATACGAGCAGGTAGAGGCGGCTCTGGCACACGATGTATCCTAGGGGTAAAACCCGAAAACACCGCTTTGAGCTAGACTCGAACGTGAACTGGTGCACGACAACGGGCCTTGCTGCACTCTTGGTTACAACACTCCCGGGGGATATGTTTTGATAAATTCACAATCTTAGTATGAACCCTTATTAAGGGAAAAATGCCCCTAAGAATATATGTTAGAAGGAAGATCATGAAAATCCTGGATTGAATCTTATAGACTCATGAGTTAAAGAGATTAAAGTTTATTTATAAGTCATCAACTTTTGTATTTGGATTACCCTTTATGTGTTACCCCTAACTTTCCTTTTATTCCAGCCAATGGCCGGTAATAGGAGAACTCGGGCTAACAACCGTTGTGAAGATCAGTGTGATGATTGTACTTATGAGATGCCCAATCCAATGGGAGCGGGAATCGCGAACTTTGTCACGCTTCTCTCTCAGCTAACTCAAGTTTTGAATAGAAACACTGGTCAAGAGGAATGTTCAACCCCCCCTAAGAAAGAACAAGTCGCTATTGAAAGCTTCATGTGACAAAGGCCTCCTACTTTTAGGGGATCATCCGATCCCACGATTGCTGAACAATGGATCAACTCCATTGAAAAGATATTCTCCATTATCCAATGCTCTGAAAAAGAGAAGGTTCTCCTGGCGGCTTATCGTATGGAGGGTGAAGCTGATCAATAGTGGACGTTGATCAAAAATACGAAGCCTGAGGAGGAGATCGAGGCTTTGGAATGGAAGGAATTCCGGAAGATGTTTTTCGATAAATATTTTCCACGCACCCTCCGTCTTAAGATGGAAAGGGACTTCCTTTCCCTCAAGCAGAAAGATGAAGAATCTGTGGGAGCGTATGAGGAAAACTTCACAAGGCTTGCACGATACGCTTCCGGCTTTGTCGTTACCCCCGAATGCAAGGTTGACCGCTTCTTTGGTGGGCTGAAGCCTAGCTTGCAGAAAGCATTAGTGATCCGTGACTTCGACAGCTATGAGGAAATTGTCCGATGTGCCCTCAAGGATGAAATGGAGATCGGAGAATCACAGGGGTATCATGGGGACAAGAAGCGGAAGGTGGACTTCAATGCTGGTGGTCCGATGGATAAATACAACGGCGCTAAGAAATTCCAACACCCCTCTTGCCAAAAGTGTGGAAAGAAGAACCCTGGAAATTGCCTTAGGGGGACAAGAAAATGCTTCAAGTGTGGAAGAGAAGGGCACCTAGCTGTTAACTGTCAGCAAGAAGGACCCGCGGCTGTGACAGAGGGGAGGAACGCTCCGTTCGAACCTCAACGCGTTGTTCAATGCTTCAAATGCAAAGAACCGGGTCATTTTGCGAATCAGTGCCCTAATCCAAGGGTTATCGGAGGCAACCAGCAACCTCCAAGACAGCAAGGAAGAAACTTTGCCATCAATTCTGCCGAAGTGAACCCCGACAACGAAGTGGTGACAGGTACGCTAGTTATTCATTCAAGAATAGAGAACGTACTTTTTGATTCAGGTTCTACGCATTCTTTTATATCTCAAAAGTTTAGTAGAACAATCCCTGCACCACCACAAATCATGGAAGTAAAGATGTCGGTGAGTACGGCAAATGGGGAAATCATTGCATCCCATGAGTATAAGTCCTCCCCTGTTATAATCTGTGGATTTAATTTCCCGGCGAACCTCGTCATACTCCCTTTGGTGGAATTTGATGCAATTCTTGGCATGGATTGGCTTTCCTTATATAGAGCCAACATAAATTGTCGGGAGAGGGAAATCACACTCCATATGGAGAATCGACCCCCGATTCTTTACAAGTGTCAGGAGGAAGATGAATCTCCTTTAGCTCCATCATCTCAAGCATGGATATTAATTCCTTATGAGCATGCATATCTGGCTCAGATGATTGAGTCCAAGGACGAAACCACCCTTGAAGAAACGCCTATTGTGAGGGAATTCGCTGAAGTATTTCCTGAGGAACTTCTTGGTCTTCCTCCAAGAAGAGATGTTGAGTTCTCAATTGAACTTATACCCGGGGTGCTACCAATATCCAAAACTCCATATAGAATGGCTTTTTTTGAGCTTGAAGAGCTGAAGAAACAACTACAGGAGAATCTGGATAAAGGGTTTATACGCCCAAGTGCATCACCATGGGGTGCACAAGTCCTCTTCGTCAAGAAGAAGGATGGGTCAATGCGGCTTTGCATCGATTATCGTGAACTTAACAAAATCACGATAAAGAACAAGTATCCTCTCCCAAGAAACGATGACTTGTTTGATCAGCTGTGTGGAGAACAATACTTCTCCAAGGTTGACTTGCGGTCGGGATATTATCAAGTAAGGGTGAATAAGGAAGATATCCCCAAGACTGCTTTTCGTACAAGGTACGGGCACTATGAATTCATAGTAATGCCTTTTGGACTCACTAATGCTCCAGCAATATTCATGGACTTGATGAATAGAGTCTTTAGAGATTACCTAGATAAATTTGTGGTAGTCTTTATAGATGATATTCTAATATACTCCAAAACCAAGGAGGACCATGAGGAGAATTTAAGAACTGTATTGGAGACTTTGCGCAAGGAGAAGCTCTATGCCAAGTACAGCAAGTGTGAGTTCTGGTTGAAGGAGGTCTCATTCTTGGGCCATATCATCACAAGCAATGGGATATCTGTGGACCCCTCCAAAACAGATGCAATTGAGGGATGGACAAGGCCAACATCGGTAACTGATATCCGTAGCTTCTTGGGATTAGCTGGATATTATCGACGATTTGTGAGAAACTTCTCACGATTGTCCAACCCTCTTACCAAGCTAACTCGAAAGGGATTAAAGTTTTCTTGGAGTGATGAATGCGAAGAAAGCTTCAAGGAGTTGAAAAGGAGGCTTATCACTGCACCTGTGCTCACTTTACCCACAAGTGGGGAGCTTTTTGTGGTATTCAGTGATGCTTCGAAGAAGGGCTTAGGATGTGTGCTGATGCAGAATGATAAAGTGATATCCTATGCCTCAAGGCAGTTGAAAATCCACGAGCGAAACTATCCAACGCATGATCTGGAGTTGGCGGCGGTGATCTTTGCCTGGAAAATCTGGCGGCATTATCTCTATGGAGAGAAATGTGAGATATATACTGACCACAAGAGTCTTAAATATATATTCACACAGAAAGAGCTTAATATGCGCCAGAGAAGATGGATAGAGCTCATAAAGGATTATGACTGTTCAATACATTACCACCCTGGGAAGGCGAACAAGGTGGCGTATGCCCTAAGTAGAAAGGATCCAGCAATTCTATCAATGATGAGAATTGAGAAGGATCCAATCTTCTTAGACTTGATGAAGATGGACGTGGGAATCATAAATAAGGGAACACCATCAATCCATTCACAAATGATTGCTCAACCATCTCTTTTGGAAAGGTTAAAGGATGCTCAAAAGGATGATGTGAGAATCCAAGAAAAAGTGGAAGCTATCAAAAAGGGAAAATCCTCAGAGTTTAATGTTAATGAAGAAGGAATTGTGCGGTTTGGGAAAAGACTATGTGTTCCATCAAGTTCGGAGCTGAAGAAGGAACTTTTGGATGATGCACATAGTTCAAATTTCTCTATTCACCCAGGGAGCACAAAGATGTATCGAAATCTCCGAGAAAACTTTTGGTGGGATAATATGTAGAAGGAGATCGCCGAATATACATCAAAGTGCCTGGTGTGTCAGCAAGTGAAGGCAGAGAGGCAGAAGTCTAAGGGGATGATACAACCATTGCCCATACCAGAATGGAAATGGGAGAACATCACCATGGACTTCGTCACTGGACTTCCAAGGACATCCAAAAGCAACGATGCAATCTGGGTTATTGTGGATCGTCTTACAAAGACTGCACACTTCATTTCTATTCGAGAGGATTTCTCTTTGGATCAACTGGCACGGATATATATCAGGGAAGTGGTACGGTTGCATGGAGTACCACTATCTATTGTGTCTGACCGAGATCCTAGATTTACCTCTAAGTTTTGGAAGAGTCTTCAACATGCTCTGAATACTGAACTGAACTTCAGTACGGCCTATCATCCTCAAACTGATGGCCAATCTGAGCGGACTATCCAAACACTTGAGGATATGTTGAGAACGTGCTCAATGGACTTTAATGGAGGATGGGATCAACATCTTCCTCTAGTTGAGTTCTCTTATAATAATAGTTTCCACTAGAGCATCCAAATGGCACCATATGAAGCCCTGTATGGGAAAAGGTGAAGAACACCGGCATGTTGGGATGAGGTCGGTGAACGTAAGCTGCTTGGACCAGAAATGGTCGAAGAAATGGTGGAGAAGGTGAAAACCATTCAGAAGCATATCAAGGCAGCCCAAAGTCGACAGAAGAGTTATGCAGATAATCGTCGACGAGACCTTGAGTTTAAAGTTGGAGACATGGTGTTTTTACGCATATCTCCGTGGAAGAAGGTCATGAGGTTTGGAAAGAAAGGGAAGTTAAATCCAAGGTATATCGGCCCCTTCGAGATTCTTGATCGTGTTGGGGATGTGGCCTATCGACTAGAACTTCCACCTACTATGGCCAAGGTGCATGATGTCTTCCATGTATCCCTATTAAGGAAGTACATACCAGACCCTTCACATGTACTCTCTTCTGAGGTGGTACAATTAGAAGACGATCTTTCTTATGAGGAGCAACCAGTGAAGATCTTGGATCGTAGAGAAAAAGTTCTACGAAATAAGACAATGACCCTCGTCAAAGTGTTGTGGAGAAACCACAAGTTTGAAGAAGCAATTTGGGAGTCGGAGGATATGATGAAGCTAAGTTACCCACATTTGTTTTAGTGTGGGAAAAGGAAAATTTCGAGGGCGAAATTTCTTAAGGGGAGAATGTTGTAACGACCCAAAGTTTCATTAATGAAAAATCCCTCTTGATCCAGTTAAATGTTTCTTTATGTTTTTATATGATGTCAACTTATTTAGTTTAACGTTAAGATTTGTGACCGTTACTTTTATAGCCGTTGAACAGTGATCATCTGGGTAGTTTAAATATAAGGCTTTAACGAACCAATTTTATACTCAGACAAAGGAAGCGATGGCCTCATCCAGTAGAATTGCCCCTTACGAAGCCCATTTGTCGGAGCTCGGAAAGGAGGTGGCGTCTTTGGGCTTTGCCCTTGACCAAGCCCAAGCTGATCTTCATCAAGTCAAGCTCGAACGTGATCGTCTACGGGAAAAATGGAAGTTGATAGAGATTACCACTCGAGCGATGTTATCCGAGCAACCCCAAGAGTCTGTCACCATCGCACACCTTTCCCTTAGGTCTTATGCGGCTATTTTAAGGGGCTATGTAACAAATAAGTAGCACCATGTTCATGTAAATTATTTTTGTATATGATAATGAATATAATTTCTAGTCATTTTTTTGATACATTGTAATTAGTTTTTAAAGTACAAATGATGTTTTTAGTTATTATTTAATTAAGAATTATATTTTATTAAATTAAAGGATTTTTGAATTAAATAATATTTTAATAAAATATTATTATTAATATTAAATTAATTAAATATAAATGATCTTATAATTTTATGAATGCCATTAAAATTTTTATTAAGGTTTGAAAGCCATTTCTGTCAAAACCGGTGAATTTTTTTATAAATGTCGGGTTTTATTTTAAAAGTGAAAATTCACATATTTATAAAATTATTTAGATAAAATAAATATTATTTTTGGAATCAGGACGTCGAAATTATCCAACGGTGAATTTTTCATAATTTTCTGAGACAGTCAAATTTTTGAGTAAAAATTAAATACCATTTAAATATATAATGTATTTTATGACATCATAATGACCCAATGGTGATGTAATAAAATACCATAATCCTTATTTTCGGCCAATATATGTTTTAACATTAAAATAATGAGGTTTTGGGTTTGTTTGACTCACTTTTCAAAGCATTAATGGAGCCCTCAAGACTTATTCAACACTTTGCCTTTTTAAATTAATTTCCATGGGAGTGTGACTCACCTCCACATAAGCAACCCTAATTTTTTAATAAGTTCGGACCTTGGACTTGTAAAATATTATTTTCCTCTTTCCTTTTCCAGAAACCATGGGCAAATACCATGGGATGGTTTGTGGTTTGGATTATTTTAATATAAGGGGTCCCAAACCTAAATAATAAAGAATTCTCTCACATTTCCTATATAAACCCACCCAAGCTCCCACTTCCTCCTCACTCAAAGCCCTTTAAGTTCATCCAACCTCTGCCATACTCTCTCTAGAATCCTCTCAAGGTGCCCCAAGATCCTAAGAAGCCTCTCACAAGCCTCTCTCTAGCCTTTGGAAGCACACTTCCAAGTAAGGGGTTTTCTTCCTTTCTCATTTTTTTTGTCAATATTCTTTAAGTTGTATTTCCCTTTTTATTTCAATTATGAATGTTGGGGTATGGTTTTTCACCTCCCCCATACTGCCCTCTTATTGTTTGAATGATGGGAGAACCCTTTCTCTCTCATTAAATGCCTCCCATGTACACCCGTTACTATGCCGAAATTCCGAAAGGAACTTCTCTCTCTTCTTTTACATTCAAGCAATACTTTTGTATCATGAATCTAAATTCCATTTCTATTGTTTGGAAATGTATATATATGATCTCCTTACTGTCCATTACATGTAAATATGATGAGGAACCCCTTTCTATCTCATCAACCTTTTTTATGAATTCTTATGTCACGCCGTTACGCTACCAAAATCGCACCGATTTTCTAAGCCAATGTCTTTGTGTAGTGAATACCATGCCCATTTCTCCATCAAGGGTATTCACCTTTATGAACATATACATATTGATTGTAAAGTTTCATGTATGAATTCCACATTCCTTTATCTTGGAAGAAATGATTATGTTTTATGAATCCATGTTTTATGATCCATGTGGAACACTTATGCATGAAATGAAATGTTTAAGAAGGGTGCGCCCTTTATAGCGCTCCAATGCATTGGGTAAAGTATAGTATCATGATACTTCATGTGAAATGAGTGTTGAATCATGCTAATTCAAGTGCAACGAGGGTTTACTCGTGCTTCAAGTGCAATGAGGGTTTACTCATGCTCCTGTGCAATGAGCCTTGGCTCATGCTAATTCAATGTTAAGTGTTGTTGCCACATTTCCATGTTATGATTATCATGCTTTATCATGACTTTATGTTCATGTCTCTCTTATGCTCTATTGATATGCCTATTTCCTAACATGTATTGTACTCCTCATATTATTCATTGTGTACTCCCTTACTGGGGTTTATAGCTCACCCTTTTCTTATGCATGTCCTCAGGTTATCCCATGCAATGCTAAGTACGAAGGAATGTAGTGGTCATGTAAAGGAAGTTTTCAATAAGGATGTTGTATTTCAAGTTTAAAGTTTTATGTAATGATCCTAAGCCCCAAAGACACTAAACCTCTCGATCTTCTTTGTTGGATCAAGTGATGTTTTATGTTATAAAGCATGTTTAATTTGTAATAAAAAGCAGGGTTGTCATAGGCGTAGTTATCATATAAAAGTTATTTGTGTAGTTCTGACCCATATATATATAGGAGTGATATTTTTATGTCTCATGTGGACCCTATAGTATAGATTTTGGCATCACAAAATATCTTGTGATTGAAGGAATCAATCCAAGCACAGTTCTAAAGTATATGTCTGATGGGAAATTAGAACCATTTGTTTTATCTTCTCAATCATGGATAAACATTTTATACATTTTTACTTCTTATAATAAGGATGAAAATCATATAGTTTGACATCATGTAGAAATGATGACTTCATATAGTTTATTTTATTTACACTAGGATTTTTGGCTATGTAGTTTAGAGTCTCCCAACTCAGACCATGGTGTCCAATATTTTTGGTTTGATGACTGGTATCATATTTTGTTCCTTTTAAGGTCACACATACAAGACTATGATTCTATTTAGTTCCAAATCATGATTTAAGGATAAGGAAATAATGCAGTTTAACATAAAATTTCCCTGAATAAGGCTTGAAGCAGTTTTTTTGTGATGAGGATGAAGGTTTCTTCATAACTAGTAGTATTTCTTGAGAAATATTGCATTTTTTAGGTGTTGTAATGATCTCTACATTAATTATTATCAGAGAACAAGCTTCGTTAGAGTGTATCTTTTGAATGGAATAAGTCTAATCCCACATTTTCTCATGAATTGGAGGAATCTTCTCTGGTTTTATTATATTCCAACGAAAAAGTACTATGTCTTCATAGTGGAATGATAAGAAGAATAATTTCTTCTTAAATTCCCATGAATTCTGATTTTGATGGACCTTAAAGTGATTCTAGGTATGTAGTCTATTATCATCAGATTTTTCAATTTCATGCATCCATTTTTTGTATTTTTTATCTATGTATAATTGTTAGTAGATGGTGACATAGAGTGAGGGAAGTTGAACCACAATTGGTAGGACTGCCTTTCACTCGTATACTAGTTAATACGGGGTCTCCCATGTGGGATACATGTTGTAGTCCGGTAGGCCCACAAGACATACATGATATTGATGGTCCATGACTTTTTATTTTATCCTCTATTTTCTAGAGTATTTTCCTTGGGAATTATTTAAGTAAACTATTTGACAATTGGTTACATTATGATGTCATGATTAATGGTTTAATTGGATATTATACTCCCGATAAAGCTTCTCTAACTCAGTGGAATAGAAATAGGTTTCATTTTCTATTAGGATTGTTTGGGGGACAAAAATTATTGTAATGATGTTGGATTTCATGATGTAGAAAATGATGTTCATCCCAACATCAGTGAGTGGTATTTCCTCCACCCATTTATTGAAGAAGATTGTAGTAGTGAAGACATATTTGATCTACATAGTTATAGCTAGAGGATATGGCCCCATAACAATAATCACTTACACAGAAAATGGATAGGAGAATTTGGTTCTGTGTAACAACTCTGAGGGTTGATGGACAAAGTTTTCATTAACATGAAAATAATTAGACTTCTTGGGGAATTTTTTTCAACATTGCATCATTGAAGTCAAAAATTATCAAAATATTCAACTTTTATTGGAAATCACGATCCCTGAATGGTGGAAACCAGAGATCCCATATATACTTATTTAATGATAGTAGTATCCTCTTTTCTATTGATGCACCTGAAATGTAATCCGTCAAAAACCTCATTTTTAAGGAATAATCTCATGGGTAGGGCCATTATAAATACTGATGCTAATTACTCATCTTCTGGTGTACTCTTTTCAAGCTCTTTCCGATGACTGAGCTCTATTTTAGAGGTAGTACAAAATGGGTATTATCCATCCAATTATAGGACTATCTCATTTGATGATATATCTAAACTCATTAATATATTCCATTACACAAAAAAAGTTGATACAATTCGATGATAAACAAAAATTATGATTGTTTCATCATGATCATGATCTTATAGAGCCATTGTTAAATTCGATAATACATTAGACTAGGAGTTTTGTGATTGTGGGAATGAGTCAATGATGGCACCATGTGAATTCTACCATTAGTAATTTGAAATAGTTATGCAGATGGATTACGACTTTTTCAGTTGGCATAATCACTATTGATCTTCTTTATTAAAAACATTGAATCTCATTTCACCTTAAAGTCGTAAAGTAAATTTTAAGAGCTAGTTTTATACCTACAATAGGGGATTGATATTTCACCACATTGATTGTAAAACCTTTAGAAAATAGAAATGACTAAGGGAATACTTGTTTTTCTAGAGAGATTAACATGACTCCCAACCAAAGTTTCATAATCATGGTTTCATACATTCTTTTCCCTTTTGAACATATAGAAGAACCATCAAAATTCATTTCCCATATCTGGGGGTCATATTGAACACACAAGATATATTCATTGGAAAATTCTGTATTAAAAAACATTGTTTTTGTAGATGTATGACCTATAATTTTTTTTCCAAATCCTGATCTATCAGCTATATTTTGTAGATGAACTATATTTAAAAATATGTAAAGATAACTGGCCCTCATGCCAAACATCCAATCCGCATTGGATGACTGAGGATGTATTTGCATGGGTTATTATAAGAGACCAAATGGGCCATGTGGTGTTGTAGGTAGGTCATAGTCATAAAAACCATAAATATTAATGTTATGAATCTCTTATTGATATCTAAATATTGAACCTTGGTGTCGATCATGGTTCTCCTGAGATGAAAAAGTTATTTTCATTCCCAACGTCATTCTTTTTTCTTAGAAAATAACAGAATGATCATTCCAAGAATTTTACATACATAGTGAGTGGTTTACCCTCAATGGGTGAAATTAGAACCGGTGTACTCATTAGATATTTCTTGAAGATTTTGAATTACTCCAGATAGCCTTTAGTTCATCGATATGTTACCCCATTCATTATCAATCCAGTGAAATGAAAACACTTTCTTGTGTGGTTTTTTTAAATTGTTTAATATGGGAAATGTTTCCCTCTAATCCCCTCTACTAATTTATATTTTAATGTGGAAATATATTTAGTATTTACATTGTATTATAAGGGTCCAGGTTTATGCCATGATGATGTATGAAAATGAAGATAGATTTCATTGAGGTGGCCCAAAATTCACATTTATGGCGGGGTCATTTTAAGGTTGTGTTGTCGCAGTTTGTTAAATATTATCTCAATATTATCTCAAGATCATCTAGGTGGTTGGAACATTGTCTAAAATTGAACACCATGTCAACGACTTAGTATTCTACAAACATTCCCATGAAAATATTCAAGATGAGATTCATGTCACATTTATACATAGAACTAGAAATATTCAATCCAAAAGGCATTACCCGATATAAAATTACTCTCCATTAGATCTGAAGGTGGTGGAATATTTTTCCATTAAGATTTCATTATACCATTAATAACCATCCATAATGGATAGATATTAATAGCACATCATATTTTAAATTAGTATCTATGTTATTTGGACTAAGATATCATCTTCTATATAGTGCTGGATTAGATCTCTTAAGTTGATGAAAACACTAATTTTTCAATTCTTCTTATTTAATGGGATGATATTGTGTACCAGTTTTGGGTAGTATAAATCCTAAATGAAATTAATCTGGTCAATATAATCCTCAATTTTGATAACATGAGTCGAGTGTTTTACTATTTCCACCTATTTATAAACCCGATGGTTATTTTGAAAACCAATGTGGTGAGTGGAAACATTGAGTTTGAGTCCTGTAATCTCTTTGTAATTCTAGGAGAACACATCTAGATGTTTAGTTATAAAGAAGGTGTATAATTATTTTTTTGTTGAACACATGGTCACACTGATCAAAGTGGATTGTGGGTCCTCTTTCTACACATATTTATCTCTCTGATTTCTTCAATAGTTGTAGAGAAACCTTCCTTGAATGTTAAAGGGGCCTCCCATAGATATTTTTCTCTTATTATTCATCCACATTCTCTTATTCTGTAGTACCAGGGTATGTAGGTAATGAATTAGGCTCTCTAGAGTTAGGATAGGATTCAATGTCTTGACATTTTTAAGATTTATTCATTTCCCATGACACAACTAACAATGTGGTGTCTCACTGAATCTCTAGAGGTTTTGGAGTGATGGATGGAGAATGAGTATATCAATTCTAACTCGGTGACATAACAACATGTTATAACATAGATGATGGGATAGTGATCTGTGGAATCTCAATATATGGAATTAGGGAATTTTCATCCCAGAATTTACCACTATTTATTGAGCTAGTGTCCTTTTCAGTGCCATTGGTATTATCCATCATGTTTCATAGCATGATGTTTTTTAATATGCCCCTATATTTGGGCATATTTCTTTGATCTTATAGAATGGCATCACATATTCTTGAATAATCTAAATAAAGGGAATTCATGGGTTCATTTTCAAACTATTCACCATCATGACCCAAGAAAATCCATCAGTCATCGGTTCATTCCCTTCCCTTGGGTAGAATCTTACATCAATTTAATAAGTTTCATTGGATTTGAATGGAGATTTATAACCATAAAATGTATCAATTTTACCATTAATGTAATATATGAGGTATTGGTGGTATGAAAAGGGTAGTGTAACATTTTGATCAAACAAATTCCTTACCATCAGAATATTGAAAGACATATCTTTCTAAACAACTATAAATTGTAAGTTAGATTCGAGATCCCCAATATTATCCCAGCGATTTATTCACCAAATAGGATTTTTTCAGTCTTTTCATAACCCTATATCATTATAGAAGAATGTGAAATGTAAGGTTTCTTTTAACCCATATGAAGGATTGTTCATACTAGAATGGGGATGACCCCTATGCCATTTTCATTAAAATGACGTTGAATTTTAATGTTTTTATCCATAAAGGCACATATAAGGGTTTGATGTGTACATGTATAACAACATATATTTCAACCTCTATGAAAGAGATGATCTTGTGAATTTATGTGTGTCTGATCTTTGTAGGATATGTTTCAAATACTAAAAATTTAGCTTCAAATTTATGAGGGCTTAGGAAATCCTCTTTGAGTGCTTCCTAGATGACTTTTGATAGACCTAGAGTATCCAAGATTGATAAATTAGTTGGAACAAGGCCAATATCAATATAATTTCATAATTCTAATCTAATATTTTTTTCTTCCCAGACAAATTATTTCCTATCATGAAAACTTTAGGAATTTTAGTACTTGACATGGGAATATTAGTACTTGAAATAGTAGTTGAAGTCACTTCCATCCATTGTGGGTTAGGTCATATAAGTATTCCTACAGATTGAAGTTGTTTTGATGAAGGCACCCTATTTAATCATTCTTACATGATTATAGATATAAGAAAACTCATAAAACATTTTGGGAGATTCCTTTCTCCTACTCGACCCACTAGAGGGATCTCCCATGAGTTTTAGCCGTGTATATGGGCCGACTGAGGATGTGGCTGGAGTATTTATATCTAGATTGACTATATCTTCCCCTGTATCTTCTACCCTAGTGCCCTCTTACCAAAATTCCCCAATATAATGTAGGGATTTTGGTTTCCTAGTCATACTCTTCATCAGAGATTTTACCCACTAAGTGAGTGAAAATTTCGGGCATAAAGATCAACTCCTCATCTAATGAGGATACCAACATTTTAGTGGAATCTTGTGGTATGGTTTTTTGGGGAAGCTTCTCTGCTTATGGTATTGAAGGGATGAAGTATTGGATAGTTAATGAATTATTTTTCATTGGTACATTTTCATCATTAATTGTGCTTTCCCACCCTTCGAGCCATGTCATTGTTAGGAGAATGTCCCTTAGTGGGTTCTAGTACTGATGGGTTTGATAATGCTATACCAGAGGTGGTAAGTGATATAATTATATTTTCCAACTATTATCAAATGATAGAATGGGTCTATTTGATTTTTTTCTAACCATACAATCAATGAAATTCTAGGTTCCTTTTTCAGTTACTTCCTTTCATTCACCCTCTTCCTCTCGGGTCACAGTGGAAACACATGCCACATGTGTTGGTGGCTTTGCCAACATCACTGACCTGGAGTCCCATATTTTTTACTAGATGTACTTTAAAATGATAAATTCATGGATAATGTGACCCAAAATAACGATCAATGGGGATATAGTTTGGTATATCGTTTGAGACTAGCCTGATCAGGCCTCTTTGGTTTGGGATCCTTGAGAATGTTTTTTCCATGTTTGAAATGAAGTAGCCAGTGACTTGGTCATCTCATAATTAATAAAAATTGTTCATTCCTCCTAAAACTAGTTTTAACTCTACTACCACCACTCATCATGTTGAGGAGAGATTTTTTATGTTTAAGAGGTGGTGACACACAATATCTCTGGGCTTTTAGAGATGGATCTATTTCCAGGGTTGACTTAAGCATGAAGTCAGAAGAATATTATTTCCTTATTCTCATCCCTTGATCTGAAAAAATTTATTGGGACATGGCCTTGGTTCTAAAGGTGGAATATTAAGAAAAAAGAAACCATGGAATGATCTCAGAAACTCTCCTATATATTTCAATGGGATAAGTGGTGTATACACCCCATTATAGTGATTCTCTATATAGATTGGACAATAATTATTCTTAGGGAAGTTGTAGGATTAGAAAGTAAGTTAACCCTTTATAAAGAGAAATTAATTATCAAACACACTAATTATCTTGATGTATTTAGTTCAATATTTTGATGTTATCATATTAAATATCATTTTGTTGAATGTATTGATAAATAGCCAAGTGATATCTTCCCCTCATGAAATTTATCGAGATGGTAAACATGTGTACCATATAAAGGATGGTCTCTATAGTGTTTTGATGAAGAATCTGAGCCTCAATGCTTCTTTTTGTGAAGGACTTCCCAAAATGGGATCACAGTAGGACACAAAATTCATCAAATACTATTTTGGATCCCTGGGTTCATTTAAAATTGTAAATGTAGGGTTCTAAAAATATTGGTTGGGGGAAGGGGTTCGATAAACCCATTCAAGGTTAGGATTCCATTCTAGATATACTAGTGCATGTAGTTCTTCCATATCATGAAACAAAGCTAACAATGAATTAATAATATTTATGTTCCATTAAGGGAGGTCTCTTTAAACATGAGCTTGAGTGGTGATAGAAATAGGTAGATCAATTTATTGTGGATCTATTTGTACCCATGGCGGAAAGGCCACAGGGGAGGGTTTTTGAGGGTCTATTAACCCAACCCTAGTTATGTGTCTGGGGGAGGGAACTGGTGATATATTTCTACCATGGGGTTTAAATATATTTGTTTTTGGTTTCCCATGTGGATGAGATATTTTATTTCCATCTCAATTGCTTGGATGATCCTCATTGTTGAGGTATACTGGTTGAGAGTGCAAGTTAAGGCCATTCTTGTTAAAAATTTTTGTTTCGACTGTTTACTTCTCTATGATGATCCTTATCAACTATGTTATCTCTTACACCTACTATGAAAATAATTTCTTCAGTGTAAGGGTTGAAAACACTCTGTGTGGTTGGTATTACAAAACCATTCCTTTACCCTTTTCTTTGGTTGATTCTCACTAATGAGTTAGTAATAGAGGGGATGAAGGAATTACTAGATGTAGTGAAAGCCTCTGGTGTTGGGTATATAGAACTCCTTGAATATTTTCTTGTTTGGATTTATTATGTACCAAAACATCCTCCTCATTTTCCTATGTAATGGAATCTTGTTTTATAGCATTTGTAGGGGTGGTGAGAAAAATATCCCCCAATGTGTAATACATAGTAGTAATTTTGGTATTCTCTTTTAGGTATTTACATTGTTTGTTGACACAATGAGGCCTCTTCCTCTCTTACACTATACCTCTTGGATTTATTTGGTGGATGGTAATCCAAAGTGAATCTCTGTAATGTTATGTGACTCATTCTTCTAATAAGAAAACTATATCAAGGGATTGTGAACTGAGAGGAGCCATTTTTTTGTTTCCACTAGTCAATTAAAGGACGAATTCCATTGAAGATGAATATATTAGTGTAAAAAATTCCAAATACCTAAGTTTTATTTCTACTCTTGTTCCAATTCCACAATATTTTATGTCTATTTTACTAACCTTGAAGGTTTTTATAGATTTTTCCATCATTACGGGCTGGTTTTTCTCAAATGTTTTTATGGATACTACTGCCACATCTTCTTTATTAATTTTAAAGTGTTATTTATGCAGCATGGGATGGGTGAATTATTTTCTTTTTATATGAATCAACTGGTTCCAATACTATTTTCAAGGATTGATAATTGTACTCACCTAAGGGAGTCTTGCTCAATATTTTTAGAAGAATGATGTATTCGTTTTTTGATGGATTTATCTCTTCTAGGATCACATTTCCTGGACTTAGTCAGTGTTAGTTTTTAATGACAATATCACATATTATGAACAAAGAATGTTACTTAAATCCAAATTAAGGTTATAAAATTTCATAATGTTGCTATTTGTGGCAATTTCTAATTAGAGTGTGTGGTGAAATAAAATTATTTTTTCCCCATACTCTAATTTGAACATCGTATGTGTCATCAATCATTAGCTTACATATCCTATTTAATGCATTGAAACACAAATAGTAAAGGGATACTTGTATATTTTCCACTTTTGGGTGTCATTCACCTAGGAGGGATGCCACTTTAATTTAATGGTGTATCCTTTATATTACACTAACATAACTTTGATATTCATCATAAGGAAATTATTTTTCTTTTAATTGATGAATATTATTCCATATATTTAGTCTAATTTCATGTACTCATTCTTCCAAAAATTCCTCAATAATTTAATATTGGGGAGTGGATGAATCCCAAAAACTGACTAGTAAATATCCATTTGCCAATTATCTCCTTGTGTTTAAAATATATTCTTTGTCTTTATCCAGAAGATCCCTATTTTTTTCTACCAAAGTTGGCATTTCCCTATAACTTTATCATAAACATTAATATCATTGGGGAATTCACCTATCATATTAGAAGGTAGGTGATCTAAGGGCTATTGGGATAGTCACTGTTACATTGGACTATATTCCATATTAGAAAGGATGTCACTAGTAAATTATGAGGCATTAAGTTTTACTAGCCAAATTTTACCATGTGCCTCATTGTGTGAGGTATTTCTTATCATTATATTATAAAGGGGACACCTCCATGGTGAAGTGAAATTCCTTTTTTTATAGAAATACCATCACGAATTTATGTTTATCTACTAGGAGATTTATTTTAGTGAATAACATGTGGAGTACCTTCAGGGAGGATTATGTTAAAGGAAGGATATTCCTATTGTTTTACCTTCTAGAAACATGGAGGGATTCCATGGAAATCATCAAAAGATGGGACTCAATATAGATTAAAAAATGGACATGAAGAAATCCATCATTGTAATATTTTTATTGAGGAACTCTAAAAATACTTCTACTATTTTGGTAAATTTATAAGAGAATGTTAGGATCCAAATATTACATAGATAAATTTATGTGGTATTTAAGAGCATTAGAACTATGTAGAGTAGGATTTCAGATCATCTCTTCATTTTACATTCACCTTTGGCAAGGCTTATTTTTTGATTCCATCTTGTGGAAAACTTGGGCTTCTTGCTATGGAGAGTATTTTCTATATGCAGAATCTTTTTCTACTAACTATTGTGTCACTAATAGAATATTCAAATAGGATTCCTATATTTTTTCAGCAATTTTTTCCTACCCTGGAGTGGCCACTTGGATATACTAATTATTTAGATTTGGAATTGGTCTATGGGAGATATTGGGTTATTGGAATATTATGGTGTAATTTTTCCTACAACCCTCTTGGATGGGTGATATGACATGTTTCTATTCTATAGTAACCCTCAATTTGTGTTAGTGAGTCATCCAAATTGTGGGGATGATGTTGTATGTTCATCCCTATACCACTTCCACTGCATTAATAATTTCTTGGAATGTTTTTAGGATATGGGTTGGAATTTTCATATATCTTTCCCCATATTCAAGATGTGTCTGGTAACTTCAACTACTAGAATGGTGATATATACTCATTAAGTGGTTCGAGCATGGGTGTTTTTCTACTCCTATCCTCCATTTCATATCATTGTGTATTGATAGAACAAAGGATTTGGGTAGAGATATGGGTATTACCCAGGTTTATCAATTACACTTGATGTGTAATGGCTTGGACCCTCCTGGTCCATTACATTCCCAAACAATCAATTCCACTGAAACGGTGGCTCCGGTCACAGTGGCAGCATGACGGTGGCACCCGTCACTATAGCACCATAACGGTGGAACCTATCATGGTACCACCATGATGGTGGAACCAGTCACGGCAGCACTGTGATGGTGGCACTATCATGGTTACACACCGAAACGGTGGCACTACTTACGGTGTCTCGTCAAACCGGTGGTACCGTGACGGTCGCACACTGAAACGTTGGAATCGTGATGGTCGCCCACCAAAATGGTGGCACCTCTTATGGTGTCTCACATAACCGGTGGCACTGTGATGGTGGCACCGTGACAGACGCACACCGAAACGGTGGCACCGTGGTAGTCTCCCACTGAAACAGTGGCACCACTTACGGTGTCTCATTGAACCAGTTCCACCATGAAGGTGGAAATATGATAGTGACACCATTATAGATACACTGTTATGGTGACACCATTACAGTGTCTCACCAAAACCATGTCTCACCCTTTTCCAGTTTCCCGAGTTTTTCCAGTTCCGCCCCACAATGTATCGTTTGACATTAAAGTGTTTAATACCCCTTCTTAATCCTTTTTAAAAGCCCATAAATGATATTTAAAATTCCAAAGAGCTAGGAGACCCTTGAATTACCAAAATGTGTGGATTTTCCTTCATGTTGCGCCCTTTTCCCATATCATCCAGTTCTGCCCCTGTTATGCATTTTCCTCTATTTAAGAGGAAACCCCTTGACTCATGGTCATTATGGCCACCTCTTATCATGATAATTATGAAATGATATTTAATTACATTGTGTGTAACCACCCAACCACATGGGGAAACCAAGATCGGCCTTTAAAGCGGTTTAGTAATTCATATCACATAACTGCAGGCCCTCGCATTTTATCTTAGGGACTCTTTCTTCATATTGGCTGGATTCATGTCCTTTCCTTGGTGTGTTTGGATTCCCCATTCTTGATTCTAGTGGTGTGCTTGTGCTGGAGCCTTTCTTTCCCACTCTTGAATCCCATGGAGTTCCTCCCCTAAAATACATGCATCCCCTGTTCTTGGTACGGAGAGAAAAGCTTCAATTATTGATCATCCAAGTAGGGTTTCTCCTTCTTCTCTATTTACCATGTATCATGCGGGGTGGGCATAATAATATTCCTATAGGGATGGATGAAACCAAAATATTAACAAAAATAGTAAATGGTTTTTAATAATGAAGGTGTGTGTTTGACGATGTTGTTATACTCTTTTTACCTATGCTTATATGTTGTGAATTGTATGGGATTATGTCCTCTGAAAATCATAGTCATTGGTGGTCCTTTATTGCGCACTCAAGAACCTCTGATTTTTGTATAATTCTGTGATTGAATGGAAGTAACATGGAAACTGATTAATCACATAAAATCGATTGATTAAATGAATTCCCAATCAATAATAATCCTTTTGTGGTCACCCCAGTTAACCAAACAGAAATAAGGAACTAAATGAATAGCGTATTTAAATATGAGATCTCCTTTTCTCTATTCGTGTGATGTTTATAGTTGTTCTACTAGATGCTTCTGAGGTGACTTGGATGGGGACGGGATCCCCTACTATACAGTTGTTATTTTGTGATTTGGGAGCCATGTGGGGCCATATGTTGGGGTGTGGTTTGGTTCCAGTACTTTGAGGGATCTCATGGATCCCATTTGTTATTTTGACTTTACAAGAGAGCTGAGTGTGAATGTTTAAATTTTTTTGACTATTTTTTCCTTCCTTGGATTGTGGATATACCTTTTAGCTTCCCGGTAGTGAATAATTATCTAAATGTAATCACTTGAATATGATAAAAAGAATGGTTTCAATGGGGAATTTCTTTCTGGGAAGGAGTTGTGACATGGTTGCGGCTGTTATGCTTTTTGAGAATGAATAGTAACGATGGTGTTTGAGTATGGGATGGTTTTGGAACCCCTAGGTTGGGATGTGTGCTTGTTTACCTAAATGTATAATTTTAGTTCTTATTTTTCTTATTCACACCTAAAAAATGTTGAGAACTTCATGCCAAAAAACCCCATTTCATAGGGTAGGGTGTTTTTTCCAACACTTCTTTGAGTGGCTGGTTATTGTCTCTTTTTCTACTCACATTCCAGAATATCCCAAGACTCTTCGGCCAGATTGTGATGACTTAAGGCCACTATATACATAGATTCATTAGGCATGGTGGGTTTTGGTAGTTGGCCCAGGTGTGAGCGGGCAGGTTGTTTCCCAAGTCTCTTCGGGATGACGCACTGGTGTCTTCAGGCATGGTAGTAGTTATTCTGGCCTAGGTGTCCATAGGTGTGGTTACATGTGGTTATGGCCGAGGTTATTATGGGTGGAATTTGTGGTTGTGGTATCCCAGGTGTGTGTGGGTGGGGTATGGTAGTGGGACTCTGGTGAAAATGGCAGGGAAGGACCAACATATAGGATTTCTTAAAAAACCAGTGGGTAAGTGGTGCGGGGTACCCAAACATCGATGTGTTTTTTATATTACTTTACTTTACTTGAATTATTTAGGGAGTGTGCCTTGGGGAGGTTTGGGTGGATAATTTCCATGCTAGGTACTTTGGTTATCTTATTTTTTCATAAGGAATTAGAATGCCTCCCCACTTGTGCACAAGGGCTTTTAGTTTTCCCTAATGAATATACATTTATACTCACCCTACATATATAATACTACTTTCAGGTTTCTAGGAGGACTTTGAGGACCATACCAGAACCTATTATCTCAGAATTCGAGACCATTGGCATTGATTTGTTTCATTTCTTTTGGTACTTCCCTTTGGAGTTTTCTTGTACTTTTTAGAACTTTGATATTGGAACATGCATATGGGAATGGATTGTTCTAGCTTTCCTTTCACATCTAGTTTTGGTGTTGTTTGAGATTTACTATCTTACCTCTCTGTCCTACTAAATAAAAATGTAATTCCTTCCATATTACGTGTGATTCTATACCCTTGGTGCAAGTCACCATTCTGGGTCCTACTGAAGGTGGGTCTCAGGGGTCATTATGTAATGCCTCGACCCCAGCTACCCAGAGTCAGTGCATTACTTTGTAACATTGGAATGATCACAAAAGATCAAGTCTCGAAAGACTGATTAGTTTAGTAGCCTTGGAAACACTAGATACATTCATAAATGTTACATTACATCATAAGGTGAAAAACTACAATAACAAATTCTTCATAGTCCACACTCATATCCTCTTCTGACTATCCCTGCAGGTCATTCATAAAATACTTCTTCACATCTTGGAAAATATTAAAACATTGAAAGGGGTGAGCTCAGATGCTCAGTAAGGATAACAATATTGCGGAAGCTTTCATAAATAAACATAAAAATTTAAGGCAATGTATAACTAAAACAAAAGCCTTTTAAATATTAAAATCAACATAATATGGCAAAAGTAAAATGAGATAATGCCATTCACTTCTTCACATGGATATTCTACTGGTCGAATAATCACATGCAATATCAATAACCACTTTCATAATGAGGGAATGTATAATGCCAGACATTCGGAAACATTTTGTCAAGGCCTCGGCCAAGACGTCAAAAATGATTAAGGCCTCGGCCAATACCATAAATCATATTGGGAAAGGGACTCGGCCAATTCCACGTCTAGTTGTCTCATGAGACCTACCGATGCATCGAGGAGCTATAGCGGGCTCCACCCGTCACTTATTAAGTCCAATACATTCCTCATATGAATAGGTTTAATCATATCATAAACCATAACATAATAGTATCACATAAAACATGCATAAAGGAAACATAACATTTCCACATTTCAATCACAAGATATCAATACAACACATTGATATAATAAAAACGCTTTCAAAACCATTTTCAATACCAAAATAAAAGAAGGTTAAAACTTTGTATTTATTTTTCATTAAAAAAATGATGGCTTGTTGAGGAAGTCGAAACTCAAATAATGGTCACGGTGGCGGAGAAGTCGTTGTCGCCGCATAAGTACGGAAAGAAAAACATTCCCTTTTTTCTTCTATAAAAACGCTTCGTATAAAAAATATTCCTTTTGAATAAACATAAAAGTCAAAAGGGGTCTATACACCGTATAAAAGAAAGTTGTGTATAAAACCAAATATGCCTCAATGAAAGGGGATTGAGACAAAGTCCTTAAAAAGATAATTTTTTTAAATAAAGTACATCTATAATGTGTATTCACTATATGTACACATAAATGATGTAAAAATACAAGATAGGACATAATAATATCATGACATAATTTTAATGTAGGAGATTAACCCGAAGAATAGAAATTGGGTTAAGAAGTTCCCTTACCTCATGTCTAACTTGACTGAACCGTTCTTTAACCTCCTGAATAATAAACTAGATTTAATATATACCTTATTAAAAACCATTTTCAATTTCATTATCCTTTTTATATCACTTATTACAATGATATGAACATTATGTAATTATTTAAGTTAATAACGGTCGTTTTGTCGATCTTTGGTACTTGAGTCAACAATAAACTTATTATAATTACAAGTTGTTTATGTGGTACAATATCCATTATCTCCAGAATTATATTCATGATTTAGATGTCATATATATCATATATATCCAGTATATATATTCATTTATAATATTACGTAACTTTTAGAGGTAAGAAATGAAATGCACCGTTCATGGAGACGGCAAGCCGTACGTACGCATTAATGCTACTTTCATTTCTATTTCGTATTTAATGGAATGAAATCATAATGATATAAATGTATAATATAATTCCAGTATAATATATTTTATAATACCATTTACTCCATCCTTTATACATCATACATATGGCATTAATGATTCAAATCACTTTGAGGGGGTGGTAGTCCGCACTTCCTAAAATGAAATTATCGCATTTACCCATAATGGAAATCATAAAGTATGCAATAAATGAGAAATACAGAAGCATAAGTAAAACATAAACATATTATATATCATATATTAATATAGTTACATCTTAATGGACACCTTTGAAGGTGTTATATGATTGTTGAACAATCATCATTTCGTGAGGCACAAATTCGCCATCCACAGAAACCGTATGTTCTTTAAACATTAGATGTAGGTGTGTGTAAGTGTATCTCTAATAATTCTTATAAAAAAATCCTAGTATATTGAGGATACTTTTTTTGTTACAAAAGAAATGAATAAAAAGATTTTAGGGGGTTGTAGAAGAAAAATAAAACAAAACAACATTAGAGAAGTCATTACCTCAAATTCGGGTAACTCTTTTTGATTTGAGCCAAAGGCTTCCTTGGAAAGAGTTCTGCCCAAATTGAAGCTTTTATGAGTAAGAGGGGGAAGTTTAGAGAGTATTTGGGCAGAGTTTGGCCGATCCAAATGGCTTGAAAGTGTGAATGAGGTGGTAGAGGTGGGGGCCTTTTATAAGAGGAGAGGAGGGGCACTCTTGGAAAGTAAGGAAATTTTACATTATTATACAATGCTTTTCGGATTATAAAGGTTCCAAACTTATATAATTCGTGGCTAAGGTGATAAGGGTTCTAAATCTACCCATCCAATAGTCTTTGGAAAAGTGTAATCCTTGGATTTTACATTATCATTTCAATTTATTAAAATCGTTAAATAATGAGGTCATCGGTGCATCATAATGATGTCATACATAATTTAATTTATTTAATGTCTAAAAATTATAAGAAAATTACTATGATGTAGGAAATCGTTTTATCTTTCCAATGACTATTTATAGTCAAAAATATGACTTGTATAACCCTATGTAAAAATTGTTTTAGTAAAACATTTCATGTTTGTGTCATTTTTTACTTTAACATTAAATAAAAGGTATTTATGTCCTTTTCCAACTAAAGTGGCTCCATGGGGTCCCCAAGTTGACCCATGGATTTTCTTGGTCTGCCATGGCACATCCAATGAAGGTAGGACATGTTTCAAGCTCATCTCATATTATTAAAACATTATTTTTACCTTAAACTACACTAATTACCTCTAATCGCGATTAAGAACTTAAAAGTTACTATTCACCAAAAATTATTTTAATCTCATTGAACCACATTTTACTTCTTAATGAAAACCATGTATGTATGATTTTTGAAAATCAAATCACAGAGGTGGTAATATTTCATTTAAACGAAAAATCAGTTATTTAACTACCACTTAGTGGTTTCACTATTCATCAAAAATTGAAGTTTTTCAAAACAATGCCAAAATTTCACCCTAAGCTATAATTGATATTCCGATTTCAAAAATGATGTCTATATTACAAAATTCCAAAAATATAAGTTGCATTAATTTATTTTATAATTAATTCCCGTTGTCACAACAAATAGCGTGTTTTTAAGAAACAATTTATAACAAAAGATTGGCAATTGTTTATGTCCAATTTCAATGTTAAATTAATTCTAATGACCACCATTGGATAAAATTGTAAATATATATTCTAATTATACTTTAAAACCACTAAATAGTATAATTTAGCACTATAAATTATTTTTATTAAAAAAGTTGTTTTTATGTATTTTTTACTATTCATAAAAAATTAGAAGTTCTCAGAAAAATACCAAAAATTCAACATAGGCTAATTTCGATATTCCGAATCCAAAAATGAAGTCCATTTTGAAATATAAAATTTCTATAATTTTAAAAAGTGGTTATTACTATTCATAACGGCTACTATGATTAGTCGCGGTGTTTTAGAACTCGAAGTTGCGTACAATGCAAGCTATTGCATTATTGAATGAGAAGCGTATTGTAGAAGCTCGGGGTGTTACATTCTCCCCTCCTTCAATAAATTTCATCCTCACAATTTCAAATTTTTCTTGGAAAATAAAAGGTTGAAAATAGAAAATACATTTGTGGAAAACCCACATCGGAAATAAGATTAATAAAATTTAGCCTTAATTAGAGGGAAAGGGAAATGAAAAAGTCACCACCCAATTATGATCTTCATTAGGAGAACATTAGTGGAAATTAGAGACATATAATTGGAGGAAAAACATAAATATTTATAGGGAGTGATTGAGGTCATCAATCACAATCAACTGTCAAATTGAGGGCCTCAAAGCCTTCAATCTATGTTGATTTAAAATATCATCAGTTCAACAAGACATAAGGTATTAGGATAACACATTTTTAGTTTCAATATCCCTTTACTAAAGTTTAAGAAATAATTCATTCATTGAATAAGAGATAGGTATATAAATATTTATGCTTGAAAATTAGAGTTTCAACCTTCAACTCATCGTTCACTCAAAAGATAATAGAACTCAAAAATATTATACTTATCCTAATTGTATAAGGTTCCAAATGTTAACACATACCATTTAGATTAGTAAAATTATTTTGTAATAACCAGGGACTTCCTGTAGGCTAGTGGTAGGAAATAAAGGCATCTCGCACTATGATTGTGGGTTCGATTCCTGCAGCTTTGTCCGACGCGACGGGTTATGCCCCACCCTGCAGGTTGTCCTTTTCCTAAAACTATAGTATTATAATATTCAAAAATAATCTTCATAAATTTTTTAACCTTAAACAATACTATAAAAAGACCAACTTAATCCACTCCAACCTTTATATTTATCCAAAATACCTCTGTCCAGACTTTCTCTAAAAGGTCTCTTAATTCAAAAATCAATTTATCAGATTCCCCAAACAAAGTAAAGTTTCTCTTATTGTCACATACTAAAAATATAATTACCTTCATCATATTAAAACCTTACTAAAATCAACAAGTACTGTAGTACAATCCTTATATATATATCACATTATTCTAATAACCAGAATATAATCCATGAGTCCAAAAGCACCAATACATTAGTTATTCTGCTTCAACTGTAGTAACAGTATAAGATTGTCCTTGATCCCTTGGCCTTTTCTGAGGTAAGTTTCCCTAATGCTTAGGACATTCATTTGCATAATGCCCCATTTCCATACAATTGTAGCATTCAACATTGATAGCCTCTTTCTTTCTCTTGCAATCACGTGCCTGGTGACCTTTCCCCCCACATTTATAACAAACTCCCATTCCTTTTAGGCAAGTACCAGGGTGATTCTTCCCACAATTGTCACATAATAGAAAATCCTTCTTTCCCTTTTTCCCTTTATCTGTCTCTTGTTCCACTGTTCTCTTCTTTTCTTTCTTTACTTTGTTGTCATAAGACTTAGAGAATTCCTTTTCTGTCTTGATAGCACATGAGACAATATCTTTGTATGTTGAGAACGATTGTGATACTAAAGCTCAACGGAGAAATGGTTTTAACCCATCAAATAAACAATCAATCTTACCTCTTGGGTTATGTATATAATCTGCAGCATACCTCGCTAATCTTGTAAATTTGGCCTCATACTTTGCGACATTCTCATCCTCCTTCTTCCTCAGACTCAGAAATTGCCTTTCCATATCCGCTCGATGGTCTCGAGGAAAGTATTTTTCTAGGAAAATCTCTTTGAACTCCCTCCATTCCATATTCAATACGTCATCATCTTCCTTTGTTTTTTGAATCAATGACCACTATTGATCAGCATCTCCAGTGAGGCGGTAAACTTCTATGATAACCTTCTCCCTTTCGCTACTCCCTAAGGCGTGGAATATCTTCTCTAAGGTGTTTATCCATTGCTCAGCTACTAATGGATTTGTACCCCCATTAAATGTTGCTGGTTGTTGCCTCATGAAGAGGTCTAACATTGATCCTCCATGTTGTGGATCAGGGTGATCCATACGAGTAAGGTTATTATTCATAACCTGAGTGAGTTGTCCTAGTATGGTAATAAGTTGATCAGCACCAGTTGTATCTCCAGCTCCACAATAATTATCTTGAGCAGGAGGGCAATCCCTGCACGGAGTGCGTGCATTGATACGGTTTCCATTCCTTCCACTAGGCACCATTTCTAAACAATGGCATAAACTATATTAGTTTATGAATCAAAATACATAATTCCATACTTGTAAGATACTTAACATAAATTGAACTATTTATGGATATAATCCATAAAAATGTTTTCTTTGAGGAAGTATATATTCATAACCCTTCATAGTGGTTTGTAAAGAAAATGAGAATTATCCTAAGCATATCCCCCAGGAGTGTCGTAACCAAGAGTGCAGAAAGGCCCGTTGTCGTGCACCAGTTCCCGTTCGAGTCTAGCTCAAAGCAGTGTTTTCGGGTTTTACCCCTAGGTACATCTGTGCCAGAGCCGCCTCTACCTGCTCGTATCCAGACAGGGATGTATTTCTCGGAAAACTCACAACATCTCTACAATACCAAAATTCTTGGAAGTTCTTCTATACTAATCCTCAAAGTCTATCTTCGGGCTATGTGCTCTAATCAGAGTTTATCTAAATCTAGCATCCAAGGTTAGTACTAAACTGCCCCTGATACCAAATGTAACGCCCCAACCCCAACTACCCAGAGTCGGTGCATTACTTCGTAACATTGGCATGATCACAAAAGATCAAGTCTCAAAAGGCCGATTAGTTTAGTATCCCTGGAAACACTAGATACATTCATAAATGTTACATTACATCATAAGGTGAAAAACTACAATAACAAATTCTTCATAGTCCACACTCATATCCTCTTATGACTATCCCTGCAGGTCATTCATAAAATACTTCTTCACATCTTGGAAAATATTAAAACATTGAAAGGGGTGAGCTCAGATGCTCAGTAAGGATAACAATATTGCGGAAGCTTTCATAAATAAACATAAAAATTTATGGTAATGTATGACTAAAACAAAAGCCTTTTAAACTTGAATATCAACATAATATGGAAAAATTAAAATGAGATAATGTCATTCACTTCTTCACATGGATATTCTACTGGTCGAATAATCACATGCAATATCAATAACCACTTTCATAATGAGGGAATGTATAATGCCAGACATTCTGAAACATTTTTTCAAGGCCTCGGCCAAGACGTCTAAAATGATTAAGTCCTCGGCCAATACCATAAATCAAATTGGGAAAGGGCCTCGGCCAATTCCACGTCTAGTTGTCTCATGAGACCTACCGATGCATCGAGGAGCTATAGCGGGCTCCACCCGTCACTTATTAAGTCCAATAAATTCCTCATATGAATAGGTTTAAACATATCATAAACCATAACATAATCGTATCACATAAAACATGCATAAAGGAAACATAACATTTCCACATTTCAATCACAAGATATCAATACAACACATTGATATAATAAAAATGCTTTCAAAACCATTTTCAATACCAAAATAAAAAAAAGTTAAAACTTTGTATTTATTTTTCATTAAAAAAAATGATGGCTTGTAGAGGAAGCCGAAACTCAAATAATGGTCACAGTGGCGGAGAAGTCGTTGTCGCCGCATAAGTACGGAAAGAAAAAAATTCCCTTTTTTCGTTTAGAAAAACGCTTCGTATAAATAAGATTCCTTTTGAATAAACGTAAAAGTCAAAAGGGGTTTATACACCGTATAAAAGAAAGTTGTGTATAAAACCAAATATGCCTCAATGAAAGGGGATTGAGATGAAGTCCTTAAAAAGATCATTTTTTTAAATAAAGTACATATATAATGTGTATTCACTATAATTACACATAAATAATGTAAAAATACAAGATAGGACATAATAATATCATGACATAATTTGAAAGTAAGAGATTAACCCAAAGAATAGAAATTAGGTTAAGAAGTTCCCTTACTTTGTGTCTGACTTGACTCAACCGTTCTTTAACCTCCTGAATAATAAAATAGAGTTAATATATACCTTATTAAAAACCATTTTCAATTTCATTATCCTTTTTATATCACTTATTACAATGATATGAACATTATGTAATTATTTAAGTTAATAACGGTCGTTTTGTCGATCTTTGGTACTTGAGTCAACAATAAACTTATTATAATTACAAGTTGTTTATGTGGTAGAATATCCATTATCTCCATATTTATATTCATGATTTAGATGTCATATATATCATATATATCCAGTATATACATTCATTTATAATATTACGTAACATTTAGAGGTAAGAAATGAAATGCACCGTTCATGGAGACGGTAAGCCGTACATACGCATGAACGCTACTTTCATTTCTATTTCGTATTTAATGGAATGAAATCATAATGATATAAATGTGTAATATAATTCCAGTATAATATAGTGTATAATAACATTTACTCCATCCTTTATACATCCCACATATGGAATTAACGATTCAAATCACTTTGAGGGGGCGGTAGTCCGCAATTCCTAAAATGAAATTATTGCGTTTACCCATAATGGAAATCATAAAGTATGCAATAAATGAGAAATACAGAAGCATAAGTAAAACATAAACATATTATATATCATATATAAATATAGTGACATCTTAATGTCCACCTTTGAAGGTTTTATATGAGTGTTGAACAATCATCATTTCGTGAGGCAGAAATTCGTTATCCACAGAAACCGTATGTTCTTTAACCATTAGATGTAGGTGTGTGTAATTATAGCTCGAATCCTTATTATAACAACATACTATTATATTTAGGATACTGTTTTTGTTACAAAAGAAATGAATAAAAAGATTTTAGGGGGTTGTAGAAGAAAAAAAAACAAAACAACATTAGAGAAGACATTACCTCAAAATCCGGTAACTCTTTTTGATTTGAGCCAAAGGCTTCCTTGGGAAGAGTTATGCCCAAAGTGAGGCTTTTAGGAGTAAGAGGGGGAAGTTGGAAGAGTATTTGGGTGGAGTTTGGCCAAGCCAAATGGCTTGAAAGTGTGAATGAGGTGGTATAGGTGGGGGCCTTTTATAAGAGGAGAGGAGGGGCACTCTTGGAAAGTAAGGAAACTTTACATTATTATACAATGCTTTTCGGATTCTAAAGGTCCCAAACATATATAATTCGTGGATAAGGTGATAAGGGTTCTAAATCTACCCATCCAATAGTCTTTGGAAAAGTTTAATCCTTGGATTGTACATTATCGTTTCATTTTATTAAAATCGTTAAATAATGAGGACATCGGTGCATCATAATGATGTCGTAAATAATTTAATTTATTTAATGTCTAAAAATTATAAAAAAAATTCTATGATGTAGGAAATCTTTTTATATTTCCAATTAATATTTATAGTCAAAAATATGACATGTATAACCCCATGTAAAAATTGTTTTAGTAAAACATTTCATGTTTGTGTCATTTTTTACTTTAACATTAAATAAAAGGTATTTATGTCCTTTTCCAACTAAAGTGTCTCCATGGGGTCCCCAAGTTGACCCATGGATTGTCATGGTCTTCCAAGGCACATCCAATGAGGGTAGGACATGTTTCATGCTCATTTCATATTATTAAAACATTATTTTTACCTTAAACTACACTAATTACCTCTAATCGCGATTAAGAACTTAAAAGTTACTATTCACCAAAAATTATTTTAATCTCATTGAACCACATTTTACTTCTTAATGACAACCATGTATGTCGGATTTTTGAAAATCAAATCACAGAGGTGGTAATATTTCATTTAAATGAAAAATCAGTTATTTAACTACCACTTAGTGGTTTCACGATTCATCAAAAATTGAAGTTTTTCAGAACAATGCCAAAATTTCACCCTAAGCTATAATTGATATTCCGATTTCAAAAATGATGTCTATATTAAAAAATTCCAAAAATATAAGTTTCATTAATTTATTTTATAATTAATTCCTGCTGTCACAACAAATAGCGTGTTTTTAAGAAACAATTTATATCAAAAGATTGGCAATTGTTTATGTCCAATTTCAATGTTAAATTAATTATAATGACCACCATTGGTTAAAATGGTAAAAATATATTCTAATTATACTTTAAAACCACTAAATAGTATAATTTATCACTATAAATTATTTTTATTAAAAAAGTTGTTTTTAAGTATTTTTCACTATTCAAAAAAATTAGAAGTTCTCAGAAAAATACCAAAAATTCAACAAAGGCTAATTTCGATATTCCGAATCCAAAAATGAAGTCCATTTTGAAATATAAAATTTCATTAATATTAAAAAGTGGTTATTACTATTCATAACGGCTACTATGATTAGTCGCGGTGTTTTAGAACTCGAAGTTGCGTACAATGCAAGCTATTGCATTATTGAATGAGAAGCGTATTGTGGAAGATCTGGGTGTTACACATTATCTCTCCTTCAACTTGAGGAAAGAAGGGTTTGGCAATCAACTATCCCTTCCCTCATCTTGGTGAAGGCGGGTCATGATAGAATGGTATCAGAGGTGATGGTTGGGAGATTATATGAAGATCGGGGTTAGGCCCAGTGAGGATTTCATGAGATGGTATGGAAACAGTTTTTGGAAATCATGGTGCGTGAAATAAGTCAGGGAAGATCGAATAGGACACGGGATTTTAGGGCCCCTCATGATCCGATGCAAGGAATCCAGTCCTATCGAAAGACCAAGTGAGGCTACACTGATTGCAGGGTAGAGACCCTAGGAAAGGTAAATGAATCATAATGACTTGTGTTCTTTTCTATCTTAAGTATTTTTGGGATTTTAAAATAAATAAAATTAAAAAAAAAATTAAAATCAATATTCTACACTACTCTGGTTTAGGCATTCCTTGTTTACCTTGCAACTATGGCACCCGGACGATGACCACGAGTAGTGCGGGTGATCGAAGCCGAGGCGGCTGATTTGGCCGTTCAACGGAGTTCTAATCAAGAGGAGGATGATGACCAGTGGCAGAGGATGCTTTGTGTCTTTCATTGGCAGACCCTTGGGCAGTACGAGGGTAGCGTCTCGGACATGGAGACAGAGAGCTAAATAAAGGATCTAGTGACAGTTTCAGCTTGATCCAGCATTCGACAGAGTACTGGGTTCCTCTGGATGGAAGCTGTATGCGGGGAGATGTGTGTCAGTGGTGGATTATCTCTCTTGGGGAGAAGGGGGGCTGAGTTTTTATGGACTGACTTTGAGAGGGAGTTCCAGGAAAAATTCTTCTCTTCCATGATGAAGGATAAGAAGAGGAAAGAGATCATCTCCCTTCAGTATGAGAATATGTCAGTGAGGGAGCTAGGAAGCAAGATCAAAGATCTATTTTCTATTTATCAGGACCTTTTTCTGGATGAGGAGTCTCAGGCGAGACGTTTATAGGAGGCACTATGGATTTCTCTTTAGTCTGTTGTTACTCCCTTCACTCTACTGGCATAGTTAGAGGTTCAAAAGATGGTCAAAATGGTGGAGCTAATGCACACTCTAGGAGGTGTTCCATGATAGGGGATCCAGTTGGGCTCGTAAAATGGTAAGGTCGTCAGTAGCAGGCCTCCAGCATCAGGGCCTTATAGGTTTCGACCAATGGAGAGCAGGCCCCAGCAGTTCTAGTTTTGATCTCCCAGTCCTCATCCCTTATATGCAGGACAAGGACCAAGATGATTCGTCTGTGGTAGTTTTGGGATCCTTTGTAATCATTGGCTAGAGTGATTTCAGTATAGTGGGGGTATACAGGTTTAGTGCCCACCTCAACAGTAGTAGTTTCCAGCCAGGCCCTTTCAGTAGTAGCAACAGAGACAGCGAGATCCCGCCCCTATTAGAGCATACGTTTTAGGAGGAGGCCAACCTTAGGGAGCTCCTCAGGTTCCTCTACCAGGGTGTGATCGGGGAGGCGGTCGAAAACTAAGGGGATGAGGATCTGGGCATGGGTAGTTTCACGCCGCAGAGGCAGCAGTTCCAGTAGGGACAGAGGTCATTCGAGTGACGATCGGCTTGTTTAGCACTCTTGAATGTGCCTTGTTTGATTCAGGATCTTCACACCCCTTTTTTGAACCCAGTCTAGCCCATGATCTGGTTCTAGATGGAAAGAGACTTCTTGTACCCCTAGTTTTGAATATGCAAGTTGGAGGTCAGACCATCTTTTCTCATTTTTTTCGGGGATGTAGAATGATGTTGGGACCACATCAGTCTAGTTGAGACCTCCTTTTGCTACAAATGTATCCATATGATGTCATTCTAGGTATCGACTGGTTGTTATATATATGTTCCACTATGGACTGCTTCTAGAGAAGGATTGTGTTTTTAGATATTGGTGGTCAGCGTGTTACTTCCATCAGTGGGTGGGGTTTCCAGGAAGGCAGTCGGGGAATGGAGCCCCTTCATTCTTTGTTAGCTGAGCTATCAATGGAATCGACTAAATCAAGGATGGTGTAACTACACGAGATCTTTAGTGAGTTCATGGACTTCTTCCCTGATGATTTGGTGACTCTACCCTAATGACGTGATGTTGAGTTTGGAATAGACTTGCATCCCAGTGCCCATACAATTTTGATGGCCCCCTATCAGATGGCGCCTTTTTATTTGTGGGAGTCACGGATTCAGATTGACAATCTGATGAGAAAAGGTTTTTTAGACCGAGTGTGTCACCATAGGGTGCTCTGGTCTTGTTCTTGAAGAAGGCAGATGGTGGTCCTAGGCTGTGTATAGACTTCTAGAGGCTGAACTAAGTGATGGGCAAGAATCCCTACCCCCTCACGGGGATCGAATACTTTTTTGTTCAGTTGAAGGGGGTAGTAGAGTTCTTCAATATCGACATGAGGCCAGGATACCACAAGTTGAGGTTGAAGGAGGGCGAAATCTCTAACACCACCTTCAGGTGTAGATATGGGACCTTTGAGTTCGTGGTCAGGTCATTCGGTGTTACGAATGCACCAAGCATGTTCAGGATACTCATGAAATCTCTCTTCTAGGAATATCTAGACTAGTTCATAGTTGTGTCTATTAATGACATCCTAATCTACTCAAGATCTGAGGAGGATCACACCGAGCATCTGAATTGTTCTCTCAGACTAACCGTCTGTCTGAGGATGATAAGCACTACCGAAACTCAACTCTGTATCTAGAGTATGTTGAAGACTTTGCCAGAACATTGAGATAAATCTCAGATCCCAATCAGATATAATGGAAATTGGTACTCCATGAAATCTTACCACTTCCTTTACATATATCCTGGCAAGCTGATCCAGAGAGAAATCCTCTCAAATTGCAATGAAGTGTGTCGATTTGTAAGACGATCAACTATGACCCAGACATAATTATTTCCTTTGAATGTTTTAGGATGTCCGGTGACAAAGTCCATAGTGATGTTTTCCCATTTAAACTTGGGTATGGGTAATGGTTGTAACATCTCTTTAGACTTCTGTCTCTCAGCTTTAACTTGCTGACAAACCAAGCATCGAGAGACATATTCAGCAACATCTCTTTTCATGCCATCCCACCAAAAGTACTCTTTCGGGTCCCTATAAATCTTCGTGCTTCCAAGATTAATAGAGAATGAAGAACTATGACCCTCATCCAGTAGCTCCTTCTTTAATTTCGCGATGGGAGGAACACAAACCCGAATTCTGAACATTATTATCCCATCATAATCAAGGTTGAATTCAGGAACATTTCTCACCTTCTTTTGTAACTCTACATCTTCTTTCTGTTCCTCTTTAATCTTCACATGTATAGATGGTTGAACATTTATTTGATAAATATAATATCTTTCCCCTTCCATTATAATTCCAGGATCCATCCTTTGAAAATCCATAAATATTGGTTCTTTTGTGATCCTCATCATGGATAAACTATCATTGTCTTGTCGACTTAATGTCTCTCCCACCTTGTTTTCTTTCCTAGGGTGGTAATGAATTGAGCAGTCGTAATCCTTAATCAACTCCAACCATCTACTTTGGCACATATTCACCTCCTTTTGTGTGAAAATACACTTTAATCTTTTATGATCAGTATAAATATCACACCTTTAACCATAAAGATAATGCCTCCAAATCATTAACGCAATTATTACCGTAGCTAACTTTAAATCATGAGGTGGATAATTTTGCTCATGAATTTTTAACTGTCGTGAGGCATAATCTATCACCATATGATTTTGCATGAGAACGCACCCCGACCCCATCTTGGATGCATCACTGTAGATAGCAAACCTTTATCTACTATAAGGCAGTGTGAGAATAGGTGCACTGGATAACCTTCTTTTCAACTCCATGAAATTATCTTCAAATTCCTCCATCCACACGAACATAACTCCTTTTCGAGTCAACCTGGTGAGTGGATTATATAATCATGAAAAATATTTCACAAAACGTCGATAATATCCAGCCAAACCAAGAAAACATCGGATCTCAGTTACAGTTGTTGGTCTCGACCATCTTTTGATAACCTCTGTTTTTGCTGGATCCATATATATCCCCTCTTTTGAGATTATGTGACCCAAAAATGAAACTTTTTGAAGACAAAATTCACACTTGGTAAATTTGGCATAAATATTCTATTTTCTCAGGGTCTTTAATACAATTATCAAGTGATCTCCATGTTCTTCCTCTCTCTTTGAATAGAAAAGAATATCGTCTATAATTACTACCAAAAACTGATCAAGATAGTCTCTAAAGACTCTATTCATCAGATCCATGATGATAGAATGGGCATTAGAAAGACCAAATGGCATCACTATAAATTCATAGTGTTTATACCTTGTATGGAAATTAGTCTTTTGTATATCATCCCTTTTGACCCTTAATTGATGATACCCTGAATGAAGATCAATCTTGGAAAATTATTGAGCTCCGCGTAGTTAGTCAAATAAGTCATCAATTCATGGGAGAGGATATTTGTTCTTGATAGTGATCTTGTTAAGTTCTCGATAATCAATGCATAGTCTCATTGATCCATATTTCTTCTTAACAAACAGAACAGGTGCTCCCCAAGGTGATGAACTAGGGCGTATGAATCCCTTATCAAGATTCTCTTGGAGTTTCTTCTTCAATTCCTACAACTCAATTGGGTCCATTCTATAAAGTGTCTTTGAAATAGGCAAAGCACCCGGTATGAGTTCTATGAAAACTCAACTTCATGATTTGGTGGAAGACACGGCAAATCCTCCCAAAAGACATAATAAAATGCTCAAAAAATAGGCATATTCTTAATTGTGATTTTCTCACCAACTATTTGAGATAAATAACCTTCATTTAGTGGAATCAAGACCCATAAGATGGAAGAAATTTCCACTGGATGGTTATGTTCATCCTTGCATCGATAGACGATCATAGATTGATCTGGAATATGAAATGTGACTTCCCTTATTTGGAAATTGATATGAGCTCCATATAAAGAATGCCAATCCACGCCAAGAATCACATAAAATTCCACTATATGAAGGATAAAAAGATTTGCAGGAAGAACTTTCCCACAAACTTTAATCAGAGAAGAATTATAAACCTTTTATGCGACTGTTGTTCCATTAGGGGTTGTCACAGCTAACTCAACATCTAATAGTTGAGGTAATACGACGATACCCTTAAATATTCTTCAGAAATAAAAGAGTGGGTGGATCTAGAATCAAATAATACATCTTCTACTTTATAGTGGATGGTATGTGTACCTTTCACCACTTTGTTATCGTACTCCACATCGCTGATAGAAATTGCATGTGACTTTCCTTTGTCGTTAGCCTTAAGAGTTTGTTGATGTTGATCATCATCAACAACCATTGTATTAGGGTATTGATTAGTATAATTCCCCATTTCCTTGCACTTGTAACATTAAAGTGTAGGTGGTGCACTCTATGTATCCTTTTCATTGTTTGCATCACTTGGCATATTCTTCCCATCATTACGGCATTCAAATGCCCGATGACCATCCTTTCCACATTTGAAACATTTACTTGTCCCTTTAAGACAACTCCCTCCATATTTCTTTCCACACTTTGAGAATAAGGGACAACTCATCTTCTTTTTAGTGTGCACTTTATATTTTCCTTTGAATTCAATTTTCATCTTCTTATCAAACCCATATGACTGATGGGTTACTCTAATCTCTATCTCAACTTTGATAGCACAACCAACGATTTCCTCATAGCTATTGAAGTCCCTTATGGCTAAAGCCCTTTGAAGAATTGGTTTTAAGACACTAAAGAATCGATCGATCTTACTCTCAGGTTGGATAATAATACCAGAAGCGTACCTTGAAAGTCTTGTAAAATTTTCTTCATAGGTACCAACAGATTCATCATCCTTTTACTTTAGTTCAAGAAACTCCTTCTCCATCTTTGTTCTAGGAATACAAGGGAATTACTTATTGAAAATTAAGTTCATGAACTCGTCCCATTCCATGGACTCAATTTAATCTCTTGGACTCATATTCTTGATAAGATTCCACCATTTATCAGCTTCACCTTCCAAATGATAAAGTGCTAAGAAGACTTTATCATGTTCAGAACATTGAAGAACTGAAAATATATTTTCAGTGGTACTGATCCATTTTTCAGCCACTAATGGATCAGTAGGCCCACTGAATGAGGGTGGATGCTGCCTCATGAAGGATTCAACAGAATGTTTCTCCTTCCTTTGCTCATTTGGACGTCCTTCATGATTCATAGCTTGAGAAAGTTGTGTGAGCATGGCAACAATATTTTTCATTCCATCTCCCATAACGTTTGGTTGCTCAGGGGGACAATCATTTCATTGCCCGTCGCATTCCTCATTAACACGGTTCCTTCGGGTTCCATCCATTGACTAAAACCAATAATAATAGTATGAGAAACGCTAATTATAATAGGAAAATCACATAATCAAGAATAAAATTTCACACTTAAGGTCTTATCATAGGTTGTTCATGGCCATTTTTAAAACACTATGATTTTGATCTATGCTAACACTTATCCTTAGGGTTCTTACTAAAGCTTTCACATCCTAGTTTCCAAAGGTTGACTATACAATTCCTCTGATACCAACTATAACGACCCATACTTTACATACATTATTATTACTTCAGAATTGAAGAACACTTATTACAACATATAAAAAAACCATGAATGGACCGTATAGGTATATTTTCTTTAGAAACTGGGAAACATTAACAACTAGTTCATAAATCATCTACACTGTCTCCCTTTTATTTTATCATATCTAGAGTCCATTTTGGCATATCTTACTGAATATCCTTCTTCCTGACCTGGGGAAAAAACATAAAAAATGGTTATCTCAAATGCTCAGTAAGGGTAAACAAAAGAAATATCAATCACATCATATTAATAAGAACATATCATTTGGAAATATTATCCTACAAAAGAGATCATAATTTCATAACATGGGATAAATCATAGTAGTGAAATGAAATCCCAATAATCATAACATAAAACATGAAACTTTGTGTCATGCACACATAATCATAGAGAATCATTTCCTAGTAGTCAAGACTCATTTCCAAGACTATCCTAACAGACAAAGTCCATTTCTGAACCGAGATCACTCCTCGTTTCAGTCCTGTATCACTGAACCGGATTACCCTGTCGTTCCAGCCATGTATATCTCATGAGATATAAATCTTTACCCAATGCATTGGAGTGAGATATAGGTCCCACCCATCTCATAATGAAACCATTATTATGTGTTCCCCAAAATCAAAAATCATACATCATATCATAACCCATGTAATAAAAATGGGAATCTTAAACATCATGCCATCCTAACATAATCCATATAAGATAAAAGGAAATCATAAAAATAAATCCATCATAACAAAATAAAATCAATGTAAAAAATAGGGATAGAAACAGAACCCTATATTATTTTAGAAGGAAAATAATTTTGATAAAACACTTGAACTCCATTCTTGAGGAAAATATCCATTCTACATCAACTTTTTTTTCTTTATTAACATGTCATACAATTTTAAACTACAAAAAGTTGATGAAAAAAAATCCTGAAAACTTGTAAAGGAAGATTTGTGGAAATAATTTTCTAAAAATCCATTCAGGCCGTATATGTTAAAAAACATTCTTCTTATACTTTGGTCAGAAAAGTCAAAAAAGTACCTCGTACGAAAAACGACAAAAGATTCATTTCATATCTTTTACTAAAAACTCACTGAAGGGTAAAATTGGATTTAAAAAATTGTATTAGGATAGAAATAATATTACATTTTGAAGGAACATGGATGTGGATGATAAATATTCACCAGTAAATTCTAATGTATAAACAATCTTGGATAAAAATGAGATTGCGTGATTTTCCCTAACCTTAGGTCCTATTTGCTTCGTACGTGTCCGAACTTCCTGTATAATGATTTAAATAATGTTATTGACCTATTACAGAATCTTACACATTGTTATGATATCATATATTGTCATATTCATAGCTTCTTATTAGTTATATTTCATTGTTACTTGTTATTCGGGTGTGTTTCCGACGCTTTCGCCGGGGCGCGCGCCCGTCCGTCCGTGGGGGAGGACGTGCGGCACTTCTGTTGCCCCACATTCCCGCTTTCCAAAGGCGGGCGGCATTCACTCCTTATTCAGGGACGTCTGCTCCTTGATTGAAACGGGATGATGGGATATCGGTTCTTCCTCCTGTGGATTCCCCCTCAGAACTCGTCACCTAGTCCGGGTCTCCATTATAGATTTAATATGTAGTTCGTGAAACACTTCCCAGTGCCATGTTTCCATGGACGCCAGTTAATTACACTGCTTTTGTCGGGACATTCCAAAGGGTCCAGTCAGGGCAGCAACCTTCAGTCAGGGGAGTAGTCACGTTGAGGCATCAGTAGCGTGTCTGGATGCTGGGGTACCTGGCATGTCTGTCTGTTATCCTTTACCACAAGGCTTCTCGAGGGCGTGGAAGCCCGAGGCATCCCACATCGAGCGTAGGGAATTATATGTCATAGACACATATCTGAGGTTTTCCTCAGCTTCCCGTGCTCAACACAGGGTATGCCGCAAGTTTAACGTCCAGCGGAGACAGATCAACCCAACCAGAGCATTATCTAGGATAGATCGGATTGAGGGATCCTCCTTGAAGGGATATCGATACTGGGGCCAGCCCATGGGCGACAGTGAAGAAGAGCGTACCGACATGGTCTCACCAGGATAAGACGGTCCGGGCGAGAATCGGAACGGGTGGTAAGTTGATGAATGGAGTGGAAGGAGAGTGAAGTGGGACCATCGCAGGGGCGACAGTGAAGTTGGGCTTGAGCCATGACGAGGCTTCCTACGTATCCCCGTGGCAGGGAATCAAAGTCCGCGTAGTTCGGGATGGTGCCGGTAAACCGACATGAAGCTGGACCTTGGCCCGATGAATGTCGTCGGCGAACCAACGTGAAGGTGGACCTTGGTCCGATGGGCGTCGTCAGCGTACCGACGTGAAGGTGGACCTTGGTCCGATGGGCCTCGTCAGCATACCTACGTGAAGGTGGACCTTGGTCCGATGGGAATCATCAGCGTACCGACGTGAAAGTAGACCCGTGGGTCCACCAATGGTGGGCTTGAACCCTGGAAAGGTTTCCTACGTACCATGCCTTGACATGGATCAAATACCTCGTAGTTCAAAGTGGGCTTTGTCGGTGAACCGACGTGAAAGTGGACCTTGGTCCGATGGGTGGTGGGATTGAACCTTGGGAAGGCTTCCTACGTACCATGCCTTGACATGGATCAAAGACCTCGTAGTTCGGGTTAGTCACAACGGCTTGCCGTCGGACTAGAATTGGGTGTACAGTTTAATGTCATGCGGGACAAAAGGAGGCATGCAGTTTAACGTCATGATGGACGAGGGCAAAACTCGACGTGAATGAACGACCAAGAAATATGGCGTGAACCTCATGGAGGCTTCCTACGTACCATGCCTTGACATGGATCAAAGACCTCGTAGTTCAAATGGGATGAGTCGCAGCGGCTTGCCACTAGACTGGAATGGGACCCGACGTGAATGGATGCCGGGTGGGCTTGAACCTCATGGAGGCTTCCTACGTACCATGCCTTGACATGGATCAAAGACCTCGTAGTTCATAAGGGATGGGTCGCAACGGCTTACCACTGGACCAGAATGTAGTTTAACGTCGTGCTGGACGGGGGAGATACCCGACGTGAAATGACGGGTGGGCTTGAACCTCGTGGAGGCTTCCTACGTACCATGCCTTGACATGGATTAAAGACCTCGTAGTTCACAGGATGGTTTGTTGGTGAACCGACAAGAAAGTAGACCCGAGGGTCCACTATTTGTGGGCTTTAACCTCATGAAGGCTTCCTACGTACCATGCCTTGACATGGATCAAAGTCCTCATAGTTCGGAAGATGGGTTGGGTCGTAATGGCTTACCACTGGACCAGAGTGTAGTTTAACGTCGTGCTGGACGGGGGTGAAACCCGACGTGAAAGACGGGTGGGCTTGAACCTCATAGAGGCTTCCTACGTACCATGCCTTGACATGGATCAAAGACCTCGTAGTTCGGATATGGGTTTGGGCCACAACAGCTTACCATTGGACCGGAGTGTAGTTTAACGTCGTGTTGGACGGGGGTGAAACCCGACGTGAAAGACGGGAGGGCTTGAACCTCATAGAGGCTTCCTACGTACCATGCCTTGACATGGATCAAAGACCTCGTAGTTCAAGAAATGGGTTTGGGTCGCAAAAGCTTACCATTGGACCGGAGTGTAGTTTAACGTCGTGCTGGACGGGGGTGAAACCCGACGTGAAAGACGGGTGGGCTTGAACCTCATAGAGGCTTCCTACGTACCATGCCTTGACATGGATCAAAGACCTCGTAGTTCAAGAAATGGTTTTGGGTCGCAACAGCTTACCATTAGACCGGAGTGTAGTTTAACGTCGTGCTGGACGGGGGTGAAACCCGACGTGAAAGACGGGTGGGCTTGAACCTCATAGAGGCTTCCTACATACCATGCCTGGACATGGATCAAAGACCTCGTAGTTCAAGAAATGGGTTTGGGTGTCACGGTTGGTGCTCACTCTAAGCCCACCTGAGTCATTCTCGGTGTGAGAAACAATAGGTTGCAAGGACCTGACGATCACGTCGCAAAGGGTGCGTCCGTGAGAAGCGAAGAGGGGCTTACGCGTTGAGCGGCCCATGGTGTTGGGACTTACTCCAGGATGGAGGCCCACGGCACGACAGAGCGTGGGAAAGATGGACCTTGGTCTGACGATGGGAGGTGCCTCGTTCCCTATCACACCCTCCACTGACCTTGGTAGTGGGGAAGTACGGAGATATAGAGGTGCAGCCATCCGTTGAGGGGGGTAGGGTCGCCCTTCTCTTACGAACATACGCCACTCCGACAAGGAGGATCTCATTCCATGTGAGTAAGAGTTCCATTGCCGTGGAGACGAGTGGTGTAAAAAATGTTCGAGTTGGGGGGACCCTTCGTGAGGGGCACGAGGTCGGGTCACAGTTTAACGTCGTGTGTTGAAGACGTGGTGCTTGGCAGTTTAACGTCCTGCAACTCGGACGAGGTGGGTTCACACCACACCCCTAGGACTTACATAACCGGTACCCTCTGGTCCTTGGGGAAGGGAAGGTACCGGTAAGGCCATGGTTAAGGGGGGTCGTGGAACGAACCATCGAGGGGTCCACGTTAGCGTGGATATGCGAAGAAGCAATAGTCGTTAGCGTGCCTATGCGAAGAAGCATTAGGCGAAGCAACGCTACGGGTGGTATTGTCCATGGGACTTTGAAATCACATCATGAAAACCTGGAGGGCCGCACGGGAAGAGGAATCGCTAAGCAGAGGAGTGTGCTTTGCGAAGTGGAGTGCCTTGGCCTTAGAATGGGGCATAGGTGTGAGTGGAAGGTGCTTTTCGAAGTGGAACAGTGTTCACAGAGCACTGCCTCGCGAGGAAGGGGTGCCTCGCGAAGCAAGGTCCTGCGAAGCAGTGTGCTTCGCGATGCATAGTGATCCTGCCTTGGCATAGGGATCACTAGCATGGGTTGGGTGTTTCGCGAAGCATAAACTCTCCGCGACTGCCCGGGTTCCCTTGGGAATCCCCTTCCTTCGTGAACGCCATTGAGCATCGCGAAGGGCATCCCTCTCGGAAGAGGGGCTCAAAACGAGACGAAGCAGAGTCGTCTCGCGAAGTAGAAATACCTCGCGGGAGGACTTTACACCCGTTACCGCTGACTGTCTCTACAACCATGTGAACGACATCGACGGGAAGCCATTGCTGCCGGAGACTTCTCCTCCCCTCTACCGTACAATGCTGAAGGCGGCCTTGCAGGATTCGAAGAAGGGATGGTCCGATGAGTGGGACCTGCGCCAGGGCGGCAACTTTACTGATGACTGGGCCTGGGCCTACTAGGTAGGCGCCTCATGCGACGAGTTCGGGGATGAGTTGAGGAGAGTGGGGTTGTATGAGGCCGCATGGGCCTCCCAATTACACATTTACCAACCGAAGCAGCTAATGCCAGAGTTGCTGAGCTGATGGTCATCTAGGACCAACACTTTTCACCTGCATCACGGGGAGGTGGGCATCAGCCTGTGGGATGTCCACCAGATTTCTGGGGTCCCGATCTTGGGGGCCATGTATGACGAGTTCCTCCCCGTTGCCAGTGCGTGGGGGGATGCGGAGCAAATGCCGGGACTGGCATCGGCGCTGATGGCGCTTGTCCCTGGAGAGGACAAGGAGGCAGTGAGAGACGTCCACTTCAGGAGGTGGTTCAAATGCTTCCTGAATTTCCCAGAGAATCGAGAGTTCCCTCCAAGGCCTCGAACTTGTCCAAGGGCGGCCCAACGGGGCAAAGGGCACTCGTATTGGCGGGTCTTGGAGGACAGCCAATGGAAAACTTGGGGTTTCAGTGTCAGCACTGAACAACAGCCGATAGTCAGGATGGCGGCGTTCATCGCGGCTCTCATCTATGGTTGGATCCTACCGGTGAGAGATACAAGCATGGGGGTACGACCCAGCTTGTTTATCATGGCGTCGATGTTGGACATGGGGCAGCGGATCAACCTGGGGATCCCGATGCTCACCAAACTGTACAGAATGCTGCGACATATTTGCGAGGGCAAGAAGCCGCCAAGGATATGCGGGCCCTTCCACCTCCTGTATGGGTGGATCGCAGCGCATATCAGGGGGATTTACGAATATCCAAACCCCATTTCTCCACCGGGATCAAACTTTCGCCCCTCCATCCTGAACGCGGTCTGGAGCTTCCCGTTCAAACTGGTCGTTCCGATGGTGCTGAATAGGGTGTGGAGGGCGGACGAGTTCAACATTCATCCCTTCCCATTGCCGATGGGGATGCTTACTGATGACGGACGGGGAACGGAAGAACATCGGGCTTACCTCCTGGCCTTCCGAGGTGGAGTTTTGGTGGCACGAATAGATCGTGATCCGCTCTGTGAACCGTACACTCCGTATCGGTTTGCGAGGCAGTTTCGGTGCCTCCAGCGGCTGACCCCGCAGGTATACTGGGAGGTGCGTCACGAGGAGCACCCATGTGTGATGAGGCAGCTGTGGCTCATGTTCACACGTGAAGATGGAAAGATGCGGATTGCATTGCCTCCATCCACCGTCACCTTCGGACTAGTGAAGGAGTACGCCATTAGTTGGGAGGCCGCTTATCCGGGGGAGATGCTGAAGCGACCAACGATCTAGGTTGGTGACGGTGGGCCTCCTCTATCTCGAGGTCGGGGTCGGAGGGCAGCTAGGGCCGCTCGCGGTAGCGGGGCTGCCATGGTGGCGAGACCCACACCAGCCGAGGGTGTGGCAGCAGCGGTGGATCCGATGATTCTGGGAGAGCAGGGTCATCCGGAGGGGTGGCCACCGAGGGGATTCCGTAGGATATCCACTCAGGCTCCGGGGAAGCGCCTGTGTCACATTGACATGGAAGAGGACGCCGTCTTCCCAGAAGCTTGGGACATTTGGGATGTCAACCGGCAATTCCTCAGCCCATCCGAGATATGGGCCCACCTGAATCGCCTCGGGATGGAATTACCGGGTATAGGCCCACTTTGAGCTGGATTCATGGCGTCTCCGGTGAAGGCAGAACAGTACCTGGAAGAGCTGGAGGATTACGTCCACTCTAGTGGTGTCCCTCTCCCAATGACAGACCGAGTGAGGGTACTGTTGAATTAGACGGTCCCCCCACCGTTATCGGCTGCCGATCTGAGGGAGCGCTTCCCCTTGCCAGAGGAATTAGAGGACTCCTCTCGGGAGGATGAGGCTGGAGGAGGGAGCTCGCTGGAGGAGGGCGAGGTCGGAGACCGAGGCACAGAATCCGACGATTTCACGGAGGCTCTCGAGGTAGCATTCTGAACTTCTCTCCTTACGATCTGTTCTTGGATCCCTATGGACTTCTCACCAATGTTTGAGCCATGCAGGAGGAACTTGTTCGTAGGCCTCGTTCTCGCTCCTTGGCGGGTGATGATGCGGTACCTTCAGAACCCGCGCCTATGGCTGCCTCCAGTTCTGCGTCTGGTGGGACCAGGTGGCCTGAGGTGGCTCCTCTGGAATCCCCAGACCTTCCAACAGTATACGGGGGGCCTCACCTCGGGTTCCCATCAGTACCGGCTCAGGAGTAGCGGTCGGAGGTTGATCTTCGTAAGTCTCCTCCACTGGTCTCCTCGTTGTCACATGTAGGCCATGCCAACTAACGTTTATGTCCCTCTTTGTCATGCAGTTCTTTGACTGGCGTCGGCTGCTGCGGGGAGGCTGGTCGGGATGTCTAGTGGCGTCCCTCCTAGGGGCATGCCAGTGATGGTAGAAATAATCCCTCCATCTCCTCAAGTTGCGATGCACATCATCACTGGCGGGTCCGCTAGCAGGGCCGTACCCAAAATCATTGTGGTGGACTCCAAGGAAGAGGATCAACCGGTCGGTCCCAGCTCTGTTGTGCCTGCTTCGGCGCCAGGTGTCGCACTGGATTCGACACCAGATGTTGATCCTGCCAAGGATTTCCTGCGGGCGTATCCCGCGTATGAGCCTTCCAATCGTGTAGACTGGGACGAAATGGACTCCGACGAGGAAGACAGCAGCATAGTTCGCTGCCGGTCGTGGAAGCTGATCACACGCTTTATCAAGAACACTCCCCAAGCACAATGGCTGGCCGAAATGGATAGTCTTCGCTCGCGGTTGCGCGAACTGTGCGCTGGGGGAGTGGATGCCCAACGTCCTCATGCACTCATCCGAGATCTTATGGCTGAGAAGATTCGGGAGCATGATCGTGGGCTCAGCATGGGCTGGCAACGGAGGAAGGCGACCAGCATCAAGAAGCTCAAGGAGGCTGAAGGCGAGGTTCAACGGATGCAGACCCGGGCAGACGAGCTTTCAGCCTCTCTTGATGCACAAACTGAGCTGGTCTCACGGTTGAAGGCCCAGCTGGTGGGGGCAAAAGAGAACATGAGGCAAACCTCTGAAAAGATGGCTGCCGTTCAAGCTGATGTGGAGAGGGCCAGAGCCAGGACTGACGAACTGCGCCCCGCCGCTGCGGAGGAGGAGCGAGAGCTAGTTTAGCGGCAGCAAGCCTTGGATGCCGCAAGTCAACGGGTGGCGGAGCTGCAACGCTCTTTTGACGGGGTCAACCCGTCCATGGGAGATGTCGACCCCCGAGTATTGTAACAAACCCAAAACCCTTTTATTGGTATTTTCATGCTTCCAAATTTTACCTTTGTTTTGAATGCCGTAGCACGCACGATTTCCACTGTTGAATTGCCTTGCCACATCCCTACAATGTTTGCGGGACGTTTGATGACAATTCCCCAAGCCAGTCCAGGTTCCCGAAAGATGGGGAAGGCTTGATCGGAGGAGGAACTTCCAGGATATCCGAATTACCGTTTCTTCGACGTGCTCTTATGCACGAACGGGGCAACGCCAGGGGCGTTGAAATCGGTCCAAACAGATGAAAATGGGAAGTGTGAATCACGATACCCAAGATTCGGAACACTGTGGGGATGGCGTGACAATAAGGGGCAACCGTTAACCTTGGAGGAGAAACGGTACCCTTACTGCATTAGCCCGAAATGGAGACAACAAATGAGCATCGACCGCTGACCATATTCGCAACGCGGGATTTTATCAATTTGTTGTCGATCAATCCTTCGGGACGTTGGCCCGTAACGGTAGGAGAGCCCTTGGGCGTAGTATCCAGGCCGTTATTGGGGGTCCCTCCAAACATGACCAGTCTTCTGGAACGTTGGCCCAGGACGGTAGGTGAGTCGATGCGGCATGAGACCAGACCGTTAGGGGGTTCCTTTAGACACGAAAGAGGACGAGGGTCCGAATAAGGGGCACGCAAAGCATGGAATATGGGGTGATGGTCTGTCCGAACAGAATCCAACACTTAGGTAGTTACACCACCGTGGTGGGAGTACATGCGATAGGCGCATCGGTTTGACCATGGATCATTCCTTTTTTTAGACAGGGCCTCTCTGGAAAGGGGATCCGTCACTTTCTAGTGGGATCTTGGGGCATCCTGAACTTGTTCAGGGCAGAACCGCAGTTTATTGTCATGCGTTGAGGACACATAGACTCCTGTAGTTTAACTTCATATGATAGGACGTGGAATAAGAGGGAAGGAAGCGTGTGGCGCGGTAGATATGAAACCGACGCGAATGAGGACTTGGAGTCCAAATCACACCACATACCTCTGGAGGACACTCTTCAGGTCTAGGGACCAAGAGTGAGGATTGGGCTGGGCCCGAAGCAAAGTGGCCGTGCATTCCTACGTACACCATGAGGATGGGAATCATACGTATTTCTGAAAGCGCATTTTAACGTCATGCAGGACGATGAGCAGCCCGACCGTGTTGGTACACATCCTGCCAAAACTACTAAGCCCACGTGAGTCGTGCTCGGTGTGGGAAACAAGCAGTAGTGGTGGGAATTTCCCGACACAGAGAGGGGCTAGTTTGGGCAAAGGGAAGCTCGGTGAATCCTTGCCCAGTGACACTAACATGATCTTGAGGCGCACCTAGATGCACGAAGAGAAAGAGCCGAGTATGATGGAATTCCACTTGAACGTGGGGAAGTGGAAATGTGTGAATCATGATGCTCAAGATTCAGATAACAATGATGGCGGCGTGACGACGGAGGGTAACTGCTGACCGTATTCGCAACTCAGAACCCTGTCGCGTTAGCCTAGAATGGGGACAGACAAATGAGGGTCGACCGTTGACCATGTTCGAAACACGGGACCATGTCACAAATGTTGTCAGATATCCATAGGGACGTCGGCCCGAAACGATTGAAGGGCCCTTATGTCCAGCATTCATGGAGAGCCATTAATCTTAGTATCCACGTCATCCGAGGGTCCTTTTGGATGTGGAAAAGGATGAGGATCCAAATAGCGAGTTCACGAAGCTTGGTCGTGGGATGAGGGGAATGTCCCTGTGAAAATCCCACACTTCGGGCTCTTTGTCAAAACACATCTGAATACAGCAACGAAACGTATTAGAGAGAGGGAGTAGATTCCTTTCCCTTGGGGAGATCTTAGTTTAGGGTCGTAGAATTCGGACCATGAAAAGTTAGACTGGGCCCGCGGGGAAGTGCCCAGGCGCTCCTACGTATCTCATAGGGATGAGAATCAATCCTTACGTAGTTCTTGATGGTCCTTAGACCATAAATAGGTAAAGGGAGCAGGGGACGCATGGCATCAAAACCCGACGTGAATGAGGACCTAAGCCCTACTTACCATGAATTCTCTGGGGAAATGCTCGAGTCGAGGGACCGAACACAAAGGTTAGGCTGGGCCCGCGGGGAAGTGCCCGGGCGCTCCTACGTATCTCATAAGGATGAGAATCAAGTCATACGTAGTTCTGGAAATGACATGGTAGGATACCAGTGCCAGGGGAAAAGGGGAGTGCGGGCGTGGCCCTTGCACTAAAAGAAGCGGAATTTGATGTATCTTGTTTGTTCTTTAAGGTGAATGGTTTTTTTTTGTGAAGCAACAGGCCTAGAATAGTAGGCCGTGAGGTTGCCACAAGGATCAAGCCGCGATGGGCGTTGATAAATGGCATGGCGCGTGGCCAGTACCCAACGTGATGTTCTCTACAACGAGGTTACCACAATGCGGTGCTGTTTTTCGTCGTGCGGCCAGGACGATTATGTCATAGTTTAGGGTCGTATGATAGGACCAAGCATGCATTTTATCGTCATGCAGCGCAGACGTAGCAGAGAGGATGCTAGGCGGGAAATGTGTGCAGCGTTATAAAACACAATTGACAGAGACATGATCCCACATCAAATTGTACGCCATTCGGAGAGGGAAACCTTAGGCCGAGGGGCCTATACAGAGGTGATACAAGGGGAGAGACTGGCTTCCTGAATGGGTTGTACCCGGAGACAGGGCGTTTGGGCGGTCCTACGTATCCCATGAGGATGGGAATCAAGTTGAACGTAGTCCCGAATGGATCTTAGTTTATGGTCTTAGAGCTTGGACCGTGGGAGCCCCAAAGGACGCCAGATTGCAGCTTTGTCCCCCTAGCATGAAAAGGTGCACTGAGGGATAGCGCCAAAAGTGTCAAGATTCCACCTGTACATGATGGGGTGGAAAATGATTTGAATCATGCAACCAACATTCAAGGACTGAAGGGGCTGGTGTGACGACAGAGGATTACTGCTGACCATGTTCGCAACACAGCATCCTGTCGCGTTAGCCTGAAATGAGGACTAACAAACGAGCATCGACCGCTGACCATATTCGCAACGCGGGATTTTATCGATTTTTTGTCCAAAACCCTCGGGGGCGTTGGCCCGTATCGGTAGGAGAGCCCTTGGGCATTGTATCCAGGCTGTTATTGGGGGTCCCTCCGGGTGTGAAAGGTGATGGAAGTCCGAATGGAGGGGAACACGAAGCTTGACAAGTGGAAGGAACTTGATCAAGTTAAATCTAACACTCTTGGTCCTAGACTAGAGTGCTCTTAATACATGGGTGAACCACTGCAAGGAGTCAAGGGACTCAACTTTGAGGGTGACTGAGAGATGGAGGGTTCCCGGGGGAAGGGGGCACGGTGCCCAAAACCTTGTATCATACCTACACATCCCCCTTCTAGAGAGGGATAGGCCAAGTGGCCTAGGTGACCGAGAGATCAAGAGATCACTAGGAGGTGGGGCTGGACCCGAATCTTAAACATCCAGGTGGTCCTACGTATCCCATGAGGATGGGAATCAAGCTGAACGTAGTTCTGAAGGGTGCCTTTCAATGTCATGCAGGACAAAGAATAGGATGACCAACTCTCAGAACGGGGTGCGCGTGGTGCAGCTATTGCAAACCTGGCGTGAATGAGGACGTAATCCTACACTACGCCACGCGGTCCCGTGGCCGGGGTCCCAATGGTAGGACCCGAGAGAGGTGAACTTTCTGAACTCAAGCTGGACCCAAAGACAAGGGGTCTTGAACGTAGTTCCAAATGAGAGTCTTAGTTTATGGTCTTAGAGCTCAGACCATGGATGGTGACAACTCCCGAGTAAGCACAGATGTCAACCCAATCCCTAAGCCCACGTGAGATAAACTCGGTGTGGGAAACAAGGGGGGTATCCTCATCGCAATACTTGGGGCGTCCATCAAAGGGGAGTTGGTGGAGAGTTTCGAAGGACACATTTTATGCAGCTTGTTCTCCCGACGTGCAGACGTGCATGGAGGAAAAGTACCAAGAATTCTGAGACTCTACTTGGACATGCTGAAGTGATGAAGGGTGTGAATCGTGTACCCGGCATTTTGGCTTAATGGGTTGACGTGGCGATAGAGGAAAACTGTTAACCATGATGGAAACACAGCGTCCGTATCACGTTAGCCTGAGGTGGGACAACAAACTAGCATCGACCGCTGACCATATTCACAATGCAGGATTTCATCGATTTGTTGTCCAAAACCCTGGGGGGTGTTGGCCCGTGTCGGTAGGAGAGCCCTTGGGCGTAGTATCCAGGCCGTTCTTGGGGGTCCCTCCGGGTGTGAAAGATGATGAAAGCCCTGATGTGGGGATACGCAAAGCCTGGAAAGCGGGTGCGGACGTGTCCGAGTAAAGCTTGGCATTCCAGGTAATAAACCAGAGTACTCTTAAGCACATTGGTGAACCGCCGAAAAAGGGATCGACGAAACAGCTCAGTAGGGGGGGGGGAGCATGGCGTGGTCATTACAAAACCATCGTGAATGAGGACATAATCCCACACCACACTATATAATCCTCTCATGGATGAAGGATAGGCCAAGGGGCCGGGATGGGATGAGGATTCCCGAGAGATGGGGCTGGACCCGAATCTTGGACATCCAGGTGGTCCTACGTATCCCATGAGAATGGGAATCAAGTTGAACGTAGTTCTCTATATGTATTTTAACGTCATACCGGATGAGAAGGGGAAGCAATATACCCCAAAACAAGGGAGGTGTGCGGTATGGCGAAGAAGCCAACGTGAATGAGGACATAGTCCCACATCACACCATACACCCTGGGTAAGAGGGGACCTGGGCCGTGGCCCGGAAAGGCCAAGGGGCCTGAGGCTGGACCTCGTAAAGGGAGGGCGTACGGCATGGTACATGATCCCGATGTGAATGAGGACATAGTCCCACATCACACCGTCCACCCTTATGAGGAATCCTGGTCCGTGGCCCGGAGAAAATGGAAAGTTATCAGTCAAAAAGGCCTGACTGGTTTGCAGTTTAACGTCTTACATGAGGACGAGGGTCGGGGACCCGAAAAGGCCAAGGGGCCTGAGGCTGGGCCTCGTAAAGGGAGGGAGTACGACATGGTACATGATCCCGACGTGAATGAGGACATAGTCCTACATCACACCGTCCACCCTTATGAGGAATCCTGGGTCGTGGGCCCGATCGGTAGCACCACCTGGGGACGTTTGTCACCTCGGAATGGGGCAGAATGAATCACTGTCCTCGATGCCTGGGACATCTCGGGGTGGACCCGAAAATCCAGGACACTGTTGACCATGTTCGAAACACAGCGTTCCTATGGTGACCCGTATGGGGGAAAAAATGAGCGTCGACCACTGACCAACTTCGCGACGCGGGACTTGTATCGGCTTGTTGCATGAAAACCCTTAGGGGCGTTGGCCCGTATCGGTAGGAGAGCCCTTGGGCGTAGTATCCAGGCCGTTCTTGGGGGTCCCTCTGGGTGTGAAAAATGATGGAATCCCAGTCAAGGAGTGGGTGAAGCATATTTGTATCCATCCACGAAAGAGGCAAACACCTCCATGGGGGAATGTGCAGCCGGGTCGAGGCTTGCTCGATGTGGGTCGGAGCAAAAGTGTGCACCCTGCCATGTCTTGACCCGAGGGGAAGATTTTGGCTTTTGGGCTGGGCCAACGGACGAAGTCTCCGGGCGTTCCTACGTATCTCATAAGGATGAGAATCAAGCCACGCGTAGTTCTTGAAGTCCATTCAGTTTAGCGTCATGCGGTGAGGACGTGGGAGGATAGAAGAACGTGAGTGGGTGCATGGTGCGGCCCTTACAATCTTTGTGCGAGCGGGGTTGCATGAGAGGGGCCAAAAAATCCTACTCCCTTCTACACAAAGATCCTCCAAGAAAACTATTCCTAGGGGGTATAGTGGAAGGGAAAAGCTTGGGGTTGGGCTCAAGACGAAGTGTCCGAGCGTTCCTACGTATCTCATAAGGATGAGAATCAAGCCACACGTTGTTCTAGAAGTGCAGTTTAACGTCATGCGGGACGATGAGAAGAACCTCATTTGGGGATATGTACGGTACAACAAGTAATCTGACGTGAATGAGGATGTGGTCTTACACCATACCGTACAATCCCACAAAAGGGTAAGTCGGGGGAAAGACGACAAGGAGGGCCTGGGGCCAAACCGCGGTGGAGACGGGGCCAGGGGCCCAAGGAGGCCAAGGGGCCTGAGGCTGAGCCTCGATCAGGAAGGCTTGATCGACTTTCCATTTAACATCCCGCGGGATGAAGACGCAGTTTATGGTCGTGCAGGACTTTACGGTTTAGAGTCATGTTGGACTATAGTGTCCAGTTTAAGGTCATGCGGGACCGTTTCACAGTTTATCGTCTTGCAGGACGAAGATGCAGTTTAAGGTCGTGCGGGACCATTTTGCAGTTTAAGGTCATGCTGGACCTTCACGCAGTTTAGGGTCATGCCGGATCGCTTTTTTTTGCCCTAAGCGAAGTACTGCTTGAGGAACTTGGCATTGGTGGGGGGGATTATACGCTCTCCATCCGTGGTCACCAAGGAGTATGCTTCATTGGGGTAAACCTTATGGATGATATAAGGCCCTTCCCATTTGGGTTCTAACTTGGTCGGTTTCCTACCGGGAATCATTGGCGCTCGAAGGGCCAGTACCAGGTCACCCTGTAGAAAAGAGCGGAGACGAACCTTCTTGTCAAAGGCTCTCGCTATCTTGTCCTGATGCCTTTCCAGATTGTGCAGGGCATGAAGCCTGTTCTCGTCCAGTGCCTCTAATTCAGCTAGACAGATCTCGGCTACCTCATCTGATGTCTGGTGATCATAAACTACAGTGCGTAGCGACGGCAGCTGGATCTCAATGGGTAGGACGGCCTCATCTCCATACACCAGGGAATATGGGGTCACCTGGGTAGAGTTGCGAGTCGTCGTCCGGTAAGCCCAGAGGGCATTGGAGAGCTTGTCCGGCCAACTCTTCTTTTTCTGACCAACCATCCTCTGCAGAATGTTAGAGAGGGTCTTGTTGAAAGCCTCGATCTGTCCATTCGACTGCGCGTGGTAGCGGGAGGTATGGTTCGACCGGATGTCGTACTTAGCGTACAATTTCTTCAATTCAGCTGCTCGGAAGTTGGTGCCGTTATCGGTGAGGAAGGCGTGAGGGACTCCAAACCGGTGGATGATGTTGGAGCTCACAATGTCAACGATGGAATGGGCCTTGACCTCTTTGAGCGGAACTGCTTCTGCTCACTTGGAGAAGAAATCTGTAGCAGTCAGGATGAACCTACACTGGCGGGCTGTTGCCGGTGGATACGGTCCCACTACATCAAGTCCCCATACCGCAAATGGCCAAGAGTACTTGGTGGGGTGGAGGGGCTCCGGCGGCCGATGCAATAAGTTGGCGTGTACTTGGAACGCGTGGCATCTCTTGGCGTATCCAATACAATCGTGGATCAGAGAGGGCCAAAAATACCCCAACCTCCGGATTTTATGGGACAGTTTCAGCCCAGCTTGATGGGCGCCACAGGAACCGGCGTGAACCTCTTGCATAACTTGAGGTATCTCCCCTCCTTGGAGGCAACAGAGGAGGACATCATCGAAACTCCGCTTATAAAGGATCTGTTCTAGACTGGGGCCACTCCGGAGGGTAAATTGCAGTGCGTGGCGTCGGATTCGCTCGCGTTCGGCCCGGTCGTCTGGGAGCTGACCATTTTGGAGATACTCGACAAAAGGTGATCTCTAGTCGGGGGTGGTTTCAACCACTGCGCCTGATGAACCCGGGACTCCCGATATGGAGGGTCCGGCGGTGAGATAACTTACCCGCAGTCTATCACGGTCCTCTTGGGAGAAGGGGGCAATGACTCTCCGGTGGGCCACGTGTATGACCAAATCATCTTGCTCGGGTTCTGCGAGCGATGCGGCTAAGCCAGCCAGGGCGTCCGCTTGGCCGTTCTGCGACCGTGGGTAACCTCTGGTCGAGAAGAGAACTGGGCCATTAGGAGGAGGGTGTACTCCAGCAATGGTGCAAGCTCTGGCTTCCTGAGGACGTAGTCTCCATTAACCTGTTTGATTACCAGTTCGGAATCTCCCTTCACATGTAGATGGGGAACATGGATCTCAAGGGCCAACTCGAGGCCGGTGATGAGAGCCTGGTACTCTGCCTCGTTGTTCGTACAACCTTCTGACAACAGGAACGAGTATGGCAGGACGGCTTGCGCCAGGGTAATGAAGACAACACCCAGGCCCACTCTGTTGAGCTTGGGATCGTTGAGCCCCCTATCGGTGGGGCTCCGGGAGGCGTCGTCGAAATGCATTTGCCAACACGGGGCAGCATGATCGACTGTGAGGATCGTCTCATCAGGGAAATCCAGGTCCACGGATTGATCTGCGGAGGTTGGATGGGCAGCTAAGAAGTCTTCCAATGCCTGTCCATTAATGGCCTTCTGAGGTACAAACCTGATATCAAACTGCTGGAGAATCACTGCCCACCGTGCTAGTCGGCCAGTCAGCATGGGACGGTTCAGGATGTATTTCAGTGGGTCTACCCGAGAGACCAATTGCACCTCGTGGTGCTGCAGGTAATGTCGTAACTTCTGCACGGCGAAGACGAGCGCAAGGCAACTCTTTTCGATAGGGGAGTATCTGACCTCCGTACTGAGAAGCATGTGGTTGGGATAGTAGAGACTATTCTCATTACCCTCATTATTCTTCTGGGCGAGCAGCGAACCGAGGGATCTCTCCAGGGCGGTCACGTAAAGGACCAACGGCTTTCCGGAGACGGGTGGCATCAAGACCGGAGGTTGGAGCAGATACTGCTTGATTTCCTCGAAGTTGGTCCGACACTCCTCATCCCATTCATAGGTGGCGCCCTTCTTCATGAGCTGGTAAAAGGGCTTACACTTGCCGGCCAGATTCGCAATGAATCAGCGTATATAGGCTAAGTGGCCTTGAAGGCCTCGGAGCTCCCGAATGTTGCTCGGGGGAGGCATTTGGCTGATGGCCTTTATCTTCTCCGGGTCGTTCTCGATGCCTCGGTATCTGACAACAAAGCCCAGAAACTTCCCAGAGGTGACCACAAAAGCACACTTCAGTGGGTTCATCTTCAGGTGACGAGAACGGAGGAAGCCGAACACTCTCTCATGGTCTCTGAGATGGTCCTGGCGCTGGCATGATTTGACTACAAGGTCATCCACGTAGCATTCCACCAATGTCCCGAGGATCGGTTTGAATATGCGATGCATGGCCCTATGATAAGTGGTACCTGCATTTTTCAAACCGAATGGAATTACCTGGTAGCAAAAGGTACCCTGGGGAGCCCTGAAGGCAGTGGACTCCTCGTCTTCGGGGGCCATCAGGATCTGGTTATACCCGGAATACCCATCCATGAAAGAGAGGGCTTGGAACCCGGCCGTGGCATCAATCAACAGCTCTGTCACTGGGAGTGCGAAGTCATCCTTTGGGAAGTGGCGATTAAGATCGCGGAAGTCGATACAGACTCTGATCTGCCCATTCTTCTTCCTGACTGGAACAATGTTGGCAAGCCACTTGGGGTACTGGACCTCCTTAACGAAGTTGGCTTTGATTAGCTTATCAACTTCGGCCTCAACCATGGTACCATGAGAAGGGTGCATCTTCCTGGGAGGTTGCTTAAACCCACGATGTTTTTTCGGGAGGCCCAGACGGTGGACGACCACTTGGGGATCCAGCCCTGGCATCTCATCGTAACTCCAGGCAAACACATCACGGTGCTGTTTGAGGAAGTCTATGTACTGCTGCCGCTCCTCGAGGGACATGGCTGCACTGATCAATGTGGGTCTCAGATATGCCTCACTACCAAGGTTCACCTGTACTAGTTCATCAACCGTGGTAGAGACACCTTCTTCAAAGGCTGGGGGAGCATCCTCCAAGTCTTCCTCCCCACCCGTGGGGGGACTTCCCTCGATGGGGGGGGGGGGCTTCTGGGCTATCAAAATCCGAGGGGCAGCTCATGCCGGCTTGGGCAGCAGCAGTCATCACATCGGGAGACTCTCTTTCCATTGAGACCATAGCAATGAAGGCAGTCGACCCTATCCCATCTGGCCTTCGGCCTAAAGGGCCACGTTTTATGATATCAAAGCAGTGGTGACGTGTCGGCCTGAGTCGGTTAATCCCAGCCCGGTGGAAGAGACACGTATGGCGCACCGCCGTTGTCATGAGCTTGACGTCCCGGTACCGTACATGGGTAGGGGGTTCCGGGATGACTTGAGCCTGGTTGGTGTAGGAGTACGAGGTGATTTTCCGTTGTCGCTTGGACACGGGAACATGCCTTCCTTGCGTACCCGAAACAACGAAACATTGTCCCATGTCGGGGGTCGTGGCCTCCAACCGGTGGATTGGGAGGATGTAGGCGTCATCCATGCTTGCCCAGGGATCACTTGTGATCGGGGCGGGCTCATCCTCGCTTACCAAGATTTGCTTGTCCTTACTTTTGTAATAACCCGCATCCAGATAGCGGGCCTCACAAGAAGCGAAAGGGGACGCGTCTCCTTGGAGCACGCCCACTCGACCGTTGAGCGAGTACTTGAGACACTGGTGATACGACGAGGGGACCGCTGCATGCAGATGGAGCCATGGCCTACCCATCAATGCGTTGTAGGCGGTGTCCTGAGAAAAAACCATGAACTTGGTGCTGGAAATTAAGCCACCGAACTGAGTCTTCAAGCGGATCTTGCCGACCGGGGTTTGCTCTGTCCTGTCGTACCCCTGGATCCTGAGGTCAAAGGGAGTTAAATCACCTTCGGACAGACCTAGCTTTCGCAGCGTCCGGGTCGGAATCAGATTGATTCCAGAACCTGTGTCAACGAGGCAGCGGCGGACTTCCACACCGTTGAAGTGTCCAGTGATATACAGTGGGAGAATGTGACCCTGTATAGGATGGTCCTCATCTTCACCGGAGAATGAGATAACCGCCTGACATTCGCCATTTTCAATCGTCTCGGTATGGAAGGCTTCCGCAGCTGCTACTTCCGTCTCGAACTGGAGGGGGCTCCTTAGGGCCTCGGAAAGTGCCTCGCGCATTTCAGATGACAGGAGAAGGGCCTCAAGGATAGAGAGCCTCGCCGGGATGCTGGCCAGGTGCTTCAGAACATCGTACTTTCATGCCAAACGCGAACCTCTGCTTACAGGAGCTCGTTCGGCATTTGGATGCACAGCGGGTCTGGCTGGCTGAACCGGCGATTGACTAGTACTGGGTACATCTTGCTGCCTACTAGTAGAAGCCTGAAGAGTAGTCGTCGGGCTAAGATCGGACAGCGGAGGCTGGCCTGTAGCTGGGCAAGACTGGTTGTGATACGAATGAGGCGGCTCCCCCCGATCTAGTAGCACGAACGGCGGTGGAGGTTGAGCCGAGGGTGTTGGATGGGTTTGCGTGTGCTGAGATCTGCGCTGAGCCTGCTGCCTAGTCTCGGTAGCGTGCAAGGCTTGGCCACAAGTGCCTGCTGATGTACCTCAATGACCGGCGCGATTGCGATTCCGCTGACGTTGACGTCGGCTGGAAACGTTGGGGAGGTCTGCCTGGGGTTCCCCCTCGTCGGGAGTCATATAGGTCTTTACCAGCTCCACGGTGTTAACTGAAGCGTACCCTTGGCTATCGCTCGAGGAGTCATCCACCGCTGGGCAGATTCTGGGAGGGATCCCCATTTCGGGGGCATAATGTCGCCGAGAGTGCGGGATGACGACGACACTGACGGTGCACGTTGCTTCTTCTTGCGTCGCCGCTGCTTGCCCTTTTGGGCAGAGGTCGACTGTGAAGACGATGCGGAGGCACCGGCTACTTCTTCTGAAGGTACCGACTGCTTCAGGCGTGCCCGGATGATACCCTGGGCACGGAAGACGGTTTTTCGAGCCATCCAGTCGTCATATTTCTGGGATCCACGGCTAGGGTCCTGCTGCCACTCACCTTCATTGTCACTGCCGATCTCTGACCCTGCAAAGACACCTGCCACTTGCGCTGGTGCTGGGCCCAGCTTGACTATGTTGTTGTTGACCTGGTCCTGAAGCCAGTCTTTAAACACATAGCATCGCTTGAGGGTGTGCCCCATGATCCGATGATAAGGGCAGTAGTTGGGGTGATCTGTGAGATGCGCCTCTTCCGGCCTTCTGCACTCAGGAAGACGCACAATCCCTTGCTCTAGAGCACTTTGGAAGTAGCCAGGGACCTGATTTTCGTTGAACGAATAGGTCTGGTACCTTCTTTCCGGATAGGGGGCCTGGTCCTGACGAGGGGCCGGAGGGGCCTGCCGAGGAGGGGGCGCCTGATTGTCTCGCCTAGGTGGCAGTGGCGTGTTGCGCGGGGGAACCTGTCGGTTCTGAGGCGGTCGCTGCTGGGCGGGAGTCTGTGCTTGAGGTGGAGGACCTCTACGGGGTTGCGGGGGTGGTGCCTCCGGCAGCAATTCCAGCTGCCTCGGGGCTTCTATTTGAGCCACCGCGACGGGTTCAGCCCTGGCGGTCCTCCTGGCTGGGATCATAGGGGGCAACAAACGTGCCTGACTGGCCTGTTGCAGGGCTTCCTCGAGGCGTTGAGCCTTGTCTGAGAAATCTCTGAACCCTCCATGGTAGTTCTGAGTAATCAAGGAGGCTACCAGCTCTGTCTTGATGTTCCCCACACACATATTCTGTAATTGCTCCTGAGTCAGTGGCATATCGAGGGAATACGTAAGTCCCTTCCACCAGGCGATGAAGTCTGCGACTCGCTAATCAAGCCTTTGCTTGCACTTGAAGAGGTCTGCAATGTTGGTCTTTCGCGTGGTGGAGCTGAACTGGTATAAGAACTACCGGAGAAGATCCTCCCAACCGGTCACCGATCCGATAGGGAGCTGGCTGTACTAGACGAATGTCGGACCTTCCAATGTCTGTACAAAACATCGGAGCTTGGCTGCTTCTTGCTGAGCCGGGGTCCCCAGCATGGGGCCACAGCTGGAAGAAAAATGAGCCAAGTGCTGGGGCGGGTCCCCTGTCCCGTTAAAGGGCAAGAAAGTGGGGTTCCCAAAACCTGGAGGTGCGGGCATATCATCCACCCACGCAGGATAGGGCTTTCCATCCGGTGGGACCGCCACCTGCCGCGTTTCCAACGCCTCGAGGCGGGCTGTGAGTGCCGCAATAAGGTCCTCCGGGTGGGGGTCACTGTCTTGACGGGGATCCCTAACCATATGTGCATTGCCAGGTTCTTCAACACGGTAGACGGCTTCGGCCGCTCATAGGTCAACTGGCTGGACGACCTGCGGGGCGACTGGGGGAACCCGGGTTGGGTTCTTCATATTGTCCCATCGCTCGGGGGGGTTTGGCGAGACGTATCACGCCCTCTTGTCGTATGTTCCGGCTTCCGCCCTGTCTGCGGCAGTAGCATGATCAGTGTGGCCCGGAGGCATCTCGCTGGGGGGAAATTGTTCCTGCCCCTACTGCCCCGACCTGGGATTACCATAGTCAGGTCGTCGCTCTGCGGAGCGTTCAGCCAAGAGTTCGTCAACCAGCCTTTTCTGCTCAGAAAGCTGCTGGCGTAACGTGTCCTTCTCGGGATCTTCGTCCATTTTCTGCACAGAGGCGGACGGGTCGGAGTGCTTGACTATTCCGACGTGCTCCTTACCCTTGCCAGTGCTTCGATCGAGTACCAGCGACTCGGTGGGTACGGGGAGACCTAGCAGGTTCCTCTGATGACGGGTTATTCTCCCTGACGGGTCGAGCAGCGGCGGTACGCCCTCGGATGGTTAGTCTCCATCAAGGAACTCAAGCTCATCTTCCTTATCCACAACGTCGGCCATGTGGACTGCGACCCCTCTTGAGGGCATATCCTCGATGTCGCATAGCGAATCGGGCTGCCGTCGGATAGGGTCGAAGAGGAGAGCGGCATAGTGTCCCCAACCACAGACTTGCACATGGGGGTGGCTTCCCTGACGATTCTGCGGAGTGCATTAAGACTCTGAACGCATTTTCGTTGAAGGGCGCTCTGGTGGCCAGGCGACTCAGGGTGCTGGGCCACAAGAAGTGCGGCTGCATCGATCAGGCGGCACTGCTCGCCAATTTCTTCGAAGTGCTCACGACTTCTGGGGTACACCACCCGTTCATAACGGAGGCGGAAGTGTGCCGCCCACAGGGTTCGACAAAATCACCCCATGTCTTCAGGGGTAAGAGACTCTAGTATGCAGAAATTCAGTGCCGCCGTCGGCCAGAACTTCTCCGGGAAGTAATACGCTGCAAGGATACTCTAGATGCTCCTAGGATCGGACTCAGGGTCTGGCCCTGTGTTGCCCCACTCATCAACCGGGGGCGGATGAGGGACTGGCAGCGGTACCGAGGCGGACCTTTGGGATAGTAAGCTCGGCGGTGGAGAATACGGCAAACGAGCAGACTGGCCGCCGAATTCCGGGCCATCCTCCGAAGAGTGAGGTGACCTGGCCACGATGTCACGATACGACGGGCTGATAACCACAGCTTCCGGAACAGGAGCCGTGGCTACCGGCGACAGGTCGTGTCGTCTCTCTACCATCGTTGGCCCCCAAAATAACTCTACGTGATCTCTGGTAGAGGTAGAGGGCTCTTATGGTGACATAGGCGGTGATTGCGTGGTCGAGACCTGCGGAATTCCCAGGATTTCTTCCTCCCAGATGTACCTGCGGAGAGAGACGGGAATCCGGTGGACCTCAAATTCTGGGAGAATGAGGCTAACGCGTCTGGTTCCTACCCCAGTCCTTGATACGGAGGAACGGGGGGAAGGTTCCATCATTGAATCGCATTCCGCTTCCGAGTCGGAGAAGCGGGCAGGTTTGATCTCCACCTGGGCCTTCCCAGGATTCTTCTTGTGGCGGAGACGACCTGCTCTTCTGCCCCGGGGTGGCTCTTCGGGATAGGGTTGACCCCTATCAGGCAGCCTCGGGGCGGCGCTGGTGCCGTGGTGGAGAGGGGCCCCACTCGAGATAGCCGGGGTGCGAGGGGCACCGGGGCAAATGTCAAAGGGTACATGGGGAGGACCTCCATGAACAGTACCCATGTGGGCGGGGCCTCTGTTGGAACTGGAAGGAGCATGGGGAGGACCTCCATGGTCGATGCGGGTGGAGCGAGGCTGACCTTCACTCCTCGAGTTGCTGGGGCAAGGAGGACCTTCGCCGGTTGCAGAGAGGACGTAGGGAGGCCCCCCACATTGGAGAGGGACCGGATGGACGGTGCCTTTAGGTCGGCGGCCGGGGGCAGGAGGATGGACTGCATACCCTGTATAGTGGGCGCGGGAAATGTGTCTGCGCTGAGCATCATTGCCGCGGGGCAGGTCTTCCGGCGGGATGGGGGTAGCACGAGGCATGCCTCCATGATGAACCTCGGAGCGGGGAAGGCCCACGCTCTGTGGAGTAGTGGTGCGGGGAGGACCTCCATTCGGGGTGACATTACCGCGGGTTAGCTCGCGGCGATCACCACTTGGGCCTACAACCCGGAGAGTCAACCCAGCCTGCCCGTGGGGCGGTTGGGGTCTCAATCCTGGTTGGGTGAAGGAGTGCCCCTGCTCAGTGTATGCAGGGGCTTCACGATGCACGTCGGCAGTGGATCGGGCCACTGTAGCCGTCGACGTTGACGCGCCTAGGCGAGCGTCCTCAGCCCGTGCCCGGCGCTGACGTCGGGTCAGGCGAGCTCGTGCAGGTGGTGCAGGGACGGAGTCTGCCTGCTCTTCCTGCGGGGCCGGACGGCGGCGCTGACGCAGCCGGGCGGGAGCTCTCGCTTGGGGCCCTTGGGTCGGGACCCTGAGCGGGCTAAGCCGGACGGCGCCCACCTCTTCAGCGTAAGGCGAGGAGTCGTCAAGGCGTTCCGGAGACAAGCTCCCGAAGCGGTTGAATGTTGGGGTGGGGAGCAGAGGCTCCCTGCGTGGCCTGTTAGGGCGGCGTTGACGGCGGGGCCTGGAGGCCTCCAGGTCTAGGCGGGCCATATCCCGGGTTGGGATGACCCCTTCTTCATCATACCTGTGCACGATGTTGTTGATCACCCTTCGCTGGATGACCTCTGATGGGGAAAGGGGGCATGGGCGCCCCGTATTCCGCGATGTGGCGGCCGTCGTGGCGGTAGCGGCGCCGCATCTCTGAAACAGCAACATGGTTCCGGAGAAACGAAGGGATCAACTCATCAGTATTGTGAGGAAAAGGATTGACAGCCGGTGCCCCAGCATTCTTCCATTCTCCATGTCTGTGAGAAGGATCCACGCCGATACGCTGCATAACGGAGTGCTCCAAGTTATACTGCCCTGACTTCCGGTGAGTTTCACGATAGGACCGCTATTTTCTTGGCAGGACCAGGCACCGGATATCTGGATCTGGTGACACGTCAATCTACTGGTGTCTCGAACGCTAATAATCTCCATATTGAAAAGAAGAGCTTCACGTCGGGTTCACCATTTCTGTTTCCGACGCTTTCGCCGGGGCGCGCGCCCATCCGTCCGTGGGGGAGGACGCGCGGCGTTTCTGTTGCCCCGCATTCCCGCTTTCCAAATGTGGGTGGAATTTGCTTCTTATTCAGGGACATCTGCTCCTTGATCGAAACAGGATGATGGGATGTCGGTTCTTCCTCCTGTGGATTCCTCCTCAGAACTCGTCACCTAGTCCGGGTCTCCCTTATAGATTTAATACGTAGTTCGTGAAACTCTTCCCAGTGCCATGTTTCCATGGACGCCGGTTAATTACACTTCTTCTGTCAGGACATTCCAAAGGGTCCAGTCAGGGCAGTAACCTTCAGTCAGGGGAGTAGTCACGTTGAGGCATCAGTAGCGTGTCTGGATGCTAGGGTACCTGGCATGTCTGTCTGTTATCCTTTACAACAAGGCTTCTCGAGGGCGTGGAAGCCCGAGGCATCCCACATCGAGCGCGAGGAATTATATGTCATAGACACATATCTGAGGTTTTCCTCAGCTTCCCGTTCTCAACACAGGGTATGCCGCAAGTTTAACGTCCAGCGGAGACGGATCAACCCAACCAGAGCATTAGCTAGGATAGATCGGATTGAGGGATCCTCCTTGAAGGTATATCGATACCGGGGCCAGCCCATGGGCGACAGTGAAGAAGAGCGTACCGACATGGTCTCACCAGGATAAGACGGTCCGGGAGAGAATCGGAACGAGTGGTAAGTTGATGAATGGAGTGGAAGGAGAGTGAAGTGGGACCATCGCAGGGGCGATAGTGAAGTTGGGCTTGAGACTTGACGAGGCTTCTTACGTATCCCCGTGGCAGGGAATCAAAGTCCGCGTAGTTCGGGATGGTGCCGGTAAACCGAAATGATGCTGGACCTTGGCCCGATGAATGTCGTCGGTGAACCAACGTGAAGGTGGACCTTGGTCCGATGGGCGTCGTCAGCGTACCAACGTGAAGGTGGACCTTGGTCCGATGGGCATCTTCAGCATACCGACGTGAAGGTGGACCTTGGTCCGATGGGAATCGTCAGCGTACCGACATGAAAGTAGACCCGTGGGTCCACCAATGGTGGGATTGAACCTTGGGAAGGTTTCCTACGTACCATGCCTTGACATGGATCAAAGACCTCGTAGTTCAAAGGGGGCTTTGTCGGTGAACCGACGTGAAAGTGGACCTTGGTCCGATGGGTGGTGGGCTTGAACCTTGGGAAGGATTCCTACATACCATGCCTTGACATGGATCAAAGACCTCGTAGTTCGGGTTAGTCACAACGGCTTTCCGTCGGACTAGAATTGGGTGTACAGTTTAATGTCATGCGGGACAAAAGGAGGCATGCAGTTTAACGTCATGATGGACGAGGGCGAAACTCGACGTGAATGAACGACCGAGAAATGTCGCTTGAACCTCATGGAGGCTTTTTACGTACCATGCCTTGACATGGATCAAAGACCTTGTAGTTCAAATGGGATGAGTCGCAGCGGCTTGCCACTGGACTGGAATGGGACCCGACGTGAATGGATGCCGGGTGGGCTTGAACCTCATGGAGGCTTCCTACGTACCACGCCTTGACATGGATGAAAGACCTCGTAGTTAATAAGGGATGGGTCGCAACAGCTTACCACTGGACCATAATGTAGTTTAACGTCGTGCTGGACGGGGGTGAGACCCGACGTGAAATGACGGGTGGGCTTGAACCTCCTGGAGGCTTCCTACGTACCATGCCTTGACATGGATCAAATACCTCGTAGTTCACAGGATGGTTTGTCGGTGAACCGACATGAAAGTAGACCCGGGGGTCCACTATTGGTGGGCTTGAACCTCATGAAGGCTTCCTACGTACCATTCCTTGACATGGATCAAAGTCCTCGTAGTTCGGAAGATGGGTTGGGTCGCAATGGCTTACCACTGGACCAGAGTGTAGTTTAACGTCGTGCTGGACGGGGGTGAAACCCGACGTGAAAGACGTGTGGGCTTGAACCTCATATAGGCTTCCTACGTACCATTCCTTGACATGGATCAAAGACCTCGTAGTTCGGATATGGGTTTGGGTCGCAACAGCTTACCATTGGACCGGAGTGTAGTTTAACGCCGTGCTGGACGAGGGTGAAACCCGACGTGAAAGACGGGTGGGCTTGAACCTCATAGAGGCTTCCTACGTACCATGCCTTGACATGGATCAAAGACCTCGTAGTTCAAGAAATGGTTTTGGGTCGCAACAGCTTACCATTGGACCGGAGTGTAGTTTAACGTCGTGCTGGACGGGGGTGAAACCCGACGTGAAAGACGGGTGGGCTTGAACCTCATAGAGGCTTCCTACGTACCATTCCATGACATGGATCAAAGACCTCGTAGTTCAAGAAATGGGTTTGGGTCGCAACAGCTTACCATTGGACCGGAGTGTAGTTTAACGTCGTGCTGGACGGGGGTGAAACCCGACGTGAAAGACGGGTGGGCTTGAACCTCATAGAGGCTTCCTACGTACCATGCCTTGACATGGATCAAATACCTCGTAGTTCAAGAAATGGGTTTGGGTGTCAGGGTCGGTGCTCACTCTAAGCCCACGTGAGTCATGCTCGGTGTGAGAAACAAGAGGTTGCAAGGACTTGACGATCACGTCGCAAAGGGTGCGTCCGTGAGAAGAGAAGAGGGGCTTATGCGTTGAGCGGCCCATGGTGTTGGGACTTACTCCAGGATGGAGGCCCACGGTGCGACAGAGCACGGGAAAGATGGACCTTGGTCCGACGATGGGAGGTGCCTCATTTCCTATCACACCCTCCACTGACCTTGGTAGTGGGGAAGTACGGAGATGCAGAGGTGCAGCCATCCGTTGAGGGGGGTAGGGTCGCCCTTCTCTTACGAACATACGCCACTCCAACAAGGAGGATCTCATTCCATGTGAGGAAGAGTTCCATTCCCGTGGAGACGAGTGGTGTAAAAAATGTTTGAGTTGGGGGGACCCTTCGTGAGGGGCACGAGGTCGGGTCACAGTTTAACATCGTGTGTTGAGGACGTGGTGCTTGGCAGTTTAACGCCCTGCAACTCGGACGAGGTGGGTTCACTCCACACCCCTAGGACTTACATAACCGGTACCCTCTGGTCCTTGGGGAAGGGAAGGTACCGGTAAGGCCATGGTTAAGGGGGGTCGTGGAACGAACCATCGAGGGGTCCACGTTAGCATGGCTATGCGAAGAATAAATAGCCGTTAGCATGCCTATGCGAAGAAGCATTAGGCGAAGCAACGCTACGGGTGGTATTGTCCATGGGACTTTGAAATCACATCGTGAAGACCTGGAGGGCCGCACGGGAAGAGGAATCGCTAAGCAGAGGAGTGTTCTTTGCGAAGTGGAGTGCCTTGGCCTTAGCATGTGGCATAGGTGTGAGTGGAAGGTGCTTCGCGAAGTGGAACAATGTTCGCGGAGCACTGCCTCGCGAGGAAGGGGTGCCTCGCGAAGCAGGGTCCTGCGAAGCAGTGTGCTTCGCGATGCATAGTGATACTGCCTTGGCATAATGATCACTAGCATGGGTTGGGTGTTTCGCGAATCATAAACGCTCCGCGGCTGCCCGGGTTCCCTTGGGAATCCCCTTCCTTCGCGAATGCCCTTGAGCTTCGCGAATGGCATCCCTCTCGGAAGAGGGGCTCAAAACGAGACAAAGCAGAGTCGTCTCGTGAAGTAGAAATACCTCGCGGAGCTCATTATTCCCGGGGCAAAGAGTGCTTCGCGATTCGGGAGAGGAGAAGCCGAAAGGTCGGATTGTCCATCTCTGGGACTCAGGGGGAGTCCAGTATTTATAGGGAAGGGCCGCCGCGAAGCAGGGCTCGCGCGCCGCCTCCGGTGCTTCACGGCGCGCTCGCGAACGTCAACGTCGTCCGCGGAGCATTACTGCCTCTGGTGCTTCGCGGCGGCTCGCGAACGTCAAATGTGTTCGCGAAGCATTACCGCCTCGGGTGCATCGCGGCGGCTCGCGAACGTCAAATGGGTTTGCGGAGGATGACCGCCTCGGGTGCTTCGCGGTGGCTCGCTAACGTCAAATGTGTTCGCAGAGCATTACCGCCTCGGGTGCTTCGCGGCGGCTCGCGAACGTCAAATTGGTTCGCGGAGGATGACCGCCTCCGGAGCTTCGCGAGGCCGCGAGGGTCAGGGTGCTTCGCGTGGGTGCTTCGCGGCGGGGCTTCGCGGCTGTACTTCGCGAGGCAGCACGCCAGCTGTCCTTTTCCTTCCTTTCTTTCAGGCCGTATTTTTGGCGCCAACAGGGTGTTTATTGCTTTTTTTGTTCTTATGCGTGTTTTGTCGAATAAATTATTATTCTTCTTTTTAGATTATAGATACCTAATTTACAGAATTGTATTAGTGTAATATATATCATATTTATTCATTAAATTCATTTATATAATCATTATTTAATGAAGATCATGTAGAACGAGGCGCATCACATCGTGGAGACGGTAGGCCGTACGTACGCACGAGCGATGATATCGTTCCCATGATCGAGGAATTGTATTGAAGTGTATGTATAATATATAGGAATCAATATCACTTAACAATAATCATATATAGTTATTCTTTACACCATTATATCCATTCATTTAAGGTGGTGGTGGAAAATAGATTACACCACGTCGTGGAGACGGTATTCTGTACGTACGCACGCGCTGTGATTTCGTTTTCCGTAGGTTGAATAGAAGGTGAAATAGGGTTGTTTCATATTTATAATAACATATCAGTATATTAGTGATACTGATGTTATTATTTCATAATGAAACATCTAAATAAGAATATGTAGAATAAGAAATAAAGTTGAATGAATCAGTAACGGACATTACCCCTTCTTTGAAGTGCCTCTTCTTAACCTTCTCTTAGGGCACTAAAGATGGTCTTTAAAGAATCCCAGGACCTCTAAGATGTTTCTAGGGAAGTGGAGAAGAAAAATGGTCAGGGTTTGGCCAAGCATGTAGGCTCAAAGTGGTGTGAGGAGGAGAGGGAGGATGTGTCCTTTTATAAGGGCGGGGAGGGGCACCTTAAGAAAAACATAAAATATTATTTTATTATAAAGTCATATTCGGTTTTTAAAAGCTCAAAATTGATTTATTTAGAAGATAAGGTGGGTATGGGTCTAAAAACTCTCAACCAATTTATTTTGGACAAGTTTAGGTTAATATTTTAACCTTATCATTTAGATTTAACTCTATGTTAAATAATTTAATTTTTACCGTGTCTTTTTGTTTCTTTACATTATATGGTTAATAAACATACGATAACAAGCCAAACGAACCCCAAGTTGTTAATTATTAATATATAGAACCTTATCTAAGTCATTTTGAAGAACCTTATATTTTTATAAATAAAATACAAAATAATAATATAATATTTGTTTTAAAAACTATTTTATGTCAATTTTGACACTATTTGGTAATTGAATTTTGTGAAAATCATAACAGCATGACTAGTTTGAAAAAAGTTAATTAAATCAATACTAACATGTCATATTAACATATAAAATTATTTTAATTCATTAAAAGTCTGAAATTGCATTTATTTGGGTATTTATAACATTTATTATGTTAATATTTCATTAATAAGATAATTACTGCATCATCATTATGTCATAAGTAAATTAAATTATTTAATGTATAGAAATTATATATAAAATACCATTATGTATGAAATATGTTTATCTTTCTAATGAATATTTATAGTCAAATTTAGCATATGTATAACCCTATATTAAAAATGATTTAGTTATTAAACTTTGATTTTAACTATTTTAACCCTTCTTTAAATAAATTAATAATAAAAATCCTAATCTAATCCAAGTGGACCTAAATGGTCATATTTTATTCCAAAGGTTGTTTTTGGTCGAATTACACTTATACAATAGAATTAGGACATGTGTTAGGATAATAATAATATCATTTTACCCTTAATTACCTAATTTACTATTAACCGTGGTAAATAAAAGTAAAAGGTTACTATTCAACAAAAATTATTTTCATCTCATTGAACCAAATTATAGTCCTTGATATTAACCGTGTGTCTCAGAGTTTTGAAATTCCACTCACAGAAGCAGTAAAATTAAGTTTAATATAAATTTTCAAACTCTCCTAGGAGGTGGGTAAAAGACAGTGAAAAGTTCAATAAAATTTTTATATATCTAAAATTATTATAAAGTGACTTCAATGAATTACATTGAACTTATATAGGTATTATGTATCAATTTTTACATACAATAAATTTAAATACAATAAATAACTATTTAAATAAAAAGTCTGTTTTTAAATTGTAACCCAGTGTTTTCACTATTCATCAAAAGTTGAAAGTTTTCATAAAAATACCAAAATATCACCCTAGGTTAATTTCAATATTCCTAATCCAAAAATGAATTTTATTTTAAAAGATAAAATTTATAAAATTTTAAAAAGTTGGTATTACTATTCATAATGGCTAGTTTTAATAATATTTTAAGAGCATATCATTGTTTAGTGAAACTCGGTATTGCGTACAATGCAAGCTATCAAGGAAGCTCGCGAATGCGTGTAAAGCAAGCCAAGATAGTGTTGCGTGTAGTAAAATATTCCTTTTATGATGTATATAACATAAAAAATATATTTCTCATAAAAGTCTCAGGTGTTACAGTTCTGGTTTTGAACAACTCTTGGGTGGTTTGTCCTTGAGAGGTATCTTATGAGGTGGTTGTTCGGACCCCTCTCTTATCTTCGGGATTATCCTTGAATTATCGAGGATGAGAATAGTTTGAGAGGTATGTGATGTAATGTCTCAGACCCTCCTGGTCCATTACTTTTCCCAAAACTCAGTTCCACCGAAACGGTGGATCCGGTCATGGTGGCAGTGTGACGGTGGCACCGGTCATGACAGCATGGTGACTGTGGCACCAGTCACGGTAGCACCGTGATGGTGGCACCAATCACGACAGCACCATGAGGGTGGAACCATCACAGTTTCGCACTGAAATGGTAGCATTGATGATGGTGTCTCACTGAACCAGTGGCACCGTGATGGTTGCACATCGAAACGGTGGCACCGAGACGGTATCCCACCGAAATGGTGGCACCGCCTATGGTGTCCCACCGAACTGATGGCACCGTGACGGTGGCACCGTGATGGTCGCCCACCAAAATGGTGGCACCATGACAGTCACCCACTAAAATGGTGGCACCGCATATGGTGTCTCATCGAACTGGCAGCACTTTCAAGGTGGCACCATCAAGGTGACACCGTGATGGTGACACCATTACGATGTCTCACCAAAACCGTGTCTCACCCTTTTCCAATTTCCTATGTTTTCCAGTTCTTCCTCACAATGTATCTTTTGACGTAAAAGTGTTTAATAACCCTTTTTATGAATTTTAAAATCCAATAAATGATATTTAAAATATCAAAGAGTCGGTCGAACCTTGACCTACCAAAACGTGCGTCTTTTCCTCGGTGTCATGCCCTTTTCCCATACCTTCCTGTTCCACCCCTGTTATGTGTTATCATATGTTTAAGGGGAATCCATTTGACTCATAGCTGTTTTTTCCACCCCCTCCCATCATAACTATTAAACGACAATTAATTACATCGTGTGTAACCAGCCAACCATGTGGAGAAACCAAAATCAGCCTTTAAGTTGGTTGAAGAATTCATATCTCATAACTCTAGGCCCTCATCTTTTATCTCAGGGACTCTTTCGTCTTCTTGGTTGGTCTCTTGTCCTTTCCTTGGTGTTTTTGCAGTCCCCCATCCCGAGGATAGTGGTGTGCTTTTTCTAGAGCCTTTCCTGCCCACTCTTGAAGCCCATTCAGTTCCTCCCCTAAAAGTCGTGTATCCTTTGTTCTTGGCACGGGGAGAAAAAATTCCGTCATTGATCATCCAATAAGGGTTTCCCATTCGGCTCTCCTTACAGTGTATCAAGCGGGGTGGCCATAATAATATTCTTAAGGGGACGGATGAAATCAAAACCTTAATGAAGATAATAAATGTTTTTTAAGAATGAAGGGGTGTGTTATACGATGTTGTTTTACTCTTTTTACCTTTTCTTATATGTTGTGAATTTTATGGGATTATGTCCACTAAAAATTGTGGTTGTTGGTGGTCCATTCATGTGCGCTAATGAACCTTTGTTTTCTGGGTAATTTTGTGATTGAATAGCTGTAACATGGAAATGGGTTAATCACATAAACTTGGTTGATTAAATGGATTCCCAATGAATAGTAATCCTTGTGTGGTCACTCCGTTTAATCAAACGGAAAGATGAAACTAAATGAATGGCATATTTAAATATGAAACATCCCATGCTCCATTCTGGTGATGTTTACAGTTGTTCTTCTTGATGCTTGTGAGGTAACATGGATGGGGATGGGATCCCCTGTTGTGTAGTTTTTAGTTTGAGGGTTAGGAACTATGTGGGGTCATATGTAGGGCCTTAGTTTGGTTATAGTACTTTGAGGGATCTCATGAATCCCTTTTGTGGTTTTAAATTTACAAGAGAACCGGGTGTGAATGCTTAAATTGTTGTTTGACAGTTTTTTCATCATTGGCTGGTGGTAGTGCCTATCAATTTCCCAGTATTGAAGAATTACCTAAATGGAATCACATTAATATGATAACAAGAATGGGTTCAATGGGGAATTGCTTTCCAAGAATGAGTTGTGACTTGGTTGTGGCTGTTGTGCTTTTTGAGAATGAATAATAGTGTGGGTTTTTGTGTATGGGCTGGTTTTGGAACCCCTAGTTGGGATGAGTGCTTGTTTACCTGACTACGAATTAATTTTTTTTATTAAGGGATGGGTGAAGCCCCCATCAAAATCACATCTGAACATTCACGGTGGTCTGAAGTGATGAAGTCCGAGGGCATCCCCCGGATCCACATATTTAGAATCCTGAAGAAGTGAACCTAAACTGGAATAAATAATAAGTGGCTCCTCTTCACTTACTGCTCGAGCAAGGGAATCCAAAGAAAAATTGGATTCTCTCCACACATGATGAACCTTGCACTTTTCATTTATAATTTTAGTTCTTATGTTTCTTATCTGTGCCCCTCCCAAGTTGAGCACTTCATGTCGAACACCCCCATTTAATGGTGGACAGTGTTTTTTCTATCACTTCTGTGATTGGCTGGTTATTGGATCTATTTTTACTCCCTTTCCATAATATCCAAAGACACTTAGGGTAGGCTGTGATGGCCTGAGGTCCATTATATCCCTAGATTATTCAGGCAGCGTATGTTGTGGTAGTTGGCCCAGGTGTGTGCGGGCATCTTTTTTCCCAAGTGTATTTGGGATGAGGCCCAGCTGTATTCGAGCATGGTAGTAGTTGTTCTGGCATAGGTTTCTTCGGGCATGGTTATGTGTGGTTGTGGCCTAGGTGTTTGCGGTCAGGATGTGTGTTTGTGGTAACCTAGATATGTGCGGGCGGGGTATGGCAGTGGGACTGTGGTGAAAATGACAGTGAAGGTATGACACATAGGATGTCTTCAATTACCATTGGGAAAGTGGTGTGAGGTACCCAAACATCGATGTGTTATTACCATTACATTACATGACTTGTGTTATTTGGGAAGTGTGCCTCGGAGAGGTTCGGGTGGATAGTTTCCTTACTAGGTGCTTTGGTTATCTCCTTTTCTCATGGGGCATTAGAATGCCTCTCCACTTGTGCATAAGAGCTTTTGGTTTTCCCTATTGAGGATACCTGTATACTCACCCTACTTATATAATACTACTTTCAGGTTTCTAGACAGACTTTGAGGACTCTATTGGACCCTATTAGCACGGACTTTGGGACCATTGAAATTGTTGTGTCTCTTTTCTTTTGGTACTTCCCATTGGAGTTTTCTTGCACCTTGTAGCACTTTGTTATTGGAACATGAATATGGTAATCGATTGTTTTGCCTTTAATTTCACGTCCATTTTTGGTTTTGTTTCGGATTTGCTATCTTATCTCCAGATCCAACTAAATAAAAAGTGTAATGGCTTCCATTTTATGTGTGATTTTATACCCTTGATACTAGTCACCACTCTAGGTCCTATTGAAGGTCGATCTCAGGGGTCATTATCTCTTATTCAACTTATGGAAGGAAGGGTTTGCTAATCTCTTGTCCCTCACCTCATCTTGGTGAAGGTGGGTCATGACAAAATGGTATCATAGGTGAGGGTTGAGAGATAGGATGAGGCTCAGGATTAGGCATAGTGAGGATAGTATGGGATGGTAGGGAAACAGTGTTAGGAAATTTTTGAGCATGAAATAGGCCAGGGAAGACCAGCTTGGACATTGGATTTTGGGGACTCTTGTGATCCGATTCAAGGACTCTAGACCTACCGAAAGACCAAGTGAGGCTACACTGATTACAGGGTAGAGATTCTAGGAAAGTTACATGGATCATAATGACTTTTCATCTTGTGTTTCTTTAGTATTTTGGGGAATTTATAATAAATAAAAGTCTAAGAAAAAATTTAAATGCAATTTTCTACACTACTCGGGCTTAGGCATTCCTTATTTACCTTGAAGCTATGGAACCCAGACGACGACCATTATTAGTGTGGATGATCGACGCTGAGGAGAGATATTTGACCAATCAGTGGAGGGTTGATCGAGAGGAGGAGGATGACCAGTGGAAGAGGTCTCTTCGGGCCTTTCATTAGCTAACCCTTGGGAACTATGAGTGTAGCGTGTCAGACATTAAGACGGAGTGCCGGATCGAGGATCTAGTGATATATTTCAGCTTCATCTGGGCTCTTACAGAGTACTTTCTTCCTTTTTCTATAAGAAATATGCAGGGAGTAGTTCGTAAGTGGTGGCTGCTCTATCTTGGGGAGAAGGGGGAGGCAGAGGTTTCATGGACTGACTTTGAGAGCGACATCTGGACAGAATTCCTCTCTTCCATGATGAAGGCTGAGAAGAGGAAGGAGCTACTCTCCCTTCAGTAGGGGAATATTTCAATGAGGGATCTGGAAATCAAGATCAAATATCTCCTTAATTTTTCTCTAGACCCTTTTTTGGATGTGGAGTCTTAGGTGAGACAATTCAAGGAGGCACTCCGACCTTCTCTTCTATATGTTGTAATCCCTTCACTCTATCGACATACTTAGAGGTTTAGAAGAAGGCCGAAGTGGTGTATAAGATGCAAATGCTGGGAGGTGTGCCATGAGAGGGGATCCATTTGGGCTCGTCAAATGGGATTGTCGTTAGCAGCCGGCCTCCAGTATCATGGCCTTCCATGTTTCATACAATGGGCAGCAGGCCCAAGTTATTCTAGTTTCGATCTCCCAGTCCTCATCCCTTATTTGTGGGCTCAGTATCGATATTCATCATATGTGGTAGTTTTGGTCACCTTCAGAATTAGTTCCCAGACCTAGGGCAGTACAATGGGGGGGGGAAGGTTCAGTTCCCACCCAAAAAGTAGCAGTTTCCAGTGAGGCCCTTTCAACAATAGCAGTAGGGACGGCGATCTCCCTCCCCTCTGAGAGAAGATGTTGCAGGAGGAGGCCGACCTCAGGGCAGTCCTCAAGGACCTCGACCAGGGTATGGTCAGGGAGGCTGTTGACAACCGAGGGGAAGAGAAGCTGGGTGTGGGTAGTTGCACTCCGCATAGTTAGAGGTTCCTGTAAGGCCAGAGGTGATTTGAGGTATGATCAGCTTGTTTAGCACTCTTGTTTGTGCCTTGTTTGATTCATGAGCTTCACACTCCTTTTTTCACCTAGCGTTGCCCATGCTTTGGGTCTAGTTGCAGATAGACTTCATGTGCCACTGGTTTGGAGTACTCCAGTCTGAGGTGAGACCAGCTTATCTCATGTTTTTCGGGTATGTAGACTGATGTTGGGGACACATCAGTCTAGTGGGGGATTTATTTTGCTACAGATGCAGCCATATGATGTCATCCTAGGCATAGAATGGTTGTTCTCTTTGTGTGCCCTTATCGACTTCTTCCAGAGAAGGATTGTGTTTTCATATATGCGTAGTCAGCATGTTACTTTCGTCCATGGTTGGGGTTACCAAAAAGGCAGCCGACTATTGGAGCCCCTTCTTTCCTTGCAAGCTGAGCTATAAGTGGAATCTACCGACTCAGGGATGGTGGAAGTCCCGGAGATCGTTAATGACTTTATGGATTCCTTCCATGAAGAGGTGGTAACTCTACCCCCTAGACGTGATGTTGAGTTTGGAATAGACTTGAAACTTGGTGCCCATCTGATTTCGATGGCCCCCAATCATATAGAACCTTCTGAGTTGTGGGAGTTTCGGATTCAAATTGAAGATCTGATGAAAAAGGGTTTTGTTCAACTGAGCGTGTCACCATGGGGTGATCCGTTCTTATTCAGGAAGAAAGAAGATGGTTGTCTCAGGCTGTGTATAGACTACCAAAGGCTGAACTAGGTAACGGTCAAGAACCATTACCCCATCCCGAGGATTAAAGGCATTTTTGATCATTTGAAGGGGGATGGATGGTTCTCCAATATTGACCTACGTTCAGGATACCACCAGTTGAGGGTGAAGGAGGGAAACATTTAGAATACCTCATTTAGGTGCAGATATGGGTGCTTTGAGTTCATGGTCATATCGTTCGGTGTTATGAATGCACTAGTTATGTTCATGTGACTCGTGAACTGCATCTTCCAGGAATATCTATATCAGTTCATAGTCATGTTTATTGACGACATCCTGATCTACTCAAGATTAGAGGAGGATCATGCTGAGCATCTGAGAATGGTTTTGGAGGTCCTCTAACTGCACCAGCTCTATGGGATGTTGTCTAAGTGCATGTTCTGGACACAAGAGGTGCCCTTCCTCAGACACATGGTGTCCGAGCAGGGGATATCAGTTGACCAATTGAAGGTCGAAGCAGTTGTTTCTTGGGTAGCACCCAAGAATATGGAAGATATTTGAATTTTCCTATGTCTAGCAGGTTAATATCGGAGATTCGTTCCCAAATTCTGCCAAGTTATAGCACCTTTTATAGCCTTGATGAAGAAATAAAATGCTTTTGAATGGAGCGAGTAGTGCCAGGTATCCTTCATTTATCTGAAGGTTAAGTTGGTTAGTGCCCCAGTGTTGAGGTTCTAGAGGAAGGGGTGATGTTTGAGGTGTTTTTTATGCTTTAGGCCAAGGCTTGGGGTGTGTACAGGTGCTACAATAGGGGTTGATCTCTTATGGGTCTAGGAAGTTACATCCCCATGAGCACAACTATTCCACCAACAATCTGGAACATTCGGTGGTTGTGTTCGCACAAAGTTTTCGGCGGCATTACCTCATTGGGGAATGCTTTGTGGTCTTCACGGATCACAAAACTTTGAGGTGTATCTTCTCCCAGCATGGCTTGAACGTGCAGTAGTTAAGGTGGATGGAGTTTCTTCAGGACTATGACTTCAAAATCCCTTACACCCCATGAATGGGAAATGTGGTCGCCAATTCCTTGATTAGGAAGTTGTGGAAGGATGCGGTTGGAGAATCGTAAGATGATTGGAATGTGATTGAAGAGTTGGTTGCCCTAAACCTGGATGCAAGGGTGGAGGATGGTAAAGGCTATCTATTCCAGATGAAAGTGCAGTCCTATCTATTACAACAGGTGGAGAAATCATAGTGGGGGGACATAGAGGCTTAAGTGATGAGCGATCATGTTAGTTAGGGTGATGCTTCAGGAGGATGGTCAAAAGATGGGCATAATGAAATGATGTTTCATGGAAAGTTGTTTTTTCCAGTGGAAATGCATAATAGAGTTCTTGTTGAGTTCCAAAACTCACACCTGGAGGTACACCCATTAGTTTACCAGATGTACCAGGGTTTGAGGGGTCAGTTTTGGTGGCCCGAGGTAAAGCAGGCAGTGGAAGTGTTTGTAGTGAAGTGCCTCATGTGTCAGCAGGTGAAGGATAAACACCGCATCCCAGGAGTTCTGTTACAACCATTAAATGTCCCAGAGTTGAATTGGGATTATTTCTCGATGGATTTTATCAGGGTACTACCTTGGGTTCAGGGAGGTTGTGATGCTATCTTGGTAGTGTTGGACCAGCTAATGAAATTAGCTCACTTCCTCACAATAAAGGAGTTGAGTATAATGGATGACTTAGAAAAGAGGTATGTGGATGAGGTGGTATGGTTTCATGGATATCTGAAGTCCATAGTCTCTGATCAAGACACCTGGTTTACCTCACGGATCTGGAATGGATTGCAACATGCCTTTGTCACCCAGCTATGCCTCAACACTGCTTTCCACCCCCGGACAAATGGGCAGACAGAGCGCACTATCCATAATTTTCAAGATATACTACGGGAATGTGTTTTGGACTTTGGGGGATCATGGGTATGACACTTTCCTCTAGTAGAGTTTTCCTACAACAATATCTATCACTCTACCATTGTAATGTCTCCATTCGAAGCCTTGTATGAGAGTTCATGTCGCTCACCCGTATACTGGGTAGAAGTCTGGGAAGCAGGTGTTCTTGGACCGGGGGTGGTGCAGAACACCATAATGAAGGTTCATTTTATCTGAGAGAGGATGAAGGAGGCTCAAGACTAGAAAATTTATTATTCCAATAATAGGAGGAGAGCCTTGGAGTTTGAGGTTGGGGACCATGTTATATTGAAGGTATCCCCTGGGCGTGGGAAACAGAGGTTCGGTAGGGCGAGTAAGCTTTCTACCAGGTTCGTCAAGCCATTCAAGTTTTTGTGGTGAGTCAGAGATGTGGATAATAAACTTTTTCTACCAAGGCCGCTACACAGGGTGTACGAAGTCTTCCATGTGTCTCAGCTTCGTCGGTATCTACACGATGAATCACACGTCCTCAACTGGGGGGAGGTGGATATTGAGGACGACGTGATGTTTATAGAGAGACAAGTGAGATTCAAGGATCATGAGGTGAAGGTACTTCATGGACGAACCATTCTCTTGGGTCGTGTGTTATGGAGTCCTGGTGGCCTCGAGGATAGTACATGGGAATGGGAGGCACATATGCATGCCTAATACCCAAAGTTTTTCTGAGTTTTACTCGGTTTTGTTCATAGTTTATTGTGATGTAGTGCTTGACCTTTTTAACAATGAAATGTGTTGTTTTCCTTGTTCTCTAAGTGTGTGTGAGGAGTCTTGACTGTGGGGAGGGGAGGACCTGATCCCTAATTGAGACTAATCATATTGGATGTGGTCGAACCCGTGCGGGAAAGTCAGTGCTTCCCAAAGTGGATTGTATCTTGACATGGAGGAAGGGACTCCCTAATTCATCTGACTGGATATTGTTACCTTTACATGATTATGTAGTTTCTTAGGGGAGAGGAGTGTTAGTGTATCCATGATTGTTCAGGGGATAGATGAGGAATAGGAGTTCATAAATATCGAGGTTGTTCCATCTTTTGAACAACTCTATGGTGGTCTGTCTTTGAGAGGTATCTTACGAGGTGGTTGTTCGGACCCCTCTCTTATCTCTGGGGTTATCCTTGAATTCTCAAGGATGAGAATAGTTTGAGAGGTATTTTATTTAATGACCTGGACCCTCCTTGTCCATTAATTTTCCAAAAACACGGTTCCACAGAAATGATGGATCCAGTCACGGTAGTACCGTGATGGTGGCACCAGTCACAACAACACCGTGATGGTGCCACCTTCACAATTGTGAACCGAAACAATGGCACCTCTTACGGTGTATTACCGAACAGTTGGCACTGTGACGGTCTCACACCGAAATGGTGGCTCCGTGATGGTCTCCCACCTAAACGGTGGCACCGCCTACGGTGTCTCACCGAACTAGTGGCACCATGATGGTGGCACCTTGACTATCGCACACCAAAACGGTGGAACCATTACGGTCACCCACCAAAACAGTGGCACCATGATGGTCACCAACCGAAACGGTGGAACCATGGTGGTGACACCATTACGTTGTCTCACCAAATATGTGTCTCAACATTTTCCATTTTCTCGAGTTTTCTAGTTCTTCCCCTATAATGTATATATTGAAAAAAGTGTTTAATACCTGTTTTAATGCCTTTTTTAAAATTCCATTTATGATATTTAAAATCCCTCAGAGCCAGGAGACCCTTGACTTTCCAAAATGTGTGTATTTTCCTCAGTGGCATGCCCTTTTCTTGTACCTTCTGGTTCGGCCCCTATTATGTAGTTTCCTCTATTTAAGGGGAATACCTTTGACTCATAGCCATTATGACCACCCCCTCCCATGAGAATTATTAAATGACAATTAATTACATCATTTGTAACCACCCAAACGCGTGGAGAAACCGTGATCGGCCATTAAAGAGGTTCAGGAATTCATATCCCATAACTACAGGCCCTTAACTTTTCTCTCAGGGTCTGTTTCATCTTATAGGCTAGTTTCTTGTACTTTCCTTGGTGTGTTTGGAGTCCCCCTTCCCATGGCTAGTTGTGTGCTTGTGTTGGATCCTTTCCTACCGATTCTTGAAGCCCCTGGAGTTCCTCCCATGAAAATCACGCATCCCCGGTTCTTGGCGTGAGGAGAAAAACAGCAGTTATAGATCATCCAAGTAGAGTTTCTAATTTGTCTCTCTTTACTATGTATCATGCGGGGTGGTCATAATAATATTACTATGGGTATGGATGAAACAAAATCCATAATGAATATAATTAATGGTTTTTACGAATGAAGGTGTTTGTTTGAAGATATTTTTTTACTCTTTTTACCTCTGCTTATATATTGTGAATTGTAAGGGCTTATGTTCACTAAAAATCTTTGTAGTTGGTGTTCCTTTCTTGCGAACTAATGAACCTCTATTTTCTAGATAATTTTGTGATTGAATGGATGTAACATGGAAACTGGTTAATCATGTAAACTCAGATAATTAAATTGATGCCCAATGAATAATAATCCTTGTGTGGTCACCTTAGTTAAACAAATGAAAATACAGCACTAAATGAATGTCGTATTTAAATCTAAAAACTCCCTTTCTATGTTCGGGTGATGTTTACGGTTATTCTTCTTGATGCTTGTGAGGTTTCATGGATATGGATGGGATCCCCTGTTGTGCAGTTGTAATTTGGTGGATTGGGATCCATGAGGGGCCATATTTTGGGGCTTGGTTTGGTTCTAGTTCTTTGAGGGATCTCACGGATCCCTTTTGATGTTGTGACATTACAAGAGAACTGGGTGTGAATGCTTGAATATTTGTTTGACTATTTTTCCATCTATGGATCATAGTTAATCTTGTTAGTTGACCGTTAGTGAAGAATTATCTAAATGGAATCAATTGAATATGACAACAAGAATGGGATCAATGGGGAATTTCTTTCAAGAATGAGTTGTGACTTGGTTGCGGCTGTTGTGCTTTCTGAGAATGAATAGTAATGAGGGTGTTTGTGTTTGGTCTGGTTATTGAATCTCTAAGTTGGGATGGGTTTTTTTTTACAAAATGTATAATATTTGTTCTTATGTTTCTTATTTGCGCCCCACCCAAGTTGAACACATTGTGTCAAACACCCCCATTTCATGGGTGGAGGTGTTTTACCAACACTTCTGTGAGTGGCTGGTTATTGGATCCTTTCCTTCTCCCTTTCCTAAATATCCCATGACTCTTCGGGAAGGTTGTGATGGCTTGAGGTCCATTATAGCACTAGATTCTTTGGGCAGGGTACGTTGCGGTAGTTGGCCCAGGTGTGTGCAGGAAGGTTGTTTCCCAAGAGTCTTTAGGATGAGTCCCAGGTGTCTTCAGGCAAGGAAGTAGTTGTTCTGGACCATGTGTCTACAGGCATGGTTATGTGTGGTTTTTTACCAACTGTTTTTGGGTGGGATGTGTGGTTCTGGTAAACCTGGTGTGTGCGTGAAGGGTATGGAAGTGAGAATATGGTGAAAATGGTGGGGATATTCTGAGTCAAATGATGTCTTAAATAACAAGTGGAAAAGTGGTGAAGAGTTCCCAAACATCGATATGTTATTACTATTACATCAATTGACTTGCGTTATTTTGGGAGCGTGCCTTGGTGAGGTTTGTGTGGATAGTTTCCTGGATAGATACATTGGTAATATCATTTTCTCATGGGGAATTACAATGCCTCCCCACTTGTGCATGAGAGATTTTAGTTTTCCCTACTATGTATACCTGTATACTCACCCTACATATATAATACTACTTTCAGGTTTCTAGGAGGACTTTTAGAACCCTACCAGACCCTATTAGCCCAGACGCTAGGACCATTGACATTGTTGTGTTTCTTTTCTTTTGGTAATTCCCTTTGGGGTTTTCTTGTACTTTGTAGCACTTTTTTATTGGAACATGCCTATGGGAATGGATTGTTTTGGATTTACTTTCATGTCCAGTTTTGTTGTTTTTTTGGGATTTACTATCTTATCTCTAGATCCTACTAAATAAAAAGTGTAATGCCTTCCATATTACGTGTGATTCTATATCCTTCGTGCTAGTCTCCACTCCGGTGCCTATTAAAGGCAGGTCTCAGGGGTCATTATCTCTTCTTCAACTTGAGGAAGGGTTTTCCAATCTGCTATCCCTTCCCTCATCTTGGTGAAGGTAGGTCATGACATGATGACTAATTTATCTGATTACTAACAATTTAGGATGCAAGGCTTCATTGAGGTTGGAAGGTGTGTGTGACTACTCATGGTTCACCACCAAATTTTAATTGAATTGTCAGTTAATTTAGGATGGTTTTTATTCATGCTCATGGATTTCCTTCATATTTTATTGGTCATCATTTCTAGATGTTTCTAAATAATGTTGATAGGCTTGGATATATGGCCAGGTATTTATGCCCACTCACAGTTTTCTGAAAAATTTGACTAGTGGTCTTCTTTATAGGGATCAAAGGTGTGGCCCAACTCAATGATATATAGTCACTACCTTTAGTTAGATATCTTGAATGACAATATAGAAAACCTAGTCAGAACTTCCATAAAAAATACCACCATATTTTATAGGGTTTATTGTGAAATGTCATTAGTGAATACGGCTACTTGAAGGTTCCCTTTAGAGGGTACCCTAAGTTGTTTGAGTGGGTCTATATGTGTGCACTTGATCTGCCTTGCTAATATAGGGGAGGGGATAATTGCTATGTTTAAGGGATATGATACCAAAATGATTTAAAAAGGAAATTTTTATCATATTCTTATAGTCCACCAACCATCATTGAGTGGGTGAATAGTTGGAATTCATGTGTTGGTGGTCCTATCAAGCATCCTCTAGGGTTGGGAAGGTTACATTTAGGTGGTACTTTTAAACCGGTGCTTATGAGACCCATTATTGGAGATGATGGGTTTGTGATGACATCCTCTTTTTGGCCGGGGACCCATCTTGTGCATTGTTTGTAGTGTTTGTCTCTTAAAACTATTATTGAACCATTTGGATTGAAGGGTGATATTTTTTAATGTTCCTAATATATATGTTAAAAACACATATAAGAAATACCATTCACTGTATCATCTCAATAAATGATCACACGCATAAACTATTGTTTTGTTTATCCCTCTATAATTTAGGTTGCGAAAAGGGGCTGACATGTGGGTGAAACAGTCATCATGGATAATTAATCATGTTCTATTCAACATTTTCTATCCCAATGAAAATGTTTCAGACCATAATGGATGATTGTGGGGGTGGAATGGCTACATTATTGTTTCCGACACTTTCGCCGGGGCGCGCGCATCCGTCTGTCCACGGAGGAGGACGTGCTGCACTGTTGCCCCGTATTCCCGCTTTCCAAAGGTGGGCGGCATTCGCTCCTTATTCAGGGACGTCTGCTCCTTGATCAAAACGGGATGATGAGATGTCGGTTCTTCCTTATGCGGATTCCTCCTCATAACTCGTCACATAGTCCGGGTCTCCCTCGTAGATTTAATACGTTGTTCGTGAAACTCTTCTCAGTTCCATGTTTCCATGGACACTGGTTAATTACACTGCTTCTGTCGGGACATTCCAAAGGGTCCGGTCCGGGCAGCAACCTTCAATCGGGGGATTAGTCACATTGAGGCACCAGTAGCATGTCTGGATGCTGGGGACCTGGCATGTCTATCTATTATCCCTGGTCACAGGGCTTCTCGAGGGCGTGGAAGCTCGAGGAATCCCACATCGAGCATGGGGAATTATATGCCATAGACATATGTCTGAGGTTTTCCTCAGCTTCCCGTGTTTAACACAGGGTATGACGCGAGTTTAACATCCATACGAGATGGATCATCCCGATCAGAGCATTATCTAGAATGGATCGGATTGAGGGATTGCCCTTGAAGGGGTGCCGATACCAGGACCAGCCCATGGGTGGCTGTGAAGGGGAGCAGACCGACATGGTCTCACCGGGATATAACGGTCCGGGCAAGAATCAGGGTGGATGATGGATGGATGAATGAAGTGGAGGGGGAAATGGAAAGGGACCATCGCAAGGGTGACTGTGAAGTTGGGCTTGAGCCTCCAAGATACCTCCTACATATCCCAGTGGCAGGGAATCAAAGTCCATGTAGTTTGGGATTGTGCCCATGAACTGGCATGAAGGTCGACCTTGGTCTGATGGATGTCATCAGCGAACCAAAGAGAAGGTGGGCCTTGGTCCGATGCATCAGTGAACTGACACGAAGGTGGACCTTAGTCCAAATGGTGTGGGGCTTACACACTAGGCTTCCCGGGTGTGGATGAACCGACGTGAAGAAGGTCGGAGTGACCAACAGGTGGTGGGCTTGAACCTCTGAGAGGCTTCCTACATACCATGTCATGACATGGATCAAAGACCACATAGTTCAGGTTGGACATCGGAAAGCCGACATGAATGTGGAGGACCAGGAGGGTCCTAGTGGTGGTGGGCTTGGACCTCGTGGAGGATTCCTATGTACCATGTCGTGACATGGATCAAAGACCACGTATTTCAGAGGGGCTTCGTCGGCGAACCGACTTGAAGGTGTACCTTGGTCCGATGGGTGGTCGGCTTGAACCTCGGGAAGGCTTCCTACGTACCATGCCTTGACATGGATCAAAGACCACGTAGTTCAGAGGGGCTTCGATGGCGAACTGACGTGAAGGTGGACCTTGGTCCGATGGGTGGTGGGCTTGAACCTCTGGAAGGCTTCTTATGTACCATGCCTTGACATGGATCAAAGACCTCGTAGTTCAAATGATGGGATTCATCAGTGAACCGACGTGAAAGTGGACCTTGGTCCAATGAGAGATGGGCTTGAACCACGGGGAGGCTTCCTGCATACCATGCCTTGACATGGATCAAAGACCTCATAGTTCGGATTGGTCACAACGGCTTGCCATCGGACTGGAATACAGTTTAACGTCATGCTGGACGAGAGTGAACCCTGATGTGAATAAACGACGGGCGGTGGGCTTGAACCTCGTGGAGGCTTCCTATGTACCATGCCTTGACATGGATCAAAGTCCCCGTAGTTCGGGATGGCGGTGGGTTTCGGCGAACCGACGTAAATGAGGGACCTTGGTCCGATGGGAGATGGGCTTGAACCTCTGGGAGGCTTCCTATGTACCATGCCTTGACATGGATCAAAGTCCCCGTAGTTCCGGATTGTCACAACGGCTTGCCGTCGGACTGGAATGCAGTTTAATGTCATGCTGGATGAAGGTAGAACTCGACGTGAATTGGATGATGGGTGGGATTGAACCTCATGGAGGCTTCCAAAGTACCATGCCTTGACATTGATCAAAGACCTCGTATTTCAAATGGGTGTGCAGTTTAATGTCATGCGGGACAAGGGCATACAGTTTAACGTCATTCTGGATGAGGGCATGCAGTTTAACGTCATGCTGGACGAGGGCATGCAGTTTAACATCATGCTGGATGAGGGCATGTAGTTTAACGTCATGCTGGATGAGGGTATTTCCATGGCCGATGCTTACTCTAAGCCCACGTGAGTCATGCTCGGTGCGAGAAACAAGAGGCAGCAGGGACCTGACGATCACGTCGTGAAGGGTGTGTCCGTGAGAAGCAATGAGGGGCTTATGCGTTAGGCGGCCCATGGTGCTGGGAATTTCTCCAGGATGGAGGCCCAAAGTGCGGCATAGTGCAGCGAAAGAGGGATTTGGGACCAATGATGGGAGGTGCCTCGTTCCCTATCACGCCCTCCACTGACCTTGGTAGTGGGGAAGAACGGAGATTCAGGGGTGCAGCCATCCGTTGGGGAACTAGGGTCACCCTTCTCCTGAGAACATACGCCGCTCCAATAAGGAGGATATCATCCCTTGTGGAGGGGTGATTCCACTCTCGTGGAGACAAGTGGCGTAAAAAATGTTCGAGCTGGGGGGACCCTTCGTGCGAGGCACGAGGTCGGGTCACAGTTTAACATCATGTGTTGAGGACGTGGTGCTTGGCAGTTTAACACCCTGCAGTTCGGACGAGGTGGGTTCACTCCACAACCCTAGGACTTACATAACTGGTACCCTTTGCTCCTAGGGGGAGGGAAGGTACCAATAAGGTCATGGTCAAGGGGGGTTGTAGAGCGAACCCTCAAGGGGTCCACGTTAGCGTGGCTATGCAAAGAAGCAATAGCTGTTAGCGTGCCTATGCGAAGAAGCATTAGGCGAAGCAACGCTACGAATAGTATTGTCCGTGGGACTTTGAAATCGCATCGTGCATACCTGGAGGGTCTCACGGGAGGTGAAATTTCCATGCAAGGGAGTGTGCTTCGCGAAGCGGAGTGCCTTGGCCTTAGCATGGGGCATAGTTGTGAGTGGAGAGTGCTTCTCGAAGTAGAACAGTATTTGCGGAGCACTTCCTCACGAAGAAGAGGTGCCTCGCAAAGCAGGGTGCTGCGAACCAGTGTGCTTTGCGATGTGTAGCGATCCTGCCTTAGCATAGGGATCACTAGTACATGTTGGGTGTTTCGCGAAGCATAAACGCTCCGCGGGTGCCCGAGTTCCCTTGGGAATCCCCCTCCTTCGCGAATGCCCTTGAGCATCGCGAAGGGAATCCCTCTCAGAAGAGGGGCTCAAAAGGAGACAAAGTGAAGGCGTCACACGAAGTATAAGTACCTCACGAATCTCATGATTCTCGGGGGAAAAGGGTTCTTCGCGATTCGGGTGAGGAGAAGCCGAATGGTCGGATTGTCCGTCTCCAGGACTCAGGGGGAGCCCAGTATTTATAGGCAAGGGGCGTCGCGAAGCAAAACTCTCGTGCCGCCTCCGGTGCTTCACGGCGCGCTCGCGAACGTCAAACTCGTTCGCGGAGAGGTACCGCCTGCGGAGCTTCGCGGCGGGCTTGCGAACGTGAAATTCGTTCGCGGAGAGGTACCGCCTCTGGAGCTTCACGGCGGGCTCGCGAACGTCAAATTCATTCACGGAGAGGTACCGCCTCTGGAGCTTCGCGATGGGCTCGCGAACATCAAATTCGTTCACGGAGAGGTACCGCCTCTGAAGATTCGCAGCGGGCTCACGAACGTCAAATTCGTTCGTGGAGAGGTACCGCCTCTGGAGCTTCGCGAGACCGCGATGCTCGGGGTGCTTCGCGTCGGTGCTTCGCGAGGCAGTGTGCGGCCTTATTTTTCGTCCCTTCCATTTGTGAAATATTTTGGCGCCAACAAATGCCCCCCCTAAGACGTGGAGCCACGGAAGGTGAAGGGTTGAAGACTGAGGGAAAATCGCCAAAATTGTTGGCGGTTCACGATGCGACTTCGCGAAGAGGGCCCGCGGTGCTGACTGGAGCCACGGATCCGGACGCGGCACGATGTTCCGCGCGGGTGAGGCATGCTGCGATTCTCCGGGGTCGCCGCCTATAAATAGGGGGTCAACCTCTTTTGTCTTTACGCGATTTACTTGTTTTTTTGTGCTCTCGATTTCACGAAGCTCCGCGTACTCCGCGCCTACTCTCCGCGTACTCCGCGCCTGCTCTCCGCGAATCGAGTTTCGTGGCGAACCGCGGGTGTTTGACTCCGTGATCGTGCCAAGAGAACTTTTGTTTACCGGCCTAGGCCAGAATCTGTGGCTTGGTCTCACGACCGACCTTCGCGATCCGTCTTCACGATTCAGCTTCGCGATCCGTTCTGAAAAAAAAATCTTTTCTGAGTGCTGAAACTGAAATGGCCCATCGAGAAGCTGTATTGGGGGTGCTTGCATACGTCGCCCATCGGGATGAGATGACCAACTGTCCATGCCTTGGGGAGATGGTCCGCACCCACTCGGACCACGCTTCTTTGACAGATCTGCTATCAGAGGGTCAGAAGAATTATCTGCAGTTTAAGAAGCTGCCATTATACGGCTTCGGGTTGAGGGATGAAGTATTCATCCCTGAGGCGAGTAGGGATGAACCAGTTTGCTGGTTTAGGAGCACGCCATGTCAGCACCACTGGTTCAGGGTGGCCGATGGTCATGCGTAGGAGGAATTCACACCCATTACCGCCAAATCTCTCTACAACCACGTGAACAATATTGACGGTAATCCACTACAACCGGAGACGTCCCCTCCTCTCTACCATACCATGCTGAAGGCGGATTTTCAGGATTCTAAGAAAGGCTGGTCCATTGAGTGGGACCTGCGCCAGGGCGGCAACTTTACTGATGACTGGGCCTGGGCCTACTGGTTAGGTGCCTCATGCGAGGAGTTTAGGGCCGAGCTGAGGAGAGTGGGGTTATATGAGGTGGCATGGGCCTCCCAATTCAACATTTACCAACCGAAACAACTGATGCCGTAATTAATGAGAAGATGGTCATCTAGGACCAATACCTTTCACCTGTATCATGGGGAGGTGGGCATCAGCCTGTGGGATGTCCACCATATTTCTGGGATTCCGATCTTGGGGGCCATGTATGATGAGTTCCTCCCCGTCATGAGCGCATGGGAGAATACAGAGAGAATGTCGCGACTGGCGTCAGTGCTGATGGCACTCGTCCCTAGAGAGGACAAGGAGGCAGTGAGGGATGTCCATTTTAAGAAATGGTTCAAGTGCTTCTTGAATTTCCCAGAGAATCGAGAGTTCCCTCCAAGGCCTAGAACTTGTCTGAGGGCGGCCCAACGGGGTAAGGAGCACTTGTATTGGCGGGTCTTTGAGGAAAAACAATGCAAGACTTGGGGTTTTAGTGTCAGCACTGAACAACAGCCGATAGTCAGGCTGGCGGCGTTCATCGCGGCTCTCATCTGTGGTTGGATTCTACCGGTGAGGGTTACAAGCATGGGGGTGCAACCCAGCTCGTTTATTATGGTGTCCATGTTGGACATGGGGCAGCGGGTCAATATGGGGATTCCAATGCTCACCAAACTGTACAGAATGCTGCGGCACATTAGCAAGGGCAAGAAGTCCCCAAGGATATGCGGGCCCTTCCACCTCCTGTATGGGTGGATTGTGGCGCACATCAGGGGGATCTATGAGTATCCAAGCCCTCTTTCTCCGCCGGGATCAAACTTCCGCCCCTCCATCCTGAATGCGGTCGGGAGCTTCCCATTCAAATTAACTGTGCCGATGGTGCTGAATTGGGTGTGGAGGGCGGATGAGTTTAATTTCCACTCCTTCCCATTGCCGACGGGGATACTTACTGATGACGGGCGGGGAACCGAAGAACATCGGGCTTACCTTATGGCCTTTCGAGGTGGAGTTTTGGTGGCATGAGTAGATCGTGAGCCACTCTGCGAACCATACACCCCGCATCGGTTTGAGAGGTAGTTCTGATGCCTCCAGCGACTGACCCCGCAGGTCTACTGAGAGGTGCATCACAAGGAGAACCCGTGTGTGATGAGGCAGCTGTGGCTCATGTTCACATGGGAAGATGCGAAGATGCGAATTGCATTGCCTCCATCCACCGACGCTTTCGGATTGGTGATGGAGTATTCCATTAGTTCGGAAGCTTCTTACCCAGGGGAGATGCTGAAGTAGCCAACTATTCTGGTCGGTGATGGTGGGCCTCCTCTATATCAAGGTCGGGGTCGGAGGGCAGCTAGGGCCTCTCGCGGTGGCGGAGCTTCCATGGCAGTGAGACCCGTACTGGCCGAGTGTGTAGTAGCAGTGGCGAATCCGGTGATTCTGGAAGAGCAGGGGCATCCGGAGGGGCGGCCACCGAGGGGATTTCGTAGGATATCCACTCAGGCCCCGGGGAAGCAGCTGCGTCATATCGACATGTTAGAGGATTCCGTCTTCCTGGAAGCCTGGGACATTTGGGATGTCAACCGGCAATTCCTCATCCCACCCGAGATATGGGCCCACCTGAATCGCCTTGGGATGGAATTACCGGGCATAGGCCCAGTCCGGGCTGGTTTCATGGCATCTCTGGTGGAGGCAGAACAATACCTGGATGAGCTGGAGTATTACGTTCACTCCAGTGGTGTCCCTCGCCCAATGACAGACCGGGTGATGGTATTGCTGAATCGAACGGTCCCCCCATAGTTATCAGCTGCTGATCTGAGGGAGTGCTTCCCCCTTCTGGAATATTCAGAGGACTCCTCTCGGGAGGATGACGCTGGAGGAGGGAGCTCGTTGGAGGAGGGTGAGGTCGAATATCACGGCTCAGATTCCGACGATTTTGCGGAGGCTCTCGAGGTAGCATTCTGAACTTCTTTCCTTATGGTCCGTTCTTGGGTCATTATGGACTTATCACCGATGTTTAAGCCATGCAGGAATAACTTGTTCGCATGCCTCGTTCTCACCCCTCGGCGGGTGATGATGCGGGACCTTCAGAACCCACGCCTATGGCTGCATCCAGTTCCGTGTCTGGTGGGACCAGAGCACCCGAGGTGGCTCCTCCGGAATCTCCAGACCTGCCGATAGTATAAGGAGGGCCTTGCCTCAGGGTCCCGTCAGTACCGGATCAAGAGAAGCACCAGGAGGTTGATCTCCGTAAGTTTCCTCTACCGGTTTCCTTGTCGTCATATGTAGACTATGCTAACTAACGTTTATGTCCCTCTCTGTCGTACAGTTCTTCTACTGGCGTGGGCTTCTGCGGCAAGACTAGTCGGGATGTCTGGTGGCGTCCCTCCTAGGGGCATGCCGGTGATGGTGGTGATAGTCACCCCAAATCCCCACGCTACAACACACATCATCACTGGTAGGACCACCAGTAGAGTCGTGCCTGAGGTCATCGAGGTGGACTCCGATGAAGAGGATCGACCAGCCGGTCCTAGTCCTGTCGTGCCTGCTTCGGCGCCAGATGTCACGCCGGATTCAATGCCAGATGTAGATCCCGCCGAGGACTTCCTACAGGCGTATCCTACGTACGAGCCTGCCAATCGCGCAAACTGGGACGAAACGAACTCCGACGAGGAAGACAGCAGCATAGTCTTCCACTGATCGTGGAAGCTAATCATGCGCTTCATCATGGAAACCCCCCCCCCCAAGCTCTATGGCTGGACGAAATGGACAGACATCACTCGCGGCTACGCGAACTGTGCGCTGGGGGAGTGGATGCCCAATGTCCTCATGCGCTCATCCGAGATCTCACGGCTGAGAAGATCCGGGAGGATGATCATGGGCTCAGTGTGGGCTGGCAGAGGAGGAAGGCGACAAGCATCACGAAGCTCCGGGAGGCTGAAAGCGAGGTCCAACAGCTGCAGACCTGGGAGGATGAGCACTCAGCCCCTCTTAATGTGCAATCTGAGCTGATCTCCTAGTTGAAGGCCCAGCTGGCGGAGGTAGAGGAGCTTATGAAGTAGGCTTCTGGAATGATGGCTTCAATTCAGGCTGAGGTAGAGAGGGCTAGAGCCAAGGCTGATGAACTACGCCCCGCCGCTGCTGAGGAGGAGCGGGAGCTGAGTCAGCGGCAGCAATCCTTGGACACCACAAGCCAATGGGTGGTGGAGCTGCAATGCTCTTTTGACGGGGTCAACCCGTCCATGGGGGGAGTCGACCCCCGGGTATTGTAACAAACCAAAAACCTTTTATTGGTACTTTAGTGCTTCAATTTCTTCCTTCTTTGTTTTGAATGCCGTAGCGTGCATGATTTCCACTGTTTTAATTGCCTCGTTACATCCCTACAATGTTTGCGGGACATTCGGCGATAATTCCCCAAGCCCACGTGGGTTGAGACCGATGTGAGAAATAGGAGATAGTTTCCTTCTCGTCCCACCTAACATAAGAGTGGAGACCATGCTCCGGGCATCCAGGATTTGGATTACCAGTCCGGACTTCCGAAAGATGGGAGAGGATTGACCAGAGAATGAACTTTTTAGAACAACTGAATTATTGTTTCTTCAGCATGCCCTCATGTACGAATGGTGCAACACCAGGGGCACTGGAATCAGTCCGAACAGACGGAAACGGGAAGTGTGAATTACGATGCCCAAAATTCGGAGAACTGTGGGGATTGCGTGACAATAAGGGACAGCCATTAACCATGGAGGGTAAGCGGTATCCTTACTTTGTTAGCCTATAATGGGGACAAAAATGAGGGTCAACCATTGACCATGTTCGAAACACGGGACTATGTCACAAATATTGTCGGTCAATATTTCGGGACATTGACCCAGGATAGTTTAAGACCATAGGTCAAACATCCATACTATTATGGGGTCCTTCCAAACATGACCATTCATCCAGAACATTGGCCCAGGATGGTAGGTGAGCCGATGCGGCATGAGGCCAGGCCGTTAGGGGGTCCCTTCAGACATGAAAGGGGATGAGGGTCCGAATAAGGGGCATGCAGAGCATGGAATATGGAGTGGTGGTTTGTCTGAACAGAATCCAACACTCATGCAATTACACCATCGTGGTGGGAGTACACCATATGGGCGCATCGGTTTGATCATGTATCATTCCTTCTTTCAGACAGGGCCTCTCTAGTGAGGGGTCCGACCAGGGGGGCGGAAAGGGGAAGGATGGGATTAATTATTTCTATGTGTTGGACCCTAGGAAAAATACCAGGGTGTCTCTATGTATCCCATGAGGATGGGAATAAAACCATACGTAGTTTTGAAGCACAGTGCAGTCATAGACCAACACTGACAGGTGAAATCCTCTCTAGTAGAGGCTCTGGTGCATCCCATGATTAACATGGGGCATCCTGAACTTGTTTAGGGTAGAACCGCAGTTTAGTGTCATGCGTTGAGGACATATGGACTTATGTAGTTTAACGTCATACGATAGGATGTGGAATAAAAGGGAAGATCATAGGGAGCGTGTGGTGTGGTAGATATGAAACCGACGTGAATGAGGACTTGGAGTCCAAATCACACCACGTAACCCCGAAGGAAACGCTTCAGGTCGAGGGACCAAGAGTGAGGACTAGGATGGGCCCGAAGCAGAGTGGTCGGGCATTCCTACGTACCACATGAAGATGGGAATCAAGCCATACGTAGTTCTGAAAGTGCAGTTTAACGTCATGCGGGACGATGAGAAGCCTGGCCGTGTTGGTACACATCCCCCCAAAACTACTAAGCCCACGTGAGTTGTGCTCGGTGTGGGAAAAAAGAAGTAGTGGTGGGAATTTCCCAACACAGAAAGGGGAAGGTTAGGGAAAAGGGACTCTCGGTGAATACCGTACCAATAACACTAACACGATCTTTTAGCGTACCTAGATGCGCTAAGAGAAAGAGCCGAGTATGATGGAATTCCACTTGAACATGAGGAAGTGGATATGTGTGAATCATGGCGCTCGAGATTCAGATCACGATGATGGTGGCGTGACGATGGAGGATAACTGTTGACCATGGCGGAAACCCAGCATCCATATCGTGTTAGCCTAGAATGGGGACAGACAAATGAAGGTCGACCGTTGACCAGGTTCGAAACACGGGACCATGTCACAAATGTTGTCAGATATCCGTAGGGATGTTGGCCCAAAACAAATGGAGGGACCTTAGGTCCAGAATTCATGGAGATCCCTTAAGCCTAGTATCCATGTCGTCTGAGGGTCCTTTTGGATGTGGAAGAGGATGAGGATCCAAATATATAGCTCATGAAGCTTGGTCATGGGATGAGGGGAATGTCTGTATGAAAATCCCACACTTCGGGATCTTTGTCGAAACACATCTGAATATGACAACGAGACGTATTAGATAGGGGGAGAAGAGTCCATTCCCATAGGGAGATCTTAGTTTAGGGTCGTAGAATTCGGACCATGGATGGGAGGAAACATAAGAGGCACATGGTGGAGTAACTCAAACACCTGGCATGAATAGGGATAGGGGGTGTGTATGGTGCGGTGAACAACCTGACGTGAATGAGGACATAATCCCATATCACACCGCATAACCCCCTTGGGAGAGGTTTTGGGTCAAGGGACCAAAAGTGAAAGTTAGGCTGGGCCTGCGGGGAAGTGCTCGGGCGCTCCTACGTATCTCATGAGGATGAGAATCAAGCCATACGTAGTTCTTGAAAACGTCTTAGTTTAAGGTCTTAGAGCTTGGACCATGAGTGGGTAAGGGGAGAAAGGGACACATGGAAAGGTGGTTTCAAAACCTGACGTGAATGAGGAACTAAGCCCTACTTACCATGCGTTCTCTGGGGAAATGCTCGATTCGAGGGACCGAACACAAAGGTTAGGCTGGGCCTGCGGGAAAGTGCCTGGGCGCTCCTACGTTTCTAATGAGGATGAGAATCAAGCCATACGTAGTTATGAAAGGTGACATGGTAAGATACCAGTGCCAGGGGAAAAGGGGAGTGTGGGCGTGGCCCTTGTACTAAAAGAAGCGGAATATGATAAATCTTGTTTTTCCTTTAAGGTGAGTGGTTTTTTTGTGAAGCGATAGGCCTAAAGTAGTAGGCCGTGGTGTGGCCACAAAGATCAAGTCGTGACAGGCATTGACAAATGGCATGGCACGCGACCAATACCCAACGTGATGTCCTCTATAACGACTTCAACACAACGCAGTGTCGTTTTTCGTCGTTCGGCCAGGACGATAATTTCACAGTTTAGGGTGGTGTGGTAGGACCAAGCGTGCATTTTATCGTCATGCAGCGCAGACGTAGCAGAGACGATGTTAGGCGGGGAATGTGCACAGTGTTATAAAACACAATTGATGGAGACATGATCCCACATCACATTGTACACCACTCGGAGAGGGAGACCTTAGGCCGAGGGGCCTATATAGAGGTAAGAGGTTAAACAAGGGGGGAGAGACTACCTCCCTAAATGGGTTGGACCCAAAGACAAGGCATCTGGGTGGTCCTACGTATCCCATGAGGATGGGAATCACGATGAACATAGTTCCGGATGGATCTTAGTTTACGGTCATAGAGCTCAGACCATGAATGGTAACAACTTCCCAAGTTAGCGCAGACGTCAACCCGGTCCCTAAGCCCACGTGAGTTAAACTCGGTGTGGGAAACAAGGGGGGGCATCCTTATCGCAATACCTAGGGCTCCCATCAGAGGGGAGTTGGTAGAGAGCCCCAAAGGACACCTTTGAAGTGGCTTGTTTCCCCAACGCACAGACGTGCACGGAGGAAAAGTGCCAAGAGTTCCGAGACTCTACTTGGACATGATGAAGTGATGAAGGGTGTGAATTGTGTACCCGACATTTTGGGATTAATGGGTTGGCATGGCGTTAGAGGAAAACTGTTAACCATGGTGGAAACACAGCATCCATATCGCGTTAGCCTGAGGTGGGAACAACAAACGAGCATCGACCATTGACCATATTCGCAACGCGGGATTTTATCGATTTGTTGTCCGAAACCCTCGGGGGCGTTGGCCCGTAATGGTAGGATATCCCTTGGGTGTAGTATCCAGGCTGTTATTGGGGGTCCCTCCGGGTGTGAAAGATGATGGAAGCCCTGATGCTGGGACACAAAAAGCCTGGAAAGCGGGTGCGGACGTGTCCGAGTAAAGTTTGGCATTCCAGGTAATAGACCAGAGTCCCCTTGGGCACATTGGTGAACCACCGAAAAGGGGTCGACGAAACAGCTCAAGAGGCAGAGGTACATGGCGTGGTCATTACGAGACCGACATGAATGAGGACATAATCCCATACCACACCATATAATCCTCTCATGGAGGAAGGGTAGACCAAGGGGCCAAGATGGGATAAAGATTCTCGAGAGATGGGGCTGGACCCGAATCCTAGACATTCATGTGGTCCTACGTATCCCATGAGGATAGGAATCAAGCCACACGTAGTTCTCTAAATGTAGTTTAACGTCATACGAGACGAGGGGGGGAGTAATATACCCCCAAACAAGGGAGGTGTATAGTACGACGAAGAAATCGACGTGAATGGGGAAATAATCTCACACCACACCATACACTCCTATAAGAGAGGACCTGGGCCGGGGCCCGAAAAGACCAAGGGGTATGATGGTTAGGTATTGGTCAGGAAGGCCTGACCTACTTGCAGTTTAACATCTTGTAGTGAGGACGAGGGTCAGGGACCCGAGGAGGATAAGGGGCCTGATGGTGGGCCTTGTAAGGTAAGGCGTACGGCATGGTACATGATCCCGACGTGAATGAGGACATAGTACCACACCACACCGTACACCCCGGGTAAGAGGTTGGGTGGAGGGGCCCGAAAAGGCCAAAAGGCCTAAGGTCAGGCATCAGTCAGGAAGGCCTGACTGGTTTGTAGTTTAACATCTTACATGAGGATGGGGAAAGAGATAACTGTATCTAATTCGGGGGTGTGTACGACATGGAAAGTAACCTAACGTGAATGAGGACGTAATCCTGCACCACGCCATACATTCCTTATAGGGGAATCGGGGCCGTGGGCCCGACCGCTAGCACCACCCGGAGGGAAGTTTGTCACATCGGGATGGGGTAGAATGAATCACTGCACTCGATGTTTGGGACATCTCGGGGTGGACCCGAAGATCCCGGACACTGTTGACCATGTTTGAAACACAGTGTTCCTATGGTGACCTGATATGGGAGCAAAAAATGAGCGTCGACCGTTGACAAAATTCACAATGCGGGACTTGTATCGGTTTGTTGCTTGAAAACCCTCGGGGGCGTTGGCCTGTATAGGTAGGAGAGCCCTTAGGTGTAGTATCCAGGCCGTTCTTGGGGGTCCCTCCAGGTGTGCAAAAAATGATGGAATCCCAGTCAAGGAGTGGGTGAAGCATAGCTGTATCCATCCACGAAAGAGGCAAACATCTCCAGGGGGGATGTGAAGCCGGGTTGAGGCTTGCTCGACGTGAGTTGGGGAAAAAGTGTGCACCCTACCATATGTCTTGACCTGAGGGGAAGATTTTGGCTTTGGGGCTAGGCTAACAGACGAAATGCCCGGGCGTTCCTACATATCCCATTAGGATGGTAATCAAGACATACATAGTTCTTGAAGGCCATGTAGTTTAGCATCATTCGTTGAGGACGTGGGAGGATAGAAGAACAGGAGCGGTCACATAGTGCAACCCTTACAATCCTTGTATGAGAGGGGTTGTATGAGTGGGGCTAAGAAAGCCTACTCCTCGCTACACAAGGATCCTCCAAGGAAACTATTCCCAGGGGGGATAGTGGAAGAGAAAATCTTGGGGCTGGGATCAAGACGAGGCATCCGAGCATTCCTACGTATCCCATTAAGATGGGAATCAAGACACACGTAGTTCTTGATGCGTGGTCCAGCGTTGTTCTGGACGAGAAATGTTTCTCAACTAGGTATATGTACGGTACGGTGGGTAAACCGATGTGGATGGGGATGTAATCCTACACCACACCATACAATCCTATTAGAGAGCCAGAGTCGATGCAGGCCAAGGGGCCAGAGGCTGAGCCTCGGTCAGGAAGGCCTGAATGGCTTGCTGTTTACCATCTTACAGTAAGGATGGGGGTCGGGGGACAGAAGAGGCCAAGGGGCCAGAGTCTGAGCCTCGGTCAGGAAGGCATGACTGGCTTGCAGTTTAACGTCTTACACTAAGGACGGGGGCCGGGGCCCGAGGAGGCCAAGGGGCCTGAGGCTGAGCCTCGGTCAGGAAGGCCTGACTGGCTTGCAGTTTAACGTCTTACAGTAAGGACGGGGGGAGATATTAGTTTAAGGTGATAGACCTCGGACCATTTTGCAGTTTATCTTCTTGCAGGACGAAGATGCAGTTTAAGGTCGTGCATGACCCTTTTGCCCTAGGCAAAGTATCGCTTGAGGAACTTGGCGTTGGTGGGAGGGGTTATGCGCTCTCCCTCCATGGTCACAAAGGAGTATGCTCCATTGGGGTAAACCTTATGGATGATATAAGGCCCTTCCTATTTGGGTTCTAACTTCAGCGGTTTCCTACCGGGGATCATTGGTGCTCGAAGGGCCAGTACTAGGTCACCCTGTAGAAAAGAACGGAGATGAGCCTTCTTGTTGAAGGCCCTCTCTATCTTATCCTGATGCCTTTCCAGATTGTGCAGGGCACGAAGCCGGTTCTCGTCCAGTGCTTCTAATTCAGCTAGACGGATTTTGGCTACCTCATCTGATGTCTGGTGATCATAGACTACAGTGCGTAATGATGGAATCTAGATCTCAATGGGTAGGATGGCCTCAGCTCCATACACCAGGGAATATGGGGTCACCTGGGTAGAGTTGCGATTCGTCGTCCGATAAGCCCAGAGGGCGTTGGGGAGCTTGTCCGGCCAACTTTTATTGTTCTGACCAACCGTCTTCTGCAGAATGTTAGAGAGGGTTTTATTGAACGCCTCGATCTGTCCGTTTTCCTGTGCGTGGTAGCGGGAGGTATGGTTCGAACGGATGTCGAACCTAGCGTACAATTTCTTTAGTTTAGCCACTCAGAAGTTGGTGCCATTATTGGTGAGGATGGCGTGAGGGACCCCAAACCGGTGGATAATATTGGAGCTCACAAAGTCGACGATGGAACAGGCCTTGAACTCTTTGAGTGAAACTACCTCTTCCCACTTGGAGAAGAAATATGTAGCAGTCAAGATGAACCTACACTGGCGAGATGTTGCTAGTGGATATGGTCCCACTACATCAAGTCCCAATACTGCAAATGGCCAAGAGTACTTGGTGGGGTGGAGGGGCTTCGGCGGCCGATGCAGGAAGTTGGCGTGAACTTGGCACGTGTGGCATCTCTTGGCATACCCAATACAATCGTGGATCATAGAGGGCCAAAAGTACCTCAACTTCCGGATTTGATGGGACAGCTTCGGCCCAGCTTGATGGGTGCCACAGGAACCGGCGTGAACCTCTTGCATAACTTGAGGAATCTCTACTCCTTGAATGCAATGGAGTAGGATGCCATCAAATCTCCGCTTATAAAGGATCTGTTCAAGACTGGGGCCACTCTGGAGGGTAAATTGAAGCGTGCGGCATCAGATTCACTCGCGCTCGGCCCGGTCGTCCGGGAGGCGACCATTTTGGAGATACTCGACAAAAGGTTCCCTCCAGTCGAGAGTGGCTTCAACCACTATGTCTGATGAACCCAGGACCCCTGACGTAGAGGGTCTTGTGGTGAGATGACTTACCCGCAGGCCATCATTGTCCTCTTGGGTGATGGGGGAAATGACTCTCTGTTGTGACACATGTATGATCAAATCATCTTGCTCGGGTTCTGCGAGCGACGCGGCTAAGCCAGCCAAGGCATCTGCTTGACCATTCTGTGACCGAGGGACATGGTTAATCTCAGGTCGAGAAGAGAACTGGGCCATTAGGCGGAGGGTGTACTCCAGCAACGGTACAAGCTCCGGCTTCCTGACGACGTAGTCTCCAGTAACCTGTTTGATTAACAGCTCAGAATCTCCTTTCACATGTAGATGGGGCACATTGATCTCAAGGGCCAACTCGAGGCCGGTGATGCGAGCCCGGTACTCTGCCTCGTTGTTCGTACAGCCTTCTGACAACAGGAACGAGTATGATAGGACGGCTTGCGCCGGGGTAATGAAGACAATACCCAGGCCCACTCTCTTGAGCATAGTATCATTGAGCCTCCAACCGGTGGGGCTTCGGGAGGCACCGTCGAAATGAATTTTCCAACACGTGACGACATGATCGACTGAGAGGATCGTCTCATCAGGAAAATCCAGGTCTAGGGTTTGATCTTCGGAGGTTGGATGGGCATCTAATATGTCTTCCAATCCCTGTCCCTTATTGGACTTCTAAGGTACGAACCTGATATCAAACTACTGGAGAATCACCGTCCACCGTGCTAGTCGGCTAGTCAGCATGGGGCGGTTCAGGGTGTACTTCAGTGGGTCTACCCGGGAGACCAATTGCACCTCATGGTGCTGCAGGTAATGTCGCAACTTCTGTATGGTGAAGACGAGCACAAGACATCTCTTTTCAATAGGGGAGTATCTGACCTCCGTATCGAGAAGCATACAGCTGAGATAGTAGAGACTGTTCTCGGTACCCTCGTTATTTTTTTGGGCAAGCAGTGCACCGAGGGATCTTTCCAGGGCGGTCATGTAAAGGACCAGCGGCTTTCCGGAGATGGGTGGCAACAAAACCGAAGGTTGGAGCAGATACTGCTTGATTTCCTTGATGGTGGTCTGACACTCCTCATCCCATTCATAGGCGGCACCCTTCTTTATGAGCCGGGAAAAGGGCTTACACTTGCCGGCTAGATTCGCGATGAATAGGCGTATATAGGCTAAGTGGAAATGGAGGCCTCGAAGTTCTCGAATGTTTCTCAGGGGAGGCATTTGACTGATGGCCTTTATCTTCTCTGGGTCGATATCAATACCTCGGTATCTGACGACAAAGCCCTGAAACTTCTCAGAGGTGACCCCGAAGGAACACTTCAACAGGTTCATCTTCAGGTGACGGGAACGGAGGAAACCAAACACCTTCTCAAGGTCTTTGAGATGGTCCTGGCGCTGACATGATTTGACCACTAGGTCATATACGTAGCATTCCACCAGCATCCAGAGAATCATCTTGAATATGCGATGCATGGCCCTCTGATAAGTGGCGCCTGCATTTTTCAAGCTGAAGGGAATAACCTAGTAGAAAAGGGTACCTTGGGGAGCCCTGAAGGCAATAGACTCCTTTTCCTCGGGGTCCATCCAGATCTAGTTGTACCCGGAATACCCATCCATGAAAGGGAGAGCTTGGAACCCGGCCGTGGCATCAATCAATAACTCCGTCACTGGGAGTGGGAAGTCATCCTTTGGGCAGTGGCGATTAAGGTCACGGAAGTCAATGCAGACTCTGATCTGCCCATTCTTCTTCCTGACTGGCACAATGTTGGCAAGCCACTTGGGGTACTGGACTTCCTTAATGAAGTTGGCTTTGATAAGATTGTCAACTTCGGCCTCAACCATAGCACCATGAGAAGGGTGCATCTTCCTGGGAGGCTACTTAAACCCACAATGGTTTGCCGGGAGGCACAGACGGTGAACGGTTACCTAGGGATCTAGTCTTGGAATCTTGTTGTAACCCCAGGAAAACACGTCACGGTGTTGTTTGAGGAAGTCTATGTACTGCTTCTGCTCCTCGGGGGACATGGCCGCACTGATCAATGTGGGTTTCGGATCTGCCTCGCTACCAAGGTTCACCTGTACCAGTTCATCAACCGTGGTAGAGACACCTTCCTCAAAGGAGGGGGGAGCATCCTCCAGGTCTTCCTCTCCACCCATGGGGGGATTTCTCACGACGGGAGATACACCTGGGCTATCAAAGCCTGAGGGGCAGCTGGTGCCGGCTTGGGAAGCAGTGGTCATCATATCCGGACACTCACTCGCCATTGAGACCATAGCAATGAAGGCAGTCGACCCTATCCCATCTGGCCATCAGCCTAAGGGGCCACATTTGATGATATCAAAGCAGTGGTGACGTTTCGGCCTGAGTCGGTACATTCCAGCCCGGCGGAAGAGACACGTATGGCATACCTCCGTTGTCATAAGCTTGACATTTCGGTACCGTACAAGGGTAGGAGGTTCTGGGATCACCTGATCCTGGTTGATGTAGGAGTACGAGGTGATTTTCCGCAGTCTCTTGGACGCGGGAACATGTCTTCCTTGTGTACCCGAAACAACAAAACATTGCCCCATGTCGGGTGTCGTGGCCTCCAATCGGTGGATCGAGAGGATGTAGGCATCATCCATGCTTTCCCAGGGATCACTTGTGACCGGGGCGGGTTCATCCTCACTTACTAGGATTTTCTTGTCCTTACGCTTATAATAATCAGCATCCAGATAGTGGGCCTCACAAGAGGTGAAAGGAGACGCATCTCCTTGGAGCACACCTACTCGACCGTTGAGTGAGTATTTGAGGCACTGGTGATACGATGAAGGGACGGCTGCATGCAGATGGAGCCGTGGCCTACCCATCAATGCGTTGTAGGCGGTGTCATGAGAGACGACCATGAACTCGGTGCTGGAAATTAAGCCACCGAACTGAGTCTTCAAGAAGATCTTTCCGACAGGGGTTTGCTCGGTCCTGTCATACCCCTGGATTCTGAGGTCATAGGGAGTTAAATCACCTTCAGACAGACCCATCTTTCGCAATGTACGAGTTGAAATTAGGTTGATTCCGGAACCCGTGTCAACGAGGCAGCGGCGGACTTCCACACCATTGAAGTGGCCAGTGATGTACAGCGGGTGAATATGACCTTGTATAGGAGGGTCCTCATCTTCACCGAAGAACGAGATAACCGCCTGACATTTGGTATTCTCAATTGTCTCGGCATGGAAGGCTTCTGCAGCTGCTACCTCAGTCTCAAACTGGAGGGGGCTCTTTAGGGCCTCGGTAAGTGTCTTGCACATTTCAGATGGCAGGCGAAGGGACTCAAGGATAGAAAGCCTTTCTGGAATGTCGGCCAGGTGCTTCAGGCCATCATAAATTCATGCCAAATGCGAACCTCTGCCTACAGGAGGTCATTTGGCAGTTGGAGGCATAGCGGGTCCCGCCGGTTGAACCGGCGGTCGGCTAGTACTAGGTACATCCTGGTGCCTACTAGTTGAAGCCTGGAGAGTAGTCATCGGACTAGGATCGGATAGTGGAGACTGGCCTGTAGCCAGGGAAGAATTACTGTGATACGAACGAGGCAGCTCTCCCTGATCTAGTCGCACAAACAGTGGTGGAGGTAGAGCTGAGGGCATTAGATGTGGTTGCGCGTGCTGAGCTCTGCGCTGAGCCTGCTGTCTGGTCTTAGTAGCGTGCACGGTCTGGCTGAAAGTTCCCATTGACGTACCTCGATGGCTGGCGTGGTTGCGGTTCCACTGACGTTGGCGTCGGCTGGAAACGTTGGGGAGGTTCGCCTGGCGTTCCCCCTCATCGGCAGTCATATAGGGCTTTACCAGCTCCACAGTGTTAACCGAAGCGTACCCCTGGCTGTCTCTCGACGAATCATCCACCACCGGGCGGATTCTGGGAGGAATACCCATTTCAGGAGGCATAAAGTCGCTGAGAGTGCGGGATGATGATGGTACCGGTAGAGCGCGTTGCTTCTTCTTGCGCTGTCGCTGCTAGCCCTTTTGGGAAGAGGTCGGCTGTGAAGACGATGCAGAGATACCGGCTACTTATTCTGAAGGTTTCGGCTGCTTCAGGCACGCCTGGATGATACCATGGGAACGGACGTCGGTTTTTGGAGCCATCCAGTCATCAAATTTCTGGGATCTGCGGCTGGGAACCTGCTGCCACTCGCCTTTGCTGTCGCTACCAATCTCTTACCCTGCAAAGACACCCGCCACTTGTGTTGGTGCCGGGCCCAACCTGACTATGTTATTGTTGACCTGGTCTTGAAGCCAGTCTTTAAACACCTAGCATTGCCTGAGGATGTGCCCCAGAATCTGATGATAAGGACAGTAGTTGGGGTGATTGGTGAGATTCGCCTCTACCGGCCCTCTGCACTCGGGCAGGCGCAAAATCCCTTGCTCTAGAGCACTTCGGAAGTAGCTAGGGACCTGATTTTCGTTGAACGAATAAGTCTGGTGCCTTCATTCCGGATAGTGGAACCTGGGGGCTTGGCCCTAACGAGGGGCCAGAGGGGCCTGCCGAGGAGGCGGCGCCTGATTGTCTCGCCTAGGTGGAGGTGGCGCATTGCGCGGGGGAACCTGTCGATTCTGAGGCGGTGGCTGCTAGGCAGGAGCCTGTGCTTGAGGTGGAGGACCTCTGCGGGGTTGTGGGGATGGTGCTGCTGGCAGTAATTCCAGCTGCCTAGCGGATTCTATTTGGGCCACCGCAGTGGGTTCAGCTCTGGCGGTCCTCCTAGCTGGGATCATAGGGGGCAACGAATGTGCCTGACTAGCCTATTGTAGAGCCTCCTCAAGGCGCTAAGCCTTATCAGAGAAATCTCTAAACCCTCCAGGGTAGTTCTGGGTAATCGGGGAGGGTACCAGCTCCATTTTGTTGTTCCCCACACACATCGTCAGTAATTTCTCCTGAGTCAGTGGCATATCGAGGGAATACGTAAGTCCCTTCCACCGGGTGATGAAATCTGCGACTCGCTCATCAGGCCTTTGCTTGCACTTGAATAGATCAGCAATGCTGGTCTTCCATGTGGTGGAGCAGAAATGTTATAGGAACTTCCGGCGGAGATCCTCCCAACCGGTCACTGATCTGATAGGGAGCTGGTTGTACCAGACGAATGCGGGACCTTCCAATGTCTGTACGAAACATCAGAGCTTGGAGGCTTCTTGCTGGGCCGGGGTCCCCAGCATGGGGCCACACCTGGAAGAAAAATGTGCCAAGTGCTTCGGCGGGTCACCTGTCCCGTTGAAGGGTGAAAAAGTTGGGTTCCCAAAACACGGGGGTGTGGGCATATCATCCACCCACGTGGGATACGGCTTGCCATCCGGTGGGACCGCCACCTGCCGCGTTTGCAATGCTTTGAGGCGGGCTGTGAGTGTCGCTATAAGATCATTCGGGTGGGGGTCCCTGTCTTGACGGGGATCCCTAATCACAAGTGCGTTTCCAGGTTCTTCAACACGGTAGATGGCTTCGGAAGCTCATGGATCGACTGGCGGAATGACCTGTGGGGAGACTGGGGGAACCCGGACTGGATTCTTCAGATTGCCCCATCATTCGGGGGGGTTTGGCGAGACGTATCGCACCCTCTTGTCATAAGTTCCGGCTTCTTCCCTGTCTGTGGAAGTAGCATGACCAGGGTTGCCTGGAGGCATCTCACAGGGGGGAAATTGTTCCTGCCCCTGCTGCCCCGACCTGGGATTACCATAGTCGGGTCGCCACTATGCAGCGCGCTAAGCCAAGAGTTCGTCAACCAGCCTCTTCTGCTCAGCAAGCTGCTGGCGTAACGTGGCCTTCTCGGGATCTTCGTCCGTTTTATGTATAGAGGATGATGGGTCGGAGTTCTTTACACTTCCGACGTGCTCCTTACCCTTGCTGGTATTTCGACCGAGTACCAGCGACTCGGTGGGTACAGGGATGCCTAGCAGGTTCCTCTGCTCATGGGTAACCCTCCCTGATGGGTCCAGCAGTGGCGGTACGCCCTCGGGGGGTAAGTCTCCATCAAGAAATTCAAGCTCATCTTCCTTGTCCACTACGTCATCCATGTGGACCGCGACCCATCTCGAGGGCATTTCCTCAATGTCGCATAGAAAATAGGGCTGTCGTCGGATAGGGTCGAAGAGGAGAGCGGCATAGTGTTCCCAACCATGGACTTTCACATGGGGGTAGCTTCCCTGATGACTCTGCGGAGTACTTTGAAACACTGAACACATTTCCGTTGAAGGGAGCTCTGACGGCATGGCGACTCAGGGTGCTGGGCCACAAGGAGTGCGGCCAAATCGATCAGGCGGCATTGGTTGACGATTTCTTCAAATTGCTCTCGACTTCTGGGGTACACCACCCGCTCATAACGAAGGCGGAAGTGTGTCGCCCATAGGGTTCGAAAAAAGCACCCCACTTCTTCAGGGGTAAGGGACTCTGGTGCGCGAATGTTCAGCACCGCCGTCGGCCAGAACTTCACCGGGAAGTAATCTGTTGCGAGAATGCTCTAGAAGCTCCTGGGTTCGGACTCGGGGTCTAGCCCTGTATTGCCCCACGCGTCAACCGGGGGCGGCTGAGGGACCGATAGCGGTACCGAGGCAGACCTCTGGGATAGTAAACTCGGTGGCGGATAATACGGTGAACGAGCTGACTTGCCGCCGAATTCCGGGCCATCCTCTGAAGAGTGAGGTGACCTGGCCACGATGTCACGATACGATGGGATGATAGCCACAGCTTCCGGCATAGGATTCGCGGCTGCCGGCGATAGGTCATGTCGTCGCTATACCGCCGTTGGCCCCCAAAATAGCTCTCAGTGATCTCTGGTAGAGGTAGAGGGCTCTTCTAGTGACAATGGTGGTGTTTGCACGGTCGAGACCTGTGGAATTTCCACGATTTCTTCCTCCAGGATGTACCTGCGGAGATAGATGGGAATCTGGTGGACCTCACATTCCGGGAGAATGAGGCTAACGCGCCTGGTTCCTACCCCAATCCTTGATACGGAGGAGCGGGGAGAAGTTTCCATCGCTGAGTCGCATTTCGCTTCAGAATCCGAGAAGTGTGTCGGTTTGATCTCCACCCAGGCCTTCCTAGGACTCTTCTTGTGGTGGCGACGACCCGCTCTCCTGCCCCTGGGTGGCTCTTTGGGACAGGGTTGATCCTTAATAGGTAGCCTTGGGGCGGTGATGGTGTTTTGGTGGAGAGGCCCCCCACTCGAGATAGACGAGGTGAGAGGGGCACCAGGGAAAATGTCGAAGGGTACCTGGGGAGGACCTCCATGGTCGATGCGGGCGGAGCCTCTGTTGGAATCGGCAGGAGCATGGGGAGGACCTCCATGGTCGATGCGGGCAGAGCGTGGCTGACCTTCACTCCCCAAGTTGTCGGGGTGAGGATCTTCGCCAGTTGCAGAGAGGACGTAGGGAGGGCCCCCACATTGGAGAAGGACCGGATGGACATTGCCTTCAGATCGGCGGTCGGGGGTAGGAGGATGGACTCCATACCCTATATAGTGGGCACGGGAAAGGTTTCCGCGTCGAGTGTCACTGCCGCAGGGCAGGTCTTCCTTCAGTATGGGGGTAGCACAAGGCATACCTTCATGACGAGCTTCAGAGCGGGGAAGGCCTACGCTCTGTGGAGTAGTGGTACGGGGAGGGCCTCCGTACGGGGTGACATCACTGCGGGTTAGTTCGCAGCGATCATCACTCAGGCCTACAACCCGGAGAGTCAACCCAGCCTGCCCGTGTGGCGGTTGGGGTCTCGATCCTGGTTGGGCGAAGGAGTTCCCCTGCTCAGTGTATGCAGGGACTCCATGATGCACGTCGGAAGTGGCTCGGGCCACTGTAGCAGTTGACATCAACGCACCTGGGCGAGCGTCCTCAGCCCGGGCCCGGTGCTGACGTCGGGTCAGACGAGCTGGTGTAGGTGGTGTAGGGGCATGGCCTGCCTGCTCTTCCTGCGGATTTGGACGGCAGCGATGATGTGGATGAATGGGATCCACTTCCTGGAGCCCTTGTGTAAGGACCCTGATCGGGCCGAGCCGGACATCACCCGCCTCATCAGCGTAAGGTGAGGAGTTGTCGAGGTGTTTCAGGGACAGGCTCCCGAAACGATTGAATGTAGGGGTGGGGAGCAAGGGCTCCCTATGCGGCCTGTTAGGGAGGCGTTGACGGCGGGGCCTAGATGCCTCCAGGTCCAGGCAGGCCATATCCCGAGTTGGGATGACCCCTTCCTCCTCGTACCTGTGTACAAGGTTGTTGATCACCCTTCGCTGGAGGATCTCTGATGGGGAGAGGGGACGTGGGCACCCCGTATTCTGTGATGTAGCGGCCATCGTGGCGGTAGCAGAGCCATGCGAGGTGGATGGGCCGGTGTTTCCCATGCCCCTGCGTAGGCGAGCGGGCGGTGATCGTGTCTCCGCAACAGCAACCTGGTTCCTGGAAAACGAAGGGATCAACTCATCAGCACTGCGAGGAAAAGTATTGACAACTAGTGCCCCAGCGTCCTTCCATTCTCCACGTCTGTAAGAAGGATCCACGCCAACACGTTGCAGAACTGAGTGCCCCACGTTCTACTGCCCCGTCTTCCGGTGAGTTTCACGACAGGCCCGCTATTTGCTTGGCGGGACAAGGTGCCGGATATCTGGATCTGGTGACACGTCAATCTACTAGTGTCTCGAATGCTACTAAACTCCACATTGAGGAGAATAATTTCACGTCGGGTTCACCATTTCTGTTTCCGACGCTTTCGCCGGGGCACGTGCATCTGTCCGTCCGCAGAGGAGGACGCACTGCACTGTTTCCCCGAATTCCCTCTTTCCAAAGGCAGGCAGCATTCACTCCTTATTCAGGGACGTCTTCTCCTTGATCGAAACGGGATGATGGGATGCCAGTTCTTCCTTCTATGAATTCCTCCTCAGAACTCGTCACCTAGTCCGGGTCTCCCTCATAGATTTAATACGTTTTTCGTGAAACTCTTCCCAGTGCCATGTTTCCATGGATGCTGGTTAATTACACTACTTCTGTCGGGACATTCCAAAGGGTCTGGTCAGGCCAGCAACCTTCAGTCGGGGGAGTAGTCACGTTGCGGAATCAGTAGCGTGTCTGGATGCTGGGGACCTGGCATGTCTGTCTATTATCCCTGGTCACAGGGCTTCTCGAGGGCGTGGAAGCCCGAGGCATCCCACATCGAGCGTGGGGAATTATATGCCATAGACATATGTCTGAGGTTTTCCTCAGCTTCCTGTGTTTAACACAGGGTATGCCACGAGTTTAACGTCCAGCGGAGACGGATCAGCCCGATCAGAGCATTAGCTAGAATGGATCAGATTGAAGGATTTCCCTTGAAGGGGTGCCGATACCGGGACCATCCCATGGGCGGCTGTGAAGGTGAGTGTACTGACATGGTCTCACCGGGATATGAAGGTCCGGGCGAGAATCAGGGTGGATGATGGATAGATGAATGAAGTGGAGGGGGAAATGGCAAGGGACCATCGCAAGGGAGATGGTGAAGTTGGGATTGAGCCTCAAATAGACCTCCTACGTATCCCCGTGGCATGGAATCAAAGTCCACGTAGTTTGGGATGGTGACGGTGAACCAGCATGAGGGTGGACCTTGTTCCGATGGATGTCGTCAGCAAACCAAAGAGAAGGCGGGTCTTCGTCCGATGCATTAGTGAACCGACACGAAGGTGGACCATGGTCCAAATGGTGTGGGGCTTACACACTAGGCTGCCAGGGTGTGGATGAACTAACGTGAAGAAGGTCGGAGTGACCAACAGGTGGTGGACTTGAACCTCTGAGAGGCTTCCTATGTACCATGCCGTGACATGGATCAAAGACCACGTAGTTCAGGTTGGATATCGAAAAGCCGACATGAATGAGGAGGACTAGGAGGGTCCTAGTGGTGGTGGGCTTGGACCTCGTGGAGGCTTCCTACGTACCATGTCGTGACATGGATCAAAGACCACGTAGTTCAGAGGGGCTTCGTCGGCGAACCAACGTGAAGGTGGACCTTGGTCCAATGGGTGGTGGGCTTGAACCTCTGGAAGGCTTCCTACATACCATGCCTTGACATGGATCAAAGACCACGTAGTTCAGAGGGGCTTCCTCAGCGAACCGACGTGAAGGTGGACCTTGGTCCGATGGGTGGTGGGCTTGAACCTCTGGATGGATTCCTACGTACCATGCCTTGACATGGATCAAAGACCTCATAGTTCAAATGATGGGATTCGTCAGTGTACCGACATGAAAGTGGACCTTGGTCCAATGAGATATGGGCTTGAACCTCGGGGAGGCTTCCTACGTACCATGCCTTGACATGGATCAAAGACCTCGTAGTTCGGATTGGTCACAACGGCTTGCCATCGGATTGGAATACAGTTTAATGTCATGTTGTATGAGAGTGAACCCTGATGTGAATAAACGATGGGCGATGGGCTTGAACCTCGTGGATGCTTCCTACGTACCATGCCTTGACATGGATCAAAGTCCCCGTAGTTCGGGATGGTAGTGGGTGTCAGAGAACCGACATAAATGAGGGACCTTGGTCTGATGGGAAATGGTCTTGAACCTATGGGAGGCTTCCTACGTACCATGCCATGACATGGATCAAATTCCCCATAGTTCGGGATGGTCACAACAGCTTGCTGTCGGACTGGAATGCAGTTTAACGTCATGCTGGACAAAGGTAGAACTCGACGTGAATTGGATGACGGGTGGGCTTGAACCTCGTGGAGGCTTCCTATGTACCATGCCTTGACATGGATCAAAGACCTCGTAGTTCAAATGGGTGTCCAGTTTAATGTCATGCGGGACAAGGGCATACAGTTTAACGTCGTACTAGATGAGGGCATGAAGTTTAACGTCATGCTGGACGAGGGCATGCAGTTTAACGTCATGCTGGTTGAGGGCATGCAGTTTAACGTCATGCTGGACGAGGGTATGGCCATGGCCGATGCTTACTCTAAGCCCACGTGAGTCATGCTCGGTGTGAGAAACAAGAGGCAGCAGGGACCTGACGATCACGTCGTGAAGGGTGTGTCCATGAGAAGCGATGAGGGGCTTATGCGTTAGGCGGCCCATGGTGCTGGGACTTACTCCAGGATGGAGGCCCGAAGTGCGGAAAAGCGCAACGAAAGAGGGATTTGGGACCAGTGATGGGAGGTGCCTCGTTCCCTATCACACCCTCCACTGACCTTGGTAGTGGGGAAGTACAGAGATGTAGGGGTGTAGCCATCCATTGGGGAACTAGGGTCTCCCTTCTCTTGAGAACATACGCCGCTCCAATAAGGAGGATATCATCCCTTGTGGAGGGATGATTCCACTCCCGTGGAGACGAGTGGCATAAAAAATGTTCGAGCTGGGGGGGACCCTTCGTGCGAGGCACGAGGTTGGGTCACAGTTTAACGTCATGTGTTGAGGACGTGGTGCTTGGCAGTTTAACGTCCTGTAGCTTGGACGAGGTGGGTTCACTCCACACCCCTAGGACATACATAACTGGTACCCTTTGCTCCTTGGGGGAGGGAAGGTACTAGTAAGGCTGTGGTCAAGGGGGGTTGTAGAGTGAACCATCGAGGGGTCCACGTTAGCGTGGCTATGCAAAGAAGTAATAGCCATTAGCATGCCTATGCGAAGAAGCATTAGGTGAAGCAACGCTACGAGTAGTATTATCCGTGGGACTTTGAAATCGTATCGTGCATACCTGGAGGGTCCCACGGGAAGCGGAATTTCCAAGCAAGGGAGTGTGCTTCATGAAGCAGAGTGCCTTGGCCTTAGCATGGGGCATAGGTGTGAGTGGAGGGTGATTCGTGAAGTAGAACAGTGTTCACGGAGCACTCCCTCGCGAAGAAGAGGTGCCTCGCGAAGAAGGGTGCTGCGAAGAAGTGTGCTTCGCGATGTGTAGCGATCTTGCCTTAGAATAGGGATCACTAGTACAGGTTGGGTGTTTTGCGAAGCATAAACGCTCTGCAGCTGCCCGGGTTCCCTTGGGAATCCCCCTCCTTCGCGAATTCCATTGAGATTCGCGAAGGGCATCCCTCTTGGAAGAGGGGCTCAAAACGGGACAAAGCGAAGGTGTCACGCGAAGTAGAAGTACCTCGCAGAGCTCATGATTCCCGGGGGAAAAGGGTGCTTCGCGATTCAGGAGATGAGAAGCCGAAAGGCCGGATTGTCTGTCTCTGGGACTCAGGGGGAGCCCAGTATTTATAGGCAAGGGGAGCCGTGAATCAGAACTCCCGTGCTGCCTCTGGTGCTTCGTGGCACGCTCGTGAATGTCAAATTTGTTCGCGGAGAGGTACCACCTCCGGAGCTTCGTGGCGGACTCGCGAACGTCAAATTCATTTGTGGAGAGGTACCACCTCTGGAGCTTCGCGGCGGGCTCGCGAACTTCAAATTCGTTCGCGGAGAGGTACCGCCTCTGGAGCTTCGCGAGACCGCTATGCTCGGGGTGCTTCACGTAGGTGCTTCACGAGGCAACGTGCCGACCTTCTTTTTCGTCCCTTCCTTTCGTGCAATATTTTGGTGCCAACAATAATCATTTGTTTATGGTTCACCATTTTCGAATGGCCACCAATGGGTTTTATATGTGGAGTCAACAATACCTAACAATTCTATTATTATAGATTCTTCAAGAACCTCCTTAAAAATGATAGATGGTCAACAAGAAAAACATTCAACAAAACTTCGGGACTCACATCGTTCAATAGGATGGGATGTTGGGATCATCACAACCTTTTGGGGGGAATTGTTGTCTACTCTAGGACTCTCTTAGTTATTTAAGAAATGTTTGTTAATACATCATTAAATCTAATGAATTACATAAGTAGAACATAAATGAGCAATAAATTTATAGCATGAAATAACTTTAGATCATCATTATTTCCCTAAATATCTTCATCAATAGATAAATATGTATGTATCAGATCATGTAGTGATTCACTATTTCATTCCACCCTTTTATAACTATTTTAAACATGTTTTGTATTGAAAATTAAAAATATAATAAAACAAATCACATAAGTTTGATTCCAAAATATAATATTTATGACTATTAAATAGTAAAATTTTACTTCTTTAAATGATTAATTTGTAGAAGGATGTTATTTAGAGAGCCCACAATGGAATTCAAAGATAACAGGCCAGACTGTGAAAGATCCCAACATATATGTGGACCTAAAATTGTACTATAAATAATTTGTGTATCAAATTGGGATGAAAATTGGTGGATGAATGAATAACTTTGTTAGATAGATTTCTCTAGAATACGATGGATCCCAATTCATCCATTTAGTGGATATAAAGAGACCCATAATGAGAATAAATTCTAGGCTTCCCAGATTGGATCACCCTTCTGTATTTGGTCCATAACTTGGGCCTCAAACATTCAATTGGGATGATTCCACCTCCATTGTATATATATCTATATGTATCACTTTTACACTTCATTGTAATATATTTCCTTCATTTTTTTCAATAAAACATTCAGATAATGAAGGTGGAAAAATTATTTCATGAATAGTCACCTAGTACCATAGATAAATTACTACTTTTTGAGGAATGTTTGATGTATTTTTTACTAAAACCACTTATCAACCTCATTATCAAATTTTTTACTAGGTGTGAGTTTAGATTCCTTGGGATGTTCTTATTTATCATATTTTTCTTCCTCTACTCCATTGTGTTATAAACTCCTTGTGATCACCCAGGAAAGAATGTGATGAAAATCCCAAGTTTTAGGTTTGTATTATTTTGAATGACCCTTTTAATTCAATGTTTTTATATTTTTTTCATATCCATATCTTCTTATATAATTTATTTATTTTCTGTTATTTCATATCCATCTCAAATGATCATGTTTCGGGTACCCATTCATGTGATGTTTCACACAACACTCACCACATCTTCTCCCCCATTTAAATTGTGGTTTTTGTGTGGTTTATATTTTTCAATTGAACTCTCATAAACACTTCCATGGCCATGTAAATTAATTTAATTGAAAATATTAAATAATATACAATCTAGGATACTTCATCTAGTTCTCTGTGTGTTTCCTTGGTGAGTTTCAGTTATGAAATTGAACACAAATCACCTGATCATCAACAATATGTGGTGAATAATTTTGAGCCTTTAACTGAACCCTAAGAGTAATCCTAGAAGAAAATTTGTAACACTATGGTTCAATGTGTTAAAAATTAGGGACTAAAAGATCTATACCATTTATCCTGAATCTATTAATAATGAGAACCCTGAGAATATCATGGGTTGATCACGCTTTATCAAATCGGTAAATTTGTACTCCATTTTATTGATTGTTTATTTATCCATTCATATTATATAAAAAACCAATTTTTATAAATCAATTTCCAAATTTATTTTCATAATAAAAATCTTTCTAAAATTTTAATGATCTATGGCTCCATTGAAAGATGTCTTTGGGTTCCTTATATACTGCATAAATTCTAGTAAAACTAAACATCTAATTAGACAGGCTCGACAATGTGATAAAATTCGGGCACCATTTCTGAGGATACAAGGTCATTATTTACTCTTTATTTAAATTTATTTATATATTTTCATTTTCATTTATTTATCCATTCAATACCCCCTTCCATTTTTATTCTTCTTGTTTTTATTTTTTCTTTAGTTTTTTGGTGTTTCTACTTCTATCTCTCTCATCATATACCTCTATTATTCTCTTACTCTCTCTGTAATTATATAATGTAACTTTCATTTTTATTTTATCCTTTAATTATTCTTATATTATTTTAATTTATTTTTATTATATTATCAAAATTAAAAAAAATTAAAAAAACAACTACAAAACATTTTTGCACGACAAGATCGAGGAAAGATACCACAAATTGACCCATAAATTATAAAGAAACTCCACTCAAAAATTAGATCATATATAGTAGGATATTCATGTCACAGTAAGGAACCCCTAGTGGAACCATAATTAGTATTAAACTAACTTAAGATTGAACCAAATAAAACCTAATATAACATGAAAGAAAATAAAAAGACCTTAAATAAACTAAACACCTCAGATGTGGAGTACCAACCCATGTACATCCAATATTCTAAGGAAGCATCCATATTTGATCTGATAATAGGCATCATCCACCTCCTTCCAAAATTACATAGTTGTCCTAGTGAGGACCCTCACGAATATCATAAGTATTTTAATATTGTGTGTGTGATCCACCATGAAACTCCAAAATGTGACTATGGACCTCACATGGTATAGGGCCTTCGCTTTATCCCATGATGGTGTCTCAAAAGACTAGTTATACTACCTATATACCACAATATGGGATGGAATAACCAGAAGTAACACTCTATAGGGATTTTCATCCCTATCTCTTGAACTGTATCAATTAGATAATAAATTTGTAGCATTAGAAAATCACAAGGAGAGACCCTTCAGGAATATTTTAAGAGATTCAAAAGACAATGTTCATATTTCCCCCACCACTTAGTTAGTTAACAATTAATAATTCAATACATCAATGAGTGGATTTTCCCCATTTATAGTGGTGTGATAGATGTTGTAGTTGGTGGTTCACTTGTTGGTAAAATTCATGAGGCTTCTCGAGACTTAATAGAAACATGGATCAAAAAGAATAACAATTTGGTACATGAGCAATTACACCAACCCGAGGAGTTCATAAGGTAAGGAATTCATCTCTAGAAAAAATGTTAGATAATAGAAATATGAAATTTATACCCATATAAGGAATTTATATCAGGACAAAGGTAATTAAAACTATCCACCCATTCCATTACATTGTGTTGTTTGTTCTGGTGACACTCATTTTTCTGACTAATGCCCATAATTTTAGGATTCATCAGTGTGTTGTTCAGAATTATTCCCTAGGAATCTATTCTAACAAGCACCTCCCTTCAGGAAATAAAAATTCAGGCTAAAACCAAGACTCTATTAGGAAGCAAAACCACACTAATAATAAAAAGAAAACCTAATGTACCCCAACCAGAAGGGGTATCAACAATTCGAATGTATAATTCCTTATTATCCTTCACCTTCTTGGAAAAATCCACCGCCTCCCAAATCTATACAAAGCCTTGAGTACATGGTGATGCTAATGGAAACCCAAAACATTTAGTTCTAGAATACCAAAAAATTTTCTATTCAAGACCATTGAACTCTAGTGGGACAATTGAAAAACACCATCTATAAGATAAGGATAAAAGGTTCCAGGAAACTAAAATCCCAACATAATGGTAATTCAAAGGATAACGTTAATATATCCACAATCTAACTTTGTAATGGTAAATATGTTTCTCATTCCAATAATTCAACCCAACAGTTATTTCCCCTCTTCAAAACTTTATTTACATACCCTAAAAATATCCAATTAATGTAAAATAAGACAAAAATGGTAAAACAATTATCATTGAGGTTTCCCCAACATTTCTCTTCTTTTCCTCGAATTAATCTCTAAATTTAATAAAAAAATTGATAATGATATTTATAATAAATTAATGGATATATTTAATAGGTTACATGTGAACATTATTTAATAGGTGTAGTTAAAAAAATTCATCTCTACACAAAATATATAAAATATATTTTCACCCATAGACTATGATTGAAGGGGAATTATATAGTCATCCTAGAAAGGAATGTCTTAGATTTGATACAACCAGTAATTACAAAAAAAATACAGATATTTATGAGCTTTAATGATACATTACACCATAGGGGATAACTTATTTTCTAATAAAATTCTATATTTTGTTTCATCCATTAACATAATTCCTCACACCGTGTAAACTTCTCTACAATTTAGATAGCTAAAAAATGGTAATTGTTATGAAATATGCCAACCGAAGCATAACACACCCATTAAGTGTGATCGAGGACATCCTCCTTATAGTGAATAATCTCATCTTCCCAATAGAACTCTACATTCTTAAGATAGATGATGCCCAAACCCAAGGACATGATCCTCTCATACTAGGAAGGCCATTTTTTAACATCGAAAAGACGGTCATCAAAATTTACAATGGTATATATTTGATTCTATGAAAAACCCCTATGTAGAGCACTCCACTCTTCCTGTCTATTCGATTTAGGTTCTATCTAATGACACAGAAACATAACATTTAATCCTCGAACCCATACTCTAATTCATTTTCTATTTCTTCACTCGTTGATTATTTGAGTTTTGATTAATGTTTTGGGGTTTATGTGGGTTAAAAATAGTGTAAATATTTTTATTTAATTGTTGAGTGTGTTTATTTTGAGGTACCCAACACTATAGATGATTCTACCGATATTGTTTACATATATTATATTTACTTAGAGAATATGTATGATTAGATAGAATGTTTCAGGGACCTCACTCCCCCAAAATCCCCTCCCCCAATACAAAAACCGTTGTTCTTTGAATTAAAACCACATCTATATAATTTAAAATATACCTATATTTAGTGAATTTACTTATTTCCTATCATTATTACCAATCACCTCTCTTCACAACAAGAATCAAAACTTCTCAACCTTTTGAGAGTGTGTAAAAAGGCCACTGGGTTGACATTGGATTATATTCCCCAGAATAACCCATCTATTTTATTCCACTATATACACCTAGATTATGAGGATAATCCTTTGAGGCATGAGAAATTTTGGTTAAATCCTAGTCTTCTGGAAGGGGAAATTTAAAAGTTTGTAAAATAATTACTAATAAGATCATATATTCCATATCTGATTTTAAATGGGTTGTCCTAAGGAATAGAATGCCTACAAACTTGAATAATATTTTTGTCAAATAACAGAAGGAATTGGTTCCAAAACATGTGGAAAATAGTTCGAGAGTCTATATTAACTATTGTCGATATAATCAAGAAATGAGAAAGTACCCATTTCCTTTAACTTTCATTGACCAAATGATAGACTAGTTTCCAAGAATGTCCAATTATTATTTCATTCATGGATATTAGGGATATTTTTATATCAATATATCCCCTTAGGATTAATAAAATACAACATTTACCTATCCATTCAGCACATTTCCACGTAGAATGATTTATTTTGGTCTATGTAATGCTCTTATTACTTTTCAATGATGTATGTTGAGTATATTTTCTAAGTACCTTTAGAATTATATGGAAGTTTTTTTGAATCATTTAATAGTGTATGTATCTTAAATTTATGACTATTTGTCACACTTTTGTTTTTTTCTCCACTATTTCATTGAAAAAGATCTCATAATAAATTATGAGAAATTCAATTTCATGGTTGATCAGGGGACTTTTCTTTACAATTTTGTTTCAAATGAGGGAATTGAAGTGGATAAATCAAAAATTGAATTAATATCCTCCTTTCCATGTCCAAAATTAGTTCTTGAGGTGCAATATTTCATGGGTACTGTTTATTTTTAACATGGATTCATTAATGACATTAGTAAGGTCACAGATCCCTTATCCCGATTATTATAAAAATTATCTGAGTTTTTGTTTGATAAAAATTGGTAGGATGTTTTCAATTCAATAAAATCGAGTCACACACCACCGCCCATCATCCAGGAATGATGGTGGGTTCTCCCCTTTTAACTTTTGTGTTTGACTCTAACATTAGTATTGGGTGAGTTTTATCACAATGGGTAGAAATTCTCATCATGTCATTGTGTATCCCTCACTTATGCTTAACCCTACCCAAAAAAATACACAACCACAGAAAAAGAAATTCATTCAATTTTTTTCCTTGGAAAAATTCATATCCTATTGGGTAAAAAATCATTTCCCTTTCTAATCACGATTCCCTTTATTTTCTCCAAATGAAAGGTAATTTAAGACTCACCTCCTTGGGTAGTTTGTCCTCCACTAGTAGATTGATCTTGAGATTAGAAATCAGAGAGGAGTGGAAAATTTGAAGGTTGACCGCATTATTAGGATTTACCCACCATTAGACCACTATTTTGACTCATTCCTCCCGACTAATTTATTATTCCCTCAACAAAACCTTTGTGAATTTAAATTCTTTCCCCATGGTATTCATACATTATAATTTTCTAATAGAATCTCAAGTCCCCACTACTATTATTGATTCATATTACTAGAGACAAAATCTTGATTCAAGATAGTGTATTTTGTATGACCCTTACATTTGGAGAATTTATAGTGACCATGTTATTCATCCACATTTCTTTGACCAAGAGTTAACCTCATTTTTGAGATTCTTCCACACATTGGATAATAAGGGATACTTGGGATCTCAATTTTCTATTAGAAAGGTCCTTAACCCATTATTTTTTTGTCTAATGTTTTGTAGAAATTCCAATGTGATTAGTATGTCATCCAAAAAATGTCAATTCACTGGGAATGTTTATAGGAAGTATGAAATTCACATAAAAACCCTTGATATATTGTGAAATATTTGATTCCTAGGTCATTTAATTCATGGTTCATTTTCAAAATTCATTTGTATTTGTGTATATTTTATTATCTCTTGAAAACATCTCTCTATGGGTGGAATATAATTCCATAAGGACTACTGAATCTCAAGTGGTTGTTGGTTTTTTGAAATCCTAAATTTTTAGTATGTTTTTTTCAAGAATCATAATTAGTTATTAGGGTTCACATTTTTTCAATCATTATATGAAAAAAATTCTCTTTATAAGTAGGGTTTTTCATAATTTATCCACTACATATCATTCTCGTACTAACGAACAATAAGGGATTTCAAATTGAAAAGTTAAATGAATCTTGGAAGAAATGGTACAACCAAATAGGAATTATGGGAGTTTTCTCTTGGATGGAACACTTTGTAAATATCATACATCTTTTAAATCCTCTATTGGAATTTAACCATATAGTATTGTGTTTGGAAAGGATTTTCTCATCCCAGTGGAGGTTTAACACTATGAATATTGGGTTTCAAAACAATATAATATGAATTGTTTAGATGCCTGAGAGCATGGGAGGATGTAGATTCATGATTTGGAATAAATTTGGCATGATGCATATGAGAGCATTGAGATATATAAAGATAATAAAAAATCTGTCCATGATGATATGATTCATTAGAGGATTTTTTTTATTGGTGATACGGTCCTCATGTACAATTCCAGGCTAAATATACACTGAGGTAAGCATCGTTCCTGATGGCTTGGTCCTTATACCATTACTATTGTTTACCATTTTTGTGTTGTATAGGTTTTTCATGAGAACAATATAAAAAAGGAATATTGTCAATGAATGAGGCTAAGAAACGTTTATAAGGATTTTATAAAGCATTTGGTGGAGGAAATCCAGCTAATAGATTCCACATATGACACAACATAGTGGGTTATCCCTTCACCCACCATTTATTTACTTATCTATTTATTTGAACTACTTTCCTTGAGGAAAATATTATTTTTAAGTGTGGGGAGTGTTACATGTAATAGATAGGATTAAAATATATATATAATTTTAAAAAAAGTAAAATTTTTATATATTTTGACTTATTTTTCTTTATATAGTGTTTTAGAGAAAAAAATTCTTAAAAAGAATATCGAAAATAAGTTTTCATTCTTGAGTCAATTGTGTGGAAAATTCCATTTTTTTCGAAAATAAAATTCAAATGATTATTGATATGGAATCTATCTCAATAATTTTTATTTTGAAATAAATCATATATGTTTAATGTATTTTTAAAACCCATGCCTCATTAGCCTTGACCAATATTTTAATCCCTTACTTGAGAGACATTCTAATCCCTTTATTGCATATTCATCCTTCTAATAACTTTTTAAGAGTCTCTGGTAATGTAGATAAACTATAAAATTTCTTGATTATGTTTGAATCCATAATATTCATGTGTGCCACAATCATGATATAGTACATCATTCCGTGAAATGACCTTTGTAAAATTGATTTTTAGTTTTGGAAACCAAGAAATTTTACCCTACTTAAGCCATAGAATCCATGAAATGCATGTTAGGTTGAAACATTACAATATAATTTATCCCTACCTACCAGTATTTTTTGTACATTATTGTTTTATTCTCACCAACTATATTGTAGAGGGTATTCTATGTTTAAACTACGGAAAGAGTTATTGTAAAGGGTGATTAAAATGGTGCCAATATTTGAATTTAGTAGTAGGTCCACAAGACAAATTATATAATTTAGTTATAAATGATCCCCCTCTTTATATGAAATATAAATTTTATATAAAATACAATAGTTATGAACATTGAAAAAACATAAAAAATAATGAAAATAAATTAATAAATAGGATTTCGACTCATTATTATTCAACTCATGGATGTGACTAAAAAAAGGAACAATGTGGAGAGTGAGTTATAAGTGATACAATATGTGGGGATTCGAGTTGGTACTTTCATTGTGAGAAATTATTTAATTTTTTACATGATTTTTACATAAGAGATTAAAAATTAATCTTCTTCCTTGGATGTTTGTACATTAAAACCTACCAACCCTTGAACCCCATAAAAACATTTGGGAAGGCCTATTGATTAGAACACTAGTTTCTTTTGGTAGTAAAGATAGTATATATACATGCATTTTATAGATAACATGACCTCTAGGAAAATAGGATAACTCCATTTTCCTATGTTCCTTGACTGAAGATGGAAAATTTCTTGGTGTGAAAGTTGGTGACATGATTCATGGGTGAAAAAATTAATATGAACAAATTTTAATGTGAGAGAAGAAATATGATAGTAAAATTGATTTCATAAATGAGACATGTTGAATTTCATTTTAAAATAATCTTCGATGTTTTATCACTATTGATTTTGGAATGGGACATCATTATGATAGAAAAAATTTCCATAGTGTACAATGTTTTTGGTGTAGGTGTGTGATCATTTAGCAATCCAATCTTTATTTCAACCCTTGTGCCACTATTTTAAACTAGTTTGGTATAAAAATATCCAAATATAATAATTAAATCAACATAATGTTTTAATCAATATTTTATTATTTATAACTTTTAAATATGGAAATTTTACTTTTTTATAATGATTACATTGTATGAGGAAGTGATTTGAAGTACCTTGATGGAATTCAAGTAAAACATGCCAAATTTCACAAGATCCCAAGAACATATATAAACATAAATGTGTACAATGGATATTATGTGCATTGAATTGTGCTGAAAAAAAAGTGGATGAATGAAAACCCTAGTGATATATATTTCTCTAGAAGACCACAGATCCCAATTATTCTATTTGGAAGATTTAATGAGGCCCATAGTGTGTAAAAAATTCTGGGTGGGTGAGGTTGGACCACCTTTCTTTATTTGGTCCATAACTCAGTTCCTGGACCTCAAAATGGTGATTATGATTTTGGTTACACATTCATGTTCTGTTTCACACATTTATCAAAAATTCTTCAACATCCTTTCAATTTCATTGTTTGTGTGATTCATATTTGTCAACTGAAATTTAATAAACACTACAATATCCATGAAATTTCAGTTAACAGTAACCGAATGAAATAGTTTACAATCCTGGATATAACAGAGAGTTATTCTTAATTTCCTTGGTAAGATTCAATTACTAATTCGAACACAAATCACCCCATCATCGATGGTATAATGTAAATAATTTTTTGAAAGTAAATGGCCTTTAAAATTTACTTATCCTTTGATTTTAGTCAAAAACATACATTATTTCACATTGAGGATCTTTTCAAGTTTAGAGTTTTAGTTAATTAGGACATAAATCACACAAAACATCTCATAATCATACATGTGAATACTATTAAAACAATATCCATTTTATTCAAATATAAAAATTTCAACTAAAACATAATCTATTTGACAAAACTTCATGAAAATTAAATTTTATTCCATAATAATCTTATCTATCCTTATAACCTGTGAAAAACATTTCAAAATGTTTTATGAGCACAAAAATCCTAGTAATGGATATAAGGAAAGAAATCATTATTCAATTGATAAGATAAAAACCAATAAAATCCATTTCATAATAAATTGTTAAAATGAATGGTACATCATGTAATTTCCATAGGACATATTTACCATATCACTCTTACATTCTCCCTTTCACATGGAATAACCTTTTGGTCAATATCCATCTCTGGAGTACCTAATGCATTAGAGAGATATAATGGGGCTCACCCATCATATCTTGAGAGATAATGGGCTCAACCCAACATATATTGAGCTATAATGGGACTCAACAATCATATCATAATCTATAATGGTCTCAAACCAACCTAAATAATGTCGAAGGAACATATCTTGAATAAAACACTTCATTACTCATTTACACCCTGGACCAAAACACATTGACTTTTCAAAATACCCTTTTTCGTAAAAATCACTCTTAGAACATAAAAAATTCACACACAAAATAATGAAAAGTTATTATTCAAAAATTAATATAAAACATATAATGGAGACACTATAGTATTTAAACATCATGAAATCATAAGATAACACTCATGAAATAAAAAAGGAATAATCTCTTTGGATTTCATAAAGGAGATATCTAAAAGGATTTTAAGAGGAAAGTACTTTAAAATGCCATAAAATTTAAGATAGAAATGACTAAATAAAGGTAATATGTATATATATTGTAAATACACATATTACAAGATTATATAACAGAATTACATTTCACAAATCCTCTGATCATGATAATAACAATTTAAGTTTATGGTTTACCCAAAGAATGGAAATTGGGTATAGAATTCACTTATAAAATTTTAGCATGGTAACAGGTGTATATGAGAGGGAATAATGAGATAGAAATTGGGTATCTCAACATTAATATATCATATGGGCACTATGTGGGAGGTGAAAAATATAAACCATACTTAGGAATAAAAAATTAAGGAGCACAATGTAGATGAGATTCTTGAATAAAATTGAGAAAGAAAGGATCCCTTACAACAGGTTCAACATCCCTCAAACTTGTTTAAACCTCCCGTATGAAGGTTAAAATAGTGTTATTAATATTTTATAGAAACATATTCATGTTTATAAAACCTTTATTGATAATTTTATAACATCATTCCACCAATTAATTAATAATATTTTGTAAATTCCACTGTTTTTGGGTGCGTTCTTCACATGGTTTCCATGGTCGGTTCATGATGGATATTCTTGTCAACTGGAAGGGAAGCTCCTTAATTAGAATGGAATGGTATTTAAATATTTATAAAACCATAAATTATACCTTTTATAAATTTTAATTATTACATGAGGAGGATTCATATGTTAAAACATTATTGATATTTGATTAGGTGATTTTTCTGATTCATCGATCATAATGAACTAATTTTGTTTTATAAGTTAATAAACTCTGTACAAAATGATTCTATAACCTTATATAAGATAAAATACATAAATTTTAATCTTTTTAATCCATAAAAATTGTTTCATTACTAGTTTTGATGGAAGTAAAATAAATTTAAATAACATCATCCACAATGTCAGTAAATCGACACATCATGGATGGTGCTTTAATTTACTGAATAAGTGGGAGTGGATAAAAAGTATAGTGGTGAATCTTCTATAAACATGATAAAATATATAATATTTAAGATAATGGATCATTCATGCCTCTTAAATAAGGTGAGGTAAGGAAATAATAAGAATAGAAAAGGAAATAGAAAGAAAATAAAGAAAAAAATACGATGTTTACCCCATGGTCTCTTCTCCTTGAGATCCTTCTTAAGGCCCTTGGTTTTGGATTTTTTGTTAGAAAATATGGTATTGGACGTGGGTAAGGGGATTGAGAGTATTATTTGGAAGCAATTAGGTATGGTTCAAGCCTTGAGAGTTGTGGGAGGAAGAGGGGGGAAATGGGTGGTATTTATAATGGAGGAGAGGAGGAGTTTTCCCTTATTTTTATAATTTTATTATTATTTTTCCACAAGACAAGAAATATTTAGGAATCAAAGACAAAAAATAGTAATAATAGCCTATTAGTTCAAGATAATTTTTCTTACATCATCCATGATGTTAAAAATAGTTTATTTCACTGATAATATATATATATATACGATTTTTTATTGTATTTCACTATTCATAATTAATTCATGTATTTTAGAAAAAATCCAAAAACATCAACCTAACCATTTTTCAATGTGTAGAATTGAAAAATGAGCTCCATTTTTTGAAAATAATTTTCTAAATATGATTAATGTAATTTTTAAATAAAATAATATTTTAATAAAAAAATTAACAATTTTAAAACATTTATTTCCTTACTCTATGATATGGGTATGTCAGAATTTAAATTAAATCATATATGTATACTATCATAGGTGAGGTTACTATTCATAAATGTATGTTACTAGTCATAAGGGTAACATTACTATTCATAAGGGTATATTACCATTCACAAAAAATTAATATGGTCTCATCAGACTCAAAATAACATACTGATCGCAACTTTGTATGTAATTTTTTTGAAATTCAAAATATAGAGGAAACAAAATTATGTTCAAAGGCTATTATTAACTAAATATGTAAAATAGTGTTTCATTCATTTAAATTTTTTTTTAAAATCCTTGGGGTGTTACATTATCCCCGCCTTCTGGAATTTTCAGCCTCATAATATTATTTACTAATTAAACAAGTGACGGTACCTTTCCCTCATAGCATTTTTAGATTCTCATGTTTTTTCTACAACCATGTGGCTTATACAAAAAACTTTTACCTTTTTTATTACCATATTCTAAAATACATGTTCCCTTCAATGAAGAATCTGAACTGGTTTCTCTTCATAAGAAAGGTTCTATTCCAGCTGAACTGCTTCTAGGCTCAATACGTGAGATTAAGCCAGTGCATACTTTATCAACATTAAAACATGAAAAAAATTAGGTACCAAAGATAATCTTGGAGGAAAATATGCTTTGTAGGCGACTGGTCCAACTTTATCCTGAATTTCATAAGATCTAATGAAATGTGGACTTATCATTCCTTTATTACCAAAATGCATAACAGTTTTCCATGCTAAGATTCTAAGAAAAACACGAACACCTACCTCAAAAGAAATATCTTTCCTCATGTTGTCTTCATTACATTTCTACCTCCTATGAGAATTTCAGAACTATTTCTGGATCATATTCACTTTCTCAGCCACTTCCTCTACTAATTCTAGTCCAATCAACATCCATTCCCCGACTTCATCTCCAAAATATGGAGTTCTACAGCACTTCCCATGCAATACCTCGAATGGTTCCATCTATATACTCGAATAAAAACTGTTATAATAAGAAAACTCAACTAAAGAAAGATGTTGATCCCAAATTCTCTAGTAGTCCATTGAACAATCTAGAAGCATATCATCCAAGGTCTGAATCATTGATTTTGACTACCCATCTGATTGAGGATGAAAAGATTTACTAAAATTTAATTGTCTTCCCAATGACTTATGAAGGCCCTTCCAAAAAAATAGAAGTGAACCTAGGATCCCGATCAGATACAATGTAAATACAAACTCCATGTATCCTAAAAATATCATTGAGGTATAGTTGAGAAAGATGATCCAAATACATTGTATCTCGAACAAGGTAAAAACATGCAGATTTAGTCTGTTGATCAACAATAGCACATATTTCATTATTTCCTCAAGAAGTCTTTGGTAGTCCCATAATGATGTCCATGAATATATTTTCCAATTTCCACTCTGGCACTATAAAAGGCTTAAGTATCCCCTTCAGTAACTCTCACTTTTCTTTAACTTGTTGACATGTCAAACATTTCATGGTAATGTCAGCAATACCCATTTTCATTCCATCACACTAGTAATAATCTGAATGGTATCTATACAACTTTGTACTACCAGGATGAACTAAAAATGGAGAACTATGAGCTTCACAAAACAATTCATTCTTCAACTGGGAATCAAAAGGATCACAAAACCTTTTTTTTCCAAATCATAAAATGCAATCATTATCAAGGTTAAATTATAACAACATACCCATTTTAACCAACTCTACCTTTCTATATAACTCCCCATCTGTCTTTTCTACATGCTTAATTCTATCTGACAATGATTACTGCTCTGAAATCTGAAATAAAACAGAGAAATTTATTTCACCAACAACTTCCAAGACAAATTTTATCAATTCAATTACCAAATGATCTTGTTTAAAATGTATCATGGTTAATGTGACATTATATTTCCCACTCAATACATCATCCATTCTATTTTCATTCTCAAGATAGTAATAAATCATGAAATCATAATCCTAAATTAGTTATATCAATCATCTTTGTATCATGTTTAATTCCTTATGAGTAAATATATATTTCAATCTTTTATGGTTAGTATATATTTCACAATTTAATCCATACAAATGATGCCTCCAAATTTCCAAATTAAAAACCACAGCTTCCAATTCCAAATCATGTGAGGGATAATTTAACTCATGAGGTTTTAGTTGTCTTGAATCATAAGAAATTACCAGATCATTCTTCATCAAAACACAACCAATTCCCTTAAAAATTGTATAATTGTTGATGAAAAACTCACCATTCTGGGAAGGAAAGGCCAAAACTAGACCATTCACTAATCTCTTCTTCAGTTCCTGAAAACAAACATCACATTCTTCTATCAAAATAAAATTATCCCATTTTCAACTTAACCTAGTTGGTGAGCTATATAACTGTGTTTTTTTTAAAAACCCGTCAATAATAACCATCTAAATAAAGAAAAAATTGAATCTCTGTAACATTTGTAGGTATTTTTCATTCATCAACAACTTTTGTTTTGGTAGGATCAACTATTACTCCATCCTTATTTATAATATACCCACGAAAATAAATCTGTTGCAACCAAAAATCATACTCGCTGAATTATCTACACAGTTTTTTTATGGTTTGCAAAACAACCCTTATATGTTTTTCATTATCTTATTTAATTCTAGAATATATGAGAATTTCATCAATAAATACGCCCACAAACTTATCTAATAACTCATTAAATATTCTATTCACAAAAACCATTAATATAGTAGGTGCATTATTTAACCAAACAGGCATAACTACAAATTCATAATGACCATATATAGTATAGAATGCAGTATTTGGGATCTCTTCATCCTTTACTTTCAACTGATGGTATCCCAACCTTAGGTCAACCTTTCAAAAATTTTGTTCTCTCTGGAGATAATCAAACAAATCATCTATATGAGGGAAAAAATACTTTTTTTAACATCAATGTTATTCAAGGATTTATAATCAATGAAAAGTGACATTGAACCATCATTAATTTTAATAAACAAGACAGGAGCACCCTATAGTGAAGTGCTAGTTCAGATAAAGCCTTTACCTAATAATTCTTGTAACTAATTTTTTAATTCCAAAAGTTTAAATTGATCCATTTTATAAGGGGGTTTAGAAATTGGCTTAGAATTTGGAACTATATTAATATTAAAATCAACCCCTCAATCAGGAAAAACATCCAGTTATTCATTTACCACCAGTACATTATTAATCAAGATAGTTCCCTTATATTCAGAAATATGAGAAAGATAACTGTCAATTTCATCTTTTATCAGTTTCATAGATTCTTGATATGTTATCAATGGTATGGCTCATTCTTGTACACAAACTGAAACTCATTCTAAAAAAAACTTTTTTTTATCTGCAATCTTTCATAGCATGATAAAAATAAAGCCAGTCCATACCCAAAATAAAATCAAACTTTACTATAGGAATAACAATTCGGTTTACAGGTAAACTATTTCCACCAAAATAGATAGGTAGATTCCTATAATTTCTTTTTTCAATAGTATTTCCTCCAGGTATTTTTACCACGAGTTATGGTACTATTTCATGTGGTTTAATTCCCAAATTTTTCAAAACAATCTCAGAAATTAAGGAATGTGTACACCCCAAATGAAACAAAACATTTCCTCAATTTGTAAAAACAAATAATGTACCGGATACCACCTCATTTGAGGGCTCGTGATCTGCTAATGGGGTTGAAAAGGATTTTTCACACCCTTCTTCTTCCAATATTTCTAATTTCTTACCTGAGTGACTAGATTCAGTCACACATCAGAAAAATGACCCCATTATTTACTGTTAAAGCATCTCACCATCAACTTCTAAATATGTTTCGGATCGTTTTCCTTATACTCAAGAGACATGTGTCCAATAATTACACATCGTTAGAATTTTCCATTATTTAAAAAACATTCACTAGGATTCCTTTTACCACACTTTTCCTAAGAAGAGAAATTATTTTTCTAACATCATGATTTATTTGATGAATTCTTACGCAATTTCTACCAACCTGAATACTTATTATTATTTTAATCATGAGGCACATATGTGTCAGCCAAATCCATTTCAAATTTCTTAGAACAACGAACATGTTTCTCATAACTTTTAAACCTTGGGGAATCCAAAGATCTTCATAAAAATGGTTTCAAACCATAGTAAAATCTATTAATTTTATTATTAAAATCATGAGTAAAATTTGGTATTTACCTAGACAGTCTTTTAAAATTTTCTTCATATGATTCCATATAATCATCATCTTTCTATTTCTGTTCCATGAATTTTTTCTTCATTCTCAATCAAACAGTTTTAGAAAAATATTTCTCTAGAAAAAGAATCTTAAAATCATCCCATTCCATACTGTCAAGATCATCTCTTTCTCTCATATTCTTAACCAGAGACCACCATTTATCAGCTCCACCTTCCAAATTATAAATGGATAGTATTACCTTTTGATGTTCTGAACATCCCATGACATCAAATATCTTATCTATAGAATTTATCCACCCTGTGGCTATCACCAGATATGCGGTTCCACTAAAAGTTGGAGGATGTTGCCTTATAAATTTCTCCACAAAATACATGTTTATTCATGGAAGATCATGCTTGTCTCTATCATGGATACCACCAAAACTTATCACCTTAATTAACTATGTCATTGATATCACAAATTTTTTAGTTCCGATTCCCACCATTCTGGGATACAAATTCAGACAGACATCATCCTCTTGGTGCCTCCCTACTTTATCTTCCCTATTTATTCTGTAGAAATCCATTCTGAACATACATATCTTAGATGAATCAATATGGTATTCTTTTAATTCTATAACATTTCAAATTAACCGTGGAGTAAAATCATTTATGGTATTCAATTAGCCACATTCTAACCCCTAAAGATATCTAAACCATCCACTAATACAAAATATAAAGACCCAACCTTAAATCATTACTTAATCATGGATTTCAGTAAAAAAATACATTATTACACATTTAAGATATTTTTTGGTTTATATTTTTAGTTAATTATGACATAAAACATACATAACATCTCATAATCATACATGTGGATACTATTAAAATAATATCCATTTTCATATATAAAACATTTTAAATTAAACATAATCTCTTTGACAAAACATCATGAAATTTAAATTATCATCCCTTTTTCTCTTAAAAATACTTATAACCTATGAACAAATTTTAAAAACATGGGATGAGAACAAAAATTACAGTAATAGATATAAGGAAAGTAATCATGAGTCATGTGATAACATAAAAACCAATAAAACCCATTTCATAAAAACTCGTTAACATGGATTGAAACATCATGTAGTTGACTTGGGATATATTTACCATATCACTCTTACATTCACCCTTGCACATGGAATAACCTTTTTTTGAACATCCATCTTTGGAGTACCCAGTGCTTTGGAGAGCTACATTGTGCCTCACCCATCATATCTTAGGCTATAATGGGATAAACCCAATATATTGTGATATATAATGGGTATTACCTATAATATCATGAGATATAATGGTCTCAAACCAACATTAACAATTTCCATGGAATATATCATGAATAAATCACTTCATAAATCATTTACACCCATTAGAAAAACCCATTGACTTTTTAAAATAACCTTTTTTTAAATAACTCTTAGAACATAAACACTACACACACAAAATAATGAAAAATTATTAATAAAAAATAACTATAAAACATAAAATGGAGATTCTATGGTATTTAAATATCCTTAAAACATAATATAACACTCATGACACGTAAAAGAAACAATCTCATTGAATTTCATAAAGGAGACATCTAAAAGGATTTTATGAGGAAATTCCATTAAAAATCCCTTAACATTTAAGAAATAATTGATTAAATGAATGGAATATGTATATATACATTAATAACACATATTAAAACATAATATAAAAAAAATCATATTTCAAAAATCCTCTTATCATGATAAAAACCATTGAAGATGAAGGTTAACCCAAATAGTGGAAATTGGGTATAGAATTCACTTACAAAATTTTGCCATGGTAATGGGTGTACATGAAAGGGATTAATGAGAAATAAACGGGGTATTTAATCCTATAAAATTCATCATTGTAATATGGTGGAGGTGTTAAAATATACCCATTCATTGGGAATTAAAAATAAAATAGTACAACGTAGAGGAGATTATTGAATAAAATTTAGAAAGAGAGGATCTGTTACCTTAGGTTTGACTTTCCTCAAACATTCCTAAACCTCTTGTATGAAGGTTAAAATAGCTTTATTAATATTTTAAATAAAAATATTCAAGTTTATAACAAATTTCATGATCATTTTATAACATCATTCCACCAATTCATCAATAATTTTTTGTTAATTCCACTATTTTTGGGTGCGTTCTTCACATGGTTTCCATGATCCATTCATGATGGATATTCTTTTCAATTGAAAGTGAAACTATAAAAGTATAATGGAATGGTATTTAAATATTTCAATGACCATAAATTATACCATTTATCATTTTGAATTATTGTCTGAGGATTATTCATAATTTAAAACATTATTGATATTTGTTTAGTTCATTTTGGCGATTCTCTGATCATAATGAACTAATTTTGTTTAATAAATTAATAACATGTGTAAAAAATGATTTTGTATCCCTAATTAATATATAATACATAAATTATAATCTTGTTTAATGGTAAAAATTGTTTCATGGCCTTTATTGAAGTAAGTAAAATAAATGTAAATTACATCGTCCACGATGTCAGAAAATCAACACATCACGGATGATGTTTTAATTTCATTATTAATTGAGAGAGGAGAAGAAGTATAATGGTGAATTTTCAATAAAAATGATTAAATATAGAATATTTAAGATAATGGATAACTCATACCTCTTTTATAATGGGAGGTGAGGAATGATGAATAATTGAAAAGAAAATGAAAAGAAAAGAAAGAAAACAAAAGAGGATGTTTACCTCTTGACCTCTTCTCCTTGAGATCCTTATTAAGGCCCTTAGTTCTGTCCTTTTGGTAAGACCAGATGGTCTTCGACATGGGGAAGGGGCTTGATATGAGTATTTGGTAGAACATAGGTATGGATAATGTCTTGTGAGGTGTGGGAGGAAGAGGGGTAAATGGGTGGTATTTATAGTGGAGGAAAGGATGAGTGTTCCCTTATTTTAATCATTTTATTTTTATTTTTCCAAACAACAAGAAATAGTTATGATTATAAGACCAAAAATAGTAATAAGTGCATGTGATTTTGATATAAGTGTGCTTATATCATCCATGATGTCAAATATAGTGTATTTAACTGATAACATATATATACAGTACTTTACCATATTCCACTATTCATAAAGAAATCAAGTATTTCAAAAAAAATCCCAAAAAGTCACCCTATCCATTTTTTGACTTGTAAAATTAACAAAATTAACACCATATTATTAAAATAATTTTACAAATATGATTAATTTAATTTTTTTATAAAATAATATTTTATTCCAAAAATACCAATTTTAAAACATTTATTTACTTATTCCAAGATATGGGTATATCATAATTTCAATTAAATATTATATGTATACTATCATATATGAGTTTACTATTCATAAGGGTATGTTACTATTCATAAGGGTAACATTACTATTAATAAGGGTATGTTACTATTCACTAAAATTAGTTTTTTCTTATTATACTCTAAATAACTTAGTGATGGTAATCGTGTATGTCTGTTTTTCAAAATTTAAAATTTAGAAGTGGAAAGATTATTTTTAATGGATTGTTATAAATATCTTCTTAAAATAATGTTTCTGTATATACCTGGTTCTTCTTTTGAGGTACAGGTCTTCTTTTTTCCTTTTTTAAGATGTTTTGAGAAAACGAGGGAATGGGTAGTTCTTGAAATTTCCAGGTTACACGCCATGTACTCCATAGTACACGCCATGTGAATGTTAGGCATGTACTGACTGCATCCAGACATAGTACATGTTGTGTGGTGACCGTGTAAAACTAATCCACTACACTGCATGTAGTGTTCCATAACCCACCGCGTCTTTTTCTTTCCATGTACCAACTGAGTTCTAGCCATGTGTTGACCCATGTGACGCGTCTATACTATGTGATAACCTGACAACCCACGTAAGTTGGATTATGGAAAAGCTACGACACAACATGTAGTTATTATTACAAAATGTGTACTTTTATTTTTATTATTTTATATGGGATACTGTTGCATCTCATTTCTGGAAAAAACTTATTCGTTCCTTTTTTCGGACTATGACATTCTGGGAGGCTGAGAACACTTCTTCTCCTACATTCTTCATGTGACATCCATTCGTCAATTCTTCGGTAGATGAGGGACTGCATCAGGAAGGCTAAACTCGCACATCCTATTCTATTCTTGTTCCTTTTCCTCACTGGTCATATTTTCCATCTGATTATAATTTCGAGGATTTGATGGAAACATATATCTACGATGATTGTCTTTGAATTGGAGCTCGATATCGAACATGAATACATCAATGAGTCTAAGGTATGTGGTTCATACCCTATTTTCTATTTTCGGGGTTATTTGGGGGTTATGTATTTTTAGCGCAACGTCGGGTATTGAGAGAGACCAAGGTTTCTTTATATATAATTGACTGTACGCCTTATGTGATGTCATTGTGAATTCCCTTAACTTGTTATTCTTGACCGAGTCCAGGTTAGAGGTCATTTCTCATTTGGGGAATTTTGGTCGGGGTGCCAAAATGTTTATAATTTAATTGTTTTGATTAAATTACTGAGTTTAAACTATTTAAGCATGATTAAGTTTATTAGAGGATTTCAAGACCTCAGTGCTGGTATGGTATAGCACATGGCTAGTGCAATTCAATTGTATAAATCGTTTTTCCTATTGAAGTGATTCTTTCATATTATATATATATGATGCTTGATATTGAATATTCTGGAACCTTTTTGTTGTGTTGGGCGTGGCACAGATATTCTTGAGTGATGTTGCTAAACTATTGGGCTTCTCATAGATTATTTGGCTGGTTTGACCATGGGATTGGACATCATGGTTTTCTGATTGAGGTAGTGTGACTGTCTGGTTGGGCATGGCATGGGTTACTTGGAATGCAAGGCCATCGGATTCTAAGTGACATGGTCTTAGGGGAACGAGGTGACAAAGAGGTTTTGGATTGGGTTCAATATTTGGTGATTTCCTCTCACCTATGATTTAGGTCATCTGCACATAAATGACTTTGTGATGAGGTAGTTTTGACTTCTCGTGTGGGTAGAGGCCCCTATAGTTGCGGTCAGGTGAATATGGTTTGGGGTGCTTGCACTGGAAGACACATGGAAGGTGAGGAGATATCAGATAGTTTGGTCATGCCTACGGGATGTCAGTACTTGAGACAAGAGTTTTCAAGAGGAAACTGGTGCCTAGTTACTTTTGATTGGGCATGCTTACAGGATGTCAGTACATGAGACATGGGTTTTCAAGAGGCACATGGTGCCAGGTTAGTACGGCTTGGGTGTGCCTACGGGAAATCAGTACTTGAGATACAAGTTTTCAAGAGTCACATAGTGATGGGTTACTATTTCATGGGTATGCCTTTGGGATGTCGGTACTTGAGAAATTAGTTGTTTAGAGGCACATGTTGTTGGGTTACTATTTCTTGGGCGTACCTTCGGGATATTGGTACTTGAGACAGGTGGTGTCAGGAGGAACATGGTACTAGGTTATGTGACTGGGATTCCAGTGTTGTACGAGGTATGTGATATTGCATCGTGGCTGTTGAGAACTAGTGGAGGTTTTGTTTACTTTGTGCATTGTGTTGTTTAATTTTCTTATGGATGCATTCCTACTTAAACACTTATGCGAGGTATGAAACATTGGGTTGTATCCTATTTAGATTCATCTCACACCCTGCATGGTCCTTTTCAGGATGAGCGTAAAATTTATGGATTTACGTGAAGGAAAGAGATCAAAATCTGGAGATGGATCGTATTAGCTATTACAATGATATTTGGGATGGAGCACGAGGTCATGCCTAGTTGGAGTTTACTTTGTTTTGTTTTCCTTCCTATATCAACATGCTTAGTTTATTTTTTAGCTACCATTGGTTATCCATGGGCGCTATTATTTATTGGCATGTATGATTCATGTCTTGTTTATTTGGTATTATTTGCATGTGTTACTCTGAATGTTGTCCTATTTATCTTCTGTTTCTCTTATTATATATTGTTTCCGCTATTTTCCTAATATTTTATATGTTTCTGTTTTGCGAGTCTCGATTGATTATGTTGAGTCTTTATTACAGCTTTATATTTTTTTATTATGCTTGAACCTGTACATTATTTTCCTCCAAGTGGGTATATCATCCCACTATACCTTTTTACACCCTCGCTACTGGTTAGTAGCATTCAGTGTTTAGGGAGGTGCACCTAACACCAGTGACACCCAACCCATTTAGAACTGTTCGGGTCGGTTGTTCGGGTCACGATGTTAGGAAGTAGTATCAGAGGAGTTTTTTCATGATAGGGATTTAGTAGAAACATTTGACTAACTACTAATGAGGTTGATACTGACTTTTTATATCTAATAGTTTACATTTTTCGATATGGTAGGCTGGAGGTAGGTTGTAACTGGAACTCGGTTTCTAGCTTGTTCTTGGCTACCTGCTGCCCTGGGTATGAGGGATAGACCAATTTTTCTTGGGAGAGAATTGTTGTATTGATTTTTCTCTGATTATAGTTTATATTATTTACACCTAGGTGGATCATGTGGTGTGTGATGATATTTACTATGATATACAACCCTTGACCCGGTTCGGTAAGGGAGGGTTGGACCATGGCCTGGTATGTCAAGGCTTGGTTATGTGGTTTTTGATAGGAAAATTTTAGGGAATTTCAATTTCATAATAGCATTTATGATTTTTTAAGTGATAATACCGTGTGAATAATATCAATTACTATGATATGGATGCTTTTGAAATGTGAAAGCTGAAATTCCTGATAACATTTTTTATTTATTTCATTATGGTATTCCATGCTTTATATTATGTAAAATTTGCATGTGGTGTGATATGTGGTCCCGGATCGTATATGAGAAGGTAGGTACTATTTTTGAGGTGATTTTTATCACTAGGATTGGGCAACTAGGTCATTTGGTTAAGCCAACGATGGTTGTCAGGATAGGCATGGCCCGATGAACTTTTAATACTTTTCTCTGTTGATGGAAAGTAAGAAGACCATAAGGTCGGGATGCCGTGGGAATGGTTATAGTGGTAGAGAGTAAGAGTAGTTATTATATGCTACCTTTTTACCGATTTTACTATATTAATTGAATATATTGTGATATATATGGGCTGTCTGACCATTTATTGTATTCAGTGGGTTCCTATTATACGGCTCGATAGAGCATCAGGAGGGAGATAGTATAGTGTTGCAGGAGCATGATCAGGTTAAAACACCTGAGGGACAGGTAGAGCGTGAGATGCAGGTGTAGGTTTAGGGACAAGACCAGGTTCAGGATCTAGTGCAGGCTGAGTAGCATCCAGATTTGGTATCTTTTAGGTCATGGTTCGATGAGCTGATATGATCTAGTCTGGTAGGTGTATTGTAGGGGATTGACAGAGGAGCACTGGTTATAGAGACCTCTATGGAATATCTGATTTAGGAGTTCCAGTTGTTGAACCCACCACTTTTTCAGGGTGAAAGTGGTCCAAAAGCGGCTGAAAACTAGATAAAGATCATGAAGATGATCTTTGAGAATCTCAAGACACCTCTAGGGATATGGGTCAAGCTAGTGACGTACATGCTGAGAGGACCGGCGATGCGTTGGTGGGATGTGCAGGTTCAGGATCATTGACACAAATGAATTTAAGGAAGGACTTCAAGGACTTGTTTTTTGAGAACTTCTTCCCGAAGATTCTGAGGGAAGAGAGAGCTTGAGAGTTATTAGGCCTCCAGTAGGGTGACATGTCCACCATGGAATATACAGCTACCTTCACTAAGCTGTCTCACTTTTCACGGGGTATGGTATGCTTTGACACCTCGAGGGTGAGTCACTTCTAATATGGCTTGAAACACACCGTTAAGGTGTAGGTAAATATATTCAGGTTGGCCTCATTCTAAGAGCCAGTGAATCAAGGTCTCATTGCGAAGGATCTTGACAGATAGGTTTTTTTTGAGCAGGTCGATGGCTTCAGTTGATGGTTCAGATTACAGAAAGCATGGTTAAGATTATTTAAGATAAGGAAATAATTCCAAGGACTCATCTAGACCACCTCGTGGCAGTTTGGTATTGTATTTATTTCAGTGTGGGCCTCCAGGGCATGTTCGAACTCAATGCGATGGCCTCCAAAATAGATTTGGGCATATGGACAGGTCGAACATCAGAAGTGGTTCTACATGCATCCTTCTTAGATGGATGGTAGGTAGGTACGATGATAAATGGTGGCATGTGGGGTCGAATCATGATTGGTACAAGGTGAGGGTAGCCAAGGTTTGGCTGCAGGCGGAGGTAGTTGCAGAGACAACGGGACCCAGTAGTGGAGTCAGTGGCTGGTGACCGGAGCAACACTCTAGGGATGATAGGCTTTAGGCAGCAGTGTGTCTGGCCAGGTGCACGTCATGGATCTTCCAGAGGATGATCCGGCTAGTGAGCTGATGACAGCCTGACGAATGTCGCAGGTGTGTCTGTGATTGTCTTGTTTTCTTTTTGGCATGACCTGTTAAGGCATGTCTAACTTGATTTCACAACGTCCATAGAATTTATGTGGACCAAAAAGATAGTGTGTAGTGGGATTCAAACCATTTTTGGTTTATGACATGTTTATATATATATATATATATATGATATGTGTGGCATTATAAGCATCAAGGTTGTGGGTTACTTGGGGTGTCATGGTCATCAGGGCATCGAGGATGCGGGTTACCTGAGGTGCAAGGCACCAGGTTTTGTTTTTAGTATCCATGGGATATATGACCTCATTGACGTAGACACTGATGTGGTGTGGGACATGATTGGGTATTGGAAGTAACACGAGATCACTTGATGAGGTGCAAGGGTGATGATGTCACGAATGGACTATGGGCCTTGGCCACAGGTTAGAGGACCTAAGCTTGCTTTGAGTTTTGGGATAGTGTTATTTGGAGGTTTTCTCCACCAACCTTGGAATGGAAATTCAGGTACGAATTTCTTTAATGGGGAAGTTTATAAGAACCCAGTTCTTTCGTTGAGGTATGGGTCTACTTTTTCCTTTTTCTTTTTATGTTGTTTTGGGAAAGGGGGGAGGAGGAACTGGGTAGTTCTGGAAATTTTTTGGTTACATGCCATGTACAACATAGTACATGTCATGTGTATGTTAGACATGTATTGACCATGTGCTAACATAGTACATGATCTCTGGTGACCATGTAAAAATAATCCCTTACACGGTGTAAAGTTTTCCTTTACACATTGTGTCTTTTCCGTTCCATGTACCGAATGAGTCCTAGTCATTTTCTGACTCTATTGACATGTCTATGTCATGTGTTGATCTATAAACATGTGTATTTCATAGTACGGACAAGCTACTACATGGTATGCAGTCCTTAATACATGTTGTGTGAATTTATTTTTTTAATCGTTTATATGGGAGAGCATCACGTCTCATTTCCAAAAACATCTTCCTCTTCCACGTTTTCAGACTGTGATGCTCCTGGAGGCTGAGAACACTTATTCTCCTAGATTCTTCATCCAATGTTCATTCTTCAATCCATCGGTGGTTGCGGGGCCGCATCAGGATGGCTAAACCTACACATCCTATTCTGTTTATATTTATTTTCCTCACACCCCACAGTTTATATCTAAGTAGAATCGCCTGGATTTGATGTAAACATTGATCTAAAATTATTGGCTTAAAATTTTAGCTCGATATTGGACGTACATACACTTATGAGTCTGAGGTAGGTGGTGAATACCATGTTTTGGGTTTTTGTGGCCATTTGGGGGTTATGTCTTTTTAGGGAAGCATTGGGTATTGAGTGAGACCCTTATTTATTTATATTTAATTGACCATATGCTTTATGGAATGCCATTGGGAATTCCCTTACCATTTTATACTTGAGATAGGATGGGATATAGGTTGTTTCTCATTGGGGTCATTTTGGATGGGGGTGAATAAATGTTATAATTGAATTTTTTTTATTAAACTGTTGAGTTTAAACTATTTAATCCTGATTATGTTTTCTTAGAGGCTTTCAAGAACTCAGTGCTGGTATGGGATAACACATGGAAAGTAAAATTCAGCTATTTAATTTTTTTTCATGCTGAAGTTGTTATTTTATATTATATATAAGTGATGTTTCATATTTCATATATTGGATCCTTTGGGTTGTGTTGGGTGTGGCCCAGATATTATTGAGTGATGTTGATCACAGTGTGGGCTTGGCCTAGATTATTTGGGTGTTTTGACCACATTATTTGGAATCATGGGTGTTGGATTGAGGTAGTGTGGATGTTATGTTGGTCATGGCCCAAGTTACATGGATTGAAAGACAATTAGATTCTGAGTGACATGGTTACAGGGGAATGAGGTGTCAAAGAGGTTGTGGTTGGGGTTATATATTTTGTGATTGCTTCTCACCTGTTATTTGGGTCATGTTCACATATATGACTCCAAGATGAGGTGGTTTTGATTGATCGTGTGGGTAGAGCCCCCCATAGTTGCAGTTTAGTGAATATGATTTGGGGTGCTTGTTGTGGAAGCCATGTGGAAGGTGATGAGCCTTCAGATTATTTAGGAATGCCTATGGGATGTCGGTACATGAGACATGAGTTTTTAGGAGGCATAGATGTAATGGCCTAGTCTAGCTCACGATCATGATATTATTCACTTTGGGCCTTAGCCCGCACAGTTTTATTTTCCCTGTGATTTGGCCCTCAGGAACCCCCCAAGAAAAGGATTCATGATGGGAGAGGTATCCACACAACCTTAAAAGGGGGTGCTTCATGCTCCTCATCCTTTGATGTGGGATTGCCATAACCCACCCCCTAGCAGGGCCCAATGTCCTCACTGGCACATCAAATGGACACTGGCTCTGATACCATTTGAAATAACCCAGTCTAGCCCATGATCATGATATTGTCCGCTTTGGGCCTTAGCCTGTACGGTTTTGTTTTCCTTGGGCTTGGGCCCTCAAGAACCCCCCAGGAAAAGGCCTCATGATGGGACAGGTACCCACACCACCTTATAAAGGGGTGCTTCATGCTCCTCCTCCTTCGATGTGGGATTTCCAAAACCACATGGCCCAAACAGGGTGTGAGACTAAATCCTAGTAGGAAACCACCCAATGATCTATGCCTAACAGTCTGTGAATATATGGCAGGATAAAGTGTAGAAAATTGTAAACAAGAAAGTGCTCAGTAGTAAACAGTCCACAGTTTCAATATCAATAAATAGTGAAAAAAAAAGATAAACCTCATACAGGTAACCCTCTAGGCAGTGCACTCAGCCTAAACCCTAAGGTTCAGTCATAGGAATATATAAATACTCTCTGTGGAAGAACTCACAGTCAATTCCCCTTATAGTCAAAGGTAAAGCAAGACACTATGAGGAAGCTCACACAGTCAATTCCCTGTATAGTATAAGGTAGTCAAGGACTCTCTGAGGAAGCATACATGGTCAATTCCCCTTATATCCCCAAGGTCTAGGACTCTCTAAGGAAGCTCACTTGGTTAATTACCCTTATAGCACAGGTAGTTCAATTAAAACAAAGACTCTATGAGGAAGCTCAAACGATCAATCCCCTTAGAGTAAAAAGCAATCAAGGACTCTCTGAGGAAGCTCACTCTGTCATTTCCCTTTATTTACCCAAGTGGTTCTAGGCTCTCTGAGGATTCTCACTCGGTCCATCCCCCTTATAGCCTAAAGTGCTGAAAGGCTCTCTGAGGAAGCTCACTCGGTCAATCCCCTTATAGTCTACTACACCAGGTTTTCATGGTCCTCTATAGGTCAACCAGAATAGTAGTGTGATATGGACAAAGTAATCCTATAGAACTACCTGGCTTACAGTCTACAAAAAATCAAGCATGTCAGAATATAGACTCTCAATCCTATAGCAACAGGCATGGAAAACAGGCAAGGCACCCAAACTGGCTAAACAGGACAAAAATATCATAAACATAACATGCAAGGTAAAAACATCCAAAGCATAGAAATAAACCATATTCATATCCAAATAACCTCTACACAAACATACAATCATGGCAGGAAATCAATAGGGGTAAAATAGTAAACATTCAATACCCCGTTCAAGGGTATTGGTGGAATTTGCATATAATACTCAAATACATTGAATGAAAAGGAACAAACCACCTACATTAGCATTGGGATATCGATATATGTGAATCTAAAAGCATGAATCTCCTTAGAAAGTCGAATATATACAAAAAATGTCTAAAGCGTTCAATCTACATTATCTCATGAGAAAGGAGAAATTATAAGACGGTGCTCTAGGAGAAGAGAGAACTCCCTGATGCGATTCCAACGCAACCGACGTTGTTCGATTCGGAGGACGGATGCACGATCGGAGGTTCGTCGACTATTTGCTGTCGTACGATGCTACTGGACAAGATGAACGGAGAAGGGGGTGTTTCTTTCAATTAGACGTGACCCGGTGCATTTAATGAAAAAAGTACATGGAGTGTACTTTTTAAGTACAGGGCGTGTACTTTTCTTTTCCATAATTTGCATTAAGCGGCCTCTAAGTCACTCCCACACGGCTATGTGTGTGGCTACCACATGGCCAGCACATGGCCTCCTGAGGCAAGGAAGTACATGGCGTGTACATAGAAAATTTCTAGAATTTCTTTTTTCCTCAAAAGCGACCAGAAAAGGAAAAACATACCTGAAAATAAGATCCGGGTTCTTAAAAACTTCTCCCCTTAATGAAATTTGTTTCCAAATTTCCCTAGCGCGGCGTAGAAGAAGAAACCATGAATAGATCCAGCCACTGTGATCGCACATCTGCCTCCCTCTCCCAATTCTCGTCCTGTACTCACCCATACTGCCAAAGAACCCATACCATAGGATCAAACTGGCCACAGAGAACCTTCATATTGCAATCGATGATCCAGATAGGATGCTCCTCAAAGGATGCATCCACTTCCAACTCAACCTCCTCGGGTTGGAAGATGTGAGACGGGTCTGAGAAGTAACGTTGAAGATGAGAAATGTGGAAGACATCATTCATAGCTCGGTACCTCAGAGGTATATGCAACTGATAGGGAACCGACACAACTCTCTCTAACACCTAAAATGTTATGATGTACCTCGGTGAAATCTTACCCGGTCTCCCAATCCTCTTGTGTCCCAACATCGGTGTGACATGCAAGAAAACCTGATCCCAGACGTCGAATACCAAAGGTCGTCTCCTCTGATTAGCATAAGACTTCTGTCAAGACTGTGTAGTAGCCATCCTCTTCTGAATCAGCTCTATCTACTATGTGGTCTCTTGAACAAGATGAGGTCCCAACAAAGCTACCTCTCCGGCCTCCAGGCAACATAAGGATGATCGACATGGCCTACCGTACAAATCCTCCTAAGGTTCTATCTGAATAGTTGCTTGAAAAATATTGTTGTTGGAAAACTCCACAAGAGGTATATGCTTCTACCAAGAACCTCCAAAATTTAGGATGCATGATTGGAGCTTGTCCTCAAGCACCTGAATCGTAGGTTTGGGCTTGCTATCTTTCTGGGGTTGGTAAGCTGTACTCAAAATTACCTGTGTACCCAAATCCTTCTAAAGCCCCTGACAGACCCGAGAAGTGAAATGTGCATCCCTATCTGAAACCGTGGAGTGTGGAACGTCATGAAGATGTACAATCACTCAAATGTACAACTATCTTAGCACATCAACACTATAGGTCTCCTTGATCTACAATAAGTGAGTGAACTTTGTTATTCTATCAATGAAAACCCAAATAGCATCATTACCTCAAGGAAACCTCAGCAAAACGGTCACAAAGTCAATCACGACATCATTCCACATCCACTCGGGAATGGGTAACTGCTGTAAAAGCCCAACTGGTCGCTGATGCTCTACCTTCACCTGCTAATAAATGGAACACCTCATGAAAAAACCAGCAACGCCTCTCTTGAAACATGGCCACCAATACTGATGGTGTAGATCACGATACATCTTAGTGGCTCTAGGATGAACAACCCAAAATGAGGAATGAAAATCCAGCATCATCTCCTCACGTATGTCTACTGGCACCCAAACACGCCCCTGGAAATGAAATATCTCATCCTCGCATATGGTCTATCCCTGAAAAGGGTCCTCTCCTGGCACACTCTCCCTTAGGATAAGGCCTTCCGAATCTGATTGCTTCCTTATTTGAACTCGATCAAAAAGAGTAGAGGTAACAGCTACAGAAGATAGAGATGTCTGCCCTTGTCTGTCATTGTTGACGCTCCTCTTCATCACCAAGTCTAAAGGAATGTAAAGGGAAATATATTGAACCCAAAGTGATTCATCCTTTGAAGAAATGTCAAAAATTGACAAAGGCATGAACCAAAATTCAAATGAACATGGGTCAAGCAAGTTCCAGCAAGGTCGGGCAAGTATACTTTCACTCCTCCCAGTGGTCACGCATTTCACTTGCACACCCTCTCTGAAATTTTTCCTAGGGTCTCTCCAGCCTATAAATACCCCTGTGGGCCCCCCATTTTAAAGAGGACGAAAAATTCCAAAACCTCATATTTGAGCTCCCAGCGCCCTAGTCTCTTCTCAAAGATTTCGAACACATCTATGGTAATTTCTTACCTAGAACGGAAGATCTAAAGAGGGGGAGTAAGGACAAGGTGTTGAAACTCATCCACACTTGCACGCCTAGGTGGCCATCCCTTAAGGGAAATTGCCACACTTGCGCGCCGCCTTAACCCTTCCACATAACATGCGCGCCTCTCTTCTGGAAGTCTATAGGGTAGTATTAGAGGCCTGAACCAAGCCTCGCCAAAATTCTACCATAAGGGTTGACCATCGTGCAAGTACCCATGTGTCGCGTAGGTACACCTGCACGACCAGAACATGCATGCCTACACAATACTTGTGCGCCCATGCAGGACTTGCGCTCCACCTTCTTTTTGGGTGCCCTCTTGTACCTGTTTCCCCGCTCATATTCCTATCCACCTCTCCTCTTCAAAATTAAGCCTTTATAACTCTCTCCAAATCCATTTATGGCATGATTTCCTTTTTGGCTTCCTTATATTAAAGGAATTATATGGAACATCTCTCAAAACCTAGTGATTTACACATCCTTACATCACTAAAGTTAGAGAGTTCATTCATTCAACCTCATCCTTTAAGATGAGAGAATCCTTAACCTGGGCCTCCTTTTCAGGAGTAAACCCCAGTCCAAATTCTCATTAATATTGGACATCCACCTTAGGAGTAAGCCCCAAGTCCTCATTAATTTGGGAATCCTCCTTAGGATTAAGACCCAATCATAATTCCCTTAAACTAGGCCCCCTTTAAGGAGTAATCCCCAGTCCAAGTTCCCAAATATGGGCATCCTCCTCCGGAGTAAGCCCCAACTATGGTTCTATTAACCTGAGCTTCCTTTTCAAGAGTAATCCCCAGTCTCATAGTCTACAAATATGGGCATCCTCTTTAGGAGTAATCCTCAAGTCCCTTAACCTGGGCCTCCTTCTCAGGAGTAAGACGGATGCTTAATTTCTTTTAACCAGTCTTAATTTACTTTTGATCTGGGACACCTTCTCAGGAGCAAAACCCAATCATAAGTCCCCTCGTAATTTGGGCATCTTCCTCTGGAGAAAACCCTAAGTTAGAGGATCCGGATCTCCATAAAAGTACATATACCATTATGGACCTTGTTCCCGGATTTCTTCCCTGATGTAAATCCCTATCTTCATCTATTTGGGCAGTCACACATACATAATCCCCATATCATTTTTTATGATGGCACAATTTTCTGGTTTTACCAATACCTATTGTTTCTCACACTGAGCATGACTCACATGATCTTAGAGTGTAAAAGTAATTATGAAATCTTTCTTTGAGCCATCAATCATGAATAGACCCCATAATTATTTAATCAAACTACGTGGGTTCTGATTTCTTTTCCAAAACAAAGGTTACGTAGGTAGCCCATCTGTGGGTATGATCCCAACTCTGAAATAATCCATATCCTTTTGAATGACAATAAACATCAAGTGCCACACTGATTTTCCATAAAACCAGTTTGCTCATCACAATGACCAAGAGAATTTTATGTATTGAAGGATACCATTGACTAAGAATCTCTAACAAATACAGATGATTCTCTATCAATGAAGAACCTCGAATACATATAAAAGATTCTCTAAATCTCCTACATATCAATCATTGATTATCAGATCTAAAGGAAAGCTCATTTTATACTTGGTAATGTAATAAGGATTCACGAACATAACTTAAATCTATAAAGAGAGTCCTGGAGTAGACAATAATTCCCCTAAAAAAGGTGTGATGAGTCAGACCTCCCATCCTCTCGACCAATGCAAATTCCTAAGCCTCATCAGTCCACAACTAATGAGCGCCTACCTTTGGAAAGTAGGTCCAAATGGATATGGAATCATTATCTGTTTCCGGTTCTATGAACAAACCCATTAGAAACCGATTGGAATGTTTGAACCTTTAATCAACGAGGTCATCCCCAATTCTAGAGGAAACAAAAAAATGGTGAACCCTACGTGAATCCTTAACAAAGTTAAAATGATATTTTACTTATTTTATAGGCCCCTATTTAAAATTTAATGATAGGGCCAACAAAACAATCAATAACATATGTTCTTATCCAAAAGGTATAGTGGCCAGACTTATCTTGATTAAGACTGTTATATCAAATAGGAACTCTTTTTCAAGATCTTCTGCATTATGAGAATGGCTTCTCTTAAATTCACACCTGTGAATACCTCTTCTATGAACACCTCTGCTGTGAAGGCATATGCTGCTACTCCTGCTGGATCGTCGTCCGCTCTGAGGGTGACATCACCTACTCAGCGTCTTCAATGCTGGGTATTGAATGCACTGGTTATGGAGTACCATCAACATGGTACCATTCCAACTTTGGAGGCTGCTCAAAAACCTCTCCAAGTGAACAATTCACCCTGGTTGTCCGGACAACGACAACCAGTGATCAAGAAGCACTTGGTGCTAACCACCATATCCAACCGTTTTAGGTCATTGTCCCCGGAATGAAACAACCATTCCCTCCAATATTCTGAAGAGGTGAATGAGAAGACAGCTCAAGTCCTTAATTCAAGGAAACATGAGTCCTTCCCGAGGACTCCCACCAACAATTGCCGCCAGACTCATGCGGCAGTGCCCCCTCAACATGATGAGGGTGTCGTCTCTAGGTGTTCAGATCAGGTTCCTCGAACACGAGCTGGAAAGACGAACCACCAGTGGCGACAACCGGTTAACAGGGAGAAGGTTCTTATCTCTGCCATTTTAGGATAAGTCCACCAACCTAACTTGGTGGAATGCAACGAGCGGGCACACACACCAGTCCGTTTTAATTACACTGTCCAGCAGAATCGTCTGGCAGCAGCACGCCAGTCCCACCAGGCAATTCCAGTTGAGTACTATAGGAATGAACATACACCTATTTATAAATCATCGGCTAGTTAGCATGCTCGTCTGACTACATGTGATGGAGCCCGCCAACCCAATGTGTTGACAACTGGTAAACAGGTACATACACCTACATACACTCATCAGTCCAGCCAGCATCCTCGTCTATCAGCATTAAAGGAATCTCATCAACCACGTTCGAAGGAGTGTAATCAGTAGGCACATACACCTGCTAGTATTGATCAAGCCTACCAACAGTCTCATTTGGTAGCATTCGAAGAAGTCAGTTGAAAAGCTCCGACGACAAACAGGAGGAAGACTCGACTCTCTACCCTCACACATGAGTACTATCAGAATTCACTTACAGGAAAAGGAGGACAGGAGCAGGCACATACACCTACTCCAAGCACGGAATGGACATATATCCTCATTCCGGCTGCTGAAGCCACCAATCACATTCTGTCAATGGTGAAAGAGCAGAAGCAAATCCCTACTCATATCCTGGATGCCTGCCAAGATATTATAACAGCATCAGTAGCATCTCTGGGAAAGATACATAAATCTATCTCTACCGGTGGAGTGACACATCAACAATTCACTCCAGAACAGACACAGACATCTGTTCCAGTCCAAGAGGGTTGTGGGGCATACTCCCCCATATCATACGGACAGCCAAGTCAGGCACATACACCTGATTTGAGTGGAGATAATTAGCCTAACCAGATCATTTCTCCCAAGCAGGCATATACACCTTCCAAACTGAGTAAGAAGATGTCTAAGAAGAAGACCTGCCCAGCACAGTCAAGAAATCAAAGGCCCATATGTGACAAGGCCTTGCTCGATGCTGTAGTTCTTAATGAACTCAGAAAATTATCTATTGCAACTCAAGATTCTACTCCCTCAGTTACCAATAGTGGGAACATTAATTCCGAAGGTCTGCATCAGATACATCCTCATGAAGGCTTTCTTTATGACAATTCGGTCGATCTCGAAGTATCATCTTCAGATGAGATCCACAAGAACCCTCTGTGTGGCCAAAAGATCAAGGATAAAAATGTTTCATGTTTTTTTGTAACCCACCATGGTGGTCCTCTCCATGATGATGAATTTAGCTGCGAAAGTCCTCTCCATAGTAGTGATTCACATTGCTTGGAAAATTCTCCAACTGACAATGTAGTGATGAGAAAGCCCTCTTATCTGGAGGAACTTGCAAATATGAAGCCATCCATGTCTGATGCTTTACCATTAACAGGTGAAACACTTTCTCAATCAGAAGATATCCGGTGGTGTAGGTCATTCTCCGAACTACCCCGGGGACATTCATCTTCTAGTTCAATCAGTGAATTCTCTACCAATCTTGTTGAATCCGATGAAGCAAAAAAGAAGCACCAGCTCTGGTCTAATTAGGTAGAATAATATTCATTGAATTATAAAGAGGAAGTACTGAATATGAGAATACAATTGGCGAAATGTGGAGTGCCAGTTATGTTTTGGCCTTTTGTTGATTCTTAGTATGACATTCCAGAAATGTTGACGGAAGATGTAATTCATGATATTCATCTTAACATACGGAAAACTCTTTGTCATTTGAAAATGAAAATATTATCTTATGATGAATATGAAAATCATATCAAGATAATAGAAGGGTTACAACACCAAATTGACTTGGCATCTCTCTCAGTTTCTCGAAATCCGAAGGCTGAAAAGCAGCAAAGAGGCCTTCAACGTTCATGCCTTGGCACACTAAGAATATTGCACTTGTTAATTGACAATGCCCCATATGGTATTCATATTAGGGGATGGGGTGTTCCAGGAGTGCTAAATTTCACTGTACTCTCTATTCAGCAAATCCCACCGAAAATGGTCTCATACAATGTTATTTCCCATGGCCAGCCACAATCAATGGATTTTGTTTGTAATCAAAAGTTTGCCCAAGAACATGCGTCAACTAGTTCCTCTCAAAATCAATCATATAGAGAACAAGTTGTTGAATTACTCCTTCATCAAGAAAATGATAATATTGAACAGGCCTCTCATTTGGAGAAAGCACATCACCAAGTGACAGAAGTGTCAGAAATCATCTAACAGTCTTTTGAGTTGGGTGATAAAAGTGGATGCAGGTTGATGCACCCAGCTAATTTCCAGACTATTTTCCACATGATCAGGAGATCATTCAAGAAGGTATCAGATATAGCAACTCAAGAGCCACCCCAGCTTTCCAGACTGGGGACTCTTTTAACTCAACCCTTGGAATCAACAAATAGGATTCGAGGAGTTGAGCAGGAACAGCCCTAGTCCACCAGACTAGGGACTTTTTCAAATCATGAATCTCTTCCATAGAGAAAGTCAGTCTTCTCTTGATTATGGTAGAAGCCTCAAGAGTAACGAAGTGCCAAATTATCGGGAGATTCCCTCCAAATTACGGTTCATCAAGAAGTTTTTGAGGGATCGAATCAACAAAAGGCAATGTCTCATCAAAGACATGGAAGAAGACAATATCGTAGAAATGCCGATAGAAGGGATGCACTGAATTATGCATCAATTAATGTCATCAATTCCATTTTTTCTGATCCACCAAATGAGGTTCACTCAGAGGGATTAGATGAAGAGGTTCCTGCTCAAGAGGATGTATGTACATACACAAATAAAGAAGGTGTGCGTACATGAAATCAAAGGATTACTCAGAACATAGGTAATCCTTCAAGTAACCCACTTACCCCTCTCCGAAAGGTGTACAATAAGGGGAAAAGAAAGAATTAGGTGACATACCCTTCCTCTGGAGAAGGCCAATCACTCTCACTATAGAAAATATTTTCCCAACAAGGGGAAGAAATGAAAGAATTGAGGAGGATGAATGCAAAACTAATTCAGGGTAGTCTTCCTCCTAAGCATGCTAAAGTCATTCAGTCAAAAGAATTTGTTGTGGCTACTGAGATGGATCAAGAATATCCTCCTTTATCAGTACACCCTCACAGGTCTAATCCTATGGGTCAAGTGAAACAACAATTGATGGTGCTACCATCAGTTGCATTATCAGCCACCACATTTGTACCAGCTCTATTCATTGCACCTGTTCAGGTCTAAGCTCAACCAGATGTTTATCAAAATCTAATAACTACTATTGAGTAATTAATAGCTCAGTTGAAAGCTATGGAGGGAAAGCGTGCTCAAATTAAACCATAAAATAGAGCTTACACTGAGTGGGTTGATGAAAATTCTCCCCCATCAAATTTTCCAGGTACCACATTCCCAATCATTAATGGTTCGGGAGACCCAGATAAAAACATAACACATTTTGTTTCTCATTTTGATCCTATGATGGGAACCCTTCAGCAACAAGAAGCAGTTAAGATCAGGTGTTTTTTACTATCATTACAAGGAGCTTCTTTCGTCTGGTACACAATCTTACAATCCCGGTCAATTACCGGATGGGAGGATCTTCGTAAAAAATTCCATCTTCAGTTCAGCTCAACGTTGCCCAAGACAATAGTTTTTAATCATACAAATTATAAGAAAAGGGAGAATGAAAGGGTCTCGGATTTCATTTCTCACTGGAAGGGATTAACATATTCACTAATCTTAGCACTCCCACAAGAGGATTTTTTTCCAATCTGTGTGGAAAATTTACCTAATGAGTTGAACAAACCATTGATCCCTGTAAAATACATAGGAAGTTTTCGAGACCTTACTTAATTCGCTCAACAGATTGAATATTCTCTTATAAAGACTAAGTATAAAACTCGTGTAAATCCATCAGCTCCAGGAAGGAGAGTGGGTACAGAAGAGACTGCAACAATTATTCTTATACAAGCACATGTACCTAATTCTTCTTCAAAACCTTCATATTCTCGAAGGGCTCCACCTCATGAGCGTCAGCAAAAGAGGATGTTTCATCAATATGATCAAAGAGATCAAATATGAAAACAATTTTAGGATTTGAAAATCAATTTTTACTCTTTCCGAAATGAACTAGTTCCTAGTTACTTAATTTCGGCTCTGGAAATTAATTTGGTTAAATTTCCAAGGCCCAAGAGGCCAAACAAGGAAGGAGATGAAGACCGACCCAACTATTTCCCGTTTCATCAAATGTTGGGGCATCCCATTCTAGATTGTTTTGTTTTCATGGACCTCCTACAAAAAATGGTCGACTTGGGACAAGTCAAACTGAAAGGTTCTTCAGCTCAGGTAGCTTGTGTTACTACTACAGACCCAGAGGAGGAAAGTGAGTGGCAAGAAGTCAAAAACAATAATGCACAAAAATATGATGATTGGATGGTCAGAAAGATGATTAATCGAACTAATGATATTTTGCGAACAGAATTAAAGAAACCAATTCTGTCTTCTACCATGAATTCCGCAGCAAAACCCTCTTCATCAGAGGGAAAATACTCAAAGAAACAGCGTAATTGCAAGAAAGAGGAACAATCAAAAGAAGATGAGTATGTGTCAAAGCCCAAGTTATATTTGACTCTGGCAAATTTTATTCCATCTACTTCAATGAAACGGGCACCTCCCCACCAAACGGAACAACCTAAATAGGCTAATCCGGAAGAGTCTTCATCAGATGAAGAGTTGATATTTGGTTCTGTTAATATGATTCAATTAACAAATTCATATGCCAGTCACAGTTTCGAACTCGATGAACCTGGGTTCCCTGTATCAAAAAGAGGAATCATAGGAAGTTCTAGAGGCTCAGGATACAGGGGAATACATGGATCTTTCAGAGGCCACTATTCCAATTCTACACCTACTAGAACTATTTATGTGGAAGAAACTCGTGGTAGAGCTCTTCATCAAGCTCAAATAGAACAAGCAAGTTCTTCTACACAAGGCAGATTCAGTCCTAGCACAGTTATTCTGGAATATCGGTTGGAGGTTCCACCTTCTTCTTATCAGCATGTAAATAGACCTAATCGGTCTAATCTTCCAAATCCAGGAGTATTAACAAATCCTATCCCGATACAAGATGCATCAACTTCCAAAGCATCAACTTCCAAGTCACCTGCTAAACCACATGTTCCTGTTGGGAAACACAGACCTTTGGATCAAAGGTATGATGTATTGAAACACCTGGCCCAGGTACCGGCCAAGTTATCAATTCTGGATGCCTTGAATTTATCAAATGATCTTCAGGAGGCACTCATTGAGGCTTTGTCACGTCCTCAAGAGTTTGAAACTAAAATTACTGTAGGTGAAGCCTACCATGTAGAGAATAATCTTGCAAAATTCCATGGAGTGATATCTTTCACTGATGAAGATGAAGATGATGTCGTGCATAGAAATATTAGACATTTTTACTTATCTGACAAGGTCAATGGTGTAGACATCTGAAGATCTTTCATTGATAATGGTTCAGGAGTCAACGTCATGCCCATTCGTACACTTCGTCAAATGGGCCTCACGAAATCTGATTTATCTCATTCTACTATGATGATACAAGGATATGATAAAAATGAACAAGAACCACTGGGTGAGATTACACTCAGAACTCAGTTTGGAGATCTTGTATCCAATACAGATTTCATGGTTATTGATCAAGACTCAGCCTTTAACATCTTGCTTGGAAGACCCTGGCTATATCAACATGCACCTACCCCTTCATCATACCATCAATGTCTCAAATATTGTTTCGATGGTCAAGTTGGGACATTGTATGGTGATAATACCACGTTCAAAACATGTGAATCCCAGTACATTGGGGCAGAATTCTACCATATGAAGGGAAAGGAGGAATCCACAACAAAGGAGATTACCAATGTTAATGCTCCATATGGTTTGGAAAAGATTCTAGTAAACCTATTAGCACATGTGAGTATAGATTATGTATTTCCTATCAGTCAAATCGAAATGATGGACCCAAATCAAATTACTCTTATAGAAACCTCCATAATGTCAATCACGACAATCAAGCCAGACAACATGGGAGAAAGATGTGATTCACCAAGCCATGATGAAAGCTCAAATGGAGATTTCTTCATTTCATCTGCTGAAATACAGCAAATCTATACATCGCCAACTATGCCAGAAGAAGTTATAGAAATGTTATAGGTGAATGATGATATCGATTCTCAATCCATTATCTCCTCATTATTACCCAAAGAAGACTCTTCATCATCAATCGGGTCGGAAATGGATGCTTCTTCTTCAAGATGTGAAACTTTTAGCGTTTCTTATGATCATGAATATTCTTCTTCATCATCTACTATGAAATTAGAAACAGAATAAATAACACATGTTAAAGAAGAAGATGAAGATCTCAGGGATGTTCTTCCATCATTTGAAGAGGGTATCTCTACCACCATGGATGAACTCAGAGAAATAAATCTGGGTACAAAAGAAGATCCACTCCCCACTTTAATTAGTGCAGCTATGACTCTTGAAGAGAAAGAGATGTATATTTCCTTTCTAAATCAAAATCAAGATATATTTTCTTAGAACTATACAAAGATTCCAGGGCTTGATCCTAATGTTGCCACTCATCGTTTGGGTTTTCCAGAAGAACATCGAGGATTCAAACAAGCCGCTAGAAGAACACCCCTGACCAAAGCTTCCAAAATTGAAGCTTAAGTGGATAAGCTCATCAAATATAACTTTTTTCAGAGAAGCTCAATATCCCAAGTGATTGGCTATTATTTTCCCAGTGAAAAAAAAGAATGGGAAAATTAGTGTTTTCATTGATTTCAGAGATCTTAATCGACATTGTCCTAAGGATAATTTTCCAGTTCCAATTATAGAACTCTTAATTGATGCAACAACTAGCTATGAAGAACATTCCTTCATGGATGGATATTCTAGATATAATCAAATCTGAATTGCTCCAAAAGATGAAGAATCTACAGCCTTCAGAGCCCCTCAGGGTGTGTTTTTCAATCGGGTAATGCCCTTTGGGCTAAAGAATATAGGCGCAACATATCAGAGTGCCATGCATCGTATCTTCAAACCCTTTTACGGAAGTTCGTTGAATGTTACGTGGATTATTTTGTGGTAAAATCCAGGAAAAGATTTAATTACTTGGATCATTTGGAAATCATATTCCACAAACTTCGACAACATAATTTGAAGATGAACCCCGTAAAATGTGCTTTTGGGGTAACCTCAGGGAAATTTCATGGCTTTTTTGTACGCCATTGTGGTATCTAAGTTGATCCTAAGATGAAAAAGTCAATACTTGGTATTTCACCTCCTCAAAATTTGAAAGAATTGATAGGAATTCAAGGACACTTAGCCTATATTCGGCGTTTCATCGCCAATTTAGAAGGAAAAAGTTTACCCTTTACCAAATTGATGAAGAAGGGAGTCACTTACCAGTGGACTGAATAATGTCAATAAGCATTTGATATTCTCAAGAAGTATCTCTTGAGTCCACCGGTCTTAATGCCACATGTTGATGGAATACCACTTATCCTCTATGTGACAGCTTTAGAGAGATCATTGGGTGCCTTTATTGCTCAGAAGAATGATGCTGGGAATGAAAATAGCCTCTACTATCTCAGTCATACTATGCTTGAAGCAGAAACCTGATACTCAAGTATTGAGAAGTGCTTCATTGCGTTAATCATTACAGTTCAGAAGTTGAGACACTACCTACAACATCATGAGGTCCAATTAGTATCTCGTAATAACCCACTCAAATTCATCCTTAGTCGTCCAATTCTTACAGGACGTCTGGCAAGGTGGGAAGTTATTTTACATCAATTTGATATTCAATATATGTCTCAAAAGGCAATAAAGGGCCAAGATCTGGATGATTTCCTTGCTGAACATCCATTAGTAGAAGACACATCTTCAGATATTGAACTCCCTGATGAGGAAGTCTTCTCTATTCAAGAAAGTCTTCAAACATGGGAAATATACTTTGATGGTGCTTCCTGAAGTCCAATAGGGAGGAAAATGGAAAATTCTATGTTCAAAAAAGTTGGGTTAGGAGTTGTACTCATTTCCCCAGAAAATGAATTATTACCTTATTCCATCTCATAGTTGGTAGGCGGTACATATAATGAAGTGGAATACCAAGCTGTTATTGTAGGATTGGAGTTGGTGCTTCATGAACAAGTGAATCACTTATAGATGAAAGGTGATTCAGACCTGGTAATAAAACAAGTCAATGGGGATTATTCTATTAAAAAAGTAGAACTAATCCCTTTGTATGATTACCTCAGAGAGTCAATGGCGTAGTTTCCTTCGGAACCGACATTTTCTTATTTCCCAAGATGACAAAATTCCCAAGTTAATGCACTGGCTAATATAGCCACAGCTCTAGCAGATCCAAATCGGGACGAGACAACCATCAGTATTGCCCACCGTCGTACAATTTCACCTTACGTTAAAATCATAACAGAGGAAATCAATGAAATTAGTCCCATCTCTGAACCATATGGTCATACTAGAGGATGGATGACACCTATCAAGTAATACCTTCAAAATGGAGCACTTCCACCTGATAGAGCTGGGAAAGAACATGTCCAGAGATCTGTGGTCAATTTCACTCTTCTTGATAGCCCAGATCACCTAGAGAAAATTCTCTACAACAGTGGTTTGGATGGAGTTCTCTTCAGATGTATTTATGGTGAAGAGAAAATGGCTATCATGAAAGAAGTGCATGCAAGAGTTTGTGGTGCCCACGAGTCCGGAAATAGACTGTCTGATCAAATTCGACGGCTTGGATACTTTTGGACTTCAATCATACAAGATTGTATTGATTTAATAATGAATTTTCATACATTCCTAGTACATGCCAATTTCTTTCATCAACCCCCAGAGTTTCTTCATACAACTAAATACTCATGGCCATTCACCACATGGGGAATGGATGTAGTGGGACCTTATCCTTCGTCTACATCCAAGTAGTTTAAGTACATTCTTACTGCTACTGACTTCGTTTCCAAATAGGCAGAGGAAATACCTCTCAAAGAATTCAGTTATAAATGCATTGTTAGCTTCATCAAGTTTAACATAATTACCATATTTGGTGTCCCTCATACCATATTGATGGACAATGGAACCAACTTCTGTTCATCCGAGGTGAGGAAGTTGTATCAAGAATACAACATCAAATCCAACCATTCATCTCGGTATTATGCAGCGTCCAATGGCCTAATAGAAGCTCTCAACAAGACTCTGTCAAATATAATACAAAAGATGGTGGATAAAGATAAGAGGTCATGTCCTGATAAACTCTTTCATGCTTTATGGGCTTATCGGACCACCACCCGCAATGCAACGCGGTCAACTCCATATTTATTGGTATATGGAACGGAAGTAGTTTTGCCCATTGAATTTCAACTACCCTCACTCAGAGAAGCCATTTTTGATCCGTCATCTACAGATGAACAATCTCAAAAGCAATTGGATGAATAGGAACAGTTAGATGAGAAAAAATTGTGCACCCTGCACCACTTGGAAGTCTATCGGAATCGAATAGCACGAGCTTTCAACAAAAATTTTCGTCTTTGTTCATACGTTCAGGGAGAATTGGTACTAGTTATCAGAACTCCAATGATACCAGGAAAGAAACATCCCAATCCTCATCTAAAATGGGAAGGACCTTATTCAATACATAAGGTCAACTCCAACGAAGATTATTCTTTAATATCAATGGATGGAGAACTCATAACTAAACCAACCAATGCCAGATTTCTGAAGAAATGTTTTGTATGAACATAAAATATACCAAGGTTCCATGAAAATGAATTTAAACAATTAGCACTATTGTCCAACATGACGTTAAACTGTGGCATCCTAACTACATGACGCTAAGCTGTACAAAAGTCCCTTACATCCAGCAAGACGTTAAACTGCATAACCAACGGCCCATGCATACGACCTTAAACTATTTTCATTTCTCTAGTCCCAAAATACGTTAAACCGCATCATCTATGGTCCATGTATATGACCTTAAACTATTCACAATTTCATCCAACATGACGCTAAACTGTATCATCCCTTTTTCGTCCAACATGACGTCAAACTGTGAGAAAGTCCCTAATACGTCGAACATGATGTTAAACTGTGCCCTCTTTTGTCTTTACTACATGACGTTAAACAACACAGTCCCCTTTTTGTTTTTTTTTCTAACATTACATTAAACTGTATTGTCCCCATCGTCCTAACAACATGACATTAAACTATACAAAAATCCCTTAATATGTCCTACATGAGGTTAAACTGTATTTTGTCCCTGCTATATCACACTAAACTGTGAAGCACCAATAGTCTTAACTGTGAGACTTTAAAAGGCATAGTCCCTTAATATGTCCTACATGACATTAAACTGTGCATCATTAAGGTTGTTGCTACTTCTTGTTTCTCACATCGAGTATGACTCACATGATCTTAGAGAAAACTTTAACCATAACACCCTATATAGGCTGCTAACCACACGTAAGTCTCAACAACATTTATTAGGTCACTGTATCCAGAAAAAACTTGATCACTAATTCATTCTTAAATTGACGTAGGAAGCCTTTTGATGTTCAAGACCAAAACCAATATCTTCACCTTGGTTCATCTTTGTCCTTTCTACATGACGTTAAACTGTACATCATTTTTATCCTTTATGAAAGTAAACTACAATATTCTTTGATACCCTCACCTGAGAGGGAATCATTCTTTACATTGATTTCTAATCATGTTATATTTCAAAGACTATGTGAATACATGGTAATGCCTGAACCTTTTATCTTGGGTCAAACCGTCATTGTACCAAAGTCCCCCTTTTCACCCTTCACATGTACAAACCAAATATGTACAGAGGGTATTTCTAGAACTATGTGCGGCTTGATTCCCATCCTTATGGGATATGTTGGAACATTCGGGCATCCCTCGAATCCAGCCCCAAGTCTTTTGGGCCTAACCCCAAATTCCACTTTCAGTACCCTGGCTGAAAAGTCCCCATGAAAACACACACTGTGTATTTCTTATAATGGTCTGAGTTCTATGACCCTAAACTAAGATCTCTTATACTCTCGTCCCACATGACATTAAACTGTATTTCAAGAACAACGTATGGCTTGATTCCCATCCTTATGGGATACGTAGTGAAGTCCAATATTTCAATTCAGGACCCAGCCACAACATGATTATGGTTAGCATTGATATGTATTTCTCTACATACAGTGGTAAATACCCATTTTTATGTGTCATAATCCTAGTCTTAAATACTTCCAGATCTTTATAACCCTTTTCATGACATCTGGTCACAACATGTCCAATTTATGATAATTCTTTTTCTTGACTATGCAGCACATGCCCTTAGGCGGCCTTGCATAAATAGTCTACATAACAGACTTGTCCGCCAAAAGATATTATTATTTGACTATGCAGCAACCAATGCCCTTAGGTGGACCTGCATAATTCAACCCCCTAACAGGTTTGTTAAATAATGGTATCTTCATTCTTGGGAAGAAAAACTCTTTTTTCCTTATTGGTCTTATAAACAATATGTAAAGGATCTGCAAAAAAATATCCATCCTTAACATATTTTCCCCATGTTATTTGTCATGATCTGAAAGTATCCATGTCTATGGTTTATATTTCTCTTCCCTTTGTTTGGGTCAGACCTTTGTAGGAGTGACATTCATCCAGTTCTTAGACGATCTTTCTTGGAAATATCTTCTCCATATTCAAGTACCTCTCTCCATACATGAAACTCTATGCTTTGGAAAATTTTAATCTCCATAAACTTCCACTGGCATTTTAGCAGTAGAAAAGTAGATTTTTGAGAGTTCTTTTTCCTGACTATGAAGAACGTGCCCTTAGGCAGCCTTGCATAAACAGTCTACATAACTGACTTGTCAGCCAAAAGATACTAGTATTTGACTATGAAGAAAATGCCCTTAGGCGGCCCTCCATAATTCAACCCCATAACGGGTTTGTTAAATAATGGCAACTTCATTCTTGGGAACTACTTCTTATAATTACTTTTAGCTCTTTTTCATATCATTCCTCAAATTCAAAATTTTTTATGACATAGTTTACATGTTTTCCTTCATACTTGAGTGTGTTAAAATGTTTTCAGATAAGTCGTCAAGAAATTGAGTCAATTTTAACCAATTTGGTCAAAGCTATTTCGACCTTAAACATTAGCCTTTTTATGTCCGACGTGCATGACATTAAACTGCCCAAAATAGACAAGGAAAATCTGAATAAAAGTCAAGTCCCAACTCACTAAACATAAATTTTCGTATGATTTAGGTAATATTGAGAAATTAAAAGATTCAAAGTTTGTAGGTTTATTTATAATAATCCTAGTAGAAATAAATCTATTCTTACTAGGCCCATTGTCTTAGGTAAAAATCTAAATCAGATAGCAAAAGAAGGTATGAACAAATGATTGAGGATGAAAGTGTTTTTCATTGATGCAAAAGATTTAGAAGGACATCTACAGAATTGAGTCTCTTCTCTTTTTCATGAATTACAGAAGGCTTTCAACATAACTCTTCATTTGATATACGGAAACCCGAGCTTCATCAGCAACCACCTGGAATTCATTCATTCAACTGGATACAGTAAGAGATGTAGTGATACCAGCTCTTCTTGGAACAATTGTAAAAGAATGTTCTTGAGTGCGGTTTGAGAAAATTTTTTGCTGATGAAACAGTGACTCTATTTCTACCCAAGAGACTTGGAAGATGGATACATGGATTTGAGAATGAAGCATTGGAAGTAAAGATCTATTTTGAGAGAGTACTATTTTTCATATATTGTTTCTAATGTCATGAGAGCCTTCTCTGCATCAACCGGCAGCAGAAAACATATCATCCCATGATTTTCCATTTTCATATCTGCAAAGAAATTGAATGAAGGAAAAATTTGTAAGTTCAGACCATTGTTGTTGCTCTTAATGCACAGCATAACCAAAATATAGGAGTAGCAGTGCAGTTGCATCTCTAGAGTATAGTTCTTTACATCTGGAATGTTGAATCCTTGCAGATGACCATGGCCATACATATCCAAGTAGACGCTCTATGGAAAATTAACATGATATTTCTTGAATTACTTGGCCAAATCTGGGAGAGTGCTGCCACAGATATCAAAATAATCATGGCCAACAACGTTCATCATGTCATTAATCCGCTTGATATCCAGTTCATCAGCCATTCTGATTCTCTTGGGAGCCATTGAATCTACAAAAAGGTTGAATAAATTAACTCTTAAATGGGTTGATTTTTTATAAAATTTGTGAAGAAATTCGAAAAAAATGGCAAATGCATTAAGGAACGCAAGTCTATATTTGGCGCACAAGTATGCCTATGTCGTGCAAGTATTAATGTTTCGCACATGTTTTTGGCATGAAGGTATCACCGTGAAATCACAAAATACCTCGACAGTTGTGCGACAATGAAGAAATAGCAGAAAACAGTGTAACTTGGACGACAGAATCAACTTGTGCAATGAGAGCTCGAAATTTTGAAATTCGGTGCTTTGAGCGGGGAATGACCATGTATATAAAGGTCAGGCCACACCCTTGCGCGTCGACGCCTACGCCGCTCAAAACATTTGCGCCGCCCTCTGCGCACTCAACACTTGCGCACCGCATGTCCCTTGTTTTTCTTCTTTTCCTCAGAGTCACATCCTCATTTCTTTCGGATCCAACTCTGAGGGGGGACTTTTGTTGAAACTTCTTTTCATTAGATAGTCTAATGGAATGTAAAGGGAAATACCTAGAACCCAAAGTGATTCATCCTTTGAAGAAACATCAAAAATTGACAAAGGCATGAACCAAAATTCAAATGCACTTGGGTCGTGCAAGTTCCAGCAAGGTCACGCAAGTATAATTGCGCGCCTCCCAGTGGTTGTTCAAGTGACTTGTGCTCCCTCTTTGAAATTTCTCACAGGGTCTCCCCAGCCTATAAATACCCCTGTGGGCTCCTCATTTCAAAGAGGACAAAAACTTCCAAAACCTCAAATTTGACCTCCCGGCACCCTAGTCTCTTCTAAAAGCTTTCGAACACTTCTAAGGTAATTGCTTACCTAGAACGGAAGATCTAAAGATGGGGAGTAAGGCATAAGTGTTGAAAATCATCAAAACTTGTGCGCCTAGGTGGACAAACCTTAAGGGAAATGGCCACACTTGCACGCCGCCTTACCCCTTCCACATAACTTGCGCGCCTCTCTTCTGGAAGTCTCTAGGGTAGTATTAGAGGCTTGAACCAAGCCTCTCCCAAATTCTACCCTAAGGGTTGACCGTCGCACAAGTACCCATGTGTCGCGCAGGTACACCTGTGCGACCAGAACTTGGGCACCAACACTGTACTTGCGCGCCCACGCAGGACTTGCGCGCCACCTTCTTTTTGGGTGCCCCTCCTGCCTATTTCACATCTATTATGCCTATCCACCTCTCCTCTTCAAAATTAAGCCTTCAAAACTCTCTCCAAATCCATTTATGGAATGATTTCCTTGTTGGCTTCCTTATTTGAAAGGAATTCTGTGGAACATCTCTCAAAACCTAGTGATTTACACATCTCTACATCACTTGAGTTAGAGAGTTCATTCATTCAACCTCATCCTTTAAGATGAGAGAATCCTTAACGTGGGCCTCCTTTTCAGGAGTAATCCCCTGTCCAAATTTTCATTAATATTGGGAATCCTTCTTAGGAGTAAGCCCCAAGTCCTCATTAATTTTGGCATCCTCCTTAGGAGTAAGCCCCATTCATAATTCCCTTAAACTGGGCCTCCTTTTCAGGAGTAAGCCCTAGTCCAAGTTCCCAAATATGGGCATCCTCCTCAGGAGTAAGCCCCCACCATGGTTCTATTAACCTAGGATTCCTTCTCAGGAGTAATCCCCAGTCTCAAAGTCTACAAATATGGGCATCCTCGGTAGGAGTAATCCCCATGTCCTTTAACCTAGGCCTCCTTCTCATGAGTAATCCCCAGTCATAATTTCTCTTAAACAATCTTAATTTACTTTTGATCTAGGCTTCCTTCTTAGAAGTAAAACCCAATCATAAGTCCCCTCCTAATTTGGGCATCTTCCTCTGGAGTAATCCCCAAGTTAGAGTATCTGAATCTACATAAAAGTACATCTACCTTTATGGACCTTGTTCCCGGATTTCTTACCAGAAGTAAATCCCAATCTTCATCTATTTGGGCTGTCACACATACATAAGACCCATATCATTTCTTATGATGGTACAATTGTTTGGTTTTACCAATACCTTATGTTTCTCACACCTAGCATGACTCACATCAGCTTAGAGTGTAAAAGTAATTATGAAATCTTTATTTGTGACATCAATCATGAATAAACTCCATACTTCTTTACTCAAACTACGTGGGTTCTGATTCCTTTTCCAAAAAAAAAAGGATACGTAGGTAGACCATCTGTGGGTATGATCCCAACACTGAAATAATCCATGTTCTTATGAACGACAATAAACATCAAGTGCCCCATTGAGTGGATTTAAAACCAGTATGGTCATCACAATGACCAAGAGACTTTTATGTATTGAAGGATACAATTGACTAAGAATCTCTAACAAATACAAATGATTTTCTATCAATGAAGAACCTCGAAATAAATATAAATGATTCTCTAAATCTCCTACATATCAATCATTGATTTTAAGATCTAAAAGAAATATCATTTTATACTTAGTAATGTAATAAGGATTCATGAAAATAACTTAAATCTATAAAGAGAGTCCCGGAGTTGACAATAATTCCCCTCAAAAAGGTGTGCTGAGTCTGACCTCCCATCCTCTCGACCAATGAAAATTCCTAATCCTCATCAGTCCACAACTAATGAGAACCTGCCTTTGGAAAGTAGGTCCAAATGGATATGGAATCATTGTATGTTTCCGGTTCTACAAAGAAACCTGTTAGAAACCGATTGGAATGTTTGAACCTTTAATCAACGAGGTCATCGCCAATTCTAGTGGAAACCGTCATGAACCTCCAAATGCATCTCAGAGAACAGTTCCATCAGCTGCCACTCACTGTTGGCCTTCTATACTGCATGTATCTGAGTCCTCATGCTCAATGAATCAGCCACCACGTTTCCCTTCCCAGGCGTATAGGCAAGCTCAATTTCAAAGGATTGTAGGTACTCAACCCACCTACGCTGTCTCAAATTCAGTTCATGCTGAGTGAATATGTACTTTAGACTTTTTTGGTTGGTTAAAACCACAAAATGATCTCCCAGAATATAATGTCTCCAACATCATAGGGCATGAACAACATCTATCAACTCCAGATTGTGTGTTGAGTAATTCCTCTCATGTGGCATCAACTGTCAGGACCCGTACGCAACGACTCCTTCTCCCTGCATAAACACAACTCCCAGACCGATACCTGAAGCATCATAGTACATAGTATATCTCTTTCCCGTCTCTTGAAAAACAAGTATTGGTGCTGAAGTCAACCTCCCCTTCAACTCCGGAAAGGCAGACTCATGAGAATCTGATCACAAAAACCTTGCACCCTTCTTAGTCAGACCCGTCAGTGGTGCTGCTAAGAAAGAAAATTCCTAAATGAAGTGTTTATAGTATCCAGCTAGCCCTAGAAAACTCTGCACCTCAAATACGTCCTTCATCTTCTCCTAGGAAACTACATCTCTCACTTTCTCTAGGTCTACTGATACTCCTGCCTCTGAGATAATATGACCCAGGAAGTGAATCTGATCCATCCATAAGTAGCACTTTGAGAGATTAGCATATTACGGATTCTCCCTTAGTATACTCAAAATGATCTCAAGATGGGTATCATGGTCTTATAAAATGTGATAGTACACCAAGATATCGTCCACAAGAACAACCACGAAGGAATACAAGTATGGATGGAACACTCGGTTCATCAGATCAATGAAAACTGCAGGCACATTTGTGAGACCGAATGGCATAACCATATACTCGTGTAGACCATATCTCCTCCACAAGGCTATAAGAGGTATATTATATGGTATAATGTGAAACTGATGATAACTGGACCTCAATTTAATCTTTGAGAACACCCAGGCTCCTCGAAGCTGATCAAATAAATCATCAATCCTCAGTAAGGGATATCGGTTCTTGACCTTCAACTAGTTCAGATTCAGATAATCCACACAAATACTAAGGGTACCATCTGCCTTCTTCACAAAAAGGACAGCCAAACCCCAAGGAGACGTACTAGGTCGGATGAAACCCTTTTGAAATAACTCCTCCAACTGCTTCTTGAGGTCTTACAACTCTGGTGTAGCCATCCAATAAGGAGGAATGGACACCAGTGCCACTCCTGGAATAATCTCAATAAAACAGTCTACCTCACGCTCCAGAGACAAACATGAAAAGTCCTCTCGAAAGGCATCTCTGAAATGATCCACCACTGGAGGAAAGTATAGCTATGAAGTCCCCTATTTATCCAGATATAGACTAGCAATCTGGGCCGTAACTCCTCCCAACCCATGATTCTCTTGACCCACTCTACTCGCCTGAACATCCCATTCGCCCTTATAAATAAAAGATTCACCTTCTCGTGATGTGAAACTCACCCTGTGGCGGTAACAGTCGATGTCTGTCTGGAATAGAACTAACCTCTCCATCCTAAGAATGACATCATATCATGTCGTCTCTAAGACATAGAGGTCCCATAAGAATTGACATCCAACATCCTTTAGTTGGCACTCCTTGCACTGATGTACACTAGTCGTACAAGTCCCCAATGGAGTGTCTAGCGTCATGATTGAAGGATTCGGGCGTAGCAGAAGATCTTGGGTGGATGTTCCCACTTGGATTTTTGTCATTTGTAATGATCAATCCAGGATCAATATGATGATAAATGCTAGAATCCACAGATTAAATCACAAAAATGACAAAGAAGAAGAATAGTCCCGGAACCACAAAGGAGGATCATCACATGTTGATTATAATTAATTTAATTAATTGACAAGAAATATCTTTTGTGGCATTCTTTCTTTGTTGAAATTTCTGATCACGCTCTGATGTGATTTGTCATTACATCGCATAAGCCTAGTATAGACTTCCTCTAGCGGTTATCAACACATGCACCGTGTATCTTTAGATGTCACCAAGGGAGTATATGGGTGATAGCATGGAGAAACCTTTCCTTACATTGTCCACCTTAGACCGTGTTGATCCGAAGGAGGAGGATCTCTATCTCGGTCTTGAGAGAGTTCTTGGAGGAAGGAGTTCTTTAGGTCTTGAGTTAATTTTCCAAAATTGTTGTGCACAACGATTGGAGAAAAGTGTTGGGGTTGTGGGGATATTTATAATTGGGTTTGAGGTTAGATAGTTATGCCAATAAATAAACACATTACGCATTTTATTTATTTCATTAACTCTTATTGAAAACCCCCATGTAGAAAAAAAATTTCCTTGACATGCGCCCACGCTGATTATAATAAATATCATTTAATAAAACAATATTATGTCCTCAAAATCTTGAATGGAAAAACTAAACAGCATGTAATCATTAATACATGGTGTGTACTTGTTTTTCATTAAAAAATACACGGTGTGTAATCATTAATACACGGAATGTACTTGTTTTTCATTTCCTTTCGAAAATTAAAACTACATGGATTGTAATCATTAATACATGGTGTGTACTTATTTTCCAAATAAAAACTACACAACGTGTAATCATTAATACATAGTGTTTACTTTTTTTCATTTTATTCTTCCTCCAACATTAAAACAATTTTGGGTTCCTTGAGTAATCATTAAACCACATATGGTAATAATATTTATTCTACTTGAGATACTTGAATACACTTAATGTGTGACCCTCTAGGACTATTTCTTTTTATCATTAGGTGGGCTTGCCTAAAGTCGAAGATGAATATCTAGAAATAGGTCAAGGTAGCCAAGAAGAAGAAGTTGACATAGCATTGATGTTTCAACTCATATGAATGCTTACCTTTTAATTTAATCTGTTTGTCTCAATATCTCATCAAGAACATTTCATGGCAGTGTCATAAACCTATATTCTTGATCTGTCATTATTTGAATTCCAGAAATAAACTCAGTGTTACACCATGGCGATGGAATTTGGGTGACATTTTTATTTCAATAAAAGGGCATGAGATATATACTTCCTTAAATATGGAAGGGACAAATCCATCCTTGACTTATCTATTAACAACATGTCATTCGTGACGCACCCAACGTACCCTACTTCCTGCAAAATATAATCATGATGGTTTTTGTTAGACAATCTAAGTGTGTGATTCATGACATGAGTTAATGATAATCTTCCAGTCTAAGGACCATTACACGCTCGTAGATAGAAATGTGTGGTGACACCAAGACATGTGGAATTGCTACTGGTAGGTCTGTTCTAATAATATCCCATCTTGGAGATTACCATGTGTGAACTCCATGAGATAGAGTCTCATCTTCTTACGAGTACTCGCACATGACGGTCTGTATACTATTTGTCCTATCATTGTATGTAATCCAACCATAGAACAATATTTAAGAATATTGTTATAGCATTTTAAGGTTCTCATCATAGCGGGGATCTTCCATGTCCTTATTAATGCAACAAATATTCCAAGACATTATTATATTATAGTCATGCATAACAATGAACAATATATAATTAGGGTATATTCACGTAATCAAAGTAAAAACAGTTGGTTCTCAGGACACCAACTCTAACAAACTCCCACTTGGACTAGAGGCAACTACCTACGACTTTTAGTCTACTAGACCTCACATGATGATCATGTTTTTGCTGAGTCAAGGCTTTAGTCAAGAGTTCTTCCACGTTGTATTCCGTGGAAATAATTCTCACTAAAACTTCACCTCTCAGAGAAAAATCCCTCAAGAGATGATACTTCCTAGATATGTTCTTTATTCGATAAAGTGACCTTGGATCTTTTTCAAGTACCACCGCTGCAATATTATCATAATATAGTGTGATAGGATCATTACTTCTAGGCACTACATCCATCTCTTGCACGATGCTTTACATCTATACTAATTCTTTAACTACCACAGAAGTTGCGATATACTCAGACTCTAGTGTAGAATCTGTGACCACAACTTTCTTTGAGCTCTTCCAACACTGCACCTCCATTCAAACTGAAGATGTTTCCAGTCTGTGACTTCATGTCATCTTGATCAGTCTGGAAACTAGCATCTACATTTTCTCTGATGACTAGTTCCTCATCTCCTCCATAAACCACGAAAATATCCTTAGTACGCCTCAGATACTTAAGGATAGTCTTGACTGCCATCCAATGGCAGTCTCCTAGATCTGATTGATATCTCTCTAACACACTTAATGCATAAGAAACATATGGGTTTGTACATAGTATATCATACATGACTGACCCAATCTCGGATGCATAAGGGATCCTTTCCATTTTCTTTCTTTCCTTATGTGTTTGAGGACACATTTTCTTTTAAAGATGAATGCCATGTGACACTGGTAACAATCCCCTCTTGGACTGTTCCATACTGAATCTCTTCAGTATCTTGTCCATGTGTGTACTTTGACTCAATCCCAGAATTCTATTGGATCTATCACGATGGATCTCGATCCCAAGAATATATGATGCCTCACCCATGTCTTTCATAGAGAATCATTTATCCCACCATTCCTTAACTGACTGTAAGATAGGTACTTCATTTCCAATTATTAATATTTCATAAACATAAACTATTAGGAAAATGACAGCACGTACACTAAAAATTTTATAGACACAATGCTCACGTTCATTCTTAACAAATCCAAATTCTATTAAAGTTTCATCAAAATGAATGTTCTATGACCTTGATGCTTGCTTTAATCCATTAATGGATTTCTAAAACTTGAAAACCTTGTTGGCATCCTTTGGAGTCAGAAATCCTTCTATTTGTGTCATGTAGACATCTTCCTATATTTTCCCATTAAGGAATGATGTTTTGACATCCACTTGCCAAATTTCATTGTCATGGTAACTGTAAATGGCCAATAGGATTCTAATGGATTTTAGCATTGCAACCGGTGAAAAGGTTTCATTATAGTCAATTCATTGATACTTTATAAAACCTTTTGTAACCAGTCATGCCTTAAAGGTGGTTACTTGTTCCTCCATGTCCATTTTCTTCTTGAATACCCATTTATTACCAACAGGCTTTACATAAACTAGAGGATCTACCAAAATCCAGGCTTGTTTTTGGTACATGGAATCCATTTCAGAATTCATGACTTCTTTCCACTTGGTAGAATCTATGCCTTCAACTAATTCCTTATAGGTAAGAGGATCATCATTGTCAACCAATAGTGAGTCACCATCCTCGGTTACAAGAAAAACATATCATTAGGGTTCTCTCACCTCTCTCGTGCTCTTAAGTAGTTCTTGTGTCTCTGGAATATATTGTTCTTCCACGGGGATTTCTGGAATCTGTTCTTGTACCAACTCAAGTGTATCTTGAGACTTGACTTCATCAAAGTCTATCTCGCTCCCACTATCTCTTTTGGAGATGTGATCCCTCTAAAGAAATATGGCATGTCTTTCCACTATAACCTTTTTATCTGAGGAGTTGTATAGGTAACATCCCATTGTTTATTTGGGGTATCTTATAAAGGTTCACATTGTACCTTGGGGTGAAAGCTTGTTACCTAAAGAGTCCTTAACAAATTCTTCGCTACCCCACACATGTAAATTTAATAACATGGTTTTTCATCCACTCCATAACTCATGTGGAATACCATTTATGGATTTAGTTGGTACTTGGTTTAGTATGTGTTCTTCTATTTGTAATGAATATCCCCAAAAGGATAATGGAAGACTCGCATCACTCATCATTGATCTCACCATGTCCAACAGGGTGCGGTTCCTCTTTTCACTTACACCATTCCACTGAGGCGTGTTAGGAGGAGTGAGTTGAGATAGAATCCCAAACTCCCGTATGAAATCAATGAAGTCCTGATTAAGATATTCCCCTCCTTTGTCTGAGTGGAGTTTCTTAATATTCTTACCAAACTGGTTCTCAACTTCATTCTTGTATTCTTTGAAATGATCAAAAGAATCTGACTTATACCTCATTAAGTAAATATATCCATATCTACTAAAATCATCAGTAAAAGTTATGAACTACAAGAACCCACCCCTTGCTTTAATTGGAAATGGTCCACACACATCTGTTTGAACTAATTCTAGAATCTCTTTAGCCTTTTCACCTTTCCCACTAAATGGGGATTTGGTCATTTTTCCTTGTATACACTCATGATATACACCATGTGTTTTTAGTTCAAAAGAATCTAAATACCCATCTTGATGTAATTTTGTCAAACATTTCTCATTGACATGACCTAGACGGTGATGCCAGATTTGGGTGTGGTATGAGTCATGTGAGTTAGCTTTGTCATCGATTTCAATTACATGGTTTGTGTAGTCTAACACATAAAGGTCGTTATATAAATGTTCCCTACCAAAACAGATGCTATCTTTATAAAAGTAGAAAAACTCATTTCCAAACCTGAAGATGCATCCATCAGTATCTAATATGGATACTGAAATAAATTTTTTAGTAACAGAAGGCACATAATAAAAACCCTTTAATACAAAGATTATTCTAGTTGGCAGTGTGAGGTGGTAGTCCTCGACAGCTACAACAACATGTCTGGCTTCGTTAGCTGCTCGTAGATCTACCTCCCCGCGATCAATCATATAGAATATACATGGTTTTTGTATTTGGAAACATATGTGATCACCACAAGATCTATATAATACCCAATTTGTAGAAACAGATAGATTGCATTCGATAACAAAAATACCTAAAGATTCCCTTTGCTTCCTTGGTTGGGTGCAGTTTTTCTTCCAGTGGCCCTTCTTCCCACATGCAAAACAAACAACCTCTGGTTCTCTTTCCTCCCCTTTGATCTTTCTTTTCGTGGAAGGCCTTGAAGAATCTTTGGTCTTAAAGCTCTTCACCTTTCCTTTCCTTTTATTCACCATGAGGACAGAAGGCTTTTCACGTTTCATATCATTGTCCACTTGGTGAATAAGGATAAGAAGATCAGATAGAGACTTCTCAATGTTGTTCTTGTTGAAATTTACAACAAAGTTAGAGAAGCTCGGGGGGAGTGATGAAAGAATGATATCGGTACCCAGTTCTTTGGGGAGTTTAAACCATAGAATCTCTATGTGCTCAATGTAGCCAATGATCTTGACTACATGAGGGACAGCTGGAGCACCCTATCCATGCTTGCTATGAAATAGAGCCTTGGAGATTTCAAACCTTTCCTGTCTTTCTCTCTCCCGGTATAGACCACAGTGGTGCTCGAGCATGATCTAGGCATCCATGACTTCATGTGAAATCACGAGCGCACTTGACATTGATGATAGAATCAAACATTGAACGTCGAGTCCATCGTTTTAATTTTGATCATAGATCAGGAAATCTTCATCACTCGCCCCTTGGGTAGGCGAATCAAGAAGTGGGGACTCCATCATGTAAAACGTTCGTTCATAGAGTAGGATAATCTGAAGGAGCCTAAACCATTCATGAAAGTTACTGCCGGTGAGGATATTGTCTTTATCCAAAATTGATCACAGAGAAAATGTGGTTGACAAGTTTGTCATATTGATTCTACAAATTTAAAGAGCAGATTTATCAGTACTTTCTTGATTACATTTTATGAGAAATAATAAATTTGATTAAGTCTCCCTCTATGTTATAAAGTCCCAATGGCCCTGACCATTGAACTCAGAATGTCCAGTTTCCATGACATTCTAGTGGCAAGGATCCATATTCCCCTTCGCATAACCCCAAAAATGGTTGGTCAAGCGATTTGATGGTATTTAGGTAGGTAGGTCTTTGCCAACTATGAGCTTAGAGTTCCTTGATCTGTTGAGTGGACTCTCCAAGACTGAAATCCTGGCATGAATTTCTTCATCACTTGCCTCCATTTTACAACAAGTCTATCAAGGGCTACTCCTCTTGATGTAAAATTTTAATTTCAACCCAAAACTTTCATAGGAGATAACTTTATAAAAGTAAGTGCCCCAAAAAGGGTTGGTTAAACACATAGTTTTATTGAGTCTTTCCCTTAATCAAATAACAGAAGGCTTGGTCTGACATAATATGGTATTTGAGGGATTTTATTCTTTATAAATAGTTTCACATTATCACATGCTTGTTAATATAATGTGATTCTTTCTTAAGTGAATAACCATGTTCTGATAATGTTTAAACATAGTCCGGTTTTTATTTTATTCTATCTTTACATGCTTGTTTATTTCATTAACTATGTGATCACGATAACAGAAACATAATAAATAAACTATGAAATCAGACATAAATCAAATAATATGGCATGATCATGAGCTTCTATTGGTTAGCTTATGTAGTGGTTTTGATAAGCTAACCCTATAATAGGGAAAAACAACTTTACCCGATGGTTCCTGTTTTGAATCTCCCACCTGTCCACCATTGTATCTTCTTGTGTTGGTTTTCACCTCAGCTTAGGGTTTTGAACCGTCTCCTATGGCTTGGGAGATACTCCATTACATGGGGTTTTCATTAAATAAGCCATGGGAACGCAGGCCCTACATTTTATTGGAAGAAGGCTCGCAAGACAAATAATTTAAATTAAATAAATTTAAATGAAACCATACACACAAAAAGGGTCTTTGGTCAATATCATGATCATCCATAGAAAGAAACGACATTTACGCATATTTAGTATTCAAATTATCTTCATCCTTTCTATATTTAAGATAAGTCATGCTTGAATTAAATTAATTATTATCTTATAATTAATCAATTATTTATCTTAAATTACTTTCTGAATTTCCTTGAGATTATTTTCATTAATATTCCTTGTATGGGTCCTTGTAATTTAGAGGAAAACTGGCGAAATTCCATTTCTAGAAATTACACGGCATGTAGGATATATTACATGGTGTGTATTTATTTTCACCCTTTATCAAAAGTACATGTCGGGGGCTTTGGCGTTTTCTCTGTACATTGGAAATTTTGGAGTACATGGCGTGCAGATTAATCTAACATGGTGTGTACTTCCTTATTATGTGGTTACTGGCCTGACAATACCATGTACGTGGTACCCATCTTCTCCTTGTACACGGTTTCACCTGGACCGGATCGGACTACACAGGGTGTTGGTTCAACATACACACTGTGTATTCCAGTTTCCATGCACCATTTACTTCTCGTCAACATGGTGTATTAATAACTTAGTTATACTCAATTCATACAACATGGTTTAGTGGACCAGTACCGGTTCACTGAACCTAAGTACCTGGCGTGTAGTTTTCACTACACGATGTGTATTCTTGTGTTGTACAGACAGAAAGAGCGGCTCCTCCAGATGAGTTCCTCATTTTTATTTTAATAAAAATTAAAATTAAAGGTCATTTATATTATGTGAATTGAGAAACGCAGGAGGAAGAATAGATCTCATTCATTCAGATTTATAGAATGATTTATCTTGAATAGAATCAAATATGAATGCATAAATTATCAATGAAAATTAAATAACTATAATCAACGTTTTAACCTCCCTCTGATTCCAATTGAAGGTTTCAGGCGTAGCGGAAGCTCATGGGTGGATGTTCCCACTTGGACTTTTTTCATTAGCAATGATCAATCCGGGATCAATATGACGATAAATGACAGACTCCACGGATTGAATCACAGAAATAGACAAAGAAGAAGAACAGTACCGGAACCAAAAAGGAGGATCATCACAAGTTTATTATAATTAATTTAATTAATTAACAAGAAATACCTTTTCTGGCGTTCTTTCTTCGTTGATATTTCTGATTACACTCCGATGTGATTCTCCATTACATCACAGAAGACAACTATAGAATTCCTCTAGCGATGATCCACATGTGCACCACATATCTATGGACATCTCCAAAGGAGTCTCTGGGTGATAGCGTGGAGAAAATTATGCTTGCGTTTTCCACCTTAGATTTCATTGATCTGATGGGGTAGGATCTCTCTCTCAGTCTTGAGAGCATTCTTAGAGGAAGGAGTTCTTTTGATCTTGAGATAATTCTCCATAATTTTTTTTCACAACAATTGGGGAAAAGTGTTAGGGTTGTGAGGATATTTATAATCAGTTTTGAGGTTATAGAGTTATGACAATAAATAAACACGTTACAAATTTTATTTATTTCATTAACTATTATTGAAAACCCCCATGTCAAATAATTAATTCCTTGACATGCGCCCATGCTGATTATAATAAATATCATTTAACAAAAAAATATTATATCCTCAAAATCCTGACTGGAAAAACTACACGGAGTGTAATCATTAATACACGGTGTGTACTTGTTTTCCATAAAAAAACTACCCGGTGTGTAATCATTAATACACGACATGTACTTTTTTTCGTTTCCTTTCCAAAATGAACACTACACAGCGTGTAATCATTAATACATGGTGTGTTCTTGTATTCAAAATAAAAACTACATGGCGTGTAATCATTAATACACGGAGTGTACTTGTTTTCATTTTATTCTTCCTCCAAAATTAAAACAATTTAGTCTTCCTTGAATAATTATTAAACCACATATGGTAATAATCTTTATTCTACTTGAGATACTTGAATACACTTAGTGTGTGACCCTCTAGGGCTCTTTCTCATTAGCATGAGGTGGGCTTTCCTAAAGTCCAAGATTACTGTCTAGTAATGGTTCAAGGCACCCAAGAGAAAGAAGTTGACACCGCATTGATGTTACACCTCATACGAATGCTTACCATGTAATTTAATCCCTTTGTCTCAATATCTCATCAAGAAAGTTTCCTGGAAGTGTCATAAACCAATATGCTTGATCTGTCATTCTTTGGCTTCTAGAAATAAACATTTCGTTAAACCATGGCCATGGAATATGGGTGACATTTTTATTTCAATCAAAGGGCCCGAGATATCTACTTCCATAAATATAGAAGGGAAAATCCTTCCCCGACATATCCCTTAACAACAAGTCATTCCTGACGCACCCAATGTACCCTACTTCCTGCCAACTATCTTCATGACAATTTTCATCAGCAAATCTATGTGTGCGAGTCATGACATGAGTTAATGATAATATTATAGTCTACGAACCATTACACACGCTCTTAGATAGCAATGTCCGATGACCCCAAGACATGCAGAATTACTACTGGTGGGTCTATTCTCATAATCTCCCATCTTGGAAATTACCAAGTGCGAACTCTATGAGAGAGAGTCTCATCTTCTTACGAGTACTCGCACATGGCGGTCTGTATACTATATGACCTATCATAGTATGACATCTAACCATAGAACCTTCTTTAATAATATTGTTATAGCATTTCAAGGTTCTCATCATAGCGGGGATCTTCCATGACCTTATTAATGCAACAAATATTCCTGGAAATTATTATATTATAGTCATGTAAAACAATGAACAATATATAATAATGGTATATTCACATAATAAAAGCACAAATAGTTGGTTCTCATGACACCAACTCTAACTACGATATTAGCAGAAGAAAAGATATAGAGCCCAAGGCTCTCCACAACTGCAACAGATATAATGCTATGAGATGTCCCTATATCAAAAAGTACTGAAGATAAAACTGAGGCTACTAAGATCGTACCTCAAATTGTGGAGGGTCCGAGATCATGTTCCTGCTGGGTCTGCTCCACTAAAAAAGTTTGGCCTTTGTCACGGCCTTATAACCGTGCCTGATAGCTCTGAGCTGATCCACCCTACTGTCGTTGAAGAACCGGTGACTGACCACCACGGTCACGACCTCCACCTCATCCCGAATGGCCAGAAGAACTCCCATTCCGAGACTGGTGAGAAACAAGTGGTGATTCTCCTAAACATGGGGTCATAGAAGGAACCCCTGTCACCAGCTGGTAGTGAAAAGAACTGAAAAAGGTGGTAAAGATGGCCCATCTTGCCGCAAGATCGGCACTCAACTGGGTCCCTCGGGCAACGTGGCCTCGTATTCCCGCTTCTCCCAAACTGGTAGCACACCACTTGGCTACCAGAAGATGCATCCCTCTTGCTCAGATCTCCTCGTGCAGTCTCCCTAGGGTGCTTCCAACTATCAGCTGGCAGAACACTAACTTTGGATGTCGAACCGCCCTGTCACACAGCTCCAGAATCCCTCAGATTACGCTCTGTGATCAGTTCTTTGTTTATGATAGTGGATATCGAAGTCAACCTGAAGATATTCACCTAATATTGGATGTTGTTCCTAATAAAATCCTCAAACTACTATGTATGGAACAACTCATCACCTCCTAGAATAGGCGTGAATCGTTGCATATCTATGAAGCAAGAGGAATACTCCATAACAGTAATAGTACCCTACTCCAAACTAATGAACTCTTAGGCTTGATCGGCCCTCATGGTCTCTAGATAGATGTAATCATAAAAGATGCACCTAAACTCTTCTCAATCCATATTTTTCTAGTAGCCCGCCTATGAGACCACATCCCACCACCTCTTTGTGGAGTCTTGGAGCATGTAGGTAGCAAGCTTCCCCTCTTCTCTGGAGGTATCTCCAGATGTTCCAAAATTGTCAGCGTGGATTCTAGCCATGACTCTACAGCCTGAGGTCATCTATCCCCTGAGAAAGTAGTAGGATGCTGCTGCTGGAAGACCCACGTCAAATCAGCCATCAACGGGGCAGGAGGCAGAGATCCCTGAAAGGTCTACATCATCCTCAGAAATCCCTCCCCGAACTATGCATCCGCAACTATGTTAGGTACAACGGCTAGTGATTAGGCTGCCACAATTGGATGATCTGCAAGTAATCCCTGATCATCCATGTGCGGTGTCTTATCACCATCTATAAACTGGCACAAAACAGGGGGATGTCTCAGTGGCATGACTCTGCAAGGTCAAGCACACTCCTTAGATCAAGGTTATCAAGGACTAAAAAAAAGGTGTGCAAGAATGGAATAAGAGAAAGAAATCATTCAAGTTTTACAAAACATGAGTATACCGAGTGTACATTTCCTACACGGCGTGTTCTACTAAGTCATTTACATGGGTGTGTACTCTTGTCTAAAATGGTCGTGTAACACTCCAAACACATGTCGTGTTGTCATAACACACGGCGTGTACTTGAATCCTATTCCCCTGACCAAGTCCTTCTACATGATTAATCCACACAGATATCCTAAATCAAAACTACATGGCGTGTTCAAGATAGAAACGTTGTGTAATACAAAAGCTTCACCGGGCCTGTGTTGTTAGTGACATGGCCTGACACATGGCTCACAGTACACAACATGTTCTGAATGGGCGTGGCATGTTCGTGAAGGGACAACACTGACTCGTGTTGTTAGTGACATGTTCAGGTACCTAGGTCAGACTACACGGCGTGTTCAACATAGACACGAGATGTATAGCTTAAGGTCTTATCCGTCCGTGTTGTTGGTTACACGGGCAGACATAGGGTTGACACGACATGGTGTGTTTGTCTGGTACACGACGTGTTCCCACTAGACCTTCCCCATCCTATGTCTCTTCCCCCACAGCCTATGACACGGTCAGAGACTACACGGTGTATACATTAAGTACACAACATGTACATAAGAAAAATAGTTTCTTCCTGAACAGAAGAACACATGGCATGTACAGAACACTACACAGTGTTGTTTTTGGGATTTTTTGGATAGTAAGCCTCAGAAGCTACTTCAGAACCCAGAAAACACTGAAACGAACACTGAAAGTGCCAAATTCCAATTCGTGAGGGGCCATACTCCCCAAGAAACAAAGTCTGGCATCTTATACATGTTATAACAAGGAAAACAAAGCAATGATCCACCAAATTATGGTCCATGAGGCCCCATAACACCTCAACAACCAAAGTTTGGCATTATTTCAAGTAAAACATTACAAAAAACAATACCCTATCAAATAGCAGGTATTCTTATCAAGACATCTATCACAACAGAATTCATATTCTACACAACGTCTATAACAATAACACACAATCGCTGATTCATCCTAGATGAAAAGGAAATAATGCATGACATGTGATTTTGAAAAATTACCTATATGATGCATGATATGGCACACCCTCATCTCATCGGGTTGTGACAAAAATAGAACCACAATAATGTCAACAGTAATAACAAAAAACGTGTGAGTCACCTGTAACACCCGAGACTTTTATGTTATATAAATCATCAAAGGAATATTTTTCTACACAACACTTGCTTGGCTTGCTTTACACGCAATCGCGACCTTCCTCGATAGCTTGCGTCGTACGCAATACCGAGTTTCACTAAACAACAATATGCTATTAAAACTAGCTGTTATGAATAGTAATAACCACTTTTTGAAATTTTATAAATTTTATTTTTCAAAATGGACTTCATTTTTGGACTCAGAATATCGAAATTAGCCTAGGGTGAAATTTTGGTATTTTTCTGAAAACTTTCAATTTTTGATGGATAGTGAAACCACTAAGTGGTAGGTTAAAAACTGAATTTTGCATAAAACATAATTTTACCGCTTCTGTGAATGGAATTTCGAAAATTCGACAGACACGGTTGATATCAGTAAGTAAAATGTGGTTCAATGAGATAAAAATAATTTTTTGGTGAATAGTAACTTTTTACTTTTTTTACCGCGGTTAATAGTAAATAGGGTAACTAAGGGTAAATATGATATTACTATTACCCTAACACATGTCCTAATTCTATTGGACAAGTGTAATTCGACCAAAAACAAACTTAGGAATAATATATGACCATTTAGGCCCACTTGGATTAGATTAGGACATTTATTATTAATTTATTTAAAGAAGGGTTAAAATAGTTAAAATCAAAGTTTAATAAGTAAACCATTTTTAATATGGGGTTATACATAAGATAAATTCGACTATAAATATTCATTAGAAAGCTAAAACGATTTCATACATAATGGTATTTTATTTGTAATTTTTAGACATTATATAATTTCATATATTTATGACACCATGATGATGCAGTAATTATCTTATTAATGAAATATTGACATAATTGATGTTATAAACACCAAAATAAATTTAATTTGAGCCTTTTTATGAATTCCACTAATTTTCTAGGTTACTATGATATATTAGTGTTGATTTAATCAACTTGGTGCGAACATATATTTCTGTTATGACTTTCAAAAAAATCATATATCAAATAGTGTCAAAATTGACACAAAATAGTTTTTAAATCAAAAATTATATTATTAATTGTTATTTTATTCCTAAAAATCTAAGGCTCGGCCAAATGACTTAGATAAGGATATATATATTAATAATAAACAATTTGGGGTTCGTTTGGCATGTTATAGTAAGTCTATTAACCATATAGTGTAAGAAAACAAAAAGACACGGTAAACGTTAAATTATTTAACTTAGAGTTAAATCTAATTGATAAGGTTAAAATAATAACATAAACTTGTATAAATCCTATTGGTTGATAGGATTGCGACCCATCCCCACTTTAGCTTCGAAATAAGACCCTTTGGAACCATTATAAACCGATTTTGACTTTAATATAAAATAATATTTTGAGATATTCTTAAGGTGCCCCTCTCCTCCCTTATAAAAGGGCACCTCCTCCCCCTCCTCCTCACACCAATTTGAGCACTCAAGCTCGGCCAACCCCTTCCATTTTCTCCTCTCCACTTACCTAGAATAATCCTAGATATCCTGGTCTTCTTCAAAGACCAATCTTAGTTCCCTAAGTGGAGGATTCAAAGAAGCGTTCCAAAGAAGAGGTAATATCCATTACCGATCTTTTCAATTTCTTTCTTCTTCAACTTCTTCTTCTTTAGTTGTTTCATGATAAAGTAATAACATCAGTATTACTTACATACTGATATGTTATTATAAATATGAAACAACCCTAATTCACCTTCTATCCATCCTACGGAAAAATGAAATCACCGCGCGTGCGTACGTACGGAATACCGTCTCCACGCCGTGGTGTAATCTATTTTCCACCATCACTTTACAAGGATGGGTATAATGGTGTAATGAGTAACTATTTATGATTATTATAAAATTATATTGATACTCAAATAATATATATATACTTCAATACAGTTCCACGATCATAGGAACGATATCATCACTCGTGTACGGAATACCGTCTCCACGATGTGATGAGACTCGTTCTACATGATCATCATTACATAGTAATTATATAAATTAATTGAATGAATAAATATGATATATGTTACACTAATACCATTCTGGATATAAGGTATCTATAACCTTCAAAGAAGAACAAGAATGTATTCGGCAAGACACGCATAAGAACAAAAGGCAATAAAGACCCGAGTAACAAGTAACAATGAAATATTACTATCATGAAGCTAAGAATATGGCCATATATGATATCATATCAATATGTATGATTCTGGAATAAGTCAATAACATTATTTAAACCATTATATAGGAGCTTCGGACACGTACAAAGCAAATTGGACCTAAGGTAAGGGAATATATCACAATCTCATTTTATTCGAGATTGTTTGTACTTTGGTATTTACTAGGGTGTATTATCATCCACATCCATGTTTCATAAATATGTAATATTATTTCCATCCACCTAAAATTGTTTAAATCCATTTTTACCATTCGGTGAGTTTTTAGTAAAAGAAATGAAAGGAATCTTTTGTCGTTTTTCGTACGAGGTACTTTTTGACTTTTCCGACAAAAGTACGAAGAATGTTTTTTTTAACTTATACGGCATGAATGGATTTCTAAAACATTATTTCCAAGAATATTCCTTTACAAGTATTCAAGTTTATTTTTAATCAACTTCTTTTAGATTAAAATTGTATGACATGTTAAGAAAGGAAAAGTGTTTTTGAAGTAGAAAGGATATTTTCCTCAAGAATGAAGTTCAAGTATTTTATCAAAATTATTTTCCATCTAAGATAATAAAAGGGTTCTGTTTTTATCCGTATTATTACATGGATTTGATTATGTTGTGATGGAAACATTTTTATGAATTCCTTTATCTTATATGAATTGTTTTATGATGTCATGTTGTTTAAGAATCCCATTTTTATTACATGGGTTATGCGATGATGTATGATTTATGATTATGTGGAACACATAAGAAAGGATTCATTATAAGATGGGTGGGACCTATATCTCCCTCTAATGCATTGGGTAAAGATTTTATATCTCATGAGATAAACATGGCTGGAACGGTAGGTTATACCGGTTTAGTGAAACAGGACTGGAACGAGGGTGACTCGGTTCAGAAAGGGACTTTGTCCACTAAGATAGTCTTGGCAATGAGTCATGACTAACAAGAAATGATTTTCCATGATTATTTGTGCATGCCACAAAGTTTCAAGTTTTATGTTATGATTATGGGGATATCATTTTCACTTCTATGATTTATTCCATGTTAAGATATTATGATCTCTTTTGCAGGTTTTGATTTTTAAAAAGATATGATATGATTTTTATTTACTTTATTTGCCCTTGCTGAGCATTTGAGCTCACCCTTTTATGTTTTCTTTTCCCCAGGTCAGAAAGATGGATATTAAGTAGAATATGCTAAAAGGGACCCTAGATATGATGAAATAAATGGGAGACACTGTAGAAGATTTATGAACCAGTTGTTTATGTTTCCCAGTTTCTAAAGACACTATACCTATACGGTCCTTTGTGGTTTTGTCATATGTTGTAATAAGTGTGCTTCAATTTTGATGTATTAACAATGTATGTAAAGTATGGGTCATTATAGTTGGTATCAGAGGAAAGGTATAGTCAACCTTTGGAAACTAGGATGTGAAAGCCTTAAGGATAAGTCTAAGCATAGAACACAATCTTAGTGTTTTAGAAATGGCCATGAATAACCTAGGATAAGACCTTAAGCATGAAAATTTTATTCTTGAATTATGTGGTTTCCTATTATAATTAGTGTTGCTCACACTATTCTTCTTGGTTTTAGTCAATGGCTGGAACCCGAAGGAACCGTGTTAATGCGGAATGCGATGGGCAATGGAATTATTGTCCCCCTAAGCATCCAAACGATATGGGAGCTGGAATGAAAAATCTTGTAGCCATGCTCACACAACTTTCTCAAGCTATGAATCATGCAGGACTTCCAAACGAGCAAAGGAAGGAGCAACATTCTGTTGAATCCTTCATGAGGCAGCGTCCACCTTCTTTCAGTGGGTCTACTGATCCATTAGTTGCTGAACAATGGATTAGTACTACTAAAAAGATATTTTCAGTTCTTCAATGTTCTGAACATGATAAAGTCATCCTAGCAGTGTATCGTTTGGAAGGAGATGCTGATCAATGTTGGAATATTATTAAGAATACGAGGAAAAGGGATGAAATTGAGTCTATGGAATGGGACGAGTTCAAGAACTTATTTTTCAATAAGTACTTCCCTCGTATTCTCTGAACAAAGATGGAGAAATAGTTCCTTGAACTGAATCAAAGGGATGATGAATCTGTTGGTACCTATGAAGCAAATTTTACAAGACTTTCAAGGTACGCTTCTGGTATTATTATCCAACCTGAGAGTAAGATCGATCGATTCTTTAGTGGCTTAAAACTAAGTCTTCGAAGGGCGTTAGCCATAAGGGACTTCAATAGCTACGAGGAAATCGTTCGATGTGCTCTCAAAGTCAAGATGGAGATTGGAGTAATCCATCAGTCACATGGGTTTGATAAGAAGAGGAAGATGGAATTCAAAGAAAAATCTAAAGAGCACATGGAAAAGAAGATGAGCTTTTCCTTATGCTCAAAGTGTGGAAAGAAACATGGAGGGAGTTGTCTTAATGGTACAAGTAAATGTTTTAAATGTGGAAAGAAAGTTCATCGGGCATTTGAATGCCGTGATAATGGGAAGAAGATGTCTAATGATGCAAACAAAGGAAGGGATACACAGAATGAACCTACTACACTTCAATGTTTCAAGTGCAAGGAGATGGGGCATTATGCCAATCAATGCCCAAATCCAAGGGTTGATGATGATGGTCGACGTCAACAAAATCTTAAGGCTAAAGACAAAGGAAAGTCACATGCAATTTCTATCAGCGATGTGGAGTACGATAACGATGTGGTGAAAGGTACACTTACCATCCACTCTAAAGTAGAAAATGGTTTATTTGATTATGGATCCACCCACTCTTTTATTTCAGAAGACTTTTCTAAGGGTATCACCGTATTACCTCAACAATTAGATGTTGAGTTAGCTATGACAACACCTAATGGCACATCAATCGCATCAAAAGTTTATAATTCTTCTCCGATCGAAGTTTGTGGGAAAGTGCTTCCTGCAAATCTTGTGATCCTTCCTATAGTGGAATTTGATGTGATTCTTGGCATGGATTGGCTTTCTTTATACGGATCTCATATCAATTTCCAAAGAAGGGAAGTCACATTTCATATTCCAGATCAATCTACGATCGTCTATCGATGCAAGGATGAATATAACCTTCCAGTGGAAATTTCTTCCATCTTATGGGTCTTGATTCCACTAAATGAAGGTTATTTATCTCAAATGGTTGGTGAGAAACTCACAATTAAGAATATGCCCATAGTACGGGAGTTTGATGATGTCTTTCCGGAGGAATTACCGGGTCTTCCACCAAATCGTGAAGTTGAGTTTTCAATAGAACTCGTACCGGGTGCTTTGCCTATTTCAAAGACACCTTATAGAATGGCCCCAATTGAGTTGCAGGAATTGAAGAAGCAACTCCAAGGGAATCTTGATAAGGGATTCATACGCCCTAGTGCGTCACCTTGGGGATCACCTGTTCTATTTGTTAAGAAGAAATATGGATCAATGAGACTCTGCATTGATTATCGATAACTTAACAAGATCACTATCAAGAACAAATATCCTCTCCCATGCATTGATGACTTATTTGACCAACTACGCGGAGCTCAATACTTTTCCAAGATTGATCTTCGTTCAGGATATCATCAATTAAGGGTCAAAAGGGAGGATATACCAAAGACGGATTTCCGTACAAGGTATGGGCACTATGAATTTATAGTGATTCCATTTGGTCTTACTAATGCCCCTGCTATCTTCATGGATCTAATGAATAGAGTCTTTAGAGACTATCTTGATCAATTTGTGGTAGTCTTTATAGACGATATTCTTGTCTATTCAAAGAGAAAGGAAGAGCATGAAGATCACTTGAGAATTATATTGAAGACCCTGAGAAAGGATAAGCTTTATGCCAAATTTACCAAGTGTGAATTTTGGCTTCAAAAAGTTGCATTTTTGGGTCACATAATCTCAAAAGAGGGGATATCTGTGGATCCAGCAAAAACCGAGGTTATCGAAAGATGGTCGAGACCAACAACGGTAACTGAGATCCAAAGTTTTCTTGGTTTGGCTGGATATTATCGATGTTTTGTAAAGGATTTTTCACGATTATCTAATCCACTCACCAAGTTGACTCGGAAAGGAGTTAAGTTTGTTTGGACAGAGGAATGCGAAGAGAATTTCAAGGAGTTGAAAAGAAGGTTATCCAGTGCACCTGTGCTCACACTTCCTTGTAGTGGAGAAAGGTTTGTGATCTACAGTGATGCATCCAAGAATGGATTGGGGTGTGTTCTTATGCAAAATGATATGGTGATAGCTTATGCCTCACGATAGTTGAAAATCCATGAGCTAAATTACCCAACACATGATTTGGAGTTGGCTGCGGTAATCTTTGCATTAAAGATTTGGAGGCATTACCTTTATGGTGAAAGGTGTGATATTTATACTGATCATAAAAGTTTAAAGTATATTTTCACACAAAAGGAGCTGAATATGCGCCAAAGAAGATGGTTGGAGCTGATTAAGGATTATGACTGCTCAATCCATTACCACCCTGGGAAAGCAAACAAGGTGGCAGATGCATTAAGTCGACAAGACCATGCTAGTTTATCCATGATGAGGATCACAAAAGATCCAATATTTATGGATTTACAAAGGATGGATCTTGGAATTATAATGGAAGGGGAAAAATCTTATCTTTCTCAAATGAATGTTCAACCATCTATACATGTGAAGATTAAAGAGGCACAAAAAGAAGATGTCGAGTTACAAAAGAAGGTGAGAAATGTTCCTGAATTCAACCTTGATTGTGATGGGATAATAAAGTTTAGGAATCGGGTTTGTGTCCCTCCCATCCCCGAATTAAAGAAGGAGCTGCTGGATGAGGCTCATAGTTCTTCATTCTCTATTCATCCTGGAAGCACAAAGATGTATAGGGACTTGAAAGAGTACTTCTGGTGGGATGGCATGAAAAGACATGTTGCTGAATATGTCTCTCGATGCTTGGTTTGTCAACAAGTTAAAGCTGAGAGACAGAAGTCTAAGGGGATGTTACAACCATTACCCATACCCGAATGGAAATGGGAAAACGTCACTATGGACTTTGTCACAGGACTTCCTAAAACATCCAAAGGCAATAATGCTATTTGGGTCATAGTTGATCGTCTTACAAAGTCTGCACACTTCATTTCTATTAGAGAGGATTCCTCTCTAGATCAGCTTTCCAGGATATATGTAAAGGAAGTGGTAAGATTGCATGGAGTACCACTTTCTATTATATCTGATCGGGATCCGAGATTTACCTCGAAGTTCTGGAGAAGTCTTCAGCATACTCTGGATACAGAGTTGAGTTTCAGCACTGCTTATCATCCCCAGACAGACGGTCAGTCTGAGAGAACAATTCAAACCCTAGAAGATATGTTGAGAGCTTGCTCTATGGATTTCAAAGGAGGTTGGGATCAACACCTACCTTTGGTGGAATTTTCTTATAATAATATCTTTCACTCCAGTATTCAGATGGCTCCTTATGAAGCTCTCTATGGAAAGAAATGCAGGACTCCAACTTGATGGGATGAAGTTGGAGAAAGAAAGCTGTTAGGACCTGATCTCGTTGATGAAATGGCAGAAAAGGTCAGATCTATTCAACAACACATAAGAGCAGCTCAGAGTCGACAAAAAAGTTATGCCGACAACTGAAGAAAAGACCTAGAATTTGAAGTGGGCGATAAAGTGTTCTTACGAATATCTCCCTGGAAGAGGGTGATGAGATTTGGAAAGAAGGGGAAGTTGAGCCCTAGATATATCGGTCCTTTTGAAATACTGGATCGTTTTGGGAAGGTAGATTACCGATTGGCGCTTCCACCGAATCTCTCTCAAGTTCACGATGTGTTCCATGTATCTCTCCTGAGAAAGTACATACCAGATCCTTCACATGTACTCAGCTCAGAAGTTGTACCGCTGGAGCAGGATCTTTCTTATGAAGAACAGCCGATAGAGATTCTGGATAGTAGCGAAAAAGTCCTTCGAAACAAGACCACTCGCTTGGTGAAAGTTTTATGGAGGAACCACCAACTTGAAGAAGCTACATGGGAGCTTGAGGATATGATGAGGGAGAAGTATCCTCATCTGTTTGTTACAAAGTGACGAATTTTGAGGGCGAAATTCTTTTTAAGGGGGGTAGAATGTAACACCCGAGACTTTTATGTTATATAAATCATCAAAAGAATCTTTTTCTACACAACACTTGCTTGGCTTTCTTTACACGCAATCGCGACCTTCCTCGATAGCTTGCGTCGTACGCAATACCGAGTTTCACTAAATAACAATATGCTATTAAAACTAGCCGTTATGAATAGTAATAACCACTTTTTGAAATTTTATAAATTTCATTTTTCAAAATGGACTTCATTTTTGGACTCAGAATATCGAAATTAGCCTAGGGTGAAATTTTGGTATTTTTCTGAAAACTTTCAATTTTTGATGAATAGTGAAACCACTAAGTGGTAGGTTAAAAACTGAATTTTGCATAAAACTTAATTTTACCGCTTCTGGGAATGGAATTTCGAAAATCCGATAGACACGGTTGATATCAGTAAGTAAAATGTGGTTCAATGAGATAAAAATAATTTTTTTGTGAATAGTAACTTTTTACTTTTTTACCGCGGTTAATAGTAAATAGGGTAACTAAGGGTAAATATGATATTACTATTACCCTAACACATGTCCTAATTCTATTGGACAAGTTTAATTCGACCAAAAACAAACTTAGGAATAAAATATGACCATTTAGGCCCACTTGGATTAGATTAGGACATTTATTATTAATTTATTTAAAGAAGGGTTAAAATAGTTAAAATCAAAGTTTAATAAGTAAATCATTTTTAATATGGGGTTATACATAAGATAAATTCGACTATAAATATTCATTAGAAATATGAAAATATTTCCTACATAATGGTATTTTATTTGTAATTTTTAGATATTATATAATTTAATTTATTTATGACACAATGATGATGCAGTAATTATCTTATTAATGAAATATTGACATAATTGATGTTATAAACCCCAAAATAAATTTAATTTGAGACTATTTATGAATTAAACTAATTTTCTAGGTTACTATGATATATTAGTGTTGATTTAATCAACTTGGTTCGAACATATAATTCTGTTATGACTTTCAAAAAAATCATATATCAAATAGTGTCAAAATTGACACAAAATAGTTTTTAAAACAAATATTATATTATTAATTGTTATTTTATTCCTAAAAATCTATGGTTCGGCCAAATTACTTAGATAAGGATATATATATTAATAATAAACAATTTGGGGTTCGTTTGGCATGTTATAGTAAGTGTATTAACCATATAGTGTAAGAAAACAAAAAGACACGATAAAAGTTAAATTATTTAACTTAGAGTTAAATCTAATTAATAAGGTTAAAATAATAACATAAACTTGTCTAAATCCTATTGGTTGATAGTCTTTCGACCCATCCCCACTTTAGCTTCGAAATAAGACCCTTTGGAACCATTATAAACCGATTTTGACTTTAATATAAAATAATATTTTGAGATATTCCTAAGGTGCCCCTCTCCTCCCTTATAAAAGGGCACCTCCTCCCCCTCCTCCTCACACCAATTTGAGCACTCAAGCTCGGCCAACCCCTGCCATTTTCTCCTCTCCACTTCCCTAGAATAATCCTAGAGGTCCTGGTCTTCTTCAAAGACCAATATTAGTTCCCTAAGTGGAGGATTCAAAGAAGCGTTCCAAAGAAGAGGTAATATCCATTACCGATCTTTTCAATTTCTTTCTTCTTCAACTTCTTCTTCTTTAGTTGTTTCATGATAAAGTAATAACATCAGTATTACTTACATACTGATATGTTATTATAAATATGAAACAACCCTAATTCACCTTCTATCCATCCTACGGAAAAATGAAATCACCGCGCGTGCGTACATACGGAATACTGTCACCACGCCGTAGTGTAATCTATTTTCCACCATCACTTTACAAGGATGGTTATAATGGTGTAATGAGTAACTATTTATGATTATTATAAAATAATATTTATACTGAAATAATATATATATACTTCAATACAGTTCCACGATCATAGGAACGATATCATCACTTGTGCGTACGTACGGAATACCGTCTCCACGATGTGATGCGACTCGTTCTACATGATCATCATTACATAGTAATTATATAAATGAATTGAATGAATAAATATGATATATGTTACACTAATACCATTCTGGATATAAGGTATCTATAACCTTAAAAGACGAATAAGAATGTATTCGGCAAAACACGCATAAGAACAAAAGGCAATAAAGACCCGAGTAACAAGTAACAATGAAATATTACTATCAAGAAGCTAAGAATATGGCCATATATGATATCATATCAATATTTATGATTCTGTAATAAGTCAATAACATTATTTAAACCATTATACAGGAGCTTCTGACATGTACAAAGCAAATTGGACCTAAGGTAAGGGAATATATCACAATCTCATTTTATTCGAGATTGTTTGTACTTTGGTATTTACTGGGGTGTATTATCATCCACATCCATGTTTCATAAATATGTAATATTATTTCCATCCACCTAAAATTGTTTAAATCCATTTTTACCCTTCGGTGAGTTTTTAGTAAAAGAAATGAAAGGAATCTTTTGTCGTTTTTCGTACGAGGTACTTTTTGACTTTTCCGACAAAAGTACGAAGAATGTTTTTTTTAACTTATACGGCATGAATGGATTTCTAAAAAATTATTTCCAAGAATCTTCCTTTACAAGTATTCAAGTTTATTTTTAATCAACTTCTTTTAGTTTAAAATTGTATGACATGTTAAGAAAGGAAACGTGTTTTTGAAGTAGAAAGGATATTTTCCTCAAGAATGAAGTTCAAGTATTTTATCAAAATTATTTTCCATCTAAGATAATAAAAGGGTTCTGTTTTTATCCCTATTATTACATGGATATGATTATGTTGTTATGGAAACATTTTTATGAATTCCTTTATCTTATATGAATTGTTTTATGATGTCATGTTGTTTAAGAATCCCATTTTTATTACATGGGTTATGCGATGATGTATGATTTATGATTATGTGGCACACATAAGAAATGATTCATTATAAGATGGGTGGGACCTATATCTCCCTCCAATGCATTGGGTAATGATTTTATATCTCATGAGATAAACATGGCTGGAACGGTAGGTTATACCGGTTCAGTGAAACAGGACTGGAACGAGGGTGACTCGGTTCAGAAAGGGACTTTGTCCACTAAGATAGTCTTGGAAATGAGTCATGACTAACAAGAAATGATTTTCCATGATTATGTGTGCATGCCACAAAGTTTCAAGTTTTATGTTATGATTATGGGGATCTCATTTTCACTTCTATGATTTATTCCATGTTAAGATATTATGATCTCTTTTGCAGGTTTTGATTTTCAAAAAGATATGATATGATTTTTATTTCCTTTATTTGCCCTTGATGAGAATTTGAGCTCACCCTTTTATGTTTTCTTTTCCCCAGGTCAGGAAGATGGATATTAAGTAGAATATGCTAAAATGGACCCTAGATATGATGAAATAAATGGGAGACACTGTAGAAGATTTATGAACCAGTTGTTTATGTTTCCCAGTTTCTAAAGACACTATACCTATACGGTCCTTTGTGGTTTTGTCATATGTTGTAATAAGTGTGCTTCAATTTTGAAGTATTAACAATGTATGTAAAGTATGGGTCGTTATATCACCCATCGGTGAAAATCAGATGAACTGTAAACATGAAAAACCAGAATAAATTGCAATAAATGAGGTATATTGGCTTCTACCTATACACATGTTAGATGCTCCCATGCACAACTTATTACCAAGTACCTATTCCTTCCTATCCCTGACTAAAGGATCCAAATAGTAAATTAAGATAAAATAACCCCTTTGATACCACATTGTAATTTCCTTGTTCTGAAAGCCACCCAGAGGTTCCCCGTACCTGGTTGGTCACATGAACTCTAGCACATTTCCCCAAATGCTAGAGGCTTCCAACTAGCAGCGAGGTCCTTGGGTGTGATAGTGTAGGAATTATTCCCTCATTGGAAAAGTACACAGTGGAAGTAAATAAATGCATACAAGAGCGGAAGCAGTAATAATGATATATAGAAGTAATAGCATAAAAATGTTAGTACAAACTTGAGAACATGTATAAAATGATGCATGTTACATATGTTTAGGAAAACTGACAAACAATTCACAATGCTGAAATGCAATAGTGCTAAACTGAGGTGCAAAAGAAAGTAGATAAACTCCTTAGCATCACAAGCCATAGCATGGTCCCATGCTCTCCAGCTCCACAGCATGTCAAGTACCAGAAGTAGAAGGGTGCTTTCCCTTATCTATACTTGTAACAATATAATCCGTTTGGTCGCAAAAGTATGGACGAAATAGGGTGTGATACTAACTCTCAGTAGGAAACCACTCGAAGATCTGTTCCTAACATCCAGTGAATATATGGCAAGTAAAAGTCCAGAAAACAGTAAACATGAATGTGCTCAGTAGTAAATAGTCTACAGTTTCAATATCAAGCAACAGTAAAACAAACAGCTAAACCTCATATAGGTAACCCTCTAGGCAGTGTACTTAGCCTAACCCCTCTAGTTCAGTCATAATAATATATAAAAAATCTCTGAGGAAGAGCTCATAGTCAATAACCCTTATAGCTAATGGTAAAGGAAGACTCTCTGAGGAAGCTCACACTGTCAATTCCCCGTATAGTCTAAGGTAGTCAAGGACTCTCTGAGGAAGCTTACACGGTCAATTCCCCTTATAGACCCAAGGTCTAGGACTCTCTGAGGAAGCTCACATGGTCAATTCCCCTTATAGCCCAGGTCGTTCAATTAAAAAAAAAGACTCTCTGAGGAATCCCACGTGGAAAATCCTTTCATAGTCTAATGCAATCAAGGACTCTCTGAGGAAGCTCACCCAGAAATTACCCTTATAGCCCCAAGTTGTCCTAGGCTCTCGGAGGATCCTCACTCGGTCAATACCCATTATAGCCTAAAGTGCTCAAAGACTCTTTGAGGAAGCTCACTCAGTCAATCCCCTTGTAGTCTACTACACCAGGTTCTCACGGCCCTGTGTAGGTCAACGAGCATAGCAGTTCGATATGGCCAAAGCAAACCTACAGAACTACTTGTATAATAGTCTACAACAAATATAGAATTTCAGAATACAAATTGTCCATCCTACAGCAACATGCATGGAAAACAGGCAAGGCAGCTTAACTGGTTAAACAGGACCAAACGGCCATAAACAGAACATTCAAGGGAAAACATACAAAGCATAGAAATCGACCCTATTCATATCCTAATAACCTTTACACAAGCATAAAATCATTGCAGGAAATCAATAGGGGTAAAATGGTAAACACGCAATACCCCGTTCAAGGGTATAGGTGGAATTTTCACATAATACTCAACGAATTTTAAGGGAGAGGCACAAAACACATACATTGGTGTTGGGAGATTGATATATATGAACCTCGAAGCTTGAATCTCCTTAGAATGTCGAAGATCTACAAAATCGTCTAAAACATTCAACCCCTGATATCTCACGAGAGAGGATAAAATCAGAATATATTGCTCTAGGAGAAGAGATAACTCACCGATTAGATTCCAACGCAACCAACAGTGTTCGATTCAGAGGACAGACGCATTCTCAGAGGTTCATCGAAGATTTGTGGCCATACGACGCTCCTGGACGAGATGAACAAAGAAGGGGGTGTTTCTTTCAATTAGATGTGACCCTGGTACATTTAATGAAAAAAAGTACATAGCGTGTATTCTTATTTTCTATACTCTGAATTAAGTGGCCTCCAAGTCACTCCCACCTGGCCATGTGTGTGGCTACTACATGGCCAGCATAGATCCTCTTATGGCAAGGAAGTACATGGTGTGTACTCATAAAGTACACCGCGTGTACTTAGAAAATTTCCAGAATTTCCTTTTTCCTAAAAAATGACCAGAAGAGGAAAAACATAGCTGTAAAGAAGATCCAGGTTCTTACAACAGGGTTCTAGGTTACTATTGCTTGGGTGTCCCTATGGGATGTTGATACTTGGGACACAAGTTTTCATGTTGCACATGGTTCCAGGTTACTACTCCTTGGGTATGCCTATGGGACGTCGATACTTGAGACATGAGTTTTTATGAGGCACATGGTGTCAGGTTACTATTGCTTGGGCATGACATCGAGATGTTGGTACATGGGACATGACTTGTTAGGAGGAACATGGTGTTAGGTTACTATTACTTTGGCATGCCTTCGGGGCATCAGTACTAGAGAAACATTGTTTCAGGAGGCACATGATTTCGGGAAACACAACTGAGATTCTGGCATTGGCTGAAGCAGATGATACTTCATAGTGTCTACTATGCTTCATTGGAGGTTGTTCTTACTTTTTTCATTGTGCTGTTTACTTTTATTATGGATTCATGTCGACTTAAACCCTTATACTAGATATGCACCATTGTGTGTTATCCTACTGAGATTCATATCACACCCTAAACATGACCTTGGGATATGTATAGAATTTATGGATTTACGTGCATTAAATAGATCAGATTCAAAAGCTGGATCATAGTATCTATTGTAGGGATATTTGGCATAGAGCCCAAGGTCATGTTTAGATGGAGTTTAATTTTCTATCTCTCCTTCCTATATCAACATGATTACTTTGTTCTGTATCTACTGTTGGTTAGCCATGGGATCCTCTGTTTATTGGCATGTATTACATGTTTGGATTCATGGCTTGTTTTTTTGGTAGTAGTTCCAAGTTTTACTCAGTATTTTGTTATTTTTATCTTCCATTTATCTTGTTATATATTGTTTCCACTATTTTCCTGCTATTGGATATGCTTCCGCTATGTGGGTCTTGTTCAAGTTTGCGGAGTCTTCATTACCACTTCATGTTTTGTTGTTATGCTTAGAACAATACCTTATTTTCCTCCAAGAGGGCATAGCCTCCCAAATATACCTTTTTACACCATCATTTCTAGTTTTATTCCTTTGGAATTCATGTAAGTTCACCTAAGGTCAGTGAAACCCATCCCATTTATCACTGTTCGGGTCGGCTGTTTAGTTTGGGATGTTACAGTTTCATATATTTCAATTTTTTTTCAAACCACAGGGAGTTACATTTTGGGATTCAGATGAAACCCTAGGAGGTATCCCAGTATATAATTAGTAAAATTCTTATTCTAGGTGTTAAAATCCATGAATTAAAAGACCTATAACCTTTTTCATATAGTGAATAAGGATTAGAATCATAAGAATACCCTAGGTTGATCTCACTTGATTGAATTTGTTAATTTTTTCTTCCTTTTATTGTTTTTTATTTATCCCTTCCTCTTAAATAAAAAACACATTTTTTAAAAACCCTTTCCATTTTATTTTCTTAATCAGGTATTTCTAAAAAAATTAATGATCTAAGGCTCTGTTGAGAGATGACCTACGGTTCCTTATATAGTATAGAAATTATAGTAAAACAAACTATCTAATTTAAATTTCTTGAAAATGGGAACAATAACTGAAGTAATCCCTAGATTCTATCCATATGAATATAGGTTATAGATTCATGGTCTATTTATTTCATGGAACTACTTTTATTCCATACATTAGGGAACTATGGATATTATCTTCATCTATGGAAATAAAGTTGTTTTGATTTTTGAATTAGTACCAAAAAATGGGTTTTCTATCTATCCTTATGAATGGAATCAGAACCCACATAGTTCGGTGCCACATAACAGGACACATCACACCTTTTAGGTTTTTTTATGTGGACTAAATGGTGTAGTTTAACATTGTATGATAAGGAAGTCGCGGAGAAAATTTCCTAGTCAAATATTGTTGTGGGACTTATTCCAAACTATCCCAGGGATCCAGGAAGGGATGTGGGATCCCATGATTGATGTGACCCTACAAGGAATATATCCCATTTTAAATAAGGGTGTTTTTGGGTGTTTAATTTGGACCACATAGAGACTTATTATGTATCCCAAACGGACAAGAATCAAATCTCATGTAGTTAGGTTGTAAGGACCCAAGATTATGGTGGCCCTCTAAGGATTTGTCTCATAGTGTATTTTTTCTATTGAAATGATGATGGTTGGGAATTATATGATATAGGAGTCCCATAGTTTTCATCATTGGGAATATGGCCCCATTGAAGGTTAAGGAATGGTTTTGAGGATTACACGTTATAAGAGAATTCCTGATGGGTTTCAAAAATTTCTTTGAGGACCCACGAATTTGGAGTCCCTCTAATAGAAGGTGAGAGGGAAATCCAAAAAATTATTTTCGGCCCATACGTGCATTTTATAATGAATAATCCATGTTCTACACTAACCTCTATTCCCATGTGATTCAATCTCTATTTGAGAAATAAAGGGGAGGGATAAGATCTAGAAAAACACACAATCTCTTTCATCCACTAGTGGATGAGGTTAGAATTATGTGAGAATATGAATGGTCTTTGATGTTCTTATATCCTATCTTATTTCAGAACCACGATAGTCAGATCTACCAATCCATCAGCCTAAAAACCATTAGAAAGGTATAGTTCATACTCTATGAGGGAATCCCTACTCTCAATTCTATATAAGTTATGAGAAAGAGCTATTAATCCTAAAATGGAAAAGCACGTGTGACCCCCCCCCCCTTTCTGAAATGGTAGGTCCGTGGTCATAGAGATGAGAAGGGGAGGACAATACCCTAATGGTTGTTTCAAATACATGAAAAGGGGTGACCAAATATATAGACCATATGTATATGACCAGGAGGACCCTAGAACTAACCATAATAATAGTGTCTATATTACTCATGTTATTCATAATTGCACACATCCTATGGACCCTAACCTTCAGTTAGTACAAGTGTAGGAAACCTCTTACTAAAGGAATGAATAACTGAATAGAGGACACATTGTTATGAATTTCTACTTTGTTTTGAAAGTCTAGAGTTATCAATGGGGTACTTATTTTGGTATCCCTCTTATGGGAATCTCATGGAAGTAGGTTCCTTGCCTTAAGTGGGATGAAGAGGGGACTCTAGGGGAGCTTGTTTAGGGGATGGATGGTTGAGTATTAGGAGGATCAAGCATGTGAATGAAGGGTGAGATGTAGATAGCTTGTGTAAGGAAATCATGGACAAGCTAATGAGATCTCTGGGTGGTGGGAAACCATGGTGAAAAAACATAGGTGAGGCATTAAATGATCTCTAATGGTCTCCTCAGCTATCTTGGGATGACAAGCACTTACATATCGGGGTTGAAAATAGGACATCTCCCTAGTGTGTATTTATTAGGGGACGAATCTCGCACAAGTGTTCTTTTTTTTTTCAGTACACTATGGGAACAATAATCCAACTTCCCCTCTTAATTTACAATTATGTTGAGGCATAAAACTCTAACATAATTTTTTTTACGGTCTGGGTGAATGACGAGGTCAAGAAAATATTCAAGGGTTCTCTAGGGTTCCTGGTCATTTAAAATGAGGATCCCTAGGGTCCTATTTATAAGAAATTTGGGGACACATGACAAAGGAGACAGTTCATGAAAGTGGTATGTAATAACCTACATGTAGTTATAGCCTATGTTATTCTACTTGGTCTACCTATGTTATGCCTACCCAGTTTTGATGGTGCATAGGCTGGACGTACACAAAGATAGGGATTTGAGCCATGCACTTCATGTATTCAAAAAAGTGTGTGACCCTTTTAATTATTCACTTCTATTTTCCTTGAATTATTTCCCTTTGAATCATATCATTTTGTTGTGACAAAAGGGAACTTAAACAGCCAGTAAACAATGACTTCAAACTCCATTTAGAATTTCAAGCATGTAGTGATGCAATTCATTAAAAACTCCCCATTGTAATTCTTCTCATTCTTGAGAATCCGTTGTAATGATCAAATAAAATCTCCCGCCCTATAATTGTTGAATATTTTCATAAAAAACACTATATTCCATCTAAAAAAATGATAATCCATGGTGGAACCTAAAACACTAAAACCAGCTCCACTGGATCCACTCTAAAATGCTCAGTTCAATCCTCAAACATAATCAACCACAAAAAAAATGATTCTATTTATATAGATCCTAACTCACCACAACTAATTCCACACAAAATCACCAGTCAATATCTACCAAAAATAATTACTTCAAAACACATAGACTCACTATTTGACACACTATTAGATGTCTTGAACATGGTGACCCACACCAAGAGGCACTTCCAAACATTAAAAACACAAAAATTGAGGTCCAACCTGACAGTTCCTGTACTTCATCAACTGTTCTTGCAGATGACAAGATTCATTATAGATTTCCACCCCATTCAAGAAATTATCCTTAAATATAACTCTCCATTAGATCAAACTACCATCACCTTGAGAAAAATTTCCACACATCATCACTAGACAACTAGCCATAAAAATTCCCTAAATCGTTATATCCATTCACCATCACCCCACCTGCATTTAAACATCTTGCCTGCTCGTTCCTCTACACTCGTGACCCTTCCTAGATATGGGTTATAAATAAATGAACAAAAAGTTTCTTCTCACTGTAATATTAACTTTATTATATCCTCATAAAACAAAATCACCCTCAATGTCTAATGATTTTATTCTGAGTATCCCACTCATCACAATCAGCTAACACATATATGGTTCTGTACATCATTTATCAATTCCGAATCAATGAAATTTTATATAAAATGTTAATAGACACATTTTTTGGTGATTCCAGCTATAAGACTCTCTTCTTAATGGTTTATCCCACTATTAGTGCACCCCATCATATGAATATATTATAAACAACACATTAACATCATCCCAATAGCAGACCCAAAAAAAAAATCAATAGATCCATACAAAAAATTTACCATAAAAAAATAAGGTGATCTAATCCTTGAACACATCAATGTTACACCAAACTACCCAATCCCTAAATCAAAAATTCATGATACAACCTTGTCTATAACTCTTGAAACATCAATCTCATGATCCTAAAACTTGTGGTTCTCACCAATCATCCATTCCATGACCCTTCTATAAGAATACTGCACAAAATGATTTTCTCTAAATCAGACCACACAAAGATCCATTTAAACAATCCGAGCATGTCAGCTAAAAGTATAAACCAACCCCCAAAAATATTTTAGTCTACCATTGAAGATCAAAAAAACAATCCTACAATGTCATTTCTTGATCATTATTCCTCACACTAATGTAATTCACATCATACTACACCCACATACCTTTCTTGGTGGTTTTCTAATCAAAATCATCCCACCATATGATAACCAAAATTAAAAATGTGGGACACCCTCAACCATTATATAAAATATTCTTAAACTATTTTCTATGGGTACATGTGACTTATTTTCAAACACACATTTCAAATTTATTTACACACTCCAAACCACCCATGAGTTTTGAAAACACTATATTGAATTTTATGTTTTCCAAAAAAACAAAATTCACCAAAATCCATTAGCTTAGTAAATTTTCAAAAATTTATTTTGATATATAATCTGACAACCACTTTGATATCTTATATTATAACCCATTTTGATATTCGGTTTAAAAAAAAATTCCTTAAAACCACCAAAACCCGAAAATCCCAACCATTCAAACTACCATCATTCAAAACCATTTATATTAAAACTACCCCATACAACAATTTATATATACATTACCCCACAATGTTGTATTTTGTTTCAAAATATATTTTTCTCTAAATTAAAAATAACATTTCCTTATAGAAGCCAAGAAACTACATCACAACCATAATAAAATCCCCCTATATCCGATGTAATATAATCACCACTTATAGTATAAGGGGGGAAAAATTCTTAAATTATAATTATTTTAAAATTAATTTGGATTTTGATAAGGCCATCACATCAAATAAAACTACCCATATGTAAATATGTCATGACTCTGGCATGTCTCTATCTTGATGCATGTAAAACTAAATTTCTCCTAATTGAGATCTATAACTCTTCCTATGTATCAGTCATCCCACATTGGGATTCTCAGTCCAAATGAACACATCATTCAACATATATTGCATTATACCAAGACTAAAAATCCATTGGAAACTCTATTTTCAACTTATTTAATGATAGCTAGGAATGTTCTCAATCAATATATTGAATCTCAGTGTCTTTCTCACTCTGTTAAATATATAAAAAATATATCTACAATATAATATTGTAACATCCCATCCTAGAAATCATGAATGTTTCTCAAGAAGGTGTCTCAATAACACATTAATAATTTCTCATAGTATGTTAGAAGATTCTAGCTTGGGGAGCGATCCTACAATAGTCATGAAGATAATATTCACATGAAATAACCCCATAGGGCCATGCCCAAATCATATCAAAAATTCAACATAACCCATCCATGTATTGAACTTCTAAGAACCTAGGTAACAAATACAGGGAGCGTCACAATGCCCCACAGTCTAGAATATAATGTAGTAAATATATATGATTAAATAATAATAAAATATCAACAACGTTAAAAATGAAAAATAAATATGCATCATAAACAATAAAGGTCCCATTGTCCACAACACGATAAATAGTAGCTTAAAAGTAAAAACATTGCATATTATGCTAATATACATGACATACTACCATAACCATGGAATCCAATACTAGTTTACCTATACCATGATTGTAGATACATGTGGAACCTATATTCTAAGAGAAATTTGTAGTGTCTACCCATGTACGCAAAAACCCATGTCATGTATGTTGATTAGGGGTGAGTAAAATGACAGAGTAGGAATCTATAGAGATTAAACAATACACGTTGATACTAAGATAAAGTTAATGGGCATGAAATTTATATAATAAGGTTAAGTAGTGTCTATGTTTCACATAAACCCGTAAACATATCACACAATGTACACACAAGCATACCATCGCTTGAACCATGTGGTAATCCCACTCATAATATAACTCATGCACTAACTACTTCATCGATATTGTAAAATCCATGCCATTTTACAATATGTAAAATACCATATTTAGTACCATATTGTATGGGATATCTCTTTGGAACTCAGTAAAAATTGTATTTGATTGCTCATTCCTATCACTCTTGTCACAACCTCATCATGTACCCTAAACCATCCATGTGAACATAGGGAGGTAAATCAAGTCACCTTAACGCATCCATGACAGTTCTAGATATGTCATAAATCACACTAAACCATCTACATAGAATCTTGGGAGGTCACCGTGAACCACATTGATCCATACCCAAATGCTTTGGAGCATCCAGAGTTCAGTGCACTGTCTAATCCCCACAAGTTCTATAGAGGCCACTATCAATCACATAATCCCGTCGTTGAAAACCATTGGGATTCCATAATTATGAAATAGGAACATCTCTTCAGTCTCAAGGGAGGCCATCAGTATGTACCTCATTATACCTGTATTCACTTTGGGTAGTCATATTAGCCATAAAATTATCACACATAATAAAAAGTAAAAAAGGTACACAGGATGTATCTCAAATCACTATCACATCATCAGAAACTTCTCCCGCAGGACCCAGTCTCACATGAAATTTTCTACATTGGGACTTTAATCCCATACCATCCTTTTATGGATCCTTCACATCCATCAGGATCAACACACAAATTTATACCATGAGAAAAATTAATTAGTCGAAACACAAAATAAGGATCAACATGAATCTTCACACAATAATCCACAAAAATAAACTATAATAAGGAGAAATGATATGAAACACATGATTTTTGGATCACAGAGTCACCTAAACATTGTCAAAAAAACAAAAATCAACTATCACCAGGTGATTTAGGATTCCTCATAAACAAAAACATAATGTTACTTTCTAAAACCATTTAAAATTTACCACATGACTCTTTAAATATACCTGAAACTTGTTCGAAATTACATTTGAATATTCTTTAGAAAAAAAATTTCCTTTTTAAATACAATTTCAAAACACCTTTATCAACTTATAGTTTTCCAAATAAGTTCTACTTGACCTATATCCATTTTTATGATCACATTTTCGAAAGTATTCCTATTCATTTTAAAAATCTAACTCACACCATCACATATTCTATAAATAGGGCCGCCAATGCTTGTTTGACATGGCCACCACAATCGGACCATTTAACAAGATATACAGACCATATTGACTATCAGGTAGATGCAATCCCATTCCCATATTATCTTCAAACTCACAAAAGTCATGAAATTTTATTTAAAAATTATTATTATTATGCACATGAATATAAAATAACTAAAATTCCAAGATTCTCTACTAATGATAATGCCCATACCTTAACCGATGATCTGATAACTCATCCCAATCCTATACTAGCCCCTATAGAGTCCAAGAGCCTCTATATTAACATCCAATATCACAAAATTAACAAATTGATTTATTCAATCCAATAACCCTACATTGAATAATAGGCTTCAAACTCAATGGGAAATCCAATGGATCTAAAATCCTAAAAAACTAGGTGTGTCTTAATCCCAACATACCCTCAAGCCTACTATAATGGAAATTTAAAATCCATGAATCTAAATCTATAACAAATTTTTTTTAAATTGTAAAAAAACACTAATTATATATATTTACTGACATACCTCATGGATAGTAAAAAGGATGGATTATTTATAGAATCTAGTTATATCTTCTATAAGCCTCAAATAAAATTACTATATGGTGGTGTGATTTCCCCATTATCTATAGAAATCATCTCATCTAAAAACTCTATAGTCGAACTAAAAAATAATGGAAGGAAGTCAGTAGAAAATGAGGTACGAAATTAGAGGAACTCAACCAGAATTTCCCAGAAAAATATCCCTAATGAACACGAAATATAGTATAACAGCACAGGATTCTATAAAAAACTAAAACTATATTCAATAGGGTATAGAACATACAATGCCAAGCCTAAATGGGAAATGAAATATTATTATTTAAATATGGATATCATAACCTAGCCATTAAATTGGTGGGTATGAATAGGATTTACTAATTTATGAAATATATATAATGGTCCCACTATATTATTGTATTGATAAATTCATAGTAAATAATCACTTAATTTTAAATAAAGACTTGTTATTCATTAAAATAGATTTTTTGATTTTTAGAAGAAAATATTGTAATTAATTTATAGATATTTATGAAATTTTATTTGATAAAAAGTATAGCATTTTTTAAATCATCATATCAAAATTATCTTATGGAAAAATTTAATATTTTTCTAAAAAGTTTGATTTTTCAATGAATAGTAAGAAATACTGATTTTTATTAATTACTATATTTTATTTTAAACTGTTTACAAACATAAAATATATTTTTGAATTAGTTTTAAAATTCTATTTGTTTCTTTTCATTATCTATAATCCAATTATATTTAATGGAGTGAAATTTCTATATGGATTTGGTATAAAAAAAATATACTTAAAAGGCATTTTTTTTTTGAAAGAACCCAATATTCATAATGTTTTACAGTTTTATTTTTAAATTAAATTGTTCTACTTATTTGATTTTAATATTGAAAAAATGATATCATATTTTAAATCAGGGGGTCCAATATTTGGTGAATATGTACCTTTTATTTGAGTTCATTATGAATAGTTATCATAGTAAATAATTATCACAATGGTAATGGTAAATCAGATAATTCAGGATAAAAATAATATGATTAGGACTAAATATATACCCTAACAAATGAAATTACCCTATTATATGACTGTAATTCATCCATTTACATCATGGTCTAGAATATATGGAAACATGGTTTTATATTTCATTAATTTTTATGTTTATAATATTTGAGTAAAAGACACAGAAAAAATTATCACTTTCTTACTTTTAATAACTGAAATATTTTGTGAAAAAGATAAAAATATAGTATATTCAGTTATAAAGAATAATTTTAAATATAAATAATCTTTTATCATGTTAATTTTTTTATAATTTTTATTAATAATATATTTATCCTAAATTTCCACACAATGCTAACACAATATTTATATAATTAATAGAAAATAAAAATAAATGACTCTAAAAATATAAAAAGTAACATAATTTTATTGAATTAATATGTTCTAATAAATATATAGATAAATATAAAATTTTAGTGATATATAAAAATATTATATTTAAATACCTTTTCTATCATGTTTTTAAATTAATTTTAAATTAATTGAAATGATCTAAACATATCAATAATGATATTTTATAATAAATGTTGATTTATTAAATGATTTAAAATTTCTAAAAATACCATTTTTGATAAATTTATTTTTAAATGGTTCAAAATGTCAACCAAGTTACATTTTTTTACAAATTATATTTTTATGATATCTATCTTGACCCCTGAAGCGTAAAAACCTTTTTATCCTGATAATTGTCAAAAAGTGTTAACGTGGGTTAAAAAAGAGATAAGTGTAAAAACCTAATCTAGAGTAACCTAAATTTTATACGATGTTTTTATTTCAACCCATAATCATCTTATATTCTAAATATATCATTTTATAGATAGTTTTACACAAATTATAATTTATATTAATTTAATAATTTAAGAAATTCTATGAATTTCGTTCCATTCATTATAAAAGGGAACCCAATATCCTCTTTTCTAAAGACATAAGGAACCATTTTGTTTGGAAAAATAAATATCCAAATCACATCCTTAAATCCACTAAAAAATTTATATCACTTCTTCTATTATAAAACCTTCTTATGAAGGAGTTTTGTGTAAACCAAAAGAGGTTTTCGAAAGAGAAGGTATCGTACATCACTAATAGTTTTTGTTTTATTTTATTACACCTAAATAAAAACATTTTTATCCATTATGATATAATAACTTTAGTATGTACCATATAAAAAAATTTAATTATTTTAGTGATATAATGAACATCTATCTTCTCTTCTATCAAATGGGAAATATAACCCTCATTCTTGTGTATGGTGGACTACTTCCTTGACAACCGATATAATTCATTTTCCATATTAGCATCTCATGGATATTTATGATGAATTATTTAATTTATATATTTGATATTCAGAAAGTATTTATAAATTTTAAAAATTATCATTTCATATATTTTCATACCTTCTGATCTATAGAAATATGATAACATCGTTCATCCATACGTGTAGATTATAACCTCCAATATGTGATATGTATTTTTTTTCAATACTGCATTACATTGATGTTATATATTGGTGTATTTAAATAATTAATATAATATTTATGATACACATATCATTATATAAATATTAAATGACTATTACCTTCTTTCAATCATGATCATTGAAAATTGGAAATGTTACTTGTCACACCCCAACCCAACATATTGCATTCAGAGTTTTTTATATTTATATTTGAGTTTTTTGGTTTCTTAAAGATTAAAATAATTTTTAAATTAATATAAAAATGAAATAAAATAAAATAAATGAAAAAAACTAGGAGGGTTTTCCCCACCACAAGAATCCGACTAGCATGACTAACATTGAGACTCACCACGGGCTAACTCTGGAACTGCTAACTTGATCCAAAGAGGAAACTGCCAACACAGACCAAAAGTCCCACACAAACCAACTCTCCAAGAAGGAATTATAAGATCCATGGTGGGTCTCCCCAACATCTAAGAACCGACCAGCTTAAACCAACCAGTATAGACCAACACAGGAACTTCCAACCCAAACCAGAAACCACTGACACACGAGAAAACCCACAAAAGAAATCAACCAAATAGCGAACAGAACCATAACTCATAATTTCCATGAGAGATGAGCATATCCAAAATTATCACGTACCAAAACATAAAGAGGTCACATTTGAGGAGGCACAACTACTGGAATTACAAGAAAACGAGGTCACAACGTCTTCTTACAACCAAAGTGGGGTATTCAAAGAACAAAGGCTATAATGTCGAAACGAGACCTCTATGCCTCTTATAGAAAAAAATAACCTTCAAAGACAATGGATTTTGAATAACTAGATTTAAACCATCCCCAGTCCTGCACCAAAGATAAGAGTTAGACCAAGGTGCCCCACACCCAATGATTTTTGACTACGTGAAAATCTTCACTCCGAGACCTATGGATTGAGCACTGTTGTCTTCAATCATCTGTTGCCCCGCTGTCAAGAGCTGACATCCTCTGGTCAAGACTCCATCTAACGATGCTGCTATCATAACCTCTTTATGTGCCCCAAATGGGCACACCAACAAAAAGACTTCAGAGGTTGATTGACAAGGCGACAGAGAGTACCCAAACCGGCCACACAAGAAGAAAACATGGAGGTGGACCAACTAATAGAAGATGGAATTGACAAGAAGACTTATCTAAGACAGGTTCCTCTAGTTCTCTCTCATCACCAGATGGGGAACCTTCCCGAACACCAAAAAGTATCGGCCTTGGAAACCTGAGTGAATACCCCACACAAGAGAAAATTTAACTGATTCCACGATGCTACCTTCAAAGAAAAGGGAATCAACACCTCAAAATGCCCGACATAAGCCTTTTCTATCTGTTGGCTTTGTTGGACACTCACATGATCTTCCAATTTCCTCACATTCACTTCCTTAGGTATAAATCATCGGACACGAGTGGTCTTAAACACCTTCCAAGGCATCTCATCAAACAACAACACTGGGATCATCTTCATTCACCAATCCAATGATAAATCTTCAAATGAACCCAAACTAACACTGACTCTCAAATATTTGGGAGTTTCTAATAACCTTAAAACACCAACAATTTCACCAAGCTAGTCTGGTACCATCAATGAATGACGATAACCATAGAAGACAGACAATAACCAAAAAGAAATAATTTCCACCACTCTACTAAGTGTCCGGGAACAACCAACAACTAGAAGAGAGTTTTTACAACCCACTTGGACTTTTCTGGGTGGCATACTAAAAAAAAGGCAAAACTCCAAATCAAAACTCATCATAAATCAAAATTACACACATCAATCACAAGACAAAACTCAAACTCAAATCACTATTCGAACCACATTTCAGTATTTCAAAACCAAGAACCCATGAAATAGGATACCAAACATGAAAATATAACACTAAAAATTGCATACTCACCTTTCAAAACATTTAAATTACCTTTTTGAAAACCATTTTTTGGCTACCAAAACAACTTAAGTACCTGCCATTGGTATCCCATGAAATCTCATATATACATATACCGTTATGCAAGCTCATTCACCCATCCACGCAAACCAACAATTATCCATGTTCCACATACGTACCTCTATATATGTGATCCCTCATAGGCATAACAAGGGTTAATTCAAAACACATCTCATTCTCAAAATGGATCATTCAACGTAAAGCACAAATTCTCAACCAATTTGAAAATAACACTTATCATTAAAGAAACACATTTTCCAAATTCCCAAACATTTAACATTCACATTCCAAAAGTGTTACCAAGATCCCAACAAACAACTTCGAACACACCCCCCATTTACCCCTTTGAAAACACACATTCTATTAAAAGAAAAAAATTTCCAAATTCCTAGACGTTTTTCATTTTAAAATCCATTTTTCCACTCTATTAATGATATCCCCTTTGGAAAACCCCCTTTTAATAAAATACATTTACATTTTTTTGAGATCTATTCAAGTTAGTCAAAACTGATCCCAAACATCACTCACATCAAAACATCCAAGAATAAGGGACTATTGGTTATACCCACCCGGTAACATGGTTTAGCAGGCCACACTCCAAGTGAGCACCAACCACAGGAATCATCTTGAACCGTGTGCTCGGGCTATACACGGGTCGTTACTCCATGCAAGCCTGCCGTGTAACTCTGGCTCACTTCCTTGGTCATCCATCATCCACACAGACCAAGCCAAAGAAAAAAATTCAAATCCCGGACTACCCTTGGCAACTCGAGTCTTAGGACAAGAAAGGGTTCTTGATGTCCTTCCTGCACCTACCTCTCAAGTCCCAACACACATAATCACTATGATACTTGACACCCCAAATAACAAGAATCCCCTTTGATACTATTTTGTCACAAACCAACCCGGGTTGACCCTCAATTGGTCACCCAAGCTGGTGAGCGACATGGCCCGAAGGGTATTCTCGATCCCCACGAGCTGGAAACTAGTGTTAGGAATCAAAATAAAACAGTTGGGAATGATTTTTCCCATATCTAAGATAAATAATTAATTATAAAATGAACCAATAGATAAATAAAGAAAAAAATAAACCGAACAAGTTGGGAGAAAAAAAATTAATAAACAAAGAAACATGAAATACCTCAAGTGACATTGTGGGTCACCATAGAACATAAACTACACTCGCTCCAACAGTGATCCAAAACTACAGGAACCTAAAACTGAAAATTCAAGTTTGAAAGAGCACCGATATGCTCAGTAGGAATGCCAAGATACAACAATGCCCTATGCCCTTGCCTTTTATATGAAATCTAAAACATTCTAGTTTGAAAATAAGGCGTAATGAAATAATGTTTTTCATTATTTTCAAATTCAAGAAAAGATTTTTCATTTCCGTGTAAATAATTTCTCTCCCACTACATTTCAAAATAGGTTCCAAGAATACAATGATGTTTCAAATTGAAAGGAAACCAACATAGATTAAAATATGGTTTTCACAAATAATACATAGAGTATAAAACAACTGAGATGAAAATTTTCATCAAAAGAATTATGTCACAAACGAGCACTATGTTTAATCCCTATTGGTTTCTAGCACAATGGAATATGTATATGCGAGACTTCATGGGATACCAATGGTTGGTACTTAAGTTGTTTTGGTTGCTGAAAAATGTTTTTCAAAAAGGTAATTTAAAGGTTTTGAAAGGTGAGTAAGAAATCATATAGTGTTCTCCTTTCATGTTTGGTATCCTTTATCGCGGGTTCTTGGTTTTGACACACTGAATTGTGGATGGAATATTTATTTGAGTTTGAGTTTTATCTTGTGATTTAAGTGTGGAATTATGATTTATGATGAGTTTTGATTCAACTTTGTGCCTTTGGTTTTTGAGTATGCCACCCAAAAAATATCTAGAGGGTTCTAACGAGTCTCTTCTAGTTGTTGGTTCTACCTTCACTTTTAGTGGAGTGTTGGAATTGATTTCTTTTTGGTTGTCTTCTAAATTCTGTGGTGATCATGATTTTTTGATGGTACCATACTAGCTTGGTGAAATTGTTGGTGTTTTCAGGTTGTTGGAAACTCCAAAAGCTTTGAGATTATGTTCTGGTTTGGGTTTTTTTGAAGGTTTAAATTTAGATTGATGGGATAATTTGATCCCAATGTTGTTGGAAGATGAGATGACTTTGAGGATTTTTAAGGGCCACTCTTTTCCGATGTTTTATACTTGATGAAGTTAATGTGAGGATAGTGGCAGAGCTTGTGAGTGTCCAACAAGGCCAATGGACAGTAAAGTCTTACGTTAGGCATTTCGAGGGGTTGATTCCCTTTTATCTAAAGGTAGCATCATGGAACCAGTTTAGGTTTATCTTGTGTGCGTTATTCGATTGTGGTTCTAAGACCGATTTATTTTTGGGTTTGTGAAGGTTCCTCATCCGACGACAAGGGAGATCCAGAGGAACCTCTCTCAGACAAGTCTTCTTGTCAATTCCATATTCTATTAGTTGGTCCACCTTCTTGTTTGCTTCTGGTGTGGCCGGTTTGTTTACTGTAAGTCTCCTTGTCATCATCCTATGAAGGCTTGTCATAATTGTGACCATTTGGGGCACTTAAAGAGGTTTTCCTAGTGGCATATTCCAAAGGATTCTCGACCAGAGGATGTCAGCTCCTGACTGCGGGCCCGCAGATGATTCACGACATTAGAGCACCAACCACAAGTCGCGGAGTGAAGCCTTCCACGCAACCATGAATCATTGGGTGTGGGGAAACTTGGCCTAACTCTTGTCTCTGGTGCTGGAATGGGGATGGTTTAAATCTCTCTGTTCAAGCAGCCTCGACTTTGAAGGTTCTATTTTGTTATAAGAGGTGTAGAGGTCTTATTTCCTCATTTGACCTTTGTTCTTTGAATACCCCACATCGGTTGTAAGAAGGCATTGTGACATTGTTTTCTTGTAATTTCAGTATTTGTTCCTCCTCAAATGTGACATGTTTATGTTTTGGTACGTGATTGTTTTGGAGATTCTCATATCTTGTGGAATGATGAGTTATGGTTCAGTTCGCTATTTGGATGAATTCTTTTGTGGGTTTTATCGTGTGTTAGTGGTTTCTTGTTTGGTTTGGAAGTTCCTATGTCAATCTATGCTGGTTGGTTTAATTTGTTCAGTTCTTAGATGGTGGAGAGACCCACCATGGATCTTGTTGTTCCTTTCTTGAGAGTTGGTTTGTGTGGGAGTTCTGTTCTGTGTTGGCGGTTTCCATATTGGATCAAGTTAGCAGTTCAAAAGTTATCCCATGGTGAGTCTCAATTTTAGTCATGCTAGTTGGATTCTTGTGGTGGGGATACCCTACTAGTACTTTTTATGAGACTTATCTTTGCAGTTTCCCTTATATTTGGTCGGGTGTGACTAATGGAGTGAAAATTCACACCAAGCCTGTGATTTTTTTGGCGTCATTCATTTTCAAACTAGAGTTTGATACCTCGTTTGGTTGGGTGGATTTTTGGGGAAGAACGTTTTTGTGGTGGGGAGAATAATCACACCGTGACCCGACATATTGTGGTCATTGTTATTTATATTTATATTTGAGTGTTTTGGTTTCCTAAAGTTTAAAAAGATTATTAAATTAAAATCAAAATGAAATAAAATAAAATAAATGAATAAATTGATTTAATAATAATTATAATGAAAACATTATTATTTAGTTTTTATTATAATTATTATTAATTTATTATTTATATTATTAATATTGAAATTATAATAATTATTGTTGTTGTTTTTGTTGTTTTTATTATTAGTATTAGTCTTGTTTTTTTCATTTTTAATTTCTTATTTAATTTTTTTTCTCTTGATAGGGTTCCCCTACCCCTTTGTGTCACCATCAACACCCCCTTATCTTCCATGTCATGCTCCACCCGCTCAAATCGTCTAGTGCGTAGCGCCTTGGCTAGCTCTCCTCTGATGCGACGAACCTCCGACCTCCCTCCCTCCCTCCTCATGCAGTGGCCTTCCCCCACCCCTACTCATGAAACCCGAACTCACCCCTATACTGTTCACGTGACATGGCCGATCGTCAACTCAAGCACATAGCTCTCCCCCTCCGGCGACTGAATCTCTTCCTACTTTGGTGTGTGAATCGCTCTGGTGAGCCTCTTCTCCCTCCCCTTCCCCTATTTTGAGTTTTTATTTGATTTCATGGGGTTAAATTCTTCTGGCCAAACCCTAACATATTTTGGGGTTCTCATTTTGATTGGTTTTTGTTATTTAGGGTTCGTCGGGTTCCATCGAGGCCAGTTCTATCCACTTCCATCAAGGGCATTGGGTTCTCCATGGTTTTTTAGTAAGGTTTTTTGAATTTATTCATTGTGGCTTAATTTCTATTCAGGGGTTTTATGATTTTTGAGTTATCATCAATTTATTTTGGGTGAAAATTCTTTTTTAGAAATAGATTTACTTGTGTTTTATTTTATATGGAATGATTGTGTGAAATAGGGTGTGTTTTTGATATAAATCCTTTTATTAATTCTTGGTTGTGTTTTATGACTTGTTTGTTTGCTTTATTATATCATGCAAGGGCTGAAAAGTATATTCTAGTATGGTGTTTGTGTGCGTTTAACTTATGAAGGGAATTTGAGTGTTTTTGAAGTAAGGGAATGTGGTGTTTCTTTGGTCTGTTTTTATAAATTTTCAAATGTTTTATTGAATGATATTAGTGATGCGAAACTAGTTTTTTAAAATATTTGATATGAATTTCGGTTGGAACTTTTTTCTTAATGTGAATTTGGGTGCACTTTTCATGTAAAACTTTGTTGTGCCTATGCTTTCTAAATTGTACAAATGGTCTAATTAATTTTTCAAGTGGTGTGAATCACGTTTTCAAGGGCACTTATGGTGGAAATTGGTTTGGGTGTATGTTTTTAAAGGGAAATTCATAATTTGGAATGTTTGGTTTGTCATGAATTTCTTAATGTAAATTGTTAATAGTTTAAATAATGAAATTCTTGTTTTGGAATTGTTTCTAGTTTATGTGATGTTTTGAAAAGGCCTTTGGAAATGGGTAAATTAATTATGATTTTTTCTTTTAATATTTTTAATGGGTTTTATGAGTTATGCAAGTGGTGGGAAATGTATTTTCAAATGGTTTAGTGAGTGTTTGAGGTTTTAAGAGTGTTTTGGTGTAATTATTTTTTTAGAGTGCTAATTTGGAAATGTTTAATAAATTGTTTAATTGTTTTACTTTTTGTGCATTTGTCAACATGTTTTTTAAGTTCTTTCAAATGATGGAAAGTATGTTTCAATTTCACTTTGGTGTAATTTTGGTTTTAAAGTGTCTTTTTCTACCTAAAGTTGAGTGTTTTAATGGTGTATACACTTGGTGTGTCATTTATAAATGTTTTATAGATTGTTTGAGTGTTTTATTGTTTTATTAAATTATATGTGTTGTATGTGGTCTTTTTGGCATGGTTTGGAGTTTCCGGGTCTGAGGTGACTCACCTATGTGTGCATGTGTAAGTATATATATATATATGTGGGTTCCCCTGTTACATATATATTCATCCATGGAAATGAATATACATGTATGGGGATAGTTCTTCCTATGTATATATATGAAAATGCATAAGTAGGTGAGTGGAGACTAGTATATGCATATAAGAATATGTGTAAGGATCCCCTTGCACATATTCTTGGCCATGCAGACATGTTCATAGGGGAAAAGTGTCCTTATATGTATGTGAAAGTGCATATTCTTAGTGGGGGAGCAGCCACAACTTTGATTTAGAAAGTACTAAGAGCCGAAGTGGACGGATTGATTCCACTCCGAGGTAGGTCCCCTTACGCCTATGCCTTTAATTTGAATTTCATAACTGCTTACTTTTTTAGAAGAAAAGAATATGTTTTACATTTATGCTATATACACAAGTTATGAAATTTTGTTTCGGTTTCTTGAAATGATTATGTCTTGTTTTGGAAATTAAAATGTATTTATAATGTAATTGGTCTAAAGTGAATTTTCTTGAAAATTGATTTCCTAAGTGGTTTTGAATTGGTAATGTGTATTTCCAAATGTGCTAGAAATTTTGACTAGTTAATTGTAAAAAGTGTTCCCTTTATGTCGCTAAGTCTATTTGGCATCTTAATAATGCTTTATGAAAAAGGAAAAACTCTCTTGAGGCACACCCCCTTTGGTTTTAGAAAAATTATTTTTAAGTTGAATGTGTTATTATGTGCCTAATTTAAGGGTTATGCATTTTGAAATGTGAAAGATGGGTAATGCACTAAAGGAGGGAGAACGGTGGTGAGAGGTTGAATGGGTTTTAGATAAAAAATTTGTTATGTACATATATGTTTTCTTGATAAAGATAACTCACCGCCACTTGAAATAGAGAACAATGCGAAACCTAGGTATCTAGGTGGGTGACCAGGACTCGTATGCTATATGAAACAGAAGTGGTTCATCCCGGTTCATTTAGCAGGATTAATGGAACAACACTAACTAAACATATGAATTACAGAGGTTCACTGTCTTCTAAGCCTCGTTTTCTGAGGGTCGTGGTCTTCTAATCCATGTTTTTCTGATGGTCATGGTTTCTAAGCCACGTTTCACCAAGGTATGAGGTCTCTAGGGCCCCACTTGTGCTAGATAACTATAGGGATTACCCATGGTGCTCATTTGCAACATTATTCTTATGATGAAATTTCTCATTTTAGTTGTTTCATACTCGATGTATTATTTGCGAAAACTATATTTTTATCTATGTTGGTTTCCTTTCATTTTAAAACGTCAATGCATGCATGGAGCCTATTTTGAAATTTAGTGGGAGAGAAATTCTTTACATGGAAATGCAAACTCATTTCTTGAATTTGAAAATAATTAAAAACATTATTTTATTACATTCTATTTTCAAACTAGCATGTTTTAAATTTCATATAAATGGCTTGGGCATAGGGTGTTGTTGTATCTTAGCATTCCTACTAAGAATCGTGGTGCTCATACCTACATTAATTTTTAGTTCCAGGTTCCTCTAGTTTTGGATCGCTCTCAGAACGAGTGTATTTTATGTTCCATGGTGACTAATGAGGTCGCTTGAGCTATGACACGTTGCTTTGTTTATTCCTTTTTCCACTTCCAAGTTGTTCAGTTTATTTTTCATTTATTTATCTGTTTGTTCATTTTATGATTATTTATTTATCTTTAATATGGACCAAATCATTCCCAAGTGGTTTATTTTGATTCCTAACTCTAGTTTCCAGCCCATGGGGATCTGTAATGCCCTTTGGGCCATGTTACGGACCAGCTCGGGTGACCGGTTCATGGTCGACCTAGGTTGGTTCGTGATAACACTCATGCATACATACGGACTACTGTCTCCATGATTGTAACATAGTCCATTGTTCAAACCCATATTGCACAGATTTTTTTAAAACTATAATTGGTGTATAAAAACTTTAATTAATTAAGGATTATTATTCCAATGATATTGAAATAAGGACATCATTTTCAATAGCCAACCTTCCGAAGTGATTTTGGATTGATTATATGAATATCATCAAAACATTCTATCTGAATTTAAATTCTAATGTAATTGAATATAAAATGATAATTAATAAAATAAAAGGGATTTTAAAATTTAAAAAGGTTCTTATGAAAGTAAATAATTAACATAGATTATTATACATAAAGATAATTAACATATTACATGTTTCCAACTCAAGGTAAGTGTTTCTTTAATCCAACTTTTAATGTTTCCGTTACAACACTTTTTATTCCATATACATGTTCTTCTAAATGTTTCTCAAAAAAATATTATATATTATTAAATATATGATAAATTTAATATTTTACCATACTTAATTTTCTTAAAAATATTTATTTTGAAATGTAATATTTCATGGGTTTTTTACGGAGAAATTTATATTAAAACATAATTTTAATTGTTTTAATGATTTATTTTTTTATGTATTTTTATTCCATGTACATATTCTTAAAATTATTTTATGAATATACTTATATAGATTTATATTAAATTTAAAAATCATTTTTTGTACGTTTTTTAACTTCTTTCGATGGATTTCAAAAGGGATCATTCATAGTATATTATAATAAACGTTTTTTCATTATTTATAGAATGAAAATGTGATTTTATATTTTAAAATATATGATGAAATCTGATTTTTCCATCCACCATAACCATTAATGTTTTTTATTCCATTATAATATTTCATTTTTTATTGAAATAAAAACATTTACTTCCAATTTTTGAAATAATAGTTTTAAAATTTGTGTTTTAATGGTAAGGGATCTCTCTAAATTACCCTTTTACTTTGGTTATAACATTTCCTTATATAAATCACTATATCTATATAATTTTATGGAATTATTCTAAATTATGTATGTAGGTCTGTCACATATAAAGGTAGTTAATTATCCATTCCATTGATGGGGGAATATGTGCCTTATGTTCATTTATAATATCCCTTATTAATTAAGTTTCCATTTATTATAATATGGGTTATGATAATGCAACCCATTTCATTCAATGAGTAATTATTATGTTTATAACAAAAGATTTATTTCATATTTATGGAATAGATAATCATGATCATGATGTATTTATGTCTTTCTTTAGGCTGCCACATTTCCTATGATTTCATGGTATTATAATCTCATTTTATTTATGTTATTCTCCCACATGATTACTCATGATCTTATTTTTTATGAAATGTATATGGTACTTGTTAAGTGTGAAATGTATAACTGTTAAAAAATCACAAATTTTTCATTATTTAAAAGTAACCATTATGAGTTTTCATATTTTTTAATATTTCATATAAAATATTTTATGAAAAATATTTGTGAAGTATAATTGATTTCAAGAGTAATAAATTTTTTTTATTGAGACTAAATATTAATAATGAAAAAAATCTTGTGTAGGTATTAATGAACTAATAGGTTTTTTTCATTATTTTTATATGTCCATTAATTATATTTTTTATGATCATACCAAATTCTAAAATGTTTTCCACAAATTTTTATATATGATTTGTGATAAAGATGAGGTGTAGATTAATATGGTGATGATATTTCATGAAACGACCTCCTATTATATAATAAAAAATTTGTTTTGTGAGATGAATCGATACTAATTGTATGTTTTAAATTTTTTATGTAATACTCCTTTATGTAGGTTTGATGGAATAATTATCTAAAACAATAAATCTAAAATATATTTTTTAAATAATAAAATAAATAATTGAATTAAAACTAAACATTATATAATTTTTAAGGGTGGGTCCTTATATTAAGGGGAATAAGTAAAGAAATAGGATTGGATTTACTACCAAAAATGGACTCCCCACATCCCTGGTATAACTTAATACTTGAGGTACAATATCAAAAAAAAGACACGGGTTCCTCTCATTAACGAAATAACCCAAAACCCCACCTATGAACCAGTGCCTCCACGGGTTGTCATGTGGCCTGCTAGAAATTTGTACTACCTTAGAAGACTTCCTGACCCTATGATTCCCATATATGTCTTATTCCTTGTCCAAAACCACCACTAGGAGTGTTCAAATTCATATAATTGTTTCTTGAAGCCTGGCACAAAAAATTGTTCATCTACCACGTGAAATATTTGAATTCCTTTGGGAACATCATACATATAATGATGTCAATCACTACAGATATTTTATATTTAGCTGAATACTATATAATAAGATAATATAAATGATTTCACATAGGAAAAAATAATAAAGTATTTATATTTTTTAAAAAATTTAATTTACATAATTCATGGATAAATTTATAATATTTTTATAATTTCTAAATTTATGAATTATTTATAAATTGTATTCCACATATTTAAATATGATAATTTTACATTTATTTATTTCACTTAATGATATATTCTTGAATTATATTGTAATATTATAAATAGTTTTATTTTTAAGTTTAAAGTGTAAAATTTCATCAATAAATTATCACACATGCATATGAGAAGTTTCTTTCTAGTTATAATAATTGATTTAGATTTATTCTTCCTTAAATTTTTCTTGCAATAGTTTATGCTCTTAAATTAAAATAATAATTATTGTTTATAGATATTAGGTATTATAATTGTAATAAAATTGAGGCCTCTATTGAGTAATATAACATTGGATACTGGGAATTAGAATCAAAATATTCACTATCCTGGAGGCTTATAACTTTAAGAGTTAGTTTCCAAAATCCAACTGGTTTAAATTTTATTACATTGATATTTAATGTATTATTACATATTTTTCATTGTTCCATATGAATATGATGTAATAATTTCCTAGAGTATTTTTTGTATTGATAAGGTCATGGTTATTCCCCGCTATGATGAGAACCTTGAAATGCTATAAAAATATTCTTAAATATAGTTCTACAGTTGGATGAAATGCTATGATGGGACATATAGCATGCAGACCGTTAGGTATGAGTACTCATAAGTAGATGAGTCTTCTTCTCATGAAGTTCTCACTTGGTAATCTCCAAGACAAGAGATTATGAGAACAGACCTGCTAGTAGTAATTCTCCAGGTTTTGGTTTCATCGGATATTTCTATCTATGAGAATGTGTAATGATCCTTAGACTTTGAGATTATCATTAATATAGGTCATGACTTACGCACTTTTATTTACTAATGAAAACCATCATGCATATAGTTAGAGAGAATTAGGGTACGTTGGGTGCATCGTGAGTGGCATGTTATTAATGGATAAGTCAAGAAAGGATTTGTCCCTTATATTTATGGAAGTTGATATCTCGGCCCATTGATTGAAATAGAACCGTTGCGCGAAATTCCATGGCCATAGTGTAACGACAAGTTTATAATAGGTAGTCAAATAACGGCGTATCAAGCATAAATGTTGATGACACAATCATTAAACATACTTGATGGGATATTGCGACAAAATGATTATATTATATAGTTATTGTTTGTATGTGGATGTCCTTTTTATGAAATTACATTCTTTTTCTTGGGTTCCTTGACCCATTTCTAGGCAGTACTCTTGGATTTTAGGCAAGCCCGCCTAATTCCAATGATAAAAAATCCTAGAGAGTCACACACTATGTGTTTTTAGTTGTCTTGGTTAAATTCTATTTGAATTTAATTAATGAAATAAATATCATTCTCAAGACGGTGGAATAATTTTATTCAAGTTAAAATGATCAGATAAATTAAATAAAATATATTTATTTATTTCATTTAACATTTAATAAATATTTATTTACTACTTTTTTAATAAAATATTTATTTAAGAGAATAAATTATTTATTTATTTATTCGAGTGCTCAATAAATGTAAGTGGAGTTTGAGTGGAACAAGGTCGGTCTGGTAGTAAAATAATTATTTTCAAGATGGTAAATAATTATTTAATTAGTTGTCACAAATTAAAATAATGTTGTTATTATTTTATGACATGGGATTTATCATTCCTTTTTTCACAAGTTGGCGCACCATAAATAATGACACGGTATTATTAATAAATGCATGGGTTTTTTCAAAGTTCAAGAATGTATTTAATTGTTTCTAGGAAATTAAATATTGTAACTAAAATTATATGTATATAAATACACAAGTATGCCTATGGTGTAAGACACCACACCACACGCCCGGTGAATTGAAAATTTTGAGCCAAACAATTTCTCTCTCAAATCCTCTGCTCTCCCCTCTCAAGAACGAGAGACATTATTCAATCCCGAAGAAAATATTATCAAGAATGACTAACAAAAGAAACTCACTTCACCGTGCTAGCACCCTGAGAAAGATCACTGTCGATCGGTAGCCATCAGAGCACGTGTGGATCACCTCTAGAGGGATTCTAGTTTGTATCCTTACAAGCGCAATGGGATAATCCGGAAGGGTCAATCCGGACAATCAATATCATCAATGAAGAAAAATACCAAAGACACAGGTTTTATTTTTCTTTATGAAATTAATTAAATTAATTATAAATATGATGTGAAATATCCTCTCTAAGGTTTCGGGCCTCTTTCTTCCTTATCTAAATCTTTGATTATATTCCATTTAGACTGGAATTCATCATCATATTGATCCTGGAATAATTATTGATTATGGTAAAAATCAATGTTGGGTGTCGTCCTAACAACATTTCTACTGCACCCAGAACCTTCAAATGGTATCAAAGTGGTTACATCACAGTTTATAATTATTTTAATATTTCATTGATGAATTACACATTTAATAATTTAGTTATTTCAATTCATGTTAATCATTCTGAAAATTTGAATCTTGAGATCTATTCCTCATCTTTCTTTTCTCGTTCACCTTACAGAAATGATCTTTTCTTTTAATTTGGATTAAAATAAAATAGAGGATATCATCCTGGGGTACCAAATCTTCCAGGTTATACAACACCAGGACACACAGCATGTACTTAGTAGTACATGCCCTGTGGTCAAGATTCAATGTATCGGACCGGTCTGACAAACCAAGAAGTGTGTTGGATTATTTCTAAGTCTTAAATGACTCTGTGTGTTGACCAATTATTGGAGACACGCGGTTTCTAGATTACACGCCATGTGTCCCAATGGACCTGGTATGTATTCCCTTCAGGTTTGTGTTGCACTGTGTACCCCGTACACAAATTTCCCAATTGGAGACCATGTGATGAAGAACTACATGACATGTGGCCCACTGGACACACCATGTACTCCGAAGATTTCTGAATTGTCATCACACATTGTTTCCATGGGCATGTACTTCGAATAGATGATGAAAAATAATACACACCGTGTTTTTGGAATTACACGTCCTGTACTAATCAAAATTACACAGATTTATTAAAATTTATTATATTATTATACAAACCCTTGATATTTGTACCATCGTGCAGGCATAAAGATGACTCAAAATATGTGATAGGTGTTTTATATATGTGTGTTTAATTTAACATCTATGTAATGTTCCTTTCTACCCATTGGGTAGTTATGAATAGGAATTCACCAGGTTTCCTCCAAGGTTCAAGTTACATACATAGAAAATTTTAAATGAATTTCTTTTTTTAAAAGTATGATGGATGAGAATCTCAACGAAGTTCATAAATGGGTTTAAGATAAAAGGATTGATTGGTTAAATATGATAATTAATTGATTTGATCGTGGTATATCTTAAACAAGAATGATTAAAGAATATATTTCTAGTTTTATTAATCCATAAATATCATTGCGTGTATGGATGATCATGAGCTAGATCAAGTCACTTTTTATGTGGACGGTTTCTTTTAATTTCTTTATTTGAATTAAATTTTTTAGCTTATGATCCTTCTCCACATTAATATCTAGCGCATGTGTGCCCAATGTTTCTTTTATGTAAAACCCCTTTTTATCCCTCACCTACTTGTGAGTTAAAAAAGGCATATGTGACAGATGGAACTACAGAGATAGTGGAGGTAGTTCATTTTGGAGCTGAGACGAAACCAATACCAGGAGATACAGAGGTGGATAGGTGGAAGCTGTAAACACGAACCCAAAAGGTTCATGTTTTTTCTCCCAAAGTTCAGGGCAAGTTTATCAATTGAAAGATCACATAACAATTAGAAAAGCTTGTGATCATGCCATTTACTTTATTTTATTTCTATCAGTTGCATGTTTTATCATTATACATGTGTTTTCATGATCAGATAATTAATGAATTAAAAAAGCATGCAAGATGGAACTAAAATAAACCGAACTTATGTGTAAATATTACCAAGTCATGGTTAATCACTTAATTAATTGCCATTTAATATTAACAGGAATGTGATAATTATAATAAAAAATTCACTCATAAGAGATAAAACACCGTCAAATAAAATATTAAGTTAAAATAAGCCTTTCGTTACTTGATTAAGGGAAAAACTCAATAAAAATATTTGTTTGATCAACCCTTGTATGGACACTTACTTATATATAGGAATAACTTATGGAAGGTTTTAGGTTGACTTAACCATATTACATTAAGAGGAGAATCCCATTCTAGACATGGTGTAATATTGGAGGAAAGAGTTGGGGAAATCCAAAGTCATGATTTCAGGATTGGGGAGTCCACTCAACATATCAAGGAGCCGTAAGCCCATAGTTGGCAAAGACCTTCCTACCTAAATACTTTCTAATAGCTTGACCAACCCTTGTTGGGGTTATACGAAGGGGAATATGGATCCTTTACACTAGAATTTCATGGAAACTGGACATTCCGAGTTTAATGGTGAGGGTTGTTGCGACTTGATAAAATAGTGGGAGACTTAATAAAATTTATTATTTCTTATAAAATATAATCAAGAAAGTAATAATGAACTTATCTATTAATTTTAGAATAAAAATGAAAAACTCGTCAACCACACTATCCCTACGATCAATTCTGGATAAAGACAACATCCTCACTGGCAGTAACTTCCATGAATGCTTTAGACGCCTTCAGGTTATCCTACTCCATGAACGGAAGTCTTATGTGCTGGAGTCAGCATTACCTGATATTCCTGCCAAAGAGGATAATGATGAGGATTTCCTGGTCTGTGGGAAACATATGAATGATGCGGTCGATATTCAATGTTTGATGACATCATCAATGTCTAGTGAGCTGATGAAGTCTCATGAAAACATGGATGCTTATAGCATGCTCGAGAACCACTCTTGTCTTTACCGAGAGAGAGCAAGACAGTAAAGTATTGAGATCTCTAACGCCCTATTTCATAGTAATCTTGGAGAAGGTTCCCCAGTTAGGCCTCATTTAGTCAAGCTCATTGGCTACATTGAGCACCTGGATGCTTTAGGGTTTAAACTCCTTGAATAACTAGGCACTGATCTCATTCATGCATCACTCCCTCAAGGAATCTCTAATATTGATTTCAATTTCATTACGAACAACATTGAGAAGTCTCTATCTGATCTTCTTATCCTCATTCACCATGTGGACAAAGATATGAAGCTCGAAAAGCCTTATGTCCTTATGGTGAATAAGAGGAAAGGTATTGTAAAGATATCTATTCCCAAATCATCTTCACATCCTTCCAAGAAAAGGAAGATCAAAGGGTAGGCAAGGGAACATGAAGTTGTTTGTTTTTCATTTGGAAAGAAGGTCCACTGGAAGAAGAACTGTGCCCAACCTAAGAATCAAGGGGAAGCTTCAGGTGCATTTGTTATTGAATAAAATCTATATTTTTCTAAAAATTGGATATTAGATACATCTTTTTGTGCTCACATATGTATCCATATACTGGAACCAATTAGATTCAGGAAGATAGATTGAGGGGAGGTGGATCTACAAGCAGCCAATGGAGTCGGACTTGCTTTTTTAGCTGTTGGGGACTACCACCTCACGTTGCCAACTGGGATGATCTTTGAGTTAAAGGGTTGTAATGAGGTGCCTTATATTAATAAAAACATTATTTTAGTATCTATATTAGATACATATGGATTTGTTTTCAAGTTTGGAAATGAATTTTACTTCTTTTACAAAGATATCATTTTTTATGGTAGGGAACATTTAGACAACAGACTTTATGTGTTGTATTACACAAACCATATAACGGAAATCGATAACAAAGATACTTCACATGACTCATACCACACCCAAATTTGGCATCACCAACTAGGTCATGTAAATGAGAAATTCTTGACAAAGTTACATCAAGATGGATATTTAGATTCTTTAGAACTAAAACCACTAGGCGTATTTCATGCATGTTTACAAGGCAAAATGACCAAATCCCCGTTTAGTGGTAAAGGTGAAAGGGATAATTAGCTTATTGAATTGGTTCATACCGATGTGTGTGGAACATTTACAGTTGAATCTAGGGGTGGGTACTCATACTTCATAACTTTTAATGATGACTTTATTATATATGTATATATCTACATAATGAGGTATAAGTTGGATTCTTTTGATAATTTCAATGAATTTAAAAATGATGTTGAGAACCAGATTTGTATAAAGATTAAGAAACTCCTCTCAGACCGAGGTGGGGAATATATTAATCAATACTTCATTGATTACTTACGAGACTTTGGGATCCTATCCCAACTCACTCCTCCAAACACGAGCCATTGGAATGGTGTGAGTGAAAGGATGAACTGCACCCTATTGGACATGGTGAGATCAATGATGATTCATGTGAGTATTCCATTATCCTTTTGGGGATATGCGTTACAAAAAATGACACACATACTAAACAATGTTCCAACTAAATCTATAAATGGTATTTCATACGAGCTTTGGTGTGGAAGAAAATCCATGTTATCAAATTTACATGTGTGGGGTAGAGACGTGTTTGTTAAGGCCTCTTCAGGTAACAAAATCACACCCTAAGGCACAGAGTGTACCTTTATAGGATACCCCATGGAAACAAGGGGATACTACCTATAAAACCCCTTAGACAAAAAGGTTTTAGTGGAAAGACATTCCATATTCTTTGAGAGGGAGCATATCTACAAAATAGATAGTGGGATCATGATAGACTTTGATGAAGTCGAGGCTCAAGGTACACAAGAGTTGGTAAAGGAACAGATTACACAAAGCCCCATAGAAGAGGAATACATTCCAGAGACACAAGTACTATGTAAGAGTACAAGAGAGGATAGAGAACTAAAACAGTACAGTTTTCTAGTTACCAAGGATGGTGACTCCTTATTAGTTGATAATAATGATCCTCTAACACACACGAAATCAATATGTGGCACAGACGTTGCCACGTGGCAAGAAGCCATGAATTCTGAAATGGATTCCATGTACCAAAACCATGTCTAGATTTTGGTAGATCCTCTATTTGATGTAAATCATGGTGGTTGCTAATGGGTATTCAAGAAGAAACTGGACATAGAAGGACAAGTCAGTACCTATAAGGCACGAATGGCTGAAAAAGGTTTTAAACATCATCAAGGAATTGACTACGATGAAACCTTCTCACCAGTTTCAATGGTGAAATCCATCAAAATTCTACTTACCATTGTGGCTTACCAAGACTATGAGATTTTTTAAATGGATGTTAAAACAGCATTCCTTAACGGGAACCTTTAGGAAGATGTCTACATGACACAACCTGAATGGTTTGTGACTCCAAAAGATTCCAATATGGTATCAAAGTTGAAGAAAACCATTTATTGATTAAAGCAAGCAACCAGGTCATGGAATATTAGTTCTGATGAATCCATAAAAGAATTTGGTTTTATCAAGAATTAATGTGATTCTTGTGTCTAAACATGGTTTATTGGGAGTGCATTTGTTTTCGTAATAATATATGTTTATGACATATTACTTATTGTAAAAGAGATACCAATCTTACAGTCTGTTAAGGCATGGTTGAATAAATTCTTCTCCATGAATGACTAGGGCGAGGTAGTGTATATTCTTGGGATCAAGATACATCATGATAGATCCAAGAGATTTTTGGGCCTAGGTCAAAGTAACTACATTGATAAGATACTTATGATATTCAGTATGGAACAATCCTAGAGGGGATTGTTGCTAGCATCACATGGATTTCATATTTCCAAGAAAATATTTCCTTAGACACACGAGGAAATAAATATAATGGAAAGGACTCCATACGCATCAGCAATTGGGTCAGTCAAGTATGTCATGCTATGTACTTGGCTAGATGTTACCCGTGAATTGAGTGTGATAGGCAGATATCAAGCTGACATACCTTTAAATTAGTAGTATTTCCATGGTATTGAGAATAATATTCTGCGGTGTCTCTCACAAAAGATCCAAGGTCACATCTGCGGATAAAGAACATACCTCGGAAGTATCATCTCTTGAGGTATTTCTATCAGAGGGGTGAAGTTTCAATTAGTAGTATTTCCATGGAAGACAACATTTCGGTCCCCTTGACTAAATCCTTGACTTAGCAGAAACATGATCATCATGTGAGGTCTAGAAAACTGAAAGTCGTAGGCAGTTTTTTCTAGTTCATGTGGGAGTTTTTATGAGTTAGATTCATAGAACCAACTGGTTATACTTTAATTACATTGATATTTAACGTATTATTACATATTTTTCATTTTTCTACATGACTATGATGTAATAATGTCCTAGAGTATTTTGGTATTGATAAGGTCATGGTAGTGCCCCGCTATTATGAGAACCTTGAAATGCTATACCAATATTATTAAATATAGCTCTAGGGTTGAATGACATGCTATGATGGACACATAGCATGTATACCGTTAGGTGAGACTACTCATAAGCATATGATACCTCCTCTCATGAAGTTCGCACGTGGTAATCTCCAAGATAGGAGATTATGGGAAAAGACCCGCTAGTAAGAATTCCACATGTTTTGGTGTCATCAGATATTTCTATTTGCGAGCATGTGTAATGATCCATTGAATTTAAGATTATCATTAGTACATGTCATGAATTACGTACTTTGATTTACTGATGAAAACTGTCACACAGACAATTGGTGGAAAGTAGGGTTTGTTGGGTGCGTCGTGAGTGGCATGTTATTAATGGATAAGTCAAGGAAAGATTTTTACCTTCCATTTATGAAGTTGATATCTTGACCCTTTTATTGAAATAAAATCTTCACATGATATTCCATGGCCATAGTGTAATGACAAGATTAATTTAGGTATTCAAATAATGGTGTATCAAGCATAAAAGTTGATGAAAAAATCATGAAACCTCCTTGATGAGATATTGCGAAAAATATATTATATTACACAGTGAGTGTTCATATGTGGATGTCATTGTTGTGACTTTATGTACTTTTTCTTGGGTGCCTTGACCTGTTTCTAGATAGTACTCTTGGACTTTAGGCAAGCCCGAAGAATGCCAATGAGAAAGAATCCTAGAGGGTCACATGCTAAATTTTTTTCGTGGTCTGAGTTAAATTATATTTGAATTTAATTAATGAAACAAATATTATTCTCAATACCATGGAATAATTTTATTCAAGTTAAAATGATCATATAAATTAAATAAAATATATTTATTTATTTTATTGAACATTTAACAAATATTTACTTACTAGTTGGTAAATAAAATATTTATTTAAGAGAATAAATTATTTATTTATTTATTTGACTGTTCAAAAAATGGAAGTTGAGTTTGAGCAGACCAAGGTCGGTCCGGTAGTAAAATTATTATTTGCAAGATGGTAGATTATTATTTAATTTGATGAAACAAATTAAAATAACGTTGCTGTTATTTTGTGACATGAAATTTATCATTCCGTTTTGCGCAAGTTGGCACACCATAAATAATGACATGGTATTATTATTAAATTCATGGGTTTTCTCTATGTTCATGAATGTATTTAATTGTTGCTATGAAATTAATTATTGTAATTGAAATTTCATGTATATAAATTGAAAAGTATGCCTATTGTGTCAGACACCACACCACATGCCTAGTGAATTGAGAATTATTGAGCCAAAAAATTTCACTCTTGAATCCTCTTCTCTCCCCTCTCAAGAACGAGAGACGTTCTTCAAGGACAAAGAACAAATGATCAAGAACGAGTGACACAAGACACTCGCTTCACCGTGCTAGCACCCAGAGAACGATCAGTGTCGATCCGAGGCCATCAAAGCACGTGTAGATCACCTATAGAGGTATTTTAATTTGGATCCTTACAATCACAATGAGATAATCCGGAAGGGAAAATCCAAACAATCAACATCATCAATAAAGAAAAATACCAAATACAAAGGTTTTATTTTTATTTATGAAATTAATTAAATTAATTATAAACATGATGTGCAAGATCATATCTAAGTTTTCAGGCCTCTATCATCTTTATCTAAATCATTGATTATACTCCATGGATATATGATTTCATCATCGTATTGATCCCAGAATATTCATTGATCATGCTAAAAATCAAAGTTGGGTGTTGTCTTAACCAAGCTTCCGCTGCGCCCGAATCCTTCAATAACATGTATACAAATGTAGTCACTGGATATTTGTCATCCAAAGAATACTATTATATAGATTATTGTTTTCATTTAATTATAAACCTTTAAATAAATTATTTTTATGTACCCTATGGATGAGATACATTCGGATATGTGTAAATATAGTTTTCTTTAAATATAGGTTAGGAATAAATTTTATTTGTCATATAAAGAGTTGCACATCAATATAGGGTTTGAAAATATTAATTATGAGGAAGTAATATGATTCCAAACTATATAATTATATCTATTTACACATGTACAAGGAATAACATGATATAATATGAGATGATTAAACCCTATTAGATAATAAATAGTGTATCGTTACTTCTATTGTGAACACTTATTAATACCCTGATCATTAATTCAGGTAAATCTTTAAAATGAATGGTGCACCTAAAATATCTTATGTAACTCTAGAATGAAATGGGCTAAAGCTAAGATTTAGATGAATATTTTTTGTAATTTTATTCATGTTACACTTATCTAGGACTCCCTATGATTTTGGATACAATAAGAAAAGTATTGAGGTAATCCACGGGATGGATTAGGAGTGGTTTTATTAGCTCAACCACACAAGAGTCATATAATAAATGATTTGTATGATATAAAACCTAAATAACTATGTTATTAGAGGAACACCAGGGTAGAATAATCACTTGTAAAATATGGATCCATGACCAATAATGAATTTGATTAAATTAATGAGGGTCATCATTTTTTATAAGCATATTTAATAAAAATCATTACTAAATGAATATAAATAATGATAACCATAGGATAAAAAACTTTATTGTAGATATAATGGAATAATATTTATTGATTTTTAATATGAGAAAAAACCTTGAAAAGTATAATATTAATGTAATAAATTACTGAAACATGTATGGAAACATAAGAATCACACATTACTAAGATGAAAATTCTGTGAAATATAATAATACCTTCACAAGTAAAAAAATTATGTAATTATTCCACAGGTGAATATTGTTTCTTATGAGAATCACAGATTAATTTAATTAGGATTTCAAAGAAATTATAATCAATATAACAAAATGAACAATATTCCTTACTCATTTAATCAATGAGATTTTGTATATTAATGACATAGAGAGAGTGTATTTTTAAAAGATATATCTGTCTAAGAAATCATTATAGAATGATTATTGGAAATGTTCCAAAAATTTGAATGGGTTTAAAAAAAATTGTATTATTTTCTTGAATTATTAGGTACTAGTATTATGTAATATATTAATCAATTTTAAAGGTTATATTTTACAAAATGTATACTTTATAGTCATTTAAAATATATCTATTAAAAATTAAGGTATCAATAGATGGAGATACATGTTTTAATTCAAGTGATGAAGCAAGGGGTAGATAAGTCATGGAATATATTCAAAATAATATACCATGCTCAGATAAAACTATATAAAGGATGAGTATTGTTATTCTAGATGAAACTATAAAGAATATACCATGCTCAGATGAAAATATATATAGGATGTGTATTGTTATTACTAGGAAGACACCCCTCTTTTATTTTAATATAGTCACTTCACTAGTTAACCCAGGTGAACCGCGGTACCAAGGAAAATGTATGGCTAAAGTTGATTAGTGCATCCATGTATCTAGAGGGGAAACAAAAATATCTGCCCTTCCTAAAACAGCATCACAATGTATTCCCCAATATATATGATGATATTAATATACTGGACCCCCAAGTCACTATTTACCATATTGGCCTCTGAGGGAGTCATCGTGGTTTTAAGAAACATCCTTTAAAGATTCTCCCCTCTCATAGTATTATGGTGGAAGATGAATATGACAATATAATCAAATATATCGTCATCAGGTAAGAATAGTACCCCAAGGGGACATCCAAAATCATCCTTCTTAGGAAAAAGAATGAGAAGATCAGTTTTTGTATCTAATTTATGGACCTCAACCATCACTATCTGAATGATGATATACCCTTTACAATGATAGAGAATTTGATTGATTCTATGACAGTGTTCCATTCCCTCTTCTTAATTGATGGGTACTCTAGGTACAATGAGATAAGGATGCCCCCTGAGGATGAGGGTTCCATGGCCTTCAGTCCACCACAAGGTACCTTCTCCTCCCATGTGATTTCTTTTAACTAGAAAAATTAAGAGGCCACTAATCAGTGGCCCATGCACTACATATCCAATCCAATTATTTAGGCATTTACGGAATTTTATGTGCACTATTTAAAGGTATAATCTTATAAGTTCTAGTACCTTTTTAAGGATCCTGAGATCATTATTTGATTCCTCTGCTCTTGGGCCTTGATAATGAACCCCTTGAAGTTATCATTCGGGGTTACCTATAAGATTTTTCTAGGCTTCATTGTAAGGTATCAAGGCATAAAAATTGACTGGGATAAGATCAAGGCCATCAATCAAATTCCTCCCCAATGAAATATTCTAGAGTTGGATGGTATCCAATATCACATACATTACATACTCTAATTTATTACGAATATGGCTGGTCATTGTAAGCCCATCTCAAGGCTCATGAAGAGGGGGGTTTTTTTTTAAAGTGGGATAAGGTGTTCCAGGTCACCTTTTAGGATAACAGGTAGTATCTACTACAGCCTTCGGTTTGGATGCTACCCATATCAGGGAAGCCTATGGTCTTCTATATGACTACCACAAAATAGTCCCTCGAAACCCATTTAACTTATAAAAATTAAGGTATGAACAAATAAAATATTATCTTAATTTCATGCTCCTTAATATAAAGACTAGTACCCCCACCCATCAAGAAGAGTTTCCACACAATTGTTTTTATAGTAAAAAAATTTCAACATTATCTGTAGCAATATTACATATAGTTGAGGCCCCAGTGCACCTTCTAATGTATATCAGAAATCAACCCAAGTTGTTGGGATTATCGGTATACAGTGTAGTGATAATCTATAAATTTTACATTAGGTTCATTTCACAGAAGGATTTTTCATGCCTGGAATTTGAATATTTCATTTCCACCAATCTCAACCCTGAGAAAATTCCCAGGGATGTTGATTTCCCATATGATTCTATACCCCCAGTTGATAATTTAATTCAATGTTAGAAGATTCATATCAATTGTGCCTCCAAGATCCCAACTAGTAGAAGGTGAAATAGTCCTATTCTTAATAGAGTAGCCCTGGGGATTTTCCACATCACTCCAGTGTAGGTCATCCTTCCACAGTCTTTTTTATTGTCAGAAGGCTACACTGATAGTGAGGTATAGTATCATCACATCATTAAATGTCTTGAGTTATCCCTCTATACTAATGTTTCATTTTTACATGTCAATGGAGACTCCAAAATTATAATCAAACACATCAATGATGAATAAATCATTAAAAAAAATATTTTACCTACTGTAACATTCCCATAAACTAATGTCTCGGTTCCCTTCAAAGATGAGAGTGAACCATTTTACCCAATCACAAAATTATTAAGTAGATGCCTCAACTAGTTTACCCACATGTTGTGCATAACCTAACTAGGATAACCTTATCCTTCATGTGGAACACCGAGGGGACATATCCCCTGTCACATCATTTGATGATAAGAAATAGGTAATCCAACTGGCTATTGGTACTTCTATGATATGACCCTCAAGTCCCCCCACAGTATATGAAATTCCCAATTGGATAACTACCTTCATCGTGTATCAATAGGATGGGACTATCCCACATGACCAAGTATAGAATGACTAAATCAATTGGCATGCAATGAAATTTACACTGTAGAGTGGGCCTAACCTTTCGGAAATCCTATACAGGTGCCGGCTTGATGGAATTATCCTCATTTTCATACAAGGAGATAAGATCCCTTAGGTTATGAACGAAGCCTATTTTAGGGAATGTGGTCCCCATTAGGTGGGACTAAATCTCTTCCACCAGATTTAGAAGCTGGGCAACCTTTGGACCACTATGTTCTACAACTGCATCATGTTCTCCAAGAGGATTCATACATGTCAGGTCCATGAAAACTTTTTTTGTATAAATGGATAGAGATCCTCAACACTACCATGTAATCTTTTACATTTATAATAGGGGGACTTGACATTGTGGGACCATACCCACTGGAAATATCTCGCTAGTGAAAGTTCATTTTGACAAAAAATAACTTCTTTTCCAAATTGTCATAAGATGGTCTTATCATGGAAATCAAAGATTAGTATTTTTTTGATTTTTTGAGATTCCATATTATCCATAGATTTCGAGTTCCTCAAACTATTCTCATATATAATGGGACAATATTGTGGGATTCCCAATTGAGGAAATTGTACTCAAAGTACCATATCTGGTCAACTATACTTATCACTACCATGTGTTAGTAAATGTGAAGATTGAAACATACAACAATGCCCTCTCCAATATACTACAAAAAATGGTGGCCTATAATAAGAATAGTGAGATGGGAAATCTCCCCAATGCCCTATCGCATTATTAGATAATGACCAGGAATTACTCCCATGTGTCCCCAAACTCTCTTATATATGGAACAGAGTCGGTATTTTCCATAAAGGTTCACTTTTCATCACTCTGAACAATAATTTGTGACCAGAATATTCTATAAAAATGGCATAATTTCTCATGGATGGTTTGGAATTCCTTGAAGAGAAATGGGCTCCATGCCTAACATAACATTTAAAAGAACTAGAATAGGATAGATAGGGCATTCACAAGAAGTTTCACCTCCACTACTTCCCCTAGAGGCGAAATTGTACTATCTATCTAAATTCTAATGATACCAGGTAGAAATGTAACATAGTTTAAGCATAAGTGGGAAGGTACTTATAACATTCATTAGACCAATTACCATGGAACATATTGTTTTATCACCATGGGTGGATAACGTATCACACCACCCCAATCCGTGTTTCTCAAGAAAGACATCATGCGAGGATAACCATAAACAATGAAAAGTAACCTTAAACTATTTTCAAGGGTCCAGGCATTAGGAAAATATAGTTTTTCAATGTGTTTGAGCTTTATGATTCTAATATAATATCATCCCCATGGTCTAAGCAGTATGATGTTAAATGGTTTTTAATCGGTCAATGATATATGTCGATAAAATGCAGTAGTTGTATGGTCCAATAAGTATGAACTTAAACTTTTTTGCATTTGGTCAAAGCTATGAATCATTAAATTACAACATCCTTGGTCTAAACTCTAAAAACTTAACCTATGAATAGAGGTCCAAACATTATGAAAATAAACTTTTTTTATCCCAAATAGTCTCAGATTTATGAATTTAAACTAAAAAGATCATAAAGTCCTTAGCACATGATTTTAAACTATGATCTTACACCATATAAAACTGATATTTCTCATATGATAAATATGGTATGATCTAAAAAGTCCTACCTTATTTAAAACTAGGATGCTTCATGTGATAAGTATGAGATGGTCAAACATCTTAACACACATGGAATATGAATTCATTATATGATGTGAGATGAACCAAAACCTAGTTCCTTTGTACACACTATTAAATAGTACCCTTACACTGTGATATAGGCACAGGATTCCCCCTAACAATCATGTCATCCCGCAATTACCTTATCAGATATTATACTCCCACATCCAATTTTGGTCTTCTTTTAAACCACATTCAAGAACTATGTGTGTCCAGAATCAAATTTTCATGGGATACATAGTGATGCTTAGACCTCCCATATTTGGGACCATCCATAAATAAATCAACCCTTGGGACCCTGGGCCCATTTTTAGTCCAAGAATTATGACATTAAACAATGTTTAGTTATTATCCAGTTATTTATGTACTCTGAGGTCCAATATACCCACTTTTCACATTTGTTCTTACCTCTCCCATTCCACAAATATATCCTTGACACCATCATTCCAAGTCTAAGAATGAGGATTTTAAACTGTCATCCACCATCACTCTTGTTCCATGAAATATTACCCAAAACTATGTGTATTTACCCCTCATTCACATGGTTGGATTCTTCCCTTGTGTATTTGCAATCACATGACCCCTTCTCTTTCAAGAACTACGTGTGTCTTGATTCCCATTTTCATTGGATAAATAGTGATTCCAAAACCCTTTTTCTCTATTCCTCAGTGAAAATTGACCAGAATTCCTTCTGTTGAATATGAATCTATCACTAAAAACTTCTCCCTTGGGATCCTTTTTAGGTATAAGTACCATTTATTTTCATTTACCTATTAGTAGGCCAATATTATCCCATATCCCCGCATGAGGGAGAAAAAAAGGGAAATATGATGTGAAATCCCTTCAAACATCCTCCTTACATGAAAGTAAACCTTTTCCCTAACCCAGATGAAATATGGATTCATCGTATCAACATATGAAATGATTTAGTATCCTCATTTTGGAGGATAGTCCATTTTAGTGTCAGTATCCTACCATGTTGCCTTCCAAAACAATATGTTTCTTTATTCCCATCTTCAAGGGATATAAAGTGACACCCATGTATTTCATCCTGGTCCTAGAACTCTCCATTGAATCATTATGGGGTCCTCTATTCCCTAGTATCATGGGGTCAACAGAGAGTAAATTTTATCACGTCTTTGTGTGACTATGTGTTCCTTCAGATCTCCTTTCACATTTGAGTTGTCACTAATTCAAGCGACAGAAGCCACCTTTTAGTCACATGTTCCCTATTTGGTAAAATCTATGTGTCCTTAAATTAGGAACTAAAACAATCATTAGATATATATGAATTTAAACTAATATCAACCATAGTATGAGTTGCATTACATTAAACTCTGAATCCCATCATCCATAGTACATGAGCTAAAATTGTCTCCTTACCCTATGAAAAATATATAGGATTACTCGTAGGATAATTATGAGAGGATGATAAAAGTATTCCCTCATATAAAATCAAAATTACTTATTTAATGAGTATGGGATGTTGATTCATGTACTCAGTGCATGACATTAAACTATGATCTTAACCTGTATAAAATCATGATTCCCCATATGAAAAGGGATGAAACAAAATTTACCCCATATATAATAAATATTCCTCATAGTGTGAGATGGTTTGTATCCTCACTATTGAGTAAATCATCACACCAGTGTTGACCTCCAACCATTTTGTGTCCCGGAACTATGTTTGGTTTCATTACTATTCTCATGGGATACATAGTGATGCCTAGATATTTAAAATCGATCCCAACCCTACTATCGAATCACTTTTGGATATTTCCCATTTGATCCATTATTTATTCTAAACAACCAGAACTACCATTCTATATATTAGAAAATATAGAGGAATAGTTACCAAGGATCCTAACATCCCTTTAAATATATTCCCCATATACACATAATTTCTTTTTAATTTGTATGATTTGGATAATAGTTATACTGCCAATTTAAACCAGATCCCTGGATGAATGGTCGCATGCCACACCTTCTCACATACCGTCCTAGTCTCAGAGATAAATAGATCTTCAGCAACAAATATTAGCTCCCATGATTTGATCTCAGTAATCTATTGATCTTGTTTTTTTCAATCAATCAAAAATTGATGTAGTTATAGAACATGTTCTCCAAACATGGTAAATAAGTTGTTATCCATACATTGGTCACACCCCTTTAATTATTTATGTCTATAAAGTCACAATATCCATCGCGATATTCATCGGTCACTTCAACTCCTCATTGTCTTATCCCATGTGAATAATGGGGACTCCATATTGATCCTTGTTTGTAACAATGAGCATGGTTCACGTAGGATTAGGAGGTGGGATGGAATTTTCTTAACATGATTTTGAGACACACAAGTTCACTGGGTCCAATACTTATGAACATAAATTGTGCTTGTGTTGTCTCAAGGTTGTTCTTTGGAGTCTCATTTGGAATCCAAGACCACTCATTTACGATGGGAAACATTTATTTGATACCACACATATTCCTTCAAGGCACATAAAAGATGGTCCATGCATTATAACCATAAACTATTAACAAGTGATCTAAACTCTATGACAATAAAATAAAATCCCATATTCAATTATCTATATCTTTAAACAAGAATTATGGGTCTAATAATCATTACCTTAATCTATTTTTATTATGCCCCTTAAGTTTTTCATATCATGGGGCCTTGTATTTCCCTCCTTCCACATTGGGTTTCTACTCTTTCTTGTTTCTCTAAACACTTTAGGGTGAACATGGTCTGAACTTTATGATCATAAACTCAGAACCCAAAGTCCAAACATGATGACCATAGACCAGGAATCTATGTCCATGCATCATGACTTTAAACATTGTGAAAGCCTCCTCCAGAATGTTTTTTGTGGAATCATGTATTATTGACCCTAAATTCACGTCGGGATTTCACTACTCTACACTACACATATCCTTTTGGTATTATCACTCTATGGTCAAATTTATATGACCATATACTAAGATTCATGGTCCAAGTTTCATGACCTTATTCTATTTTCAATATGTATATAGGATATTCCATGTGGCGGGGCCTCATATTCTCCTCATTAATGTCATGAAAATCCACTTTGATAAATGTTGCCATTGGTCGAAGTAATTCCAACATTTAAAATATTTTCCACCATTTTGGTCTGATCTCTATGACCTTATACTAGGATCTCAAATTCAAGCATCCTGACATTAGAACTACGTTCCCATTCTCTTGGTAATGTTTTCGTGGAATTGGGTCCCTTTATCCCTCCTTTCACACCGATTTGTTACATCACTTTACAACACAAATACAAATAGGAAGCTCACCCCTTTTTATGAACTCTATGACCTTAAACAAGGTGTTATAGTCCTAAATCTACAACCTTACACTAATATATCTATACCCTAGTCATGATAAGATTAACTAATAAATCAATGTCCCAAATAATCAGTGTTAAACTTTATGATATAATGTCCTTACCATATGATGTTAAAATTGTGTGTCCAATTTCCTCACTATATGATGTTAAAAATTATTTCTATTTTCCTAATTTCATGATCTAAAACTATGAGGTGTTTATAGACCATTATTGATAATCCCTCTCCTTCGGTGACGATCACCTAAAGTATCATTCATATTCATTAACCATCACTCGGCATCCGAGTAGACTCTCACCTAGAAGATGAGTTTAACCTTTCTTCAAAATGATATGCCTAATAAATGTGCCCAAAGCCACAATGGGGAAATTAAAATAGGGTTGAACGCATTTTGAAAATTCCATCACTACCTCACCATGCTTATTATATCACTTTATTTAGATTTGAATCCTTTTCCAGGTCTGAATGGGTCCCCCTTTGTAGCATAGTCCCATGCCACATTGGCTCACCTACCATAATGGGTATATGCCTTAGAAGAATTTTGATGACATACAATATAGGTACCATGTTTCAAACAGTGTTAATGGTAAAATATCTTTTGTTTTTTTCCGCATCATCTAAAAAATAATGGATTCTATATTTCCAACAAGGTCAAAAATTATCCACCATAATGTCACCACCCACATTGTGTTCCAAATCTTGGGAATCTCAATTCATGCTCATCAAGCCATTTGAATGGGTAGAATCCAACTCCTTTATCATTACCTAATTCATGAACTAGTGAACATTGGAAAATAAAGTAAGATATTTATGGATCCTTATTCACTAGACATAACCCCGCCAGACCCAAATACTCTCAGAGGATAGTCAATAAATATAGACCTTGAGTGTTCAATGATTGTATGACACTCATATAAATGTGAAATCACATGGTTTTCCTAGGATTATCACCCCAAGTATGATTCATGTGATATTAGGGATTTTTTTTTTGTTATATCGAGAGTGTCATTTAATTGAAATTGTAAAATTAATCAAAAGTAACATTTCCATGCATGTGACAAGTTTCAAAATAATTAAACTTTAGTAGTTTACAATGGACATCCACACACTAGAAACTCTCCTATGTGATGGAAATAAATTATCCCTAACTCTCTTACCTGGTAATTGAGTTTTCTAGTCTACCTAGCCTTTAGTGTGTTTCTCCAGGTCATTATATAACCTCACAATATCTTACTACTCATCCTTATATATAGGTTGAAGCTCATCATCCTCGATCCCCACTCAATCCAATTCATCTTGGAACTTATATATCTTATAAACCACCTACTACAATAGATCCTTGGACTCCCCCAACATAGGATTCATTTAGAAAATGACATATGCTTGTGAATTGATAAAGGTTATGTGATAGTTCACATACTACTCTGAGTGTTGAATTTCCGGATCAAACTCCAATAGATTTCGGGTTCCATCATATTTCTCCTTGTGTCATGTGATTTTAAATTGATGGAACTCTATACGCACCTTCTAATCAAGGTAGTCATAGTGAAGCATAAGGATTTTACAAGTTTACACCCCTCTTTATCCCAGGTTTCATAGCCAATGGTGAAGGGGGACCATTTGGATCACTGGATTTGGATTCGTAGTGTGGGTGATGAAATAGTGCATGCTCTACCATGCTATTCGTTGGATGATATTGTTCTCTTCATCAGTACTAGTCCCAGAGTCTTCAAGATCCATGGGTGGTGTGGGGTCATAATTCGGGATGGAAAAAAAGTATAAAAATGATGGTTACCTCCACCGGGATCCTCTTAGCAGGGTCATTATCCATGTTGAGAGGGGGAATGTCATCATCTAACCCTTCTTCATTAGTTCCTCAATTTCCAGCCATGAGCCTTGAACCTATAGTGGCATATCCTGTAACTGCAACAGTCTAACCACCCGAGGCCAAGGCTAGGTTATCATGGATGACCAACTCCCCATGATCTGACACAAATATTGGGGAGTGTTCCCTAGATTCCATGGCCATGGCCGCTTGTTGGGATCACACCCGCTCAATATCTATGTGAAATAAGATCTTGTAAATTATTATGACCTGTGATGAAAAGTTGGGAATACATATCTCATGTAAGAGTGAATGACTAATAGAGGGTGAGGATTTTAACAAGGATTGATCATAGAGTCTTGATAGGAATATACATCATAGGATACCCCTCAACATTGAGGATTACATCAATGTAGAGCACCAGGACACCCATCATGGGTTGAGCAGGAGTTGTATGAGGAAAAACAAACACTTCGAGAAAAAAACTCTATGAATGTTTGAAATGGGATAGGTGGACTAAGATTCAGTCATTCTGTGACTTAGATTTATCTCAATAATGATCCACCCCAGGTGACCTAACTAACCAATGGTAGAAATAATCCATTGGGATTATAGGGTGTGGTCCCCCATAGATGAGTGGGAGGATCGGGGGTTTCCAGGAACCACTCAGATATCATCAACATGAGCTACCAGTTGTATTAAACACAACCAAACGTCCCAAATCATGCTCTCCAGCACCCAATATATAATATTCATCTCCTCCACTAGGGTTCCCTTATCAACCATCTACCTAATCTTGCACAATAAAAATCCTTGTTAGATCCATTGAACAATAAAAATGGAAGGACTAGATGAGAGGATTTAGTTAACAATATTACATTGATGACCTCGAACAAGTCAAAATAATATATTGTAGTGACTTCACTGCTCTCCCGTGAACTCTCCTGATTAGAAAAATACCTCAGGGTTCTTCATCACTAGATCCCTGCATGTTGTCACTAGACAATGCCGCCTCATATGATTCTTTGGTAGATGGTTTCTACACATGATCAGGATCATAGACAAACATCACATGAACTGAGCCAGATGGAAGTTCAGGTTCCCCATTCTTATGGGAAAATTCATCCATGGATTGCATGTATTAAATTCTCTTGTGAAAGTGCACCATATTAATTGTCCTAGTGAACCCACCTCCAATTGTTCGATTCTTTCTAAGGACATTTTCCACTGTAACTACTTCACCATCAGGTTCATCCTCATATTTACTAAGGCCACCCAAATAATGGGGATAGAATCATCCAAAGGTGGATCCAGTAGATAACATATCTACTCGTCTGGAGCCTCCCTAGGTCTACGAGTTTCATTCTATGAGCCCTCAACATTCTCCCATGACTGCATCTGGGAAGGCCATCCACTCAAAGATGTGGTGGTGTAAAAATGTATTTTGATTTCCCCACATTAGCTTCACCATGATATTTCCATGATTCTTGGTTGGACCCTCTAAGATTATCCTTCCTTACTCCATGATGCTCTAGAAACCCTCTTATCATAACGATTTCCATATCATGATGGAATAGAATCTCACCTCAACCTTTCTTTGTCCAATTTCAAGTATATGTCCAAGGGAAACCAATGTTAACATTGGTTGGTGGTAGAAGTATCTATTATCCAATGCATTCTCCCTTGAACATCCACCACAACTGATAAGGTATACATGAATGCATTACTTCATGGAACCCCATTTAAACTCTTTTTGTTTGTTCTTGAATTTATTTGAACTACCAAGGGAACCGAGATGGAGTAAATGGATTACAGTATGTGTTTCCATCTCTCATGGAAACTAACACTCCACCTCAGAAGGTATTATGGTACACCTAATGTTCTAGTTTCCCCTCATTGTTCTCCACTATCTCACCAAATGGGGTTGCGAACATATTGATGTCGATGTTTGGGAATTTGACAATTTCAATTATGGCCCAAAATTCACTGAGAACCCCCAAAATATTCCTAAAAATGTTGAATGTAGAGGGATGCAGAGTGGAACTGGGTAGGATGATGTAATTATGAAATATATTGCCTTTTATGTCGCCTACAATCCTCCTATGAAGAAATGGGAATTGATAGAAAATATACCCTGGAATGCACCCCCTCTCTACATTTCCCAACTGGTAGTTGTTCTTGGCCAGTACTAGTATAGACAAATTAACTAGATTATTAGATGCCATGATTTCCGCTATCATAAGTGTCCATGGGCATAGGCCCATGCATGTGTCTCTGACTTGAATTATCTAGTCACTAAGTAATGTGTCCATAAATTCACTATATCATACTATTGGTTTCCATTCCTCCACCATGATATAGCCACACTACTTATATTTCCCCTTCATAGATAATCCATTAATGTCCTAGCTTCCTCTTCTGCTATACTATTGGAAAATGTCTCATACATCATTGCATTTTTAAGACTGGGTCTATCTTCATGATAATTCTTACATAGTTCATGAATACCATATACTAGTGTAAGGGTGGTGAATTCACAAATACTTTAATCAGTGAATCTAATAGAATTTTTGTCATGAGTGAATCTAGTCACCTATCACACCAAGTGTTCAGTGCTGGGAGAAACTCATCAAATCGGAACCCATATAGTGGGATTCTACGAATGCAGTGTTGGTCCAAAAGGTTGAATCCCACCTCCTCATGGTGGATGTGGAAGGTGTTGGTGTTTGGGGAACAATGGCTATAAAGATTAGATAGTTGAACTTATTGATGGTATGCAATGAACAAGGACATCCACACTACTTAATATAGTCTGATATGGTGAATCTCATCCATGTACTCTGGGAAGGTGATGTGTAAATAGTATTCCAAAGCGCAATCATCTATAATGTTTCCTCTATCCCGAAGATCCCAATATTTTTAACAACCCTTTCTGTTTTATGAGATGATTATTTGAAAGATTCTTGTGTTATAATTTGATAATTCATAACTATCAGGTTACTCCCCATTGATCATTCTAAACTATCCATTCAGTGTGTAGATGACGGTGTCCTCATGCACCCATCTAGGGTGACATGGAATTGAGATATTCCCATGGGAGGGATAATCATGTTGGTTAAACTAGAAAATTTTCATGTGGACTTCCATGGATAGGATTTCCACTTCATCCATAAGCCCACATTTATATACTAGTAAGATTTCTCTCTATAGATAATTACACTAGGGTTCGATGATCTAGTCTAGAAGCACCTCATTGTTATAAATGTCCCTTTTGTCTAGAATAGTCTCCTGGATTCATGCCATTATATCCCTCTGGGTTGAGCGGTAGCATCAATTTTTCAGGGATTTTTTGGTTGGCCATTTCAGGAGAATATTTTAGCTCAATGGTTCTTTCTTTTAGGTATGATTTCTTGTCACAAAAAGTATGATACATCATGAAATGTGGTAGGTCTCATGAACATGTTCTCCTTGTATGTATAAGTGGTTTTTTGAAAGTAAGAGTTGTGAAAATATCAAGGCATAGGATCATGATTTCACACAAAGTAATATTTCCACAAATTAGAGAAGGATTATAAAATGAAGAAGTAAGATAAATGTACAAGAGCCACCCTAACCCTATTTATAGACTCGAACTCCTAGATTGTGAAAATCATGCAACATAGTTTTCTGACCCGAGATGAGAGTTGTGTGACTACATGGAAATGAGCCACTCTATTTAGAATTTCCATCAAAACAAAACATTCCATCCCCTATCATCTCTGATTCTGAGGGGTGGATTGTAGGAACCAAAAAAATAACACACACCCAAATGTCCATTTCTAGATGAACTTTAAACGTGAATGACTGCAATGTAAAATTTTTAGGTAAAGTTGGAGGACTCACAATATTCAACATGTACAATGAAAATGAGGGTTCTACACATGAAAGACTTGTACAACAATGGTGGCATGGAGTTACACATATGACCTCAAGTCTAAACACACACTAAATAAACATGTTTGCAAGGAAGGAGTGTAGTGTTCATGAATGGATAATTGTGTGCAAACCCATCACAAAACCATCTATTTTCACCACAAAGGAAACATCAACCCTATTCAATTGGCAACCAAGCCCCAATGGAAAAGGATTAAGAAGAGTGCATCCCTATTCCTCGCCTAATGATTTTTGCATCAACAATAGATATCTTATGAAATAAATATAACCTTATACCCTACCCACCTTGAGGAGGCTCTCCACAATATGAAACACCTCTCTCTTGTAGTAGAAAAAATTACTTGGTATGAAGTTGAGTGATCTTTGTGCAACAAATCCAAAGGATGGTAGGATTCACACAAAGAGAATCTACCTTCACAAAATCCTAATGTTGTAAAACACAAAATATTGTGTGCAAATATGCCTCTTTAATCCATGAGTTTCATTTGAGATTATTTCACTCTCTTATCCAACTACTCCATGCAACACAAAAATTATGTGTGAAATAACATCTTGGTCCCATACCAGATGTTCCCTACCCTTCTACTGCATCAATTACCCTTCCAATCACTCGTAAGAATAGTTAAATTAATGAATTTTCTCCTAATAATATAAACCCTAACAATGGACATCCTAATATATACTCCTCAATGGTAATGCCAATGCAATGTCCCACATAGAGGAACATGAGTAGTGGTCACATATTCCCTAGAGGTGGGATCATCATGGGAAACTGTCATCCCATCTTCATAGAGGATCCTTATACCACATCTTCCACTCACCTTCACAGAGTCCCCTGTTAGGTGTGAGCCCTAGGGGTGTCCAAGGGTCGGGTTGGGTTGGGTTGGGGGGTTTTTTGGACCCAACCCAATTAAAATAGGATGGGTCGGGTTGGGTTGGGCCAGACATTATTTTTTGTTCGGACCCGACCCAAACCAACCCATATCAGATAAGGTTTGGTTGGGTCAGGTCAATGGGTTATTGAAAAATAATCCACCACTTTCAATTTCTTTTGCGACGTCTCTCTCCCCCACTCCGGTTCGTCTTCCTTAGCACAACAGATAACACCCCCAGACTGTCGAAGAATCAACCCCAAGATTCCTCCTTCATCAGAAAAAGTAATGATTCGAAAAATCTTTAACCTTTTGTCTCTTCTCTTCAGTTCAGCATGGTTCTAGGATTTATTAACCTGACAACACCATCATAGAGGATTGGATTTGCCAATAAATCTGGTTTCAGTGGCCAGGAAAATCGATGCAACTGATATTCAATGAGGAGGTGCATCATCTTTAGATCTAGATAGGCAGTGAGGTAGTTATTTTCTTCCTCAAAAACAAGATTGATAGGAAATATAGGGTTCTCGTTTTCTTCAGAAATATTCAACTAGTGCTGCGGATTTTCATTGATGGTAGGCGCATAGAGCATCAGTAGCATAAAGGATTGATTCTTCCTTGGCTTTAAAGGATTGAATCTATTCGGCTTCAATGGATCAGTTGAATCGGATCGAATATGTTCATATTTGTCATCTTTATGGAATAGGGTTGTCTTCAACTTCTAAATTTCCAAGTTCTTCAAAAATATAACGGTCGAGTCAATTCGTCTACAGCTTCGGCATCCTGATTTATTCGAATATGGTTGGCCTTGGATATGGCTTTAGTTTTGGCATCCTACGTTCTTCATTGATGGCTTGTAGGATCAAATATGATCAGCTTTAGCATCTTGAGTTCTTTATCTCAAGAGGGTAGGAACGTGGGTAAAAAGTGATTAGGACGGTAGTAGTCTTCATTGGATTTAGGGATGCAATCATAGTAGGATACATAGAGAAATATGGACGTGAGGGCGAGGGTCTTCGGTCGAGATGGAGATGCGGAGGCAAGGAGGATGATAGCGGTGAGGGAGATGGACTTGGGTCGGCCAGGAGAGAGAGGCGTAGATAGGAGGTTCTGACGAGAGGTGTAAAGGTAGTGCTGGATAGAAGATAGGCGGAGGTGTCATCGGTTTGGATGGGTCAGGTTGGGTCATTTTTCTCCCAACCCGTGACCCAACCCAACCCGACCATGGGTCAACCTAGAGTGACCCGACCCATGCATTTTTTTAACCCGACCCAAACCCGTTCGGGTTGGGTTGGGTTTGGACACCCCTAGTGAGCCCCATAAACTTAATAGATACATAATGTAAAACAACCTAGATCCATGTCGTAGTCATATGAAATTAACCTCCATGAAAACATCCTCAACACATGACGTAATATTTCAGACTTAGCATGTGTGATGAACTTAGGATTCATTATGTATGTATCACATGGTATGACCTCACACCTCATATCATATGTGATTAAAATTGTATTACCCACATGTCCTCTATCCATGTGAATTGAAACCCATAAAATTGACAGATTCCATGTGAAAACCCTACACCATCCCTCACCAATCCTCCTTCCTCTACACGCACGTCCTTACCTCATGACATAAATATTGAGGTATCAGTCTTGTCATGTGACCATAAATTGTGGCATCTAACTACAAGGGTTTCGATAAACATCTATTAAAAAGATTATGTAGGAACCCTTTGTAAGGTTCATTCCTGAAAAACGTCTTCTAGGTATGAAATATTCTATTTGTGGGAAATAACTCTATGATCTGTCTCAATAAGGCATTGCAATCCATCTCCATAAGACCCTAAGAATGTGTCTTGATATATATCAATTGGGAATTCAGATATGTCCCCATAAGACATTAAAACTTTTCCCATACTGTCCTCACAAGACATTAAAGCTTAACCAATCATGTCCTAGAAAAACGTTAAACCTTCTCCCTTCATGTGACCGTAATACATTACACCTACACCCATCCAATCTCTGAAAGACGTTAAACCTACACACATCATATCCCCTTAATAAATTAACATTCGCCCAACCTGTCCCCAAGAAATGTTAAACCTTTTCCCATCCTGTCCCAAAATTATAATAAACCTATGGTTATCCTTTACCCACAAGACATAAAACAAGTGCCCATCCTATCCCTAAAAGACGTTCAGATTCACCCATCATGTCTCCAAAAACATTAATCCTGTGATCATCCAATCCCATCATGAAATTAAACCTATTCCCATCCTTTCCCCATAATACATTAAACCTTCACCCATACTATGTCCACAAGATATGAAACCCATGCTCATCTTGTCTCCATAAAACATTAAACATACTCCCATCTTATCACCAAAATAATTAAACAAAATCCCAACTTTTTACTATAATACATGAACCCTATTCCCATCTTCACAAGAGATTAAACTCATTTTATGATCTATAATACATACAACATGAAATAAAAAATGGATTCTAAATCCAATAGAGCCTTGAAATTATTTTTCCCCTGGTATCAATTACATTGTGATCGAAATGTCATTCTTCAGGTTTCACACCTAAGATGTCGCATATCAGTATACCTCTAAATATGAAGACTGTAAAGCTGCCCAATAACCTAATTTATAGACATTCCCAGATGTACCAATCCTATCTACTCACCCTTGATGAAGGTTTTCCCCTTGCTAAGATAGATGAATCATAATTAACAATAATCCACCACAAGATAAAACCTAGAAAAAGTTCCACATCATTACATAATCTATGATGCATGCCCAGACTTGGCAGTGAGCTACAGGGTGGAATCCATGTAATGAGGAAATAAAATCCCATCATCCCATTTTGATCATGGATACAACATCACCAAGGAATGTGATTAATGTCACTAGACTTTGGAAATTTGGAATGTGGGGCCACAACAATCAACATATCATTTCATAGAAGAGGGATGACCAGATAGACCAAACAAAAAAATCGAAAAAATATGGTTAGAAAATTTTTTCACTAAATGATTCATGATTAGATTTATAATGGGAAAATGATGGAACAATATATTTTTGATTCCTTCATGATTCAACATACACCTTATTTTAGTGGGTCTAATGATCCATAAATTTATTAGAAATGCATCAATACCACTAAAAAAAGTTTTTTTCATTTTCACGGTCCCATAGTAAGAAAATTTTATTTTGGTTATTAATCATTAAGAAGCTAAATTAGAGAAATAGTTGATTCTTATAAATAACACAAGGTAATAGGAAAAAACTCATTTCAGGGAGTGGGATGAGTTTAATAGTTTTTTTATAAATAAGTACCTTCCCCATATTATTTTTATGAAAATTAATAATGAAATAATTTAGCTAAAGTGGAAGGATGATGAATCTATTTGAATCTATTCTGAATATTTTAGGATACTTGGAGGTATTCTTATTATATTATCATTTAATTGGAAAGAAATATTAATCGAATCATGAGGGGATTAAAACCAAGTCTTCAAAGGATGTTATCCATAAGAGAATTTAGCAGTCATGAAGAAACCATTTGATGTGAAATTATGGTAAATATGGATATTTGAGTATCTATTTTATATCATGTTTCTAATATGAAATGAAATATGGAATTAAAAGAAAATTTTAATAACAAATACCATTTATAGAAGAATATGAGACATTCTTTTTTCTATAAGAGTGGAAATAAACATGGATGAAATGGTCTTAATGGGAATAGTAATTTATTTATGTATTTAAAGGAAGGTCACAAAGAAATTAAATGTTACTGTAATATGGAAATGATAGATAAAAATGTGAATAGAGAAAAAACACCACAAAATAAACCACTCAATCATAAATGATTCAAATGCAATGATTATAGGAATTATTCTAACCAATGATTAGGTCTGAATTTTAATGATTTTGATCAACATTAATGGCCTCTTAATCATAGAGACAAATGGAAATATAATTTAATCACTATTTCGTATGGGTAAATAATAAAAAAATTATCAAACATACCATTATGATCAACTCCATAACTAATAATGACTTATTTGATTCTATTTCTATGCAGTCTTTCATATCTAAAGAACTTTATATGGTTATCACATTAACACATCCATGATTAGATGTTAAATTATCCCTGAAAACTCATAATGGTTAGATGATCACCTCTCAAGTCTATGATTATTTCCTAATTGAATTTTTTTCATATGTGTTTCCTAAAAATATTATTATTCTCACTATTGTTCAATATTATGTGATTTTAGGCATGGATAATATTTCTTTATATGTAACACATTTTAAATTCTAAGGAAGGTATGTTTTTTTGTATTTCAAAAAAATATCTTTTTTTGTTACCACATTGTATTTTCTTTTATATCTTTCAATTTATGAGAAGTATTTGGATTCATTATGAATAATAATAATCATAATATAATATATTTTCATGGAATTTAATTTTGGAGAACCCAATAATTATGAATAAGAAGTTCCCAAGCCAAGGAAATGTGAGAATATATTTGGATTTTTATAAATATTGAAGTTAAGACTTGAATCATGGCTGCTAAAGTTACTTGTCAGAATTCATGTGAAAAAAGTAAAAACATTATATGATGCCAATGGATATTCATATAAATTGATTCATATATGGTAAATATGTATTTAAGGAGATGAAGTGTTCCATTCTTAAGAAGAAAAAAATTACAGAAATATCCTTTGATGAAAATAGAAGAAGAAGAAATTGGATGTCATTCTTTATAAAGAAAGACTATATAATTATGATGATTAGTGAGATTCACTATATTTTCAACAACATGAGATACTGGAAATTTATGTTTCACATTGTTTATAGCACTTGATAATCCATTAAAGGATTTGTATAGATACAATTGTTAAGGAATTTCAACGTAAAATAGAAGTTTTTTAAAGATTCACTCAATGGATGAAGATTAAAATAAGAAGCATGTCATGGAATTGGAATTCATATATGGACGATATATTTCATTATTATAATTTTTATAAGTGCTTGTATCTATTGGTATGATTTATCTAAAAAATATTTTTATACATTTCCAAGCCATCCTATGGGCCAAAATGGCTAGTTGATTGAGGAGAATAGCCAATACAATGGGTAGGTGGATGTGCAGAAGGAGTATCATGTAGAATTCATGTATCATGTTGTTAGTCTGTAGTCAAATCGAGGGCTGAAGGTATAGAAAAGAATAATTGTATAGTCAAAATTGGAAAATTAATGGTTTGATTTTTATTATTAACAAGCGTTAAGTAAAATTTTTGTTTCATGTGGTAAAATTAAATAATTCTCTACTATAACTCAATGTATAAACATTACGCACAAATTACTATTCTTCCGATGAAAATTTTCTAATCCACATGATCATTGTCTTCCTCACGATAGTCTACCAATATGAAAACTCTTGAAGTGACTGCACGACCTACATTGATTGACTGCATGCCTATTTAAAAATATTTCATGAAAAGTAAATGATCACTCATGTGTGCAATTATCGACCACGTGATGATTTGATCAACCATAAGTTTTTTCATATCAATCAAATGGAATAGAAACCCCACTGATTGAGCTACCATGAATTAAAATATTATATCAGTCATGTTCTTTGGATTGATCACCAATGTGACAAGAGATTGATCGACCTTATGAAATGTATAAATTGATAGTGAACTGGAAATTACCCGATGAAGTTTTATTCTTCTAAAAGATAAGTATATATTTTTATATAATATTATAAGAACATGGATTTCATATTTTTGATGATTCAAAATTATAGAGTATCTGTACATTGGGTTTATGTGTGGCATGAGTGATATTTGATGAAAAATGCTAGTGATGAGCTTTTAGAATATGGGAATTGGGATAAAAATATTCCATGCATGCAATTTCCAATTGAAATAATGTAAAACAAATAATGAATAAGAATATAGGGGTCATGTGATGTATATTTATGAAAAATTTAGTGAGATTACATCTTCCCATTTTCATGAAGAAGAAGGAAAACACATTTTAAGAATAGTAAATTGTACATACATGTTACAACCTCAATGTAGTAATTTGATAGGAACTACTATGAATAAAATATTAATGTTTTATACCTTGTATGAGTTGAGAATAGATACACGTGGGAATTAGTGTGCATAAGAAAATCCGAGTATCCGAATGAAAGTATGAAAAAGAGATATCCTATTTAGAGCTGAGACCATAATGATTTCAGGACACATTCATATAATATATTGTGCATGTGATATGATTCAACCATAATTCTTGTAATAAATTTTCATTTTGAAAGTAATATAAGTCATATGTTGATTTAAAATTCAATACCCTTGTTTAGAGGTATTATAAAATCATATACAGAATGAATTATGATATATTAATAAATTAATGAAGAAGCATGATGCATAAATTTAAGGAATCAATGCTTTCTATCTATAGTTTTAATGATGAAACTAAATGATTATGAAGTAATTTAAAATTATTTCATATATTTAAATGATTTTATAAGAGGATACAGGGTGCATGTGTTATTCATTCATTAATATGATGAGATATACCACAAGGATTAAAACTGTATAAAATTGTGCATAGTATTTATAATACAGTATTAAGGATGTATAAGATTTTTAAAGGTTAAAACACCAATGGTGTCCTGGAATAAGAATTGTGATCTAAATGAAGAGCTACTTTATATTATAGAGGAATATTATAGGCTACTTACAAAGATATTTATATAAACTATCCTCTTTATTACACATTAATTCATGATTTATTATGTAATATTACACAAAATACGACTCAAATGATCGATAAGTCTAGTGTATTTTGGAATTAAGTATGTTGTCACATAGATACTGTTGGCCACCATCTATAACTATAATTATTTTAAATATCAAAAATAATTTCATATATTAACAAATATCTTACCTCATGTCAGATCCTAAATTATGTCAAATCATTATCTTAAATATCATACCATTTCAATCATATAACAATTTATGTTTGTTTAAGTCTAAAAAATCTTATAACTGATTATATATGTGTTTATGGACATTAACACTCTCTAAAATTTCTGAATTTTAAGAAAGACATAAGATCTATAATTATATAAGTATGAGTCACCAATACTGACAGACATATGACTCACTGACAGGCAATTCGAACAGCCATATGTTCTAAGTATGTAAAGCTGACACCATTGGAATGAATCGCCATTGCACATGACACTGACACAGATGATTCACCATTGCATATGAATCACCGACGCAGTTGGCCTACCGTCAGTCCAAGTGACCTACCATTGCATGATGCTACCGATGCAAGGACTCACTGTGAGTTCAACTGTCTACCCTTTAGATCAACTGTCTCACCGACTGAAGGAAAGTCTCACTATTGAAACTTGTCACCGATGTAATTAGTCACCGATGTATGGTACGACCAATAGAATGACATACTGATACCAATAAAAGGAGAAACTAATAGAAGGATACACTGATAGAAGGAGACACTGATATAAGGAGACATCGATAGAATGAGACACTGATAAAATGATACACTGACAGACAAGTCACTGATAGATTGTTTGAATACACTTTTATTAATATTATTTATAAGGGTCATATTTGGTTCATTTAATGATACTAAAATATTTAATAATCATTTATAGGAATTTTTTTAGATAGTGTGAGGTATGATGATTGAATTCACATGGGATGTACATGCTCTTTTTTGGCCCTAGAAAATAAGAAGTATTTTTAAAACAGAGAAGATAGAAAGATCAAGAGAGCTGTGGTGAATGCATGTAATAGATATATACTAAAGAACATCTACAAATCTCATGAAACCACTATGAACTCATGAAAAAAATGAGAACACATGAGGTAGTCTCATCCAAGATGAACGTCTAATTTTAAAACTATTTTATCATATAAAATAAGGATAAGAATATACCTGCTGAACCATACATGTTCCTGGAATCGAGAATACGACACTCTGTTTTTGTGTGAGCTTTCAGAAGAGGACTCGAACTTCAATTTCACTACATCAAACGAGTCTAGATCTGCACTGCATAATACAAAAAGGCTTCTAAACCTAACTATAAATATTTTTCTCAGTTTTGTTCATTTATTTACATTTATGAGCAGTGTGTGTATCTATCTGTTAAACACGCTAACTCCTATTCATAACTGGAGGACACTTGATATCCTCAATCTCACTCTTTTTATCTATTTGTATCCCACGTAGAACTGTAGAAGAGGTCATCTGTGACATGTTTGTTGTTATTCCCATGAAGATCTGTGGTAGAGGACATGGGTGACCTGGACAACCTTGTGTGTTGTTTTGAACCCCAATCCAGAGTGTAGATCAAACTTTTTATTAATTTATGTTTCTTGGTTAGGTGATCACAAAGTGGAGAGGATTAAGTCTCTGCTTTAGACTGAACCTCTTGTTTTATATCTGTTGTGTTTTTACCTTTTAAATTCACTCTATTTTATCTCATATTACGTATAACTAAATTAAACTCTAATATTTAGTCTTAGAAAGTTTTTATAATAGTTTTTACTTATTAGGTTAGTTCAAAAAGATATATTAATTATTAAATTGACACAAATGATAACTAATCAATCTTTTGAGAAATTAATTGAATAGTCAAGCTCTTATAAATTCACTACTGGATAACTTTGAAATTAAATTTTTAATATTGGGGAGCTTGAAATTATAAATTTTAAATATAACATTATATAGATACTGAATTCACCTCTTCAGTACTCTACTCCAACCAACATTTTGTATTAGAGGTTTTGGAATTTTTAGTTTTAAAATCTCTTTCAAACGTTTTCAAATGTGATTTTAATTGTTTTTCGAAGATCTTAAAATTTATGTCAATACTAAATTTTTATCTCTTTATAATCATGTTCTAAAATTTTTATTATGCATAATAGATTGGAAGGTGATCCTACCAACATACCTCCATTCTTTAATGGAACAAATTATGCACAATTGAAAATTAAAATGAAAATGAACTTAGAAAGTATGGGTTTTGAAATTGTGTTTTCAATTGTAGATGAGTATAAGATTCCTAAATCATATAGAACTACTTGGGATGACCCAACTAAGACTTCTTATAACAATAATTTCAGATCCATGGAGGCACTATACTATCCTTTAGGAGATGAATAGTTTAACAGAATTTATTCATGTAAAAATGACCATGAAATTTGAAATACATTGTATGTTTCACATGAAATAACTTCTAGTGTTATGGAAATGAGACTTAACACATATACTATTAAATGTGAATATTTTAATATGAAGCATGATGAGCCTATTTCTGACATTTATCTCAGGTTTAATGAAATTTTGAACACTATGATCACTCTGGGAAGAGATGTTATAGACAAAGAATAAATCATGAGGATTCATAGATGATTACCTGATAGATGGAGAGGAACTTCTGTCCCAATTATATAATCATGTGACATCAGCAATTTTTTGGTCAAAAAACTCATTGGAAAATTAATGATGTATGAGGAAGATCCTAAAGTCTACAAAGAAGAATAGAATGAACCTAATAGAAAAGTTGAAGCCTTCAAGACTACTACCTCTAAGATCAAGGAAAAAGTGAAGGTGCTAGCCTCTGTTTAAAGCTCTAGTAATGATGAATCAACATTAGATTGTAATGAAGAGATGGCTTAACTAGCGAGAATATTCAATAAATTCTATAGTAAGAACAATTTTTTGAGGAATCCCAATTATAAAAGAAGATATAATAACAAGGGAAACTAGAAAAATTACTAGAAAAGAAATGGAAAATTAGATGAGATTGTCTGGTATGAATGCAAGGGGAGAGGGCCTGTCTAAGCTAACTGTCGAAAATTAAAATACAAAAATAAGTACGAAAACAAATACAGGAAGTATAAGAAATCTAGGAAGACCACCTGAAGTTCCTCTAAGGATAGCTCTAGTGAATCATCATTATCTCATGATGAGGAACATGACATATAAAATATGTATTTTATGAAAAACACATCTGAGGTAACCTTAGATTCACATGGAAAGAATTATTATTATTATGAAAATTAAAGTGAGTATGATAATATAAAAAGTGATGATATATTTGAATATTGTAACATACTGGAAGAGACATATAATGAACTAAAAGATAAATATTATTATTTAAAGAAAAATCCTGCTCTTATTGTAACTATTATGTCTGAAATTACCACTAAAAAGGAAAAGGAATGCTCAAATGCTCAAATAAACCAATGAATTAATAATTTCTAATAAGAAATTTAAGAAATATATAGAAAGTTTTACCAATGGAAAAGATTCTCTTACTCAAATACATAGTAAACTGATATCTCCTAAGTACACTTCTGGTACTGTATATCAGCCTGGACAGAGAGACCTATCTAAAAAACGTTTTGTAACTAAATATGGAAATTCGGTTCTTCTACCTAAAAATCAAATCTCTACTGCTAGTAGCAGTTCTAAAAAAATTATATACTACCTCTAGTTTTTCTGGACTAAATAGAGAATGTTTTTCAAGAATATTATATAATGCTTATAGAAAACCCATAAGGAAAATGTTGGTACCTAAAGTATTGATTACTAATGTCACTAGACCCAAATGGGTCTGGGTACCAAAATCTGTTTTAGTTTGATTATAATATAGGAATTCTATTTGAATATCTCCATTAAGAGTCAATAGTACATGGATAGTGGATGTTCAAGACACATAACAAGATATTATTCAAGCATAAATAACATAATCAAGATTAATGGTGCATATTTCACCATTGGAGACAATGCTAAGGGAAAAATAATTGAATTGGTCTAGATTGGTAACTCTGACTTAGTTTTACTTTCTAAAGTAACTTTTTTTTTGGATTGAAATATAATTTTCTTAGGATTTCAAAATTATGTGATGATGGAGTTCTTGTTAAATTTGAAAATTATGATTGAAATGTTTTTAACTCTAAAAATTAATTAGTATTTTATTTTTTTAGAAATGAATAATAATAATTTTTAACCTATATTCTTTAGATTCTCAAAATGATTCTTGTTTATGTATATTTCATAAAGAGTCCTGTGTTAGGATAAGAGATTAAGACATTTTAATGTACACTCTCTTATAAATATTACCAGAAAACTACTTGTTAAGGATCTACCCAAATATGAGTTTCCAAATAACAAAGTCTGTAATCCTTATAAAAAATGTAAACAAGATAATATATCTTTCAAATCAAAGAATAAATTTTCAACTTCAGAAGCATTAGAGTTGGTTAACATGGACTTTTTTGGAACCTCTTAATGATCAAGTTTAAATGGGATTCACTATGTATATGATCTTGTAGATGACTACTCTAGGTACACTTGGACTTATTTATTATCTCACTAAAGTGAAGCATGTAATTACATCGCCAAGTATACTAAAACAATTAAAAATATTAGTGTAATTAGAATAAAATCCTTAAGAAGTGATCATGGCCATGAGTTTTCAAATCAATACATTGAATATTTTTTCTCACACAATGGCTATAGCCATAACTACTCTTCCCCTATGACACCTCAAAAAAATAGAGTTGTAGAAGGAAGGAATTGAACTTTATAAGAGATATCCCAAACAATGCTTAATGAATATGATTTACCTGTTTACTTTTGGGATGAGGTTGTGAATACAACTTGTTACTTAATTAACAGAGCCTTAATTAGACCTATACTCATGAAGACTCTTTATTAGCTTTGGAATAATAGAAAACCCAAAGTTGGTTACTAATGATTTTGGTTGCAAAGTATATATCCTTAACATAAAGTAAAATCTAGAAAAATTCTCATCCAAGAGTGCACAAGGAATCTTCCTAGGTTACTCAACCTCTAGTAAATCCTATATAGTCTTTAATAAGAGAACCAAGTGTGTGGAAGAATATGTGCATATAAGATATGATGAAACAGATCCATATGAACCTAAAATCTCTCTAGATAACCTTGATGATGATATGTCCAATTTGGACATAAATGAAAAATCATCTAATCCTCTTTTCAATGAATCCATTAAATATAATAGTTCATGAAGTTATTCAGAATATAAGAATGATGAACCAGTACCAAGTGAAGACCCATAAGTTACTATTCCCTTCTTTTCTAGACCATCTATAACTCTTAAGAACCGTCCTTTAGATGTTGTTGTTAGATACTAAGATAAAGGGACATAGACTATGGTTTCTCTTATCAATCTAGTTGAACATCCATATTTTTTTTCATAGATTGAACCTAAAAACATCAATGATGCAATTGAAGATGAATTTTTTGATCGTTATAAAAGAAAAACATAATCAATTTCAAATAACTATAGTTTTGATACTTTTGGATAGACCCAAATACACCTTGACCATCGGAACTAAGTGGGTGTTTAAGAATAAAGTAGATAAATATAGTAATATTCTTAGAAACAAAGCTAGATTGTTTTCACATAGTTATATTCAAGAAGAAGGAATTTACTATGAAGAAACTTTTTCACATGTTTCTAGACTTGAAGCCATCAAAATTCTTATTGCTTATGTTGTCCATCATAATTTCAAACATTATAAAATGGATGTTAAAATTGAGTTCCTAAATGGGTACATAGTTGAGGAGGTTTTTGTTTAACAACACCATGGTTTTACAAACCCTCACATTCAAAATCAATTTTTAAAATTAAAAAAATATTTATATGGATTAAAACAATATCTAAGAGATTGGTATGATCGATTGAGTAGTTTTCTTATTTCCATAGATTTTACAAAAGTAAATGTTGACCCTACTATTTTTATAAAACAAATTTCTAATGATATTTTAGTAGTTCACATCATTATTGATAATCTTATTTTTGGATCTTAAAGAAATTTTTTATTCATTGACTTTTCTAAAATGAAGCAAAGTTAATTTGAAATGAGATTAATGTGTGAACTAAAATTATTTCTTGGATTTCATATTTTTCAAAATAAATAAGGTATCATTTTAAATCAAAGTAAATACACAAAAGATCCTTTAAAAATATTTGGATTTAATATCATTAAAAGTATTGACACTCTAATGAGTACTACTTTTATGTTTTATCTTGATGAAGATGGTAAATCTATTAATCAAACCACTTATAAAAGAATTATTGGAATTTTTATCTACTTGACTACTAGTAGGACATATATAATGTTTAGTGTGTTTATGTGTGCCCGTTTTCAAGCTAATACCAAAAAATCTCAATTAAATGTTGTTAAAAGAATTTTCAAATACCTCAAACATACTATCAATTTAGGATTGTTTTACCCCAAAGAATAATCATGTGATATAGTGAGTTATTCTTATGCTGATTTTGGTGGATGTATGTTAGATATAAAAAGAACCTCTAAGGCATGTGACTTTTTTGGGAAAGTATTTGGTTTCATGGTGTAGTAAGAAACAAAATTCAATTGCATTATCCACTCCCAATAATGAATATATAGCTGCTAGTAGATATTGTTCTCAGATTCTGTGGATGAAACACACTATTCTTGACTATAAATATCAATTAAGACAATTACCCATAAATTTTGACAATACAAGTGATATTAACATTTCTAAGAACCCAGTTTCTCACTCTAGAACAAAACATATTGATGTAAGACATCATTTATTGAGAGATCATTGTCAAAAGAGTGATATCACTTTAGAATTTATTGGCACTAAATATCATCTTGCTGACATATTCATTATGCTATTAAATTCTAAAAGAATAAATTACATCATACATGAGATAGGAATGATCAATCAGTAGGACCATGTGTTGCCTTTCCATTGAACATTTTCAGTGAAGTTGTCATGCTGACACGGTTGTATTTCCAACACCATTGTCATACCGACACTATTAGTATTATAAAAATTCTATCATGCCGACACTGATGACTCATTGTTTCTATAAAATTTATGTTTTTATCAAAACAACAATATTTCATTAATTCAAGTGAACCAGGTTCATGATTTCATGATCGTGTAATTTCATAATCCCTAAATGATATAAATTTGAATCGATCCACTCTATTTGTTTACTGTTAATCTCTCTATTGGACACTACTCTCTTTCTCGACCCCCGAACATTCACCTTCTAACCTATAAACTGAACTGATTAGAATTTAACGTGTTACACGAGCTATAAAATATGGTGAGTCTCATGCTTCCAAGAAACAAAATTGTGAATCGAGAAAATAATCATGTCTTATAAATCCTAGTCTTGAAAACTATGTTGTAACCTCATAGAAAGAAGTACTAGTGGAATGTCTATTAGAGAGCAAGTATTTTTTAAGGTGATGCAAGATCAAATATGGCTTTACTGGTTCCCATAAAATGACAGAGTCTTTTACCTAAAAATGGTATATGAATTTTACATGAATATAGAACTTTTTTGTTGGAAGGAAGTGATGTTTCTTGGGTGAAGTCAAATGTGAAAAGGAAGATAATATCTTTCTCTTCAAGAAATTGGGACAAATGTCTTAAGGTTCCTCATGAATTATGTTTTGGTGATTATCAAGGTACTTCTCCTCCTGGAAGTGAATTATTTTTTTATGAGATATCTTTGAAAGAGCTAACTGGAAATAATGAACACATGAGACCCATTGAATCAGAACTAAATGGTGAGTGCAGAATATTATTTAAGTTTATCTAGCACCATATGTTTCTCAGGAAAGGGGACATTGCTTCTATAAAGTATCAGGATGTATATTTAGTGTATTTTTTATAGAAATAAATTTAACTGGAATATGTCCAAATATATGATGGTGCACATAAATGAGATGATAAAACCTGGTTGTAAGTAAAATTCTATTTTCTGTTAAAGAATTATTTTGTTAATTCTAAGGATAAAGGATGTGTAAGTGAAGTTGATAATGTTGTAGTTAGTGAATGTAGTGGAATATGATTAAGCTCTGGCATCAATAAGAGACTAAAAATTAATTGAAACCCATAGAGGAAGGAATGGTTTGGTGATGAAGATAAATTGTATGTGATGTAAAATCTTATAGGTCATCCAGTTAGACCAAGGGATCTCGTGGATCCTAGCCTTGATCTAGATGAACATGTAACATATTCTTTAGATGAGGAAGAGGAGCCTACTACTCCTGTCCGAGATGTGGAATCATCGGTTGATGATAGAAGTGACCCAAACACTACTGGACCAACAAGAAGAGTCTATATTAGATATAAAATTCCACCTTTGGACTTACCTTCACATGAACATGTTCTCAGATCTACTGGATGTGATGAAATAGACGTTGAATGAAGTGTACAATATTTCAGTGAATCTGGTGAAGAAGAATATAGAGAAGAAGATGTTTTTAGTGGTGAAAGTGGTTTAGAATTAGGTAGGGAAGAAGAAGATGGGAAATTTGATGATGATAGTGGAGTTGAAAAGAATGAAGATGGTGATGACGAAGAAAGTAGTGAAAGTGGAAGTGAGTGAATATGTTCATCCTGATGAAAATCCAGATATTGTTAGTATAGAGGATGTTAAGGCTAATGATGGTGTATCATCAGAGGTTTTTGTTCAATATTAGAATATTTCTTTAGGTGAACATGTCTCTCAAGCTATATATACTAGAAAAATGACTCTACGTAAGGAGAAGAAACCTGTATAGGAATCCTTGAGTGAGGGGGGAGAAATCTGCTCTGAAAGATAACAATGAGAAGGAGCCTGAAGGACAAATAGCTCAAGATGATGAAGATCATAGATTTGGAAGAGTAAGGATAGATACTCTCACTTTTCTGGATTCTGATATTATGGATGAATGGGTGAAAAATCCTAGGTATGTGGCTCTGAGATTAGATTATGAAGATTATGATGATGATGTCTTTTCCCTTACTATAAGGGAACCAATGGATGGGATATCTTCTAGTGACTATTTCACTAAGGCTGATTTTGAACAATTCAAACAAGACATTTGTTCATCCATAAGTCACTTAGTACAATCTTAGATGTGGTTTGAGATTGATGAATCCATGAGAGATAACACAGAGCTGACTGAAAATTTGAAAGCAATTTGGTCTGTGGTTTATGGTGTAAAGAAATATGGTGCTTCTAGATCTACTACTTCCTTAACCAGTGTGTCTCAAGATAATTTTGCTTCAATGTCAAAGATTGTTATAGAAGAAATTCATCCAAATCTGATTACAACTATAGAAACAATTGGGAAAATCAACACCAAACTCAGGAATGATATGAAGAAGTTAACCACTGGCATCAATGCTTTGACCACCGAGTATAGAAATACAATGGAAGTTGTCTTGAAAGGACTTGAGAATCTTGTTTTTAATTTTAAAGATCTTGATTTTTCCAAGCTAAGAAAATAAGTTAAGGAAATTTCCTCCTCTACTCTTTCTTCAACCTCTGCTCCACTTGTTCAATATTCCCAATTTGAAGACCTTACTGCTGTTAGTTTAGTTTTGAAAGAAGAGTTGTAAGATTTAATTGTATGTATAACCAAAGTTGAGGACACAATGGATAAGGTGCATGATCATGTGATGTATTATACAAGGACTTCATTAAACACTAGGTAATATCTGATGAAAATGATTAATTAATTTTTCTCCAAACTCATCACAAAGCATCAAATGAATTGTCTCTTCATGTATTTGTCCACCAATCATACTCTTCCTCCAGTGAAAAAGAATTTTAAGGATCAGATTTAGAAGATGAGAGAATTAACTCTTTTGTAAGACAAGTTCATATAAAACAAATATGATTTTGAAAATTTAATGAAATATGGTGGTGAGATCATTAAAGAATTCATCAAGCTATTGAAACCATATCTACATGTCCAAAGTGAAGCCATTGTGGTGACTCCTATTGCCCCACATGGTCGTGCTTGTTCTATGCCTACTCAAGATCAAGTTTCAGTTTCTCATGTTTTATATCAGTTCAGACCCATCATTACAGAGCATGTTCAGCCTCTTCTTATTTCTCACCACAGACCTTTCATAGCTTCTACTTTACCTAAAGGAGTGCCTCTACTTCCTCTGAATATCCATTCAGACCCTCCTAATTCTCATACTACTCCTTCTGATGAACCATCATTTGATCCTTTCGATAAGGGGAAAGAACCCCTTGAACCTAGCTCGTCATGTGGAGTGATCTTTTTTTATAGGTCTGAGTGATTGTCCTTTTTCTAATTCAGAGCCCTTTGTTTATGAATGTTTTTTCAATGTGTCTACTTTTCTTGTTTTTAGTTTCCCACCTTCCACATTTTGTTAATCCCAAAAGGGGGAGAATGGTATTAAGGATTATTATTATTTTACGCATTATTAACTCTGATACATTATTTTATATTAATGGTAACTAATACTTAGACTTTTTACTTTACTCATTATCCAATGGTACTTAATAATTCAATGATTTTTGATCATCAAAATGGAGATATTGTTGGGCCATAGATATTATTGGCTCTTATCTCTAACTATAATGGTTTTAATTATCACAAATCATGTCATATATTAACATATATCTTACCTCATGTCAGATCCTAAATTATATTAATGCATTATCTTGAATATGAGATCATTTCAATCATATAAATATTTATGTGTGCTCAAGTCTAAACAAGCTTATAACTGATTATAAATGTGTTTATGGAAATTAACACTCTCTAAATTTTCTGAATTTTAAGACAGACAGAACATCTAAAATTGTCTAAGTATGAGTCACTAGCACTAATAGACATATGACCCATAGATAATTAGTTCAAACAGGTATATGTTTAATGTATGTGATTTTGAAACCATTGGAATGAATCACCATTTCACTTGACACTGACACATAAGATTCACAGTTTCATATGACTCCACATCATAGATGACTTACCATTAGTCCAAGTGACCTGCCATTGCATGATTCTACCAATAGAAGGACTCACTATTAGTTAAAATACCTCACCGATAGATCAATTGACTCACAGATAGAAGGAAAGACTCACGGTTGAAACAAGTCACCGATGTAATGAGTCACCGACGTATGGAAAGACTGGCAGAATGATATACTGATACCGATATAAGGAGACACTAATATAATGATACATCGATAGAATAAGACACAAATAGAAGGTGACACTGATAGAAGGAGACCTTGACTGTAGAGTCATCAATCGACCATTAAAATATTTTTTTAGTAACATTATTTCTAACATTCATTCTTGTGTCATTTAATGATACTGACATATTTAATAATCATTTTTTGGACTTTTAGAAGACAAAATGAGGTATGATAAGACAATACATGTGGAATTTACATGCTCTTTGTCAGCCCTTGAAAAAAAGAAGTATTTTTAAAATAGAGAAGACAGACATATCAAGAGATTTTTGGTGCGTACCTGTGAGAGATATATACTAAAGAACATCTACAACTCTAATGAAACCACTGTGAACTCAAGAAAAAAAGAAGAACACATAAGGAGATCTCATCTGATCTGAACATCAAATTGGAAAACTATTTCAGTATATCAAAGAAGGATAATAATATGCCTACAGAACCATACCTGTAGCTATATGCCAGAATACGACACTCTATTTTTGTGGAAACTATTAGAAGAAAAATCTCAATTCAATTCCACTACATCACATGAGTCCAAATTTGTACTTCATAACACACAGAGACTTCTAAACCAAAATCTACATCTTTTTCTCTATTGTGTTCATTTATTTACATTTCTGAGAAGTGTGTGTGTTTGACTGTTACACACACACTGACTCCTGTGCATAACTGGAGGATAGTTGATATCCTCAATCTCACACTCTTTTTATCCATTTGTATCCCACATGAAACTATGAACTAATTAACCATTTGATAAATTAATTTAATAGCCAAACTCTTATAAATTCACTACTGTATAATATGGAAATTCAATTTTGAACATTAGGGGAGCTTCAAAATATACTTTTTAAATAGAAATTTTTATAGTTACTCAATTCACCCCCCTCTTGTGTACTCTACTCCGACCAATGAGGTACATAGTATAACATTTTAAACATGGGACACAACCATACTATTTAAAACATCCTTATCATTCTTCTAAAATTTCAATGTATTTTAAAACTGCATGGGATAACCTAGGGGAAAACATAAGAAAGGGGTGAGATATAAAGCCTTGTAAGGGAATAATCAAAGAATAACATGAAAAAGATAATACATGTTAGAAAATAGATATATTAATAGAGCATAAAAGGAAATTTAATGGTAAGGCATGATATATAATGATAATCATAACATGCGAAATGTGGCAGCAATATAAAACACTGAATCATAAACATAGGCCAAGGCTAAACCACAATGACTTCATGGTGAAAAAAGTCCCATAAAGGAATGAGGATCACTCCTTATCACAAAATTATGTATTATGATACGAAATATTACCCAATGCATTGGAGTGCTATCCAGTTGAACCCATCATAATCTTGTCATTTTAATGATTAAGTCTTCCTCATAGATCATACAACATGGATCCATTCATCATCATAATTTATTCCATGATTAAAGAGTGTGGAATACATATATGTAAGTCCCAAATCTAAAATTATATTATCATAAATGTTAAAACCCATGATTGGAAATGGGAATGGTTTTCACTACACAATTCTTTTGGCACGGAATGTCTCAATGACATTTCAGTCTTATAACAATGTCCCAAAAAGATTCATAAAAATTGGTTAATGAGAGGTAATGTGGGCTCTCTTTACATAGAAATCAAATGGGAAGTAATAGGGACCTGGAAATATCATATCCCATCATTACAAATTTGTAAATATAAGGTATAAGTTAATGATTTAACATGAATACATAAAATAATCCTAAATATATTTTGTTGTGGTAATGGGTGTATATAAAGGATCATGGGAGGATTAATCAGACTGAAAGGGGATCTCATCATTTATACATTAAATGGTTAATAAGTGGAATATGTAATATTATGTACCACCATAAGAAAATGGTATTTAAGAGACATAAGAGAAGTAATTTAATGTGAATGAAATGAGAGAAACCCCTTATGAAATTTTGGAATGTTAATGGGTGTACATAAAGGATCATGGGAGGGATTTATGAGAGTGAAATGGGTATCTCACTATGTGTATATAAAATGTAAATTAAGGGGGGTATTGAATAACATATACCAAAATGAAAAATTGTAATTAAAAGGAATATCATGAAATAGGTTCTTGAGTAAAAATGATAGAGGGATATACCTTAAAAAATTTAGTATACTAATGGGTGAACATAATGTATAATTGAAGGATTAATGAGAGTGAAAGGTGTTGGATTTGGTGTCCTAGAACCAACTACTTTGTACTTTATTCATTAATAAATACCTTATCACATCTTGATTATTCATCTATGGGACAATACATGTGATAATGTCTTAAGGATAGCTGTTTCACTAAAAGGTTATAGCGTATCCCAGCTATGATGAGATCCCGAAAGTGCCATAACACTATTATTGAATATATGTTCTATAGACAGATGATGTTATTTGAGGGATACAAATAATACAGGACATTTGGGGTGAGGAATCATAAAATAGTGACGAACCTTCTCATGGTGCGCTCCCTTGGTAATATCGAGGAGGATATTATGAGAACGAGACCTGACAGTAGCATATCCACATTTCATAGTGTCATTAGATGTTTCTATCTGCGTATGTGTGTATTGGTCCTTAGACATTAAGATTATTATTAATGGGTATTAAAAATCACGCACTTAAATGTTCTAATAAAAACTGTGACGACACAGTTTTCACAAAGAGGTAGGATATGTTGGGTACGTCATGAGTAATACTGCATTAATTTATAATGTGAGAGAGGATTTTTTACTTCTGTTCCATAACAGAAGTAGATATCTCAGGCCCTTTTATGGAATTGATATACCATAAATAAATCCATGTCCATGGTACGGAATGGGAAAGTTCAATTCCTAGAAGTCAAATAATGAATAATCAATCACATGGGTTGAGGGAACTAGCATGCAACCCACTTGATTCGACACTAGTTATTCGAGTGAATATATTGTGGGTGAAATAACAAAGGGATTACATTTCACAACAAGCATTCGTAGGAGGTGACACACCATTTCAGAGTTAACTTATTTCTCTATGGGTGCCTTGGTGTGTTTCTAGACGATGAACTTGGACTTTAGGCAGGCTCCGCCTAATGCCATTGAGAAAGAGGCCTAGAGGGTCACACACTAAGTGTGTCCAAGTATCTAAGTTAAATATTAATTTAATAAGTTGAATAAATATTATTCCCAATTGTGGTTTAATAATTATTCAAGGATTTCTGATCGTATTTATTTCAACACTAGTTATTCGAGAGAATATATTGTGGGTGAAATAATATATATTTATTAGCAATTAATGCAGTAATATTTATTTGAGAAATAAATAGTCACTATTCAAGGTCTAATAAATATGGTGGAGAAAAATAAAGATAATGGAAAAACAAATGTACGCACCTTGTATACTAATATACACGTCGTGTAGTTTTTTTTGTGGATCTGTGAGAAATAATATTATTTATTTAATTAAATAATATTAGGTATAATTCATTGGGCGCATGTCAAGTAATAATAACATTCAATTGTTATTATTAGACATGGGGTCTTACTAAGAATTAAATAAAAAAATAAATTCTTTCAAGTAATTTAATTCGTTTTATTATTCTAAGTTATTAAAATCCCAATTATATAATTCTCAATTGCCTATCCATTAATTGGGGTTGTGCACAACGGATCCGGAAAATCTCGCAAGCCAAGAGATAATTCTTTTTCCACCGAGAACGCTCTCAAGATACAAGAGAGATCCTACTCCACCGAATCAAGGAGAGCACATTGCAAGCGTCTCTCAAGACAATCAAAGTATGACATCACAAGTGACATCTTTTCTACAATAGAACTTGGAGACCCTTTCAGCAATGTCCAGAGATATGTGGAGCATGTGTGGATCACTGTTAGAGGAATCCTACACTTGGATTCTACAACACAATGATGGATCACATTGGGTCGTGACCGGAAGCATCAACGAAGAGAGAATTATATCTAGGTAATTATTGTCTTTTAATTAAATTAATTATAACCAACATATGATGATCCTCTCTATGGTTTTGGGACTCCCTTCCTTTCTTTCATTATTTATTCTATTTCAATGATCTGGTGTTTTAATTTTGTGACAGATCTTATATTGATCGTTGTTAATGGAAAAATCAAGTTGGGTAAACCCACCAATGTGCTTATGTTGCCCTCGGAACCTACAAGTGGTATCAAAGGGATTGTATCATTTATTATAATTATTTATTTTTTATTTGGGGATTTATGCATTTAATAATTTTTTTGTTTCAATTCAAGTTAATCGTTCTAGAAATATGAATCTTGAGATCTATTCCTCCTATTTTGTTTCTTGTTCACCTTACAGAAATGATTTTTTGTTTTAATTTTTATTAAAATAAAATAGAGGATCTCATCTGAAGGTTCCAAAGCCTTCTATCCATACAACACCAGAATACATGGCAGGTATTCGGTAGTACACACCATGTAGTATAGGTTCCATGCATCGGGATGGTCTACCAAACCAGGTCGTGTCATTGGATTCTATCTAAGACTTTATGACTCCATGTGTTGACCAGGAATAGGTGGCACATGACTTCTAGATTACTTGTTGTCTGGCCCATTGAACATGATGTGTAGTCCCTTCGGGTGAGGGTTGGACTATGTACCCCGTACACAGCTTGCCCGGCTGGAAACCGTGTAACATGGATACTATATAGAGTTGGTCCCACTGAACACACCGGGTACTCTGAATATTTCTGAAATACATATACATGCCATGTCCATGGGTGTGTACTTCAAATAGATAGTGAACAAAAGTTTATTCCATGTAGTCAGAACTATATATCGTGTACTCATCCGAATTAAGCAGATTTATTAAAACATATTATTATATTATAAACTCCTTGAGATGTGTACCATATTTCGGGCGTAAAGATGAGTCACAACACATGATAGGTGTGAAATACATATGTGTTTAATTTAACATCTACGTAATGTTCATTTCTAATCATTGGGTAGTTATGAACGGTAATTCACTGGGTTACCTCCAAGGTACAAGTTATGTATAAAGATAATTTTAAATGAATTTATTTGTTTAAAATTATAATGGATGAGAATCTCAAGAAAATTCAAAAAAAGGTTTAAGATAAAAGGATTGATTAATTAAAAATAATTAATTGCTTCGAGCATGATTTATCCTAAAAAATAATGATTAAATAATTGAATCCTAGTTTTATTTATGCGTAAATATCGTTGAATGTATGGATGATCATGAGCTAGAAAAAGACCCTTGTATGTGAATAGTTTATTTTAAAATAATTTTGTTGGCATCTAAGCCTTCTCCTCATTAATATGTAGGGCCTACGTGCTCATTTTTTACTTTATGTAAAACCACATTTTACCACTCACTTGCAAGTGAGATAAAAAAATATGTAATGGATCGATCTCCCAAGCTAGTGGAGGCAGCTCAAGTTAGGAGCCAAGGTGAAACCAATCCATGGAGATACAACGGTGGATAAGTGGAAAGCTGTAAACACAAACCCAAAAGGTTCAAGGTGTTTCTCCCCTAGGTCTTGGGTTAGTCAATCAACCGCTAGATAAACTAACCAATAGAACAAGCTAATTATCATAAAATTTATTTTATTACTATTAGTTTCATGGTTTATTTATTGTGGGTGTGTTGTCATGATCACACAATTAATGAATTAAACAAGCATTCAAGATGGAACTAAAATAAGACTAGCTTATACATAAATATTATCTTAGACGTGGTTAATCACTTAAGTATATCCCACTTAATATTAAAAAGCATGTAATCAAAGATAATAAAATGGTAATTTATGTATAAGGATAAAATCCATCAAAGAAATATTAAGTTTGTATAGCCTTCCATAATCTTGGTTAGAATCGAACCATAGTTCAAAGTGCTTAACCAACCCTAGTTGGGGTGATTTCAATTATTGGGGATTTATAATTCATGTTTTGGGGTTGAATTGACTTTGTTCACATCAAGGGTTGACTGCCACAGTAGGACTTGGTGTGACTAAGAGGTAAAGGTTGAGAAAATCAAAAATAAAAGGATTTCAGGATTAGGGAGTCCACTCAGTGGATCAAGGAGTTGCGAGTTAATACAGATGACATTTGGAATTTCTACCTAAAACCCTTCATGTTTCTTGACTAACCCTAGTTGGGGTAATGCGATAGGATATTTGGATCCTTTCAACTAGAATATTCCGGCAACAGAATATGCTAAAGTCAATGGTTAGGGATATGGGATTTCGATAAAATAGTGGGAGACAAATAAGTATTAATTTATTTATTTGTCTTAGTTTTATCATAATAAAGTAATAAACCTTTTATTATCTTAATTTGTAAAAATGGAAAGAAAAATGACTTCAAACATATCATTTTGAACCATTCTCGAGAAGTAAAACCTTTTCAATGGCACCAATTTCCAAGAATGGAAGAGGCATTTACGGGTCATCCTTCGCCACAGGAGGCAATTATATGTGTAGGAGGAGCCTCTTCCAGTTTCACCTGGAAAAGAGTCTGGTGATGAGGAAATGTCCATCTATATGAAACATATGGATGATGCCACAGATATCCAATGTTTTATGCTATCGGCCATGTCTAATGAGCTCTTGAAGCAACATGAAAACATGGATACATATAGTGTTATGTCTCACCTTATGTATCTCTATCTAGAGAAGGTGAGACAGGAGAGATATGAGATATCCAATGCTTTTTTTTAAACTACTCATGGAGATTCTTTACCCATTGGACCTCATGTAGTCAAGATTATTGGCTACATTGAACGTCTGGACATCTTAGGGATTAATTTCCCAAATGATTTGTGTATATATCTCATTCTATCATCACTGCCCAAGACCTTATCTAGATTTATTGTCAACTACAACATGAGAAACAATGAGAAGAGTCTATCGTAACTTCTGACCTTAATTCTCCAGATAGATAAGGACATAGGGCATGAAAAACCCACAATCCTTATGGTGAATAAGAAAAGAAAGGAAAAGAAAAGGGGGACAAGGACTCATAAATGGTCTGAAGCCCCTGAGAATTGTCCCTTCAAGAAGGGTAAGATCTAGAGGCATGGCAAGTAATGGGAGGAGGTATGTTTTTCATGTGTAAAGCAGGACCACTGGAAGAGGAACTGCACCCAGAAGCTTGGGGTCACTAGAGGTGTATTCATTATTGAGTGTAATATTTCCATTTCTACACATTGGATATTAGATATAGCTTGTGGGGATCACATCTGTATTCAAATGTAGGAACCAAGTAGATTTATAAATATTTCCAGAGGAGAGGTGGATCTTCGAGCTACCAATGGCACGAGGCTAGCTGCAGTGACCATTGGAAATTACCATCTCTCATTGCTATCTGGGATTATTTTTGTTTTACATAACTATTATTATGTGCATAGAGTTACAAAGAACATAATTTCTATATCATGTTTGGATATAGATGGATTTATTTTGATGTTTGGAAAAAAGGTTTGTTTCTTCTATATGAACAATATATGTTATGGTATAGTACGTTTAAATAATGGTTAGTAAGTATTAAATTATGAAAACCAAGTTTTGGTAATCGATAATGAAAAAAACTCACATGACTCATACATCACCCAGTTGTGGTATCACCGTATCTGTCATGTAAATGAGAAGCGCTTGACAAAGATCTTTCAAGATGGTTATTTAGACTATACTGAGCTAAAACCACTTTATAGATGTCACACATATTTAAAAGTAAAATTACCAAGTTGCCTTTCGGTGGAGAGGGTGAAAGGGCCATAGATCTTATAGGATTGGTGCACACGGATGTGTGTGGACCATTTCCAGTAGAAGCTAGAGGTGGATACTCTTACTTCATTAATTTTACTTATGATTTGAGTAGATATGTCTATGTATAATTAATGAGGTATAAGTCAGATTCCTTTGAGAAATTCAATGAATTCAATAATAAATTAGAGAATCATCTTGGTATGAAGATAAAGAAAGATTGATCGGATCGAGGTGGAGAATATCTAAACCAAGAGTTCATTGATCTTCTACGAGAGTCTGGGTTTCTATCACAACTCACTCCTCCTTGTACACCACAGTGGAATGGTGTTAGTGAATGGAAGAACCGAACCTTGTTGGATATGGTGAGGTTGATGATGAGTCATATATATCTCCTGTTATCCATTTGGGTATATGCTTTACAAACTGCAGAATACACATTGAACTGAGTAACAAATAATAAATAAAATTGAATTCCCTCGGAGTTATAGAATGGAAGAAAAACCCATTTTGTCGCACACACGTTTATGGGGATGCGAGGATTTTTTTAAGGCCTTATCAGGAAACAAAATAGAACCACGGGGAATGAGGTGTATATTTATAGGATATCCCAAGGAAAAGAAAGGATATTACCTATATAACCCTTCAGACAAGAATGTTATTTTTTCCAGACAATCTGTCTTTCTTGAGAGGGAACACATCCTCAAAAGGGATGGTAGGAGAAATATTGATTTTGACAATGTTGATGCTCAAGATACATAGGAGTTGGTATAGGAATATGTTCCACAGGTCCCCATGGAAGAGGTTCCAGAATAACAAGTACTGCGTATGAGCTCAAGAAGGTAAAGGAACTATAAATATTTGGATTCCTAGTGACTGAGGATGGTGAATCACTATTGTTGGACAATGATAAACCTTTATCCTACAAGGAAGTAGTCGAAAGCTTAGAAGCTACAAGATGGCTAGAAGCTATGAATTTTGAGATGGATTACATGTATCAGAACCAATTCTGGGTTCTAGTCGATGAGCCAATTGATGTAAAGCCTATTTGATACAAATGGGTATTCAAGAGAAAGTTTGACAAGGAATGTCAATTTAACACCTACAAAGCAAGGCTAGTGGCTAAAGGATTCAGACCGTGTCAAGGAATTGACAATGATGAATCATTCTCACCAGTTGCCATGTTTAAATCCATAATAATCATACTTAACATAGTAGTTTACAATGACTAATAGATTTGGAATATGGATGTCAAGATAGTATTCTTTAATGGGAACCTTCATGAAGATGTCTATATGATACAACCAGAAGGGTTTGTGACACTAGGTGAATCCAAATGGGTTTGCAAGTTGCAAAAATACATTTATGGATTAAAGAAAGCATCTAGGTCATGGAGCATTCGATTTGATGAATCCATAAAGGAATTTTGTTTCATTACGAATGAATGTGATCCATGTGTTTATAATTGGTTTAATGGGAATGCAGTCGTTATCCTAGTAGTATATGTTGACAACATATTTCTTAGTGGAAACAATGTACTAGTCATATAGTCACTTAAAAACTGGTTTAACAAGTGTTTCTCGATGAAGGACTTGGGTGAAGAAGCCTACATTCTCAGGATCAAGATAATTTGTGATAGATCCAAGAGGATGCTTGGACTAAGTCAAGGTACATACATTGACTATATACTAATGAGATTTAGAATGTAACAATCCAAGAGGGTATTAGTTCTAGTGTCACATGGCCTAAATATTTCTACGAAAATGTGTCGTCAAACACAACAGAAGAAAAATAGAATTAGTAAGATCCCATTCACTTCGGCTATAAGATCTATCATGTATTCTATGTTTTGTACGAGTCTTGACGTTGCCTATGCACTGATCATGGTAGGCAGATATCAAGAAGGTCCCGAGAACAACATTGGGCTGCTATTAAGACTATCCTTAAGTATATAAGAAGAACAAAGGATATGTTCCCAGTGTATGAAGGAGACGAGGATCTTGCCATCGGAGGGTATAATGATGTTAGTTTTCAAACAGATCATAATGATCTGAAGTAACAATCTGGGTATGTTTCCTGTCTCAATAGAGGAGTTGTGAGCTGTAAAATTTCAAAGCAACCAACTATCACAGATTATACAGTGGATTCTGAATATATAGAATCTTCTGATGTATCCAAATAATCCATATGGATTCAGAACTTTGTCCAAAAGCATGAATTAGTTTCTAGTAGTAAAGATCCTATCACATTGTATTATGATAATACTGTAGTGGTGGCTCTTGAAAAAGAACCAAGGTCACATCAACAAACACAACACATTCTCCAAAATTATCACCTCTTGAAAGATTTCTATCAAAGGGGTGATGTTGCGATGAGTAGAGTGTCCATGTAAGAGAATGTGGCAGACCCCATGACTAAAGGCATATCTCAGCAGAAGTATGGATATCATGTGAGAGATAGCGGTTTAAAGGTTGTTAGTAGTTGGATCTAGTCCATGTGGGATTCTGTTAGAGTTGGTGGGATAGAACCAACTACTTTGTACATTATTCATTAATAAATACCTTATCATATCTTGATTTTTCTTCCATGTGACAATGTATGTGATAATATCCTAATGATAGCTATTGCACTAAAAGGTCATAGTGGATCCATGCTATGATGAGAACCCGGAAGTTCCATAATATTGTTCTTGAATATATGTTCTATGGCTGGATGATTTTATATTAGGGACCCAAATAATACAGGCCATTAGGGGTGAGGACTCATAAAACATTGAGGCACCTTCTTATGGTGTGCAGCCTCGGTAATATCCAAGAGGATGTTATGAGAACGAGACCCACCAGTAGGAAATCCAGATTTCATAGTGTCATTGGATGTTCCTATCTGCAGACATGTGTGTTGGTCCATATAATTTAAGATTATTATTAATGGGTATTACAACTCGCACACTTAGATGTATTGATGAAAACTGTGATGACACACTATTCTTATTGATGTAGGATATGTTGGGTGCATCACAAGCAATACTGCATTAATAAATAATGCGAGAAAGTATTTGTCCCTTATATTCTATAATGAAAGTAGATATATCAGGCCCATTGATGGAATTGATATAGCCTAAATAAATCCATGGCCATGGTAAGGAATGGGAAAGTTCAATTCTATGAATTCAAATACAGAATAATCAAGAACATGGGTTGATGGTGCAAGTATGCAACCCGCTTGATTAAAGATATCATAACAAAGGGATTACATTGCACTATAAGTGTTCGAAGGAGGTGACACGTCATTGTGGCATTAACTTATTTCTCTATGGGTGCCTTGGTGGGTTTCTAGACACTGACCATAGACATTATGTAGGCTCTGCCTAATGCCACTAAGAAGGTGGCCTAGAGGGTCACACACTAAGTGTTTCCAAGTATCTCAGTTAAATATTAATTGAACAAGTTAACTAAATATTATTCCTGATTATGGTTTAATAATTATTCAAGGATTTCTGATCGCATTTATTTTGACACTAGTTATTCGAGAGAATATATTGTGGGAGAAATAATATATATTTATTAGTGAGTAATGCAGTAATATTTATTTAAGAAATAAATATTCATTATTCATGGTCAAATAAATATGTTGGAGGAAATAAAGAGAATGGAAAAACAAAAGTACATGCCGTTTATATTAATATACACACCGTGTTGTTTTTCTGGGGATTTGTGAGAAATAATATTATTTATTAAATTAAATAATATTAGGTTTAATTCGCTAGGTGCATGTCAAGTAATAATAATAATCAACTGTTATTATTAGACATGGGGTCTTATTAAGAATTAAATTAAATGAATAAATGTTTTCGGGTAATTTAATTCATTTTATTATTCTATGTAATTAAAATACCAATTATATAATTATCTTTAGCATAGCCATTCATTGGGGTTGCGAACAACAGATCTGGAAATCTCTTAAGACAAGAGATAAATTTTTCCCACCAAGAATGCTCTCAAGATACGAGAGAGATCCTCTCCACCTCATCATGGAGAGCGCATTGCAAGCAGTTCTCAAAGCGATCGAAGGTGGACATCCCATGTGAAGGATATTATATGCTAACACCTGAAGATCCCTTCGGCGATGTCCAGAGATACGTGGAGAATGTGTGGATCACTGCTAGAGGAATCCTACACATGGATTCTATGACGCAACAACGGATCACATAGAATCATGACCAGAAACATCAACGGAGAGAGAATTCCATCAATGTAATTCTTGTCTTTTAATTAAATTAATTATATCCAACATATGATGATCCTCTCTATGGTTCTAAGACTCCCTTAATTTCATTCATTAGTCATTCTATTCTAATGATCTGGCATTTTTTTATCATGACAGATCTCATATTGATCATTGTTAATGGAAAAATCAAGTTGGGTAGACCACCTAACACGCTTCTACTGTGCCCAGAACCTACGAAAGGAAGGTATAATTATTTATAAACCAAAATATCAATATTGTGAATATGTAAGAATTTATCACAAATTGAGAAAATAATAAATTTAGATATATAATAAATATATGGTCTTGATGGAAATATGAGAGCGGATGATTACCTTACTTGAGTGTGTGACTCCAAATGATTTGGAGGGGCTTCATGATAGTTTGGGGGAACCATGGGAGTACTCTTGAGAGGGGATGGAATTGTATGGATGTATACTAAGTGGGAGTGGTTTTTCCCATGGTTTGAACCAAATGTGAGTTTTTTTAATTATTTAATTAGTCCGAGGTCCAAACATAATAAAATAATACCCATTATTATGTAGAGGTGAGTCACACAATAAATTAAATTATTTTAAAACTTTAAAATATATTACATGTTTTTGAGGATTCATAATGAAATTTATATAATTTATAAAATAAAAACAAAACCATATTATTTTGAAGGAAAAACATATATTTGGTTTTGGATCCCCTTTATAGTATTTATTACATCACTTTTGGGTCATCGGGATGTTATAATACACAATTAATATTTATATGGTATTTAGGTTTTACCTGAACGTTGTACTGTATTAGAAAATTTTGAAACATTCACCAATGGATAACTTCGACATTCTGATTCCACAAACAATATTCATTTTATATAAATAATGTCATTAACATGTTAATATATAATTTTAAAATTAAATATATATTTATTGAGGCATTATGGTTTTTTTGAAAATAATAGTTTTCAAACCCATAAAAATCTACATTAACTTCATAATAATTATATGGTCATTTATATTTAATAAACATCATTTTATAACAACATTTTATTAAAATATGATTTTTTTCAAAAATACATTAATTCAGAAAATAAAATTTATTAATTGAAATTTTATATTACATAATAATTTTATATTAAGTGCATGGGGGTACAAGTACATTTAAACACATATACACACCTCGCACGCATATCCTTAAAAGGAAGGTAATCCCCCCCAGTTGTGTTTTATCATATAACTTTTTTTTATAAAACTTGTTACAAAATCATTAATAAAATAAAAAAAATATAGAATAAATATATTAATCATTTTAGTGAAATGGAAATATAAATATTGATAATATTATAGTTACATTGTTTCTAGTTTTTGTTAAATTATTATTACCCTCAATTAACTTATCTTCCTTTTATTGTGGTAATTAATATTTACAAAATAAGTATTCATATTTATGGAAAATTAAGCTAACCTTACTTACTAATATTAATTAATATTATTATAAATATTGAATAAATTTAATGAAAATAAATTCATAGTTGTGGATGAATTTAATTTAATAGAAATCCCTCAAGCATGATTGAAAGCAGTTTTCAGAAAAGCCCATTTCATAACGAAAAGATGGTTCTGCATTAACTATATAACTAGAAATATAAATATATATGTGTAATATATGAATTTAATTTAAATAATTTATAATTATGTGTTATTTTAATTAATTATAATCATGTAATATATTTCATTTTAAAATAGTTTTCCAAGAAAATGCATTTAAAGCTTATAAAAAATTATACTAAAATCCTAAATAAATATGATTTAAAATGTAATTAATTGAATACAATTAAATAATATTATGTTACCTTTACATCAACTTAAATGGATATATAAACTTTTAAATTAATTAATTTATCAATATAGAATATAATATTACATAAAAACATTATTTTTCCCAATTCACTAAAAATTATATATTCTTTGAAAAATTTAAAATTTCCATGCTAAGATAATTATGCTATTATGATATCTAAAATATTGTTAATTTTTGCAAATAAATTTTATTAAATTTATAATAAATAATTATAATATATTTTTTATAAAAAGAAATAAAAATCATTTTTGAGAAAACATACAAAAAAGACATTACTACAAATTTAAATTATTTTCTAATCATTTATCAATATATTTATAATATATATAGATATATATTATAAAATATTTAATCCAAATAATATATAAAAATTTAATAAAAAGGTTAAAATGTTCATATTTAAATCATCATTGTTTGTTTGAGTTTGGTGTTGTGTATTGCATAGGCTATCGAAAAAAGTCTTGTATTTTGAAAACACAGGGTGTTACATTCTGCCCCACTTAATTAAATTATGTCCTCAAAATTTAATCATGAAATTATTAAGAAAATATTTTATAGTTGTAAATATATTTATTTAAAATTCACATTGTAAATGAGGTTAACAAAAAAACTCTTGAAAATATAGAAAGTGAACTATGAAGGTCATCACATAACTAGGTTTCCAAGATGGATAACATTAGTGGGAAGTGAAAACATTGACATAGAAGATAAATCTAAAACCAAATAACTAGATGAGTATGATAGGGAACATGGTCAATATAAATTCAATGACCACAATACAATAAATATGTAATGGATAAAATGACCATCAATTCGTGAGAATATAAAACCATTTTTTATTATAGATTATTTATTTAGAGTTAAGGAATTATTTTATAATTTAAGGAAATATTATTTCTTGAAAATTAAAATTAATTTCAACAGAAATATCATCTTTTTATCTAGATAATGAAGACTCAATATTATTTTTTATGCATGAAGAAATAGAATAAACTTCTAACAGATCAAATATTTCCCTAGATAATTACAATATATCTTTCTCGTATTTACTAAATCCTAAATAGTTAGCGTAAATTGAGATAATACCATAAAACATTAGTCTAAAAACATCTAAAAAACAAAATGGATTAAAATAGATAATTCATTAATTAAATAACTCTATATAAGAGTAATAACCTAAAAATTAAAGAGTGTTTTAACTTTGAAGTATCTCTCATTCCAATGTTCTTAAACCTCCAAAAAAAATTAATATAATTCATCTTAGATAATATTAATAGTTATATATTCCTCAACCCAAATAAAACATCTCTCAAAATAGGGTTAATCACATTAAAATAGGAAGATTTTTTCCTCTAATATTTTTATTAAAAAATCATACTAAAATTACATTAAATAAATCATCAAAACATTCAAAAATGATTTTAAACATATATTTATGCTTACAAATATCATCCCAATAATCTCAAAGTTTTTCCTATAATCAATCAACAATTAAGGATCATTAATCTTTCAATCACGTGTTTTCTAAAAGGTCACATTATCTCTAAATAAGTTTTCTAGGTTATTGGTACAATTCAAAATAAATTTCATTTACTTATAGGAAAACCAATTCGAAAATATCTTTCTATGTTACATGATTCTTATATCCATAATATCATTGATATACTAATTTTACAACATAAATCTAAAATACCCATATATAAACACATTAATCTTTAAACTATACTAATTTCAATAATGTATATCCTTCCTTAGTCCTTATAATTTTAGATAGATACACATTCTTGTAGTGTAATAATATACATACTATATAATATTCATCCTCCTGCTTATACATTTATAGAATTGAAGAGTGATTCATGGTACGGATGGTGAATTCCTTCTCCCAATAATTTATATTGGACTTATAAGAGGTCAATCATTAAATAACTAGGATAACACAAAATTACACTAAAGTATGACTGATAAAATTTTCAAGGAGAACATTCCCACTGACATTAGCATGGTGTACATAGTCATTTTTTTGATGAAAATATTTTTGGGTGTTGACATGATATTATTACAACACTTATAAGATATTTATTTGGGAATGAATTGAAATAAAATAAGAAATACACTACTATAGAGTAAAGGTCACATCTACATTAGTCATCATGATCTATTTCAACATTGGAGTTTCCTTATTCCATTATTCTGAGAGACTTTTGATGTTTATCATGCTTCTCAGTCCTCTGAATATATCATTAGCATAGATAATTACCAATGTCTCCACATTTATGAAATATAATTGTATAAGTCACTTTAGATTTATTTTTATTTTCATCTATTATATTATCCATTTTTTATACCAATTGAAAATATTATGCCCCATCATCCCACACTTAGGACATCTCCTAGACCTTTTTTGACATTTCCCTTGGTTCATATTTCCATATTTATTGCGCAATGGAATTTGTGTCCTATTTTTCATATCAACTTTTTCAGATGATCTTATCAGATATTTTTATTCCACATTATTGTAGAGACCCGTAAATTTCAAGGAAATGTTTTTTCTTAATTTTTTTTGGAATTTTACAAGAGCGCGGTTTCTGACGGCACCTGATTCCGAGGCCCGATGCGCCCGGAATCATTTTCCGAAGTTTGGCTCGGGTACGTTCAGTGAACGGACGAGCGGGTTTTTCTAACTTTTGAACCGGTGCCCGGAATCGAATTCTGAGGGCACCGATGAAATCGCAGCGCCGGTATTCGCTTAGAAACGTCTCTTCCGGAGTTGTGTTTTCTCGGGTGTGGTTTTTAATTTTTGGGCTTAAAGTTAAGAAATAAAATAATTTTACGACAACTTTATTTTATTTCACTTAAGCCACTTGGAAGCCACTTGAAGCCACTTAAAAGCGGCTTAAACTGAGTTGAACCGGATAGGGTGCTATCCAGAAATATCCTACCCCCCTTGGTAGGATATTTGTGAGGTGGGGCCCGCACGAGCCACACCGTTTCTTTTCTTCTTAAGTAACGCACCCGCACCCCCCTATTAAAAGAAGTCAACCGTGCATTTTTCTGGTTAAGAAACGCCCCATTTAATTGGGCTGTTAATTTGTTACAATTAATTCTTTGAGATTAATTGATCGTTTCTTTTCTTTTGAAATTCAATTTCTTATCTTGTGTTAATAAAATAAGACTTGGGCTTATTTTATTTTTTTTGAGTCTTGTCACGTTGGGAGGATTTGGGAGGCTTGGAGAGCATCTTCTTCAACGACGAAGAACATGAAGAACGAAACGGTCTCCGACGAAGAATGTCGTCACGTCCTTCTTCCGAAGAACGACGACGCGCCATCCCTCGTTCTTCTTTCCACATCAAAGGGAGACTCCCTTCCACCACGGACAACCTCCGTCTTCGTCTACGAATACTCTTCCACGACACTGAACCGCGACGTGACATCGACGATCCCTTTCCCGCGACGCTTTCTTCCGCGACGAGAAAATCCGCGACGAACCCTCGCTCGACGACGCTTGAGGTAGGGATTTTATAATTTTGGAATACCCCTCTTTATATTCCCGTGAAATTTCTTTAAAAAATTAAAGAACCGGAATCAAAGAAACAATTTTATTTTATTAAAATTTTCGGTTCATGTGTTGAACAATTTTTCTCCCATTGATTATCTCTAACGCGGAGGGTGCGGGTCAAACGAACACGGCCCGGCAAACCTCCGCCGTTCTTCGTGTTTTGCGGATTTGGAGGGCGACGACGGAACGTGCCACAATGGGTGTTTGATAATCCCGCAGTGAAGAACGAAACCCAGGAGGAACAACAGCGCAGACGGGAAGGAAAACGGGCCACCAGAGCGACTCTGGCGGCCCGCGGAAGCCGGTGGCGGCGCGGGTCGCCAGCGCGGCGGCGCCGACGGCCGGAGGCGGCGGCAACCCGCGGGTGTCCAGCGCGACACCCCGCGGGTGCCGCGGGTGTCCAGCGCGATACCCAGCGGGTGCCGCGGGTGTCCAGGGCGACACCCCGCGGGTGCCGCGGGGGTGTCACGCGGGGCGGCGACTTTCCCCCGCGTCGGCCGCTCGGCTGCTCGGCCGAGACAAGCCGGACTGGCCCTGGACGGGCCGGGCCGGGCCAACCGGGTAGGACCCGACCTGGTTCGGGCCAACCAGGGGGGGTCGGGCCGGGTCGGCCCGGGCCCGGACCCCCCGTCTTCGGGCGGATTTCGTTCAAATGGTCGTATCTTGAGATACATGCCTCCAAACGACCCGCCGTCAGCGGCAACACGATCCTTGGATCGAGGCGGTCGTTTTGGTATATCGCACTCAAGGTTTCGGAATACTTTGAGTTCGGCCGGGTTGGTTCGTACACGAAACCAACCGGGCCCTCGGAACGGAAACGCTCATATCTTGAGCTACGAACGTCCGATTGACATGCCTTCAGCTTTGTTGAGTTCCTCTTTGTGAGACAGATCTTTTGGCTCACCCCGCTCGAGGTTGGGATGCCTTCGGAGTGCGGTCGGGTTGGTTCGCTCACGAATCCAATCGGGCTCCTAGAACGAAAAAGCCAATAACTCACAGACCGGGCGTCCGATTGACGCGCCGTCTGCCACGTTGCTTTCCTCTTGATGAGACGGAACTTTTGGAATCCTCCGCCCGAGTTTTGGATGCAGATGGATAGTGGCCGGGTTGGATCGCACTGAAATCCAACCGGGCCCCTAGAACAGAAAAGCTGATATCTTTCAGACCAGACGTCCGTTTGATGAACCGTCAGCGGCTTTGGTGATCACATTGAAAAACGGTTCCTATGAGTATACCCTATGAGTGTACTTGGTATAGTTGAGTTATGGCCGGATTGGTTCGCACATGAAACCAACCGGGCCCCTCGGACGAAATGGCTAATAACTCACAGACCGGGCGTCCGATTGACGCGCCGTCTGTTGCGTTGAGACCCCTATGACGAGGTGGTCCTTTGAGATACTTCCTTGCGGGACATTGTGATACTTGGAGTATCGACCAGAAGCTCGTGGAGCGGACCCTCCCGGAGACGAGCGGGCGGAGCACGGAGACCGTGTAGCTGACTGAGACCCGACGACTGCTGATCGAACGACTCGGTGTGTGAAAGAGGTGAGCATGGTTCTAGCGGCACATGGGAGCGCTTGGTTGTAGCGGCAGACCCACGACAGAGGTGCGCTTGGTTGTAGCGGCACATGGGAGCGCTTGGTTGTAGCGGCAGACCCACGCCAGAGGTGCGCTTGGTTGTAGCGGCACATGGGAGCGCTTGGTTGTAGCGGCAGACCCACGATAGAGGTGTGCTTGGATGTAGCGGCACATGAGAGCGCTTGGTTGTAGCGGCAGACCCACGACAGAGGTGCGCTTGGTTGTAGCGGCACATGGGAGCGCTTGGTTGTAGCGGCAGACCCACGACAGAGGTGCGCTTGGTTGTAGCAGCACATGGGAGTGCTTGGTTGTAGCGGCAGACCCACGACAGAGGTGCGCTTGGTTGTAGCGGCACATGGGAGCGCTTGGTTGTAGCGGTAGACCCATGACAGTGGTGCGCTTGGTTGTAGCGGCACATGGGAGCACTTGGTGGTAGCGGCTGCCCGTATTACTCGATAGGTGGAGTAATACAGCAGTCTTAAGTTAGTGGGCAGTACATCGGAGTTGTGACAGGACCACTATACACTCCAGAGACGGAGCTCTTCAGCAGTTACGGTTTCGATGATGAAAATCCTGGTTTGAGCTGAGACTTTTGAACCTTGTGTTACCTCATGATTGAGATGGGTCACTTGATAACTTAGGTATATGTATGGGCATATACCTGGGTAGTGGTTATCCGTTGATTTCATGATCCTTGTGTTTCCTCATGATTGAGATGGGTTACTTGATAACTTAGGTATATGTATGGGCATATACCTAAGTAGAGGTTATCTTTTGAGATCATCTTTGTGGTTATCCTTGTTGGTTTTAGAGAGACCTTGAGGGTCTCGACGTCCCTACTGAGTATCGTTATACTCACCCCTGCACGGGATATGCCCGCACCTCGTTGTGTTGGTTGCAGACGACAGGCAGTGCTGATGGAGGCCGAGTGTTCGAGGACTGGACGGTACCCGGAGGTGGACTACATGACGAGTCAGTACCTGGAGGTGGACCACTAGGCGAGACGTGCTCGGAGCGGACGGCGGGACCCGAGGAGCAGTGGAGCTATCTGTACCCACCCTTCAGGTGGGACTTCCAGAGGACGGCTCGACGCCGCAGTTTTCCCTTTCAGTTGCTGTTTTTCCATTCAGTTGTACTTTACAGATGGGCTTGTATTTCCGGCCCCCTTTTACTTCCAGCACAGCTTGTACAGTTTTTACTTAGTGTTTACTTTTCCGCTTGCTTACTCTGTGGTGCTTGTTTACTTTTCAAAGGCAATGCCTTCCCTTTTTTGTTGGGATTTATGCCTTGGTGCTAGTCGCCAGCCCCTGGCCTATGGAAGGCGGGCTTGGGGTAGTCACGGCACGGGCCCCGAGGACGGGTCGTGACAAATTGGTATCAGAGGTGGTCGGTTCTACCGGGGACTCTGATCTTTCTTCTATGTGAAGCAATAGTGTTTAGCATATTGGGTGTGGTTATCAGTCCAGGGAGTCCAGTGTTGGTGCGGCGGCCGACGTATCCGTACACCAGGACCCTGACTTCTGATTTCCGACTTAATTCACGAAAACATTGATTGCATGTGTGTTTCAAGTTTTCCTTGTGATTACTTATGTCAGCTCACCAGGTATACTGTCCTGACCGTGGCGCACCTGTTTCTTTCAGGATGGCCCCACGACGACAGCCAGCTAGGATTCCAAGAGTGGAGCGTGATGACAGCCCACCGAGCGTCGAGGACTCGGTACAGGGCCCTTTGACAACTGAGGCACCAGCGGTACCTTTACCCGCCGAGCCCCCGATGTTACCAGCCCCAGCCGCTGACAATGCACGTCGCCTTAGTGCACTGCATGAGTTCCAGCGCCAGCGACCGCCCAGGTTCCGCGGGGAGACGGACCCTCAGGCCGCCGAGGACAGGCTGGAGGCAGTTGTTCGGGTTTTCAGATTAGTGAGGACACCAGTAGACCTCATGGTGATCCTCGTAGCGAGTCTCCTGCACGCGGCAGCATGCAGATGGTGGAGCTTGATGCTCCAGGTGCACGACGAGGCGTCTCTCCTCTGGACGGACTTTGAGAGAATCTTCCGCTCCGAGTTCTTCCCAGCCACCCTCCGAGCGGTGCGCATCCAGGAGCTACTACAGCTGCGGCAGGGCAGCATGTCAGTGGCCCAGTACTCGGCGAGATTTACTGATCTCTCGCGCTACTCCACAGATATGGTACGGGACCCGTTCTTCCGAGCCCGGACCTTCGAGCAGGGACTGAGGCATGAGATCAGGGCTTCGATGATCTCCCTCAACATTCCGACTCAGGAAGGGGTGTTGGAGCGAGCCCTCTTAGTGGAGAGTTTCCTTGCTGAGCAGTCTCCAGCAGCAGGACCCACCACTTACCGGTATGCGACAGAGTCTTCTGCAGCGGGCAGTAGACGGATGACGCAGGGGTCCAAGAGGAATGGACCTACAGGTGGTCGACAGCATGACTCTGGATCGTTTTCACGAGGCACTCGGGGTGGGCAACGACTTGCCATGAGAGGGCAGTTTTACTCCTGCGGCGGGGTTGGTCACATGGCTCGTGACTGTCCGACCCGCCATACGGATGACCAGCAGACGAACGAAGGACCCCCCAGGCAGAGGCAGAGGTTCGACCGTGGCGGTCCGCAGGGAGGAGGCGGACGAGGCAGAGGAGCTGGCCGAGCAGCAGGTGGTGGGCGACGCTTTGAGGCTCTGCCACCACCACCACCAGGCGGTCCACCCCGACTGCAGGGGACAGGAGGACATGGGAGAGCTCATCTTCAGGCAGTTGAGGCCTACGATCATGGGGCTCCGGGAGCAGATGGACAGGAGTGGAACTAGGGGATACGTCTTTTGTACTTCTAGTTCCTTGTTGCTGTTGTGTAGCGTCCTTGTAATATGAGCTACAATAATAAAAGACGCTTACCTTTGTGATGTTTACTTTCTGGTCCTCTCTTGTGTTGTTACTAAGAGGTTCCGGTTTAGACTGTTGACTTGACCCTCACTTGTGAGACATCTACTAGAGGAGACCCAGTTACCACACACTGATGCCGACAGTGTGACTCAACCCTTGGAGGCGAGAGTAACGGTTGGATCTCTTGGTAGTAGCGTCGAGGCCTTACGACGTCATCCTTGGTATGGATTAGTATCATCCATGTCGGGTTTGACAGTATTAGGCAAAGAACGTGGTTCATCCAGGGGATGAGACCAGATTTCTCTTATCGGCAAGGAAGAAATCATGGAATCTCTAGTGGGACCAGATGTGGTCCGGGCCACGACAGAGAAGGTCCAGGTGAGCACATGGGAGCGGAAGGCTCAGATGCGTGCTCAGAACCGCCTTTGTATCCCTAGTTTGTGTTGAAGCTTTACGGGGACGTAAAGCCCTGTGGTGGGAGTAATGTAGAGACCCGTAAATTTCAAGGAATTTTTTTTTTTAATTTTCTTTGGAATTTTACAAGAGCGTGGTTTCTGACGGCACCTGATTCTGAGGCCCGGTGCGCCCGGAATCATTTTCCGAAGTTTGGCTCGGGTACGTTTAGTGAACGGACAAGCGGGTTTTTATAACTTTTGAACCGGTGCCCAGAATCGAATTCTGAGGGCACCAATGAAATCGCAGCGCCGATATTCTCTTAGAAACGCCTCTTCCGGAGTTGCGTTTGCTCGGGTGTGGTTTTTAATTTTTGGGCTTAATGTTAAGAAATAAAATAATTTTACGACAACTTTATTTTATTTCACTTAAGCCACATGGAAGCCACTTGAAGCCACTTAAAAGCGGCTTAAACTGAGTTGAACCGGATAGGGTGCTATCCAGAAATATCCTACCCCCCTTGGTAGGATATTTGTGAGGTGGGGTCCGCACGAGCCCCACCGTTTCTTTTCTTCTTATGTAACGCACCCGCACCCCCCTATTAAAAGAAGTCAACCGTGCGTTTTTCTGGTTAAGAAACGCCCCATTTAATTGGGCTGTTAATTTGTTACAATTAATTCTTTGAGATTAATTGATCGTTTCTTTTCTTTTGAAATTCAATTTCTTATCTTGTGTTAATAAAATAAGACTTGGGCTTATTTTTTTTTTTTGAGTCTTGTCACGTTGGGAGGATTTGGGAGGCTTGAAGAACATCTTCTTCAACGACAAAGAACGTGAAGAACGAATCGGTCTCCGACGAAGAACGTCATCACGTCCTTCTTCCGAAGAACGACGACGCGCCATCCCTCGTTCTTCTTTCCACATCAAAGGGAGACACTGTTCCACCTCGAACAACCTCCGTCTTCGTCTACGAATCCTCTTCCGCGACACTGAACCGCGACGTGACATCGACGATCCCCTTCCCGCGATGCTTTCTTCCGCGGCGAGAAAATCCGCGACGAACCCTCGCTCGACGACGCTTGAGGTAGGGATTTTATAATTTTGGAATACCCCTCTTTATATTCCCGTGAACGTTCTTTAAAAAATTAAAGAACCGGAATCAAAGAAACAATTTTATTTTATTAAAATTGTCGGTTCATGTGTTGAACAATTTTTCTCCCGTTGATTATCTCTAACGCGGAGGGTGCGGGTCAAACGAACACGGCCCGACAACCCTCCGCCGTTCTTCGTGTTTTGCGGATTTGGCGGGCGACGACGGAACGTGCCGCAACGGGTGTTTGATAATCCCGCAGTGAAGAACGGAACCCGGGAGGAACAACAGCGCAGACGGGAAGGAAAATGGGCCACCAGAGCGACTCCGGCGGCCCGCGGAAGCCGGTGGCGGCGCGGGTCGCCGGCGCGGCGGCGCCGGCGGCCGGAGGCGGCGGCACCCCGCGGGTGTCCAGCGCGACACCCCGCGGGTGCCGCGGGTGCCGCGGGGTTGTCACGCGGCACCTCGCGAGTGTCCAGCGCGACACCCAGCGGGTGTCGCGGGTGTCCAGTGCGACACCCCGCGGGGGCCGCGGGGTTGTCACGCGGCACCCCGCGGGTGTCCAGGGCGACACCCCGCGGGTGTCTGGCCGACACCCCGCGGGTGCCGCGGGGGTGTCACGCGGGGCAACGGCTTTCCCCCGCGTCGGCCGCTCGGCCGAGCCGAGCCGGACCGGCCCTGGTCGGGCCAACCAGGGGGGTCGGGCCGGGTCGGCCCGGACCCGGACCCCCCGTCTTCGGGCGGACTTCGTTCAAATGATCGTATCTTGAGCTACAGGCCTCCAAATGACCCGCCGTTAGCAGCAACGCGATCCTTGGATCGAGACGGTCGTTTCGGTATATCACACTCAAGGTTTCAGAATACTTTGAGTTCGGCCGGGTTGGTTCGTACACGAAACCAGCCGGGCCCTCGGAACGGAAACACTCATATCTTGAGATACGAACGTCCGATTGACATGCCGTCAGCTTTGTTGAGTTCCTCTTTGTGAGACGGATCTTTTGGATCACTCCGCTCGAGGTTGGGATACCGTCGGAGTGCGGTCGGGTTGGTTCGCTCACGAATCCAACCGGGCTCCTGGAATGAAAATGCCAATAACTCACAGACCGGGCGTCCGATTGACACGCCGTCTATCACGTTGCTTTCCTCTTGATGAGACGGAACTTTTGGCATCCTCCGCCCGTGTTTTGGATGCAGATGGATAGTGGCCGGGTTGGATCGCACTGAAATCCAACCGGGCCCATGGAACGGAAAAGCTGATATCTTTCAGACCAGACGTCCATTTGACAAACCGTCAGCGGCTTTGGTGATCACGTTGAAAAACGGTCCCTATGAGTATACCCTATGAGTGTTCGTGGTATATTTGAGTTATGGCCGGATTGGTTCGCACATGAAACCAACCGGGCCCCTAGGACGAAATGGCTAATAACTCACAGCCGGGCGTCCGATTGACGCGCCGTCTGTTGCGTTGAGACCCCTATGACGAGGTGGTCCTTTGAGATACTTCCTTGCGGGACTTTGTGATACTTGGAGTATCGACCAGAAGGTCGTGGAGCGGACCCTCCCAGAGACGAGCGGGCGGAGCACGGAGACCGTGTAGCTGACTGAGACCCGATGACTGCTGATCGAACGAATCGGTGTGTGACAGAGGTGCGCCTGGTTGTAGCGGCACATGGGAGCGCTTGGTTGTAGCGGCAGACCCACGACAGAGGTGCGCTTGATTGTAGCGGCACATGAGAGCGCTTGGTTGTAGCGGCAGACCCACGACAGAGGTGCGCTTGGTTGTAGCCGCACATGGGAGCGCTTGGTTGTAGCGGTAGACCCACGCCAGAGGTGCGCTTGGTTGTAGCGGCACATGGGAGCGCTTGGTTGTAGCGGCAGACCCACGACAGAGGTGCGCTTGGTTGTAGCGGCACATGGGAGCGCTTGGTTGTAGCGGCAGACCCACGACAGAGGTGCGCTTGGTTGTAGCGGCACATGGGAGCGCTTGGTTGTAGCGGCAGACCCACGACAGAGGTGCGCTTGGTTGTAGCGGCACATGGGAGCGCTTGGTTGTAGCGGCAGACCCACGACAGAGGTGCGCTTGGTTGTAGCGGCACATGGGAGCGCTTGGTTGTAGCGGCAGACCCACGACAGAGGTGCGCTTGGTTGTAGTGGCACATGGGAGCGCTTGGTTGTAGCGGCAGACCCACGATAGTGGTACGCTTGGTTGTAGCGGCACATGGGAGAACTTGGTGGTAGAGGCTGGCCCGTATTACTCAATAGGTGGAGTACTAAAGCAGTCATAAGTTAGTGGGCAGTACCTCGGAGTTGTGACAGGACCACTGTACACTCCAGAGACGGAGCTCTTCAGCAGTTACGGTTTCGATGATGAAAATCCTGGTTTGAGCTGAGACTTTTGACCCTTGTGTTACCTGATGATTGAGATGGGTCACTTGATAACTTAGGTATATGTATGGGCATATACCTGGGTAGTGGTTATCCGTTGATTTCATGATCCTTGTGTTTCCTCATGATTGAGATGGGTTACTTGATAACTTAGGTATATGTATGGGCATATACCTAAGTAGAGGTTATCTGTTGAGATCTTCTTTGTGGTTATCCTTGTTGGTTTTAGAGAGACCTTGAGGGTCTCGGGGTCCCTACTAAGTATCCTTATACTCACCCCTGCACGGGCTATGCCCGCACCTCGTTGTGTTGGTTGCAGACGACAGGCAGTGCTGATGGAGGCCGAGTGTTCGAGGACTGGATGGTACCCGGAGGTGGACTACACGACGAGTCAGTACCTGGAGGTGGACCACTGGGCGAGACGTGCTCGGAGCGGACGGCGGGACCCGAGGAGCAGTGGAGCTATCTGTACCCACCCTTCAGGTGGGACTTCCAGAGGACGGCTTGATGCTGCAGTTTCCCCTTTCAGTTGCTGTTTTTTCCTTTCAGTTGTACTTTACAGATGAGCTTGTATTTCCGGCCCCCTTTTACTTCCAGCACAGCTTGTACAGTTTTTACTTAGTGTTTACTTTTCCACTTGCTTACTCTGTGGTGCTTGTTTACTTTTCAAAGCCAATGCATTCCCTTTTTTTGTTGGGATTTACGCCTTGGTGCTAGTCGCCAGCCCCTGGCCTATGGAAGGCGGGCATGGGGTAGTCACGGCACGGGCCCCGAGGATGGGTCGTGATAATTATTGACTACTTTGAGAATTAACTAATTTTGCAGTTATTGATTGTGATTTTTGATAGTTAGTATGGCATAATCACAACATATTCTACATGATCTCCCATACGATTGGTCATCTTGTTTGGGAAATTATGATATTGTCTTTCAGATTGGTTGTTTACTCAGTTACTCCTATTTCTATCCATTTGATATAATAACGGGAAATTAATTAAATAAGATTATTCTTAAACACATAAACGAGAATCCCATGACATTAATTTGATAACTTATAAATGAAATATATTTCCTTAAGTTATGAACTTATAGTGTTTGGTCTATGCTATCCATGATCTATTTTCTAACATTGAAAATTATAGGAATGTTTTATCACTTAATAATGGTTCATAAAAATATTTTGAATTTAACAATGAATATCCATTGGGGGTGTCAAACCAGGGGTCCAGTAAGGCCCGTTGTGAAGTACTACATTACCCATAGTTAGGCCTGAGACACCTTGTGAGAGTTATTTCCCCTAGGTACATATCTACCAGAACCACTTCCACGAGTCATTTCTAGAAAAAGATTTATTTTCATGATAAACCACATACCATATAATTTCAATAATTTTGGGATGTTTTATTATATAATTGTCCCAAAGGTTTTCTATAGGGTTTTCAAATCATAATCTCTAAAATAACTAAAATCATACTTTGATAGCAACTATAACGAATCAACTTCTTATTACACATTAATTCATGGTTTATTACATAAAAGCACACAAAATACAACCCAACAGATTGATATGTCTAGTGTATTTTTTAATTAGTTACATAGAATAATATCTCAAACATGGGACAAATTTTTTTTCTGAAAACCTCTTAAACATGCTTCAAAAATTTCAATGGCTTTTAAAACTACACGAGAAAACCTGGGGAAAAAATAATAAAGGGGTGAGATATAAAGCCCAGTAAGGGAATAAACAAGTCATAACATGAAGATGATAATACATGTTAGAAAATAGGCATAGCAATGGGGCATAAAAATATCACTAATAATAAGGCATGATATTTCATGATAATCATAACATGGGAAATGGGGAAAAAATTTAAAACATTAAATTACAATCATAGGTCAATGATAAACTACCAAGACTTCATGGTGGAAAATTTAAAATAAGGGAATCAAGTTCAACCTCTATCCCAACATTATGTATCATGATACTACACATTTCTCAATGCATTAGAGCGCTATCTAGGTACACCTAACGTAATCATTTGATTCTCATGCTTATGTGTACCACAATGATCATACAAAATATATTAATTCATCATCATAATTTATTCCACTAATAAATATTATCAAATTAATATATGTAATCCCTAAAAAAAATTATATGTGCAGAAATTTGAAATCCCTTGATAGTAAATTAGTCTTGTATTCACTACATTAATGTTTTGTCATGGAAAGTCATGCTGAAATTTTGGCAGCATTATGATGTCACATAATGATTCTTGAAAATGGGTTTATGAGAGAGAAATGGATCTCTAATCACATTGAAATCAAACATGAAGTAATAGGGGCATGGAAAAATAATATCCCAACATTGGAAATTTCGAAATAAAATTCATAAGGTATTGAAGAAACATGAATAAGTAAAATTATCCTAAAAATATTTCAGCATGGAAACAAGTATACATAGAGGATAATGGAAGGATTAATGAGAATTAAATAATGATCCTATTTTTTATACATAAAATGGAATGTAAGTGGCATGTGTAATAATATACCCCAATGTAAGAAAAAAATTGTTAGATACATAACGTTATGAAGTTCTTGATATAAAGAGAATTGTGGAATATTCCCTTACTTGAGTGTGGGACTCCAAATTCTTGGGATTGGATTATTGGGAGCTTGGTGTCACCTTGGACTCAACATAATAAAATATCCAAAACCCCAAACAATCCAATGGTTGTTACTGATGGCTTCTACCAAATGATATTTGTTCTAATTAATTTATAATTTCAAGGTTAAAACATCATAAAATAATAACCTTCTTTATGTGGAGATGAGTCATACTCTTAAGGAAGAGATTTTGATACCTAAAAATATAATACATGTCCTGGAGGATTCATAACTGCATTTATAAAATTAATAAAATAAAAATAGAATGATATTATATTAAATGGAAAACATTTATTTGTCCTTATATCATATTTATAGTATTTATTACATCAATTTAGAGTCATTATGATGTCATAATACACAATGTATATTTATATGGTATTTAATTTTTACTAGAAAATTTGATAGCCTTAAAAAATTATGAAATATTCACCATTGGATAATATCTATATTAGGAACATAAAAATAATATTCATTTTAAAGAAATATTTTTATAAATATAGGGATTTTTAATTTTAATATAAAATCGACATTTATTGAGGATTGATGGTTTTTTTACAATAATAGTTTTAAAATCTTTATAATAATAACATTTGACTTCAAAAATATTATATGATCTTTTATATTTAATAAAATATATTTTATAATAAGATTTTATTGAAATATCAGTTATTTAAAAATTAAATTAATTTATCAAATGAAATTTCTTAATTGAAATTGCATATTACATAAAAATGAAATTTTTGTTTTAGCATATAACCTTTTTTATAAAACATTTTATAAAATAATTTATAAAGTAAAAACAATAAGGAATAAACATAATCATAATTTTAAATAAATGTAAATATATGTATTCATACTATTATATTTACATTGTTTCTAGTATTTTTTTAAATTATTTTTACCCGTAATTGACCTATATTCCTTTAACATGGCAATAACTATTTACTGTAATTTTTATTCATATTTTTCAAAAATTTAGTTGAACATATTACCTAATATTAATAATTTTTATACTAAATATGGATAAATTTTTATTAAAATCAATTCATATAGGTGGAAGAATTTAAGTTAAAATAAAACCTACAAGCACGATGGGAAACTGTTTTATGAAATATCCATTTTTGCATGGAACAGAAGATTTCTATTTAACTATATAACAAGTAATATCAATATAGATAAGTAATAACATCATTTAATTTAAATAATTTATCCTTAGGGGTTATTTTAATTAATTAAAATTTAGTGATATTTGTCATTTTAAAATATTTTTCAAAAAAATGCATTTAGAGGATAAAAAAACTTATACTAAAATTTAGTATAAATATGATTTAAAATGTATTTAATTGAATAAAATTAAAGAATACATATATTACCTTGAAAAAATTATAAATTTATAATTATATTTTTAAATCAATTAATTTATAAATATAAAATAAAATATTACATAAAAATTCTATTTTCCATTATTCACTGAAGAATCGATATTTTCCAAAAAATTAAAAACAAATTACCCTAGGTTAATTAAGATATTATGATATCAAAAATGGAGCTCATTTTTTCAAATAATGTTTCTAAATTTAATATGAAATAATTTTAATATATCTTTCATAATAGTAAAAAAATACATTTTTTAAGAAAACATACAAAGAGAAATTACCAAAAATTGATTGAATATTTTCAAATCATTTATCCATATATTTAGAAAAAATATCTATTTCATAAAAAATTTAATCCAAATAATTTAAATAAATTTAATAAAAAATATAAAATGGTCATATTTAAATAATCAATCTTTGTTTGGGTTTGGTGTTGCGTATCACAAAGGCTATCAAAAAAGTTTCTCTTTTCAAAACTCATCCCATTAAAATATTAATGCATGAAATATATTTAGAGGAACCAACAAAGATAAGGTTATTATAATATTTAAATTTCCTAAGAAATTAAATATATTTTTATAGGTGTATATAGGACAAATATTTACAATGATGTAAATGAGAATTTAAGAGCAAGGATAGAGGATTATTGAGGATAAAATAATACTGGGCCCTTGGGAGATTTAATTATGATTTTATTCCTGAATAAATTAGAATTAACGGCTTATTCATTAGGGAGATTCATGTGAATTCTAATATTGAGAATAATATTCCCATACAGTGAATATAAATATTTGAAAAATATGAATGTAAAGTTAGTGTTCGACAATATGATTTAAAAAGGATACATATTCTTATGTGAAGATACATATCATATACAACACATATTGAAAACATTAATATATAAAAGTGAGAGAATATGATGAACATGTGATTCACATCAAGAATATTTTATATGAATTGAAGAAGAATATGAGACAAATATATAGATATTTTCATAATATAATTGATCAATAATATTCCAAATTTATAAATATCCAACCCACAATATATTCTTATGTTGATTAAGTTTTAAGAACATCAAAGCAACCCATATGGTTTCTTTAGATAAAGAATAATAATATTTATTATAGTCCATGAGTGACTTAAGTCAACATAGGTGGTCTTGATTCAAGGTGGTGAAATCCCAAAATATTGTATAAATAGAGATTAAAACTAATATTTTTAATACTTATTATGCTCTAGGATAATGAGTTTAATTCCATAACCCTGCTCAGAATTTCATTGATGATAAGAATGAAGTTTTGTGTTCTAGGGTAAAAACCATGATACACTGGAGATGGTTTCATCTTATGGGAGGAAAAAAAATTATATTCTTGGTGTTTACATTAAAAACTTTCTAATTCGGGATATATATTTACCCAAGATAAAGATAATATAGAAATATAGAATTATAAATATAATTATTAAAAAAGTGAGGTAGTAACAATGTTATAAAGAAAATTAACTTGTTATCTCGAATTGACCCCCCCTCTCTGTGTTGTAAATTCCCTATGTGATCCTTTTCAATTGGTATCATATGGACATGTTACACATATATTGGATTCATTTTAAATTGAATTCGTTATGGGCTATCTCCTAAACTAAATATGTAATGCATGTTTGGATTACTTTTATCAAAATTTTATCATATTTTTATCTCTTCCAAGACTCTATGGAATATAAACAAGAACAAGTTGAAATAAAAGAATAAAGTGTCCCATTTATATAAATATTAAGAATAATACTACTTGATATATAAAATTTATTCCACTTAAATGGACATACTATGTTCCTCATAATCAGATAAAGAGGTTACAAATTAATTCTTTTGAGACTATCCATAGAGAAACTAATAAAAAATGGTAAGGATCATTATAAGATTTCCCAAGATAATTTTGAATAAGATCACTCATATTTAAAAAGAAACTCAAAGAAGAGAAGATATCTAGGACAAAAGGTAATTATGTATATTGATCTCACCAAATAAAGAAAATTCCAAAATATCGATAATTAAGGATCTTGACGAAGGGTTTTTTGAATGATAGAAAGGGTTGGTTTGAGGAGTTACTCATGAAAGATTTTTCCATTGGTATGCTTTAATGAAATTTTTATGCATTAGTGGAAAATAAAAAGTAAATCAATAAATTCAAAAATGTTTAGTTAGAAGTTAAGTACAATAAGATCCAGAAACATGAGAAATATATTCATGATAAGAATAAAATGCATGATGATTGGGTAGATAAAATTGATAAACCATTAAAATGAAAACTAAAGATATTGTTGAATGAAAATAAATTCTAAACATGAAATTCTTAGAGAATATAATTTAATTGATGAATTTATAAGTTTCTCAATCCATGTCTTCATAATAAGTTTAAATAAGTTTTGATGCCCCGACAATTACAATAGAGGACTCTACTTATAAAATACATCCATATGAAGATATGTACACCTTGAGGTAATTTAATTTTCAATATATACATGCTAAAAAAGAGAAGGTTACATCCACATTTTCTAAATAATGTTTTTTAATCATTGGATAAATACATTTTGTATATTTAAAATCAATATATATATATATAGAAAAATAAAAATGGTGAGAAACCCACCATTAGAACACGGATGGGTAAAATTAAGTTTAAAAGGAGTAGTTCCCAAAAAGGCCCCATTTAGTGAATAATAAAGAACAAAAATATCACACATAAAATTCTGGATCGAGTTATTCACAAAGGAAAAGATGAAAATTTGTGGGGTATTTCAGGTACTACTATATGTGTGGGAATAAGGATACTGATTATTGGAATAATATATCAAAACATAAAGATACAATAAATCATAAATCAAGGGGGAGCATTGGTGTTTTGAATTATATTCTATATGAAAATTGAAAAAATATATATATACTAAACTAGATGTGGAAAAAATATAGATTTATGTGTTATTTGTAATGGAAGTGGTCATGGTGAAGAATCATGAATTTATAAATCATTTAATCCTATAACTAATGAAAGTGAGGTGAAAAGGCCCCAAAAAGATAGGAATTGAGATAATCTAGTATTGGTAAATAATTACGAGAATGGAGTTAGAATGAATATACCCATAAATATTATAAGTATGGATAACATGTTATATTGTGAGAGTAAGAAAAAAAGAAAAATATATTCAAAATATTTCCAAATTTTTTGAGAAGTTTGTCACACTAAATTGGGTAAGATGATTCTTTTGTAGAAAAATTTGTCTCACCATAGACTTATGAATCATATTCATGATGTACATAATAGGTAAAATCAATCCTAAAGAAGCATAGAAATATATCAATTCATGTGATAAATAAGAAGATTGATATGGTTTATGACATTTCTAAGATGCCTTGTGGAAGAACTAGAACATACATACATTTTTTTCAAATGTTTCTTAGTTATGTACGTAGCTAAATTTTAAAGGTAAATAAAAAAATAATGAATAATAAAAATGTTAAGAAAAATATTTCCCCTAAACAAACTGAATTTAATTAAAGGTAATCAATAAATGATAACCAAAAAATTCTAAATGCTTGGGTAGTAAGGTTAAAACATACCGGTCAAAACTCGAAGGACTGTATAAAAATCATACCATATAAATAAGTAATATTAAATAATATTTAAATTTTAATATTATTACTATGATCTTTGATGGCTTATATTGATAATAATATTCCACACAAGGAGATAATAAAAGCCTCCATACTGTATTATACTACTATGAAATCCATAGAGTACATCATGAATAATCATACTAAATATGGAACATTAAATAAAAGAGTATAATTGTTGAGAAAAAATTATAATCCTCATTTCTTACAATTATAATAAAATATTGTTACACCTTAATTCCTAAATCAATAATCTTGTATTTATATGAAAACCACTAATGAATGAATTGGTGATGTTGGTTATCAAATTTATAACTAAGGAAAATAAAATTGAAATAAATATTTAAGATATGAAATTATTCCATCGTGGAATTATTTAGAAATTGTAACATTAACGAATATATGAAGAGAATATATACCTTAATGATGTGATGGAGGAGAAAATCCCTTTAGGTGGAGTTTCTTGAGAGGTTTCCAGACCATTATAATTCTAAAAAATATTTTTTCAAAAATGATATTGTATGTTATTCCTAAAAATTTATGTCTTTATAATTTTCTCATAATTTAAATTCATGAATTTTTCCAAACATCAAGGGGGAATATTATTTAAATTAATGACATTATAATTAGAAGATTTGGTAAATTTTTTGGTTTTTATAAAGTAAGACCTTCTAGTTATACATGAATGTTTTTAATATGTGTGTAGAGTGGTATAAGGAATTTAGGTTGAAGATCATTGGAAATATTTTTATTCATTTGAAATCAATATATTAAAACTAGAATAAATGTTAAAATCCTTTTAGGGATATAATTATAAAATGGTAATAAGAATAATTTTGTATCATTTTTTGTTTTTGAAATTCCGATATTTCTTCTCTAACTAAATTCCTTTTGTGTTTTATACTGAGTATGGTTCACCTAGACTATCAATGGGATAAATGATTGTGTATTATGAAGAATTAAATGAGAGAATCATATCATGTATAATTATCTTTATTTTTTCAATAATTGTGAGGAAGGAATGTGATAATTGTTAATGAGTGTGGATGAGAAATGAAATAAATTATCTCATCTCTCTATTTTTATACAAAAAACATTTATTAATTTTTACAATACTTAACAATACATGGGATATATTGAATTTTAATTTAATAAAAATTATACTCATAATAAATTAATAACATAAAACCTATTATAATAAACTTGAATGGATTCTTCACAGGTTTATCCTGTGTTAATTTTACTACATCTTATATCCTGGGGATCTACATTAAAATAATAGAGGCGGAATAAATCAGTGTAAGGGAATAACCAATGGTTATGGAACATTAACAATAATCATAAATAATAAATTAGTCATAAAATGATATAATAATAATTACATGATAAATATCATATAAATGTGTCTAGAACATAAAATTGATGTATTCATAAGTATATCACCATGGTTTATAACCATGGTGTCCTAAATCATAATTACCATGGTTATTCACCAACGAATCAATAAGCATGTCAAATATAGAGATTAATTCTATAACAATATGATTTTTTCAGTATGGGTTCACCCTTTATATGTATTAATTGAAGTGTTTCACAAATTTAAAAATTATAAATTTCATCAATAACCAATTGAATGTAAAGAATTTGTTTCATATAAAATAATTGACTATATAAGTGCTTAAATATATGGAAACACATAAAGGGAATTTGGGTATCATACATGTAAATACTATAATCAATAAATTATATTTACATTTAAATGAATACCCATTTATAGGGAAATGGTTTGGTTATTCAAAATATAATAATTTTTCATCTGAATGTTTTAATTTCAAGAAATGAATTCATCAGCATGATAGTATAAAATATTGATTAAGGAAATGGAAAATGGGAAGGGTTAATTTTTTTCCCATTTATATTTATATTTATGGTATTAATGAGGTAAAATTTTATCACAATAATTTAATTTTGAATTTATATGTTTGATTACAATGAGGTACTATAATTTGAAGAAGAATAAGAGAATTTATTTAACTTAAATCACTCTTAATTTCATCTATTTTCTGCTACATGAAAAATTGAAATAGGTTTACTCAAACATGGAACTAGAAGATAATTATCTTCATTCTTATAAATATTTATCAATTATAATAATTGGGTTACATTTCTTAATTTCCATCATTAAATGTGAAATATTGTGATATGATATTTTCAATATTGCTTCATTTTATTCTTCAATTTAATGATCTTACTTAATTGAAAAATTTAAATTAATTAAATTAACACTAAAAGATTATAAATACTTATATTAAATTTTTTTATTATATAAAAGTTTTTTAAAACATTAATAATATTTTTGATATATAGAGATTTGGAAATGTCTTCATGGGAAGTTAACTGGCCCTTGAGATGACATTGTCAAGAATGGGTAAGAGAGAAAGTTAAAATTTAAATATGTCATAAATTAAATAATTATAGTAATTTGAAATTTTAAATGTAATTATGTTATACTAATTAAATACCTCTATATGATTTTGGTTTCGAAGAAATTTGTAATAAGATGATGAGAATAGTAAAATGAGAAAATGATATGATGAAAATTAACCCTCTTTTTGGTGTTTCTTCTTCTCTAAGGAACTAAATTCCATTGAATCGTAGGCTTTTTTTACTAAATAACATATATAAGTATTATAATAAAATTTTTGGAGGGAATTTGGGAAGAGTTTTTTATTTGGTAAGTCTGGAATGTGTGGTTTTTAAATAAGAGGGATATGGGTTATTTATACATGAGGAGAGTGGTGTTTTTAGTATAAAATATTGATTAAATTATATCATCATGTTAAACCATTGAATAATAACATTTTTGAAAATTTTAAATATATTTTAATTAAATATTATTATGTTTATACTTTAAAACACCTTATTATAGGAATGTATTAGTTTAATAAAAAAAAGTGGAAAATATGAACAATTATTATTTTAATTAAATAATTTTGACTTTAGAATTTGAATAATATTTTTTTAGGTTTGGAAAATAAGTTTAATTTTTTTAATTGACTCATTTATCTTAATAATATCAATTTAAAAAAAATCAACATTTATTAACTGATTGTAATATCATCATTATATCATAAAAAATTTGGTATTTAAAAACCAGTATTTTTATTAGTCACTAAATATTAGAGGTATTTTATTAAATTACCAAAAAAACACCCTTTGAAATTTTTAATGTGATGGAATCCAATATTTGAATCATTTTATCAAAATAACTTTCTAATAAGTTATTTTAAGTATTGATATAAAAATTATGATTTTTATAAAATACATTAAAATAATGTTTATTAAAATTGAACTTATATTTTCTTTGAGATTTAAGTCATGATATTTATTTTAAATAATTATAATATTTATAATTACATAAATTTCTCATTATAAATATAATTTATACTATTTTGAGATCGATTTATGATTCTAATGGTATGTTTACAATTCCCAACGGTATTTTTACTATCTAATGGTTAGTTTATTATACTAATGGTCACACAATAATTACAATGGTCACATTACTATTTAAAACATAACATTACCTCCTATAAATACAACTTCATTAATTCATTAGTTATTCAAATCAATTCCTCTTAATTTTCTAGGCATCTCTTTACTTTGATTTCTATTAGTTAACAAATATTCAATTTCATTTACATAGTAATTTTTATGGGTGAGATGATTCTAACAGATTTGGGTGATCTATAAGATCAAATTTAATATTTCATTTTTAATTTTTTTAATCACATTATAATGTTTTTGAATTTCAGGGGTTTAGTTTTAGACTAATGTAATTATATTCATTAAAGATATAATGTTTTCGTGGTCCCTTTATGTGTTGTATGTGTATAATACTATATAATATAAGCCTCATTATTCAGGAAAAAATCATACTAATAATGTATGGGCAATTACATTCTCACCCTTTATAAATTTCATCCATAAAATATCAACTCCTTTTATCAATTGAAAATATATGTTAGTACTTGTGTTTCATAATCTCCTATCGTTCACACATTTCTTATTAATTTTTATGGTTCTTCCTCAACACTTTCACAAGGTGAGTTATATTCTTGAAAAGAAAATTATCTTTATAGTCTAGGATCTTCACTAGATGATCCTTATATGGGACGTCATTTTCTAAATGTACCACCCCTATATTTATTGTATATGAGGGATTGGGAATATAACTCTTCCTAAGAGATACATGGAGCACATCATGAACTTAATCAATGTTTGGTCAAAGTTCAAGACATTTATCCAAAAGTCCTATGTGATAAAAGATATTAAAGGGGACGATATACATTCTGTTATTCTTACCATTTTTCCAAACTACATGACTCTCTTTCATGGTAATATTTAAAGGAAAACATTGACTCCAAATACATATAATATGTCACTGTGATGGTTTTTATCATATCACTTCAGCCGATTATGTGTAGTTATTTTTTGATGTTGAATGGATTGAACCTTTATTGACATATCTTTAACAATATCAAGTCCAACTATCATTTTCTAACCAAATTCATCCTAACTAGTAAAAGTGATAAACTAATTTGTATATAGTTATTCTTACAGAGCTATTTAAAAACTCAAGTGGATGATGTTGTTGTATGAGAACTCAACTAATAGGAGATATTGATCACATACCCCATTAAATTTCATTTAGTTGGCTCTCAGAATGTCTTCAAGGGTTTGAGTGGTCCTTTCAGACTAGCCATAAGTTTGGCAGTGATTCGTCGTATTGAAATTCTATTTAATATTTTGATCATGTTAAATAATTCTCCAATATTTACAAGAGAACCCTGGACCAGTGTGTATATCATGGAATTTTGTTCAATATAACAAGATTCCCTTATAATAATGAAGTGAAAAATCTCAGTGATTCAATATACCACAACCCATATCACATTGTTTCCTTTGTATATCTTTAGCAAACAATTAAAAAAGACCATGCTGATGTAATCCCATATATATATGGGTATGGTCAATGGTTTCATCATCCCCTTTCACTTATTCCACTCTGAATTAACTTTTTATTATTCAAATAACATTTTGGGGTATATAGTGACCTCATTCTTCATGTTGTCCCACCAGGATTAATCTAAATTAACTTCTTATATAAAAGTATTTCCAAGATGTGTCGAGAAATATGAGCTTTTTGCATTACCCAAAATCTCTTTATTTATCATAGTTAATACAGGCACACAAATCATAGATCCAATTAAAAATAAATTTTCTTTGTTGATGTGGAACTCATGATGCTTCCCTTCCTTTAGTGCGTTCACTATCTTTTGAATCGCAAAATCATCTCTCTATGCATACTTGATCTTCTTCTCGATATATAGATTGGAATATATTTGGGAAAGTTAGGATGTATTGCATTCCAATTAGGATTTCCAGGTCCATCCTTTATATATTTAAGAACAAACTATTTTCTCAATTCTCTTTACAGATAGAGTAGGAGCTTATTTTTTTCTAAAAGAATCATCTCCCATATTCACCCTTCCAAGATGGTAGTGAATACATAAATCTTCGTTCTTTATTATCCCTATCCATCTTCACTACCAAATGTTGATCTCCAATTATGTTAATATATACCTCAATCATTGGTACTCTGTGTATACGTAACATTTTTACCAATAAAGATAGTGTCTCCATATCATCAATGAAATGATTATTAAAGCTAACTATAGTTCATCAGTATGATAATTCTATTCATGAGGATTTAACTATCATGACATATATGAAATCATGTAACAATTTTCATGAGTATACATATATGTACTTTTAAGGATTCATCACTATAAATGATAGATCCATCCCTACTATATAGTAATGTATTGACAGGTGCAGTAACCAGCCTATACTTCAGTTCATGGAAACTTTCTTAATAATCATTTATCTATAAAAACATAACTCCCTTCTGCGTTAATATGGTTATTGGTTTTGAAATAAGTGTAATGGTTTCCACAAACCATATATAGTATCCTTCTAGACTAGGTAAACTATGAATATTAGTTACAGTAGTATGATGTGGCTACTCCTCCAGGACCGTTATCTTGTAATGATCAACTGAGATTCCATCATTTTTCGCAATCTTCCCAAAAAATGAAACTATGTGTAACCTAATTCATAGTTATTAAATTTAAAAAATATTCTCCTTCTTGAGAGTTTTTAATATAAATCTTATACGATCCTCATTCTCCACAATAAATTTTCAATATATCAAAATAAAATCAGTAAATAAAACAAAAAATATATGGAGGTAATCTTTAAAGACTATATTTATCAAGTCTATGAATATGTAAGGAACATTATTCAAGTATAAGGGAATTATGATAAACTCGTAAGGCCTATATCTTATTTCAAAGGTAGCCTTACTAATATCCTCTTTCTTCACTATTAACTAATGATAGCAAAATATGAGGTCAGTATTGGAAAAGAATTGAGACCAATGAAACTTGTTGAATAAATCATTAATCTTTGGAAGACAATATTTTTTCATCACTATGATCCTATTAAGTTCTCTATAATCAATTTATAGCCACATTGATCTATCGTTCTTCTTTAAAACGATAATAGGTTATCCCTAAGAATATGCACTTTACCAAATAAAACCTTTACCCAAATGATCTTGAAGATTATTCATTAAAAATTATAAATCCAAATATTTCATTTTATACGGGGTATTAAATATTTGATGGGATCTATGTATGAGATCAGTGGAGAACTCTACCACTCTTTTAATAGGATATCTAGGTTACTCTTCTTGAAATATATCAATGTATTACCAAATTATGTGGAAATTATATATCTTTAGATATTATCATTCTTATTTTTCTTCACCAATAATTTTCATGAAGAAGGCTATCAAATGTTCTACTATACATATTTTAGTCTTGGATAAATCTCCTCTGAAAATAACTCAATGTTTTCCAATCAAGAAAACTTAAGTTTTAATTATTCTGTAGTTCGTCATTGTATTATACATTGATATACATTCATTCCCTAGTATAGTGTTGAATTCAAACATGAGAATGACTAATATATTTTCAATGATAGTTTACTTTCTAATGTTGATACTCTAATTTCTATACACCATTGATGCTTTGATAATTCCTACCGAGTTTTAATGAGAAGCTCTACATCCGGAAGTTATTTGTTTTATTCTATAATCTTTAAAAACTTGGATGAAATAAAGGAAAGTGTAGAACTATAGTAAAACAAAGTACATGCTATCACTGAGAACATAAATACTATACCTTCCCCCATATCATTTAGATCCTAAAATGTATCCACTAGTATTGTGAATGCATGACCTTTTTCCCTTATCTTATGAAGATGTTGATGGTGGTTACCCTCCATTATCTTTTAATTTGGACATTGATATGAAAAGTGTCTAAGATTTCCACACATGAAGAATTAAACATCAGTTAATTTTTGAACCATATTCCATTTTTACCTTGTATTGGGATGTTGATTCTTCACCTAATTATGATTTTTCTGACTTATATGGTCTTCTCTTCCATAATTTTATTACATTCCTCTCCAATGAATATAGTTCATCAAAAACTTTAACCCACAATTGTTTCAAATAGGTATTTTTATTTTCTCTTATTCTCTTCCTTGATCAATGTTCTCCCCTAGGGTTGGATTCATCACTCTCTTCTTTTAATTCAGCCTATACAACAACTTCTTCTCTACAAACACCATTTCAACCTTTAATGCACCCTGCACAGTCTCCTCGTAGCTTTTATAGTCTTTATTTTATATATTTATCTGAAAATGGGGTCTCATCTAGCTAAATACCCTATTAACCATTCCCATATGATCCATAACAAGTCTACATGTGTATCGAACAATTCTTTTAGTGTTTATTTCATAGCTTACCACTATTTTTTTCCCTTCATCTACAGTTTTAATAATTCACTCTCTATTGTGTTTTTCATATAATGGAAAAAAATATTATTATCTTAAACCTTTTTTAATTCATAAAATTAATCTCCCCTCATGGATTCATGATTTTAATTAGTGACAAGCACTAATCAACTTATCCTTCTATGTTGTATAATACCATGCTTATTTTCTTCAACTATGAATAACACGTAATAGAAAATATACTTTTTATAGATTTAATCCTCTTTTTAAAAATTATGGGATTAGCTGATCTACTAATGGATAGTGGCCATTGATGCATGAAGGAATCAATTTCAAGTAGTTCCCTTTGAGGTGAATCTAGATTCCCAACATTATTTACGTTATTATTCTTAACTGAAGATAATTGATTAAGCATACTCATGAAGTTTTCCAATCCACTTTACATGAAGCTAGGAAGTCCATTGGTGTCTCATCCATTTCCCTAATCATTTACATGGTTCCTCCTATTTCCATCCATTTCTCTAAAAAAGAAATATGTGGGGAGAAACGTGTTAATTTTTGGAATCTTGTAATTATCATAGGATTTAATTTCCTAATAAAACGTTTCTAAAGTTTTTATTTATTGAACTCCCCTAATAATAATTAAATTTTTTATATATCCTTCATAATGGTTTATAAAAACATCTGATTAAACAAACATGTCCCTCAAGAGTGTCATACTAGGTCTATATCAAGGCTCTTTTTCATGAACAAGGTGATGATCTAGTCAAATCCCATTTTGCACTTTTCTAGGTTACTACCCATTGGTTCTATTTTTCCTTATACACATCAACTTTTAGTATTGAGACATTGATTTCATTTCTTGGAAACCACTCACATAACCCATCACCAAAATTATAGGATGTTTTTTTTATATTTTGACTTTTCCCTAGGGTTATTTCTAATGTTTTCCAATCCTAATTTACACAAATAAAAAATTGTACCCTGTTATGAAATATGGAATCCCACATTTATAAAACCTAAAATGTTCATTACATGGTACAACACATAATAATACATGTGTTCCGTTAAGGTTTATTATCACGACAGTTTGAAATGTAATAAATTAATATCATAAGAAATTACCTAATACAATAAAAATTATACGTCACAGATTTATCTTAAGTTACTTTTACTGCATCTCACATTATGGGGATATATATCAAAATAAATGTCTGATCATAAAGCCCAGTAAGGGAATAATCAATGTCAGTGGGACATGAATGATCATCATGGATAATAACTGATTAATAATAAGTGGTATTATTAATAAGTACATGATACAAAGCATGGAAATGATGCTAAAACAAAATATTTATTCATTCTTAATCATATAACCATAGTTCATCACCAATGTGTCATAAATAACAATTAACATGGTTATTAACCAATGTATCATGAAACATGTCATCTCATGAGATTAATTAATTTATAGTAACCCAATACTTTTAAGCATATCATTATGTTATTTTAACATTAACATCCATTAATTACAACCCAAATATTGTGATGTCTATTGTATTCAGAAGATTGCTTTCTTATTACATCAAAGGGTAATTGAAATAATACTTTTTATTTTGTTCTCCATAATGAGGTCCTGAATCATTTCGATTTCCTAATACTATACAGGATAAATTGGGGAATACATAGAAAATATTGATGACCTAAAAATCCCAAAAAAGAAATAAACAAAATAATTAAACATAATATGGGAGCCAAAGGTATAACATGGAATCATAAATGAGAAGGCACATGGGTAATCACAAGGAATCATAATTTAAAGAAGATAGTATCATAAAATCTTGGTATATTAGGAAATGTGGTAGAAATATATTACCTGAAATAAAAATAATCCAAATATTACATAAACACAATTATTCCTCCAGAAAAGAAAATGGGTTACATAGTCTTTCCTCATGTCATAATCAAACCAAATTTCATAGTGAAAGAATTTGAGAAACCTGAAAAAGGCATGTGTTTCCCCATCAAATTATATGAGATTGGGAAAGGTATATATGTAAGAAACATATATAATTATTTTAGAATATTTCCATATAATTAATTTTTTTTCATTGATAAATATTAATAGTATTAAAAATGATTAAAAAACGTTCATGAGGAAAATAAACATTCCACTTTGAAAATCACTTTTGAAAATCTCAAATTCAAAACATATTATTGGAATCATTTTCTATGAATATATCCTTGGAGTCTTATAATGTAATATTCAAAAAAAATGACAGAGGGAAATTATATACATAACTTCAAAAACATTTTTTTCACAATTTATAAGATAAATCAATGTGTCTTGGATAAGGAGAAGAAGTGAAGAATCCTTATAAACCATTTTTTAATGTAATACAGGGGTCAATATTTCATTAATAATCTACTGGATAATATTAAAAAAAAAGTCAAAACATTTTATGAAAACATGGATTTTAAGGAAAAACTATTTCTAACCCAAGACATAAATAACGTCATATTTTCTTAAAAACATTTTATCAATAATTTTAAGTATATAAGATAGGAAAATGGTACTATAACTTTCATTTTCCCTATATTAACATTGGATAATAAAATTGATTTTTTTATATAATGATCAAATAATTTCTATCAATGTAAATTCAACCATCAATAATCCCGATCAAAATGATATTGAAGCATCATCCCTTTCCATTTGGGTAACATTAGAATCATAACCCACGCGAATTAAGTAAGTGAATTGTAACATAAAATACAATGAATTATGATGTATTAATGATATAATATTTAATGGTGAAGCATATACACCGAATAAAATAAAATACGTATATAATAGAATATGCATCTCAAAGAATGATGTTTTGAGACAGAAACCCTTACCTCTAGTCCAAAATTGTCGTGTCTATCTTTTTTCTCATATATAATAAATTATATCAATTTTTTTACTAAGGACATTTTCCCAGTTTAATGCCATATACTTAAACCATTTAAATCATTTATTTTACTGACATATTTACTACTTAATCAGGTATGTCCACACTAGTTATTTTGAGGATGTTCATATCTTAATTCCAAAATGGGGTGGGGGGGTGTTCCTGCTTCTTAGAGGGGGGGTGGGGGTGGGGGGGGGGGTGGGGGTGTTCCTTCTTCTTCGAGGGAGAATCTTCCTATTCAGACCACTAAGTAAGAAGGCATCAGCAACGCAGCTGAAGTTTCTAGCCCCTCCCTTACAGTGGTTTTGTGGTTGGGGAAACCGAAAGTCACTAAAACAGAATAAATTCACATTGAGGAAGGGGCGCAAGTAATTTTGAGTGTTATCCATTGGTTAAGAAAGGATATAGGCTGGCCCGCAGTGGGTGAGATTGTGTGATCGAAGCCCCCCGCATTTAGTATTCATGTTCGACGAGTTGTGAATATTTTTTCCAGGCTAAAGAGTGATTTAGCTACTGTTAATAATGAGGAACAAGGCTCATAAGCTACACCTTATTTTGTTGATAAGGTGAAGATTTGAGGGAAGGATAAGGGATTCGAGGTTGTGAGTTTATAATTCCATTTTTGTTAATTAAATTCATGTTTAATATTCCCTTTTTTATTGTGAGAATTTGTTAAGCAATGGAACCGCTCGGAAATTCCTAGCCGTCCACGTGCCCCCTTTCCGGCTTTTCACATCACGCTTTCCTCCTTTCGGGTTACAGCGCCATTTTCACAGTAGGAGTGCAGATCGGCTTGGCCGAGAGAGAGATCCCAGTCCTGTGGAGAGGACTTCATCTCCCTGATCCGCCGTTCCTTCTTCGCCATGAAGGCTTGTGAGAAGCGAATCCATTCCAGATGCGAGGGTTAGGGCGAAAGAGAGCATCGTGAACAGATATGAGAAATATTGATTTCCCCTCTGTGGCTAGTTCATTTGGAACCCCCCTTGAGGACGAAACTGATCTCTTGCTTCATGATGCGCGATTGAAGACAATTCTTAAATCGGTCACTGGTTCATGTTTATTGATCTCGTGGTCAGCAAATCCGGTTCAATTTGGATGACAAAACCAGATATGGACAATGACTACATCTCTTCGACTGCCTCAAACTCGAGCAACGACGTTGGATTTACACAGTACTGTCGATACCCAAACAACACCCTCGACACCCTTGACAGCAGCGACAACGGATCGAATAGCCATGGCGTCCCCAAACATCAGTTCTTCCTTAACCTGGAGTTCGGTGTTCTTGGTTCTTACAATCCCGCTCCTGGTCCACTGAAGCCGCAACAAAGGCTATATGGTGATTATTTTCCATCTTGGATAGCCACATCATATCTAGACTTGGAGAACTCGAGACTGCGGGATGGAAGGGTACCAGACAGTGTTGCCAGAGGAGGAGCTTCGATGCAGGGAGATTGCATCATTTCTCTTATTGAGAAGAAGTTCCAGCGAGCCCATTCCCTTGTCACTTCGGTGATCCACCATGACCGGTGGCATGTGTTATAGTTCATGGACCTGAAGTGTAGCCTACTGGGTAGTTTTTCTTGGACAACCACAACTCATCTGGATGGCTACGTCGAACTTGGACAACAGTGACAACGACCCCCAGCAACAATGCATTGGATAGTGGTGATGACTTTGGACCACAACTCCCACATGGTGATGAATCTGGACAGCAGTGACAGTCGTGGAGGATCGGACATTCTAGACTCCGTGTCGACGATTTCATCACCCTTTTACAAGATTATGCATCGACAAAGGTTTGGTCGGACCCCGGTAAGGGGGTCTCTGTCCTGTTATAGTTTTTCTTTGTTGATTTTTTATAAGCGTGTGCCTGTTACTTGTTTTTTCGTCGCATCTTATTTCTATTTCATGTCATGTTTAGCTTGATAGGTCTGTCCTTTGTTTCATATTGTAATTGTTTCCTTGCACAGTGAAAACTCATGATGATCCTTCTCCGTGCACGTAGGCCATATGGCCAAAGCACTTAAATCCTTGGTGTCCCGTTTACTGATTTCATTTTTTTCCGCATTTAATTCGACCAGTAAAATGTTGAATGCTCATTGCTTCTTGAATATTAAATTTTGATGGAATTTATTTGGTTAAATAGAAGTTGTTTTAGGCTTTGTGCTGCCCAGTTCATCATTGTTGCTGCACCCTTAATTCTTCATTGATTGTTTAATTCTGGTTTTAGATGAATCAATGTGTTCAGAATTATTGCATTCTGTTTTATTAGAATTATGTGCAATGTTGATGTAATTGTCTACTGTCAGCGTGTTATGTTCACTGGTGCTGAATTCATTGAAATATGTTCATTTGATGTTTTGATTTCAATGCGAACTTTCTGGTTTGTCTTCATCCGTTTTCATGTATTAAACTAGTAATAACCATCATTTTGACGTTTCAGATTTCAACGAATCAAAACACCAAAATAGATTCGGGATATTATGTGGGGATTGTCTATCGCGTAGGGGTGCTTCACGCAAAAAGTGTTATCAGATCCTAATTGGGTTTATGTTTTGTTTTGTTGAAATTTTAAAATTATTGTTTGTTTTCTTTCAAATGTTTTTCTAGTGGCTTTTATTTTGAAGCATGATTTTATTGTTTTGTTCAGCTAGGTCGTTGGCTCTCTTAGGCTATAATTTCATTCTATTGTTGATAGTTTGTTTTCTCTTTGTTTTATTGTTTCCTTTTCCTATCTGAACCTCATGGATGCCTCTTGGTAGTTGCTGCCTATGTGTGTCTATAGTTTCGGGGTAGGAATGGGTTCTATGTGAGGTTTGCTTGTGTTTGAGAGCCGGTTTGCAGTAAGGTCTTGGCAGGATCTTGTGTCTCTAGTGTATGCCTTTGGCCTAGGATTTGAGTTTATGTTAGCTTCCCCGTGTTCCTCCATATCCTTTAGGACTGTTTGGCTCTGGGTATAGTCCTGTTGCGAGTCAGTGTTTAGGTTTGGGTTGCTTGTGGGTGCAGTGTCTCTTGGTTGATCACCAAGCTTCTTTGTTTACCGTTTGACCCTGTTTAGGGAATATGTTTGGTTTCCCGGGAACTATGTGCCGTTAGTTATTCTAGACTAGGACGTGTGGCCCTTTAGTTGCTTGTTTTCCCATAGTTTCTACTTGGATCCCAGCCTTTGTTCCCGCATTCTTAGAGCTGTCTTAGGATGTTGGGATTGCTTGCATGTGTTCACGCAGTCTGCCTTTTGTATGAGGATGTCTCCTTTTGGCTATTGTTTAGGCGGTCGTCTCCTATAATGGCGATTCTGAATCCATCTGTTTAGGATCTTATGGTTCCTTGCATCGAGAGTCTTCCTGTTAGGGTTTTTAGGCGGAGTGTCTCGGTTTTAAAGCCGATGGTACTTGGTACTTTGGTCTTGTTATGTCTTTGTGGGATCAGGTGGAGACCTCTTTGGGTTGTTTCATTTACTATGCATGCTTCTCCTCTACGCGTTGATCCTGTTTCTGCCTATTTTCTTAGGTGAGTGAGTTGTTAACTAGTTCTAGGTTTGTTCCTCTAGTGTGACCTGGTTTTGGGCTTGTTTCACTCGGTTGCAACCCGTTACGAGTTGTGATTGGGCCTGAGTAGTGTTTAGAGTGACAGTGTCATGTGAATAGGTTCAGTGATGATTGGACATCACAGAGGTTCTGTCAGGATCTCTTTAGCGATATTAAGAGTTTTCTAGATATCGTTAGGAAGCTAGACTGAGATGGGTTTTCTTGGTCGGTAGCGTGCTGCACTTAGATCACCAGTGTTCTCGTGGGTCTAGAGTTTGCCCTTATGACTTTTGGGACTTCATGGGATTTGTAGTGGGTACCTGGTTTTGAGGAACCTCTCTTGTTGGCTTGGTTCTAGGAAGGGACTTCTGTTGGTTCCAGGCGCAGCGGAAGCGCATTGGTGGGTTTACCCAAAATTAATTTTAACGTTAAGCAACGTTCAATCCGAGATCAGTCACGATTTAAAATGCGGAATCTTCAGAATAGAACGAAGAACGAAAAACTTAAGAGGGAATCCCGGAACCATAAAGATAGGATCATCATATATTGGTTATAATTAATTTAATTAATTCACAATAATTACCTTGGTGGAATTATTTCTTCGTTGATGTATCCGGTCACGATCCTGTGATTTGTCGTTGCATCATAGAATCCAAGTGTAAGATTCCTCTAGCAGTGTTCCACACGTGTGCCACGTATCTCCGGACGTCGCCAAAGGGATCTCCGGGTGCTAGCGCGGAAGAACCTTCACTTGCGATGTCCGCCTTTGATCGCCTTGGTCTCTCGGTCTTGATAGCGTTCTTGGAGGAAAGAGTTCTTTCGGTCTCGAAAGAATTCTTCAGAATTGTTGTGCACAACGATTGCTAGGAAAAGTGTTGGGGTTGTGAGGATATTTATAATTGGGTTTCAGGTTATAGAGTTTTGACAATAAATAAATGCGTTACGTGTTTTATTTATTTAATCAACTCTTATTGAAACCCCCATGTCGAATTATTAATTCCATGACATGCGCCCACACTGATTATAATTAATATCATTTAATAAAACAATATTATATCCTCAAAATCCATCCTTAAAAAACTACACGCCGTGTAATCATTAATACATGGCATGTACTTGTTTTCCATAAAACTTCATGGCGTGTATATTAAATATACACGGCATGTGCTTTTATTTTCCACTTTTCGTTATCTCCTCCTCTACATTTATTAGACCTTGAGTAATGGCTATTTATTTCTTAAATAAATTAAACTACATTACTCGCTAATAAATATATTATTTCACCCACAAAATTTTCTATCGAATAACTAGTGTTGAAATAAATGCCATCAGACATCCTTAAATAATTATTAAACCGCAGTCAGGAATAATCTTTATTTAACTTGTTAAACTAATATTTAACTGAGATACATGGACACACATAGTGTGTGACCCTCTAGGACTTTTTCTTAGTGGAATTAGGTGGAGCCTGCCTAAAGTTCAAGGTTAGCGTCTAGAAACACGCCAAGGCACCCATAGAGAAAGACGTTAACGCCACAATGACATTTCACCTCATACGAACGCTTACTATGTAATATAATCCCTTTGTCACGATATCTCGAATCATGCGGGTTGCATGCTAGTGTCATCAACCCACGTGATCGATTATTCTTTCTTTTACTTTCCAGAATTGAACTCACCCATACCTTACCATGGCCATGGACTTATTTAGGCTATATCAATTCCATCAAAGGGCCAGAGATATCTACTTCCGTAATGGAACAGAGGGGAAAAATCATTTCTCGCATTATCTATTAATGCAGTATTACTCGTGACGCACCCAACGTATCATCCCTCACTGCGAACAGTGTGTCTTCATAGTTTTTGTCAATACATCTAAGTGCGTGAGTTGGAATACCCATTAATAATAATCTTAAAGTCTAAGGATCAAAACACACATCCGCAGATAGGAACATCCAATGACACTATGAAATGTGGATTTCCTACCAGCGGGTCTCGTTCTCATAATATCCTCCTGGATATTACCATGGGCACACACCATGAGGAGGTGCCTCAATGTTTTATGAGTCCTCACCCCTAATGTCCTGTATTATTTGTGTCCCTCAAATAACACCATCCGTCCATAGAAGATATATTCAAGAACAGTGTTATGGCACTTCCGGGTTCTCATCATAGCAGGGATCTGCTATGACCCATTAATGCAACAGCTGGCCTTAGGACATTATCACATGCATTGCAACACAGAAGAACAATCAAGATGCGATAAGGAATTTATTAATGAATAAAGTACAAAGTAGTTGGTTCTAGGCCACCAACTCCAACAGACTCTCACTCAGACTAGAGCCAACTACTAACACCCTTTAACCCGCTAGCTCTCATATGATATTCATGCTTCTGCTGAGATAGGCCTTTAGTCATGGGGTCTTCCACGTTCTCTTCCGTGGACACTCTGCTCACTGCAACTTCACCCCTTTGATAGAAATCCCTCAAGAGGTGATACTTCCGGAGTATGTGCTTTGTCCGTTGATGTGACCTTGGTTCTTTTGAAAGAGCCACCGCTGCAGTATTATCCCAATACAGTGTAATGGGATCTTTACTGCTATGCACCACATCATGCTCCTGGACAATGTTCTGAATCTAGACAGCTTCTTTGACTGCATCATAAGCCGCTATATATTCTGACTCCGCTGTAGAATCGGAAACAACTGGCTGGTTTGAACACTTCCAACTCACAACTCCTCCATTGAGACAGAAAACATATCCAGATTGCGACTTAAAATCATTTTGATCTGTTTGAAAACCATCATCAGCATACCCTCTGATGACAAGCTCCTCGTCTCTTCCATACACCAGGAACATATCATTAGGTCTTCTCAGATACTTAAGGATAGTCTTAACAGCAATCTAATGTTGTTCCCCTGGATCTGCTTGATATCTTCCTACCATGCTCAGTGCATAGGCAACATCAATCCTGGTACATAACATGACATACATGATGGATCCTATAGCCGAGGCGTATGGGATCTTGCTCATCCTATCTTTCTCTTGTTGTTTCTGAGGAAACATTTTCATAGAATGATGTAAGCCATGTGACACTAGAACCAATCCTCTCTTGGATTGTTCCATACTAAATATCTTTATTATCTGGTCAATATATGTACTCTGACTTAGTCCAAGAAGCCTCTTGGATCTATCATGAATGATCTCGACCCCTAGAATGTAGGCTGCTTCACCCAAGTCCTTCATGGAGAAACACTTGTTCAACCAGTCCTTAACTGACTGTAAGACTGGTACATCATTTCCAATAAGCAATATGTCATCAACATATACTACTAGGATAACAATTTCATTTCCATTAAACTGATTATAAACACATGGCTCACATTCGTTTTTAATGAACCAAAATTCTATTATGGATTCATCAAATCGAATGTTCCATGACCTGGATGCTTGCTTTAATCCATAAATGGTTTTTTGCAACTTGAAAACCCGTTTGGCTTCACCTGGTGTGACAAGCCCTTCTGGTTGTGTCATATAGACATCTTCCTAAAGGTTCCTGTTAAGGAATACTATTTTGACATCCATATGCCAAATATCGTAGTCATGGTAAGAAGGTATGATTCATATGGATTTAAAAATGGTAACTAGCGAGAAGGTTTCATCATAATCAATTACTTGACGTTGTCTGAACCCTTTAGCCAATAGCCTATCTTTATAGGTGCTAACTTGACATTCCATGTCCAGCTTTCACTTGAATACCCATTTGCATCGAACAAGCTTTACATCAACTGGCTCATCCACCAGAACCCAAACTCGATTTTGATATATGGAATCCATCTTAGAATTCTTAGCTTCTAGACATCTTACAGCTTCTGAGCTTTCTACTACTTCCTTGTTGGATAGAGGTTCATCATTGTCCAACAATAATGATTCTCCATCCTAGGTGACTAGGAAACTAAATCTCTCTAGTTCCCTTACCTCTCTTGAGCTCCTACGCCGTACTTGTGTTTCTGGAACCTCATCCATGTGGACCTGTGGAACTTGTTCCTGTACCAACTCCTGTGTATCATGAGCATCAATTTCGTCGAAGTCAATCTTGCTCCCACTATCCTTCTTGAGGATATTTTCCCTCTCAAGAAAGACAGCTTGTCTGGCGACAGTCACTTTATTTTCTGAAGTGTTATATAGGTTATATCCTTTGGTTTCCTTGGGATATCCTATAAAGATAAACCTCATGCCCAGGGTGCTAGTTTTTTGCCATAGAAGGCCTTAACAAATGCCTCGCATCCCCATACATGTGTGTGAGACAAAGTGGGTTTCCTTCCATTCTGTAACTCGTATGGAATTCCATTTTCTGCCTTAGTTGGTACTCGGTTTAATGTGTATGCTGCAATTTGTAATGCATATCCCCAAAATGATAACGGAAGATCTGCATGACTCATCATTGTCCACACCATGTCCAACAAGGTGCAGTTCCTCCTTTCACTAACACCGTTCCACTGTTTTTTATAAGGAGGAGTGAGCTGAGATAGAATCCCAGACTCCCGTAGAAGATTGATGAACTCTTGGTTCAGATATTCCCCCCCTCGATCCGATCGAAGTTTCTTTATCTTCATAAAAAGATGATTCTCTACTTCATTCTTAAATTCCTTAAATTTCTCTAAGGCCTCTGACTTATACCTCATTAAGTAGACATAGCCATATCTACTGAAATCATCAGTAAAAGTAATGATGTAAGAATATCCACCTCTAGCTTCTACTGGAAATGGTCCACACACATCCATGTGTACCAATCCTAGAATCTCTGTGGCCCTTTCACCCTGTCCACCAAAAGGTGTCTTGGTCATTTTTCCATGTAAACAAGCGTGACATATATCAAGTGGTTTTAGCTCAGTAGAGTCTAAATATCCATCTTGTCAGAGATTTGTCAAGTGCTTCTCGTTCACATGACCGAGATGGTGATGCCACAACTGGGCGATGTATGAGTCATGTAAGTTTGTTTCGTTATCGATTGTCAACACTTGGTTTTCATAATTTAATACATACACACCATTATTTAAATGATCCATACCATTACATACGTTGTTCTTATAAAAGAGACAACCCTTATTTCCAAACATGAAAATAAATCCATCCATATCCAAACAAGATACATAAATTATGTTCTTGGTAAAACTAGGCACATAAAAACAGTTATGTAAAACCAAAATCATTCCAGTCGGCAATGAGAGGTGGTAATCTCCAATAGCCAACACAGCCAACCTTGCGCCATTGGCAGCTCGACGATCCACCTCTCCACTGGAAATATTTCTAAATCTACTTGCTTCCTGCATTTGAATACAGATGTGAGCCCCACAAGCTGTATATAATACCCAATGTGTAGAAATAGAAAGATTACACTCGATAACGAATGCACCTTTAGCGTCCCCACGCTTCTTGGTGCAGTTCCTCTTCCAGTGGCCTTGCTTGCCACATGCAAAACACACCTCCTACCATTCATTGCCCTGCCTCTGGATCTTCCCTTTCTTGGAGGGACGGTGCTCGGGGGCTTTAGACCATTTATAAGTCTTTGACCCCTTTTCCTTGTCCTTTCTTTTCCTATTCACCATAAGGACTGTGAGTTTGTCACGCCCCATGTCCTTATCTACCTGGTGAATCAAGGTCAGAAGTTCTGATAGAATCTTCTCATTGTTGCTCATGTTGTAGTTGACAATAAAGCTAGAGAAGGTCTTGGGTAGTGATGATAGGATGAGATCTGTACGCAACTCATCTGGGAATTTAATCCCTAATATGTCCAGGAATTCAATGTAGCCAATAAGCTTGACTACATGGGGCCCAACTGGTGTAGACTCTCCAGGCTTAGTTGTAAACAAATCATTGGAGATATCATACCTCTCCTATCTCACCTTCTCATGGTAGAGATCCTTAAGGTGAGACATCTTGCTATACGCGCCCATGTTTTCATGTTTCTTCAAGAGCTCATTGGACATGGACGATAGCATGAAACACTGGACATCTATGGAATCATCCATGTGTTTCATATAGAGAGATAATTCCTCATCACTGGCCTCTTTCGCAGGTACAACTGGAATATGCTCTTCAAGAACATACAATTTCTTTTCGTGGAGAAGGATGACGCGTAAACGCCTCTGCCACTCTTGGAAATCGGTGCCAGTGAGAAGGTTTTCTTTATCGAGTATGGTTCGCAATGATATGTTTGAAGTCCTTTTCTTCTCGATTCTACATATTAATATAAGAAACGTTTTAGTACTTTATTACAAAACTGAGCCAAATAAATAAACTAATACTTATTAGTCTTCCACTATTTTATCGAAACCCAATAGCCCCTCACCATTGACATCATAATATTCTGTTGCCTGAATATTCTAGTGGAAAGGATCCATATTTCCCTTCGCATTACCCCAACTAGGGTTGGTTAAGAAACATGAAGGGTTTTAGGTAGGCATTCTAAATGACAAATTCATTAACTCGCAACTCCTTGATCCGCTGAGTGGACTCCCCAATCCTGAAATCCTTTTAATTTGGATTTCCTCAACCTTTGCCTCTTGGTCACACCATGTCCTACTGTGGTAGTCAACCCTTGATGCGAACCAATTCAAGTCAACCCAAAACCATGAATTAGAATTCCCTGATAATTGAAATCACCCCAACTAGGGTTGGTCAAGCACTTTGAACTATGGTTCGATTCTAACCATGATTAAGGAAGGATATAACCACTTAATATTTATTTTTAGGGATTTTATCCTTATACGTAAATTTCTGATTTATTATCTTTTATTACATGCTTGTTAATATTAAGTGGGATTTACTTAAGTAGTTAACCATTTCGAAGATAATATTCACGTATAAGCCGGTTTTATTTTAGTTCCATCTTGAATTCTCGTTTAAATCATTAATTGTGTGATCGTGACAACACACCCACAATAAATAAACCATGGAACGGACAGAAATAAAATAAATGGTATGATCATGATCTTTTCTATTGGTTAGTTTATCTAGTGGGTGATAATGTAACCCAAGACCTAGGGGAGAAACACCTTGGAACCTTTCGGGTTCGTGTTTACAGATTTCCACATGTCCACCATTGTATCTCCTTGGATTGGTTTCACCTTGGCTCCTGACTTGAGCCGCCTCCACTAGCTTGTGAACTTCATCCATTACATAAGCATTAATCTCACACGCAGGTGAGGGGTAAAAGGGTTTTTTACATAAAAGAATCCTTCGGCACGCATGCCCTACATATTAATGAGGAGATGGCTCGTAGGCCAACAAATTTAATTTAAATAAATAAATTAAAAGAAACCATTCACATACAAAGGTCTCGGTCTAGCTCATGATCAACCATACAAGCAACTATATTTACGTATAAATAAAACTAGCATTCAATTATTTAATCATTCTTGTTTAAGATACATCACACTTGAATCAATTAATTATCTTTAATTAATCAATCCTTTTATCTTAAACCCTTTTCTAAACATCCTTGAGATTCTCAACATAATTTCAAACAAATAAATTGATTTAAAATTATACGTGTACGTAACCTGTACCGTGGAGGCAACCTGGTGAATTCCCGTTCATTACGCAGATGTTAAATTAAACACATATATATAAAACACCTATCACGTGTTGTGCCTCAGCTTTACGCCTGCACTATGGTACATGTCTCAAGGGTTTGTATAATATAAAAAATAAATTTTAATAAATCTGCGTAACTTGGATGAGTACACGTCATGTAGTTCCGACTATACGGCATGTACTTTTATCCACCGTCCATCCGAAGTACACGCCTGGGATCATGCCGTGTAAATGTACTTCAGAAATTTTTAGAGTACACGGCGTGTTCTTTTGGAAACACGCCATGTAGTTTACGCATTACATGGTTTCCATCGGGGCAAGCTGTGTATGGGGTACACGGCCCAACCCTAACCCAAAGGGACCACACACCATGTTCATTGGACCACACGTTGTGTAATCTGAAAACCGTGTGCCACCTGTTTCTAGTCAACACATGGTGTCTTAAATTCTTAGAAAGAATCCAATACACGACCTGATTTGGCGGATTAGTCAATGCATTGAACCTAGACTACACGACGTGTACTTCTGAATACACACCGTGTATTCTGGTGTTGTATGGTCAGAAACGTTTGGCTCCTCCAGATGAGTTCCTCTATTTTATGTTAATCAAAATAAAAATAAAAAATCTGTTTCTATGAAGTAAACGAGAAACGAGGGAGGAAGAACAGATCTCGACATTCATATTTCCAGAACTATTAATCATGAATTGAAATAACTAAATTATTAAATGCGTAAATCATCAACGAAGAACTAAATAATTATAATCAACGATATGACCCCTATGATACCACTTGTAGGTTCTGGGCGCAGTAGAAGCATGTTGGTGGGTTTTCCCAACTTTAATTTTAACGTTAAGAAACATTCAATCCGAGATACATCACGATTTAAAATGCCGACTCTTCAGAATATAACGAAGAACAAAAAACATAAGAGGGAATCCCAAAACCATAGAGATAGGATCCACATATGTTGGTTATAATTAATTTAATTAATTTACAATAATTACCTGGGCAGAATTCTTTCTTCGTTGATGTCTCCGGTCATGATCCTGTGATCCGTCGTTGCATCGTAGAATCCATGTGTAGGATTCATGTAGCGGTGATCCACACGTGTGCCATGTATCTTCGGACGTCGCCGAAGGGATCTCCGGGTGCTAGCGCAGAAGTACCTTCTCTTGCGATGTCCGCCATCGATCTCCTTGGTCTCTCGGTCTTGAGAGCGTTCTTGGAGGAAGGAGTTCTTTTGGTCTTCAAATAATTCTCCAGAATTGTTTTTCACAACGATTGGTAGGAAAAGTGTTGGGGTAGTGATGATATTTATAATCGGGTTTGAGTTTATAGAGTTATGACAATAAATAAGTGCGTTGCGCGTTTTATTTATTTCATTAACTCTAATTGAAACCCCCCATTTCGAATTATTAATTCCTTGAAACGCGCCCAAACTGATTATAATTAATATCATTTAATAAAACAATATTATATCCTCAAAATCCTGCCTAGAAAAACTACACGTCGTTTAATCATTAATACACGGCGTGTACTTGTTTTCTATAAAACTACACAGCATGTATATTAAATATACACGACGTATACTTTTATTTTCCAATTTTCTTTATCTCCTCCTACACATTTATTTGACCTTGAGTAATGAATATTTATTTTTTAAATAAATGTAAATGTATTACTCACTAATAAATATAATATTTCACCCAAAATATTTTCTCTCGAATAACTAGTGTTAACATAAATGCGATCAGATATCCTTAAATAATTATTAAACCACAGTCGGGAATAATATTTATTTAACTTGTCAAATTTATATTTAACTGAGATACATGGACACACTTAGTGTGTGACCCTCTAGGCCTCTTTCTCAGTGGCATTAGGCGGAGCCTGCCTAAAGTCCAAGGTTAGCGTCTAGAAACATGCCAAGGCACCCATAGAGAAAGAAGTTAACGCCGCAATGACGTGTCACCTCATACGAATGTTTACCATGTAATATAATCCTTTTTAACATGATATCTCGAATCAAGCGGGTTTCATGCTAGTGTCATCAACCCACGTGCTTGATTATTCTTTCTTTGACTTTTCAAAATTAAACTCTCCCATACCTTACCATGGCCATGGATTTATTTGGGCTATATCAATTCCATCAAAGGGACTGAGATACCTACTTCCGTTATAGACCAGAAAGGACAAATCCTTTCTCGCATTATCCATTAATGTGGTATTACTCATGAAGCACCCAACATATCATACCTCGCTGCAAACAGTGTGTCATCACAGTTTTTGTCAATACATCTAAGTGCGCGATTTGTAATACCCATTAATAATAATCATAAAGTCTAAGGACGAAAACACACATCCGTAGATAGGAACATCCAATGACACTATGAAATGTGGATTTCCTACTGGAGGGTCTCGTTCTCATAATATCCACCTAGATATTACCAAGGGCGCACACCATGAGAAGGTTCCTCAATGTTTTATGAGTCCTCGCCCCTAATGGCCTGTATTATTTGTGTCCCTCAAATAAAATTATCCGGCCATAGAACATATATTCAAGAACAGTTTTACGGCACATCTGGGTTCTCATCATAGCAGGGATCCGCTATGACCCATTAATGCAACAGTTGTCCTTAGGACATTATCACATGCATTGTCATGCAGAAGAACAATAAAGATGTTATAAGGCATTTATTAATGAATAAAGTACAAATTAGATGGTTCTATGCCACAAACTATGACATCTTCTCCATGAGTGAAGAGTTTCCTGGGTCTGCTTTAGATTCAGGTTGAGTGAGCGATTTTCTTGCTTTGAGCTTTGTGTCTCATGTTTCTCTCTCTCTATGTTGATTTGCATGATGATTTGTTTTGTACTGAGTTAAATTCCATTTGAATATCTCTTAAATTTTTTTTATGCCATGTTTTGTATGAGGATCGATATTGATCTGTTTATTTCTATTCTGCAGGCACAAGTGAGCTAGTTCAGGACCTGTTGGCATGTGATCTGATGGTCCATGATTTCCTTATTGACATCATCTCAGAGTGCGACTCAAGTAAGTGCAGGTATGAACCACTATCAGGAATTTTTTTATAATTGTTTTATTCTAAACATGTTTATCATCTTTTTGATATCATTCAACTTCAGGCGACATGTATCACAGTTGATACATGGTAGGGGGCTGTTTGGGTCATACCCCGTAGGTTTTTTCCTGTTAAAGATATGCCCAAGTTGATGATGTTAGGTGGTGTAGAATCATCATGTGGTTTTTCATATTAATTCATGAATTTAATTTCCAAGGTGGAGATTTGTTAATTTATAATTCATTTGTTGTTAATTAAATGAACGATTAATATGCCCTTTCCTGTTGTGAGAATTTGTTAAGCAATGGAACCTCTCGGACTTACCTAGACGTCCACGTGCTCCCTTTCCGGCTTTGCACATCTCGCTTTCCTCCTTTCGGGTTGCAGCGCCATTTTCACAGCAGGAGTGCAAATTGGTTTGGCCGAGAGAGAGATCCATGCCTTGTGGAGAGGACGTCATCTCCATGGTTCGTTGTTCCTTCTTCGCCAAGAAGGCTTGTGAGAAGCGACTCCATTCCAGACGCGAGGGTCAGGGCGGAAGAGAGCATCATGAAAAAATCCGAGAAACATTAATTTCCCCTCCGTGGATGGTTCATTTGGAACCCCCATTGACGATGAAACTGATCTCTTGCTTCTTGATCCGCGATTGAAGACAATTCTTAAATCAGTCACTAGTTCCTGTTCTTTGAGATCGTGGTCAGCAAATCTGGTTCATTTTGGATGGAAACACCAGATCTAGATGGAGACTGTATCTCTTCGACTGCCTCAGACTCGAGCAACGACGTTGGATTTAGACAGTAGTTTCGATCCCCAGACATCACCCTCGACACCCTTGGTAGCAGCGGCAACGGCTCGAATAGCCGTGTCGTCCACGAACATCAGTTCTTCCTCAACCTGGAGCTCGGTGTTCTTGGTTCTTACAGTCCCATTCTTGGTCCGCTGAAGCCGCAACAGAGGTTGGATGGTTATTATTTTCCATCTTGGACAGCCACAACATATCTGGACTTGGAGGACTCGAGACTGCGGGATGGAAGGGTACTAGACACTGTTTCTGGAGGAGGATCTTCGATGCAGGGAGATTGCATCATTGCTCATGTTGAGATGAAGTTACAGCGAGCCCATGCCCCTGTTACTTCAGAGATCGACCATGACTGGTGGTAGGAGTTCTAGTTCTTGGACTTGAAGGGCAGCCTACTGGGTTGTTTTTCTTGGATAACCACAACTCATCTGGATGGCTGCATCGAACTCGGGAAACAACGACAACGACCCCCAGCAACAACGCATTGGAAAATGGTGATGAATTTAGACAGAAACTCCCACGTCGTGATGAATCTGGACAGCAGCGATAGTCGTGGAGGATCAGACATTCTGGACTCCATGTCGACAATTTCAGCACCCTTTTACAAGCTTTTGCATCGACACAGTTTTGGCCAAACCCCGGTAAGGGGGTCTCGGTCCTGTTATAGTTTCTCTATGTCAATTTTTTTATAAGCATGTGCGTGTTACTTGTTTTTTCGTCATGTATTATTTCTGTTTCATGTCCAGTTTAGCTTCTGAGTTGTGTCCTTTATTTAATCTTGTAACTGTTTCCTTGAATAGTGAAAACCCATGATAATCCTACTCCGTGCACGTAGGCCATATGACTGAAGCACATAAATCCTTGGTGTCCCGTTGACTGCTTTCACTTCCTTTCCGCATTTAATTTGACTTGTAAAATGTTGAATGCTCACTGCTTCTTGAATATTAAATTCAGATTGAATTTATCTGGTTAAATAGAAGTTGTTTTGGGCTTTGTACTACCTGGTTCATCATTGCCGCTGCACCCTTAATTTCTCATTGATTGTTTAATTCTGGTTTTAGATGAATCAATGTGTTCACAATTGTTGCATTCTATTTTATGATAATTAAGTGCAAAGTTGATGTAATTGTCCACTGCCAGCGTGTTGTGTTCACTAGTGCTGAATTCATTTGAATATGTTTATTTGATTTTTTGATTGCAATGCGAACTTTCTGGTTTGTCTCTATCAGTTTGCATTTATTAAACTAGTAATAACCTTCATTTTCACGTTTAGGATTTTAATGAACCAAAAAAACCAAATATATTTGGGCTATTATAAGGGGATTGTCTATCGTGTAGGGGTGATCCCCGTAATAGAGGTCATGCTTTCTATTGTCTCTAGCATCGATGCCCATGAAGGTCTGAGTCCGCTCGTCCAGCGTCAACCTTCAGGGTCTATTAATCTCCACAATCATTTCACAACCTTTCTTTCTAATGTGAAAGATAATTCCATCCCAGAAGGATGGAAAACACACATGAAAATATTAGAATAAAAGTAGGTGAAGTCAAGGTCTTTTATGGATACTTAACTAAGTGATGAGGAAGCAGACTCCCTGGCAATGACTGAATATGAGAATGATTCACAAAGGTGCATGGCGGTAGGGCCTAGCTTGAGAAAGGGAATGAAAGGGAACCTTGCCATTGGGAATTTCCTGGTTTATAAGGGAAAAAGTCTAGACCCCTTAAGGATTCCTCAAATATCTTGAAGGAAATTGTTACTAGATCATTTAGGAAGACAAAGAAAAATGGGATAGAGAAACTAACGGAGAACGTAACAAGTGTTCATGGTGATAAACAGTTATCTGACGAGCTATGTGAGCAAGCACTAGGTAACAGAATTAAGGCCTCTGATGGTGAAGTGATAGTGTCGATTGCAGATTCAATACCGGATGGAACCACAAGTAGAATGGAAGACAAAATGGAAGAGGAGACTTGAGAAAATTTTCAGCTTGTTCTTCACTATGAGGAGTAAATTCTAGAAGAATAAATTCTGATTAATGCTCCGCAGGAGGTTATTAACATAATATATGAATGGTCGAGTATAGTTTTCACTAATGTAGAAAAATTGGAGTGGATCGACAAACAAGACCACATCCTAGCACATGGTTTTAACGAAGAAATATCAATGCAGAAGAATATATCCAAGCCTGTGACACAATGGTGGATCACTTTGAAGATCTTCCAAGGAATGACCCAAATACACAGGTAACCACTCTTTATTAGGGGCATTATAGGGTAACTGGCTCTAACATTCTTAGCCTTGTTTTTAACATCTTTTTTGGCTCTTAATTTGGTTAATAGCTATGTTGTGGATATGTTTGGGTTTCCCACTTTTTCCTCAAAGGTTCTATTGATATAAAAAAATTGATGGGAGGTAAAATGAACTATGTTTCAATCATAAAGATGGTAGGTCATACATACACATGTGTAACATTTCCATTTTTCAATGATCATGACAAAAAGTGGGTAACTATTGGTTTATCTTATTATAATGATAGTAATATCATCATTATCATATTACTTCTTTAATTAAACTTAAATAAACTATCCATGTGACGAGGTAATAAAAAATGATTGAAATCGCTTCATAAGGCAGTAGTCCACCATACACATGAAAATTGTTATCAATTTAAAATGGATGGGAGGGTAAAAATTTATATTATATATTGATTTTAATAAATTATTAAATTTTTAGAAAAATAATGTATAAATATTTAATCATTCATCCTGAACATCAATGAGATGCGATGATTGAAAACGAATTACATCAATTCATGAGTTGGTAGTCCTCTGTACATATGAACGATTGTTTACTTTACCGTTTGATTGATGAGACAATGAATGGATATTATTTCACCAAAAAAATAAAATATAATTTTTAAGGAGATGATTTTTTATTATATTTTAATTGTTATGAAATAATTGAAGGTGTAAAATAAGAAGAAGAAAAATAATCTCAGTGAAGACTATTCCCTCTTCTTCAGACCACCACTTTAAGATTATACCTAAATCCGTTGTAGATTGGATTTATGATAAGAAAATTCTTCTACGATGATGGTATAGAATTAAGGAAGTTACTTTTTAGTTTATTTTTTAAAATAATGGTTTCAGAAGTGTGCAACATAGAGAAGAGGGAGTTCCCTTTTATAATGGAGGAGAAGTTGAATTCGTAAAAATTCAAAAAACTATGCAATAATATAAATTCATTCTCTAGGTAAGTGCCTAAAAATTGAAGAAATTGATTTAGGAGAGTTAAGGTAGAACCACACCTTTACCATTAAAAATAAATATGTTTCAACCGTGTTATTATCTTTACCATTAAGGGTACTCCCTTTTAACATTTTTATTTTTTACCACAGTATCAAGTTTTGTTACAATTTTTACTATTAATTATAACCCAAAATATAGTTGAACATATTATATAATATAAATTATAATTCTTCCAATTATGTAACAAATTTTATAAAATTCAATTTATATAAGTGGAAGAATTTATTTTAATATTAATCTTGCACGTGTCTCGAAAAGACGGGATATCTTGAAATGCATTTTTCAAGAAAAAGATGATCATATAATAACCATAAGACATGTAATAATAATTAAATGAATTTCAATTAATATTTTTATATGTATAAAATATAAAAATAATTAAAGTAAACCATAACTAGTGTTAATTTTAATTAGTTAAAATAGATAAACATTACCCACAATGAAACTATTTTCAGAAAAAGTATTTTAATCCCAAAAATAAAATTATATTAAAATACATTATAAAGATGATTTAAATGTAATTAACAAGATGAAATTTAATGAAATAATACTTATATTTCATTAAAATCATGTTAAATTATAATTGGACTTTTAAATTAATTTTTTAATATATACAAATGATTGTTTTTTCAAAAATATTAATTTTATTATTCACTGAAACATCAATATTTTTTGAAAAATCCAAATATTCTACACTTTGTTAACATAAATATTTTAAATTTAAATTTATTTTCATTATATAAAATGAAATTACATAAATTTATAAAAAATAATTATAATTGTTTTAAAAAAAAGAAATAAAAATAAATTTCGAAAAAATAATTTTTTTTTGATGAATAAATATCATTGTTAAAAATTTTACACTTATCATGTAAAAAATTATTACATGATTATAATATATATATATATATATTTATCATAATGTAATTAATCAGACTCATACTTAATAATTTAACAGCTAGGTTATATTGGGCACATTTAAATAATAATATTTTAATATTATATCATAGTTCATTTAAACTTAGTCTTCCATGAAACACAAGATATCAAAGAAATAAAATTTATTTGTGGATAAATAAATTCTAATTTCTTAGAGTGTTACATTCTATGACATTAAATAAATTTTGTCCTCACAATTTGAACTTATTCTTAGTCATCAATGTTTTCACATTTAAAAAATATTTTGTGGAAGACCCATAACATAAAAGGGGTTAATATAGATTCCTATTAAAAATAGTGGAAGGGAAATTTGAAGGTTGTCACATAACAAAGTTTCCACATAGGAGAACATTGGTGGGAATTGAAAATAAGGACATGGAAGAAAATCATAAATATTTATGGATTGTGATAGAGATCGTTGATCAAAAGAAATTAAATGATCAAGAAAAAGTTAACAACCCCCAAAAAATAAATCTATGAAGAATTTATAGACTATTGACTCCTCGGATATGAAGGGAATATGATAAAATTTTTGTTTCATTGTTTGTTTACATGATTTGAGGAATTATTTTTCTATCAAGATATATGGAAAAATAAAATATACTTACTTCACATCTTTTTTATTTCATAAACACAATTTCATCATATCATTGTGATTTGATCAGTTTCCACATCACCTCATACTCTAAGGAACGAACATCCAATATGATTATTTAGGTGGGAAGTACTAAAATTATCTTTTAACATATCAAAAGATTCATAAAATAGTAACAAGATATTCCTACTATCTTTATTAAAACCTCAAAATTAGCACAATGTAAGAAAATACCCCAAATGAATTTCAATATAATAATATAAAACATTCAACAATAAAACCAAAGGTATAACATAGATCATTCCTTAAATAAGTAACCCTATATACCAAATAACTTCAACAACATCAACATTAATGATTGTTTTAACCTTAAAGATTATCTCATACCCTTCATTTTACATCTCCAAAGACATAATAGAGTTCATACCAAACAATCATTTACATTAAAAATAAAGGTTATATATATATATATATATATATATATATATTTCAACCCGATGGGTTGTCACCCGATTTGTTGGTTTTCCTTTTTTCTATAAATATCTAAAAACTTATATAATAATCATATTCCTAATTTTCATTTCTCCAAAAATTATCTTAATTATATGATGAAAAATCATAAAAAAATACATTAGTAATCAAATTTATTTTTCCTATATTATTTTCTACCCAACTCATTATTTTCCAAAAAAAAACAACTAATTCTAATTGACTATAATTACCTCAACATCATGAATTAATAAAAGATTATATTTTCAAAAATAATATGTTTCTCAATATAATATAATCATACCATTACATCACCTTTATATATCATTATCAACATTTAAATATTCTTGAAAAACCATAGAGGAAAATATTACATAACAATCCATAGAAGTTTCATAATTCATTTAACTACAATACAATTGATAAAAATACTTTAACAACATGATTCTTCAGTCAAAACACCAAAACACATAAATCGATCCAATTAAATTATTTTCTTAACATATATCCTTAGGAATTAATCTTTGGATTACGTTATTGAATTTGATAATTACTAGGTTCCCCAAATTTACAACATTGAATAGTTAGTGGTGCCTTAGGTTGAACTTTATACACATATATCTTGGTAATCAAACTCTTCATTTTTCATGAGAAATTAACTATTTTTTTCTATCCTTTTCAAAAAATAAACTATATTAATATTAAATTAAGGAATTTTACATAGTGTATCTTTACATATTTTAGAAATGTAGGAAATTGAATGTTCTTTTATTTTTTCATATTTATCATTTGATATTAAATGAGATGTCATCCTTATCTTCTTTGGTATGTTATGAAATTCAACTAATTTCCAATTTTTAATAATAATTTGATGAATCTCATTTGTAATGATCACTAATTTCAAACATTATTTACCATTATTTTATGAATCTCATTAGGGAAATCCTTATATTTCCCATCACTATGGTTATTTAATTTATTTATCCTATTTTCCACCATTAAATAAAAAATAGGAAGATAATACTTTAATATACAAAATAATATAACTTATAAACATAGAAGAAATAGCTTATAAATGATTAGTATATCTTAACTTATGATTTTCTAGGTTTCAATCTTTGTTGTCGATGATAATTAATCCTATTAGGTTTCCTAACCTAACAATTTGTTCGAGTCATTCAATATTGTTCATAATGAGTTTTGGAATTTCCAAAAAATTACCCATGGGAGGGAAAAACTAGTTTCACAGTAAGGCGTATTTTTTTGAACTAGGTAATGCTCGAGTAAATCATGATGATCATTTTTCAGAGTTCTTAATGCTACTTTAATAAATCCCATAACCATATCCCCATTTGTTATCAATATAAGGATGTAATTTCACATAAAACATTTTCTATATACTTCAACAAGATTCTATAACATCTTTTTATAATTACTCTTATCCATACAGAAACCCCTAGGGTTATTAATAATGGTTTCTCATCATAGTTTCTAAATGATAACTAAAATATGGCTATAATACCAAATATTATGACAAAATACTTTCACACATATGATTAAATGAGATTAAAAAAACGTATATTATTTATAACCAAAATATCAAGAGGCCTATTGTATTTTGAAGGCATGTTTCAGATTACATCAATGAGAGACTAAAATAAAACATTTTATTTCTTTCTCAAAAATGCCTTCCTTTGTAATTTTGTGGTTCTAAATCCTATTGAGATCCTAAAACAAAATGTGACAACCTAGGGAATACATATACAACAATAGTGGTCTAAAAAGGCCAATAAGGGAATAAAAATAACAAGAAAACATAACATGCTATTAGAAGTTATAACCTCATATCATAAATACAGAAGTCACATGAGTTATAAAATGGTAGAATAACATAAATATTATGGTTTCAAAAGATCATATTAACATAGGAAATGTTGCAGAAACATATGACAAGACATAAATAAAATTCAAGGAGAACTGACAAGACAGTGTCACAAGGTGGACAAAGCCCCATAATGGAACATATTCACTCCTTAATCTCATACATGATGTCTCATGAGACTAATACATTACTCAATTCATTGGAGAGATATATAATTCAAATACTTCCTATAAATTTCATTTCATCTAAATCCATATGTATTCCCTGTAAGGAAATCCATCACAAGACATAAGTATACCAGTTTACCATGGAAAGAAAATGGGTTACATAATCTTGCCTCATATCAGAATAAAACTAAATTTCACAATGAATCCATCTTATAAATTAACATAAGGCATGTATTATCACACAAATGGATGGTATTTTGTGAAATTTATGTACTTAAGTGATTATTTCTGATGAAAATTTCATTGATGAGGAATGAGATGGACTGATGAGGACTGGGTGGTATATCCTTTCTATCGTGTGAAGGAGGGGTTGTAGTCTAAGTCTTTTTTACATCAGATTCATTATATTGTGTATGATGAAGATTTAATTTTTGAATGGTATCTAGTACTTTTGTTTTTAGAGCCAAAAACAACCAATGGTTCTCACATCCACGATTCACATACCTTCATTCCAAAGGAAGGCACTCATTGGATGATTTGACCAATGATAATTAAGAACTCACATTGGTCAAGAGGATGGGAATACAGGCCCATTGCACCTTTTTGAGGGAACTATTTCCTATTCTAGGACACTCTTATTGATTCATTCCATGTTCATATGTTCGTGAATCCTTTTTTCATTCCCATTAATGTGTCTATGAACTACCCCTAGGTAAGATTGATCATAAATATAAATGGGTTCATAATTATCTATATGTATACGAGGTTCTCCATTAATAATGATATATATATATATATATATGAGGTTCTTCACCAATGTTACCGTTTTGTGTACAGATCATGAATTCCTCAATAGTTCATTGAGACCATGATTGCTTAATCCATGTGATGTGGCACTCTAGGGTTTATCGACATCCAGGGGGATGAGAATTGTTTCAATGTTAAGATCAAACTCGTAATAAGGGATTCATATGTATCCTAATGAGATGAATCAGAACCCATGTAGTTCATTGACCCATGCAGTTTAACATCATGTGGTCTGGATGAGAGTGAACCGGTGTGAAAATAAAGGTGTTCATCCTGAACCTTCAGGAGGTTTCCTACGTATCCCAGTTAGTTGGGAATCAAAGTTCACATAGAAATGAAAGCTAGGGATTACGCATGGAATATGCCCATCAAAGGGGCATGATATGATTGGGACTTATACATGTAAGTGGACCATTTTATTTATGGTGGGGGGATTACATACGTAGAGAAGGCCTATTTTGGGGGATATGATGTGGTTAGGATTTATGTGTAGATGCAACCCATTTGATTTATGGTTGGGGATTACATCTATAATGAAGGCCCATTTTGGGGGACATGATGTGGTTGGGACTTATGCATGGATGTGGACCACTGGATGTAAGGTTGGGGGTTATCTCTGTAGGGAAGTACTATTGTAAAAATTTGGGTCGTGTGGATGTCATGATCACTACAAATCTCTATTCCCATGTGGGTCATGATCATTGTGAGAAAAAAGAGAACACATTATATCTAATGATCATGTAACCCTCCACATCCGCAGAGGGATGGTGATGGAGCCCAAAGTGGGGGGAGAAAGAGGGCCTTCAGGTGCACCAATTTCCGCTCTTGTTTTCATATCCAGGATAGTCATGTTTGGAGATCTATCCAAATACATCTCGAGTTAAGGTGAAGGGGAGTAAGAGTTACACCTTCTGTAATAAAATCTATTGCATTACCTTTGTGGTAGTGCAATGAAATCAGATTTGGGAAAGGGGAGAAGTGTTGTTCCTTATCAAAAGGAAACTCAAGTGTGATATCTTTTATTAAATATTATACCACAACAAAGGGAAAGTCAAACAACTCACCTTAATCATCAAAACACGGTGGTTAATGTGAGCATCCCCATGGTTGGAAATCAGGTTACCATGGAAATGTAAACATAGAGAAATTTTGGGGGTCCTCCCTATTTCAAGGATTTCCCATGTGACTCCACTTACCATGGTTTTGTAAACATAGAAGGGTTCACTGAGGTTCTAGATGGTTTCATCATACATGTTTGGTGGGTTTGGGAGAGGCATTGGCCTAGTTCCATTGGATTTTCTAGCGGATAGGCTGTCGATGATATGACAGAAACAGAAGGGGATAAATGTAATTGGAGGGTAGAACTCCCAAGGACACACCATTCCACATAGAATATCCTTATTCAGGATGGGGTTTCCTCTACAAAGCATATTTTTATGGAGGTAGGGGGACTATTCGTATACCATGGTGGTATGAAGACCTAGGTTCGATTAGTGTAGCGATTTTCTACATGGAGTCTTGTTCCATCTGCATAACATGATGTTATGTGGGGATGAGTTCTATCCATACATAAATTCACTTCATGGGTATGGTTCTTCCCACATAGCTTTTTTCTATGTGGGAAACATGATTACAAAGGGGGTATTGATTCTGTACCTCATGTTAAATATATCCGAAGGGGGTGTAGGGTTCACGATTTCTCAATTAGTTTAGTTTCCTCCAAAAATCTATTTAGATGGTTTTACCTATAATGGAATTCTCATAAGAGTCCATATTATTCATTACTCTCTTATTTTGTTCCTTCATCGATCAACTGAACTTTTGATCTCCCAAAAGTCATCATCCTCATCTCCATCCATTTTTTGGTCCCCCATGGTGTGCCTTTATAGGGATATGGGGAACTAGATATTGTCTTAGTTATTCATATGAGATGAGGTCGTGATACCTTCTTCACAGAAGCCTAATGAATAAAATGGGCCTACAGAGGACTTATTCATTGGGGGTACAAGCTTATCATCTATGGTGGTGAGAATAACCACCTTGGTCCAATGAACAACTTCGTTTTGTTCATGGGAATCCAATGCCTTCACCTCATCTGCGGACCATTTTAGTTTGTGAGGCATGTCATTTTTTGGGAAAATATTTATGCCTCTTGCTTAAAAACTATTTTTTTTGTATCTTGACGGGGCAGGATCTAATGCATCCTTCCAGAGAAAATTTTATTGTGTGTATATCTCAAACATTTAATCACCATGTCGAGCACTAGTCTGTGGAGGGATTATACTCTATGACCCAACTTTTCCCTTTTCAATTTTCACTCCATTAATCATTTTTTACCAACTCTTCATTCAAATTGTTCCCTTCCATTCCCAAAATAAATGGAATTACCTTGACTTACTTCTCAAGGATTTAAAGTCCCAACAAATTCCCCCATAATAATGGGTTATGATCAGGTTGAGGATGAGGCTATTCTGATATAAAAAATAGTCCTAAATTTAAATGGGTTTTGGTACATGGGTGGAACTATAGAAGGGGACCACACCAATATATAGGGGGCCTAGGTCATTTTCCTTTACCATATTTCTCAAGAAACTCAACACTCCCTCATATTGTCTTAGATTCATTTCTTTTCTCGAATTGCATTCCTTTGCGGATGAATTTTCCCATGAATTTAAATGTTGAATCTGAGAACATATAGACTTAATTCATGAATGGTGAGTTTGACCTTCCACATATCAAAATTTCGGTGTGCGTATCACTCGTTATGTGAATCATCAAACCACAATATGAAACATTACGGGCTAGTTCTTCGCTAGATTCCTCAAAATATCAGTTTTTGGTTGGGTTTTTCACAAATGGTCAGTTTTCAGGATGTGTCCCTTTGTCAATTTTTAGGAGAATAAATCTTTTTTACATGGAAATTTGATGTAGACTGTGATAGACCCTTTAAATATTGTTTCTGCTTCTGTTCATGCTTCCCTTTCAACTAATGATTATAAACAGATGTACATGATAGAATCCTTCAATGATAGGGTCCGCTTCATCTTGTTTCATCACTCTCTAGATGAACATATCAGTGCAATCCAAAAAAGAGTATCCAATTTCAGACATATTCCCTATTTATGGATTTGGTCTACCATATGATGTGGTGATTACAACACCACATTAGTCTATCTAACCAACATATTGAATATTGAAAATATTAACATCCGCCAGGCCCTTATTTGGGAAGAGTTGATTCATATGAAAAAGCCACACAACTGGGTCTCTGTTGAATTATACTCCTTAATCACTAGAGGGTGCTCTGTAGCGACCATATGACAATGTACATTGTAACCATTGTATCACGTAGAAGGCTACCTCAAATTAACAACATACTTGGTCTTCCAAATGATACCTATTCCATTGGGGATCATTCATTATGGATTGGGGGTGGCCTTTCTATGTTTTCTGGAGGTATAAGGAATATTTCACTGAGTACTAGGTCATGGGGCTCTACGAAGAAGTTTTATCATCCTAAAATTACACTCACCAAAACCAATATATCCCTTTATAGCTTATTAGAAGGTGGATTTTGGATACCAACACCATTCATTATGTCCAAAGGGAGGTCAACATCTATATCTAGGACATCTAACTGATTTTCGATGTTCCCATAGTCGGGGATATGTATGAAGAATTTATACCACCTACCTTTACTTGGGATGAGGTGTAAAGGACTCATACTATTGTTATAAAACATATCAACATGGAAAAATACATTTCAAATAATATTGACCTTCTTTATAAGAAAGAAATTTCATTTTCTAATTGGATTAACATAATTTCTATGTAATGCGGTTTTGAGCCTTGTACGACAAGACCGAGGACCTGCCCAGCCAATGAAACCCAAAGGTGAAAAGTTTCTTACTGAACTATCTGGGAGGAGAGTCAGTTCAATGAATGGATATGGAAGCTTATCCCTAGTGATGACTGGTTGTTTCAGTTCGCAGACTTCCTGGACGTGTTTTTAAGTGTTTGGATTTTACTCATGCATGATTCTAGAACCGGAGTCAGAGTCAGAACCTTTAGCATGGTAGCTCAGCTAGACACTGGTAGATGCATCAATCTGGCTATTCTAGAATTAGTGAAATTCTACTAGTTGTTTGGCTAGATCAGCGATGGGAACCACCACATCGATTGTTTTTTCCTTTCCAAATCCTTTGGGTTGGATGAGAGATCATATGGGAGGCTATACATTTTTTAACCCTCATCCGATTCTGGGTGATAATATCTGGTCATTACTGTAGATCAAAAGTGATGTCATTCTAATGGAATTAGATGATAAGTATGAGAAAGTTGAGTTGGTTGAGTGGGATGAGTAGGAATTGATGGCCCAAATTAATTGTCTTTTATGCTTTAGTTATAATCATTAATCTTACCCCACCATTTTTTGATGAATTATGAATTCGAGGAATTCATTAAGTGAGACTACCTTTTCTCCTTGAGGGAAGGTTTATATTAGTTTCTTGAATTGACATGGAACTTATTTGAGAGGTATATATGCCATATAGATCTGGCCATCAATTAAAATTTGTTCAGATGATGTTCGCTCCCACTCATAACAACGCACTCCCAGAGATACTCTTCATAATATCCCAACAATGCTGGATAATTGTTTTCTATGAAGATACCTAATGCACGATTAAGCATACATATTCTGTGGATTTTGAGCCTTCCCTCACAAAATTTTATGTATATATTTTGATTCAGTCATATGAAAGTTATCAAATTGAAAATTTCGTTCCAATTTTCAAGGCCGTTAAAGATTCTAGGACTAAGGGAATCAAAATAATTCCCTTCATAATTCTAGACCAAGGAAACATCTACAGACATATCTTGTTTTTAAACACCCAAGGAATACATTTAGGGCCTAGGGTTTAACCTATCAGGCTTCCGATGCCTCTATTGAAGTCCAGACATCCATCCATTTTGATGTTTCCTTTCCTGTGGCCAGGAGGAAATGGTATTCTTTAAGGGGTATTCATTCCTCCATTCAACAATCCCCTCATGCTATATGGAACGTTCTTCATGATTTAGAGGTTTCTCTCACTGTGTTTAGTTTTGTGTCTGCGCCTGCTGACATTTCATACGATGAGGAACCCGAAAAGGTGAATCTATACCTTTAGGATCTCAAAACCATGATTCATGCACGTTGAGATCATTGTAAATATTATTGTTGAGTAGTTTCCTTGGTATGTTATGAGGTCAATCATAATGATGATGATGATTTTCATGCCTCTCAGGGTGATAATTAAACCAATTTTACTTCTATAGCTGGAGTAGGATAAATTCATCGCTTGTATCTAGAGCATTTCAAGAATCCAACCCACGAGGGTTATAGGGTGGTAGAGGCACCTAGGAAGCGATTATGGTTAATAGAACCTACTTCACATCCCCAAATATATCATCTGGTGTTAATAATTCCTATTATATCTTCATTCCCATAGGCATATATAATCTGGGATAACTTAATGGAAAATGATTCTTATAAAGATATTTAGGAGCTTCTTTAAAAAGATCCATTGATCTTCTGAGCTTTGGAGTAGCTATTTCCCCTACATGGATATTATCTCATGAAAATATATGTGATGTAGTTGTATATATAGACGATATGGATACCTACCTCAATTCTTCCAAGGGATGTCCTTATTGGTCTGATGAGATCTCATGTATGGCGGTAATCCCAAATCCATATGATATGGAAGGATAAGTAATTGCATTTTTTGAACTCAACCTTACTTTTTTGTATTGTTTGGATCCTAAACCCCTATTCCTTACGCTTTTAGGGATTTATGGAGGATTAAGAGATGATTCTTTCTCTGGTATAGACCCCTCGGTGGAACTTTAGTTAGGTAACATGTTTCATCAGACACGGGGTTCTCTACGGAGGGCTCTCTTAGAGCTACATAGCATATGGAGGTAGTTGTTTTGGATCCTAATAGATCATTTCCCACTCTAGTCCTACCTTCTGTTTCTACCAGAGTTTTATCCCAATGGAATACCAATAAACTTTGACATGCATCACATATAAAGATATGTATAAATTTGGGTATTACAGGTAACTTCAATATCATTTTATTTTTTTCCATACTAAATTTATCCATTTGTTGGACAATAATCATGTAAATTTCTTGATGTAAGTACAAAAAGTAACTAGGATGAAACCATTCAAACATCTATGGAACCTACTCCTACCAAGGTGTAAGAGATACCACTAGAATTTGTGGGTAAATAAGTCCGGGAATCTAGGCCAACCGAGGATGTTGGGGATATCCCTAGTTCACAGATGGATTTTTTTACCAATCAAATAGCCATTTCCCTAATAGTGAGGGAGTATCTGGAATTAGAAACATTAACTAAGCATAACAATCCTGAACTTGTATGGATGAATGAGCCAATATTAATGGTGGAAACTAAACTGAATGGGGAGTACCAATTATCATAGATCATTAGGGATATTCTATGTCCTAAGAGATCAACACTTCCAAACAAAATGGATTCTTTACTCACCGAGGGAGCATCTTCAGAAGTCAATGTCCCAATTGAGCATACTGATCCCACCCCTCTAGGGTATACAACCACATAGGAGGGGTAGTTCCTACTTTGGGAGGATTATAACTATCTTCTGTTTCTAGTTCCATGATGGCTATCTAGGTGGGTACCATTTCTATAAGAGATGTTTTTCTATCTACCGATCCGATTGAGCATGGTCCTAATCCATGGGTGTCTTTTGGAGACCCTGAGGTTCAGTTGCAGGTTGAGGATGAAGCACCAAAATTGTCTGGTGGTGGTTCCCTAATGGATTTTAGAGACATTGATGCCTGGGAAAATGAAGGTTAGTTTTCCAACCCTCCTGGAACCTATTTAATTTTTGGGATTTGAAGACTCAACTTTTTCACTCTTATGATTTTAGGATCACAGCAATAATCACTCAGGGATTAATTTGATGCTTCAATCCTATCTTCTATTTATAACAAAAAATAAGTTGTTGAGGAGTAAGGTCGTATTGAAATTATTGAATAAAGTCCCTCCCATGTGGAATTCACTACTGGTTACATTCTTCTCTTTGAGAGTGATTCTGAAATGGACTTGGAGGGCCTTTTTATCCTTTTTCATAATTTAAAAAAATATGGAGAAATATTTGGAAGCTTATTTCCCAAACCCCTCTTGAAAAAATTCCTATGAAGATGCCCAAATTTTGACGCATGATTTAATTTATTTGGTATGGAGGGTTTAATTATTAAGGTATTTATGACATAGTGAAGGATGAGTTTTATACTAGGTAAATAAATACCATGATCCATTGTCTCATTTATGGCATGGAGTCTACAACTCATCTTGCTACAGCTAGGAAGATCTTTCATGACAAATCCATTAAAGATGAAAGGAGAGTCACGAAGTTACATGGTGAACTGATGGAGTAGAGATCTTCATTGGAGAAGCTTCATCATGAAATTGAATAGAGGAATCAAGAAAAACCCTGAATTACATTTGGAGTGACATGAACTGAGGTGGTGGTCGACGATGGGCAGCGGTTGGTGTAGGAGGGGGAAAAGTCTTGATTTTATACAGTTGAGAATGTGTAGGTGTCTCTAGCTGGTGCGTCTTATGAGATGGTAGCCTTGTCAGGAAATTTTTGAGCCATTGTGGACTCAAAATAGGTGCTAATACTGCAATGACAATCTACTGATCATATCTTATAAAAGCCATATCCCACTCAAATGGATTGTCAACATGATGTGGATGCTCCTCCATCTTTCATATAATGAAATGAAAACTTCTTTATCTCCACAACTTCTCTGTATTTTCATGAATTTCCAATAAATTATAATTGATCTTTCTTTGAATGATAATATTCACTAGGTACCAATTTGAATCATGATCCGAGATAATTAAATTGAAATAATCACATTATTAACAAAAATTTTCCTAAGTCGAGGGATTCATTGAGCATAGTTTGACTATTTCTATGGTTACATGGAAAATACTACAAACTTTATTTCTTTTTCATCAATACCATTATTTTTTTCCTAAAATCAGTTTTTTTGTGGGCATAGAGGGTTTAACATGACTTTTTCATAGGTCGTGCTTCATGGGGGTTTCAACCTATGAATATTTGTTTTATAGTTTTTCTCAAGTTGCTCAATATTTTTCCTAGACCGTATAAAGAGTAGGCTTAGAAAGTTAGTACTCTAATTCTATCTAGGTCACCCTTTAACGGTTTTCATCTTAGAATGTTTTGAATCTCTTATCCTAGGCCTTTTAAAGTATTGTAAACCTGATCTAACATTGTTGATTTTTTTTGGTCGAGCAACATTGAAAATCAATTATAGGGAAAGGTCTCTAATAGGGTTTATTAGCTGAGAATGTAAAAATATTTTTCAGACATGGATGAAGGGTTTTTCTTAACCCTGGTTTGTGATATCAAGATGCAAGACATGATTTGGGGAATGGTAGCCATTGGGGTGTAGTAATGTAGTAAAATACTTTCCCGAAAACAAATTTTCCTTTGGATTATGAGCCCTTTTTATGGGAAACATATAAAGAGCCACCAGAGTATAATGTGCATAGTAAAAAAAGGTGTCCTTTCGAAACTAACCATACACATCAATTATCTAGGTAATTTTATGGGAATTTGGATTTCTCAAGACCACCAGGGGTAGATTTTAAAAGGAGTGGTGTCTAAAAAGTATCAGGGAACTTGAATCCACAATGATCGTTAATGAAAGAACAATCCTACATATATTTATCTTGCATGAAGTAGGGTTTAACCAGCGTTTTTTTTAACATCATAAAACTAATACATTTGAGGCTTAAAATATAATGTCATTTTCTATGACCAAGGGGGTAAACAATTATCCCTTTTCATAGTAGTATGACAAGAAATTTTCTATAATTTTTAGGCATTGAATGGTAGAAAATATGTAAACTATCATCTGGGGGTTTCCAAAAATCTAGATTGAGGTGGGATGTAAATGTCATGTGGGAGTATAAAGGTAGGAATATCATCTCCAAAGGTTGAATTTTCCTATGGTTAACTAGTTTATTTTGTGGGAAACTTATGATTATCCATAGGAGAATATTGTGCATAGCTCACCAAAGGGTTCCTTAGGACAATGACTATCCATTTTCGATAGTCAGGGATGTCTATTGGGATTTAGACCTTTCTCACCATAGAGTATGGTTTGTGAAAAGGGATTTCCTAAACATTAATGGACCATTTAAAGATGAAATTTTCAAGGAATATTTATTTTTATGCTACACATATAGGGACAAGGAGGTTCGTTGGGTAGGTCTAACCCATGCACTAGAAATGAGGGGATACTTTTGTTTCATGGTTAGACACAAGATATGAGATTCGAGTGTCACAATGTATCCTATGAAAATATGAATGAATAAAGATGTATTTATTTTAGTGTTTATCCATATATGAATCTATATTATGAAAATGAATGGGACATTTTTTCCTTATGTGCAAGCTCACCAATGATGAAGAACTCATATTGGACTTTCAACTGTGGACTCATTTCATGCATAGAAACATGGGATGAATATCATTTACTATATCTTGAATTTCCTGTGTAGGTCTAACCTGTGCATCCGGAAGTGATATTTGTAATCATTGTTGTGGTCGGGCCCCGTGATGATCCATGGGAATCATCCATCATGCAGTTTTAATGTCACATGATTGGGATATTGGGATATAATCCCTTATTAACTAGATGATAACTAGGTTCAGACATCCTGATATGTTTGAAACGTGGAGGGGTATGAGAGTATAATCCTTGGTTCCAGGGATTCTTGAATTGAGAGAAAGGATACAGAGAATGGAATCCATTGGGGCATAAGGAATTAGGAAAATCCCTTCAATAGGATGAATTTACCTTCAATTGAAAGGCATTTTTATAGGAAACTTATACAGATCCACCGGGGCATATAGTGCATAGTCAAACAAATGTGTCCTCAAGACACTAACCGTCAATTTACAATGGCCATGGTCGTTCATGGATTTCTAAAAAAATTTGTCTATAGATTTTTTTAAATTTAAAGGATATGTCTTGACATATTAGAAACATCATTCCATGATTACTCATGGATTTGGGAATTACCTATATATATCGGACTCATATTTATGGGAATATTGATTCATTTTATACAATTAGACTCGAGTTTGATGATTTGGTGTCACTACGTATCATGTGATAATAGGAATCAATCCATATATTGTTCTTAAGGGTAACTTTCCCATGCTGGTCTAACCCAAACACATATGAAAACAGTCATTTCTAATTTTTTTTTTCTTTTGATGAGGTTGGACCACGATGTGAAATCTGGGTGTTTCTACGTATCCGATATAGATTGGAATCAAGCCATATATAGTCTTTGAGGATGGTATGGTAGTCGACCAATGAAAGATGAAATTTCCTCTCAGGTGATGACACTATGATGTTGTGTAGTTTAACATTGTAGAGAAAGGGATTTTTATCCTATAGTTTACTATCATATGATTTGGAAAATATCAATAAAATTTACCGTTATGTAAAGAGTATGTAGATGAACCATCGTGAATGAGGTTGATTGTTCTAATTCTGGAAATGGTTAGGCAAGTAGGGACTATTTTAGAGCACATTTCTTTGAATTAGTTTTCATGTAGTGGAGGGGACGTTTTTATGTGCTACAATGTTGGGTCTACGTCATAGGTCTTAAGTGTCATTATATATCCCAAGGGATGGGTGTACATTGTTCTTGATGTTCCCTGCAATGGTCTAACACCTACGGAGGGAACATATATTTTTTTGTTTGGGGGGATGGTTGGACCATAATGCAAAATCTAGGAATCTCCATGTATCCTATGTAGACATGAATCAATCCAAAAATATATCTCTCTGACATGAAATGGTATGTAACCAATGTCTAAGGCAATGTCCTCTTATTTGAGAACATTATTTTGTTATGCAGTTTATCATTGTGCAATGAGGACATTTTTTCCATGCAATGTAACGTTATGCGGTGTGGCTGTTTTGGCTATGAAATTTATCATCAAGTGGTGAGGATGTTTTTTCCATGAATATTAACATCATGTGGTGAGTCCATTGGAAACACAGTTAAATTTCATGTTGTAGGGAATAATTTTCATAGAAACCATGATTGAATAGGTCTTAATCGTATTGCGGTATTCTGGTATAATCTGGATGTGAAGTGGAAATAAAATGCAAAGCATGGTTCCATGAATTTTTTGATGAGGAGGAATGGTATGGGTAATGTGATCTATTAGGAATACATAGGTAGGAAAATCCTCTCTCAAGGATTAATTTTCCTTTGATAAATAGGAATTTGTTTGTGGGAAACATAAATAGAGACACCGGGGCATACTGGGCATAGCCAAGAAAGGGTTTCTCAGGACATTGACCTTCCATTTATAATGGTCAGGGATGTTTATAATGATTCTATATTTCCATAAACAAATAGTTTGCTAAATAGAATTGATATATTCAGCCATGTAAGAAATATAGACAATAATTAGTCTTACAGTATGGACTTCCCAAATATATCTGACATATATGTAAGGGTGTCCTTTTAATTACTTGATAGATCCTTATTATGTGATATAGGGTTTTGTAATCTCAAGCATAGATTTTCAATTACATGAAGGTGATGGAGAAATTTGTATTTTCATAGTTGGACCTGGTCATAGGGTCCGAGTGTCACAACATATCTCGATATACTGATAATCAAGAGACATGGAGTTCTTGACATTTTATGTAGTTTAGTGTCATATGGTAAGTACATAAGTTCCCAGTTGTGAAGGGTAAATACCTTGAGTGCCTTTTTTAGGTCTTTCCACCAGGACTGCAACAATCCTGTTTTATATTCGTATGCCTTGGCCATGGGGGGAATCCCCTGCTGAAACTTCTAATCTCACAGGAGTAGTCCTCGATGTGAGAAACAAGGGATATCAAATGGTTATTCCCCCACATAGGGATGTTGTAACCAGGAATGGGTGAATTTTACATTCAATCCTCATCAAAACAAGGCCTATGTTTTGATATATGGGTTCCACTATGTATCTTACTCAGATGTAAATTAATCTATACATAGTTATATGAATTTTATTTCACAAGTCTGACCCATATACAGGGAAAGGGAATTTCATTTTTATTGTGGTGGTCAGGACAGGGTATAAAATCTGGGAATCACTACATATTCTTTCTGGGAAGGAATCAGTCCACACATAGTTCTATAAATGTATTCCATGTACTAGTTTGACCCATGTATAGGGAGTGGAGTTTAAAAAATTATTTTTAGATTGATCTATCATGTATCTTTTACAATTTTTTCATGTGGGGGAAATCCTCACTACAATTCATAATAACACATGAACTCTGCTCGGTGTGAGAAAAATATAATAGTAAGGGTTTCTATCGCAATATAGAGGTATGTGAGGGTACATCAGAGGGGTTTTATATCATGTGGTGGTTGACCAAGATGCAGGATGGGGGATTCTCTACATATCTTATTAGAAATGAGAATCATCCCATATGTAGTTCTGTAATGAAATATACCTACATCATTTTGGGCTGCACACAAGGAGGGGGAATTTTTTTATGATGGTGGCTAGGACAAGATGTAGAATTCAGGTGTCACTAAATATTCAATGAGTGAAAAACTCAATGAAAATGTAGTTATGTATTAAGGGAGTTCCTAGGTGGATCTGACTGTCATGTAGGAGCAGAGTCATTTCATTATTCATCCACACAGATCCATCATGTATTAGATGAATCCTTTATTGGAGCAGTGATCCATGATTAATTTCACATCGTGCGATTGGTACAAACACTTATAGATTAAGGTTATAGAGTGTGGCCCGTACATGCAGTTTAACTTCATTTGATCTGGACATAATTTTTGTTCTGTTTAACATCAAGTGATTAAAATGTTTATCATTCTGTTTAACATCACGCGATCATGATGTGCCTTCTATGCACATTATCATCATACGGTGATGAATTTTCATAATTTAGTTTAACATCATGCGATCAAGATGTGCCCTGTTACGTATTTTGGTGTCATACATAGATGAATTTTAATCCTATAGTTTAACATCATGTGATCAGGACATTTTTTTGGCTACATGGTATATTTCATCAAGAACAATGCACTGGTAGGAGCTGTATTAAGTTTCCCATCCATTGAAATTAAGTAATATAATCCATTAACGTAGACCTTGTGTATGATATATGGTCCCTCTCATTTTGTCTCCAAATGTAGAGGTTTATTTCCAATTATTATCAAAGTTATCAGCATCAACACCAATTCTTCTTCAATGAAATACAAAAGGAAAACATTTTTTTATGGCTTGTGCAATCTAGTTTAGGTAAATCTCCAAATGTGCAAGGTATTCAATTTATCTCATCTAGTCACTCTATCTCATTGATTCGTTTTCCGGATTACTCATTTATGGATATCTAATCACATATGGAAACATGGAGAGAGGGAAATTATAACTTTATGGGTAGAACATCCCTTGTCTCGTACACAAATGAGTTTGGGGTTGCTTGAGTGGCAGTGAAGGTTGTGGTCTGGTAATCCCACAGAGCAAGTAGAATCATTTTTATCCCTAACTTCTGATCATTTAATACCATATTCTAGAGTATATTGTCTAGGTTCTAGTTGCATTCCACAATCTATCGGTTGGTTGTTTCATGGAAGAAGGATTAATAGATAGTCTTGATACTATACTCCTGATATAAGTTATCCAATTCAAAAAAATAGAAATTGGTTTCATTATCCATCAGTATTTTATGAGGGACACCAAATATGGGGATGCTATTGTCTTTACCAAAACTAAAAATACTTATTGACTCGACCACTTTGAGGGGTACAACATCTGCCCATTTTGAAAATAAGTGGTTTTCTTTAAGAATATACTTTAATTACTTGGATTTAGCAAGGGTATATGGTACCGCAACATAAATTACTCATATATAAAACAAATAGGAGTACATGTCTATGTGATGTAACTCTAGGGTTTGGTGGATAAAATTGGCATAAACAAAACATGAATGAAACTTCATGGTGAATTTAGTGAAATCTTGCATCACCGTGGGCCATTAGTATCGAAGCCTCTGAATATGGTAGGAAATCTTGGATCCTAATTGACTTACACCACATGATTCCATGTGTATTTACTTATTGAAGGTGGAGGTATCTTATCCATCAATGCATATGATAAGGATCTCATCAAGGACATTCTTAGAGAAGACATTTTGTTGAATTTTTCCATCATACAGAACAAAATTATGTTCTTGTCTCTAGTTTTTCTCTCTTCCGACCCTTTCTAATAGGACTTCACCCATTCAATGGTAATTTTTAATGGGAATAATCTAGCTGGTGGGGGGACCATACAACTCAAGGATGAGACTAATCCCATCGAGTTCATCCATTTTATCTTGAATGAATGGTATGAACATAAAAAGGTGGGCAATGTTGATGACTGGTTCATCCTAGTTTGGATCAGCTAGAGAAATGCCTTCATTTTCTAATGCATCAACATGTACTTTTTTTTAATGAGGGACATGAGTTAATATTGGATTAAAAAATATTTCATTCATTAGTCCTTGAATATTGTTCATCAAGGGGATTATCTTTTCTCTCTTAATAGCATATTCTCCATTGACATTCTTAATGACCAGTCTCGAATCAACTTTTATCATCATGTGTTTTACTTGTACATGTAGTGAAATCTCTAGGTCTACAATGAGAGCCCAATACAGTACATCATTGTTTGGGTCCCCCTCTAACATCAGGAGAGAGTTAGCCCAGACTGCCTTTTTTGGGGATATGAGTATGACTCCTTGCCCCACTTTGTTGAGCTTGGGGTTTTCCATAATTTTTCCTATCGGGCTTCTGGATGCACCATAAAAATTAATCTACCATGATTGGGAGTCTTATTGAATAGAGAAAACCACTTCGTTGGGTTGTTTATCATTCAATGGATTCATTTCTTCTGAGGCATGTTCTTCAGAAAAATCTACTGATGGACTTTTGAGGAATAAACCATATATCGAACTACTGCAGGATGACCACTAATTGTGATAGGCGTCCAATCAACATTGGGTGACTACGAATGTAATTAAGTGGGTTATTGTGAAAAACTAAATGTAATTAGTGGTGTTGTAGGTAGTATCAAAAATTCTAGAATATGAATATTAGTGTGAGGCAGAAAATCTAGATATTTGAATAATGGGTCTCAATATCAGTCATAGTCCGAATGAGATAATACAGGTTTTTTCACTAATGTCATCATTCTTCTATAAAAGGATGACACATATATACCATTCTAATGTCGTCACATGAAATATGAGTTTCAATCCTAAGATAGGTGGTATTTACACTAGTAGGATTAAGGGGTACTTCTTAATATTATCAAATTCTTCCAGACAATCATCAGTCCATTAATACACAACCGCTTTTTTGATCAACCTAGTAAATGGAAAACAATTGCTTACAAGGTTGTATATGAAGTGTCGAATGTAGGACAAGTGTCCATGATGTCCTCTCAACTCATTTAGATTGTGAGAAGGTGACATGACAAGGATTCCTTCATCTTATCGGGGTTTAATTTGATTCCATGATGGTGTATGATGAAGTTAAATAATTTCCCGGAGGTAACACTGAAAGAACATTTAAAGGGAGTCATTTTTGAACTATGTTGTCATTGTTTGTTGAAGATGAATTCATGATCTGTCAGGTGGTCCGAATATTTTTGGGATTTAACTATGATGTCATCAGCATAACATTCTACAAATTTTCTTAGGACGGGTTTGAATATGTAATGCATCTCATGTTGATATGTGTCATTATCATTATTCATACAAATGGACATTACCTTGTATAAAATTACTCCATGGGGATCCCTAAAGGTGGTCAAATCTTTATCTTCTTGAGTTATTTAGATTTGGTTACATTCTAAATAGATATCTATGAAAGAGATAGCCTCATATATAGTAGTTGTATTGATTAGAAATTTTGTGATCGGTAATGGAAAGTCATCATTCATGCAGTTCCAATTGTGATCCCTTAAATCAATGAAAAATCAGAATTTCCATTATTTTTTTGATGGTGATTATATTGGCCATCTATATGGGATATTGGACCTCCCAAGTGGAGTTTTTTTATGAAGAGAATATCGACTTCACCCATTATTTTGGTTGCATGTGTGGGGTGCATCCTCTTGGCGGAATTCTTGTAGCTTGGATGATATTCAGGAAAGCCTATGTGAGGATTGGACACTTTGGTATCCAGGATTGGAATTTTTGTGTGGTTAAAAGTGAAAACGTCTCGATTATTCCTAATGAAGGAGGTTTATACATATTTCTCATCAGAAGGAATTCATAGAATAATCAATGTGGGGTACAGGTCCTCTTTAGTACCTAGGTTTATTTCCCTAAGTTCATCAATGGTGGTAGATACACCCTCATCTAATTATGAAGAGGAATCCCTAAGGTCTTACTCCTCTTTCTCTTCCCCATCCTATTTATCATCATCTTTTTATGATGGGGAAACAATTCTTGAGATTATCTCTCTATAGTTAAGAGAAGAGTCATAATTTTGGCATTTGGAGGCTGAGGCGACTTCTTCGGACCTGGCTAACAAGAATGGATTTTTTAGGAATGGTAGAGTGAGGGAATGACAAGTGTCTTCTTTATCTTATACCTTAGCAGGTGATGCATGAATTATCTAGACTTTTTTGGATGGATTGAGGGAATTTCTATTAAATTAATATCTATTATCTTGAGGCCCAATGGATTTTTAGGCACTCTTCATCTCAGTGGCCATGACTGAAATCATGAGGACTGGTGAAGACACATCTAAAAATGGACTCCTACACTCAAAATGATTGATGGTATGTATATATTCTTCATCATGCTACTTGAAGGGGTCATCGGGGAACACTTAAAAATAGTTTGGAGTGGTGGCCCAATCAATACCATCGACTGAAGATAACATCACTTTATTCTCATAGAGTCCTTCATCAATATAGTGTGAATTGCATGATTCAAATGGGGCCTTATCATCATGAAATGTACCACTATATCTATTAATGCAATATTTTATGCACTGATAGAATGATGAGGGAATCACAAATTGTTGAATCAATCATGGCCTTCCTAGAAAGACATTAAAGTCAATGTTTTGTTAGACCTCTAGAAATTCTAAGTCATCTATGAGGTCACTAAATAGAGTTTTGATCTGGAACTGGGATAATGGATTATATTCACTTTTGTCATAGCCCATTAAGGATATAAAATATGGTTTCAGTTTATCATCATTGTAGCCCAGCTGATTAACTGTCTACACTAGGAGGATATCAACTCCAAATCCATTGTCGATGAGGAATTTTCAGATATCTATACCATTTTTCTTTCTAGACACGTATAGGGGTCTGATATGTCCCTATACAATGGAATCATTATCTTGATACATGAAGGATATAATAGTGTGATATTCTACAAGAACATTCTCTATCTGATAGGATTCAATGGCAGATACTTCAGCTTAAATCTCCCGGGGGATTATAAAAGATGCAATAAGCATTTTCCTAAGATAATTAGAAAAAAGCAGGGCATCAAGGATTGATATTTTGGCTGGTAATGAGGAAACTTATTTCATAATATCACTCTTCTTGTCTAAAGGATATCATTTCTCAAATTGGGGACACTGTTTAGCCGAATATTTAGGGGATTGAGTAATGAATGAGGACAGACAGGTCCTTGGAATATGTTCTCATGATTCTTTTGTACTTTGTGAATTCAACCGAGCATGTATTCATACACATCATGCGTGATTATAAATTTTATCCTCTTGATAAGGATATTCCATTATTATTGGGTCAGAGTGGCTTCTAGAAATCATAAGGGAATTTTCTTGTTCTTGTTATGCTAGCTAGAGGGCTCTTCCATGATTTTATACAATATTTATGGTTTGAGCTAGGGTGTGGCTAAAATATTGGTTTCTACCATGACTGCATCTTCCCTGGAATCCCTAGATTATTCTTTCTCATCCTCTAATTCCCCAATTCGGTATTGGTAATTGAGGTTCATTTCGATACTCTTCATCAGATATGGGATCCATTTTATGAATGACATTATTGTATCCAAGGATTAGTTCCCCATATGACGATGAGTCTCTCAGATCGACTAACTCCAATGGTTTCATTTTTTGTGGGAATTCCCATGATTTTAGATTTGATGCCATAAAACCTGATATTTTCAAGTATATATTTGACCTTGACATTGGTTCATCTTCTGGCACCTTATATCTGACTTTCTGTTCGAACTTCTTCTTGTACAATTGACTCTCAGAGGATTGTGGGGTATAAGATGTTGTCTACATTTAATTAGGAATCATTGGGAGAGTACATGTTTCTTTAACTATTCTTGGATTATGTCATGAGATCGGTTGAATATTTTCTTAGTCATAAACTATTGAACTTCTTCTCACTTTTTCTAACCACGTTTTCCCACTCCTCTCATTTACCCAAGCCAATGGTGGAAACATATTCCACTTTTGATGGAAGTGGTACCAAGTTAACTTGCTTGTAATATATCATTCTTTGTATGAGGTCTTTATATATGAATCATTCTTAGATGGTGTGTCCTAGTATCAGCTTGATGGGAAAATAATAATTCCTATACTCGAGACCTTCTTCATCAACCCTCTATTCCTCTAGTAGATGGAGAAAGATACAATTCATGGTGGCTACAATGCATCCACATACATGGTCATCTCAAAATGAGAAAATTTTATTCCTCTGTTCATCAAATTGATGTAGCCTAGTTTACCTCACCTCCTCTTGTCAAACCTGGGGTGAATGTTGATGTCAACTGGGCCCTACACGAATTAGTAAAGGCCTGGGAGATAGAGCATGCTCAAGGGGTGGATTAGGCATAAAAGATGCCACTTCAGCTCTTTCTGCTATTTTTTTAAAGTCTGTTGGGATACATGAGGCTTGATGCTAGAATGATATACATAGTCTTCTATTATTTAGAAAATGTAAGATAAATCCCAATACCCAATTGTATATTTCACCAGGCTGAGTGGTGTTCACATTTCATCCTAGAGGATATCGATTCACATCGAACAAATCTAATATTGGGGAAGTGGATGGTTCAAAGATTAAGTTAGAACCTTCCAGATAGAAATGAACTTTGAGGTTCATTCTATCTCACCTTATTTTTAGTTCATGAAATCACTGACTATTATCTTTAAAATCATTGAGATGAAATAGAAATGAAACTATCACCAGAGATCCTCCCAACTCATTATCAACAGAGATGGAAAATTGGTATACCATTAAAAGGATGAAATATATAGATTTCTCACAAAGCATATTAGTTTAACTATTTATTGATTCTCTAGGGTTACTATAATGGGATCATAATAAGACTCATAACGCATCAGATGATATTATGGGTCACCTTATCCATTGAATATTTAGAAAATGGGGTTCTCAAAATTTGGGGGTGGCAGAGTATTACTAAACAAGTATGTGAAAAGTTTTTGTTCTAGTTGTATTAGAGCACACTGTCCTTCGATGGATTCCCACCAATATTACAGTGAATTGATGGTGTTAATGATCCATTGACGTGTTTAATGTTTAACCTGCGCATGGGTGGGAATATAATGGGGCATGATTGGATGTGTCATTTATTCTGGTATATTACATAGATACCGAACCAGGGGAATCCTTTTTGAATTTACATAAATCTATTCCAGTTGATTCCTTAATAGAATGAAATCTTAATATCCTTCTAGGATTAGATTCAGGTAGACTGAGGGTCAGGACACTACCCTAGACGAGCATTCTATCCTTTCTTCATTTATCAGGATAAACCCTTTTGGATGAGGTGAACCTGCTAAAATTCACGTTGATGCTCTGCCTAGGGAGAATATTCAGTAGGGATACTCCCTCAGAGCATCTCAACATTGATTTTCCTCAACTATTACATTTCTTCCTCTTATCAAGTTAATATCTCCTCATGCATCAGGGGCTCGTTCTCATTTGGAGGAAGAGTTGTATTGTACTGGATCTTGTTTTTACTCTTCTGGATGGTAGGGATTCATGAGGAAGGTAATGTGGGATTTCCCATGGGATAAACCAACTTTAGGGCTTCCCTCTGGTTCGGGGTATGCACACCTCTAGTTTCAGTGTAGATCAGATGTTGGGTAGAACCATCATCTCCCTGTCCGTTTGCATTTACATCAGTTTATGTATGTTGTTTTGGATTTAATTCCACAAAATTCACAGATGGATAACAAATTGTGGGTGTTGTATCAGTCAATAAATGGTAGGAGAGTTTTTTTCATCGTTTAATGGATCATATCCTTCCATTATGGGATACTCTTTGAGTTTCTTTGTGAAGGGTCACTCAAAGGGAACCTTTATATGGACTTACCACATGCCTCCCTTATAGGGGAAATGAATCAAATGATTGGATGGAATGGAGGATTATTTACTCATTTTCCTCCCTATTCATTTGATGACTGTTGTTCGTTGGGAATGTGGATGAGGTAAAAATGAACCTAACCCTACAGGTTTGTATTTCTTCTTTTCCCTTCTTATTATACCTGGGACTAGATGTTTTGGTATTATAGGGGAAATTGTTGTTAAAAATTACCATATCCCTACAGACTGGGGTTTCTCCCATACTACGGAATTTTCTACTGCCATTTCTGCTTTCTTAATCTTGCACATTATCATTCGAGTGTGATCTGGATATGGTGTTAGATCTGAATGTGAATTATTTATTTATGAGGAAATGAGAAATGTGTGTTGATTGGATTCTCTTAGGTAAGAATCTTGTTTAATTTTATTAGTTTATTGGTTATGGAGTTGTTTAATGGCTTTACCTCTTCACAGATGGAACATTTGACACATACTCAAGGCTATTTCTTGTCGATAATGTCACATTTTTTAAATAGGGGTTTCATTTGATCATTTTTTTGGATAATTAAATTATTTGATTTCCCTTACAACTGGTTTTACTAAATTGGATTTGGGGTGAAGTGAAAATATCTATGATCTCCCCATCCATGGATATAAACATGAGATGGGGCATCACCAAAAAAGAAAATACAACTTGTGTAGCACATGGGGGAAATTAAGTTCAAGATCGTTGATTCAACTTTTTGATTGTGGTCATCGCATAGAAGGAATGGATTTTATGTCTATTTGATTCCATTGATCTCCCATTATTTTGACTGGGTCTACATACCCATTAAAGGGAATGAATTTTCCTTCCAACTTGTAGATATTTTTCAAGAGATTATGATGAATGTTATGTATGCATTCTTTTGGAAAATTTCTTGGTATGTCAAACTGAGAAGTTTTTGTGGGCTAGAAAATAACCAGTATTTCATCCTTGGATATTTTTATTCTAATAAGAAACATATCCATTTTTTATTCCTCCAGATATTACTCTACTTGGACATCTAATTTGGATTATTTATGATTATTTTATCTTGAATAGTGGGGCTAGTAAGGGTCTCATTGATATTTGAATGGTATAGGGGTGGATCAAAAGATGAACGTGTCCTCAGGCCATCTTCTGGATGAGAAACGATGTCACTTTTCATTTATAGAGTATCTAACATGTTTGACCCCATATTTTTAATAGCCTTATAATATGAGGCCTTTCTCATACTTGATTTGATGAGGGGAAGACCTTCTTATCTGTGTTAAATTTAGTGGAAGGGAGGACCTTTGCAATTGATATTATGATGGATAGGGATACCATCATGGTTTTGTGTCAATTATAAAGGAGAATATCCATGCTGTGCATCATGGGAAGGACCTTCAGGATAGACTAAAACAAGTGGAGGACCTTCTAAGAAATTGATGTCATTGTGGGGAGGGCCTTCTCAGTGACTTCCATCATGGTCAGGACTACCATCACAACTTGATGTCTTACTATACGAATAATTTTTATAGTGTATACCCCAGGGAGTACCATCACGGAGGAAAATCGCAAGGGGTGGATCTTTTTTATGTTTGATCATCTATCCACAGGTAGGGATACCATGAAACTCATCAGGATATTGACTCTTGTAATTGATTGTTTATTACCTATGAAGTGGGCCTTCATGGGTGCTCTTAGGATCACCTTTAGAGTTGCTGGTAATAACATTGTGGGATGGAACTTCATAACTGATACTGCTAATTCAATAATTTGGTAATGGATTGATAGGATCCTGATCATTAATTGATGGGTGTTTGATGGAATCATGAACTCCACCTTCTAGCAGATCAGGGTCATGAATGGGCTCTTCATTTTCCAATTTCCATTGGCGTGATTTATTTTTGGGCTCTCTCTTATGGGTGATTGGGGATGCCTGATATTGATAATGGCCTTAATTTATGGGATCTTATTTGAGTGGTTCATGTGATACTTCCAGGACACACCAATGAGAATATTGAGTTCTAGTTGGGATATATGTCCACCATGGTGTGGCCACCATGGTTGACTGGTGTCCTCTAGATAGAATGAGTATTTTTTCTTAGCCCGATTTTAAATTTATCATTGGCTATGGATGAAGACCCTCCTAGACTAGATCATGGATGATATTATATTCTAGAGTGACTATCTTATCTTTTGGATAAGTCACCCCACTTCGGGAGATGGGGATGTGGGCTCGACTCCTAACAATTGTTGTAGAAGTGATTATGTATTGATATTTATGGAGTAGATGATCAAGAATTGATGTTTGATACTCCATTATTTCTGGGATGTGTTGAGATACATCTGTCGATGGAATGTAGATATGTGACCATTTCAATGTCAGAGTAAGAATATGTGTTTTCTCTGGTCCACCAAGATTTTCTAGTGGGTACTAGTTGTTCTCATGTGTCGAGGTAGAAGAATGAGTCTACCCATAATTTATAGTTTTGATACACCAAATGTTTTTTTGTTCCCATTATATTTGGAGAGTGATATTCATATTTTTGAGCCATGATTTTCATCTCCTCATTTTACATTGTATTTGTGTGATGGGCTTGATATGCATTTGTAGGAATTTGACTCTGCATGTATTTTATTGCCACTATATTTGACTGGTGAGATTGATATGTTGGAGTAGGAATTTAACTCTATCCATATTTGATTTCCACTATATTTTACTAGTGGGATTCACATTCCTTGGTAGGGATATGTGCCTACCTATAGTTTTCCATCCTATTTGGATGACGGGCTTGGTACGCATTAGCATGAATTTGCATCTGCATATCGCTAATCAATGCCATATTTGGATGATAGGCTTGGTTTGAATCCATAAGAATTTTAATCTTCTTGTATTTTATTTCCACCTTATTTGAATGGTGGTATTGATATAATGTAGTAGGAATTTGACTCTACCTATATTTGATTTCCGCCATATTTAACTGGTGGGCTTCACATTCCTTAGTAGAGATATGTTACTACCGATAGTTTTTTATTGTATTTGGATGACTGGATTGGTACATGTAGGTAAGAATTTGTATCCTCTCATAACTGGTAGTTTCCCTATTTGTATGATGGGCCTAGTATATGTCATCCAAAATTATCAACTAATTATAGTTGGTTATCATCCTATTTGGATGATGGGATTGGTATGCGTCAAAAGGAATTTTCATCTTCTCATAGCTGGTTGTTACTCTATTTTGATGATGGGGTTTATTATAATAGGTAGTTATTTTCATCTACCTATAAATCACCACTCTATTTGTGCAGCGGCCTTGGCAAGTATTGGTAGGAATTTGGGCTTGATTATAATATTCCGGCATAAATTCATGTAAGGATACGTAAGAGGGAGTAGGAATGTATTTATTCGCATAGTTTTTATGGTATTTTCATTGTTAATATCTTACATATGAAAAATAGCGATGAACTGTTTTTTATTATGTGTTCATCACACTTGGTTGGTATCCCAGGTGACCTATGTTCTTTGAACATCAGCAGGAGCCCTCTGTGTGATATCCTTTGTAGAGTGAGGATACTGAACCATATGGTGTTGTCGACAAACATCTTCTGAGAGGGGGCCTTGAGATGAACCCCTGTGAAACATGTTTGAAGTTATTGGTTACAACTTCATCTAACTTCCTAAAATAAGGGAGGTACTCATCATCATGTTTTTGGGACAGACTCAAAACAATTAGAGATGACTAGTAGAGTTTCTTGGTTCTGGACCATTGGTCATGACTGAGTGGATGGATATAAGGATTTCATCGACTGGTGGTCTTATCTTGATACCTTTATTGTTAAGAGAGTATTGTTATAATGGTTCACCTAGATCATTTCATTTTTTACCCAGCATTAGAGATACTGGGTTAGTGACAGAGTCATTTGCTTCCTGGAAGAGCCTATCAGTGTGGTGGTTGAAATGTGTGTCTATGAGAATGTATGGGATGTAATTGGATTGAAGGAAGACATAGAGAGTACCTACGATATATTTGACAAGTATAGACAATAAAAACCCATCAAATTAGCATCTCATTACAACAAGTGTAATTGAGGATCTCACTTGGACCTCTTCCTTTATGAATGTGAAAGGGGAATGAGGTGGGGTAACACTACCACCTCGGTTAAGGATTCAATTCATGTTCACCATTTTTGTTTTTGAGTAAAAAATCATTGATGAGTAATAATATGGTTTGACGGGGAATGGGAAATATATCCTTTTTATCATGAGATGGAGGTGTTGTACTATAACTCTCATTTACATTAGATTCAGTATTTTGTGTCCGAAGAAGATGTAATTTTTGAATGGTCTCCAATGTGTTTGTTCTCGGAGCCAAAAACACCAAATAGTTCTCACATACAATATTCATGGACCTGATTTCCAAAGGTAGGTACTTACTTGATGAATTGGACAATGACACTTAAGAACTCACATTGGTCAAGAGGATGGGAACTCGGGCTCATCACACCATTTTGGGGGGAACTATTTATTATTTTGGTACAATCTTATAGGTTTAAGCCATGATCATATTTTCATGAATCCTTGGTTTATTTACATGCATTTGTCTATGGACTACCCCTGGGTAAGATCGATCATAAATACACATGGTCTCATAATTATCTTTATGTATCCAAGGTACTCTATCAATGACGATATATTTATGTATTTGAGGTTCTTCACAAATGTTACCCTTTTGTGGATAGATCTTGCATTATTTAATTTTTCACTGAGACAATGGTAGTTTGAGCCATGTGATGAGGTGATCAAGATTTTATCGACATCTATGGGGGATGGGAAGTGTTTCAATGTTGGGATCAAACTCATAAGATGGGATTCCTATGTATCCTCACGAGAAGAATCAGAAACCACATATTTTGGTGACCCATGTAGTTTAATGTAATGTGGTCTGTATGAGAGTAATCCGACTTGAAAATGATTTTTTTAGGATTGAACCTCAGGGAGGTTTCTTATGTATCCTAGCTAATTATAAATAAATGCCCATGTAGTTCTAAAAGTAGGGGATTATACAGGTAAGATTCCCATCAAATGAGTCATGATATGATTGGAACTTATGCATGGAAGTAGCCCATTTGATTTATGGTTTGCACTTATGTTAGTAGGGACGGTCTATTTTGGTATCATGACACTATAGGGACTTACACTTACAAGTGGCCCATTTTATATATGGTTGGGGATTACATCTATAGGGAAAGAACATTTTGGTCAACATGATGTGGTTAAGAATTATGCATGGTAGTGGATCATTTGATTAATGGTTGGGGATTAATTATATAGGAAGGGAACATTGTGAAATTTTGAGTCATGTGGATGTAATGATCACCATTAATCTCTAAGACCAAATGATTCATCTTGGGTGTGATAAAAAAGTGAAATAAGTAGACCTGATTATCGCGCAACCCTTCCCATCCATTTAAGGATGGTCCTGGATCACGAATGGGGAGAGAGGGGGGTTTTAGAGCACCAATTCCCTCTCATGTTTTCATATCTAGGATATAGATGTTTGTAAATATATATAGATATGACCCAGGATGAGGTGAATAGGAGAAAGAGCACTACCTCCTGTAAGAAAATCTAGTTACTTACCTCAGTAGGAGTGCCCTGGATTTGGTTCTGGGAAAGGGGAGGAGCGTCGTTACTTGTAAAAATGAAACAAAAATGTTATATCATTTGTTTAATACTGGCCATAGTGAAATGGACAGATATTCCCCTTAATCCTTATAATTGGGAGGTTCACATGAGCATCTGTTGGGTTAGAACGCGGGTTACCATGGGAATGTAAACTCAGGGACATTCTAAAGGTTCATCCTATTGCGGGTATTACCCATGAGACTCTGGCTACCATGGGTAAGTAAACATAGAAGGGAACACTAATGAACCTAATGGGTTTATCATACAGGTCTGGTGGCTTTGGGAGAGACTTTTTCATGATTTCATTGGACTGCCTTGTGGAGGGAGTACCGATGATCCAACGAAAATAGAAGGTATTGACTAGAAACAAAGTGTAGAACTCCGTAGGGCACTTCATTACACATATCAAATCCTTAAGTGGGATGAGATTTCCTCCACATTGATATTTTCTATGTAACACATTGTGATCTTCTATATGGAGTCAGATTTCATCCGCATAGCATGATCCTACGTAGGGCTGAGTTCCATCTATGTAGTGATTCACTACACATGGAAGGGTTCTTCCTGCATAGATCTTTTCTATGTGAGATGATTTATTGAAAAGGGGTAATTGATTCTACAACTCGTGTAAAATATATCCTCAAGGGATGTGGGGTTGTCAGTTTTTAAATAGTTTTATTTTTTCCTCCTTAATGTTATGCGGTGGATTTTACCTATAGAGAATTGTCAAAAAAGTCTGTATTTTGTGGTCATCTCTATATCCTTGCCTTAATTGATTGAACAAACTTTAGATATACCAAAATTCCTCCCCTATCTCCATCCCTTTTTCGGTCCCCCCTTAGGATAATTGTATAGAGAGACAGGTAATAGGTTATCGACGTAGTGGTTCGTATGAGCAGAGGTTGTGATCCCTCTTTCATGGAAGGTAATGGAAGCAAACCACCAAGAAGACAACTTTTCCAGTGGGGGTATGATTTCATTATCTGCAGAGGTGAGAATCCCCACATCAGTCCCATAACTGACTTCAATTCATTCTCAAGAGGCCAACATCTTCACCTCCCCATAAACCATTTTAGTTCAATGGGCATGTCATTTGCGGCCAAAATATATCATGCTCTATACCATGAATAACTTCCTTTAGCTAGTGAGGGTAGGCACTACTTTATCCTTTTCATGATCTATTTATCTTGTATACTAATTGAAAAAGTGATCTCTATGTGGAGTGGTGATCCATAGAGGGTTTATAGTTGATGTCCAGACATTTTCATTTTTTCATTTTCTCTCCTTTAAACATTTTATCTTCAAATATTCCTTTGAATTGTTTTCTTTCTGTTACCAAATCAAGGGGATTACCTTGATTTTATTTAAAATATTTTTAAAACCCAAAATTTACACACACACACACACATATATATTTTATAATCATGTGATAACTTTAATTTTTTTCTTTCATCAATGAATAGAAATACATTTAAAAATGATATAAAGACATTACTGAATAAAATAAAATTTCAAATTTCAAAAATATCATTTGAAAAAATAAAATTCAAAAAATATTTTTGGATAAATTTTATTTTAAAATACCCTAGTAAACATATAATGTAATAACCAAATATAATTTTTGTGGGTAATTTAACACAATTTATGAAATAACATTACCTTTCACATTTGATAAGAAAAGTCAGAAGGTGTTGGAATAAAAAATTGATGGGGATATTCCTTTTAATCTCTTTGGTAAAGTAAATGAAGGTTAAAAACTTCATTAATTAATTATTGGATAATTTTAATAAAATTATTACAACATTTTTACAAAAAGTGTATTTTCATTGAAAATGTATTTTCAACCGAAGAGTGAAATAAAATCAGATTTTATTAAAATCATTTTCTTAGTAATTCTAACTATATTTGAGTGTAAAATGGTAATATTACAAGAAAAGTACATAAATAAACATAGCAGAAGAAAATAAAGTCATTTATTAGAAAATTATTAGTTCATTTCCTTCAATGTAAATTCAAGCACAAACAGTCCTAGTTAAAATGAAATTACAGCCTGAACCCGTACCATTTTTGGTAAATTCTAATTTATATACCCCATGAATGATATAATTTAATTATAATATAAAATATATTTAAGTTTTTAAGGATTAATGATATAATATTTAATGGTTTAGTGTATACACCATATAAAATAAATTGGTTGTATAGAAGATTCTTTCTCTCACAGAAGGATGTTTTGAGATAGAAACCCTTAACTGTAGTCTGGTCTTTCTGTGTATGTATTCTCGCTCTTTTATAATAAACTTATATAAATTATTAGATTTATTATGGATCTTTTTAGTGTATAACCCTTTATAATTGAACTATTTACTTAAATAATTTTAATGTAATATATAATAAGATGATCTTTTATATCCATATCAGGTGTTTTTAGGATGTTAAGGTCATAATTTAAAAACCGTATTAGTGTGTTGACCTTGGAGAAAGGGGTAATTATTCAATAATTTGAATAAAAATATTTATGGTACAATTAAAATTTTTATTCATAAATTATACTTTAAAAAAATATGAATTATGATTATAAAAAATGAACTATATTATAATTAGGGAGACAGTAGGTTAAACATACGCATGTGTAACATTTTTATTTTTTAAAAAATAATGAAGTAAGGAATTTAAGTGTTATTTTATCTTTATATAATTATCATAGAAGAATAAATATGAAATTCCTTATTTATATATAGTTACATATACTGTCCATGTGATTCGATAATAATAAAAAGAATCACATCATGCTGTGAGGTGGTAGTCCATCAAACACATGAACAATGTTATCATTTTTGAAAGGATAGTATATTAAAAAATTATATTATATATTAGTTTTGAATAATTATTAATATTTCAATAATGTCATAAATTATAATAAAATACATCATTATGAATATCCATGAGAGGGGATTTGGGAAAACAAATTACATCATTCCATGGGGTGGTAGTCCATTGGACACATGAATGATGGTTTAATTTCTCATTTGATGAAAGAGGAGATAAATTAATATAATTACATAAAAATTATGACAACTAAATATATATCAGATAAATGTGTTTTTATATTTCAAATTTTAATACATAATTTTTGGTGGAAAAATAAGAAAAATAAAAGGAGCTCAGTAAAGACTATTACATATTCTTAGGACCAACTATTTATGATTATATCTAAATTATTTTTCTTAAATAAAAAATAATAAAACCTCATAAGATATCATGAATCTAATTAAAATCAAGTTTAAGATTGTTAGAAACAATATCCCTATACAATTTCTAGTGAAGAGTGCTAACTTTTGATTCTAGATCATACTTGATAAGATATTCAAAGAAGTACACCATTATGTCCTACATTTGGATTAAATCCTATACATTTAATTTTCAATCATTTATACCTCTAATCAAACTATGGTCTTTCTTATTAAACCACCCACACTGATCATCATTGGTGTCCGTGGGAGGTAATATTTAAATTATCATATCAGCATCCTCTATGGGGGACTTAATCAGTATGGCCTCCTCCACCATTACTTTCCTAGAGTGTAAGATTAGATCCAAAGTATTTATCATGTTTGATAGATCACATTATCACTCGTCATGTTTTATTTTACTGGCCAACCATATTTCCCTTGGTTTTGGAAAATGGGAGTAATCTATCCTTCTTTTGGGTTTTCTCATTTGGTCAAAATACAACTCCCATAATCTTGGCAACCCATATTCCATTTCTTCCTTCTTGGGTTGTGAATTTTCCAACTGAATCTTCCTTATGTAATTTCCCCCATCAAGAAGATTTCACTATAATCATTTAAATATTACATTTTTGTTACTTTTTTCCTCATCTATAGCTTCCTAATTATCATATTTTAATCCACTACATTCTTTTGTTCTCCACTAAATATACATCCTTTTGTTATGGTTTCTAAGATTAATTGTTTGAAGGTCCCCATAGAATTATTACAATTCACTATCTACAACTGTACCTCCTATTCGAAAAGTTCCACTTGCATATCAGAATAATAGATATTGAATATATTAGAACAACCCTTTACTCTCTCCAAGACCATAAACTCAATAGGATCACTCATATATCCCACCACATGTTCATAAGAAGGAGATTTTGACTTCCTATTTATTAGGATTGTTGAACCACCTTGATGCACCCCCTCAGTACCCTTGGTCAAACATGAACCTGCCATAAAATGCTGTCACCGAAATCACACCTCAATCGGTCATAGATAGTATCAATAATTGGATCAGGGATCATTTTTCTTTCTTTTATCAATATATCTTCAGGTTGTTCCATCCTGTAATGGCCCGACTAATTTACATCGAGGCCATCATGGGTTACAAACTCCATTACCTTTGTATCAAGCACCTTCCACTTTCCATGCCCCCAATAATAGACTGAATCCAAATGTCCAATTTGACCTCAGGATGCATAGTAGTATGCCCCTGATTCAAAGACAACTACTAGTTTCCAATGATAGTTCTCCTTAAATGTTATCCACACCCAGTACACTAGTGTTTTAGAAACACCTTCCGAAAAAAATTAGGGATAGACAAGATGACTCACTACATCCATTCTACTATCATAGCACAAGTAAAGGTGTAACTGGTTTCCAAGTACACAAAAAATAGAGGATTTTTTGAAGGATAGAGAGTGTTTAGGGAAACATTCCAAGATCTATATTATCATTTCATCTCACTTCATATATAAATTACAGGTCCACTGAAGTAGAGAGAAGAATCAACATTTACATTTGCAAGGATCTTTGGTCTATGCAATTACCAAATCTTCCAACGATACAAACCTGATCATAATATACATTTTTTCTAGAATCCACACTACAAAAATTACATTTATATGCCATTATATGAACTTATTTTGATAAATATCATCAACCGAAGGATAGAGATGTCAAAATAATGCCATCAAGTTCATGTTTAAGAGATATAATGTTTTTGTTATCTTCAATGGTGATATTGAATGTTGTGGAGATCCACTATATAGATCTGAAACATTGGGGCTAACCAAGATATTCAAAAACATTAGAAGAAAACATGGATCCAAAAAATATACGAAGGATTGCATACATTCTTTGGAGGAAAATTGGAGTTGAGAACCTCACCCCTCTAATGAGGAGAGGGTCAAAATCGCATCCATTGATGACTAGGGCATCACCAAGAGTGCACCAAGAAGAGAGATCGGTTCCATGAAAGTACCTAAATTTTTCATTGACTGGATTTATGATAAAAAATAATCATATGATAAGGATATGGAAATAAAAAAAATGTTTTTTTGGTCTTTTATGATCATAGGGGTTTTTTATTTGTGGAAAGAAGAAAACATGGGGTTTGTTTTTATAATGGAGGAGGAATGACTTTCATTAATGTACACAAAACTATTTAGTAATAGGAAGCACACTCAATGATGGTGCCTAAAAAACATAAAAACAAAGTATTGGAGGGGATTTAGGGTGGATTAAAACCCTTAAAATTAATGGGAAACATGTCTTAAACATGTTATCCTCTTTACCTCAAATGATGCATACTATTATGATTTTAATGTTTTAATATGGTAACTATTTTTTAACTATTTTAAATATTCATTATGACAAAAAATTAAGTTCAACATATTATATAACAAAAAATATGATTGTTAAAAACATGAGATCAATTTTAAAAAATTATATTTTAATAAGTTATATAATTTAATTTAAAATTAAACTTGTAGACATGTAAAAATAGTTTCTCAAGAAATACATTTTTCATGCATAAGATGATCTTATAATAACTATATGAAAAGAAATAATAAATAAATGAACCCAATTGTATATTTATTGATATATAAACTATTAATTTAACTTAAATTATTCCTAATTAGGTTTTATTTTTTTTAGTTAATATGGTGAAATAATATGCACTTTAAACAGTTTTCAGAAAATAATAGTTTTAAATCCTTAATATAAACTTATATTAATATCCTATATAAAGAGAATTTAAATGTAATTGATTGGAATAAATATAAATAACAAATTCTTATTTTAATTTTAAATCATATTAAATTATAATTTTAGTTTCAAATTTCCAAATTTATTAGAAATTAAACATACGTTTACCCAAAATTTATATTTTCCACAATTCATTTAAAAATCAATAGTTTCCCAAAAATTCCCAAATTATACACTGAGATAATATCAATATAAATATTTAAAAATTATGTGTATTTTATAATATAACATTTCATAAACTTAAAAATAAAAATTTCATTTTTTTAAAAAATAAATATTAATCATATTTTAAAAAAATGTATCTTTTGAAGAATAAATTTAGTTTTTAAAAATTGAGAGCTTATTAACTATGAAATTATAAATTTATTAGAGATTTATATCTATAAAATAAATTATCTAATCCTATTCACACCCACTATTTGAATGGTTGTGTTATAATATTAATTTTAAAATAATAATATTTTAAAATTATATTATGGTTCATTTAAACCCAGTTCTTGTTACAACACATTCTATCTAAGATATAAAATTTATTTAAACATAAATATATTATGAATTATCAGGATGTTATGGAATTGTATCACTATTAGGTTTAACCAATAATATTTATTAATTCATGTGTTCTATAAGTATCATCATGATACATTTCAACAATAACCTATGGAAAATAAATAATAGGTTTCATATAAATTCACTGAGTATAAAAGTTCATAAATACACAAACATTGAATCATTTTTAACCCAATGAAATGGAATGTGGGTTTCATACATGTAAATCCAAAAATAAAAAAAATTATATTTTCATCTAGTTGAATAACCATTGGTAATGATATTTTTTGGTTATTCACAATATAATATTTTTTTCATGTGAATAAGAGGCTTTTACAAAATAAATTTGACAACATGACAATATGAAACGTGGATTGATGAAATAGTATAATGGGATTGGATGATGGTATCCCATTATTTTTTATATATTTGGAATTAATGGGATAATATTTTATGGATTTATATTAATTAAACATTTAGAAGGATTATTAAAAATATATATTTTAATTGAAAGAAAAGATGAGAATACCCTTTCCTTAATTACTGATTGATTTTATCACATTATCACCTCCTGGATAATAGATATAGGTTTATTAAAATATATAAATGGAATTGAATTATGTTAATTTTTATCCTTGTTTATCTGTTATAATATATGGTTTATATTTCATAATTTCAATTATTTAAGGTGAAATGTATTAATATGATATTTCCCATAATTTTTTAATCTTAATTTGATTTAATGATACTGATTAATTTGAATTTATAAATTATTAATATTAACTATAAATTATTATAAATATGTATATTAATCCATTTTATAATATAAATAATTTATTGTAATAATCCATAATAGTTTTTATACTTAGAGAGTTGGAAATTTCTTCCCGGGTGGTTAACCGACTATTGACGACACATAATCAAAATGGAGGAAAAGAGATGTTTGACATTTAAATAAATAATAAATTAAATAATTGGTGTTATTTAAAATAATTAATTTTAGTTTATGATACTAATTAATTAACCCTATAATATTTGGATTGTATTGGAATTGGTATGAATAGTAAGAGAAGTGGAAAATAAGATAAATAATTAATGGCAACTAACCCTCCTATGTGTGTTTTATCTTCTATATGGAACTATATTACTTTGATTATTCAATTTGTATTACTCCATAAAATCCATAAGTATTCTAAGTTGGTTATGGGATGGAATTTTTGAATATATTCACCTTTTTTAAGTGAGGTAAGAGTGGTTTTACAAGGGGATGTAGAGGGGTTATTTATAATTATAGAGAGGGGTATTTTTCGAACAAAATATTGAATAGATTATATTATCAAGGAATACCATTTAATAGTAACATTTAATTAAATATTTAAATATATTTTAATTTAATAATATGATATTAAGAGTTGGAAGGCCTTAAATCCAAATTTATTACTTTAATCAAATGGAAAGTGGATAAATTTGAAAAAAAATATTTTAATGAAATTCTTATGAAATTATACTTCATAAAATGATTTTTTAGGTTTGAAAAATAAGTTTAAAATTTAAATATGATCATTTTATCTTACTAAAATAAATAATTCATAATTTATTAATTTATCCTCTCAGCATCATTATTTCATAAAACATGTGGTATTTCAAAAATAGTGTAAGGACCCAACCCCAGTTTCCCATATCCAGTGCTTTATTTTATTAAATTTTAATATAATCAAGGAAGTATTATCCTAAGATGAAAAAATAATTTATTATATTTAGAATACAAGATACATACGCAAGTTCAACATTACAAGTTCAAAGGAAATACAACATATCAACTTCTTTTGAATCAGACATAAACTCCTAGATTATCCTTGCAAGTCATTCATAATATTTATCTTCACCACCTAGGGAAAAATAATACATAAGAATGTGGTGAGATAAGATGCTCAATAAAGGTATTTTATAAAACAAGAAGTTTTCATAAACATAAACATTAGGCAAGGTTAATAACTAAAAACACATTCCTTTAAAAATTAAATTTGAGCATAATATGGTAGGAATGAAAGATAATTAAATAAAGTCATATAAATGATCATGAGAGAATGAAACATAATCATTGATATTATACTAGTTGAATAATCACATGGTTTATTAATTTCTAATACCATGATGAAAGAATGAATAATGCAAAACATCAGAAACATATTGTCAAGGCCTTGACCAAGACGTCTGAATATACAAGGGCAAGGCATCAGCCAAAACCCAATTCTGTATTTTCTCATGATACCTACCAATGAATTAAGAAGATATAAAGGGCCCCACCCATCACTTTTTAATTACAATTCATTCATCATATAAAAGGGGATAAAAATCCACATGAATATATGAAATAACTGTCCCCATTCTGTACTCATAAACACTAACCATTCTTAGTAGTATTGTGAATGGTATCAGAATAGAATATTCATAGTCAAACTGATCAAAAACCGTTTAATAAAATGTATTAAATTATATACATTATATATTAACCTCAATAAGAGATAAAATTAAACATAGGTGCTGAATTAGACAAAAATACACTAATAAAATCATCGAAGAATTTTTGAGATAAATACACTTTTACTGTGAAAAGAAGAGTATTTTTGGAAATATCATAGACTCAAACCATAAACGAACTAATGTATTTTCAAAATGATGAAATTATTGGTTCTATAAATATAATTTTGGCTTATATGAGATTATAGAGTGCAGATTAGAATATGTAAGAATTTGAGAAGTTCCCGGGAATCAGGCTTGTTTATGGAAAAGAATTAAGAATGATAAAATCCCCCCAAAATAAAAATGGATTATGATTGGTACAAATATATAGAACATTAAGTATTACATAAGAATAATTAATAATTTAATTGGGATTATTTTATAGAAAGAGTATCCCGAATGTAAATGGAGGTTCGGGTCGAAACCCTTGCCTTATGTCCAAATGTATTTTTCACTTATCTTTAATGTCCTGGATAATAAAAATAAATATATTAATTAATTAATTTTGAACTTTAACTATATATATTTAATTCATTATAGTTTTATTAATTCCATTTATTCTCTTATTATTATGTTTTAATATTGAATTTTTTCATTCTAGAGTATTCATTTTCCTTGATTTAATGATCTATCCGCATGATTATAAGTAATGGAGTTCATGTGGAATGGATATAATTATCTAGAACTGAACTTATATATTATTAATTAACATACATGAGTTTAAATGGTTATATATATCCTTTGGGTACATGGTATGAGGATGAATTAATAGATGAGACATTTAGTGATAATCGTTCAGATTTTGACAATGTTTTTTCTTTGATTATTACGAACATGTTTTATCATATGTACATATACTAGTTTTTTATCAATAATTAGGTCATAAAACATATATAATATTTTGGTTAAACCAAAAAATTGGATACTGAACCATTCCTAAATATGGTAATAAAAATTGTAAACATGTTCTCATTGAAAGTGATAAATTAACACATCTCGTATGGTGTTTTCATTTTTTATAAAAGGAGGGGAAATGATAGATGATGATGAATTATTCCTATAGAATAACAAAATTATAGTATATTAATGTTTATAGAGTTATCATAACATTTGGATGATGGGTATTTTATGAGAGAAAAATAAAAGAATAGAACATGAAATAAAAAGGGAAGTTGAGAAATCCCTTATAAAAATTCGGCAACGTAACAGTGTCACTTAAAAATCAATAAGAATGATTATGAGAGAAAAAGTGTTATTTCATCATTTTTAAATAATATTGAATGTAAGGTGGGGTATTTAATGACATATCCCAACATAATCAAATGGAAATTAAAAAAGAATAACATAAAAGGAGTGCTTCAAAAAGAGAAGGGTGGTAGATTCCCTTACCTTATAGAGTAACTCCTATAACATGACAGTTGTTACCATGGGGGGTTGAGGAAACCATTTGAGGACTCATATGGAGGTTAAAATATCAAATCTTTTATGATTATAAATTTTGAATGAATGTAATGTAATAAATGGGTGGGTATATATCGCAAAAGCGGCGAATTTTGTTTATAAATTTTAGGGATACCTCAGCAGTTGTATATGAAAAACCATGGACATTCCCATGGTATTTCCCCATGGTATTGGCCACTTGAGATACCTCATATCATATTTTAATGTACAAAATTATACCAAAATTTTATATTAATTATTACATCATTATTATGTCATTAATGATACCAAAAACTCAAAACTGTATTTTTACTATTCACAAGAAACTAAAGTATTTTATAAAATTATAAGAAATTCAATTTAACCTAATATCAATGTTATGAAATCAAAATAGAATTTTATTTTATCATAATAATTCTCTAGGTATGATAATTTTAACTTTTAGCTATGAAAATACTTATTTATTAAAAACAATAGAGGACATAGAATGGATAGTAAAATGCTTATTAAGATTTTTGACACATAAAAAATAAAAATATTTTATCATTTATAATTAAGTAATAGTGCTTTTATCAAAATATATATTTATAATAAATATTAATAAAACCTTATTTTGATATAATAATTTCAATCTTTCTAAAATATACAAATTTTACCCAAAAAATTAATTTATCAAATTATTCAAATTTTTAAGAAAAACTAAACTCAAGAAAAAATGACGGAACATAAACTTTATTTATAATTTCATAGGTGAGGTTAATATTCCATTGGTCATATTTCTATTCATAAGGGTAAAATTACTATTCCAATGGTTCAAGGTATTATTCACCAAAAAAAATTATGTTGATCCTATCTGAACCTAAATATCTTACTGATCGCAACCGTGTACGTCTGTTTTTTGAAATTCAAAATACAAAAGAAGAGAAATTATGTTTAGAAACTAGGTTATAATGATCTAATTTGAATAAAAAAGTTTTATTTTAACATATACTCAATTTTTCATGCATTCTATATTAAATTTATTTTTAAATACTCAGGGTGTCATTCTCCCCCATTTTAAAATTTTTATCCTCGAAATTAATAGATTGTTACGTCATAAAATGATTTGGGCAGTTCTTCATCATAAAATACTCACACTCCCACATAGACTCTCCAATTTTATTATTTTTTCTAAAGTACCTTTACACATCAAGTCATCTGATTCCTCAACACATGTTCTTTACTGTCCATAATCTAGATAGGCTCTTCATAGTAAGATAAGTCAGGTTCCAATTCTATAGCATCATACTTTAGTACATGTGCTGAGTCTGGAATGTACATTCTCAAAAATGAGATGTGGAACACATTGTGTAACTTATAAAGTCAAGGAATTGTTTCCAAATGATAAGACAAAACTCCAATTATCTCTATAATTTCAGAATGTCCAATGTAACTGGGGCTCAGTTTTCTGTTTTTCCAAATATTATAACACTCTTCCATGGAGATGTTTTTTGAAAACATGATCTCCCAATTGAAATTCCAAATATTTCCTTAGATTATCAAAATATATATATTTTTCATGATTTTGGCTACTTTGATATGGGTTTGAATAGAATTAACCTTTTCTGTTGTTTCCTCTACAATCTCTAGGCCTATAAGCTTCCTCTCCCCAACTTCATCCCCACATGTTGGTGTACAATATCTTTTGCCGTACAATGCTTCATATGGTGAAATTTGAATACAATAATAGAAACTATAGTTGTAGGAAAACTCCAAAAAAGGTAAATACTGATCCCACATACCTTGAATGTCACTTAAACATGATATAAACATTTCTTCTAATTTTTAGATCATTCTTTCTGACTGACCATCAGTTTTGGGGTGATAAGAAGTACTCAAACGAAGTTTAGTATCCAAATATTTTTGAAGGATTTTCCATAATTTCGATTTAATTGTGGATCATTATTATAAAAACTTGAGAGAGGTGCTCCATGAAGTTAAAAAACATCATTTATATAGAGTCATGAAAATAGATATAGTGTTAAATCCTCCCTTATAGCGTCAAAATGTGTAGACTTTGTAAGTCAATGAACAATTACCCATATTGTATCATTCATTATTGGATTTTTTGGAACTCTAGTGAAACAATTAATGGTGATTTCATCCAATTTAAAATTAGGAAAATGTATAGGTTTCATGAATCCTCTTGGATGTTGTCGTTTTTCCTTCACTTGTTGAAATACTGGATATCTTAATTCATAATTAGTAATTTACCTCTTCATGTTGTCCCACCAAAAATTTTCCTTCAAATCCCTATACATTTTAGTGCTACCTGGGTGTATATAGAAATTTGAACTCTAGGAATCATCCAATAACACCCCTTTTAGCTCAGGAATACAGTGAACGTGTATGTTCTTCCAAAATTTCAGAATTTTATCCTCACACACGAATTCAACCAACTCCCCATAATTCACACCACTAATTTTCTTTTGAAAATTCTCATCATCATATTGAGTAGTTTTAATTATTTCCAACAATGATGGTTCAGAAACTAATTGAAAAAGTAATGATGCTTCAACTTATTTGATAATTCTCATATCCAAGTTTTCTAGATCCATGAATACATGATCCCATTCAATCCTCATTTTGTTTAAAACTCCAAGGGCTTTCCTAGTCAATGCATCAACTACCATATTTTCATTTCCTGGGTGGTAATGTATGGAATAATCGTAATCCATGTATAGATATAGGTCTCTCGTTTTCCTCATGTTGAGTTCATTTTTGCGATAAGATATATTTTAAACTCTTGTGATCAATATATATCTCACACCTTTCTATATAGAGATAGTGCCTCTATATCTTTAGAGCAATGATCACAACTATTAACTCAATATCATGAGTTAGATAGCTCTGTTCATCAATTTTTAACTCATTTGAAACATATGCAATAACTCTACCATTCTTCATAAGGACACAACCAAGTAATTTCTTTGATACATAACTATAGATCACAAATACACCATTTCCCGATAGTAGAGTGAGGATCATATCATTCGCTGACCACTTCTTCAATTCATCAAAACATTCTTCACAATATTTTTCCATAAAATCTTAAACCACTTTAGGAGTAATCGTGGTTAATAGGTTATCTATTCTGGAGATGTTATGAATGAAATGATGATAATAAGCGGCTAAACTGATAAAACTATTTACCTCGGTTATGTTCATTAGAGTAGACCATTCCCAAACCTCTTTTGTATTTGTAGGATCAACTAATATTACATTCTTATAGACAATATGACCAAGAAAAAAACTGCTTAAATCTAGAATTCACACTTGCTAAACATCCTATATAACTCATTTCATCTAAGAGTCTTTAGAATAATGTCGAAGTGATTATCATGATATTTTTAGATTTTGGAGTTTAACAAGATATCATCAATAAATATCAAAACAAATTCATAAGGATATTCTTTGGAAAATAAATTCATTATATCCAATAAATCAGAGGGGAAATTATTTAGTCCAAAAGTCAATACTGTAAACCCATAATGCTCATATCTGGTTCAAAATGAAGTCTTTAGAATATATCCCTTCCTCATAAGCAACCGTTGATATCCAAATATAAATTCAATCATTAAAAAATATTGGTCTTTGTGAAGTTTATCAAATGAAACATAAATCTGAGGTAGGGGATACATGTTCTTTACTATAATAGCATTGATTTCTCTATAGTCAGTTCACTACCTCATGGATCAATATTTCTTCTTGACAAAGAGAGTAAGGGCTCCCCATGGAGAAACACTAGGGTGGATAAATCCTTTAACACTCAATTTATCTAGTTGTTTCTTCATTTCTATTAATTACATTGTGTCCATTCTATATGGGCTCTTTGATATAGGTCTTGAAATAGGAATTAAATGAATAGAGACCTCAACTTCCCTCTATGGGGGATGTCCAAGTATATCATTTGGAACCAAATAAATATATTCTTTAATAACAGGTACATCCTCAATTGGAACATTCCTTCCCCTAGCCACAAATATTACATTATCTTCCTCCCAAAGAATTAAATTTAGTAGAGGTACTAGGGGTGGATCCAGATTAGAATCAGATGATGATGTTTCTACTATAAAGATAATATATTCTACACCTTCCTCACAAATCATGATTTGATCCTTCTTGAAATAGATTTCCGAATAATATTTTCATAGAAAATCCATGCCATGTATTATGTCAAATTAAACCATAGGTATAATGAAAAAATTAGTAGAAAAATAACATTTATATTCCATAATGGGGACTACCTGACACATATTTGTTGCAATGAGACTTACCTTAGGAAAATCATTGGCATTATTGTTACATATATTTAAAATTAAAGTATTGAAAATTGGTAGGTTCTTTATTTCCCTTTAAATATTGATATTTGTGGCCTCTTTCTTCATATTTTTAAAATACTTATTTTCCTTTTAAGTAGGCTCTAGGGTTTCTCTTCCCTTAGGTATCACTTGTTAGAAAACTCCACTTTTTATTCTTCCCTTTATCCATTGTTTACTTTACCACCCACTTATTCTTTTTTATTCCTTTAAAGCTATAAGACATAGAGAATTATTTATCTATATTGATTGAACATGAGACTATATCTTCATATTATGAGAATTTTTGGGAAACTTGTTCCCTTCAGAAAAATGGTTTTAAACCATTAAATAATTTATCAATATTGCTCCTTTTATTATGTATGTATTCAGTTTAATGCCTTTCTATCCTTGTAAAATTGGCTTCATACTTCGCAATATTTTCACCCTCATTTTGTTTCAAACTCAATAATTTCCTCTCTATATCTGCTCATTATTCTTGAGGAATATATTTTTCTAAAAATATTTCCTGAATATCCCTACATGATATTTCATCTATTTATTGTTCCTCATTTGTATTTTTAATCAACAACCACCATTGATATGAATCTCTTGATAAATAATAAACCCCCATGAAAATATTATCCCTTTTAATACATCCCAAAGAAGGAAATTTCTCCTCTAGGGAACTTATCCACTTCTCAGCTAAAAATGGATTTATAGTCTCATTGAATGATTGAGGTTTTTGTTGCATAAAGTGGTCTAACGTTTTACCTCTATGATGTGGTTTGGGATGCTCTATATAGGTAATCTTATTTTTTCTAATGTGAGTCAGCTATCCCAGTATAGTTATAAGATTCTCAGCGTGAGTTGAATCTCCAATACCGGTGTCATTAACTTGTATAGGAAGAAAATACCTACATGGGATATGTGCATTCATGACGCTTCCATTCCATCAACTATTCACCATTTATAAATAATTCAATAAACTATATTAGGTTATGAATCAAAATTTATAATGTCAAACTAGTAAAAAACTTAACCTAAACTAAAATTTTATGCATCTCTAATTTCATAATCATACGCATTGTTACTTTGAGGACCCATTTATATTTAAATACTTCATAAAGTTTTATAATGAAATTTTGAATTATCTTAAGAATATCCCACGAGTGTGTCAAGTCAGGTGTTCAGAAATGTTCGTTGTCCTCTACCAGGTTATCCCGAGTCAAGCCTAGAACACCTTGTCGATGTAGTTACTCCAGGGTACATATGTTCCATAACCATATCCACTTATAATATCCAGACATGGATGTGTTTTCTAGAAATTTACACATAATCTAAACCTTACCAAAATTGGAGTATGTTCTTGTATACTTTTCCTCAAAGTCTACATTAGGGTTTTGTTCCCTAATATGTGTTTTCTAAATATAGTTTCCATGTTTTCTACTAGACTTACTCTAATACCAATTTTAATGACCTGACCCTCATTTACAAGAGCCAGTGACTTATTTTATTACATTCAAATATAAATAAGGAAGTCGTATCCTGAAGTAATGAATAGTTTTGTAGCATTGGAAAGCAAGATACATACATAGTTTCAAAATTACAACTTGAAAGGAAATAAAGATTATCAAATTCTTTTGAATCACACATAAAATCCTTCATTATCCTTGAAAGTCATTCATAATATTCATATTCACCACCTATGTAAAATAGAACATAATAAAGGGTTAATCATAGATTCCTAGTATGGGTAAGTAATATATTGTAAGTTATCATAAACGTAGACACTAGGTATGGTGAATAACTTAAAACACATGCCTTTAAACATTATACTAGAGAATAATATGGAAGGAATGAAATCTGATTAAATAAGGCCATATAAATGATCTTAAGAGAATGAAACATAACCATTGATATTCTACTAGATTAATAATCAAATATTTTATAAATTTATAATATAATAATGAGGGAATTCATAATGTCAGACATCTAAAACATATTGTCATGGCGTCGACCAAGATATATGAAAATACTAGGGTAAGACCTTGAAAAAAAACCCAATTTTGTTTTGTCTCATTAGACCTACTGATGAATCAAGGGGATATAATGGGCCCTACCAAAAAAATCTATGTCTAATTCATTCCTCATATTAAAGGGGCTAAACATAAACCCAATGAACATATGAAATAAATTTCCCCAATATATACTCATAAACATGAACCATTCTGAGTAGTACGACGAAGGGTATCAAGATAAAACATCCATGGTGAAACTAATCATGTACCATATCATAAAATATGGTAGATGATTGAAATAAGATATTTACCTCAATAAGACATAAAATTCAATAGAGTTTTCGAATTAAATAATAATACGCTAATAAAGTCATCAAGGAATTTTTGAGAGAAATACAATTTTTCTTTGAAAAGAAGAGTTCTTTTGGAAAAATATTAGCATAATACTAGAAATAAAATAATGTAGTTTTTTCATGATGAAATGATTTTTTTAGAAATATAATTTTGGGTTATGTCATATTATAGAGTGCACTTGAAAATATGTAATAATTTGAGAAGTTCTCATGAATCAGGCTTATTTTTAAAAAATAATTGAGAATGATCTTCATAAAACATTTAAATCTCCATAAAATAAAGATGGATTATGATTGGTATACACATATAGAACATTCACACAAAATCTATGAGTAATACATAATAATACATAAGAATATAATTTGGATTAATTTATATAAAGAGAATCTTGAAAGTAAATGGATGTTCAGGTTGAAAACCCTTACCTAATGTCCGAATATATTCTACACTTGACCTTAATGTCATGGATAATAAAATTACATCTATTAATTAATTAATTAAGAACATTATCAATAAATATTTTATTAATTATAGTTTAATTATTTCCATTTATGTTCTTATTTATAAGTTATAAGATTGAATTCTGTCCTTATGGAGTGTTCATTTTCATTGATTTCATGATCTGTCTGCTTGATTATAAGCAATGTAGTTCATGTGGAATAGATATAATTCAACATAAATAAAATTATATATTATTAATGAAAATAAAAGTGTTTAAATTTTTATATATATCCTTTTGGTACATGGTATTAGGTTGAATCAATATATAAGACATTTAGTGATAATTGTTTAGATTTTTATTACGGTTTTTCTATTATTATTATGAACTAGTTTTTTCATTTGTTTCTATAATACTTCTAGAACATTAAGTAGGATATGAGACATATATAATATTATTATTAAACCATAAAAATGGTTGGATAAACATCTATTAAGATGGTAAAGAAAATTTAAAACTTTTCATCCTTAAATGCGATAAATTAACACATCTCAGACGGTGTTTTCATTTTATTTGTATAAAAGGAGTGGAAAAGAGAGGTGTTGATTAATTACTCCATTATCAAAAAAAATTACATTATATGTAAGGTAATGGAGTTATAATACCTTTTATATGATAATTGTTTAGGAGTGAAAAAAAGGATACTACTGGAAATCATTCTTTTCCCAACACTTGTATACCAATGGTTCAAAATAACCATTGGTATAGGTGACATTTACCAACAGTTTGCATAAACCATTGGTAAAGATGGAGTTTTATGGAGTTTTCCCAATGGTTTGATGAAACTGTTGGGAAATCATTGTTTTCAAAATAGTTTTTAATAACCTTTGGGAAAATAAATCCCCCAAATTCAACTAAGGCAGGTGACCCCCCCACCCCCCGACTCCAAAAGTAGATTGTAGGACTCCAAGAAGCACTGCCCGACTCCCAGCAGCACTTGAGAAGCCCAAGGATAGGTGCACCTCTTCCATCTGATCAGATTCTAGGTTAGACTCCTTCCACATATTCTCAAGGATATCCTTCCACCTCTTCTCAAGGATATCCTTCTATTCTCAAGGATATCATTATTTCTCTATTTCTAGGGATTTTGGAAAATTTTATGATTCACTACTCCACGAATTGTGTACTCAAATCACTACATCCACGAATTGTGTACCCAAATCACTAAATTAGTGTAAAAATTGTCCAATTAATGTTTTCAATACACATATACATTTATAAGGGAATGGTTTCTCTTCCTTGTGTTCTAATTTTAAAGATTCATATTTTTTTTAATCTCAGTGCTTCAAATATTACAGCTTCATGTATATGAACTCATAAGAAATTGTTTGTAATATTTATTCATAGTATGTCATGAAAATCACTCCTTTCATTAAGACCGTGTCAAACATTAAGATCTTATTCATCTTAATTTTGGTACACTATGTGTATTACATAACAAGTATGAATCATGTTTCTATCAAAATCTATATATATATAAAATGACACATTGTTCACTTATCCTTTTCACAATAGAACATATGGAGTATCTTCTTGAACATTGAAAAATAGTATGTGGTCCCTAATTATTATTCACAGAATAAATAAAAAATACTTAACCATAGAATCCAATGTTCTTTATGAATAAAATATCTACAAAGGGAACTCTCGGTGGGACCTCCCCTTTTCCGTTGTAGTAATTCTTCCTTCTTCATGGTACTAATTCACAGAATGTCAAATTCACAATATTAATGAATATTAGTTTTCCTAATATATCCATTAATCATTCTGCCTTCAACATCATACATGAGTTATTCAATAACCTTTTTAAAACACAATAAAAAATTTCAATTATTTAGGGTTCCTCAAAATGCCTGGGAAAATCAGAAAAACACATGTATTGAATCACACTTCTCATATGGTTTCCTGTATACAAGTTCATCTCTAAAATCATGACTGCATGGTTTAAATATCAAGAGGACCATGGGATTATTATTCTTCACACAAATGAAGTTGTTTTCTGTAACTATGTGTTTTTGTATTCACTTTTGATTTGAACGAAAGGAGAGCTTTGTGGTCATTAATCATGGTTGTGGGTGGTCATTTAGGATGTAAGATAGTATGAATTCATTTTAATTGATATATGAAATATTATTATTGATTTATGTTCAATTTGATTATCTTTGACAAGTAATGTTGTTTAATAAGTTGTTATTAATGCTTTTAATAATGCTGATATAGTATAAGGGTTCACATGGTGTGTATAATGGTTGACATGGTGTCTACGATAATCTAGTGTCCTGGGGATGTACATGGGGATGTACACACATTACATGACTTGGTTATCCATGTAAATATAAATGGCCAATCGCTTAGGGTAAAAAGTATGTTTGGACAAATGGGGTGCTGAAAACGACACATTGACACATGGCTTTGTTTCATGGGTATGACCACCTGATGTGTTGGCCATTCTATAGAGTAGGTAGTAATTAGCTCAGTCAAAACACTTTCATCCATGAAATTCATGACTACTTGGTTAAATGGAAGAACCCTTGTTCTAATGACATGCCTAACATGGTTTCTAACTCACCACACCTAAAAAATAAACTAAAACATTGGTTAAATGAAGGAATTCATCCTAAATGTACCCTATAACATTGATTAAATTGAAGAAATCATCCTCGTTACTGAATTCTATACACATTTGGGAAAAAAACCATCATTCACGAACATCACCATAATGTATAGGCTTTTCACAAAACACATATCCCTTAAGTGTCATGAAATTACAGTAGGAACTGATTTAAAGTTGTCATGTTTATAGGTGCAATCATTGTAACTTTGGATTATATATTCTCAGAACTATAGAGTGGAACCCCACTCGCTGTTTTGAGGTCTACCTAGGACAACCCCCCTCCTTCATGGAACAAGAACAACCCCACTCCTTCCTGGACCCTGGATAGCCCCCACCCTCCTCCTTGCACCCCAAATAGCCCCCCTCCTTCCTAGACCCAAGACATCCCCCTCCTCCCTGGACCCCGGATAGCTCCCCAACAACCTTTCTAGACCCAGAACAACACCCCTCCTTCCTGGAACCTAAAGAGCCCCCACCCTCCTCCCTGGACCCCAAACAGCCCACCACCCTCCTCCCTGGACCCCAAACAGCCCAAAAATCATTATTCGTATGTGTGATAAAACACAATAGAACATGAAGGTCCCTCTCCAATGAGTGGCCATCTGGGTTCAGGTCACTAATGAGTGGAATCATGGTTTGGGATGTCACAATTTCTGGATATCCTTTTTATAGGTGTTTCTAATCAAATCCATACCTATAACTATTAATGGTCCCTCTCCAAAATCAATTGGTACATGATTCAATGAATACACCCTACCAATATATGATTGATGGCCCCAAACCTAGGATCCTTTAATCCATGGTTAAGGTGAAACATGATGAGGCCATAACTACTTTTAATGTGACCCTCATCCTACTTCTCATCATAATCTCCTAGAAGAAGTTAATGTATAAAACTCATGTAGTCCAACCATGACCCTTAAGGATTATGTATTCCTTTAACCACTTACAATATCTTACTGGGAAATCCTTGAATATAGGAATTAGAAATTCTGTATCTTATTTTCTTATATACACTGTATTTTGTTGTATTTCTTAATATGATTCTCATATAGAGTAATGTGTCAGTTAGACTTTTATTTAAAGTAAACAATTTTCATTTATCTAAATATTGTTTTTATTGAACTTCAATATTATTGAATTTCATTGAAATGACTTATTGATTTTTTTTTACAGAATGGATAGAAGTTGTATTTATGAAACTGATCGGATTTCAATCAATTTTCAAAATAATTTGAATAGCTTTTTAGATTTTGAATTTAACAAGGCTTCAGATAGTGGTTGCATACACTGCCCATGTTCTAATTGTGTTGGAATACCTATGTTTAGTTGTGAATCATCTACCTATCATATAACCAAATATGGTTTCCAAACAAACAATTATGTGTGGTATCACAATGGAGAGAAAATTGAATCTCAAAATGTTGATGATCCAAATGATATGACTGAATTGGAGAGTTTGATATATGATCAGTTTCCATTTATTCGGTATCATGAGTAGGAATGGATGTACAACCAACAAGATTTCGATACAAGCACACATGAAGAGTCCAATGAAAATGATGATGATGATAGGGTGAAAAAATTGAATGATGTTGTGACAAATCCACTATATCGGAAATGTGGTAAAATGAAAAAGTTAGAATTCTTAATCCGATTGTTTCATGGGAAAACTATGTATGAGATTTCAAATACTGCAATTGATTACATTCTTAACTTCTTGAAAGACTTACTTCCAGATGATGTAGATATTCCTTCAAACCACTATATGGAATGGAAGTTAGTTGATGAACTTGGATTCTCAAAAAAAATTCATGCTTTCCCGAATGATTGTAGCTTATTTTGGGAGGAAACTGCTAAAAGAAATTATTGTATCAAATGTGGAACCTCCAAATGGAAGCCAAAAGATGATGAAACACCATCTTTTGTGCCAAATAAAGTAATGTGTCACTTTCCATTGATCCCCAAAATATAGAACCTTTTCATGTCTGACGAAATATCAGTAAAAATGTGATGGCATGACACCGAGAGAAAAAAGAATAATAAAGAGTTGGTTCACCCTGCATATATATTTTCATGGCAGTGATTTGATGCTCGATATCCTAAATTTTCAGCCGATGTGCGTAATGTGAGACTGGGTCTTTCATGTGATGGGTTTAATCCATTTGGGTAGATTCTTACTTCGTACAGCACATGGCCGGTTTCCATGGACATTTATAACCTTCCCCCATGGTTGTGTATGAAAAATCCTTACACTTTCTTGAGTACACTGATATCTGGCCCTTCTGATCCTGACAATGATATAGTTGTATACATACAACCTTTAATAAAATAGTTGAAACTACTTTAGGATGTGGGTATTCCCACATACGATGCATGTTCGAAAGACATATTTCAGATGCGTGTTGTGCTTATATGGACGATGAATGATTTTCCTACTTATGGAATGATTTCTGGATAGAGCACAAAAGTAAAATTGTCATGTCCAATTTATATAATGAATAATCGATTAAAAAGATTGAAATATCATTGTAGTTTTAGTTTTATGGGACATCGACGATTCTTGCCAATGAACCATGCATATAGAAACAATCGTCGAATATTTGACAATACCATGGAGACTGATGATCCACCTCAGCATATGTCAGGAACTAATGTGTTTAATGATTCAAAATATTTTAGTTATTCATTTGGGAAGGTTGTAATGAAATCTATAGAGAGGAAAAATGTTCCCAATGATACCTGTTACAATTGGAAGAAGTGGATTGTATTATTTGAGTTATCGTATTGGTCAACAAACTTGTTACGTAATTAATTGGACATAATGCACATTGAAAAGAATATATGTGAAATGTTGCTTTCAATTCTTCTAAATGTCAAGGGGAAGACAAAAGATGATTTACAATCTCAGTGTGACTTGGTAGAATGGGGGATCAGACCAGAATTGCATCATGTCTGTATCAGTGAAAATAAATGGCAAGTTCCATGTTCTTCTTATGTGATGACACCTGCTAAAAAAAATAAATTTCTGGAAGTGCTAGAGACTATTAAAGTTCCTGATGGCTATTCAAACAATATATCAAAATGGGTCAATAGAGAAGAGTTGAAGCTGAAATCTTTGAAGACTCATGATTTTCACGTCCTTTTGCATGAGTTGATTCTATTAGTATTCTGTCATCTCTTGTCCAATAATGTAAGAGTATTAGTTATTAAGCTGTACTATTTTTTTAGATATATTTGTGCTATGAAGTTGTACAAATGCTTCTTGAAGAAACTATTGGCAGAGACACCATTACTTTTGTGTGAGTTAGACAAAATATTCCCTCCATCATTTCTTACATGCATGTTGCATCTGACTATCCATCTTCCGACCGGAATAATTCTTGGAGGACCCGTTGATTTCTATTGGATGTATCCAACTGAAAGAAACATGTACACATTCAATTCATATGTTTTGAATAGGAATTATCACAAAGGTTCTATTTTGAATGGTTACTTGGCTCAAGAATGTATGGATTTCTTCTCAATGTATTTGTTTGATCTTACTACAAGAATAAACATACCAAGGAGAAATGAAGAAGAATAGTATGAGCAAATTGAACCCAGTTTTCCATCACTTCCTTTGACGGGAGGAGATCACATACATTGATGACATTAAGCCTTGAAGAGCGAGAGATAGCACGTCGCACAATGTTGTTCAATTGTGATTTGTTCGATGAGTATATCAATTAAGTAAATTGTACATGTATCTATTATCTTATCTCTTGTAATATTAAATAATTTTTAAACTATTAGTATATTTATCTATAGGGAACATAGATAATTGATATATAGAAAGAATCATTCTTTATCTTTGATAAGAAAAGAGACTTTTCATAGCAAAGGGTTTTCATCATGGTTGAAATTGAAGGTAAAAATATTTCTGTAACAACTAAATAAAAATTATATTTAACTAATTTTACTATTTTTTTATATTTCAGGTATTGAGTTTTCCTACAGACTCTGTTTCTGAGGAAATAAGAGCTTTGGATTTTGATCCTAATACCATGGTTCGTGCTTGTAAATCACTTGTGATCAATGGATACAAATTTATTATCACTGAATGAGTAAGAAACATGAGAACATGGAATGATGGTATTATGCTAACTGCCACAACAAGCTGTTGAGAGAGTTCATCGGATAATATACCTCGTTATGAAAATGTAGCTTATTATGGAGTTGTGGAGAAAATAATAATTTTGGATTATTACTCGCATGGTCGAATCACGATGATGAAATGTCAATGGTTTGATTCAACGATAAGGCAAGGCATGTTTATTGATGATTGTGGATTTTGAATTATTGACATGACTCACACTCTTTCCACTAATGAACCAAATGTATCAGAATCAATGGTGAAACAAGTTTTTTATGTCAAAGATCATCGTCATCCTAAATTTGGTGTAATTATTGAAGTAAATCCCATACATGTTTTTGATTATGGTGATGATGAAATCGACACTATCCCTACTACAATTGGAATAAATCTGTATATTACTTATGATGAATCCAATGGATCAATTGTCAGAGTTGATTGTGAACCTGAAGTTGTGGTGGGAAATATATAGAATCATACAGTCGTGTTCTCACTGACATGTTTCACCTACATCATTCAGAGTGTGTATCCTAGTACTTACCTTCAAACCAGCATAAATATTTTGTTTCATTATGATTTTATTATTAGAATGGTTTTTCAATATTTTGGTTTTTGGATTAAACATTAGTTATCAGTTTCTAATTACTTCCATATTTGTTTTCATTTCAGGAAATAAAACCCATTGAAGAGAGGTAGTGGAAAAAGATGATAGAAAATAATTTTCCCATGACACCGATGGGCGTTCCTCCACTCATCCCTGTTGTGAGTATTTTATTTCAAATATATATATTTCAATAACTTATAATATCATGTGTTTACTTTTGTGTTAATTATTTTTTCTGGATCCACCCCCTAGACGAGAGATATCTGATGAGGATCCATATATTCCTCCCAGTATAGAGGCTGGTGGTAGGCGGGGGGGGGGGGGTGTTAGAGTTAGATGATCATCTGGTGGTATCGGTACTGGGGCCGGTAATACGAGGGCTCGTGGTGCGAGAGTTATACGATCGACTGGACACACCCGATTGGACTACGCCCCTACCACATATGTATCTTTTATGCACCATTTTGATCCTGGTGTGTCTTTCGGGACACACGAGACATTCAGGACTCCGATGTTTACACTACCAGTTGGCCAGATGTCTGTGCCATCATATTTTTCTTCTGGTTCGTTATCTTTGAGCTATTATATTCCACCTTCTTCGACTCCTCCTCCAACATAGTATGTGGATGAGCAGCGTACACTGAGGGATACTCCACCTGTACAGGATATTCCTTCAGCTTCTTCACATCTAGTGACGCCCATTGATCTGACTACCACATGTATATTTATATAACTCTAAAAAATATTAATACCAAAATTTATTTTAATTATAACTTGTACTAATATTTTTTTCTTTAATAGTATATTCATCTACTTATAGGAGGTGGGGGAGGGGGCGTACTCGCTTGCGTGTGGTATGGAGCCGTCAGACACAGTTGATGGTTGAATAAAACAATGATGGATAGATGATTGATAAATCTGGGCAGGAATGTAGGGGTTTTTTGGCGACACTATCCAAATACTCCGACATCATGCCAGTCAGCCCTCTCTCTTGGAGACATATGCCACATGAAGTCAAGGATAATGCATGGTCACAAATATGGGTAAAAAATCTATTGGATTTAATGTAGTATTTTCTTTGTATTTATATGAATTAATCTATTGGGTGTCGTCTTCAGTTTAACTTCCCTGATGGCGAAGGTTCACGATCAACGCATTTAATGGAGCTAGGAGAAATTTGGAGAGACTATAAGCATGATTTGTATGTTGGTTGGTGTGATAGAGTCGGAATGGAGTTTGAGACATTACCAATCATGGATGACATCCCGATAGATGAATATCTCCAAATGATTACCCATTGGGCGACTACCAAATTTAAGGTATTAATCCCAATTGAGGGATTTAAATGAACGTTTTCTTATTTTGCATTAATATTATCTTATTTATTATTAAACATTATTTAGTAATATTCAGAAAAAAACAAAAAAAACATTGATTCAAGGTAATACCTCCACACTCTGGGGATTACTACTATGTTAGATCATGAGAGGTAGCTGATACGATAATGTTGCTTATAATTTTTCTTTAGGACTTTCCCTTTTTATTATTTCCTACATAAATTAAGTGATTTATTGAATATTGAATATATTATTATACTTGCACATTATATTGTTTCAATGTCATTACATAAGCACAAATTGAATATTGAAGGAAGTATCCCTCGAGCAAAATTGTTTTGCTCGAGTAGAAGGAAAAAAGATAGAACTGCGGTTAATGAACCGACACAAGAAAACATTGTATGTTTTAAATTTTTTATTTCATTGTTTAAAATATATTTTTAAATTTAATAATCTATTAATATTTTTAATAGGTTGCTTTAGAGGCCCTTGATGCCCAGGAGCCTGACAATTTAGGTCAACACGATCATTTATATCTAGTTTTGGTTGATGAGAACTTTGGTCGAGTACGCTGCCGACTGGGTAAGAATATAGTCTCGACGAGGTATTGGTCCTCTCCAAGTATCCATTCTAGTACCACCGTGTTGGAACATGTCAAGTAGTATGCAAGACAGTCTGATAAAAGGGTCACATAGTTGGATGAAAATGTTCAAATGAGGGAGAATGAATTTATGAAACTAATCAAAGAATTCTCTTCATCACTTCCACCTGAGGCCAATGTGGCTTGTCAGACATATATGTCGTCGATGGGTGAATTATACAATGAACCAGGTGGTAGTTCTAGTGGCGGTCAAGATGATGACGTTCCTGGTGATGACGAGGATATTGAAGAGGATGAGGATGAGGACGAGGGTGAGGATGGGGCAAAGGGTGAGGATGGGGCCGAGGGCGAGGATGGGGCCGAGGGCGAGGATGGGTATGATGACAAGGACGAAGATGAGGACAAAGATGGAAGATAGGATGAGGCTGACGATGAAAGTGGTGATGGTGATGGTGATCAGGGGCAGATTGATCCATTACATTTTTTAATTCTGTATAACTCTATATTTTTTAACGTAGTTTTTCACTCTGGTATGGATATTTTTGTATTCAGTATGACTCTTTATTTTTGAAAAAATACTGGACACTTTTGTACTTCCTTTTCTAACCAAAATAAAAACTTTGAAAAACTATTTCATCCACTAAAGCTCCTCCAAAGTCTGTCCTTCCAAATTTGTCTTCTTTAGCAAAATAAACATTATCCAGTACCACTAGGAAGGTTGGAAGGATAAAAAGTACTAGCATCAACCATCCATCATCCCTTAGTCCCCTCTCAAACCTATAAGATTTTATGTAATAATTTTTGAAATGATCTAGTGAAATATTCACCAACTCAACAATGTGGTTGGAGAACTCTATAAGAGTACGCTTCACTTTCTCCAACTTCAGAAACTTCAAAGTATTTTACACGTGTAAAGGTTCATGATAAAAATCTTGTTAAATATCTCATTGAATGAAAACCAGGTAAGAAATTTGTGAAACTTATGCTACACTATAGAATCCCAACATATTCATTCTGTCCATTTGTGATGTGCAAGAGTCGTCAAACGTGCCTCAATCTGAGGCACGGTTTGGTGCATACCACTCAAAGTGTCTCACTTTTATTTGAAATAGAGAAAATTTTAAGTGAAAACAATAAATGGCATATGGAAAACTGACCAAACGCATCCAGATTCTATTAATACTTCAGGAAGAAAATACATGGATCATTTTTAATGTGTACGAGTCAACCCCGACTCAATCTGAGGCATGGTGTGGCGGGTATCACCCGAAGTGTCTGCCTTTTGTTTAAAATGGACACTATTTTAAGTAAAAACAACAGCCATGTGAAAAACCAAACAAACGTACTCTGATTGCGTTGATACTCAAGCACAACGATCCATGGGTCATTTTTGACGTGGACGAGTCAACCATGCCTCAATCCAAGGCACAGTTTGGGCGGTACCACTCAAAGTGTCTCACGTTTATTTGAAATGAACAACATTTTAAGTTAATACAAAAACTGGCATACGGAAAACTGGCCAAAAGCATTCAGATTATGTATATACTACAGGACAATGATCCATGGGTAATTTGTGATGTGTAAGAGTCAAACAAGACTCAATCCAATGCATGGTGTGGCGGGTATCACTCGAAGTGTCTGTCTTTTGTTTAAAATGGATACTGTTTTATGTAAAAAAACAGCCATACGGAAAACTGACCAAACATATTATGATTGTATTAATAATTTAGCACAATGATCCATTGGTAATTTGTGACTTATACGAGTTAGACATTCCTAAATCCGAGGCACGGTTTGGCCGATGGAACTAATGTTGTCTCACTTTTATTTGAAATGGACAAAATTTGACGTGAAAAAAACAACTGGCATATGGAAAACCGACCAAACGCATTCAGATATTTTTTATACTTTCGGAAAAAGATCCATGGGTCATTTGTGATGTGGAAGAGTCAACCCCAACTCCATCTGAGGCACGGTGTGGTGGGTATCACTCGAAGTGTCTGTATTTTGTTTAAAATAGATACTGTTTTAATTATAAACAACAACCATATAGAAAACCAATGAAATGTATTCTGATTTTGTTGATACTATAGCACAATAATCCATATGTCATTTGCGACGTGTACGAGTCAACTGCGCCACAATCCGAAGCATGGTTTGGCCAATACCACTCAAAGTGTCTTACTTTTATTTGAATTGGACAACATTTTAAGTGAAAAAAACAACTAAAAAATGGAAAACCGACCAAATACATTTGGATTTGTGACGTGTCTGAGTCAGCCCCGACTCAATCTGAGGCATGGTGTGGCAAGTATCACTCGAAGTGTCTGTCTTTGGTTTAAAATGGACATTGTTTTAAGTAAAAACAAAAGACATATGGAAAACTGACCAAAGGTATTCTGATTGTGTTTATACTTTAGCACAACGATATATAAGTCATTTGTGTTGTGTACGAGTCAACCGCGCCTTAATCTGAGGCACGGTTTGGCTGGTACTACTCAAAGTGTCTCACTTTTATTTTAAATGGACAACATTTTAAGTGAAAACAACAACTGACATACGGAAAACTGACCAAACGCATCCGAATTCTGATGATACATTAGCACAACGATCCATGGGTCATTTGAGACGTGTACGAGTCAACCCCACCTTAATCCGAGGCATGGTGTGGCTGGTACCACTCAAAGTGTCTCACTTTTGGTTGAAAAGGACACTGTTTTATGTAAAAACAACAGCCATACAAAAATCTGACCAAACATATTCTGATTGTGTTGATACTTTATCACAACGATACATGGGTCATTTATTATTTGTACGAGTAATCCACGCCTCAATCCGAGTCATGGTTTGGCCGGTACCACTAAAGGTTTCTCACTTTTATTTTAAATGGACAACATTTTAAGTGAAAACAAAAATTGGAAAACGAAAAACCGAGCAAACGCATTTTGATTCTCTTGATACTTCAGGACAATGATCCATGGGCCATTTTTGACATGTACGAGTCAACCTCGACTCATTCCGAGGAACAGTGTTTCGGGTATCACTCGAAGTGTCTGTCTTTTGTTTAAAATGGACATTTTTATTAGTAAAAACAACAGCCATACGGAAAACTGACCAAATGTCTTCTGATTGTGTTGATACATTAGCACAACTTTCCATAGGTCATTTGAGACATTTAAAAGTCAACAGTTCCTCAATCCAAGGCATGGTTTGGCCGATACCACTAAAAGTGTCTCACTTTTATTGGAAATGGACAACATTTTAAGTGAAAACAACAACTAGCATTCAGAAAACCGACCAAACTCATTCGGATTCTTTTGATACTTCAAGACAATGATCCATGGGTCATTTGTGACGTGTACAAGTCAAAACTGACTCAATATGAGGCATGGTGTGGTGGGTATCACTCAAAGTATCAGTATTTTGTTTAAAATGGAAACTATTTTAAGTAAAAAAATAGACATATGGAAAAATGACTAAACGTATTCTGATTGTGTTAATATTTTAGAACAATGATCCATAAGTCATCTGTGATGTGTAAAAGTCCACTGCGCCTCAATATGAGGCACAGTTTGGCCGGTACCACTCAAAGTGTTTCACTTTTATTTTAAATGGACAACATTTTAAGTGAAAACAACAACTGACAAATATAAAACTAACCAAATATATTCAGATTCTATTGATACTTTTGCACAATGATACATGGGTCATTTTTGACATGTACGAGTCAACCCCGCCTCAATTAGAGGCACGGTGTGGCCGATACCAGTCAAAGTGTCTCACTTTTCTTTTAAATGGACAAAATTTTAAGTGAAAACAAATTGAAAACAGACCAAACACATTCATATTCTATTGATACTTCAGGAAAATGATCCATGGGTCATTTTTGACGTGTATGAGTCTTCCCCGCCTCAATCAAAAGCACGGTTTGGCCAATATCACTTGAAGTGTCTTTCTTTTGTTTTAAATGGACGTTATTTTAAGTAAAAACAAATGGAATATGAGAAACTGACCAAACGTAATCAGATTGTGTTGATACTTGAGCACAAGGATCCGTGGTCTAGCTTCACACAATCCACTTCTCTTGTGAGGAACTCCTACCACTATTCTAAAACACATGTCATTTATTATGCCAATGACAACTACATTCCCTACGATACACAATCTAAATGATACAAACCCATTATCATCATGACTAACTTCAAAGACACCCGCCCCAAATTATGAGACACTATATTTGTGTTTGGTTGAATTCATTTATCCATTTACTTATTTTGGGGTTATTAGCTTCTAAATTCTTTATTCAATATTGTATGTGTTATACAAAATGCAATTTTTTATATATTCTTAATTATTTATAAAACATATAATTACGTATTCAGTTTTTTATGTATTGCATTCATAATTGATAATTAAATTATGTATGTATTCAATTTAGTATTCAATTATGAATAAAATTTCGGATTTCACATGTAATTGTCTCTCAGAATTTAATTCTAAATCAATTATGTACGTTTATAATTTCATTATGAGTTATGTTTTCATTATATATGTGTATAGTTTTTCGAAGGTGGAAACTAATTGATTTATAATTATTTTTTTCATTGTATATGTTTTCATTATATGTATGTATTCAATTCAGTCCTGGAAATTCAGGACTAGAAATCACTCAAAGAGGCCTGGATAGCAGGAGCTCACCACTCACAACAGCAGCTCAGAGCAGCCTGCTACTGCAATTTCCGAGCATGGCCTATGCCAACGGTTTAAAACTGTTGGCATAGGGAGTTTAATACCAGCATGGCCTATGCCAATGGTTTTAAACCGTTGGCATAGGGAGTTTTATACCAACTCTATACCAATAGTTTCAAATATTTGGTGAAATATTTGTACCAATGGTTATGTAAAATCATTGGTATAAGGTGGATATCCTAAGATATGCCAACGGTTTTCCAAATTTTTTTGGAATATCTCTTTCCCTACGCCTTAATTCCACACAGTTTGGATAATAGTTGGTATATATTATACAAATGGTTATCCGGCCTTTACCAATGGGTTTGAACTACTGGTAAATACTTATTTTCCAGTAGTGGTAACATGAAAGAAAAAGAGAAGTTGAGAAATCCCTTATGAAAATTCAGCAGCCTAATGACATCACTTACAAATTCATAAAATATATTGATAAGATAAAAATGGGTATCTTGTAATTTTTTACATAATATGGATATTAACGGGGATATTAAATGACATATCCCAACATATGTCAATTGAAATTAAATAGTAATAACATAAAAAGAGTGCTTGAAAAAGAGAAGGGTGGTAGATTCCTTTACCTTTTATAGTAAGTCCTATAACATGAAGGTTGGGACCTTGGGGGCTTGATGACACCTTGGGAGGACTCTTAGGGAGGTAAGACTACTATATATTCAAGGGTAATGAATTTCTAATGAATGTATTGTAATAAATGGGTGGGTATTTATAGAAAAAGTGAGATAATCTTTTATTAATTTTTGAGGATGCCTCAGTAGTGGTAAATGAAAACCCATGGGATTTACCTTGGTATTTATTCATATTATTGGACAATGGGGACACCTAATATCATATATTAATGTAAACAAGTCAAAAATATTTTTATATTAATTATTAAATCATTATGATGTCACTAAACATATTGAAAACTCAAAAACTATATTTAAATTAATCCAAGGCAAGTAAGGATTATAGAGTTTTCAATAAAAATACTTGTACTATTGAGGAAAAAATGCTTGTTATATTTTATTAAACTAATCCATTTGTTTTCAAACTACACCAACCTATATCCTTATATGTTATTTCTAAAACTAATTTTCAACCTATAATATAGAACACTTCTCGTAAGGAAATAACTCAAGTCTATTTTTTGATATTCTTCATCAGGATAATTTTCAACCTATTATTGAAGATATTATTTTTGAAAACCCAAGAAGTTAGTTGTATATTATAAATCATTCAACTAAAAGTATCATTAGTTTTGTATATCAACTAGTTAGGACTAGAAGTTCCTTGAGAAATAAAATTGATCATATATCATTCATTCTCCATTAAAAACCAAGAAACCTGATAAGGCCAAAGGTGATGAATATTGGATTAAATAAATTAAATATGAAATCAAGGAGTTTGAAATGAATAATTTCTTGATTTTAGTTGAACGTCCTAATGAAAATTCTATTATTTGTGTAAAATAGGGTTTTCAGACCAATTGTGATGAAATGGAGTAATAGTATGAAATAATGATAAACTTGTTGCTAATATAAATAACTGAAAGGAGGGAATAATTTATGAAAAAAATTCTTCGGTATCCAAAATTAAAGAAATTTTGATATATATATACTTTGTAGAATTCATAAATTTCAATATATATAAAATGGACGTGAAGTGTGGTTTCATAACAAAACATTTCAAGAGTAAGTTTATGAAGAACAACCACCTAGTTATGAAAATGAAAAACCTCTAAAACCATTTTAAAAATATTCCAAATAACGTTTTTCACATAAACAATCCCCTAGATCCTTGTCTAATACGATAACCATATTTGTTTACAAAATGATTCTGTTAAGGGAGGTGCAGATACAACTCTTTATATAAAATAAACTAATAAAAATTTTATGATTTTATAAATTTATATTGATGAAAAAATATTTGGTTCAACTCAAAATTATTTAACAGATTCCTTTATAGATCTTATGATGTCTGAGTTTGAAATGAGTATGATGTGTGAGTTAATATAAAATCATGGTTTTGAAATTTTACATAAATAAATAGGATATTTTATATATAAATGTGATTATATAAAAGATATACATATGAAATTTTGATATAAAAACACTAAATATATTCATACACCAATTAGTAACTCTATTACCTTAGATCACGATGAGGCTGGGAACTAGTTGATTAGAAAACAAAAAGAGGAAAATTGGAAGCTTACTTTACATAACATCTAGTCACCCATATTTAATTCCTTTTCCATGCTTATGTTCTAGATATCAATAAAATCCATAATAATTATATCTTAAAGATTTAATAATAATTTTTAGTCACCTTATGAGAACAATGGATTTAGGAATATTCTATTCTTCTAGAAAATTTTTTGATATAATTTTTTTCGAATTCAGGATTTGGTGGATATAAAGTGGATTCAAAAATACATATGTTACATTCCATCTCATAGGAGATTATTTAGTTTCATGGTTATGTAAAAAACAAAACAATTTATCACTTTCTACCATTTAAGATAATTATATAGTATTTAGAAGTTTTTGTGATCAAGTGTTGGGGATGGAACACACACTTAGAGACAATGCCATGAGTTTTACTAAATATTGAATACATTATGACAACTCAAGTTCCATTTAATTATATAAAAATCAAACGCATCACTCATTCTTTAAACAAATATATATAAGATGACACTTACTTAAAGACCACACAATTAAAGAAGATAAAATTTCACAATTCATTAGAACACAATAAAAACTTGTTGATATTTTTACTAAACCCCTCAGTTCTGATATATTTGAATATGTTAAATATATGCTAGGAATGGATAATGTTAAATTAATATTTATATATACTTCTCTTTTAAAAACAATGTTCTTGTAATTAACACCTTCTCATAGAGGGAATACATATATTTATGTTTTGTAAAAAATTCTAAAATTTTTAAATTTTATAAAAAAGTCTTTATCGTAATGAATTTTTTGGAATAAAAACTTTTTAAAAAAATATTCAGAATCAGGAAATTTAAATTCTTTTAGGGACTCAAAAATTCTTATAAAACATTCAGACACAAAATCCCATACAATCTTTTATGGAAAATATTTTCCTTTTAAAACAATCATGGTTAGGTTTTTTATAAATGTATCATAATCACATTTTGTTTAAAAAGTATAATATTTTTCATATGTTATAAATATAACATTATAAATTTTTATAAACTATAATAATTAGTCACCATTGAAAAAACTAAGAATAATAGGTTTCTTGTAATTATGAAAGTTCCTACTATGAAAGTCTATCTTCTTTTAATTTTTTTTTCTTATCTTCTACATTAGTTAATTATTTTCATTGATTACTTATTTACTTACCTTAATACTTTTTTATGTTTTTAAAATATTTTTTTTCTCAAATAAGACTATTATATAATCAAATTAAATTTCATCCTAAAACATTTAGAGTTCAAATGTTTTTTCAAAATTGTTATTTAATTTAATCTTGGCCGTCAAATCATTTATGATTTATTGTGTGTATTTAAATGCTTTATAGAATACGAACTGAAATATCTCAAAAATATTTAATGGTGGTAATCCCCCTATCCCCCATAAATATCTATATGTTTTAACTGACTCTCATTATTCTTCAATGTGATCTGTCTGATTATTTTTCTGTTCATACGATTTCCATATCAAGCCTCATTATGGTAACAACTAAGCTATATTACACATATAGGTATGTTTCTAGAGAACAACTTGTTGAATGAAAGTATTTCGAAAAGTATAATTTAATTTTAAAAAGGATTATTACTTATCAAATATGGGAGAACGTATGTGTAGAGAAACTGAAGATATATTTTAATTTGTATTACCCTGAAATTTATAGAGATATTTATTTATCCAGTATTTTTTATCATAATAATATAAGGATAAAGCCACTTTTTCTATGTTTTCCTAGAAATGCATGAATTCATTCAAAATAGTAGAATATTTAATGGGTATGCCTACTAGAGGGGAAGTGTATCTATCATCTCATAAATGAATGGACAAGTAAGGGACTTTTGTAAAATATAAGGTATACACCTTTTTGTTTTTGTGTTTTGAGAAATTTTGGAAAGTATTTTATTTATCACTAGATCCAAGGGTTGTAACGTTGTGGATGAAAGGGTATTTAATTCAATTGAAGGGTGATCAAGGTACCATTATGTTTCAAAAAAAATGTATTTGAATTCTTGATAAACATGACATAAATAATATTATTCATGTTTTTTTTCATTGGGGTGGAGGATATAGAGATTGCCTCAACTAAGTCAAATATTATTATGTTTCCATCATTCATCAATAAGTTACATGTGAAATTTATAGAAAATTTTAAATTCCTTACTAAGTCATACCCAGTTAGAGAAAAGATTTTATTCATTGTAGAATATATAATTTCAAGAATTAAATTTTTTTTACACAATGAAAAATAGGTTTCTTGATAATGTTGATGGTGCTATGTCATAGGAACACCCTTCCAAGAAAGTAAAACATATAAATAATAAAATAAAAGATGAGTTATACCCTCATAATAAGAAAAAAAAATAAAGAAAATAAAATACTAGATGTTGTTTTTGGGAAACATATAGAACATAAGGCTCAAAAGTAACCAGGGTATCTAGTGTTTGGAATTGATCATATTGAAGAAAAGGTTTTGAGAATTTGGAAAAAAGATCAATTGAATGAAGAATAAAAGAAAAATAAACTCATGAAAATGAATTCAGAATCTAGGGGTGTTGAAATTTTATAAAGGGGGTTGATAAGGATTTTGAGAATAAAATCCTTATAACTTCTTATGTTGATTATTTTATTCGTGATTCCAATTTTGAGTCCATTGAAACCGTAATTGTACCATCTTTTTTCCCCTGTGTTATAGATATGGGAAAAATAAAATTATTTACTTATGAATTTGTACCAGTTGTTATTAAGAAGGAAAACTAATTGGTATCTAGTAATGTTGGAAAATTTATCCTTAGGGATTCAAGGATTCTCAAGTGAGATAATTAAGAAGTGGGGAAATAGAATGAAAAAATAAGGAAAATAAATAAAAAGGAAGGGAGGAAGAAGAAGAAGAGGATGATTAAGAAGAAGTAGAAGAAGATAAAAATAAAGAAAAAAAGTTTGATTTCATGATAAGGGAAAATAACTCATCATAATAATCTTTAAACAGCTAAAATTTAATTCTTAGTGTGATATGTATGGATACTTAAAAGATATCAAGTAAAATAATCCTCATAAGAAGAATAGAACATTAATAAAATAACATTAAAAAATCCTCCAAAATACTAAAAAATATGATCGAAATTATCTTAAATAGGTTCTTGAATAATTTAGATCATCTATTAATTTTCATATTTTCGACTTTTCATATGATAATAGTTTTTACAAGGTACGGAAAAATGATTATGAGGGAAAACATGATGTCGAATAATTAAGACCAAAACCTCCAAAATCTTCATCCTGATCATCACACTTAGAGACATTCATCTATAAAAAAAGGTTTTGATTTCATTTTTAAATAAATGAGATGATGAGATGATACCATTAAATATTTTACCATGTTATAAGAATGATTTCAACTTATTCAAATTAGAATCCATGAAATATCAGAGTAATTTAATATTATTTATGAGTCAGTTATACATATTAAGGATGAAATGAAGTATTTCCAAAAAATTATTGGACATAAAAAAGATCATACAATTTTTTGGTATAGTGATCCAATCAAGTGCATTGTGGTATCAGGGAACATGAAGATTAATGAATTTAAATAATAAAAATTTTGTTAGATATGATAGATTCATTTAACAAGTTATCTTCTGATGTAACTAATTGAGTTAAGTTTGTATATGTTTTCAAAGATACAAATGATAATTGAAATGGGAATTAATAGCTTTTATAGAAATGGTTTGAGATTTGGTGTTGGATAATAGCAGGATGAGATCAAATGAAAATGATTTGATCATTATAAATAATAAGAATAAAACATTCTCTTAGGAACTTGAAAGACTCAAATAAAATGTTTAGAGTCAGTCCAAAACGTCATTTTAGATTATGAACCCTCAGAAGTATCATCAGGAGTTAAGAAAGATAAATTTCAATGTAAAAAAGCTAATAAATAATTGGTGATTTTTTTGAACTATTGATGCATATTTTAAAGGGTTTGAATGGTTTAAGTGTTTGAATAAATTTTCTTCTAATATATTGTACATGATTTTTTTACAATAACTATTGGATATATGTTCATTAATTTCATTCCTATATTATTAATTATTTCATTTGATAATTATTTAATATTTTATCTCTCACTAACATCTCAGGTTTGACTCTTTCTCTTCATTTTTGAAAATCAAAATGGGTGAGATGGTTTTATATTGGTGTATAAGGATTCTAAAGGGGAATAAGTATCAAATATTTTTTAAGGGTAGATGTTATACAAAGGTGGAGTTCTTAAAATACATTCCATCATATTTAAAAATAGTTACAATCATAGGGGGGGGGTTTAAGAAGTAAAATAACATCTTATATGTTTATAATAGAACAATGGGTTGTATGTTTTTAATGTTAATATTTTTCATTTTAGTGTTTTATTTTTTTACTTCCCAAAAGGGGGAGATTGTTTTGTAAAAATCTTTATTTCTTACTTTTCCATTCCATTAGTAATGGATATCACAAACAATCTCTAAAAAATATGATTGCTAAACTTTTCTCTCCTTAGTGTTTTAGTATGTTTTTGTAGAAAACATTAATTTTTTTCTAAGGTAGAAATAATTATAATGTATTACGAATATTAAATTATCATTCTTTAAAATGATCCATCAGATCATGGATGATTCTTTTTCATCATAATGACCATCATTCTGATTTGTGGTTATACTTTTGTCTTGTCTCTTTTACAGACAAAATTCATGACCAGCAAACTGATAATGGAATCGATACATCAGACCGATCTTTATAATGATTACCTCATAAAAAACTAATAAGAAACTCCATAAGATTATCCAATATTGATAATTATAATATATATACATGTTTCTATTGTAAGGAATATCATCTATCATTGTTATAGTTCTAAAAATTACATCAGACATCCAATTATGTCCATGAAGTAAAGTGCTATCTATTTGGGGTTGTTGTAACTATCTCTGAAATATGATTGTAGAAGCCTTTTGTATAAATAGACATTCATTTGATGAGTTGAGAGATGGTATATTTTCACAACACACATATTCTATATATTTCTTATCATGATCTTATCAATCATAGTCTTTGAAATAATTTATAGATACATCTTTCTATGGAATTATTGTGAGGATTGTTTCCATTACAACATTTTTTTTTGTATTCTGATTCTAACCATTTTACGAATTGAGGGATTATTGGGATAGGATAATGGTGAATCTAATCCATTGGATTGAGTTCTTATTTGTATATTAATAAAGATGTTGATCATCCTATATACGGATTCAAATGATAGGAAGATATAGTCTAATCTTTATATCAAGTTCTTTACCTGTAAGAAAGGACAGACCATTACAGGATGTATTAAACCATGTATACCTTTTCTCATGGTTTCTAACTACCATTACTCTTTAGGATAAAAGAGTGAAATATTTTAATATATCTTATATGTCATTATAAATTTTATAGGTTGTGTATTTATTTTTTGTACAAGATTTATTTTTTCCACTACACAAGTATTATAAATATTATATTCACACTTATCTTTATAAAAATACATTTTATTTGTACATTTGTCAAAAATATAAAAATATAATCTAATATAATCAGTCTATCTATTATTCTGATTCGAATAATCAAACCTTTGATAGTATGGAGTCTAATATTTAATACTTATAGAGGATTTTTGATTTTTCTTAAGTGTAAATTGTAAAATACAATTCACCCCATCCTATAAGCCATTATAGACACATATGGTCCAACAAAAATGTCTCGTGTTGTGGGTCAACAATGAATTCAGTGGTAGACTATAGTCCAGAATGACTCAGACAATAGAAACTGGTCACTTTATTGTACGATTTGTATTATTAAGACTCATTAGGTCAATTGTTTCCATGTTTAAAAATTCCATAAGTGGATAATGTCGATATGTATTAATATTTTTTGAAAATATTAATAAGAGTCTGATAAAAATGATCTATGTCCTATGATCCTCATCTGCTTCTTAAGGATCAGACTATATGAAAACTCTTGAATCAACCACACAACATAATTTGATTGACTGCATTATGTATAGAAAATGTATATGAAAATCAAATGATCAACTATGAATGTAATGATTGAACATATAAATATTTGATCTACAATAAGGGTTTTTTAATTAATTGGAAGAATAGAAAAACCACCTCATTACAGTTCTTAAGTTTAAATTTAGTATTAACTATAAGCATTGGATAGATTGACCATAAGATAGAAGATTTATTATCCACATGATTGGTGTGATTGAACATGTAATATCAAATTACCATATAATTTTTTTACCTATTATGAGTTAATAAGAAGCTTTCACATAATATAGTAAGGACATGATTCTAATATTTTTGATGGTTCTAAATTTAAAAGTGTCCAAAGAATAGTTTTATGCATTAAATGAATGAAACATGATGATAAAATGAATGGTTTGATGATTTAAAAAACGGGATGTGGGCTCAAAATGGTATATACATGCAGCTTCACATTGTATGCTTATAAACCAAATGATGAAGAAAAATATTGGATTCACAGGATGTAATTTTCCTATTAATTCTATGATTTTTCATGTTCTCAGACATGTGAATAAGAATTTAAACTCATTTTAAAAAGAATAAATAATTAATAAATTTTCCAAGATTGATTGAGTGATCTTATAGGAACTACATTAAATGAAATATAAATGATTTGACACCATTAATTAGTTGGGAACTCAAAAACATGGGAATGAATTTACATGAGAAAAACATACCAATAGAATGATAGATAAATGAAGGAAATATCTTTTTTAAATATGATATTATGGTATATTTGGAAAACATGTATAAAATATATAGTTCAAATGAAATGAGTCTACAATGATTCAAGAAATACATAAACACTATGAAGGTAATAGATTACATTAATTTTTTTAATGATGTGGTACATATAGAGACTAATATACAAATAATTAGATGCTGAATAAATTCATATATATATGTATGAATTAAGGAATAATATTTTTACATGAATATAAGGAGTAAAAAATTTTTATATAGAGGTTTAATGATAAATATGGGTGATTATGAATGAAGAGATGAGTTTTTTGAATATTTAAATGATTTTAGAAGAGGATGTGTGGGGAATGAATTATTTATTCCTGAAAATGAGGAGATATACCCAAATATTAATGGTGTACATAATTTTTCATAATATTTATGAAGCCACAAGAAGAATAAATGAGTTTTATAAAGATAAAAAACAAACATAGATTTTGGGAATAATAATGGTGATCTAAATGAAGAGTTACTGGATATTATGGCGGAATATTTGAGTCTAGTTATGATGATATAAAGGAATTCAGTATATTTGGATGAAATAAATGAGATAAGGTTGTGATAACATTTAATTATCATATGAAATTAAATTATATGTTTACTGGTGCATTTATGATGAATATTCACAATTATGTGAATGAGAATTTAATACCAAGTATAGAGGAGTATTGGGGAATGATAGATACCCATATATTAATGTATACAATTATAATATTATTCCCAAATAAAAGAGAATTTATAAAAGATTCAATATAATGATTTATAGGCATTTTAATATTTATATTAATATATAGTTAATATAAATTTGAAAATAATATGAATTTTATGTTAGTGTTAAACACCATGATTTAGATATGAGATAATGTATTTTTGTCAATACATATATCATATGCACCATATTTTAAAAAAATCATAGAAGATAAAAAAACTAATGATCTCATGTTTCTCATTAGGAACATTTCATGTGCACCAAAGAAGAATAAGGGAAGAATATATAGACACTGTAATACAAAAGTCTATCAAGAATATTCCAATTTTCTTTGTATCCATCATAAAATTAATTCCTATATTGTATATGTATGAAGAGCATCAAGGAATTCCATAAACATATAGAAAGATATGTAAAAGAATAGTTCTTATTATCCAGGAGGAAATCAAGTCAACACATGATATCTTTCTTCAAGGTTGTTCATGGCCAATATAAGGTATATATGGTCATAGAGCACACTATTTTCTTATACCTAGTCTATTCTAGGATAACGAGTTCAAGGCCATACCCTTTCTCATGTATTTTTTGAGGATAAGAATGAATTTGTGTCTGTTAGAAGGATATATTCCACCATACATTGCAGTTATAGTAATCCATAGGAAGGTAAACCTCATTAAAATAGTGGTGTTATCTTATGATTTATTGAAATTACACATCTATATTTACAGAGACAAATAATTAAGATAAAAATAGAGAAAGATAAATCCAATCAATGAATAGGTGATGTGGTAAGAAAGGGATAAATGTTTTAAAAATGATTTCCCACACCGATTAACCCCCTATGCTGTTAAATCCCAATTCAATCATTTTCATCATTATATCAGTTTTAAGATAAATATGAACATCAAATGTTAGTTGCATCCATTAAATGTGTCTCTATTTCTATTCAAAATAATCATTTATCTATATGGATTGGGAGAATATCTATAACAATGATATTTCAAGTGTGTGAGATTTTATTAATTTCATTCTAGGATATTTTCTTTTTATTACTTTGAATCATGGAGTTGATATTTCAATAAAACTAATACCTGGTTCCATATCTATTTCAACGTTTCCATATTTAGTGGCCCATATTTTGTTGTATAAATTGAATAAGAAAATCTATGATAATGGTGATAATGTATTTATTTATCCAGTTGTGTCACCATGGGTTGAATAGATTCTTTTTTTGAGAAGAAAAATGGGTCAATGAAACTCTACATTGATTAGCAAGAATGTAATTGGGTCATTATCAAGAATAAGTATCACCTACTAATATTTTATATTTTTTAATCTATTATTAGGAGAATAATTTTTTTCATGATTTATATTTGATCTAGATAATATCTGTTGAGGGTAATGAGTGAATACATACTTGTGAACCATTCAAGGTATGGAAACTATGAATTTATATAGATTCTGTTTTGTCTTACTAATTCCTCCACTATCTTCCTTGACATAATAAATACAGTTTTTAGAGATTATAAAATTATTATTATTGTAATCATTCAAAATTATATTTATATATATTCTAATAGAAAGGAAGGGAGTTAGGGTCATTGGAGGATTCTATTGATGATCTTAAATAAGGATATGTTATCTAAAAAATTTACTCAATGTGAATATTGGCTAAAAATGACTCATGTTTTGATCATATATCCTCTAGAGAGGTTATATTGATGAATCCATAAAAAAATTATTTCTAATGACTATCTAAACCACTGACTATGAAAAATCTATGGGGATTAAAATTTGATTCGACAGGAAAATGTGAATAAGATTTCAATGAGATAAAGTAAAGTTTTTATAGTTCACCTATGATCACAATATGTTGTAGTGGATAAGGGTTTGTGATTTACCATGATACATAAAATAATGGTATGGAATGTGTTATTATTAAAAATGATATAATGATATCTTACTCCTCATTCAAATTCATGTTTCAATAGAAAAAGTGTCCAAATCAAGATTTGGAGTTAGCTTCAGTAATTTTTTTATGGATGATATAGGGGAATTATAGATATGGTGAAAGGTGTTATATAAATAATGATCCTAAAATCTATATTTATATATACACATATAAATATATCAATATAAATCAATGTGGATGATTGGAATTGATTAAATATTAGGACCCCTCATAACAAATACCACCCTAGGAAATTAATAATTTTGGTTGGTATTATGAGTCAAAATGATAGTGCTAGATTATATATGATAAGGATAAAATATGATATAATATTTATGGATTTTAAAAGTATGGACCTTTAAATGATGAATTAAGTAGAGAAATATAAACGTTTTCAAATAAATTTTCAGTTATCTATCGATATGATGATTAAAGATACACAAAAAGATTATGTTGATGTATAAAATAAGGTGAAAATTGTTCTTATCTGGAACCCTAATTATGATGGAATGATAACATTCAATAATCAAGTATGTTTCTCATCAATACTATATAAGAAGAAATATATATTTTGAGAAGCACATAGCTCATCATTATATATATATCATTAAAGTAAAAATATGTATAGATTTATGAATTTGTATTTCAGGTGGGATATCATGAATAGAGATATTTTAAAGTATGTATATTAGTTATTAGAATGCCATCATGTTAAGTCTCAGAGATGGAAGCCTAACGGGTTGTTATAATTATTATCCATACAAGACTGCAAATTGGAAAACATCACAGAGTATTTAATAATCAAATTCCCAAGATGTCTAAAGGCCATAGTGCTCTTATTCTTGTATTCTATCACCACATTAATTAATCAAAATTCATTACTATTAGAATATATTTAAATTGTAAAAAATTTCAATGATATATATTATGGAAGTTTTAAGGATGAATAGAGAATAATATTTTATTTTATAAAATTGAGATCTGATGTTTAGCTCAACGTTCTCATGAAGTATTCAGTAAGGTCTGGTTATGGAGTTCTATTTCAATATGAAAAATCATAATCAAATAAATGTTAGTATAAGAGAATAATTTAAACCCTATATGATATTATATGATCCTACTATCTAGTTTTCATGGTTAGTTTGGATCAATACCTTAATATATTTGAATTATATTATATCAATAGATTTCAATAGAGTATTCATTTGGATCCTTTTGACTCCCTCTATATATAGAAGTATAGATCTCAAAAATTATTGGATTTTGTATGAGAACGAATCATATTGGGGCTTAATATTGATAAGGAAATGGCTGAGAAAGTTGGATCTATTTATAATCATATCAACATAGACTCAAGATGATAGAATGTTAATTTTAAAAATTTACTGTAAAATATAAAATTCAATATTATTGAGAAGGAATCCCCATGAATTCCCTCATGGAATATGGTTGTTAGATTTATAAAGAATGGAAAACCAAGACATATATATATAATCCCTTTTATTATTCTTCATCGTATTGGGGAAATTTCATATCACATGGAACTTCAATCAAACCTCTCTCTTATTCATGATGTGTTCTTTGTATCTCTTTTGAGGAAGTATATAACTGATACTTCATATGTAATAATTTCAGAAGTTTTACCACATTTACACAATATTTAATATATGGAGCATTCAATATAAATAATGTATCATAAAGATAATGTTCTATAGATTAATACTAATAACATGGTTACATTTCTTCAAAGGAAAAAAAAAATTAGAAACCACATAGGAACCTAAGGATGTAATGATGTAGAGCTATCCAAAACAATTTGTGTCAAAGTGATGGATTTTTTAATCTAAAATTCCTTTTAAGTGGGGAATAATGTATCATCCAAATTTTTTTTATGCATTTCCTTTTGAAATAAAATTTATGTATTTGATAGCTTTATTTAAATTAAACTATGAGTCTAAATGAATAGGTATATAGTAATCCTTTTTATCCTAACCATTTGATTAGTGAGTATAAATAGGGTTAATAGTTTTTTTAAATATATGTATAGTGGTTAATCATGGTAAAAATAATTTGATTAGTTCTGAGTTTTAATGAAATTATTCAATAGTTAAAATACCTATTTTTCAAAGAAATGAATTTATCTATATTTTAATTATTTTTATCTAAAAATGTATATTGATTACTATTTAAAAAATATTTCAATAAAATAAATTTATAATTTAGGTAAATAAATTAATAATAAAATAAAAATTAGTTATATAATGATTAGTAATGAAGGAAAAATCATGTAATGGTAAATAATATTTTTTTTTTCAAAAAAGTGTATTTTTATGCGCAAAGTGTTTTTATCAAAAAAAAATTAAATAAGTATTTAATGATTAATGTTTTTCAAAAATGTCCATATTATATATTGAATCAAGTATTTTTGGACTCATTTTATAGTTTTTAAAAGTCATGTAATGAAAGTAAATTTAGTTTTGTACTTAACCATGAATTTTTCTAAAAATGGGTTTTAATTTCATTTTTAACATTTATTAAAATTTAAATTACTCCAATTATAGAAATTGAATCATACAAATATTTTCATATTTCTAATAAATATAATTAAAATAATTTAATGGGGTCTAACTAATTTTTTTCATAATGAATAGTTAAAACTATAAAAAGCTGTTATTATGATTAAGGTAAAAATGGGATAACAATGGTAGTTAGACTAAGAAACACGTGAAGGAATTCACTTAAATTTGTTTAATTCTTATTTTTTTGATATATTTCATAATTATATTATATTATCGTCAAATTATTTTACATTATATCTAATTGCTCATGAATGTTAACATATATTATTGAAATATTTTATGTAAATCCTTCTATGTCCCTCCCCTTATATATAAAATGGAACCTCTACTCCCCCAAGTTCACAAAACTTGATTCCAATATATCTATCCATAACCACCAAAAACTCTTAGTATATTCATTCTATTAATCATTGATCCAATTTCTTCAATGCTTAAGGTGTAATCCAAATGAGGTCTCTAAATGAAGTGGTATAAATTTTAACCATCATTTTTCAATTTTTTTCTCCCTCAATTTTCAATAAACAAATTATATAAATCATAAAATGATTAATATAGAATAATATATATAATTATATGTTATTATGATTATTTTATGACCATTTTCTAAATTACTTCCATCAAATGGAGATGAAATTATCATTCATTCTTACTTTTAGACAACTACCTCCACGCAACGTTAGGATTCATTTTCCATCACTACTCCACATTGATGGATATAGTGATGAATTTAATAAATATAAATGATATTAGTAATATATTTTATATTATTTAGGGAAAAATATTATTTATATTTATATGCATATTTTCAAGAAAAAAACAAAAATAGAATTCATGCGTACGTATGGACTAACGTCCCCATGAATGGTGTAATTATTTTTTATATTTATCACATTTGTAAATGGATATAAATACAAATATATGGAATATATTTTATATTTAAATCATTATTTTCATTATTTAGATGATTTAACCAAGATGAAATTAAAAGGACTATAATTTTTAAACCATAACATTTGTGATAAATGAAACTGGAAACACCAAAATATGATGATTTTCAGAAATAAATATTATAAGTGGCATATATGTGGTATTAAATTTATCAATAAGTTTATATAATATATTTTTAGTACATTATAATTTATTATAAGGTATTTTATAACACTTAAGAAGAAGGCCAAACATGAGGTAAGGGTTTTACAATATAATATCAATATTAGTGAGATTGTTTAGTCTTAAATATATAATGATGAGTTTACATAATATATCAAAACTAAATATTCTTAAATTTATTCTCATATTTTAAATTTATTTTTCAAACAGATTTTTTTTAATTTCCTCTCCTTCGGTACTCAAAAATATGAAATAATTATTTTAAGAAAAACTGACATTGTTTTTCTCTTAGATCAGGAATATTTTTCTTATATGTTTATATATTCCGTAAAATTATTTCAAGAATTTTATTAAAATTATATAATAATATATTAAATTTATCATTATCCATGTTTCACTTAATATAAAATGTTTATAAAGTACTATTCTTAACATTTGTCGGAAGAGGTTCTTTTTACAGAAGGTGTGAACTGAAAGATTGTTTTAACAGATACCACATGAATAAAAATTTCCCACCATAGTGAAAACTATTTTCATTGAATATTATCTTACATGTATCCATATTTATTTTTTAAAAAAAATTTATTTATTTATTTTATATTATTATATTTTAATGTTTTTTCATCAAAATGAAAGGGTTATTTTCCTAAAAAACATTCCAGTAATATTTTAAATTTATTTTCATCTATAATAGCATCCTTCAATGATTATTACTCTTAATTTGGGATATGATCAAATTTTAAAATATTTAATGTCTCAATAGATTATTATTTTTTATGATGATGAAATATTTATATAAACATGTCTTATTTTCCAAAGGACATGATTCAATGACATTTAAAATGTTTCCATGGTCTTAAGGAATACATATGATTGAATTTGGATTATGTAAAGAGTGTTTCTGTTATATCCAAATAAAATATTGTTTAAATATTATTTATTTTTGATCTTAAAGGGTGCATAGGATGTAACAACCCATGATTTTATATGTATTTTCTTTAAAGTAATGTTGAGTTATTTAATATATTTATTTAAATGCATCTGAAATTCAAATTGAAGAGTGATATAGTAATCCTCTCTAACCCATAAGTTATGTTGTAAAATATTAACATTAATAACCACATTATCAAAAACATATGAGCCAATGTTTTAAATTATTCAAATTTATTGATTACTTCATAATAAATAAGTACTCTCTTTTCAGAAATGTCTTTTTATAACTCAAAAATACATTTTCTTAAGAAATGTTTGTTATTATATTTTAAATGCATGTATTATATATACATATGTCTGTGTGTTTATATATATTAGCTGCATGGTAGTACAATTAAATTCTAATAGACACACACGCCGTACACAAACATGCCTAAAATGTAGATCATACAAGAATTAAAATTAATGTAAACCATTTTTGGAAATTTTATTGTACTGAATTAACACAATTTTTGAAAAAATGATTTCAATATTTAATTTAATTAAATATTTTATTTTTCTAAAAATATTTATTTTTCAGTTAGTAGTGAGAAATACAGATTTTTTAATAACATTCATTTCATTTTATTAAATAATTTAATTTAAAAGTTACATTACGATTTTAATTTTATCAAAAATTAAAATAAGAATATTTTAATATTAAAAAATATAATTAATAACATAGTAATCATTAGAGTTATCAATTTTGGAATAAGTTCACTTTGGGTCTTAAAAACACATTTGTGTAAAAAAGTTTTTATTAACACATTGTTTTTTTCATTATAAATTTATTTAAGATATATTGGTATTTATTTTTAATGAAATTTTATTATTATAAATTAAATTTAAAATATTTAAGATCCAGTTCTTTGTTTCTAAAGGGAATAGAATTAATGTAAATTCTGTTTTATGCTTAAAAATGTGTTTAACTAAACACGGATTTCGATTGCTTTTTAAAAATTGTTTAAAATTAAATTATAAAAATTATTTAAATTTAATCTGATAAAATGATTATATATTTTAATTTATCATAATTAATATAATTTGTTTGGTTCAAATTATTTTTTTTCATAAATAATAGTAAAAATTAGAATATTTTGTAACCATAGTTATGGATATAATGGGTTTATCGAGTCTTAAACTAAGGGATAAGGGTATTAATGCCACATAAACATGAATAAGTATTTTTAATGAAGATATTTATACCACATATTATATTTTCTTTGATAATTCTCAATTTTGTTCCGCTAACTCATGAAACTAACCTTATATTATTGAAATATTTTAAGTTATTTCTTATGTGTCCCTAACCTCTCTTATAAAATGGCATATATTGTGATCAATTATTAACACTACTTTATACTTATATGTCATCCCATGTATTCTAAAAAACCATCTTACATTATTTATATTCATCCTTCATCCCATGTTCTTCTTCTAAAACTAATCATTCAAAGATGAAGGTGTACGCCAAATGAGGCCTCTCAAAGAAGAGGTGTAAATGTTAACCATACTATTTCAATTTTACATATTCGTCCACCATATATAGAACTATTTTATAGATAAAATTATGATGAATTAATTATCATTAATAAAATAGAATTTATTATTATTATTGAATAATCATTTATCACCTCTTATCCATTTAGTTGGAAGTGACTGTATCACTCAAGCGTACATGTGGCATATCACCTCTACACAGTTATATGATTCATTTTACATAGTCATATTTAATGGTTAGTTATTATTATGGAATAAATTTTTATATATTAAATTAATGATAAAATAATTATTCAATAAATTGCAATTATTTTTTGCTTTTCCATTGTTCCATCCATTAAAAAATGGAAAACATTCCTAATGTGTATGTGCATACTAACATCACTATGAAGTGATGTAATTAAATTTTCATCAATTATTTATATTAATAGTTACTAAAAAGTATATAATTATTAAATATTATAACTATGGAATGGAAAATATTCTTTATGTTATGGAACCATTATCAATGTATAAGTAAAATAGCATTTAAAAGAAAAAATATATGAAAATTAATATAGTTGACACATGTAAACATTGATTTTAATAAATAAAATTATTAATAAATCAGAGTTGAAATTTCATAAGTGGTCCATATATGATATTATAGTTATCAATACTATTCTCTTATACAATTATAATATATTTTTATTTATTTTTCATGGGGTTAGAGAAGATAAAAAACAAGTCATACTTGATGTAAGGGTTTTACATTACAATCTCATTTTTTACTAGGATTGTTTATGCATTAATTTATATTGATGAAATTTCATGATCTATCACAATAAAGTAATATTAATATTATTCTATTTTTACTTCAATATATTACATGTTTTAATTTAATTTTCATCTCTCTAAGTACTCAAAATTCAGAAGTAATGTTTTTGTGTAATTGTAACTATGTTTTTCTATTCAGTTGGGAGTATTTTCTTCAATGGTCATATTTTATTTAAATTATTTTCAAGATTGTTTTTACCATTAACAAATGATTTTATAAAATTTTTACTACCGATTAATTAAATTATATAAAATTTATTAAGATGAATCTTCTTATAATTGTCTATATGAGGCACTTTGGTCTTTTTATTGAAAATGTCAAAGGAATAATTATTTTAAAATACAATAAATGAACATATTTTCTATCTATAAAAAATACTATTTAATTTAAACCATACTTTACCTGTTTCCATGGTTAATTTTATTTAACATGTTTTTATTAATATTATCTATAAAGTTTTAGATTCTAAATATGAGATATAAAAATTAAAATGGTATTTTTCTAATGAATTGTTTGAGAGTTCTTTTAAATAGATTTTAATCTATTACAACACCCATTGATTACTTTTATTCTTTATTAGGAATATTATCTAATGTTACCATATTTATAATTTCATTATATGGTTTATTATTATGATAATGAAATATTTTTGAAACCTATTTTTTTAAATCGGTTTTGTTATGGTGAAATGATAAAAAATTTGATGATCTTGTTCATACATATGAATGAATTATGATTAAGTTATTAGTGAACATATTGTAGTTTTATAATGAATTAGAGAATCATTAATTTTTTATGAGCTCATAGGGCAGTTGAAAGTATATCACAATCCAAAATGAGGGTACACAGGTGGTTATCCCAATCCTGAAAAAGGTACATGAGAGGTTAAATGAATCCTAATATAGGTACACTAATTTATACAACAATAATAGCATGTGATAAACATCTATGTGGGTATCCTAGACATAATATTTCTAAGTTTATTACTATTCCACACTATATTCCACTTTTTTATGACATTATTTTATGACAATTTTATAATCTCATGGAATATTATCTATTATTTATTTATCATTCATTTCTTATGAACTAATAAATTTTTTTCCATGTCTCATTATTATGATCTATAAATTAATGGGTTTTATTTTAAAATTTTGGTCTCATTTTCTCATTCCCTTATATTCATGTTATGTTTAAAAATTATAAATCATTTATATCTATATTGTTTACCCTTCTTCAGTATCTAAGACAACCCATTATCATGTTTCTTTTCCCCTCAAATAAGGATAAATGTTTTGGGTATGATATGTCTAATAAGTATTCTAGTTGTAAATAGATTAATGGAATATTATTTATATTTTTTATGTATTAGTTATTTGAATATCCTTTTTTTAAATAAATTAATCCTTTATAATTTTATTATGGATTGAAATGATATATAATGAATATTCATATATTAAGATGTAATATTTATGAATGTAATGACTAGTTCACCTCAATTCATATCGATGAATGTTTTTTCAATTAATTTTGGGAACAATGATGAAAACAATTTATTAAAAACCCATAGTGTAACATGAAGTATAAGAGAACATCATAGTTTTTTAGTAAATAAACAACTATGATTTTCATTGAAAATAATAACATTCTAGACACTATCAATTAGATATGGTTGTCGAACAAAATAACTTAGGTGTAACAACATTAAATTTTGTTTATTGGGTGTTAACTTGGTCCCCACTAGAGCATGATGAGCGGGCCTAAGATTGCACAACTTTCTATAAACTCTTGGTGGATATGCCTGGATTAATTATCATTTTCAACATGAGATATTACTAAGGATTTAAACAGATTATAGACATGGAATACATATATTAATCCAAAGGTTTAATTTATAAAAAATAAGGTGTTAATATTTTGATATACTGTGAATTATTTTCATGATTATATGATTTCCCACTCTTATTATTATTTCCCATACTATGATTTCTTTTGTTTAAATCAATGGATAATTTTATTTTATTTTTTTAACATTGAATGTTATGTAAAATAAAATTATTATCCTCATGAGAAACTATGTTTTATGGGTAATTTAATCAAATTTGTTTTCTAATCCTACACAACATTCTTAAGTCATGGATAAGCCTAATCACCAATAAGAGAAATAAGAGAAACAACATATTATTGAGTACATTTTGAGGAAATATGAACCATATTCTGATTAGTATATAGGTCCACTAATTTATATTCAATTTAACAACACCACTAAAATTATATTTTCTCTTCTCTAATTCTTATAGTATAATAAATTTATTTTAGTTTTAATCATTTAGGATGTAAAGCAGAAGAACAGTAAAATCATATCAAGAAAATGTGTAAATGTAATGAATTTTACTCCATAGAGTGGGTGAGTTTATGAAACATCCTAGGTAATGAATTAATAGTTTATTTTCATTTTTATAAGTATTTTTAATTATATATTCATATTCACTATTTTCTTATTAAGTAATTATATAATCAAAAATTAAATAGTTTTATTAATCTCTTTTTGTAACATCCTATATATTTATAAAATAAAATATTTTCATATCTATTAATTTTTATGAATAATATATTAAATTTATATTAAAGGGGATTCTTATTCTGATAGATTATGCAACACACCACAAAGGGTTTATCAAAAATCTTACGTTGCACACAACACTTAATTATACTGAAAAATAATACAATAATATCAGTATTATTATTATTTTAAATTGTAGTTAACGCCTAGTTGTTGTATTGTCAGTAATGGACTTAACTAACTAAAATATGATTACACATTTTTGTTAAATGTTTTTACATTTATCCACTAAATTTTAGAGGCTTAAAATGAGAATAAATCTATTTTTATGCATAAAATACTCTACTATTTTTAAAAGGTTGTTTTACTATATTTTGATGGTAAAACATAATTATATATAGTTTTTCCACTTTTATATCTTCCATTTTACAAAATAAAATTCTTATTTTTAATTAGGACATCAAAATTTAGTTTGGTTGAAATTTTGGTATTTTTCTAATTAAATTCATATTTTAATGAATATTGAAAAAAATGTTTTTTAATTCAAAACTACATTTTATTTTAATTTATTTCTATAGATAAATTTTCATTTGAATAGGTTTCAATGAATATTTATATTATGTTTTTATCATTTAATCTAATTTTATAATTATAAGTAATTTCACAATGAAAATTTATATAAACACAAGTCAAAGTTTTAATGGTTTTAAATTTTAAAAAACTTGTTTTCTCTTTTGGACAATAGAAATTAATTTTAAATTTATTATTGAAAATTTTATGTTTAGAATTTTGAAAAATGGATTCAATATTTTTAATCACAAGTTTCACATTCCGTAAATATATCCCTTTTATTTTTGGACATGATGAGTAGTAACATTAGTATTTATTTTTATTTACCATGGTTAAAGGGTAAATCAGGTAAATAAGGTTAAAAATAATATTATAATAATATAAAATTACCTTAACACTAGTACTAATACTATTTTATGAGATATGGTCGACCAGTAAAATACTTTGAACTAATATTTGGCCTCTGGAAGCGGCTTAGATGTGATTATGACACTTATATCATTTTATTTAAAGTAAAGGAAAATATGTTATAAACATAAATCATTTTCATAAAAAAATTAATATGGGTTCCTTTAAGTGAAATATTCACTTTTAAATAGTAATTTAAAAAATAAAACCATTTCCTCTTTCATGATATTTTATTTATAATTTTTATTTATTGAACAGTTAAATTTAATTATGACACAATGATGAGGCATTGATTTCACTATTAATGAAGTAATTAAATAAATTATACTATAAATATGAAAATAAATATTATATGAAATAATTTATGTTGTACACAAATTATCTAGGTGAAAATGACATTTTATAAGACTTAAATTCTTTTTTTAAGTTATCTCTCTATTTGGATTTTATATAAATTGAATAAAATGAATAGTTCAAAACTTGACACAATTGATGTTTTATAAAAATAGTAAAATATTAAATTTTTTAGAAATAGTAAAAAAAATTTAAAATCAAAAAGTGACTATGTTAAGGTCTATAGGTTCATTAAGTGTCCAAATATGGGAAATTGATCAAATATATGTAAAATTAATACCCTCTTAATAATTAAAATGTTATTACCATAATTAAAATAAAATGAGAATAATTAAGGGTAAATAGAATAGATAAGGTCATAAATAAAATCAATACTTGTCTAAAAATTATTGAATTCAAGGACTTATACCTACCCTACTCTTATCCTCAACATATGTCATGTTTTAGCCTTATAAATAAAAAATGAATTTATATTATTTTAATAAATTATGAGTTTCCAAGGGTGCCCATTTCCTCTCCTATAAAAAGGTACCCTCACTTCTCTAATATTAACAATTAACTTACCCTTTGGTTAGGGCAATAAATACCCAAAACGCATCCTAGAAACCCTTCCCTCATCATATAATCATCAATTAAGGGAAAAAATCCCCCCAAGGAAGCCTTTTCATATAAACAAAGAGATATTTCTGAATTAAAAGGTAATGCCTTCTCTCGTGCTTTTTAGTTTGATTTCCATTATACACACCCTAAACATTCTTTATTCTCTGAATACATAACAAAAAAATTATAATAAATATACTATGATGTTTTTATCCTATGTTTTTGATCTACACTTACACACAACTCCATTTAATGGATAATTAACATGATGTTTCTTTATACGGAGAACTACTGCCACACAAAACGATGATTGCACAATTTTTTTGTACCACAATCATGTGGGACATTATAATGGAAAAAATAGTAAATATGTTATGTATTATATTTATTTTGACTCTATGATTCTATAATTTTTATTTACAACTGTCTTTTGTTATTTCCTTGTTGTGTAAATACAGTAATTTCGTTTGAGGAAATGTGGACTACGACCCCCTCAAAGCGACATGACTCGTTCCCTCTATACATAAAACATATGAAGGATATTTTTATTAAAATTATGAGACATAAATGAAATTAATAATACACTGGTATTATGATATACCTACCATTTCACTATTATTATTTCAATATGATAAATAAATGGAAGTAGCGTTCACGCGTATGCATGGCCTACCATCTCTTTGAATGGTGCATTTCATTTCATATCTCTAAATATTATGGATTTTATAAATTCATTTTTAATTTATATATATGATATTTAAATCATGAGTAATATTATGAAGATGATGGAATTTTTACCACATTCACAATTTACATCAAAACAAGTTCATTTTCGACTCATGTATCGAATATCGACAAAACGTCTGATATAAACATAAATAATTATGTAATTTTAATAAAATGGTAAAAAGTGATATAAAATGAATAAAAACATTAAAAATGTTCTCAAGAAGGTAGAAATAAACCTAATTTTGTTATTCAGAAACATAATGATTTTACGTGATGAGTCAGACTCATGTTAAAGAAAATCATAACTCAATATTCGATCATTGAGTTAAATATATATTTCATTGGTTATGTTATTCCATAAATAAGTTTCAATTACCCATTATTGTTCTATACTTAATATCCACTATATTGGGTGGATTTATATTGGTGACACATAATTACGTCATTAATTTATCCTTATTCTAATGATACAATCATTAGAAGGGACTTCGTCTCAATATCCTTTTATTGAGGCATATTTTGATAATATTAACCACCTTCTTTTATACATTGTATAATAAACACCTTGTAATTTTAATTCAAAGGGAATCATTTCTCTATGAATAATTTTACTAAACGAAAAAATGGTATATTTTAAATGTATGGAGTGACAACAAATCACCGCTGCCAAAACCATTATTTGTTATTTGGATTCCTCAATAAGATTTAATGTTTTTCTAAAGAAAGGAAATCCATTATTCCATTTTTGGCTGTTTTTCTATTGAAAGTGGTTTCAATAAAGGGTTGAAAATTTCAATATCTTGAAATGATTTATTTTAATTGAAAATGAAATTTCATGAGTGAAATGTTGATAATTGTAGTCATTTATGTTTTATGATTATATAATGGTACTTGGACATTTGACGGGTGGTTACATGGAAAACCAAATATGGGTGGTTCCTTGATATACCAAGGATGAGTGGTTTTGTTATAACCTCCAATGCATTGGGTATGGATGTCGGTCATATGGCTATTCTATTTGAGAGAATGATAAGTGTGGAAGTCGACCGTATGGTTATTACATTTAAGTATGATTGTGTCCTAAGTTAGATTTAATTTGTTATGTCTTCCTTCTAAGGTTTTATGGAAATATTTTGGTTACAAAAGGGTAAGAAATGATATTATATTCGATGAAGAATATTTAATACTTCATAAACGTGAAAAGCATTTCTTTATGATAATGTATTCACGGTTTTCATGTTCTAGAACAACTAATAGTTTTCATTATTTGTGTATCCCTTACTAAGATTTTTATGCTCATATTAATTTTTTAAAATGTTTTTTCATGGTATATAGATGTGTAAGAGAAAGTAAGAAGTCAAAAATATTTTTATAAATAAAATATATACTGTATTATTTTTAAAATGGTTTCCTTTGGTGGAAAAAATGGATAATGTTTTGATAGTGTCCTATTGTATGATTATAGGATGATATGTGTTAATGGTGGCCTAATTCTCCAAAACACATAACCTTAATAGATCTTCTATGTGAATTAATGTCAAATTATTGACTTATCTCATGCTTATGAGATATTTTAAGGCTCGAGGCTTATAGTTGGTTTCAAATTTTAGTTTAGATTACTTCAGGTGTTAGAATATTTTTAATGGAATATCCAAAAAATATTTTTACTTTATGGTCAAATTTAAATGAAATAGTATTATGATATTACCATGTTTCTTCATTTAAGATATGTGTTTCCATAATGGTTTTCCTTAGGGGAAATTTGGCATCTGTACTGGGAAGGCATATAGAGGGAAATCACCTTCCAAATAAACATTGTGAGATGGATGGAATCAGAATTGAACAGTTTGTTGTAGTGGTTCATCAGTTGACTCAGGGGATAAATGATGGTGGTTTCCATGCATGAAATCAACAAGGAAAACCATACAAGAATATTCCTATAGAGGAGAAATTCATCAGGAAATTTCCCCCATCATTTAGAGAATCATATGGCATTGTGCAAACTGAAGGGTGGATTAAAGAACTAGATTTTTTTTTGATGTAATAGTGTGTTTAGAAATAAAAATTTTAGTTTTCTGTTTATCATTTTGATGGTGAAGTTGACCAGTAGTGGAGAATGATTAAAAATATCAGACTAAGTGAAGATATTGACACCATGGAATGAGGTGAATTGAAGAATATCTTCCTTGAGAAATATTTTCATAAGGCTGCTCAAATTTGGATAGAAAATAAATTCATTGAATTGAGAAAAAATGAGGAAGGTGTTATGGCTATATATGAATAATTTCATCCGTTTTTCAATGTACATCCATATTTTTTCTGTGATATTGATAGTAAGATAATCCATTTTAATTAGGACTGAAGCAAAAAATATCATAGGGCGTTTGATACTCGGGAGGTCAAATGCTATGAGAAACTTTTCTGATGTGATGAGAATGTAGAAATTGTGTTTTCTGATGATACTGTGTTCCATGAAAGAAAAAAAAAGAAGCGATACTGATGTAGGAAATGGGAAATAACTCATTATAAAAGCATAGAGGTAAGAAAACTAAATTTCCAACTTGTGAGAAGTGTGTATTAAATCATCATAGAGAATACATCCCAAAGTCCTAGAAGTTCTTCTAATGTGGTAAGGCTGGACATATTTATTGTAAGTGTAAATAATATTATTAGGTAGAAAATGAAAACCCAACAACAATATGTTTTAGTTTCAGTTAGATAGGAAAATATTTTATTGTGTGTCCAAAGATGATTACATTGTGTGGAAACAAGCTATATCGATAGAATAATGGCATGGAAAATCATTTTCTACTAATACAGTTGATTTGGGATCGTCAAATAAAGTGGTGATAGCTCTAGGGAGCTCGGTATTTTTCAAATATTGATTTGATATTCTGGTACCATCAGCTGAAGGTGAAGAAGTATGAAATTCCAAAGATAGTGTTCCAAACAATATATGGGAATTATGAGTTTACAGTTATTCCCTTTGGGTTATATGATATACTGGATGGAATTTTGAATCTCATGAATGGAGACTTTTGTAAGTTATTTGATCTATTTGTGGTTGTGATTATAGATGATATTTTGGAATATTATAAAATCCATAAAGAACCTAAAAGTCAATTAAGGATAGTTTTGTTAACATTAAACGAAAAGTAACTACATAGAATGTTTAGTAAGAGTGAATGTTGGTTTCAAAAAATTTAATTCCTTTGATATATTGTTTCTAGAAATGACATAATTGTTGAACCTTTTAAAATAAAATTTGTCAAAGAGTGTCCAAAAAATTAACTTCCTTGGACAATTTGTTTATAAATGATACATGAATATTGATGTAAAGCCTTGAATTTGGTATGTAAACGTTTTTATCTTAATTCATCTGAAAAAAGGAAATTTTTTATTTTCATCCAATTAATATTTGATGAAATTTATTTATACTTGGAAGAGTGGTATTTTATGTAGTTGAGGTGTTCCTAACTTATGAATAATAAAAATTCAATTATGTTATTATTGGATAAAGACAGTGGAGGTTGATATTGGTTTTCAGGCTTGATAAATAAGGATTATATAATTATGTTGATTGGTTAGAAGATCCTTATTTTCTACAACATGTTCTCATAGAGAATGAGGTTTTAAACTATATATAACACTTGATAATCCATTCAAGGGTAATTATAGATGAATCTATGATGTAATTTAAAGGTAATGCAAATTTTTATGATGATTAAATCTTTGGATTATTATGAAAAGAAGAAGATGATAATGGAATTTTAAGTGTTATATGTAAATTATAATTCATAATTTTAATTGAATAAATATAATTTGAGATATTATCAAAGAAATATGGGGCTACATAGACACCCCACCCCAAGTGAAAAACTAGCCAATTGACAGAGGAGCATGCCCGAAACAAGGGGAAAGAAGTTGTGAAAATAGTGGCACATAAAAAATCCATTCTTGAGTAAAAATTTTACTTCTCAATTTTCCATTCCTTTAGTATTGGAAATAAAAAACACTCTCTTAAAACTACGTTAAATAACTTTTTTATATCCCTTGTGTTTTAGTATGTTATTGTAGAAATAGTTACTTTTTTCTTAACATATAAATAATTTTAATGTATTAAGAATATGAACTTCTCATTCATCGAAACGATCTATTAGATCATGGATAATTCTAATTCATTGGACTAACCATTATCCAGAATAGTGTTTGTACATTTTTCCAATCTTCCATATTAACATAATTACTTACCACTAGATTCATAATGGTACTGATCCATTGGACTTATCACCATATGGTTTCTAATATTGAAAATTGACAAGGAAGTACATTGGACTATCCTAAGTTAATAATTAGAATATATAGACTTGAATCTTCCCTAAGTAATACTAGATATCATTTTAACGTTCTAAAAAAATGACATCAGACATTCATTGTAATGACCCAGATTTTTTGAATAGTATATTAACTTACTCTTAACTATTTAATAGAGATGTTAATGGTTAATGCAGAAAGAGGAGTCGATGGCTTCATCCAGTAGGCTTGAATCTTATGAAGCCCACTTATCAGAGCTTCGGAAGGAGGTGGCATCTTTGGGCATCACTTTGGACCAACCCCAAGCCGAACTCCAGTGTGTCAAGCTTGAACGGAAACGCCTGCGTGAGAAGATCAAGTTAGTAGATATTCTTACTAGGGAAATATTATCTGAGCCACCATCAGATTCTCTCACCATAGAACACCTTACACTTAGGTCATATTTTGGTGTTATAAGGGGCTATGTGACGAGTCCATAGCTTCTTTGTGTAATCCTTTGGGATGAATAAATTGAGATTTCTTCTTTTAGTGACTTTTGTGAAATTTCAAATGTACGGATAAATTTAGGATGCATTTTATTGATGAATTTTGAAAAAAGGATATTTTAAAATATTAATGTAAACCTTAAATAATTAATTATGTGTAATGATTATCAAAAAATGGTTTTCTGCAAAAGTGTTCAGTAAGGAATTTGGAGTCTAATAAGATCAACTTAATTTTTGATGAATAGTAAATTATGAATAGTGATTTTATGCTTAGGATTAGTAATGTGACCAAATAGATTAGTAATCTCACTTAAAGAAAGTTTTAATATAATTTAGACACGTTGATTAAGTAATGTGATTCAATAAAATGGTTAAATAACGGTTTCATAAATTATTAATCAAGTATTAGTTTTTTCGGGTGAATAGATTTTTTATTTAAAAATTTAATTAAAAATATTTAGAAAATTATTGTTATAAAATAGAATTTATTTTTGAACTCAGAGCATCGATATTATGTTATGGTAATCTTTTGGGATTTTTCTGAGAAAGATGAATTTTCAGTGAATAGTAAAAATACAGTTTTAGGGTTTCTGTATGTTCAAGTCATCATAACTATGTCATGATGATGTCATGAGATATTTTATGGGATGGTCGAATAAAGGGGATGAATTTTTGTGTGAGGTGTCCCACGTGGCCAATACCATGGGAAAGCCCATGGTTTTTCCAAAACCACCAATGAGGTGTCCCTTGGCCATTAATGCCTTGTCCCCTCATTTTCCCTATAAATACCAAGCCATCATCTCATCCATTAGACAAAAAAACCATCCTCAATGATGTTCTGGTCTCTTTACCTCTCAAGGAGTCCTCCCAAGGTGCCCTAAAGCCTCTCAAGGTCTCAACCTTTGAGTTTTAAGAGTTACATTTAAGGTAAGGGATCTGACCTCTCTCTTTCTTTTCATGTAATCTATTTTATGTAATTTCCTTTATAATACATGTTCTTATGATGTAGGATGTTGTTTTATATTCATATTACTGCCCTTTATATGTTCATATTATAGGATACCCCCTATTTCTCTCATCAATTCGTTTTAAGAATGTTTAAGTGACGCCGTTAGGCTGCCAAATTTTTCAGGAATTATTTCACCCTTCTTCTGTTCAATGTTCTACTTTCATGTCAAGTCTATCAAGTTCCTTTTTATTATGTTGGGTATGATCTCTATATCTATCATACTGAACCCATATGTTCATATGATGAGATACCCTATTTTGATCTTGTCAATTGATTTTTGGTTGAAGTTTAAGTGACGTCGTTAGGCTGCCGAATTTTTTATAAGAGAAATCTTATTTTTGTCTTCCTTTCATGTTCTTCATTTCAAATGGTATGTCCTTCAAATTTCATTTCCATGTTCATATATCCTTAATATTCTTCCCTATACTGTTTTATGGGTCATTTATGAATGTTTGACCCATGTCCCCTCTTTTTTCAATGTTTTCTAAAACCTCGTAACATAGCCGTTATGCTGGAGAATTTCCGTCTCAAAATGTATCTCTCTTTTTCTAAAGTTCTTTTATTTTATATAGTGAATAGTTAAATCACTCTATTATATATGGGTATTCACATATATACCAAAACTTTCTATTTTAAATTCTTATATTTACATACATGAGACCCACCTTCCTTTTCTGTGGGTTTTAAAGTGACACAAAGATCATGTCTTTAAAGCAGTTTTTAAAACGTTATGATTAAGAAATGAAACCCATTACTTTTATGCTATATGGGTTTTTTATGAAATGATTGATGATGATATATGTGGCTCACATGATAATAAATAAATTTCAAGGGTGCACCCTGGTAGCGATCCAATGCATTGGGTAAAGACTTAATCTCTAGAGTTGACTATTTTTAACGACACCTTGGTGAATAACCTTGGTAATTTTTAATGACACCTTGGGGATGGACCTTGTTGAAACAGAAATAATTGTCAATATTAAATGTTGTAGACACATCTTCAATTTATGAAAAATGTTATTTTTATTATTATATGTATCATGATTTATTTCTCATGCCTTAATGTTCTTTTTGTGACCTTATTGAAGTATCTCAAGTTCACATGTAAAATGTTTCTCTTGTTTCCCTTACTGGGCCTTCTGCTCAACCATTATTTTGATGTATCTCCCCAGGTTATGAGATGTAGTAATTAACGTAGTATGAACTTAATGAGAAGTGTTTCAAGTGTTTAAGAAGGAATTTTTATGTTGTTTTCTTGTATTATGTTCCTGGCATCCAAGACACTAAACCTTAAAGATCCTCAATTTTGTGTAATGTAATGCAAGGTTATTTTATAAAAAGGCGGGATGACACATTCATTTATTTATAGGATATCAAGTTAAGGTTGTATGAGGTCGTTGAAACTAACTCTAAAATATAACTTTTGGAGATTTTCCTAAAAATAAATTTTACATTGAAGAGTTAAAAGCTGAAATTTTTTCTAATATCAACTGTTGTAAAATTTTATTATCATGGACTACTCATTCATAGTCTTTGTAACACTTTAAAGAATTTTTGTTCTATGGAATCTTTATCAGGGTTGTTTCCATTAAAAAATTTTATTTTGTATTATGTGTATGATCATTATACTGGTCAAATGATTTCAGGTATAGGAAGATGATGAATCTGATTTATCAGATTGAGGGATTTTAAGGATATGAAGACATACACTTATCATCATATCGAGGGACTCTATTGATATGAAAATATAGTCACATATTTAAATCTAGTGATTTGCTAGTATTGAAAGATATACCATTTTCGGTGGTATAACATTGGGGATACCATTGGATAGTGTTTCTTAAAAACATTAATCTTATGGATAAAAGAGTGAAATATTTTAATATAGCTTGTAAGTTATTTTTAATTTCCAATTCTTTTTATTTATTTTTTGTACAAGATATATTATTTCTATTTTTCATGTATTATAGAGATACTCATTACATTAATCTTTATAAACAATATTTTTACCAGTATGTCTGTGAAACTGATAAACATATGCACTAATATAATAGATCAATCTTTTATTTTGAGTATAATACAATCATTATTCGATAGCATTGAGTCCTATATAATATACATAAAGAGGAATTGTGTTTTGTGTAAATTTTAATTATTAAACTACAATTCATTCCCCTATTATAATCTGTTATAGACTCTTATTATCCAAAAATTTGTATTCGAGTAGGATCTATTGATTAGGATTGATGGTTTTTTAATTTCCCTATATAATAAATGTTTTATAAACTATTTTTTCATTAATTCTTATACACTAAAATATTTGTTTAGAAAGAGTTTATTTTCTTTTTAAGATGGCTGATATGAATTTTGGATTTCGTGAGAATATAAATCACAGTCAACCAACATTTTTTTATGGGAATGACTATGAGTATTGGAGAGATAGAATAAAGATATTTTTAATTAAATAATGTAGTAGATAATTTATTAATTTTTATTGGGAGGTACAAGATAGTTGATAAGAAATATCCTTCTTTTACTAATGTGGAGAAGATGTAATATTAGTTGAACTTATAAGTGAAGAATAATTTATATTATAAAGTTTAAGGAATTTTTATAGTAATATATTACCTTTTATAGTTTTCAATTATATTTGGGGTAAATTATAAATCACAATTTTTGGTACTTCTAAATTCATTGAGAAAAGAATATATATGCTTTATGTGGATTATCAAGCCTTTTATTTTCTTCCTTGTGAGGATGTTTCCAAGATGAAAAAAATATTTATTACTATTATCAATAGTTTATAGTATATTTTAGAGAATGGTCATGATGATGATGTTTTTATAAATCTATTTTTGAAATAATTTTAAATGAGTGGGAATATAATAGAGCTTTTTTTGTATAAAATAAATAATATTACCAATCGAAATCTTAATAATCTTATTAGTACCCTTATAAAATATATAGGATGATTAAATATAGATGATTAAAATAATAAAAACAATGATGGTGGGGTTTCTTTTCCAAAAAAATATATTATTTCAACTAAATTTATTTCGATAAGATAAATATGTGAATTTTACAAAGAAAAAGAAAGTTGTTGTTGAATCTAATTCTAGTTCACCACCACCTTCTGATAATGAATTATAAAATATTGTTACAAGAATAAATAAGATTACTGGAAAAAAATATTTCCAATATATATATATATATATAATAATGTTATAAGTGAAAAATGATACAAAAATATTATTAAGTTACTTGTTATGAGTGGAATAAAGTGGAAAATAATCAACTTGATTATCCTAAGATAAAAAGAAAATATTAGAAGGATAAAATCACATAAAAAATTAAATGAAATATTATAAGTGTAAAGTAAAGAAAAGTAAAAAATATTTTGACACTGGGAGTGCATGTGGTGGACATTATTCTGATAATTTCTTAGATAAATAATGTTGCACAAAGAGGAACATTAGTCTTTTTTCTAAAGTACATATGTTCAACAAATGTCTTATGGTTAAGGTACACTCTTCTGAATCTATTAAAAATTTATCTTTAAATGAAAATTATCCTAAAACTGATAATTATACAAATTATACATCTTTGTATGAGAAATATTCTTCAACTAATTGAGATAATATTATACCTAATTATGAAGAGGTTTCCAAGTTAGCTACTCTTTTGGAAAATGAAAATTTTAAATTTTTTAGAAACATGATAATTCCAAAGAGAACATTGATATGTTAGATTCAAGAATAACTATTTTGACCGATGAAATATTATATTTTAATAAATATATTTATACAAAAAAATTTTAAAAATAAAATATTTCTTAAAACATTGGGAAAGTTATTTCAGAAAAAATTAATTTATAGAGTTATTTTTTAAAACATTCATCCTATACTATTTCTAATGAGGGAAAAACATAATTGTAAAAATAAAATCCAAAATATTGAGTTTAAAAAAATTTCTGCCCAAGTTTAATTTTGGGTAGAAAACAATTGATAACATGCAGAACAAAATTAGGCCTCAATCTAATATTTATGAAATGGGTTATAAAAATCAAAAAACAATTTTTAGCAACAACAATTCGGTTTCTAAAAGTATCCCATTATGTAGTAAGATCTAAATTTATAGATATTTTAAAAATATGTTTATCTTTAAGAAAATTTCAATCATTAGGTTTATAGAAATCCTTTTAATATTTGGAAATTAAATTTACTCAATGATGTAATGTTGAAAAAATATGGTCCCCAAAAATTCTATTTTCTGATAATAATGAACCTAAGAAGGTTTGAGTTCTGAAAAAATAATTTTTCCCATAATAAAATAGTATACATAAAATATTTGGTACATGGATACTGGTTTCTTTAGAAACATGAATGTCAATGGTAATTTCATTAAGAAAATTATAAAGATAAAAACTGGAAAATTTACATTCAGAGATAATGCTCAAGGGGATATCATTTTTATAAGTAACATTGTACTTATTTGAAAATATATTATTTCAAATATTTTATTTTTGTATAACTTAATCATAATTATTTTTTTTATAATGATTATATTGTGAAATTTATAAATGATAAATGTACATTACAAATTTCACGTGGTGAATTTATTCTTTCTGCCAATCAGTATGAGAATGTATGCACACTAAAAATAAAAGATCTTAGGAGTCAAGACAATAATCTACTTAGTATAATGGAAGATTAGTATTGGTTGTGGAATATAAGGTTAGGACAATATAACCTTATAAAAATATCTATGATTACTAATAAAAAACATTTTAGGTATCTACTAGAACATCAGTTTGACACATCAAAATTCTGTGACAATTATCAATTTTTTAAGAAACATAATTCAAGTGTTAAATATATTAATGAAGTGTCAACTTATGATCCTTTATAGTTAGTATATGTAGAATTATTTTTTCCTAAAAAAATTGGAAGTATTGGTGGAAATTTATAAGAATACGACTTAGTTGATGACCACACATTATATACATGGGTCGATTTTATAAAATTAATAGCAAAAGATTCAATTATTATAGAAAACCTTATTGATTGTGATGAAAACAAGAAAACCCTATCCTTGATAGCTATTTGTATTAGTCTTGATGGTGAATTCGCAAATTCTTATTTTGAAACATTTTTTGTAGTAAGAAAGTTATTGACCAAAACTTTTCCACACATATGAATACATAGATAAATAGTGTAGTTAAAAGAATAAATAAATCAATTTTGGAGATTACTAGAACCATACTGAGTGAATACTCAGTTGAAAAAAAAAACTGGGCTGAAGTGGTTAGTACATATTGTTAAACTATAAATGAAGTTTTAATTATAAATTTTATTAATAAATATCCTAATGAGTTGTGGATAAGAAAAAAACAAAAGTTTATTACCTCAAAGTATTTGGATAAAATGTATTCATCCTAAATATGAAATATAATTTACATTAGTTTTCACCCAAATCCTACAATGGAATATTTTTAGAATATTCCATGACTAGTAATGATTATAGAGTTTTCAATAAAAATTCTTTTACTATTGAGGAAACAATTGTTTTTATATTTTATTAAACTAATCCATTTGTTTTTAAACAACACCAACCTACATCCTTGTATGTTATTTCTAAAACTGATTTTCAACCTATAACAGAGAATACTACTCGTAAAAAAATAACTCGTGTGCATTTTTTTAAATTTTTTCATCAGGATAATTTTCAACTTATTATTGGAGAAAATATTTTTGAAAACCCAAGAAGTTAGTTGTACCATATAAATCATCATTCTAAAATTATCATTGTTTATGTATATCAACTAGTTATGACTATAAGTTCCTTAATAAATAAAATTGAACATATATCATTCTTTCTCAATTCAAAACCAAGAAACCTGATGAGGCATTAGGTGATGAAAATTGGATTAAATAAATTAAACATAAACTCAAATATTTTGAAATGAATAATGTCTTGATTTTAGATGAACATCCTAATGAAACTTCTATTATTTGTGTAAAATAGGTTTTTTAGAGAAATTTCAATAAAATGGAATAATAGTAAGAAATAAAGATAAACTTATTTCTAATGGATATAACTAAAAAGAGGGAATAATCTTTCAAAAAAAAAATCTTCGGTATCCAAAATTAATCTTTTTTGGATATTAATAGACTTTGTAGAATTCATAAATTTCAAACTATATCAAATTGATGTGAATTGTGATTTTCATAACAAAACATTTCAAGAGGAATATTATGAAGAACAACCACCTAGTTATGAAAATAAAAAACCTCTGAATCATGTTTAAAAATATACCAAATAACTTTATTAATATAAACAAACCCCTGGATCTTTGTATGATATGATAACCATATTTATTTACAAGATGATTCTATTAAGGTAGGTGTATATCCAACTCATTATATAAAACAAACTAATAAAAATTTATGATTTTAAATTTTTATATTGATGAAAAAATATTTGGTTCAACTCAAAAGTATTTAACATTTTCCTTTGCAGATCTTATGATGTTTGAGTTTGAAATGAGTATTATGGGTGAGTTAATATACAGTCATGTTATTCTAATTTTACATAAATAAAAATGATATTTTATTAATCAATGTGATTATATAAAAGATGTACCTATGAAATTTTGATATAAAAACACTAAATATATTCATACTCCCATTAGTAACTCTAATACCTTAGATCATGATGAGGCTAGGGAACTAGTTGATTAGAAAAAAAAAGAGGAATTATTGGAAGCTTACCTTACATAACATCTAGTAATCCATATTTAATTCTTTTGTAATGCTTATGCGATATATATTAATAAAATATATAATAATTATACCTTTAAGCTGTAATAATAATTTTTGGTCACCTTATGAGAACAATTGATTTAGGAATATTCTATTCTTCTAGAAATTTTTTTGATCTTTTTTTTAATTCAGGATTTGGTGGATATAATATAGGTAAAAAATACAAATGGAACATGTCATCTCATAGGAGATTCTTTAGTTTCATGGTAATTTAAAAAAAACATTTTATCACTTTCTACTATTTATGATAATTATATGGTAGTTAGAAGTTTTTGTGCTCAAGTGTTGTGGATAGAGAACACACTTAAAGACAATGCCATGAGTTTTACTAAATATTGAATACATTATTAAAATTCAAGTACCATTTCATTATATAAAAATCAAACACATCACACATGTGTTAAAGAAATAGATATAAGATTCCACTTACTTCTAGGTCACACAATCAAAGAAGATAAAATTATACAATTCATTAGAACACAAGAACTACTTGTTGATATTTTTACTAAACCCCTCAGTTACGATATATTTAAATATATTAAATATAATCTAGGAATGGATAATGTTAAATTACTATTCATATATACTTCTCTTTTAACAACATACTTATAGTAATTAACACCTTCTCACAGAGGGAGTTCTCATATTTATGTTTTCTAAAAAAAATTTAAAAATTTAAAATTTTGTTAAAAGAATTTATTATAATTATTTTTTTGGAATCAAAACATTTTATAAAAATATTTTGAATCATGAAATTAAAATTATTTTAAGGACTCATAAGTTATTATAAAATATCCAGACCCAAAATTCCATACAATCTTTTATAGAAAATATTTTCCTTTTAAAACTATCGTAATTAGGTATTTTATAAAAGTATCGTAATCCTATTTTGTTTAAAAAATATAATATTTTTCATATGTTATAAATATAACATAAGCAGTTTTTATAAACTATAATAATTAGTCTCCATTGATAAAACATAGAAGAATGGGTTTCTTATAATTTTGAAAATTTCCACTCTGAGATTTTATCTTCTTTTAATTTTTTCACTTATCCTCTACATTAGTTAATTATTATCATTGATTAATTATTTTTTTACTTTAATTCTTTATTATGTTTCTAAAATATTTTTTTTTCAAATCAGACCATTATATAAACAAATTAAATGTTTTCCTAAAACATTTAGAGTTCAATTGTATTTCAAAATCGTTATTTGATTCAATCTTGGTCGTTAGATCATTTATGTTTTAGTGTGATCAGTTAATTTTTTTCAAGAATATGGACTGAAATATATCACTGATATTTAATGGTGGGAATCCCACTATCCCCCATTAATCTCTTGATGATCTAACTTACTCTCATTATTCCTCAACATGATCAGTATGATTATTTCTATGTTCTTATGATTTCCTACTCAAGACTCATTATGGTAAAAACTAAGTTGTATTACACATATAGGTTTGTTTCAAAAGAAAAACTTGTTTAATGAAAGTGTTTTGACAAGTATGATTTAATTTTAAAAAGGATTATTACTTTTGAAAGATGGGAGAACGTATGTGTAGAGAAACTGAAGATATATTTTAATTTGTATTCCCCTAAAATTTATAGAGATATTTATGTATCTAGTATTTTATCATAATAATGTATGGATAAAGCCACTTTTTTTATGATTTCCTAGAAATACATGAATTCATTCAAAATAGTAGCATATTTAATAGGTATGCCTACTAGAGGTGAAGTGTATCTGTCATCTCATAAATTACTAGACAAGTAAGGGAATTTTGGGAAATATAAAGTATAAGCCTCTTTGTTTTTGTGTTTTGAAAATTTTGGAAAGTATTGTATTTATCACTATATCAAAGCGTTATAACATTGTGGAAGGAAGGGTATTTAATTCAATTGAAGGGTGATCAAGGTACCCATATGTTTTCAAAAAAAATTATTTTAATTATTGATGGACATGAAATAAATAATCTTATTCAAGTTTGTTTTCATTATGGTGGAGGATATCAAGAGTGACTCAACTAAGTCAAATATTATTATGTTTCCATCATTCATTAATATGTTACTTGTGAAATGTATAGAAAATTTTTAAATTCTTTAATATGTCACTCCTAGTTAGAGAAAAGATTTTATTTATTGTATAATATATAATTTCAAGAATTAAATTTGTTTTGTACACAATGAAAAATAGGTTTCATGATATCGTTGATGGTGGTATATCATAGGAACACCCTTCCAAGAAAGTAAAACTTATAAAGAGGAAAATAAATGATGGGTTATACCCTAATAATAAGAAAACAAATAAAGAAAAGAAAATACTAGATGTGTTTTTTGAGAAACATATGGAATCTAAGGCTCAAAAGAAAATGGGGTATCTATTGTTTGGAATTGATCATATTGAAGAAAATGTTGTGAGAATTTGGACAAAAGATCAGTTGAATGAAGAATAAAATAAAAAGAAACAGATGAAAATGAATTCAGAATCTAAGGGTGTAGAAATTTTATTAAAGGGGGTCAATAAGGATTCTAATAATCAAATCCTTAAAAATTATTATACTGATCGGTTTATTCATGATTTTATATTTGAATCCATTGAAACCGTAATTTTACCATCTATTTCCCCTTATCTTACAGATATAGGAAAAATAAAATTAGTTACTTATGAATTTTTACCAATTGTTCTTCAGAAGGAAAAATAATTGGTATCTAGTAATGTTTGTAAATGTATCCTCAGGGATTTAAGGATTCTCAAAAAATATAATTAGGAAGTATTGAAAGAGAATGAAAAAAAGAAGGAAAATAAATAAAAACGAAGGGAGGAATAAGATGATGATGAATAATAAGAAGTAGTAGAAGATGATGAAAATAAAGAAACAAAGTTTGATATCGAGATAAGTGAAAATAACTCATCATAATCATCTTCAACCTCCACAAATTTAATTCTTAGTATGATATTTATATATACTTAAATCAAATCAAGTAAAATAATACTCAAAAGAAGAATAAAAAATTAATAAAATAACATGAAGAAAATCCCCAAAAAAACTGAAGAATTTGATCAAAATTATCTTACATAAGTTCTTCAATAATTTAAATCATCTATAAATTTTAAAACTTCTGATGTTTCATATGATAATAGTTTTTCCATGTTAGGGAAAAATGATGTCAAGGGAAAATATGATGTTGAATCATTAAGATAGAAACCTCCCAAATCTTCATCATGATCATCAGAATCAGAGACAGTCAACTCCAAAAAAAGTTTTTGATTTCATTTTTAAATTATTAATAAGATTAAATGATACCATTCTATATTTTCCCATTTTATAAGAATGATTTAAACTTATTCAAGTCAGGCTCCATGAAATATCAGAGTTATTTAATATTATTTCTGAGTTAATTATACATATTGAGGATGAAATGAAGTATTTCCAAAAAAAATATTTGGCATAGAAAAGATCAGACAATTTTATGGTATAGTGATCCAATAAAGTCGATGGTGGTGTTAGGGAACATGATTATTAATTAATTTAAATAATAAACCTTTTTTAGATATGATAGATTTCTTTAACGATTTATCTTCTGATGTAACTAATTGTGTGAAGTTTTTATATGTTTTCAAATATACAACGGATAATTAAAAGGGGAATTAATATCTTTTATAGAAATGGTTTGATATTTTGAGTTGGAGAATAGCAGGATGAGATCCATTGAAAATAAATTGATCATTATAAATAATAAGAATAAAACGTTTTCTTAGGAACTTGAAAGACTCAAATAATAATTTTGGAGGAAGTCCAAAAAGTAATTTTAGATTATGAACCTTCAAGAGGATCAGGAGGAGTTAAAAAAGATAAAATTCATTAGAAAGAAGATAATAAATAATGGGTGATTTTTTTGAACTATTGATGTATATTTTCAAGCATTTGAATGGTTTAAATATTTGAATAAATTTTCTTCCAATATGTTATACATGATTATATTCAATAACTATTGGATGTATGTTCATTATTTTCATTCCTAGATGATTAGTTATTTCATATGACAATTATTTAATATTTTATCTCTCACTAACATCTCAAGTTTAACTCTTTCCATTCCTTTTTGAAAATCACAATGGGTGAGATGGTTTTATATTGGTGTAGAAGGATTATTAAGGGGAATAAGTCTCAAAAATGTTTTAAGGGTAGATATTATAAAAATTGGGAGTTATTATAAAAAATTCCATCCTACTTAAAAAAAGTTAAAATCTAAGGGGGATTTAAGAGGTAAAATAACATCTTAAATGTTCTTAATATAACAAAGGGTTGTATGTTTTTAATGTTAATATTTTTCATTTAAGTGTTGTATTATTTTTACTTCCCAAAAGGGGGATATTGTTTAGTTAAAATCTTTATTTATTACCATTCCATTCCATTAGTAATGGAGATCGCAGACAATCTCTTAAAAATATGTTTACTAAAATTTTCTATCCTTAGTGTTTTCATATGTTTCTGTAGAAAACATTACTTTTTTTCTAATGTAGAAATAATTATAATGTATTAAGAATATTAAATTATCATTCTTTATAATTATCCATCAGATTATGGATGATTCTGATTCATCATACATAACATCATTCTAATTAGCAGTTATACTTTTGTCTTGTCTATTTTACAGAAAGAATTCATGACCATCAGACTGATAATGGAATCAATATATCAGACTGATATTTATAATGTTTACCATATGAGAAACTAATAAGAAAGTCCATCAGAATATCCTATATTGATAATTAGAATATATAGACATGTTTATATTGTAAGGAATAGTATCTATCATTGTTATTGTTCTAAAAATTACATCAGACATTCAATTACGTCCAAGAAGTAATGTGCAATCTCTTTGGGGTTTTTGTAACTAACTCTGAAATATGACTGTAGAAGCCTTTTGTATAAATAGTCATTTATTTGATTAGTTAGGAGATGGTATATTTTCACATCACACATCTTCTACATATTTCTTATCATGATATTATCATTATTAGTCTTTGTAATAATTTAGAGATACATTTTTCTATTGAATCCTTGTGAGGGTTGTTTCTATTACAACATTTTGTTTTGTATTCTGAGTCTGATCATTTTACCGATTAAGGGATACTTAGGATAGGATAATGGTGAATCTGCTACATTGTATTGGGTTATTATTGGTATATGAAGAAAGTTGTTGATCATCTTATCTAGGGATTCCAATTATAGGAAGATATAGTCTAATATTTATATCAAGTTCTTTACTAGTAAGTAAGGACAAACCATTATAGGAGGTATTAAACCATGGATACATTTTCTCATGGTTTCTAACTTCCATTACTCTTTCGGATAATAGAGTGAAATATTTTAATATATGTGACACCCCGACCCCAGTTACCCAGAGTTGGTGCATTATTATGTAAAATTGGCATGATCACAAAAGATCAAGTCTCGAAAGACCGATTAGTTTAGTAGCTTTGGAAACACTAGTTACATTCATAAATGTTACATTACATCATAATGTGAATAAATACAATAACATAGTCTCCATAGTCCACACTCATATCCCCTTCAGACTATCCCTGCAGGCCAGTCATAAAATATATTTCTTCACATCCTAGGAAAAATAAAACACAGAAAGTGGTGAGCTCAGATGCTCAGTAAGGATAACAATATAGAAGAAACTTTCATAAATAAACATAAACATTTAAGGCAGTGTATAACTAAAACAAAATCCTTTTAAACTTGAACTTCAACATAATATGGAAAAAATAAAATGAAATAATTCCATTTACTTATTCACATGGATATTCTACTAGTAAAATAATCACATGAAATATCAATAACCACTTTCATAATGATGGAATGCATAATGCCAGACAATCATAACCATGTAGCTAAGCCCTCGTGCCAAGACTACAAATAAGATTTTTTCAAGGCCTCATGCCAAGATACTAGTTTGTCTCATGAGACCTACCGACGCATCTAGGAGCTATAGAGGGCTCCACCCATTACTTACAAAGTCCAATGCATTCCTTATATGAAAAGGTTCAAACATATCATAAACAATGCCCAAGAACCATAACATAATCGTATCACATAAAATATGCGTAAAGTAGACATAACATTTCCACATTTAAATCAAAAGATATAAATACAACACATTGATATAATCAAAATATTATCAAAACAATTTTCAATTCCAAAATAAAATAAAATTAAAACATGGTATTTATTTTACATTTTAAAAAAGTTATGGCTTGTAGAGGAAGCAGAAACTCAAATAATGGTCACAACGGCGGTGAAGTCGTTGTCGCCGCATACGTAAGACAAAACATTCCTTTTGTCATTTAGTAAAAACACTTCGTATAAAAATATTACTTTTGAATATAAGTAAAATTCAAATTGGTTTATACACCGCATAAAAGAAAGTTGTGTATAAAATAAAATATGCCTCAATGAAAGGAGATTGAGACGATGTCCCTTACCTCGTGTCCGACTTGACTCGATCGTTCTTTAATCTCCTGAATAATAAACTATAGTAAATTTATATTTGCTTAATAACCTTTTTCAAGTTCATTAGTCCTTTTACATCACTTATTACCATGTTATGAACATTATGCAATCATTTAATTTAATAACGGTCATTTTGTCGATCCTCGGTACTTGAGTCAAAAATAAACTTCTTATAATTACAAGTTGTTAATGTGGTAAAATATCCATTATCTCCACAATTATATTCATGATATAGATATCATATATATCATATATATAAAGTATATACATGCATTTATAATATTGCATAACAATTATAGGTAAGAAATTAAATGCACTGTTCACGGAGACGATAAGCCGTACGTACGAATGAACGCTACTTTCATTTCTATTTCATATTTAATGGAATTAAATCATAATGATATAAAGGAATATTATAATTTTAGTATAATATAATATATAATATCATTAATTCCATCCTTTATACGTCCCTCATATGGCATTAACGATTCAAATCACTTTGAGGGGGTGGCAGTCTGCACTTCTTAAAATGAAATTATCGTGTTTACCCATAATGGAAACCATAAAGGTATGCCATAAATGAAAAATACAGAAGCATAAGGAAAACATAAAAATAATATATATCATATATAAATATAGTGTCATCTTAATGGCCACCATGAAATGTGTTAAAAAAATATTGAACAATCATCGTTTCTTGAGGCAGTAATTCGCCACACACAGAAACAGTATGTTCTTTAACCATTAGACGAAAGTGTGTGTAAGTGTAAATCAAACCCTTCTCATAAAAACATACTAGTATATTGAATATAATGGTTTTGTTAAAAAATAATGTAATAAAATGGGTTTCAGGAGTTGGAGAAGCAAAATAAAACAAAAGAACATAAGAGAAGACATTACCTTAAAATCGGGTAACTCTTTTTGATTTGAGACAAAGGCTTATTTGGAAAGACTTCTGCCAAAAGTGAGGCTTCTAGGAGTAATAGAGAGAAGTTGAGAGAGTATTTGGGAAGAGGTTGGCTAAGCCAAATGGATTTGATGGTGTGAATAAGGTGGTAGAGGTGGGGCCTTTTATAAGAGAGGAGGAGGGGCACTTTTGGAAGGATTGAAATGTTATTTTATTCTGAAATTATTTTCAGATTTTAAAGGTAAAAAAATGATATATTTAGAGGATATGGAGATAATGGTTCGAAATAAACCCATCCAATAGTCTTTATACATGTGTAAGTCTTAGATTTTACCATAGCGTTTCATTTTATGTAAATCGTTCATTAATAAGGCAATCACTGCATCATCATGGTGTCATAAATAAATTAATTTCATTAATGTCTCAAAATTATATAAAAAAATAACATGATGTAGAAAATAGTTTTAGATTTTCAATGACTATTTATAGTATAATAGATCATTTATTTAGACAAAATTAAAATTGTTTTACTTAGGTGTTACATACTTTTGTTATATTTTCTTTTCTTTAAAAATAAAATGATATAATGTCACTATCACACCAAAGTGATTCAATGGGGTCCCAAAGTTGAAACAAGGCATCCCATGGTCGGACATGACACAACCAATAGCATTAAAACAAATTTTGGTGTCATTTTATATTATTATGATATTATTTCATTACCCTTAACTACCCGATTACTAATTAATCATGATAATTAACGATAATTGTCGTCATTAATATTCATAATGTACAAAAACAAGTGTCTTAATTACATAATTTGGACCTTATGATTCCAAATATGGACTAAATTTTACCAAATTCTAAACACAGAAATTACAGTAATTAATTTAAAATTTATTCCCGTTGTCAAAACAAATAGCATGTTTTTAAGAAACAATATCTATCAAAAGATTGACAATTGTTTATGTCCAATTTCAAAGTGAAATTAATTATAATGACCACCATTGGATAAAATGGTAAAAATGTATTATAATTATACTTTAAAACCACTCAACATTATAATTTATCACTATAAATTATTTTTATTAAAAAAGTTGTTTTTAAGTATTTTTGTACTATTCATCGAAAATTGGAAGTTCTCAGAAAAATACCAAAAAAATTCAACATAGGTTAATTTCGATATTCTGAATCCAAAAATGAAGTCCATTTTGAAATATAAAATTTATATAATTTCAAAAAGTGGGAATTACTATTCTTAACGGCTACTTTGATTGGTCGCAGTGTGTTAGAATCTTGAACTTGCGTACAATGCAAGCTATTGAATTATTGAAAGAGAAGAGTATCATGGAAGATTGGGGTGTTACATTCTCCCTTCCTTCAATAAATTGCATCCTCTCTATATGAAAATGTTCTTCGAAAATAAAATGTTGAAAATAGAAAATACCTTTGTGGAAAACCCATATCGGAAATAGGGTTAATAAAAATATAACTTTAAAAGAAAGAAAGAGAAGTACAAAGGTCACCCGAGATAGACCATACTAGGATTATATAAAAACTTGGATATGTAGGAGAAAAAAACCATCAAGGTATGATGGAGGGTTGTAGAAAATGGGATTAGGATAAAGTTAACTACAAGAAAGTCACATACTTGTGATTGGTTAAACGATCATTCATTCCCCAGTAGGAAAAGTTAACCGACAAAGTTTTTGTTTTAAGTTACCTTCCATAAAGTTGAGGAATTTATATAGGAGATTTACTAAGAACGTAAGGAAATATACTTACTTGTCATGTAGACTTTCATTCTTTAATAATATTTTTACCACAACCCCATCTTTCAATCCAAAAGGTAATAGAACTCAAAAATATTATATTTATCCTAATTGTACAAGGTTCCAAATATTAACACATACCATTTAGATTAGGAAAACTATTTTGTAATAACCATGGACTTCCTGTAGGCTAGTGGTAGGTAATAAATGCCCGTCACACTATGTTTTTGGGTTCGATTCCTGCAGCTTTGTCCGATGTGATGGGTTATCCCCTGACCTTCAGGTTGTCCTTTTCCTAAAACTATATTATTATAATATTCCAAAAATAATCTTTAGAAATTATTTAACTTTAAATAATACTATATAAAGTTTAACTTAGTACATTCCAACCTTTATAGTTATCCAAAATACCTATGTCAAGACTTTCTCTAAAAGGACTCTAAATTCCAAAATAAATTGGAACATCAGATTCCCCAAACAAAGTAAAGTTTTTCTTATTGTCACGTAATAAAAATATGATTACCTTCATCATATTAAAACTTTAATGAAAACAACAAATACTATAGTAAAATCCTTATATATATCACATTATTTTTATAACCATAATATAGTTCTTGAGTCCAAAAACACAAATACAATAATTATTCAACATCATATGTAGTAACAACATAAGTTTGTCCTTGATCCCTTGGCCTTTTATGAGGAACGTTTCCTTGGAACTTAGGGAATTCATTTACATAATTCCCCATTTCTCTACAATTGTAGCATTTAACATTGACAGCCTCTTTCTTTCCCTTGCAATCACGAGTCTGGTGACCTTTTTCTCCAGATTTGTAACAAACTCCCATTCCTTTTAGGCAAGAATCGGGGTGTTTCTTACCACAATTATCACATAATGGAAAATCCTTATTCCCATTTTCCCTTTATCTGTCTCTTTCTCGACCGTTATCTTCTTATATTTATTTACTTTGTTGTCATAAGACTTATAGAATTCCTTTTCTGTCTTGATAGCACATGAGACAATATCTTCATACGATGAGAAGGATTGTGATACTAAAGCTCGATGGAGAAATGGTTTTAACTCGTCAGATAAACGATCAATCATACTTTCTGGGTTATGTATATAATCTGTAGCATCCCTCGCTAACCTTGTAAAGTTAGACTCATACTTTGCAATATTCTCGTCCTCCTTTTGCCTCACACTAAGAAATTTTCTTTCCATATCCACTCAATGGAAATTATTTTTCTAATAAAATATATTTATACCCTCTCCATTCCATACTTGATACTTCTTCATCTTCCTTTTTATTTTGAATCAATGACCACCATTGATCAGCATCTCTTGTGAGGCGGTAAACTGCTATGACAACTTTTTACCTTTCACTACTCCCTAAATCCTGAAATAATTTCTCTAGGAAATTTACCCATTGCTCAGCTACTAATGGATTTGTACCCTTATTAAATTTTTGTGGTTGTTTCCTCATGAAGCAGTCTAAAATTGATCGTCCACATTGCGGATCAGGGTGCTCCATACGAGTGAGGTTATTATTCATAACCTGAGTGAGTTGTCCCAGTATGGTGATAAGATGATCAGCACCAGTTGTATCAACAACTCCAGTATAATTATCTTGAGCAGGAGGGAAATCCCTACATGGAGTGTGTGCATTGATACAGTTTACATTCCTTCCACTAGGAGCCATTTCTAAACAAATTCATAAACTAGATTAGTTTATGAATCGAAACACATAATTCCATACTTGTAAAACACTTAACATAAATTGAACTGTTTATGGATATAATCCACAATCATAAAAATGTTTTCTTTGAGGAAGTATATACTCATAAACCCTTAATAATGTTTTTTTAAAGAAAATGAGAATTATCCTAAGCATATCCCCCAGGATTATCATAACCAAAAGTGTAGCAAGGACTATTGTCGTGAACCAGTTCCCATTCAAGTCTAGCTCAGAGCGGTGTTTTCGGGTTTTACCCTTATGTACATCTGTTCCAGAGCCGCCTCTACCTGATCGTATCCAGATAGGGATGTACTTCTCGGAAAACCCAAAAAATCTATATAATATCGAAATTCTAGGATGTTCTTCTATACTAATCCTCAATGTCTATCTTAGGGCTATGTGCTCTAATCAGAGTTTATCTAAATCTAGCTTCTAAGTTTAGTACTAAAATTCCTCTGATACGAACTGTAATGCTCCGACCCCAGTTACCCAGAGTCTGTGCATTATTTCGTGAAATTGGCATAATCACAAAATATTAAGTCTCGAAAGACCGATTAGTTTAGTAGCCTTGGAAACACTAGATACAGTCATAAATTTTACATTACATCATAATGTGAAAAACTAAAATAACATAGTCTCCATAGTCCACACTCATATCCCCTTCAGACTATCCCTATATGTCAGTCATAAAATATTTCTTCACATCCCATGAAAAATAAAACATAGAAAAGGGTGATCTCAGATGCTCAGTAAGGATAACAATATAGCATAAACTTTTATAAATAAACATAAACATTTAAGGCAATGTATACCTAAAACAAAAGCCTTTTAAACTTGAACTTCACCATAATATGGAAAAAATAAAATGAAATAATTCCATTTACTTATTCCCATGGATATTATACTAGTCAACTAATCTCATGCAATATCAATAACCACTTTCATAATGATGGAATGCATAATTCCGGACTATCATAACCACATAGTCGAGGCCTCATGCTAAGACTACAAATAATATTTTGTGAAGGCCTCGTTCCAAGACAATAGTTTGTCTCATGATACCTACCGACGCATCGAAGAGATATAGCAGTCTCCACCCGTCACTTACTAAGTCCAATGCATTCCTTTATGAAGAGGTTTAAACATATCATAAACAATTCCCATTAACTATAACCTAATCATATCACATAAAATATGCAATTAGGAAATATAACATTTTCACATTTCAATCACAAGATATCAATACAACACATTGATATAATCAAAAATTTATCAAAAACATTCTCAATAACAAAATAAAATAAAAGTAAAACATGGTATTTATTTTTCATTTTAAAAATGTTATGGCTTGTAGAGGAAGCCGAAACTCAAATAATGGTCACGGTGGTGGAGAAGTTGTTGTCTCCGCATACGTAAGACAAAGCATTCCTCTTGTCTTTTAGTAAACATGCTTCGTATAGAAAGATTTATTTAGAATAAAAATAAATGTTAAATGGGTTTATACACTACATAAAATAAAGTTGTGTATAAAATAAAATATGCCTCAATGAATGGAAATTTAGACGAAGTCCCTTACATCATAGCCGACTTGACTCGATCATTATTTAATCTCCTGAATAATAACCTATAGTTAATTTCTATTTTCTTATGAACCTTTTTCATGTTAATTATTCCTTTAACATCACTTATTACCATGTTATGAACATTATGTAATCCTTTCATTTAATAATAGTCGTTTTGTCGATCCTTGGTACTTGAGTCAAAAATAAACTTCTTATAATTACAAGTTGTTTATGTGGTAAAATATCAATTATCTCCAGAATTATATTCATGATGTAGATATCATATATATCATATATATCCATTATATACATACATTTATAATATTACATAACATTTAGATGTAAGAAATGAAATGCACCATTCATGGAGACGGTAAGTCGTACGTACATATGAACGCTGATTTCATTTATTTTTCATATTTAATGGAATGAAATCATAATTATATAAAGGTATATTATAATTATAGTATAATAGCATATATAATATCATTAACTCCATCCTTTATACGTCCCACATATGGCATTAACGATTCAAATCACTTTGAGGGGGCAGTAGACTGCACTTCCTAAAATGAAATTATCATGTTTACCCATAATGGAAATAATAATGTTATGCCATAAATTAAAAATACAGAAGCATAAGGCAAACATAAACATAATATATATCATATATAAATATAGTTACATCTTATTGTCCACCATGAATGGTGTTAAAATAATATTGAACAATCATCGTTTCGTGAGGCAGTAATTCGCCACCCACAGAAACAGTATGTTCATTAACCATTAGACGGAGGTGTGTGTAAGTGTAAATAAAATACTTCTCATAAAAACAATATAGTATATTGAATATAGTTTTTTAAAAAAAAATAATGGAATAAGAAGGGTTTAAGGAGTTGGAGAAGCAAAATAAAACAAATGAACATAATAGAAGACATTACCTTAAAATCGGGTCACTCTTTTTGATTTGAGCCAAAGGCTTCCTTGGGGAGACTTCTGCCCAAAGTGAGGCTTCTAGGAGTAAGATAGGGCAGTTTATAGATTATTTGGGGAGAGTTTAGCTGATCCAAATGGCTTTGAAGGTGTGAATATGGTGGTATAGGTGGGGGCCTTTTATAAGAGGAGAGGAGGGGCTCTTTTGGAAAGATTGAAATGTATTTTTATTATGAAATGATATTTGGATTTTGATGGTCCCAAACTGTTATATTTCGAGTATAAGGTGATAAGGGTTCTAAATACACCAATAAAATATGCTTTAGACATGTTTAAATCTTATATTTTACCTTATCTTTTCATTTTATTTAAATAGTTAATTAATGAGGTAATCACTACATCATCATGGTGTCATAAATAAATTTATTTATTTAATGTCTAAAAATAAAAAAAAAATACCATGATGTAGGAAATATTTTTATATTTTCATTTACTATTTATAGTCTAAGAGATCATTTATGTAGACAAAATTAAAATTTCTTTACATAGGTGTTATATACTTTTGTTATATTTTTCTTTCTTTAAAAATAAAATGATAAAATGTCACTATCACACAAAAGTGATTCCATGGAGTCCCTCAGTTGGCACAAGGCATCCCATGTTCGGCCATGACACAACCAATAGAATTAGGAAACATGTTGGGGTATTTTTATTATATTCAAATATAAATAAGGAAGTCGTACCCTGATGTAATGAATATTTTTGTAGCTTTGGAAAGCAAGATACATACATAAGTTCAAAATTACAACTTGAAAGGCAGTAAAGCTTATCAACTTCTTTTTAATCACAAATAAACTCCTTCACTATCCTTGAAATTCATTCATAATATTCATATTCAACACTTGGGGAAAATAGAACATAATAAAGGGTTAATCATAGATTCCTAGTATGGGTATGTAATATAGTGTAAGTTATCATAAACATAGACACTAGGTATAGTGAATAACTTAAAACACATGCCTTTAAACATTATACAAGAGCATAATATGGAAGGAATGAAAGCTGATTAAATAAGGCCATATAAATGATCTTATGAGAATGAAACATAACCATTGACATTCTACTAGATGAATAATCATATGGTTTATAAATTTATAATAAAATAATGAGGAAATGCATAATGTCAGACATCTAAAACATATTGTCAAGGCATCGACCAAGATACATGAAAATACTAGGGTAAGACCTTGGAAAAAACCCAATTTTGTTTTGTCTCATTAGACCTACTGATGAATCAAGGGGCTATAATGGGCCCTACAAATCAAAATCTATGTCCAATTCATTCCTCATTTGAAAGGGGCTAAAAATAAACCACTTGAACAAATGAAATAAATTTCCCCAATCTATACTCATAAACATGAACCATTCTGAGTAGTACGGTGAATGGTACCAAGATAGAACATCCATGGTGAATCTAATCATTTACCATATCATAAAAAATGGTAGATGATTGAAATAATATATTAACTTCAATAATACATAAAATTAAATATAGTTTTTGAATTAAATAAAAATATTCTAATGAAGTCATCAAGGAATTTTTTAGAGAAATACAATTTTACTTTGAAAAGAAGAGTTCTTTTGGAAAATTATTTTCATAATACTAGAAATAAAATAATTTTTTTTTCCATGAAGAAATGATTTTTTTAGAAATATAATTTTGGATTAAGTCATATTATAGAGTGCACTTGAAAATATGTAATAAATTGAGAAGTTCTCATGAATCAGGCTTATTTATCAAAAAGAATTGAGAATTATCTTCATAAAACATTTAGCACCCCATAAAATAAATATGGATTATCATTGGTATACACATATAGAAAATTTACACAAAATCTATGAGTAATAAATAATAATACATAAGAATATAATTTGGATTAATTTATATAAAGAGTATCTTGAAAGTAAATGGATGTTCCGGTTGAAAACCCTTACCTAATGTCCGAATATATTCTGCACTTGACCTTAATGTCATGGATAATAAAATTAAATCTATTAATTAATTAATTAAAAACATTATCTATATATATTTTATTAATTATAGTTTAATTATGTCCATTTATGTTCTTATTTATAAGTTATAATATTTAATTCGGTCCTTACCGAGTGTTCGTTTTCATTGATTTCATGATCTGTATGCTTGATTATAAGTAATGTAGTTGATGTGGAATAGATATAATTCAACATAAATAAAATTATATTTTATTAATGAAAATAGAAGTGTTTAAATGGTTATATATATCCTTTTTGTACATGGTATTAGGGTGAATCAATATATAAGACATTTAGTGATAATCATTTAGATTTTTATTACGGGGTTTCTTTTATTATTATGAACTAGTTTTTTCATTTGTTTATATACTACTTCCAGAACATTAAGTAGGATATAAAACATATATAATATTATTATTCAACCATAAAAATGGTTGGATAACCATCTATTAAGATGGTAAAGGAAAATTGAAACTTTTTATCCTTAAATGCGATAAATTAACACATCTCAGACGGTGTTTTCATTTTCTTTGTATAAAAGGAGGAGAAAAGAGAGATGTTGATTAATTAATCCATTATCAAAAAACATTACAGTATTTGTACGGTAATGGAGTTATAATACTTTTTGGTTATCATATTTTAGGAGATAAAAATAAAAAAAAGGAAAATACTTGAAATCATTCTTTTCCCAACACTTGTATACCAACGGTTCAAAAGAACCTTTGGTATAGGTGATCTTTACCAACCGTTTCCATAAACCATTGGTAAAGATGGAGTTTGATGGAGTTTTTCCAATTTTTTGATGAAACTATTGGAAATTATTGTTTTCACAATGGTTTTTAATAACCTTTTGGAAAATAAACCCCCCAAATTCGACTAAGGCAGGCGACCCCCCTAACTCTAGAAGTAGATTGCAGAACTCCTAGACGCACTGCCCGACTCCAATCAGCACATGAGAAGCCCAATAACATGTGCAACTCTTCCATATGATCAGTTTCTAGGTTATACTCCCACATATTCTCAAGGATATCCCTCCACCTCTTCTCAAGGATATCCTTCTATTCTCAAGGATATCGTTATTCCCTATTTCTAGGGATTTTGGAAAATTTTATGATCCACTACTCCACGAATTGTGTACTCAAATCACTACATCCATGAATTGTGTACTCAAATAACTACATTAGTGTACACATTGTCCAATTAATGTTTTCATTACAAATATACATTTATAAGGGCATGTTTTCTCTTTATTGTGTTCTAATTTTAAAGATTCATAATTTTTTTAATCTCAGTGCTTCAAATATTACAGATTCATGTATATGAACTCAATAGAAATTTTATTTAATAACTATTCATAGTATTTCATGAAAATATCTCCTTTCATTAAGATCACGTCAAACATGAAGATCTTATTCATCCTAATTTTTGTACACTATGTGTATTACATAACAAGTATGTATCATGTTTCTATCAAAATATATATATATATATATAATTACACATTTTTAACTTATAATTTTCATAATAGAACATATGGAGTATCTTTTGGAACTTTGAAAAATAGTATGTGGTCCCTAATATTCTTCACAGAAGAAATAGGAAATAATTAACCATACAATCCAATGTTCTTTATGAATAAAATATTTACAAAGGGAACTCTCGGTGGGACGTCCCCTTTTCCCATGTAGTAATTCTTCCTTCTTCATGATACTAATTCACATAATGTCAAATTCAAAATATTAATGAATTTTAGTTTTCCTAATATAACCATTAATCATTCTGCCTTCAACATCTTACATGAGTTATTCAATAACAATTTTAAATCACAATGAACTTTTTCAATGATTTAGGGTTCCTCAAAATGCTTGGGAAAATCATAAAAACACATGTATTGAATCACACTTCTCATATGGTTTCATGGATACAACATCATCTCTAAAATCATGAATGCATGGTTCAAATATCAAGTGGACCATGGGATTATTAATCTTCACACAGATGAAGTTGTTTTCTGAAACTTTGTGTTTTTTTTCACTTTTGATTTGGACGAACGGGGAGCTTTGTGGTTATTAATCATGGGTGTGGGTGGTCATTTAGGATGTAAGATAGTATGACTTAATTTTAATTGATATATCCAATATTATTATTGATTTCTGTTCAATTTTATTATCTTTGACAAGTGATGTTGTTTAATAAGTTGTTATTAATGGTTTTAATAATGATGATATGGTATAATGGTTCACATGGTGTGTATAAAGGTTGGCATGGTGTCTACGATAATCTAGAGTCCTTGGGATGTACATGGGAATGTACAAACAGTACATGACTTGGTTCTCCATGTAAATATACATGGACAATCCCTTATGGTGAAAAGTTGGTTTGGCCAAATAGGGTGCTGAAAACGTCCCATTTACAAATGGCTTTGTTTCATGGGTATACCCACATGATGTGTTGGCCATACTATAGAGTAGGTAGTATTTAGTTCAGTCAAAACACTTTCATCCCTAAAATTAAAGACTACATGGTTAAATAGAACAACCATTGTTCTAAGAACATGCCTAACATGGTTTCTAACGCACCTCACCTGAAAATAAACTAAAACACTGGTTAAATGGAAGAATTCATCATAAATGTACCCTTTAACATTGATTAAATGGAAGAAATCATCCTCGTTACTAAATTCTATACACATTTGGGAAACAACCCATCACTCACGAACATCACTATAATGTATAATCTTTTCACAAAACACATATCCCTTAAATTTCATGAAATTACTGTAGGCACTGATTTAAAGATTTCATGTTTACAGGTGGAATCATTATAGATTAGGATAATATATTCTCAGAAATATACAGTGGAACCCCATTCACTGTTTTGAGGTCTACCCATAACAACCCCCTCCTATCGGAACCAACGACAACCCCCTCCTTCCTGGACCCTAGATAGCCCCCACCCTCCTCATTGGACCCCAAATAGCCCCCCTCCTTCCGAGACCCTGGACAGCCCCCTCCTCCCTGGACCCCAGACAGCACCCCAACCACCTTTCTGGACCAAGGACAACCCCCCACCTTCTTGGAACCTGGAAAGACCCCCCACCATCCTCCCTGGACCATAGACAACCCAAAAATCATTATCCGTATGTGTGATAAACCACAATAGAACTTGAAGGTCCCTCTCCAATGAGTGGCCATCTGGGTTCGGGTCACTAATGAGTGGAATCCTGGTTTGGGATGTCAAAATTCGTGGATATCCTTTTTATAGGTGTTTCTAATCAAATCCATACCTATTACTATTAAAGTTCCCTCTGCAAAATAAATTGGGACATGATTCAATGAAAACACCCTACCAATATATGATCTATGGCCCCAAACCTAGGATCCTTTAATCCATGGTTAAGGTGAAACATGATGAGTCCATAACTACTTTTAATGTGACCCTCATCCTACTTCTCATCCTGATCTCCTAGAAGAAGCTAAATTATAAATCTCATGTACTCCCAACAAGAACCTTAAGGATTACGTATTCCTTGATCCACTTCCAAAATCTTACCGGGTAATCCTTGAATATATGAATTAGAAATTATGTATCTTATTTTCTTATATACATTGTAGTTTTTTGTATTTCTTAATATGATTCTCATATAGAGTAATGTGTTAGTTAGACATTTATTTAAAGTAAACAATTTTCATTTACCTAAATATTTTTTTGATTGAACTTTAATATTATTTAATTTCTTCGAAATGACTTATTAATTTTTTTTACAGAATGGATAGAAGTTTTATGTATGAAACTGATCGGATTTCAACCGATTTTCATAATAATTTGAACAGCTTTTTAGATTTTTCATTTAACAAGGCTTTAGATAGTGGTTGCATACACTGCCCATGTTCTAATTATGTTGGAATACCTTGGTTTAGTTGTGAATCATTTACCTATCATATAACCAAATATGGTTTCCAAACAAACTATTATGTGTGGTATCAAAATGGAGAGAAAATGGAATCTCAAAATGTTGATGATCCAAATGATATGACTGAATTGGAGAGTTTTATATATGACCGGTTTCCGTTTATTCGGCATCATGAGAAGGAAAAGGTGTCCAACCAACAAGATTTCGACACAAGCACACATGATGAGTCTAATAAAAATGATGATATTGATAGGGTGGAAAAATTGAATGATGCTGTGATGACTCCAGTATATCGGCAATGTGGTAAAATGAAAAAGATAGTATTTTTAATCCGATTGTTTCATGGGAAAACTATGTATGAGATTTCAAATACTGCAATTTATTACATTCTTAACTTATTGAAAGACATTCTTCCAGATGATGTAGATATTCCCTCAAACCACTATATGGCATGGAAGTTAGTTGATGAACTTGGATTCTAAAAAAAATCATGCTTTCCCAAATGATTGCAGCTTATTTTGGGAGGAAACTGCTAAAAGAAATGATTGTATCAAATGTGGAACCTCCCAATGGAAGCCAAAATATGATGAAACACCATCTTTTGTGCCACAAAATGTAATGTAGAACATTCCATTGATCCCCAGATTACTGATCCTTTTCATGTCTGATGAAATATCAGCAAAAAATGTGATAGCATGACACTGACAGAAAAAATAATAATGAAGAGTTGGTTCACCTAGCATATAGATTTTCATGGTAGAGATTTGTTGCTCGATATCCGAAATTTGTATCTGACGTGCGTAATGTGAGACTGGGTCTTTCATATGATGGTTTTAATCCATTTAGGTAGATTCTTACTTCTTACAACACATGGACGGTTTCCATGCACATTTATAACCTTCCCCCATGGTTGTGTATGAAAAATCCTTACACTTTCTTGAGTATACTGATATCTGGCCCTTCTGATACCAAAAATGATACAGATGTATACATTAAACCTTTAATAAAAGAGTTGAAACTACTTTGCGATGTGGGTATTCCAACATACAATGCATGTTGGAAAGGCATATTTCAGATGTGTGTTGCGCTTATGTGGATGATCAATGATTTTCCTACTTATGCAAAGATGTATGGATGGAGCACAAAAGGAAAATTGTCATGTCCTGTTTGTATGATGAATACACAATTAAGAAGATTGAAATATCGTTTTAGTTTTAGTTTTATGGGACGTTGGCGATTCATTCTAATGAACCATGCATATAGAAACAATCATCGAATATTTGACAATACCATGGAGACTGATGATCCACCTCAGCATATGTCTGGAACTAATGTGTTTAATGAATTAAAATATTTTAGTTATTCATTTTGGAAGGGTGTAATGAAATCTAGAGAGAGGAAAAATGTTTCCAATGATACTTGTTACAATTGGAAGAAGAAGATTATATTCTTTGAGTTATCGTATTGGTCAAACAACATGTTACGTAATTGATTAGACATAATTCACATTGAAAAGAATATATGTGAAATGTTTCTTTTGATTCTTCTAAATGTCAAGGGGAAGACAAAAGATGATTTACAATCTCTGTGTGACTTGGTAGATTGGGGGATCAGACCAGAATTGCATCATGTCTGTATCAGTGAAAATAAATGGAAAGTTCTATATACTTATTATGTGATGACACCTGCTGAAAAAAATCAATTTCTGGAAGTGCTAGAGACTATTAATGTTCCTGATGGCTATTCAAGAAATATATCATAATGGGTCAATAGAAAAGAGTTGAAGCTGAAATTCTTGAAGACTCATGATTATCATGTCATTTTGCATGAGTTGATTCCAATAATATTCCGTCATCTCTTGTCCAATAATGTAAGATTTTTAGTTATTCGGTTGTGCTATTTGTTTAGATATCATTGGGCTAAGAAGTTGTCCAAATCCTTCTTGAAAAAACTATTGGAAGAGACACCTTTAATTTTGTGTGAGTTAGGGAAAATATTCCCTCCATCATTTTTTACATGCATGTTGCATCTGACTGTCCATCCTCCGACCGAAATACTTCTTGGAGGACCTGTTGCTTTCTGTTGGATGTATCCATCTGAAGGAAACATGTACACATTGAAATCATATGTTTAGAATATGAATTATCACGAAGGTTCTATTGTGAACGGTTACATGGATCAATAATGTATGGATTTTTGCTCAATGTATTTGTTTGATCTTACTACAAGAATAAACAGACCAATGGGAAATGAAGAAGAATAGTATGATCAAATTGAACCCAGTTTTCAATCACTTCCTTTGACGGGAGGATATCATATACATTGAAGACATTATGCCTTGAAGAGTGAGAGATGACGCGTCACACAATGTTATTCAATTGTGATTTGTTCGATGAGTATATCAAGTAAGTAAATTGTACATGTATCACTTATCTTATCTCTTGTAATTTTAAATAATTTTTAAACAATTATTATTTTTATCTATAGAGAACATAGAGAATTTATATATAGAAATAATTGTTCTTTATCTTTGAGAAGGAAAGAGACGTTTCATAGCAAAGGGTTTTCTTCATGGTTGAAATTGAAGTTAAAAATATTTATGTAACAACTAAATAAAAATAACATTTAATTAATTGTACTATTTTTTTATATTTCAGTTATTGAGTTTCCCTACACACTCTGTTTCTGAGGAAATAGGAGCTTTGGCTTTTGATCCCAACACCATGGTTCATTCTTGTAAATCACATGTGATCAATGGATACAAATTTATTATCACTAAATGAGTAAGAAAAACGAGAACATGGAATGGTGGTATTATGATAACTACCACAACAAACTGTTATGCGAGTTCATCAGATAGTAGACGTCGTTATGAAAATGTATCTTGTTATGGAGTCGTGTAGAAAATAATAATTTTGGATTATTACTTGTATGGTCAAGTCACGATGATGAAATGTCAATGGTTTGATTCAATGATGATGCAAGGCACCTTTATTGATGATTGTGGATTTTGAGTTATTGACATGACTCGCACTCTTTCCACCAATGAACCATATGTATTGGCATCAATGGTGAAACATGTTTTTTATGTCAAAGATCATCGTCATCCTAAATTTTGTGTAATTATTGATGTAAATCCCATTCATGTGTTTGATGATGGTGATGATGAAGTCGACACTATCCCTACTGAAATTAGAAGCAATCCGTATATTACTTATGATGAATCCAATGGCTCAATTATCAGAGTTGATTGTGAACCAGAAGTTGTGGTGGGAAATATACAGAATCATACAGTTGTGTTCTCACCTACATGTTTCACTAACATCATTCAGAGTGTGTATCCTAGTACTTTCCTTCAAACCACCATAAATCTTCTGTTTCATTGTGTTTTTTTATCAGAATGATTTTAATATATTTTGGTTTTTGGATTAAACATTAGTTTTGAGTTTCTAATTACTTCCATATTTGATTTCATTGTAGGAAATAAAAACCATTGAAGAGAGGTGGTGGAAAAAGATGACAGAAAATAAATGTCGCATGACATAGATGGGTGTTCCTCCACTCATCCCTGTTGTGAGTATTTTATTTCAAATATATATATTTCAATAACTTATAATATCATGTGTTTACTTTTCTGTTAAGCTTTTTTTTTCTGGATCCACCCCCTAATCGAGAGATATCTGATGAGGAGCCCGATATTCCTCCCAGTATAGAGGCTGGTGGTAGGGGGTGGGGTGGTGGTGATAGAGTTAGATGATCATCTGGTGGTCTCGGTATTGAGGTCGGTGATACGAGGGCTTGTGGTGTGAGAGTTAGACGATCCACTGGTCGTACCCGATTGGACTATGCCCCTACAACATATGTATCTTCTACGCACCATTTTGATCTTGGTGTGTCTTTCGGGACACACGAGATATTTAGGCCTCCGATGATTACACTACCAGTTGGCCAGACGTCTATTCCATCATCTTTTTCTTCTGGTTCATTCTCTTTGAGCTATTATATTCCACCTTCATTGACTCCTCCTCTGACATAGTATGTGGATGCGGAGCATACACTGAGGGATACTCCACCTATATAGGATATTGCTTCAGCTTCTGCACATCCAGTGACACCCATTGATATGACTACCACAGGTATATTTATATAACTATAAAAAAAATTTATACCAAAATTTATTTTTATTATAACTTGTACTGATTTTTTTTCTTTAATAGCCTATTAATCTTCTTATAGGAGGTTAGGGAGGGGGTGTAATTGCTTGCGTGTGGTATGGAGCTGCCAGACACAATTGATGGTTGAATACAATGATGATGGATAGATGGTTGATAAATCTGGGTAGGAATGTCGGGGTTTTTTGGCAACGCTAGCCAAATACTCCGACATCATTCTAGTCAGCCATCTCTCTTGGAGACATATGCCACACGAAGTCAAGGATAATGCATGGTCACAAAAATGGGTAAAAAATCTATTGGATTTAATGTAGTATTTTCATTGTATTTATATGAATTAATCTATTGGGTGTCGTCTTCGGTTTAACTTCCTTGATGGCGAAGGTGCACTAGCGGCGCATTTAAAGGAGCTAGGAGAGATTTAGAGAGATTATAAGCATGAGTTATATGTTGGCTGGTGTGATAGAGTGGGCACGGATTTGGAGACATTACCTATCGTGGATGACAGCCCGATAGAGAAATATCTCCAAATGATTACCCATTGGGCGACTGCCAAATTTAAGGTATTAATCCCAATTAAGGTATTTAAATGACAGTTTTCATATTTTACATTAATATTATCTTATTTATTTTTAAACTTTATTTAGGAATATTCTGAAAAAAACAAATAAAACATTGATTCAAAGTCATACCTCCAAACTTTGGGGCACACTACTATGTTAGATCTTGAGAGGCAGCTGATACGATATTGTTGTTTATAATTTTTCTTTAGGACTTTCCCTTTTTATTATTTCCTACTTAAATTAAGTGATTTATTGAATATTGAATATATGATTATACTTTCACTTTATATTGTTTCAATGTCATTACATACGCACAAATTGAATATTGAAGGAAGTATCCCTCGAGCGAAATTGTTTTGCTCGAGTAGAAGGAAAGAATATGGAACTGCGGTTAATGAACCGACACAAGAAAACATTGTAAGTTTTAATTTGTTTATTTAAAAGTTTAAAATATATTTTGAAATTTAATAATCTATTAATATTTTTAACAGGCTGCTTTAGAGGCCCTTGATACCCAGGAGCCTAACAATTTAGGGCCACACGATTATTTATATCAAGTTTTGGGAGATGAGCACTATGGTCGAGTACGCTGTCAACCTGGTAAGAATATAGTCCCGACGAGGTATTGGTCCTCTCCAGGAATCCATTCTGGTATCACCGAGTTAGAATAGGTCAAGTAGCATGAAAGACAGTCTGATAAAAGGGTCACAGAGTTGGATGAACAAGATCAAATGAGGGAGAAAGAATTTATGAATCTAATCAAAGCTTTATCTTCATCACTTACACCTGAGGCCAGCACGGCTTGTCAGACATATATGTCGTCGATGGGTGAGTTATACAATGCACCAGGTGGCAGTTCTAGTGGCGGTCGAGATGATGAAGTTCCTGGCAATGACGAGGATGTTGAAGAGGATGAGGAAGAGGATGAGAATGAGGACGAGGGTGAGGATGGGGCCGAGGGTGAGGATGGGGCTGAGGGCGAGGATGGGGCCGAGGGCGAGGATGGGGATGATGACAAGGACGAAGATGATGACAGATATGGCGGAGAGGATGAGGTTGATGATGACAGTGGTGATGGTGATGGAGATCAGGGGCAGATTGATCCATTATATTTTTTAATTTTGTATAAATCTTTATTTTTGAATGTAGTTTTTCACTCAGGTATGGATATTTTTGAATTCAGTATGACTCTTTATTTTTGACCAAATACTGGACACTTTTGTACTTTTTTTAAACCAAAATAAGAACTTTGAAAAATTATTTCATCCACTAAAGCTCCTCCAATGTCTATCCTTCCAAATATGTCTTCTTTTGAAAAATAAACATTATCCAATACCACCAGGAAGGTTGGAATGCTAGAAAGAACTAGCATCAACCAAACATCATCCCTTAGTCCCATCTCAAACCTACAAGATTTTATGAAATAATTTTTGAAAAGATCTAGTGAAAGATTCACATACTCAACAAAGTGGTTGGAGAAATCTATAAGATTACGCTTCACTTTCTCCAACTTCAGAAACTCCAATGTATTTTACACGTGTAATGTTTCATGATAAAAAGCTTGTTAAATATCTTATTGAATGAAACCCAGGTAAGAAATTTGTGAAACTTCTCCTACACTATAGAATCCCAACGTATTAATTCTGGTCATTTGTGACGTGTACGAGTCGTCAACTATGCCTCAACCCGAGGCACAGTTTGACGGATACCACTCAAAGTGTCTCACTTTAATTTGAAATGGACAACATTTTAAGTGAAAATAATGACTGGCATATAGAAAACTGACCAAATGCATCCGGATTCAGTTGATACTTCAGGACAACAATCCCTGGGTCATTTGTAATGTGTACGAGTCAACCCCGACTCAATCCGAGGCATGGTGTGGCGGGTATCACTCGAAGTGTCTGTCTTTTGTTTAAAATGGAAACTGTTTTAAATAAAAACAACAGCCACTCGGAAAACCAAACAAACGTATTTATATTGCGTTGATACTTTACAAAAACGATCCATGGGTCATTTTTTACGTGTACAAGATAACCACGCCTCAATCAGAGGCACAATTTTGGCGGTACCACTCAAAGTGTCTCACTTTTATTTGAAATGGACAACATTTTAAGTGAAAACAACAACTGGCATACAGAAAACTGACCAAAAGCATTTAGATTATGTTGATACTACAGGAGAATGATCCATGGGTAATTTGTGATGTGTAAGATTCAAACAAGTCTCAATCCAAGACACGGTGTAGAGGATATCACTCGAAGTGTCTGTCTTTTGTTTAAAATGGATACTATTTTAAGTAAAAACAACAACCATAAGGAAAACCGACCAAACATATTCTAATTGTGTTGATAATTTACCACAATGATCCATGGGTAATTTGTGACTTGTACGAGTCAACCCTGCCTCAATATGAGGCACGGTTTGGCTGATACCACTCAAAGTGTCTCACTTTTATTTGAAATGGAAAAAATTTTAAGTGAAAACAACAACTGGCATACGGAAAACTGACAAAACACATTCTGATTTTTTGATACTTTAGGAAAAAGATCCATGGGTCATTTGTGATGTGTACGAGTCAACCCAAACTCAATCTGAGGAATGGGGTGGTGGGTATCACTCGAAGTGTCTTTATTTTGTTTAAAATAGATACTGTTTTAGTAAATACCACAACCATAGAGAAAACCGACCAAATTTATTCTAATTGTGTTGATACATTAGCACAACAATCCATAGGTAATTTGTGACGTGTACGAGTCATCTACGCCTCAATCTGAGGCATGGTTTGGCCGATTCCACTCAAATTGTATCCCTTTAATTTGAATTGGACAACATTTTAAGTGAAAAAAAAAACAACTGGAAAATGGAAAACCGACCAAACACATTCAGATTTGTGATGTGTACAAGTCAACCCCGACTCAATCTGAGGCATGGTGTGGCGGGTATCACTCAAAGTTTTTGTCTTTCATTTAAAATGGACACTGTTTTATGTAAAAACAACAGACATATGGAAAAATGAACAAACGTATTCTGATTGTCTTGTTACTTTAGAACAATGATCCATAAGTCATTTTTGATGTGTACGAGTCAACCACGCCTTAATCTGAGGCACGGTTTGGCTGTTACCACTCAAAGTGTCTCACTTTTATTTGAAATGGGCAAAATTTTAAGTGAAAACAACAACTGACATACGGAAAACTGACCAAATGCATCCGAATTCTGATGATACATTAGCAAAACGATACATGGGTCATTTGAGACGTATACGAGTCAACCCCACCACAATCCGAGGCACCGTATGGCTAGTACCACTCAAAGTGTCTCACTTTTGGTTGAAATGGACACTATTTTAAGTAAAAACAACAGCCATACAAAAAACTAACCGAACATATTATGATTGTGTTGATACTTTAGCAAAACGATACATCGGTCATTTTTGATGTGTATGAGTAAACCACGCCTCAATCCGAGGCACGGTTTGGCCGGTACCACACAAAGATTCTCACTTTTATTTGAAATGGACAACATTTTATGTGAAAACTACAATTGGAAAACGAAAAACTGACCAAATGCATTTTTATTCTTTTGATACTTCAGGAAAATGATCCATGGGTCATTTTTGACATGTACGAGTCAACCTCGACTCATTCTGAGGCACAGTGTTGTGGGTATCACTCTAATTGTCTTTCTTTTGTTTAAAATGGACATTGTTATAAGTAAAAACAACAGCCATACGTAAAACCAACCAAATGTATTCTGATTGTGTTGATACATTAGAACCACTATCCATAGGTCATTTGAGACGTTTAAAAGTCAACCGCTCCTCAATCCGAGGCATGGTTTGGCCGGTACCACTAAAGGTGTGCCACTTTTATTTGAAATGGACAACATTTCAAGTGAAAACAACAGCTGGCATACGGAAAACCGACCAAACCCATTCAGATTCTTTTGATAATTCAGGAAAATGATCCATGGGTCATTTTTGACGTGTACGAGTAAAAATTAACTCAATCCGAGGCACGATGTGGTGGGTATCACTCAAAGTTTCGGTCTTTTGTTTAAAATGGACACTATTTTAGGTAAAAAAAATAGACATATGGAAAACTGACTAAACGTATTCTGATTGTGTTGATACTTTAGAACAATGATCCATACGTCATCTATGATGTGTAAAAGTCCACTGCGCCTCAATCTGAGGCACGGTTTGGCTGGTACCACTCAAAGTGTATCACTTTTATTTTAAATGGACAACATTTTAAGTGAAAACAACAACTAAAATATAGAAAACTGGCCAAATATATTCAGATTCTATTAATACTTTTGTACAATGATCCATGGGTCATTTGTGACATGTACGAGTCAACCCCTCCTCAATTTGAGGCATGGTGTGGCTGATACCACTCAAATAGTGTCACTTTTGTTTTAAATAGACAACATTTTAAGTGAAAACAAATGGAAAACCGACCAAACACATTCGGATTCTATTGATACTTTAGGAAAATGATCCATGTGTCATTTTTGATGTGTATGAGTCATCCCCTCCTCAATCCAAAGCACGATATGTACCATATCACTTTATGTGTCTTTCTTTTGTTTTAAATGGACATTATTTTAAGTAAAATCAATTGGAATACGAAAAACTTACCAAACATATTCGGATTGTGTTCATACTTGAGCACAAGGATCCATGGTCCAGCCTCACACAATCCACTTATCTTGTGAGGAACTCCTACCCCTATTCTAAAACACATGTCATTTATTATGCCAAGAACAACTACATTCCCTACGACACACAATCTAATTGATAGAAAACCATTATCATAATCACTAAGTTCAAAGACACCCACCCTAAACTATGAGACATTATATTTGTGTTTGGTTGAAGTAATTTATCCATTTACTTATTTTGGGTTTATTAGCATCTAATTTCTTTATTCAATATTGTATGTGTTATACAAAATTCAATTTTTTATGTATTCTTAATTCTGTATAAAACATATAATTACGTATTCAGTATTTGATGTATTGTATTCATAATTGTCAATTAAATTATGTATGTATTCAATTTAGTATTCAATTATGAATTGAATTTCAGATTGAACATGTAATTCTCTCTCATAATTGAATTCTAAATCAATTATGTATGTTTATAATTGCCTTATGAGTTATGTTTTCATTATATATGTGTATAGTTTCTCGAAGGTTGAATGTAATTGATTTAGAATTATTTTTTTCATTGTATATGTTTTCATTCTATATATGTATTCAATTCAGGCCTGGAAATGCAGGCCTAGAAATCAGTCAAAGTGGCCTGGACAGCAGGAGCTCACCACTCACAGCAGAAGCTCAGAGCAGCCTGCTGCTGCAATTTCCCAGCATGGCATATACCAACGGTTTACAACTGTTGGCATAGGGAGTTTAATACCAGAATGGCCTATGCCAATGGTTTTAAACCGTTGGCAGATGTAGTTTTATACCAAATCTTTTCCAACAATTTCAAATCATTGGTGAAATATTTATACCAATGGTTATGTAAAATCATTGGTATAAGGTGGATATTCTAAGATATGCCAACGGTTTTCCAAAAACTGTTGGAATATCTTTTTCCCTACGCCTTACTTCACCACAGTTTGGATAATAGTTGGTATATATTATACCAATGGTTATCTGGCCTTTACAAATGGGTTTGAACTGCTAGTAAAGACATATTTTCCAGTAGTGGTAACTTGAAACAAAAAGAGACGTTGAGAAATCCTTTATGAAAATTTGGAAGCCTAATGACATCACTTACAAATTCATAAAATATATTGATAAGTGAATAATGGATATCTTGTAATTTTTACATAATATGGATATTAAGGGGGATATTAAATGACATATCCCAACATATTTCAATTGAAATTAAATAGTAATAACATAAAAGGAGTGCTTGAAAAAGAGAAGGGTGGTAGATTCCTTTACCTTGTATAGTAAGTCCTATAACATGAAGGTTGGGACCTTGGGGGCTTGAGGACACCTTGGGAGGAATCTTAGGGAGGTAAGACTACTATATATTCGAGGATAAGGAAATTTTTAATGAATGGAATATAATAAATTTGTTGCTATTTGTAGAAAACGTGAGATAATTTTTTATTAATTTCTGAGGATGCCTCAGTAGTGGTAAATGAAAAACCATGGGATTTCCCTTGGTATTTATCCCTATTATTGGCCAATGGGGACAACAAATATCATATATTAATGTAAAAAAGTCAAAAAAATATTAATTATTAAATCATTATGATGTCACTAAACATATTGAAAAATGAAATACTATATTTAAATTAATCCAAGACAAGTAAAGATTATAGTGTTTTCAATAAAAATACTTGTACTATTGAGGAAACAATGCTTGTTATATTTTATTAAACTAATCCATTTGTTTTCAAACTACCCCAACCTACATCCTTAGATGTTATTTCTAAAACTAATTCTCAACCTATAACATAGAACACTTCTCGTAAGGAAATAACTCAAGTGTATTTTTTGATATTTTTCATCAGGATAATTTTCAACCTATTATTGAAGAAATTATTTATGAAAACCCAAGAAGTTAGTTGTATATTATAAATCATTCTACTAAAAGTATCATTAGTTATGTATATCAACTATTTAGGACTAGAAGTTCCTTGAGAAATAAAATTGAACATATATCTTTCTTTCTAAATTAAAAACCATGAAACCTGATAAGGCCAAAGGTGATTAACACTGGATTAAATAAATTAAATATGAACTCAATGAGTTTGAAAAGAATAATTTCTTGATTTTAGTTGAACGTCCTAATGAAACTTATATTATTTTTGTAAAATAGGGTTTCAAAGCAATTGTTATGAAATTGAATAATAGTATGAAATAAAGATAAACTTGTTGCTAATATATATAACTAAAAAGATGGAATAATTTATGAAAAAAATTATTCGGTATCCAAAATTAAAGATATTTTGATATACATATACTTTTTAGAATTCATAAATATCAATCTAATATAAAATGGACATGAAGTGTGGTTTCAAACCAAAACATTTCAAGAGGAAGTTTAAGAAGAACAACCACCCAGTTATGAAAATAAAAAACCTCTAAAAGATTTTTAAAAATATTCCAAATAACTTTTTTAACATAAACAATCCCTTAGATCCTTGTATAATATGATAACCATATTTATTTACAAAATGATTCTGTTAAGGGAGGTGCATATCCAAATCATTATATAAAATAAACTAATAAAAATTTTATGATTTTACAAATTATTATTGATGAAAAACTATTTGGCTCAACTCAAAAGTATTTAACAGATTCCTTTATAGATCTTATGATGTCTGAGTTTGAAATGAGTATGATGGGTGAGTTAATATACAATCATGGTTTTGAAATTTTACATAAATAAATAGGATCTTTTATATATAAATGTGATTATATAAATGATATACCTATGAAATTTTGATATAAAAACACTAAATATATTCATAATCTAATTAGTAACTCTAACACCTTAGATCATGATGAGGCTGGGGAACTAGTTTATTAGTAAACAAAAAGAGGAATAATTGAAAGCTTACTTTACATAACATCTAGTCACCAATATTTAATTATTTTGGCATGGTTATGTTCTAGATATCAATAAAATCCATAATAATTATATCTTAAAGATGTGATAATAATTTTTGGTCACCTTACGAGAACAATAGATTTAGGAATATTCTATTCTTCTAGAAATTTTTTGATATAATTTTTTTCGAATTCAGGATTTGGTTGATATAAAGTGGATACAAAAATACATATGGGAAATTCCATCTCATAAGAGATTTGTTAGTTTCATGGTTATGTAAAAAACAAAACAATTTATCACATTATTCCATTCAAGCTAATTATATAGTAATTAGAAGTTTTTGTTATCTAGTGTTGTGGATGGAACATACACGTAGAGACAATGCCATGAGTTTTACTAAATCTTGAATACATTCTGACAATGCAAGTTCCATTTAATTATATAAAAATACAACGCATCACTCACGTGTTAAAAAAAATATAAGATGCCACTTACTTCAGGACCACCCAATTAAAGAAGATAAAATTTCACAATTCATTAGAACACAAGAACAACTTGTTGATATTTTTACTAAACCCCTCATTTCTGATATATTTGAATATATTAAATATAATCTAGGAATGGATAATGTTAAATTACTATTCATATATACTTCTCTTTTAACAACATAATTATAGTAATTAACTCTTTCTCATAGATGGAGGACATATTTTTATGTATTCTAAAAAATTCTAAAATTTTTAAATTTTATAAAAAGTATTTATTGTAATGAATTATTTTGAATCAATTTTTTTTTTAAAATATTTAGAATTTGGACAATAAAATTCTTTTAGGGACTCAGATTTTCTTATAAAATATCCAGACACACAATCCCATACAATCTTTTATGGAAAATATTTTCCTTTTAAAACTATCGTAATTAGGTTTTTTATAAATGTATCATAATCATATTTTATTTAAAATGTATAATATTTTTCATATGTTATAAATATAACATAATCAATTTTTATAAACTATAAAAATTAGTCACCATTGAAAAAACTAAGAAGAATAGGTTTCTTATAATTATGAAAATTCCTACTATGAAAGTTGATCTTCTTTTAATTTTTTTACTTATCTGCTATATTAGTTAATTATTTTCATTAATTACTTATTTTCATACCTTAATTCATTGTTATGTTTTTAAAATAATTTATTTTTCAAATAAGACCATTATATAATCAAATTAAATGACTTCCTAAAACATTTAGAGTTCAAATGTTTTTTCAAAATTGTTATTTGATTTAATCTTGGCCGTAAAATCATTTATGATTTAATGTGTGTAGTTAAATGCATTATAGAATACGAACTGAAATCTCTCACAAATATTTAATGGTGGTAATCCCCTTATCCCCCATAAATATCTATATGTTTTAACTGACCCTCATTATTCCTCAATGTGATCAGTCTGATTATTTTTGTGTTCTTACGATTTCCAACTCAAGCCTCATTATGGTAACAACTAAGTTGTATTACACCTATAGGTATGTTTCTAGAGAACAACTTGTTGAATGAAAGTATTTCGAAAAGTATGATTTAATTTTAAAAAGGATTATTACTTTTCAAATATGGGATAACGTATGTGTAGTGAAACTGGAGATATATTTTAATTTGTAATACCCTGAAATTTATAGAGATATTTTTTATCCAGTATTTTTTATCATAATAATGTGTGGATAAAGCCAATTTTTCTATGTTTTCCTAGAAATACATGAAATCATTAAAAATAGTAGCATATTTAATGGGTATGCCTACTATAGGGGAAGTGTATCTATCATCTCATAAATTAATGGACAAGTAAGGGACTTTTGGAAAATATAAGGTATACACCTCTTTGTTTTTGTGTTTTGAGAAATTTTGGAAGGTATTTTATTTATCACTAGATCCAATGGTTGTAATGTTGTAGATGGAAGGGTATTTAATTCAATTGAAGGGTGAACAAGGTACCATTATGTTTCAAAAAAACTGTATTTGAATTCTTGATAAACATGACATAAATAATATTATTCAAGTTTGTTTTCATCGGTGTGGAGTCTATCAAGATTTCCTCAAGTCAAATATTATTATGTTTCCACCATTCATCAATAAGTTACTTGTGAAATGTATAGAAAATTTTAAATTCCTTAATAAGTCATACCCAGTTAGAGAAAAGATTTTATTCATTATAGAATATATAATTTCAATAATTAAATTTGTTTTTTTACACATTGAAAAATTAGTTTCTTGATAATGTTGATGGTGCTATATCAAAGGAACACCCTTCCAAGAAAGTAAAACTTATAAATATGAAAATAAAAGATGAGTTATACCCTCATAATAAGAAAAAAATAATGAAAAGAAAATACTAGATGTTGTTTTTGAGAAACATATAGAACATGAGGCTCAAAAGAAACTAGGGTATCTAGTGTTTGGAATTGATCATATTGAAGAAAAGGTTTTGATAATTTGGAAAAAAGTTCAGTTGAATGAACAATAAAAGAAAAATAAACACAAGAAAATGAATTCAGAATCTAGGGGTGTTGAAATTTTCTTAAAGGGGGTTGATAAAGATTTTGAGAATAAAATCCTTACAACTTCTTATGTTGATTATTTTATTCATGATTCCAATTTTGACTCTATTGAAACCGCAATTGTACCATCTGTTTTCCCTTATATTATAGAAATGGGAAAAATAAAATTATTTACTTATGAATTTTTACTAGTTGTTATTAAGAAGGAAAAATAATTTGTATCTAGTAATGTTGGTAAATTTATCCTTAGGGATTCATGGATTCTCATGTGAGATAATTAGGATGTAGTGAAAGAGAATGAAAAAAATAAGGAAAATAAATAAAAAGGAAGGGAGGAAGAAGAAGAAGATGATGATAATGAAGAAGTAGAAGAAGATGAAAATAATGAAAAAATTTTGATTTCATGATAAGGGAAAATAAGTCATCATAATCATCTTTAGCCTACTAATTTTAATTCTTAGTGTGATATGTATGGATTCTTAATAGACATCAAGTAAAATAATCCTCAAAAGAAGAATAAAAAATTAATAAAATAAAATGAAAAAATCCCCAAAAAGATTAAATAATTTGATCGAAATTCTTTTAAATAGGTTCTTAAATAATTTAAATCATCTATTAATTTTTATATTTTTGACTTTTCATATGATAATAGTTTTTACAAGGTAGGGAAAAATGATGTTGAGGGAAAACATGATGTCGAATAATTAAGACCAAAACCTCCCAAATCTTTATCATGATCATCAGACTTAGAGACAATCATCTTTAAAAAAAGGTTTTGATTTCATTTTTAAATCAATGAGAAGATTAAATGATACCATTAAATATTTTCCCATGTTATATGAACGATTTAAAATTATTCAAATAAGAATCCATGAAATATCAGAGTAATTTAATATTCCTTCTGAGTCAGTTATATATATTGAGGATGAAATGAAGTATTTCCAAAAAATTATTGGTCATAGAAAAGATCATACAATTTGATGGTATAGTGATCCAATCAAGTGGATTGTGGTATCATGTAACATGAAGATTAATCAATTTAAATAATAAAACTTTTGTTAGATATGATAGATTCATTTAACAAGTTATCCTCTGATGTAACCAATTGAGTTAAGTTTGAATATGTTTTCAAAGATACAAATGCTAATTGAAATGGGAATTAATAGCTTTTATAGAAATGGTTTGAGATTTGGAGTTGGATAATAGTAGGATAAGATCCTATGAAAATGAATTGATCATTATAAATGATAAGAATAAAAAATTTTCTTAGGAACTTGAAAGACTCAAATAAAATGTTTGGAGGCATTACACAACGTAATTTTAGATTATGAACCTTCAGGAGTATCATTAGGAGTTAAGAAAGATAAAATTCAATCTAAAAAAGCTAATAAATAATGGGTGAATTTTTTGAACTATTGATGCATATTTTAAAGGGTTTGAATGGTTTATGTATTTGAATAAATTTTTTTCTAATATATTGTACATGATTTTTTACAATAACTATTGGATATATGTTCATTAATTTCATTCCTATATTATTAATTATTTCATATGATAATTATTTAATATTTTATCTCTCACTAACATCTCAGGTTTGACTCTTTCTGTTCCTTTTTGAAAATCAAAATTGGAGAGATGGTTTTATATTGGTGTAGAAGGATTATAAAGGGGAATAAGTCTCAAATATTTTTTAAGGGTAGATGTTATACAAAGGTGGAGTTCTTATAATACATTCCATCATATTTAAAAATAGTTACAATCATAGCGGGATTTAAGAGGTAAAATAAAATCATAAATGTTCATAATAGAACAAAGGGTTTTATGTTTTTAATGTTAATATTTATCATTTTAGTGTTTTATTTTTTACTTCCCAAAAGGGGGAGATTGTTTAGTAAAAATCTTTATTTCTTACTTTTCCATTCCATTAGAAATTAATATCACAAACAATCTCTTAAAAATGTATTTACTAAACTTTTCTATCCTTAGTGTTTTAGTATGTTTTTATAGAAAACATTACTTTTTTTTCCAATGTAGAAATAATTATAATGTATTAAGAATATTAAATTATAATTCTTTAAAATGATCAATCAGATCAAGGATGATTCTGATTCATCATACTGACCATCATTGTGATTGGTGGTTATACTTTTTTTCTTCTCTCTTTTACAGACAAAATTCATGATTAGAAAACTGATAATGGAATCGATACATCATACTGATCTTTATAATGTTTACCTCATAAAAAACTAATAAGAAACTCCATAAGACTATCCTATATTGATAATTATAACATATAGACATGTTTCTATTGTAAGGAATATCATCTATCATTTTTATTGTTCTAAAAATGACATCAGACATTCCATTATCTCCATGAAGTAAAGTGCAATCTATTTGGGGTTGTTGTAACTAACTCTGAAATATGATTGTAGGAGCCTTTTGTATAAATAATCATTCATTTTATGAGTTAAGCGATTTTATATTTTCACAACACACATCTTATAAATATTTCTTATGATGATCTTATCATTCATAGTCTTTGTAATAATTTATAGATACATCTTTCTAAGGAATTATTGTGAGGGTTGCTTCCATTACAACATTTTGATTTGTATTCTGAGTCTGATCATTTTACCAATTGAGGGATTCTTGGGATAGGATAATGGTGAATCTAATACATTGGATTGAGTTCTTCTTTGTATATGAATAATGATGTTGATCATCCTATCTACGGATTCTGATGATAGGAAGATATAGTCTAATCTTTATATCAAGTTCTTTACTTGTAATAAATTACAGACCATTACAGGAGGTACTAATCCATGTATACCTTTTCTCATAGTTTCTAACTACCTTTACTCTTTAGGATAAAAGAGTGAAATATTTTAATATATCTTATATTTCATTATTAATTGTATAGGTTGTGTATTTAGTTTTTGTACAAGATTTATTTTTTCCACTACACAAGTATTATAAATATTATCTTCACCTTTATCTTTATAAAAATAATTTTTATTGGTACATTTTTGAAATAGATAAAAATATAATATAATATAATCAATCTATCTATCATTCTTATTTGAATAATCTAATCATTGGATAGTATGGAGTCCAATATTTAATACTTATAGAGGATTTTTGTTTTTTCTTAAGTGTAAATTATAAAATACAATTCACCGCTTCCTATAAGCCATTATAAACACTTATGGTCCAATGAAAATGTCTCGTGTTGTGGGTCAATAATGAAATCATTGGTACATTGTAGTCCAGAAAGACTCAGACACTATAAACTGGTCACTTTATTGTACAATTTGTATTATTAAGAATCATTAGGTCAATTATTTCCATGTTTAAAAATTCAATAAGTGGATAATGTAAATATGTATTAATTTTTTTTGAAAATCTTAACAAGTGTCTGATAAAAATGATCTATTTCCTATAATCATCATCTCTTTCCTGATGATTAGACTATATGAAATCTTTCAAATCAACCACACAAGATAATTTTATTGACTGCATTATGTATAGAAAATGAATATGAATAGTAAATGATCAACTATGAATATAATGATTGAACAAATGAATATTTGATCTACCATATGGGTTTTTTAAATAATTGGAAGAATAGAAAAACCACCGCATTACAGTTATTAAGTTCAAATTTAGTATTAACTATAGGCCTTGGATAGATTGACCATAAGATACAAGATTTATTAACCACATGATTGGTGTGATTGAACATGTAATTTCAAATTACCATATAATTGTTTTATCTATTATGAGTTAATAAGAAGCTTTCACATAATATAGTAAGGGCATGATTCTAATATTTGTGATGGTTCTAAATTACAATGTGTCTAAAGAATAGTTTTATGCATTAAATGAATGAAACATGATGATAAAATGCATGGTTTGATGATTTAAAAAACAGGATGTGGGCTCAAAATGGTATATACATGCCGCTTCACATTGCATGCTTATAAACCAAATGATGAAGAAAAATATAGGATTCACAGGATGTAATTGTTCAATTAATGGAATGATTTTTCATGTTCTCAGACTCGTGAATAATAATTTAGATTCATTTTAAAAAGAAATAATAATTAATAAATGTGCCAAGATTGATTGAGTGATCATATAGGAACTACCTTGAATGAAATATAAATAATTTGACACCTTTAATTAGTTGAGAACTCAAAAACATTGGAATGAATTTACATGAGAAAAACATATCAATAAAATGAATGATAAATGAATGAAATACCTTTTTTAAATATGATATTATAGTGTATTTTGAAAACATGTATAAAATATATAGTTCATATGATATGAGTATACCATGATTCAGTAAATCCATAAACACTATGAAGGTAATGGATTACATTAATTTTTTGATGATGTGGTACATATATAGACTAATATGAAAATAATTAGATGCTGAATAAATTCATATATATATATATGAATTAAGGAATAATATTTTTACATGAATATAAGGAGTAAAAAATTTCTATATATATTTTTAATGATAAATATGGGTGATTGTGAATGAAGAGATGTGTTTTTTGAATATTTAAATGAATTTAGAAGAGGATGTGTGGTGCATGCATTATTTATTCATGAAAATGAGGAGATATACTCAAAGATTAATGGTGTATAAAATTTTTCATAATATTTATGAAGCCACAAGAAGAATAAATGAGTTTTATAATGGAAAAAACCAAACATGGATTTTGGGAATAATAATGGTGATCTAAATGAGGAGTTACTGGATATTATGGAGGACAGTTAGAGTCTAGTTATGAAGATATAAATGCATTCAAATTATTTGGAAGAAATAAACGAGATAAGGATGTGATGACATTTAATTATCATATGAAATTAAATTATACGTTTACTGGTGCATTTATTATAAATATTTTCAATGATGTGAATGGGAATTTAATTCCAAGTCTAGACGAGTATTGGGAAATGATAGATACCCATCTATTAATGTATATAATTATAATATTATTCCCGAAAAAACGATAATTTAGAAATGATTAAATATAATTATTTATAGGAATTTTCATATTTATAATAACATATAGTTAATATAAACTTTAAAATAAAATGAATTTAATGTTAGTGTTCAACACCATGATTTAAATATGAGATAATGTATTTAAGTAAATACATATATCATATGCACCATCTTTTAAAAAATCATAGAAGATAAAAAAACTAATGATCTCATGTTTCTCATTGGGAAAATTTCATGTGAACCAATGAAGAATAACGGAAGAATATATAGACATTGTAATACAAAAGTCTATCAAGTATACTCCAATTTTCTTTGTATCCATCATTAAATGTATTCTTATATTGTATATGTATGAGGAGCATCAAGGAAGTCCATAAACTTGTAGAAAGATAAGTAAAAGAACAGTTCTTATTATCCAGGAGGAAATCAACTCAACACATGAGATATTTCTTCAAGTTTGTTCATGCCCAATATGAGGTATATATGGTTATAGAGCCCACAATTTTCTTATACCTAGTCAGTTCTAGGATAATGAGTTCATAGCCTTACCCTTTCTCGTGTATTTTTTGAGGATAAGAATGAATTTGTGTCTATTGGAAGGAAAACTTTCACCATACATTGCATATATAGTAATCTATAGGGAGGTAAACCTCATTAAAATAGTGGTGTTATCTTATGATTTATTGAAATTACACATCTATATTTACAGAGACAAATAATTAAGATAAAAATCGAGAAAGATAAATCCAATCACTGAACATGGGAGGGGGTAAAAAATGGTTAAATGTTTTAAATAATTTTTCCCACACTGATTAACCCCCTATGCAGTTACATCCCAATTCAATCATTTTCATCATTAAATCAGTTTGAAGATAAATATGAACATCAAATATCAGTTTCATCCATTAAATGTGTCTCTATTTCTATTCAAAATAGTCATTTATTTATATGGATTGGGATAATATCTATAACAATGATATTTTTGGTGTATGAGAGTTTATTAATGTCCTTCTAGAATATTTTCTTTTTATTACTTTGAATCATGGAGTTGATATTTCAAAATAACTAATACTTGGTTCCATATCTATTTCAACGTTTCCATATTTAGTGGCCTATATTTTGTTGTATAAATTGAATAAGAAAATCTATGATAATAGTGATAATGTATTTATTTATCCATTTTTGTCACCATGGGTTGAGTATATTCTTTTTGTTGAGAAGAAAAATGGGTCAATGCAACTCTACATTGATTAGAAAGAATATAATTGGGTCATTATCTAGAATAAGTATCACCAACTAATATTTTTGATTTTTTAATCAATTATTTGGAGAATAATTTTTTTTCATGATTTATATTTGATATAGATAATATCTGTTGAGGGTAAATAGTGAATACATACTTGTGAACCATTCAAGGTATGGAAACTATGAATTTATATAGATTCGGTTCTGTCTTACTAATTCCCCCACTATCTTGCTTGATTTAATAAATACAGTTTTTAGAGATTAAAAAATTATTTTTATTGTAATCATTCAAAATTATATTTATATATATTCTAATAGAAATGAAGGGAATTATGGTCATTGGAGGATTCTATTGAAGATCTTAAATAAGGATATGTTATCTAAAAATTTTAATCAATGTGAATATTGGCTAAAAATGACTCATATTTTGATCATATATCCTCTAGAGGGGTTATATTGATGGATCCATAAAAAATTTATTTCTAATGACTACTAAAACCACAGACTAAGAAAAATCTAAAGGGATTAAAATTTTATTCGATAGGAAAATTTGAATAAGATTTCAATGAGATAAAGTAAAGTTTTTAGAGTGCACCTATGATCACAATATGTAGTAGTCTATAAGGGTTTGTGATCTACCATGATACATAAAATAATGGTATGGAATTTGTTATTATTAAAAATGATATAATGATATCTTATTCCTCATTCAAATTCATGTTTCAATAGAAAATGTTCCAAATCGGGATTTGGAGTTAGCTTAAGTAATTTTTTTATGGAAGATATAGGGGAATTATAGATATGGTGAAAGGTGTTATATAAATAATGATCATAAAATCTATATTTATATATACACATAGCAATATTTTAATATAAATCAATGTGGATGATTGTAATTGATTAAATATTAGGACCCCTCATAACAATACCACCCTAAGAAATTAATAATTGTGGTTGGTATTATGAGTCAAAATGATAGTGATAGCTTATCTATGATAAGGATAAAATATGCTATAATATTTATGGATTTTATAATTATGGACCTTTAAATGATGAATTAATTAGAGAAATATAATCTTTTTCAAATAAATTTGCAACTATCTCTCGATATGATGATTAATGATACACAAAAAGAGGATGTTGATGTATAAGATAAGGTGAAAATGTTCTTATGTGGAACCCTGATTACGATGGAATGATAATATTCAATAATCTAGTATGTGTCTCATCAATACTATATAAGAAGAAATATATATTTGGAGAAGCACATATCTCATCATTATCTACATATCATTAAAGTAAAAATATGTATAGATGTATGAATTTGTATTTCAGGTGGGATATCATGAATAGAGATAATTTAAAGTATGTATATTAGTTATTATAATTCCATAATGTTAAGTATCAGATATGGAAGCCTAGCGGGTTGTTATAATTATTACCCATACAATACTATAAATTTGAAAACATTACAGAGTATTTAACAATCAAAATTTCCAAGATTTCTAAAGGCCATAATGCTCTTATTGTTGTATTCTATCACCACACGAATTAATCAAAATTCATTACTATTAGAATATATTTAAATTGTAAAAAAATTCAATGATATATATTATAGTTGTTTTAAGGATGAATAGAGAATAATATTTTATTTTATCAAATTGAGATCTGATGTTTACCTCAATGTTCTCGTGAAGTATTCAGTAAGGTCTGGTTATGGAGTTCTATTTCAATATGAAAAATCATAATCAGATAAAGGTTAGTATGAGAGAATAATTTAAACCCTATAGGATATTATATGATCATATTATCTAGTTTTCATGGGTGGATTGGATCAATACATTAATAATTTTGAATTATATAATAACAATAGATTTCAATAGAGTATTCATTTGGATCCTTTTGACTCCCTCTATATATAGAAGTGTAGAGTTAAAAATTATTGGATTTTGTATGAGAACGAATCATATTGGGGCTTAATATGGATAAGTAAATGGCTGAGAAAGTTGGATCTATTTATAATCATATTAACATAGACTCAAGATGATAGAATCTTAATGTTAAAAGTTTATTGTAAGATATAAAATTCGATATTTTTGAGAAGGAATCCCCATGAATTCCCTCATGGAATATGGTTGTTAGATTTATAAATAAGGGAAAACAAAGACCTATATATATAATCCCTTTTATTATTCATCATCATATTGGGGAAATTTCATATCACATGGAACTTCAATCAGACCACTCTCTTATTCATGATGTGTTCTTTGTATCTCTTTTGAGGAAGTATATAACTAATACATCATATGTAAAAATTTCATAGGTTTTACCACTTTTACATAATATTTAATATATGGAGCATTTAATATAAATAATGGATCATATAGATAATGTACTATAGAATAATACTAATAACATGGTTACATTTATTTAAAGGAATACAAAAATTAGAAACCACATAGAAACCTAAGGATGTAATGATGTAGAGCTATACAAAAAATTTGTGTCAATGTGATGGATTTTTTAATCTAAAATTCCTTTTAAGGGGGGTATAATGTATCACCCAAATATTTTTTTATGCATTTCCTTTTGAAATAAAATTTATTTATTTGATAGCTTGATTTAAATTAAACCATGATTCTAAATGATCAGGTATATAGTAATCCTTTTTAGCCTAACGATTTTTTTAGTGAATATAAATAGGGTTAATAATTTTTTTGAAATATATGTATATTAGTTAATCATGGTAAATATAATTTGATAAGTACTGAGTTTTAATGAAATAATTCAATTGCTAAAATGCCAATTTTTCAATGAAATGAATTTATCTATATTTTAATTATTTTTTCTAAAAATTCATATTGATTACTATTTAAAAATTATTTCAATAAAATTCATTTATAATTTCGATAAATAAATTAATAATAAAATATACATTAGTTATCTAATGATTAGTAATGAAGGAAAAATCATGTAATAGTAAATAATATTTTTTTCAAAAAAGTGTATTTTTATGTGCAAAGTGTTTTTATCGAAAAGAAATTAAATAAGTATTTAATGATTAATGGTTTTCGAAAATGTATATATTATATATTGAATCAAGTATTTTTTGAGTCATTTTATAGTTTTTAAAAGTCATGTAATGAAAGTAAATTTTGTTTTGTACTTAACCATGAATGTTTCTAAAAATGGGGTTTTATTTCATTTTTATCATTTATTAAAATTTAATTTATTCCAATTATAGAAATTGAATCTTACAAAATTGATTCTATATTTTTAATAAATATAATTAAAATAATTTAATGGGGTCTAATTAATTTTTTTTATAATGAATAGTTAAAACTATAAAAATGTGTTATTATGATTAAGGTAAAAACGGGATAACTATGGTAGTTAGACTAAGAAACACGTGAAGGAATTCACTTAAATTTTACTATTTCTTATTTTTGGGATATATTTCATAATTATATTATATTATCATCAAATTATTGTACATTATATCCAATTTCTCATCAATTTGAAATATTTTATGTAAATCCTTCTATGTCCCTCCCCTCATATATAAAAGAGAACCTCTTCTCCCCCAAGTTCACAAAACTTGATTCCAATATATCTATCTATAACCACCAAAAACTCTTAGTATATCCATTCTATTCAGCATTGATCCAATTTCTTCAATGCTTAAGGTGTAATCCAAATGAGGTCTCTCAATGAAGTGGTAGAAATTTTAACCATCATATTTCAATTTATTTCTACCTCAATTTTTAATAAACCAATAATATGATTCATAAAATGATTAATATAGAAAAATATATATAATTGTATGTTATTATGATTAATTTATAACCATTTTCTAAATTACTTCCATAAAATGGAGATTAAATTATCATTCATTCTTAATTTTATACAACTACCTCCACGCAACATTAGGATTCATTTTCCATCACTCCTCCACATTGATGGATATAGTGATGAATTTAATAAATATAATCTATATTAGTGATATATTTTTTATTATTTAGTGAAAAATATTATTTATTTTTATATGCTTATTTTCAAGAAAAAAAATATAATTCATGCGTACGTATGGACTAACGTCCCCATGAATGGTGTATTTATTTTTTATATTTATAACATTTGTAGTTGGTTATAAATACAAATATATGGAATATATTTTATTTTTAAATCATGATTTTTTTTATTGAGATGATTTAACCAAGATCAAATTAAAAGAGCAATAATTTTTAAACCAAAACATTTGTGATAAATGAAACATGGAACACCAAAAAATGACGATTTTTAGAAATAAATATTATAAGCGGCATATATATGGTATTAAATTTATCAATAATTTTATATAATATATTTTTAGTAAATTATAATTTATTATAAGGTATGTTAGATCAATTAAGAAGAAGGCCAAACATGAGGTAAGGGTTTTACAATACAATATCAATATTAGCAAGATTGTTTAGCCTTAAAAATATATTGATGAGTTTACAAAATATATCAAAAATAAATATTATTAAATATATTCTCATATTTTAAATTTATTTTTCAGTCAGATTTTTTTAATTTCCTCTCCTTAGGTACTCAAAAATATGCAATAATGATTTTAAGAAAAACTAATATTATTTTTCTCTTAGATCAGGAATATTTTTCTTATATGTTCATATATTCCTTAAAATTATTTCAAGAATTTTATTAAAATTATAAAATAATATATTAAATTTATTAGTATCCATGTTTCACTTAATATAAAATGTTTATAAAGTACTATTATTAACATTTGTCCGAAGAGGTACTTTTTACCAAAGGTGTGAACTGAATCATTGTTATAACATATACCACATGAATAAAAATTTCCCACCATAGTGAAAACTATTTTCATTGAATATTATCTAACATGTTTACATGTTTATATAAAAATAAAATTTTTTACTTAATTTTTTTTATATTATTATATTTTAATTTTTTTACATCAAAATTAAAGGGGTATTTTCCTAAAAAATATTCCAGTAATATTTTAAATTTACTTTCATCTATAATAGCATCCTTCAATGATTATTACTTTTAATTTGGGATATGATCAAATTTTAAAATATTTAATGTCTCAATAGATTATTATTTTTTATGATGATGAAATATTTATATAAACATGTCTTATTTTCCAAAGGACATGATTCAATAAAATTTCAAATGTTTCCATGGTCTTATAGAATAAATATGAATGAATTTGGATTATGTGAAGAGTGTTTCTATTATATCCAAATAACATATTTTTTAAATATTATTTATTTTTGATCTTAAAGGGTGCATAGGATATAACAACCCATGATTTTATATGTATTTTCTTTGAAGTAATCTCGAGTTATTCAACATATTTATTTAAATGCATCCCCAATTCAAATTGAAGAGTGATATAGTAATCCTCTATAACCCATAAGTTATATTGTAAACTATTAATATTAATAACCACATTATCAGAAAAATATGATCCAATGTTTTAAATTATTCAAATTTATTGATTATTTCATAATAAATATGTACTCTATTTTCAGAAATGTCATTTTATAACTCAAAAATACATTTTCTTAAGAAATGTTTGTTATTATAATTTAAATGCAAGAATTATATATACATATGTCTGTGTGTTTATATACATTAGCTGCATGGGGGTACAATTAAATTCCAATAGACACAAACGCCGCACACACACATGCCTAAAATGTAGATCATACAGGAATTTAAATTAATGTAAACCATTTTTGGAAATCTTATTTTACTTAATTAACACAATTTATTTAAAAAATAATTTCAATATTTTATTTAAGTAATTATTTTATTTTTCTAAAAATATTTATTTTTCAGTTAATAGTGAGAAATACCGATTTTTTTGTTATAACATTCATTTCATTTTATTAAATCATTTAATTTAAAAGTTACATTACCATTTTAATTTTAACAAAAATTAAAATAAGAATATTTTAATTTTAAAAAATATATTTAATCACATAGTATTCATTAGTGTTCTCAATTTTGGAATAAGTTCACTTTGGGTCTTAAAAACACATTTGTGTAAAAAATGTTTTTATTAACGCATTGTTTTTTTCATTATAAATTTATTTAAGATATATTTGTAAATATTTTTAATGAAATTTTAATATTATACATTAAATTTAAAATATTTTAGACTCAGTTTTTTGTTTCTAAAGGGAATAGAATTAATGTAAATTCTGTTTTATGCTTATAAATGTGTTTACCTAAAAATGGATTTCGATTGCTTTTTATAAAATTATTTAAAATTAAATTATAAAAATTATTTAAATTTAATCTGATAAAATGATTATATATTTTAATTTTTCATAATTAATATAATGTTTTTGGTTCAAATTAATTTTTTTCATAAATAATAGTAAAAATAAGAAGATTTTGTTACCATAGTTATGGATATAATGGGTTTATCGAGTCTTAAACTAAGGGATAAGGGTATTAATGCCACATAAACATGAATAAGTATTTTTAATGAAGATATTTATACCACATATTATATTTTCTTTGATAATTCTCAATTTGGTTCCGCTAACTCAAGAAACAAACCTTATATTATTGAAATATTTTAAGTGATTTCTTATGTGTCCCAAACCTCTCTTATAAAAGGGCACATATTTTGATCAATTATTAACACTATTTTATACTTATATGTCATCCAATTTGTTATAAAAAACCATCCTACATTATTTATATCCATCCTTGATCCCATGTTCTTCTTCTAAAACTAATCATTCAAGGATGAGGGTGTACGCTAAATGAGGCCTCTCAAAGAAGTGGTGTAAATGTTAACCAGACTATTTCAATTTTATATCTTCTTCTACCATATATAAAAATATTTTATACATAAAATTATGATGAATTAATTATAATTAATAAAATAGAATTTATTATTATTATGAATAATCATTTATCACCTCTTATCCATTATGTTTGAATTGATTGTATCACTCATGCGTACCTGTGGCATATCACCTTTATATAGTGATATGATTCATTTTACATAGCCATATTTAATGGTTAGTTGTTATTATGGATTAACTTTATCTATATTATATTTATGATAAAATAATTATTCAATAAAATGAAATTATTTTTTTCTTTTCTATTGTTCCATCCATTAAAAAGTGGAAAACATTCCTAGTGTGTATGTGCATACTAACATCACCATGAAGTGATGTAATTAATTTTCCATAAATTATTTATATTAATGGTTACTAAAATGTATATAATTTATAAATATTATAACAATGTAATGTAAAATATTCTTTATGTTATTGAACCATTAACAATGTATATGTAAAATAGCATTTAAAAAAAAATATATGAAAAATAATATAGTTAACACCTGTAAACATTGATTTTAATAAATAAAAGTATTAATAAATCAGAGTTGAAATTTAATAAGTGGTCCATATATGATATTATAATCATGAATACTATTCTCTTATACAATTATAATAAATTTTAATTTATTATTCATGGGGTTAGAGAAGATAAAAAACAAGTCATACTTGATGTAAGGGTTTTACATTACAATCTCATTTTTTACTAGGATTGTTTATGCATTAATTTATATTGATGAAATTTCATGATCTATCACAATAAAATCATATTAATATTATTCTAATTTTATTTCATTATATTACTTGTTTTCATTTAATTTTCATCTCTCTAAGTACACAAAATTCAGAAGTAATGTTTTTGTGAAAAACTAACTATGTTTTTCTATTCAGTTGGGAGTATTTTCTTCCATGCTCATATTTTATTTAAATTATTTTCAAGATTGTTTTTACCATTAACCAATGATTTTAGAAATTTATTACTACCAATTAACTAAATTATATAAAATTTATTAAGATGAATCTTCTTATCATTGTCTATATGAGGAAATTTTGTCTTTTTAGTGAAAATGTCAAAGGAATAATTATTCTAACATACAATAAATGAACTTATTTTCTATCTATAAAAAATATTATTTAATTTAAACCATAATTTACATGTTTCCTTGGTTAATTTTATTTAACATGTTTTTCTTAATATTATCTATAAATTTTTAGATTTTAAATATGAGATATAAAAATTAAAAGGCTATTTTCCTAATGAATTGTTCAAGAGTTCTTTTAAATTGATTTTAATCTATTACAACACCCTTTGATTACTTTTATTCTTTATAAGGAATACTATCTAATGTTACCATATTTATAATTTCATTATATGGTTTATTTTTATGATAATGAAATATTGTTCAAACCTATTTTTTTAAATCGGTTTTGTTATGGTGAAATGATAAAAAATTTGATGATCTGGTTCATACATATGAATGAAGTATGATTAAGTTATTAGTGAGGATATTATAGTTTTATAATGATTAGGAAAACATAAATGTTTTATGAGCACAAAGGGTAGTTGAATGTATATCACAATCCAAAATGAGGGTACACATGTGGGTATCCCAATCCTGAAAAAGGTACAAGAGAGGTTAAATGAATCCTAATATAGGCACACTAATTTTTACCCCAAGAATAGCATGAGATAAACATCTATGTGGGTATCCTAGACATAATATTTCTATGGTTATTACTATTCTACACTATATTCCACTTTTTTATGACATGATTTTATGACAATTTTATACTCTCATGGATTATTATCTATTATTTATTTATCATTCAGGTCTTATGAACTAATAAAATTTTTTCCATGTCTCATTATTATGATCTATAAATTAGTGGGTTTTATTTTAAAATTTTGGTCTCATTTTCTCATTCCCTAATATTCATGTTATGTTTAAAAATTATAAATAATTTATATCTCTATTGTTTACCCTTCCTCAGTATCTAATACAACCCATTATCATGTTTCTTTTTCCCTCAAATAAGAATAAATGTTTTGGGTATGATATGTCTAAGAAGTATTCTAGTTGTGAATAGATTAAGGGAATATTATTTATATTTTTATGTATTAGTTATTTGAATATCCTTTTTCAATGAAATTAATCCTTTATAATTATAATATGGATTTAAATGATATATAATGAATATTCATATATTAAGATGTAATATTCATGAATGTAATGACTAGTTCCCCACAATTCATATTGATGAATGTTTTTTCAATTAATTTTGGGGACAATGGTGAAAAAAATTTATTAAACAATCATAGTGTAACATGAAGTATAAGAGAACATCATAATTTTTTGTAAATAAACAACTATGATTTTCATTGAAAATAAATAAATTTCTAGACACTATCAATTAGATATGGTTGTCGCACAAAATAACATAGGTGTAACAACTTTAAATGTGGTTTATTGGGTGTTAACATGGTCCCCACTATAGCATGATGGGTGGACCTAAGATTGCACAACTTTCTATAAACTCTTGGTGGATATTCCTGGATTAATTATCATTTTCTACATGAGATATTACTAAGGATTTCAATAGATGCTATACTTGTAATACCTATATTAAACCAGAGGTTTAATTGATAAAAAATAAGGTTTTAATATTTGGATATACTATGAATTATTTTCATGATTATATGATTTCCTGCTCTTATTATTATATTCCATACTATGATTTTTTTGTTTAAATCAATAGATAAAAACAGAATTATATTTTTTAACATTGAATGTTATATAAAATTAAATTATTATCCTCATGAGAAACTATGTGTTATGGGTAATTTTAAAAAAAAAATTTCTAAGCCTACACAACATTCTTAAGTCATGGATAAGCCTAATCACCAAAAAGAGAAATAGTAGAAACAATATATTATTGAGTACTTTTTGAGGAAATATAAACCATATTCTGATTTTTATATAGGTCCACTAATTTATAGTCAATTTATCAACACCAATAAAATTATATTTTCTCATCTCTAGTGCTTATAGTATAATAAATTTATTTTATTTTTAATCGTTTAGGATGTGAAGCAGAAGAACAGTAAACCCATATCAAGAAAATGTGTAAATGTAATGAATTTGACTCCATAGAGTGGGTGAGTTTATAAAACATCCTATGTAATGAATTAATAATTTTTTTTATTTTTATAAGTATTTTTAATTATATATTCATATTCATTATATGTTTATTAAGTAATTTTATAAACAAAAATTAAATAGTTTTATTAAAATCTTTTTGTAACATCCTATATATTTATAAAAAAACATATTTTAATATCTATTAATTTTTATGCATAATATGTTAATTTTATATTAAAGAGGATTCTTATTCTGATAGTTTATGCAACACACCACAAAGGGTTTCTCCAAAATCTTACGTTGCACACAACACTTAGTTATAGTGAAAAATAATACAATAATAATAATATTATTATTATTTTAAATGGTAGTTAATTCCTAGTTGTTGTATTATCAGGAATGGACAGAACTAACTAAAATATGATTACACAATTTTGTTAAAATTTTTTACATTTATCCACTAAATTTTAGAGGATTAAAATGAGAATGAATCTAATTTTAACCATAAAATACTTTAATATTTTTAAAAGGTTGTTTTTATATATTTTGATGGTGAATCGTATTTAAATATAGTTTTTCCTCTTTTATATCTTCCATTTTACAAAATAAAATTCTTATTTTTAATTAGACATAAAAATTTACATTGGTTGAGATTTTTGTATTTTTCTAATTAAATTCATATTTTAATTAATAGTGAAAAAATTGTTTTCTAATTCAAAACTGCATTTTATTTTAATTTATTTCTATAGATAAATTTTCATTTGAATAGGTTTTAATGTATATTTATATTATGTTTTTATCAATTAATCCAATTTTATCATTAGAAGTAATTTCCCATTAAAATTTTATATAAACACAAGTCAAATTTTTAATGGTTTTAACTTTTAAAAAACCTATTTTCTCTTTTGGGCAATAGGAATTAATTTTAAATTTATTATTGAAAATTTTATGTTTTGAATTTTGAAAAATGGATTCAATATTTTTAATCACAAGTTTCCAATAATGTAAATATATCCCTTTTATTTTTGGACATGATGAGTAGTAACATTAGTAATTATTATTTTTTACCTTGGTTAAAGGGTAAATTAGGTAAATAAGGGTAAAAATAATAATAATAATATAAAACTACCCTAAAACTAGTACTAATACTATTTCATGAGATATGGTCAACCACTAAAATCATTTGAACTAAAATTTGGCCTATGGAAGCCTCTTGGATGAGATTATTACACTTATATCATTTAATTTAAAGTAAAGGAAAATATGTTATAAACATAAGTCATTTTAATAAAAATCATAATATGGGTTCATTTAAGTGACATATTCACTTATAAATAGTAATTATAAAAATTAAACAATTTCATCTTTCATGATATTTTATTTATAATTTTTACATATTAAACAATTAAATTTAATTATGACACAATGATGATGCATTGATTTCTTTATTAATGAATGAATTAAATAAATTATATTATAAATATTCAAATAAATATTATATGAAATAATTTATGTTGTACACAAATTTTCTAGGTGAAAATGACATGTTATAAGACTTAAATTCTTTTTTTAAGTTATCTCTCTGTTTGGATTTTATAAAAATTCAATAAAATGAATAGTTCAAAACATGACACAACTGATGTTTTATAAAAATAGTAAAATAGTAATTTTTTTAGAAATAGAAAAAAAAATTAAAATCACAAAGTGACTATGATAAGGTCTATAGGTTCATTAAGTGTCCAAATATGGGAAATTGAACAAATATATGTACAATTAATACCCTCTTAATAATTAAAATGTTATTACCATAATTAAAATAAAATGAGAATAATTTAGGGTAAACATAACAGATAAGGTCATAAATAAAATAAATACTTGTCTAAAAATTATTGAATTCAAGGACTTATACCAATCCTATTCTTATCCTAAACATATGTCATGTTTTAGCCTTATAAATAAAAAATGATTTTATATTATTTTAATAAATTACGAGTTTCCAAGGGTTCCCATTTCCTTTCCTATAAAAAGGTACCCTCTCTTCTCTAATATTAACAATTAACTTACCCTTTGGATAGGCCTAGAAATACCTGAAAATCATCCTAGAAACCCTTCCCTCATCTTATATTCATCAATTAAGGACAAAATCCTCCCAAGGAAGCCTTTTCTTATAAACAAAAATATGTTTCCAAATTAAAAGGACATGCCTTCTCTCGTTCTTTTTAGTTTTATTTCCATTATACACACCCTAAAAATTCCTTACTCTGTGATTACATAACAACAAAATTATAATAAATATACTATGATGTTTTTATCCTATGTTTTTTATCTACACTTACACACACCTCCAATTAATGGGTAATGAACATGATGTTTCTGTATACGGAGAACTACTGCCTCACAAAACGATGATTGTACAATTTTTTCATACCACCACTCATGTGGGGAATTATAATGGACAAAATAGTAAATATGATATGTATGATATTTATTTTGTCTCTATGATTCTATACTTTTTATTTACAACATTCCTCTATTCTTTCCTTGTTGTGTAAATACAGTAATTTCGTTTGAGGAAATGTGGACTACCGCCCCCTCAAAGCGACAAGACTCGTTCCCTCTATACATAAAAAATATGAAGGATATTTTTATTAAACCTATGAGACATATATGAAATTAATATAACACTGGTATTATGATATACCAACCATTTGACTATTATTATTTCAATATGATAAATAAATGGAAGTAGCGTTCATGCGTACGCACGGCCTACCATCTCTTTGAATGGTGCATTTTATTTAATATCTCCAAATATTATGGTTTTTATAAATTCATATTTAATTTATATATATATGATATTTAAATCATGAGTAATATAATGAAGATGATATAATTTTGACCACATTCACAATTTACATCAAAACTAGTTCATTTTCAACTCATGTATCAAATATCGACAAAACATCTGATATGAACATAAATAATTATGTAATTTTAATAAAATGGTAAAAAGTGATATAAAATGAATAAAAACATTAAAAAGGTTCTCAAAAAAGTAGAAATTAACGTAATTTTGTTATTTAGAAACATAATGATTATACGTGATGAGTCAGACTCATGTTAAGGAAACTCATAACTCAATCTTCAATCATTGAGTTAAATACATATTTCATTGGTTATATTATTCTATAAATATGTTTTAATTACACATGATTTTTCTATACTTAATATCTACTATATTTGGTGGATTTATATTGGTGACACATAATTACGTCATTAATTTATCCTTATTCTAATGATACAATCATTTGAAGGGACATCGTATCAATATCCTTTTATTGAGGCATATTTTGATAATATTCACCACCTTCTTTTAGACATTGTATAATAAACACCTTGGAATTTTAATTCAAAGGGAATCATTTCTCTATGAAGAATTTTACTAAACGAAAAAATGGTATATTTTAAATGTATGGAGTGACAACAAATCTCCGTTGCCAAAACCATTGTTTGCTATTTGGACTCCTCGATAAGATTTAATGTTTTTTTAAAGAAAGGAAATCCCTTATTCTCTTTTTCGCTATTTTCAATTGAAAGTGGTTTTAAACATGGATTGAAAATTTCAATATCTTGAAATGATTTATTGTGATTGAAAATGAAATTTCATGAGTGAAATGTTTATAATTGTAGTCATTTATGTTTTATGATTATATAATAGTACTTGGACAATTTACAGGTGGTTACATGACAAACCAAATATGGGTGGTTCCTTGATATACCAAGGATGAGTGGTTTTGTTATAACCTCCAATGCATTGGGTATGGATGTCGGTCATATGGCTATTCTATTTGAAAGAATGATATGTGTGGAAGTCGACCGTATGGTTATTACATTTAAGTATGATTGTGTCCTAAGATACATTTAATTTTTTATGTCTTCCTTCTAAGGTTTTACAGAATTATTTTGGATACAAAAGGGTAAGAAATTATCTTATATTTGATGAAGAATATTTAATACTTCTTAAATGTGAAAATCATTTCTTTATGATAATGTATTCATGGTTTGCATGTTCTTGCACAACTAATAGTTTTATTTATTTGTGTATCCCATACTGAGCTTTTTATGCTCATATTAATTTTTTAAAATGTTTTTTCATGGTATATAGATGTGTAATAGAAAGTAAGAAGTCAAAAATATTATTATCAATAAAATATATAATGTATTATTTTTAAAATGGTTTCCTTTGGTGGAAAAAATGGATAATGTTTTGATAGTGTCCTATTGTATGATAATAGGATGATATGTGTTAATGGTGGCCTAATTCTATAAAACACTTATCCTTAAAAGATCTTCTATGTGAATTAATGTCAAATTATAGACTTATCTCATGATTATGAGATGTTTTAAGGCTCGGGCCTTATAGTTGGTATCAAATTTTAGTTTAGATTACTTTAGGTGTTAGAATATTCTTAATGGAATATCCATAAAATATTTTTACATTATGGTCAAATTTAAATGATATAGAATTATAATATTACCATGTTTCTTCACTTATGATATGTTTGTTTATAATGGTTTTTCTTAGGGGAAATTGGGCATCTGTCCTGGGAAGGCATACAGAGGGAAATCACCTTCCAAATAAACATTGTGAGATGGTTGGAATCGGAATTGAACAGTTTGTTGTAGTGATTCATCAGTTGACTCAGGTGATAAATGCTGGTGGTTTTCATGAATGAAATCAATAAGGCCAACCATACAAGAATATACCTATAGAGGAGAAATTCGTCAGGAAATTTCCCCTAACATTCATAGAATCATATGACCCTGTGCAAACTGAATGGTGGATTAAAGAACTAGAAAACATTTTTGATGTAATGGTGTGTTTAGATAATCAAAATTTTAGTTTTTTGTTTATCATTTTGATGGTGAAGCCGACCAGTAGTGGTGAATGATTAAAAATATTAGAGTAAGTGAAGATATTGACACCATGTAATGGGATGAATTTAAGAATATATTCCTTGAGAAATATTTTCCTAAGGATGCTCAAATTTGGATAGAAAATAAATTGATGGAATTGAGAAAAATGAGGAAGATGTTATGGCTATATATGAATAATTTCATCCATTTTCAAGGTAAATCCAAATTTTTTCTGGGATATTGATAGTAAGATAATCCATTTTAATTAGGATTGAAGAAAAAGTACTGTAGGGAGTTAGATACTCGGGAGTTCAAATGCTATGAGAAACTTGTCTGATGTGATGAGAATATAGGAATGGAGTTTTCTGATGATATTGTGTTCCACGAGAGAAAACAAAAGAAGCGATCCAGATTGTAGGAAATGGGAAAGAACTCCTTATAAAAGTATAGAGGTAAGAAACCTAAATTTCTAACTTGTGTGAAGTGTGGATTAAATCATCATGGAGAATACCTCTGAAAGTCCTAGAAGTGCTTCTAATGTGGTAAGACTGGTCATATTTCTTGTAACTGTAATAAATATTATTAGGTAGAAAATTAAAACCCAACAGTAATATGTTTTAGTTTCAATGGGATAGGAAAATATTTTATTGTGTCTCCAAAGTTGATTACATTGTGTGGAAACTAGCTATATCTATAGAATAATGGCATGGAAAATCATTTTCTACTACTATAGTTGATGTGGGACTGTCAAATAATGTGGTGATAGCTCTAGGGAGCTCGGTATTTTTGAAAGATTGATTTGAGGTTCTGGTACCATCATCTGAAGGTTAAGAAGTATGAAATTCCAAAGATAGTGTTCCAAACAATATATGGGAATTATGAGTTTACAGTTATTTCCTTTGGGTTATATGATATACTGGATGGAATTTTGAATCTCAGGAATGGAGTCTTTTTATGTTTTTTATCAGTTTGTGGTTGTGATTATAGATAATATTTTGGAATATTATAAAAGCCATAAAGAACCTCAAAGTCAATTAATGATGGTTCTGTAAACATAAAACGAAAAGTAACTATATGGAATGTTTAATAAATGTGAATTTTGGTTTCAAAAAATTTAATTCCTTTGATATATTGTTTCTAGATATGACATAATTGTTGATCCTTGTAAAATAAAAGTTGTCAAAGAGTGTCCAAAAAATTTAATTCCTAGGACATATTGTTTATAAATGATAGCTGAATATTGAAGTAAATCCTTGAATTTGGGATGTAAAAGTTTTTATCTTAATTCATGTGAAAAAAGGAAATTTTTTATTTTCATTCAATTAATATTCGATAAAATTTATTTATAATTGGAAGAGAGGTATTTTAAGTAGTTGAGGTGTTCCTAACTTATGAATAATAAAAATTAAATTATGTCATTATTGGATAAAGATAGTGGAGTTTGATATTGGTTTTCATGCTTGATAAATAAGGATTATATAATTATGTTGATTGGTTAGAAGTTACTTATTTTATATAACATATTCTCATAGAGAATGAAGTTTTAAACTATGTACAAGACTTGATAATCCATTCAAGGATAATTGTAGACAGAACTATGAAGGAATTTAAAGGTAAAGTGAATTTTTATGATGATTCAATCTTTGGATGATTATTAATAGAAGAAGATGATAATGTAATTTTAAGTGTTATATGTAAATTATAATTCATAAATATAATTGAATAAATATAATATGAGATATTATCAATGAAATATGGGGCTACATAGACACCCCACACCAAGTGAAAAACTAGCCAATTGACAGAGGAGCATGCCCTAAACAATGGGAAAGAAGTTGTGCACATAGAAGCACATAAAAAGGCCATTATTGGGTAAAACATTTACTTCACAATTATCCATTCCTTTAGTTTTGGAAATCAAAAACATTCTCTTAAAACTATGTTAATTAACTTTTTTATATCCCATGTGTTTTAGTATGTTATTGTAGAAACAGTTACTTTTTTCTTAACATATAAATAATTCTAGTGTATTACGAATATGAACTTATCATTCATCGAAACGATCTATTAGATCATGGATAATTCTAATTCATTGGACTAACCTTTATCCAGAATAGTATTCATACTTTTTCCTGTCTTCCATATTAACATAATTACTTACCACTAGATTCATAATGGTACTGATCAATTAGACTTATCACCATATGGTTTCCAATATTGAAAAATGACACGGAAGTACATTGGACTATCCTAAGTTAATAATTAGAATATATAGACTTGTTTCTACCATAAGTAATACTAGATATCATTTTAACGTTCTTAAAAAAATAGCATCAAACATTCATTTATTTATAGGCTATCAAGTTAAGGTTGTATGAGGTCGTTGAAACTAACTCTGAAATATTACTGTTGGAGATTTTCCAAAAAATAAATTTTACATTAAAGAGTTAAAAGCTGAATTTTTTTCAAATATCCAGTCTTGTAATATTTTCTCATCATGGATTTCTCATTCATAGTCTTTGTAACACTTTAAAGTTTTTTATTTTTATGGAAACCTTATCAGGGTTGTTTCCATTAGAAAAGTTTCTTTTGTATTATGTGTATGATGATTATACTGGTCGAAGGATTTCAAGGATAGGAAGATGATGAATCTGATTCATCAGATTGAGAGATTTTAAGAATATGAAGACAGAAACTTATCATTATATCTAGGGACTCTATTGATATGAAAATAGAGTCAGATATTTAAATCTAGTGATTTCCAAGTATTTAAAGATATACCATTTTCGGTGTTATAACACTAGGGATACCATTAGATAGTGTTTATTAAAAACATTAATCTTATAGATAAAATAGTGCAATATTTTAATATAGCTTGTAAGTTATTGTTAGTGTTAAATTCTTTTTATTTATTGTTTGTACAAGATATATTATTTCTATTTTTCATGTATTATAAAGATACTCATTACAATTATCTTTCTAAACAAAATTTTTACCAGTATGTCTATGAAACTGATAAACATATGCTCTAATATAATCGGTCAATCTTTTATTTTGATTCTAATACAATCATTATTCGATAGCGTTGAGTCCTATATAATATACATAAAGAGTATTTGTGTTTTGTGTAAATTTTAATTATTAAACTATAAATCATTACCCTATTATAATCCATTATAGACTCTTATGATCCAAAAATTTGTATTCGAGTAGGATCTATTGATTAAGATTGGTGGTTTTTTAATTTCCCTATATAATAAATGTTTTATAAACTATTTTTTTAATAAATTATTATACACTAAAATATTGGTTTAGAAATCGTTTCTTTTCTTTTTAAGATGGCTGGTATGAATTTTGGATTTCTTTAGAATCTAAATCATTGTCAACCAACACTTTTTTTATGGGAATGACTATGACTATTGGAGAGATAGAATAAATATATTTTTAATTCAATACTGTAATGGATAATTTATTTATTCTTATTTGGAGGTACAAGATAGTTGATAAGAAATATTTTTCTTTTACTAATGTGGAGAAGATAGAATATCAGTTGAACTTAAAAGTCAAGAATAATTTATTTTATAAAGTTTATGAAATTTTTATATAAATATATTACCTTTTAAATTTTTCAATTATATTTGTGGTAAATTATAAATCACACTTTTTGGTTCTTCTAAATTTATTGCGGAAAGAATATATATGCTTCATGCTGATTATCAAGACTTTTATTTTCTTCCTAGTGAGGTCGTTTCCAAGATGAAAAAAATATTTATTACTATTATCAATAGTTTATAGTATATTGTAGAGAACAGTCTTGATGATGGTATTTTTATAAAAATATTGTTGAAATAAATTTAAATGATTTGGAATATAATAAATCTTTTTTTGTATAAAATAAAAAAGATTACCAATCCAAATCTTAATAATCTTATTAGTACCCTTATACAATATAAATGATGATTAAATATAGATGATTAAAATAATAAAAACAATGATGGTGGAGTTTCATTTCCAAAAAATTCTATTATTTCAACTAAAGTTATTTCGATAAGATAAATATGTGAATTTTAAAAAGAAAAAGAAAGATGTTGTTGAATCTAATTCTAGTTCACCATCACCTTCTGATAATTAATTATAAAATATTGTTACAATAATAAAAAAGATTACTAGAAAAAAATATTTCCAATATATATATATATATAATAATGTTATAAGTGAAAAATGATACAAAAATATTATGAAGTTACTTATTATGAGTGAAATGAAGTAGAAAATATTCAACCTGATTATCCTAAGCTAAAAAGGGAATATTAGAAGGATATAATCACATAAAAAATTAAATGAAATATTATAAGTGTAAAGTAATGAAAAGTAAAAAATATTTTGACACTGGGAGTGCATGTGGTGGACATTATTATGATAATTTCTTAGATAAATAATTTTTCACATAGAGGAACATTAGACTTTTTTCTAAAGTATATATGTTCAACAAAGGTCTTATGGTTAAGGTACACACTTCTGAATCCTTTAAAAATTTATCTTTAAATGAAAATTATCCTAAAAGTGATAATTATAAAAATTATACATCTTTGTATGAGAAATATTCTTCAACTATTTGAGATAATATTATACCTAATTATGAAGAAGTTTCTATGTTAGCTATTCTTTTGGAAAATGAAAATTTTAAATTTTTTAGAAACATGATAATTCCAAAGAGAACCTTGATATGTTAGATTCAAGAATAACTATTTTGACAGATGAAATATTATATTTAAATAAATATATTTATAATTTTTTTAAAAAAAATAAAATATTATCTTAAAACATTGGGAAAGTTATTTATGAGAAAATTAATTTATAGCGTTATTTTTTAAAACTTCCATCATATACTATTTCTAATGAGGGAAAAAATATAATTGTAAAAATAAAATCCAAAATATTTAGTTTAAAAACATTTCTGCCCAAGTTTACTTCTTGGTAGAAAAAAATTGATAATATGCACAACAAAATTAGGCCTCAATATAAAATTTATGAAATGGGTTATAAAAATCAAAAAACAATTTTTAGCAACAACAACTCGGTTTCTAAAAGTAGACCATTATGTAGTATGTTCTAAATTTATAGAAATTTTAAAAATATGTTTATCTTTAAGAAAATTTCAATCATTAGGTTTCCATAAATCCTTTTTATATTTGGAAATTAAATTTACTCAATGATGAACATTTGAAAAAATATGGTCTCCAAAAATTCTATTTTATGATAATAATTAACCTAAGAAGGTTTGAGTTTTGAAAAAACAATTTTTTTCCATAATATAATAGAATAAAAAAATATTTGGTACCTGGATAGTGGTTTTTTTAGAAACATGAATGTCAATAGTAATTTCATTAAGAAAATTATAAAGATAAAAACTGGAAAAGTTACATTCAGAGATAATGCTCAAGGGTATACCATTGTTATATGTAACATTGTACTTATTTGAAAATATATTGTTTGAAATATTTTATTTTTGTATGACTTAATCATAACTATTTTTTTATAATGGTTATCTTGTGAAACTTATGAATGATAAATATACATTACAAATTTCACATGGTGAATTTATTCTTTCTGCCAATCAGTATGAGAATGTATACACACTAAAAGTAGAAGATCTTATGAGTCAAGACATACATCTACTTAGTAGAATGGAAGATTAGTATTGGTTATGTAATAGAAGGTTAGGAATATATAACCTTATAAATATATATATGATTACTAATAAAGGACATTTTAGGTATCTACTAGAACTTCAGTTTGACACATCAAAATTCCGTGACAATTATAAATTTTGTAAGAAACATAATTCAAGTGTTAAATATATTAATGAAGTGTCATCTTATGATCCTTTATAGTTAGTATATGTAGAATTATTTTTTCCCACAAAAAATGGAAATACTGGTGGAAAATTATAAGAATACGACTTAGTTGATGACCACACATGATATACATGGGTCAATTTTATAAAATTAATATCAAAATATTCAGTTATTATAAAACATTTATTGATAGTGATGAAAATAAGAAAACCCTATCCTTGATAACTATTCATAATAGTCTTGATGGTGAATTTGAAAATTCTTATTTTGAAACATTTTTTGTAATATGAAAGTTATTGACCATAACTTTTCCGAACATATGAATCCATAGAAAAATAGTGTAGTTAAAAGAATAAATAAATTCATTTTGGAGATTACTAGAACTATACTGAGTGAATACTCAGTTGAAAAAAAAACTGGCCTGAAGTGGTTAGTATATCCTGTTAAACTATAAATTAAGTTTTAATTATAAATTTTATTAATAAATATCCTTATGAGTTGTGGATAAGAATAAAAACAAAAGTTTGTTACTTAAAAGTATTTGGATAAAATGTATTCATCCTAAATATTAAAGATAATTTACATTAGTTTTCACCCAAATCCTACAAAGGAATATTTTTAGATTATTCCATGACTAGTAAGGATTACAGAGTTTTAAATAAAAATAGTTGTACTATTGAAGATACAACTGTTTTTAATTTTTATTAAACTAATCCATTTATTTTTAAACAAAACCAACCTACATCCTTGGATGTTATTTCTAAAACTGATTTTCAACCTATTAGAGAGAATACTACTCGTAAAAAAATAACTCATGTGTATTTTTTGGCGTTTTTCATCATGTTAATTTTCAACTTATTATTGAAGAAAATATTTTTGAAAACCCAAGAATTTTGTTGTACCATATAAATCATCCTACTAAAAGTAATATTGTTTATGTATATCAACTAGTTATGACTAGAAGTTCCTTAAGAAATAAAATTGAACATATATCTTTCTTTCTCAATTCAAAACCAAGAAACCTGATGAGGCATTAGGTGATGAACATTGGATTAAATAAATTAAATATAAACTCAATTATTTTGAAATGAATAATGTCTTTATTTTAGTTGAACGTCCTAATGAAACTTCTATTACTTGTGTAAAATAGGGGTTTTAGATAAATTTTAATGAAATGGAATAATAGTAAGAAATAAAGATAAACTTATTGCTAATGGATATAATTAAAAAGAGGGAATAATCTTTGAAAAAAATTAATCGGTATCCAAAATTAAAAAATGTTGGATATATATAGACTTTGTAGAATTTATAAATTTCAAACTATATCAAATTGATGTGAAGTGTGATTTTCATAAAAAAACATTTCAAGAGGATGTTTATGAAGAACAAACACCTAGTTATGAAAATAAAAAACCTATGAAACATGTTTAAAAATATACCAAATAACTTTATTCACATAAACAAACCCCTAGATCATTGTATGATATGATAACCATATTTATTTATAAGATGATTCTATTAAGGGAGGTGCAGATCCAACTATTTATATAAAATAAACTAATAAAAATTTATGATTTTCTAAATTTATATTGATGAAAAAATATTTGGTTCAACTGAAAAGTATTTAACATATTCATTTGCAGATCTTATGATATTTGAGTTTGAAATGAGTATTATGGGTGAGTTAATATAAAATCATGGTATTAAACTTTTACATAAATAAAAATGATATTTTATATATCAATGTGATTATATAAAATATGTACCTATGAAATTTTGATACAAAAACACTAAATATATTCATACTCCCATTAGTAACTCTAATACCTTATATCATGATGAGGCTTGGGAACTAGTTGATTAGAAAAAAAGAGGAATAATTGGAAGCTTACCTTACATAACGTCTAGTCATCCATATTTAATTATTTTGTAATGTTTATGTGATATATATTAATAAAATATATAATAATTATATCTTAAAGTTGTAATAATAATTTTTGGTCACCTTATGAGAACAATGGATTTAGGCATATTCTATTATTCTAGAATTTTTTTGATCTATTTTTTTTGAATTCCGGATTTTGTGGAAATAAAATATTTTAAAAAATACATATGGAACATGTCATCTCATAGGAGATTCTTTAGTTTCATGGTCATGTAAAAAAACCTTGTTATCACTTTCTACTATTTAAGATAATTATATGGTAGTTAGAAGTTTTTGTTCTCAAGTGTTGTGGATAGAACACACACTTAAAGACAATGCCAGGAGATTTACTAAATCTTGAATACATTATGACAATGAAAGTTCCATTTCATTATATAAAAATCAAACACATCACAGATGTGTTAAACAAATAGACATAAGATTCCACTTACTTCTAGGTCACACAATTAAAGAAGATAAAATTTTACAATTCATTAGAACACAAGAACTACTTATTGATATTTTTACTAAACCCCTCAGTTCAGATATATTTAAATATATTAAATATAATTTAGGAATGGCTAATGTTAAATTACTATTCATATATACTTCTCTTTTAACAACATACTTATAGTAATTAACACATTCTCATAGAGGGAGTTCACATATTTATGTTTTCTAAAAAATTATAAAATTGTAAAAAATTTTAAAATACTTTATCGTAATGATTTTTTTGGAATCAAGACATTTTATAAAAATATTCTGAATCAGGACATTAAAATTATTTTAAGGACTCATAAGTTCTTATAAAATAACCATACAAAAAATTCCATACAATATTTTATAGAAAATATTTTCCTTTTAAAACTATCGTAATTAGGTTTTTTATAAAAGTATCATAATCCTATTAAGTTTAAAAAGTAAAATATTTTTCATATGTTAAAAATATAACATAAGTGGTTTTTATGAACTATAATAATTAGTATCCATTGAAAAAACAAAGAAGAATGGGGTTCTTATAATTATGAAAATTTCCACTATGAGATTTGATCTTCTTTTAATTTTTTCACTTATCCTCTACATTAGTTAATTATTATCATTGGTTAATTATTATTTTACTTTAATACTTTGTTATGTGCTTAAAATATGTTTTTTAAAATAAGACCATTATATAATCAAATTAAATGTTTTTCTCAAACATTTAGAGTTCAATTGTTTTTCAAAATCGTTATTTGATTCAATCTTGGTCATCAGATCATTTATGTTTTAATGTGATCAGTTAATTTATTTCTAGAATACGGACTGAAATATCTCACGGATATTTAATGGTAGGAATCCCACAATCCCCCATTAATCTCTTGATGTTTTGACTGACTCTCGTTATTCCTCAATGTGATTAGTCTGATTTTTTTTTCTTACGATTTCCGACTCAAGACTCATTACGGTAACAACTAAGTTGTATTAAAAATATAGGTTTGTTTCAAAATAAAAACTTGATTAATGAAAGTTTTTCGACAAGTATGATTTAATTTTAAAATGGATTATTAATTTTCAAAGATGGGAGAATGTATGTGTAGAGAAACTGGAGATATATTTTAATTTGTATTCCCCTTAAATTTATAGAGATATTTATGTATCCAGTATTTTTTCAAAATAATGTATGGATAAAGCCACTTTTTTTTATGATTTCCCAGAAATACATGAATTCATTCAAAATAGTAGCATATTTAATGGGTATGCCTACTAGAGGTGAAGTGTATCTATCATCTCATAAATTACTGGAAAAGTAAGGGAATTTTGGGAAATATAAAGTATAAGCCTCTTTGTTTTTGTGTTTTGAAAAATGCGGAAAGTATTTCATTTTTCACTAGATCAAAGGGTTACAACGTTGTGGATGGAAGGGTATTTAATTCAATGGAAGGGTGATCAAGGTACCCATATGTTTTCAAAAAAAAATTAATTTAATTATTGATGGACATGACATAAATAATCTTATTCAAGATTGTTTTCATTATGGTGGAGGATATCAAGAGTGACTCAACTAAGTCAAATATTATTATGTTTCCATCATTCATCAATATGTTACTTGTGAAATGTATAGAAAATTTTTAAATTCTTTAATATGTCACTCCTTGTTAGAGAAAAGATTTTATTTATTGTATCATATATAATTTCAAGAATTAAATTTGTTTTGTACACAATGAAAAATAGGTTTCATGATAAGGTTGATGGTGGTATATCATAGGAACACCCTTCCAAGAAAGTAAAACATATAAAGCGGAAAATAAAATATGAGTTACACCCTAATAATAAGAAAGAAAATAAAGAAAATAAAATACTACATTTTGTTTTTGTGAAACATATGGAACATAAGGATCAAAAGAAAATGGGGTATCTAGTGTTTGGAATTGATCATATTGAAGAAAGTGTTGTGAGAATTTGGACAAAAGATCAGTTGAATGAAGAATAAAAGAAAAATTAACACAAGAAAATGAATTCAGAATCTAAGGGTGTAGAAATTTTATTAAAAGGGGTCAATACGGATTCTGAGAATAAAATCCTTACAAATTCTTATACTGATCGGTTTATTCTTGATTCTAGATTTGATTCCATTGAAACCTCAATTTTACCATCTATTTTAACTTATCTTATAGATATGGGAAAAATAAAATTAGTTACTTATGAATTTGTACTAGTTGTTCTTAAGAAGGAAAAATAATTGGTATCTAGTAATGTTTGTAAATGTATCCTCAGGGATTCAAGGCTTCTCAAAAAATATAATTAGGAAGTAGTGAAAGAGAATGAAAAAAGATGGAAAATAAATAAAAAGGAAGGGAGGAAAAATATGATGATGAAGAAGAAGACGAAGTAGAAGAAGATGAAAATAAATAAACAAAGTTCGATATCGAGATAATGGAAAATAACTCATCGTAATCAACTTCAACCTCCACAAATTTAATTCTTAGTATGATATTTATATATACTTAAATCAAATCAAGAAAAATAATACTCAAAATAATAATAAAAAATCAATAAATTAACATGAAGAAAATCCTCAAAACAAACTGAAGAATTTGATCAAAATTCTCAAACATAAGTTCTTTAATAATTTAAATCATCTATGAATTTTCATACTTTTGATGTTTCATATGATAATAGTTTTTCTATGTTAGGGAAAAATAATGTCAAGGGAAAATATGATGTTGAATCATTAAGACTGAAACCTCCCAAATCTTCATCATGATCATCAGAATTAGAGACAATCATCTCCAAAAAGGATTTTGATTCTATTTTTAAATTGTTAATAAGATTAAATGATACCATTCTATATTTTCCCATTTTATAAGAATGATTTAAACTTATTCAAATCAGGCTCTATGAAATATCAGAGTAATTTAATATTCATTGTGAGTTAGTTATACATATTGAGGATGAAATGAATTATTTCCAAAAAAATATTTGGCATAGAAATGATCAGAAACTTTTATGGTATAGTGATCCAATCAAGTCGATTGTGGTGTTAGGGAACATGACGATTAATTAATTTAAATAATAAAGATTTTTTAGATATGATAGATTCCTTTAATGAATTATCATCTAATGTAACTAATATAGTGAAGTTTTTATATGTTTTCAAATATACAACTGATAACTAAAAGGGGAATTAATATCCTTTATAGAAATGGATTGAGATTTTGAGTTGGAGAATAGCAGGATAAGATCTATGAAAGTGAATTGATTATTATAAATAATAAGAATTAAACGTTTTCATAGGATCTTGAAAGACTCAAATCATAATTTTGGAGGTAGTCGACAAAGTAATTTTAGATTATGAACCTTCAAGAGGATCATGAGGAGTTAAAAAATATAAAATTCATTAGAAAGAATATAATATATAATGGGTGATTTTTTTGAACTATTGATGTATATTTTCAAGCATATGAATGGTTTAAATATTTTAATAAATTTTCTTTCAATATATTGTACATGATTTTTTTCAATAACTATTGGATGTATGTTCATTAATTTCATTCCTAGATGATTGGTTATTTCATATGATAATTATTTAATATTTTATCTCTCACTAACATCTCATGTTTAACTCTTTCCGTTCCTTTTTGAAAATCATAATGGGTGAGATGGTTTTATATTGGTGTAGAAGGATTCTTAAGGGGAATAATTCTCAAATATTTTTTAAGGGCAGATATTATAAAAATGGGGAGTTATTATAATAAATTCCATCCTAATTAAAAAGAGTTATAATCTTAGGTGGATTTATGATGTAAAATAATAACTTAAATGTTCATAATAGAACAAAGGGTTGTATGTTTTTAATGTTAATATTTTTCATTTCAGTGTTGTATTTTTTTACTTCCCAAAAGGTGGGAGATTGTTTTGTTAAAGTCGTTATTTCTTACTTTTACATTCCATTAGTAATGGATATCACAAACAATCTCTTAAAAATATGTTTACTAAAATTTTGTATCCTCAGTTTTTTCGTATGTGTCTGTAGAATACATTAATTTTTTTATAATGTAGAAATAATTATAATGTATTACGAATATTAAATTATCATTCTTTAAAATTATCCATCATATTATGGATGATTCTGATTCATCATACACAAAATCATTCTAATTAGTGGTTATACTTTTGTCTTTTCTCTTTTACAGACAAAATTCATGACCATCAGACTGATAATGGAATCGATATATCAGACTGATCTTTATAATGCTTACCATATAAGAAACTAATAAGAAAGTCCATCAGACTATCTTATATTGATAATTAGAATATATAAACTTGTCTATATTGTAAGTAATTGTATCTATCATTGTTATGGTTCTAAAAATGACATCATACATTCAATTATGTCCACGATGTAAAGTGTAATCTCTTTGGGGTTGTCGTAACTAACTCTGAAATATGACTGTAGAAGCCTTTTGTATAAATAGTCATTTATTTGATGAGTTTGGAGATGGTATATTTTGACATCACACATCTTATAAATATTTCTTATCATGATATTATCATTATTAGTCTTTGTAATAATTTAGATATACATCTTTCTAATGAATCCTTGTGAGGGTTGTTTCTATTACAACATTTTGTTTTGTATTCTGAGTCTGATCATTTTACCGATTGAGGGATTCTTAGGATAGGATAATGGTGAATCTAGTACATTGTATTGAGTTCTTATGGGTTTATGAGTAAAGATGTTGATCATCTTATCTAAGGATTCCAATGATAGGAAGACATAGACTAATCTTTATATCAAGTTCTTTACTAGTAAGGAAGGAAAAACCATTATAGGATGTATTAAACCATGGATCCATTTTCTCATGGTTTCTAACTACCATTACTCTATCAGATGATAGAGTGAAATATTTTAATATATGTAATGCCTCGACCCCAGTTACCCGGAGTCAGTGTATTATTACGTAACATTGGCATGATCACAAAAGATCAAGTCTCCAAAGTCTGATTAGTTTAGTAGCCTTGGAAACACTAGATACATTCATAAATGTTACATTACATCATAAAGTGAAAAAATGAAATAACATAGTCTCCATAGTTCAATCTCATATCCCCTTCAGACTATCCTTGCAGGTTAGTCATAAAATATTTCATCACATCCTAGGAAAAATAAAACACAGAAAGGGGTGAGCTCAGATGCTTAGTAAGGATAACAATATAGCAGAAACTTTCATAAATAAACATAAACATTTAAGGCAATGTATAACTAAAACAAAAGACTTTTAAACTTGAACTTCAACATAATATGGAAAAAAAATAAAATGAAATAATTTCGTTTACTTATTCACATTGATATTCTTCTAGTCGAATAATCACATGAAATATCAATGACCACTTTCATAATGATGGAATGCATAATGCCAGACTATCATAACCATGTAGCCAAGTCCTCGTGCCAAGACTAAAAATAAGATTTTGTCAAGGCCTCATGCCAAGACACTAGTTTGTCTCATGAGACCTACTGATGCATCGAGGAGCTATAGTGGGCTCCACCCGTCACTTACTATGTCCAATTCATTCCTTATATTAAAAGGTTTAAACATATCATAAACAATTCCCAAGGACCATAACATAATCGTATCACATAAAATATGCATAAAGTAGACATAACATTTCCACATTTCAATCACAAGATATCAATACAACAAATTAATATAATCAAAACATTATCAAAAAAAATTTCAATACCGAAATAAAAGAAAAGTAAAACATGGTATTTATTTTACATTTTCAAAAAAGTTATGGCTTGTAGAGGAAGCAGAAACTCAAATAATGGTCACAGTGGTGGAGAAGTCATTGTCACCGCAAACGTAATACAAAACATTCCTTTTGTCGTTTAGTAAAAACACTTCGTATAAAAAGATTACTTTTGAATAAAAGTAAAATTCAAATGGGTTTATACACCGCATAAAAGAAAGTTGTGTACAAAATAAAATATGCCTCAATGAAAGGAGTTGAGACGAAGTCCATTACCTCGTGTCCGACTTGACTCATTCGTTCTTTAATATCCTGAATAATAAACTATAGTAAATTTCTATTTTCCTAATAACCCTTTTCAAGTTCCTTAGTACTTTACATCTCTTATTATCATATTATGAACATTATGTAATCATTTAATTTAATAACGGTCATTTTGTCGATCCTCAGTACTTGAGTCAAAAATAAACTTCTTATAATTACAAGTTGTTTATGTGGTAAAATATCCATTATCTCCAGAATTATATTCATGATATAGTTATCATATATATCATATATATCCAGTATATACATGCATTTATAATATTACATAACATTTATAGTTAAGAAATGAAATGCACCGTTCACGGAGACGGTAAGCCGTACATACGTATGAATTCTACTTTCATTTCTATTTCATATTTAATGGAATTAAATCATAATGATATAAAGGAATTATATAATTTTAGTATAATATCATATATAATATCATTAACTCCATCCTGTATACTTCCCTTATATGGCATTAGTGATTCAAATCACCTTGAGGGGGCGGCAGTCCGCACTTCCTAAAATGAATTTACCGTGTTTACCCATAATGGAAACCGTAAAGGTATTCCATAAATGAAAAAAAAACAGAATCTTAAGGAATACATAAAAATCATAAAAATCATATATAAATATAGTGACATCTTAATGGCAACCATGAAAGGTGTTTAAAGAATATTAAATAATCATCGTTTCTTGAGGCAGTAATTCGCCACCCACAGAAACAGTATGTTCTTTAACCATTAGACGGAAGTGTGTGTAAGTGTAAATCAAACCCTTCTCATAAAAAAATACTAATATATTTAATATACCGGTTTTTTTACAAAATAATGTAATAAAAATGGTTTAAGGAGTTTGAGAAGCAAAATAAAACAAAAGAACATAAGAGAAGACATTACCATAAAATCGGGTAACTCTTTTTGATTTGAGACAAAGGCTTCCATTGAAAGACTTCTGCCAAAAGTGAGGCTTCTAGGAGTAATAGCGGGAAGTTGAGAGAGTATTTCGGAAGAGGTTGGCCGAGCCAAATGGCTTTGATGGTGTGAATAAGTTGGTAGAGGTGGGGGCCTTTTATAAGAGGAGAGGCGGGGCTCTTTTGGAAAGATTGAAATGTTACTTTATTATGAAATGATTTTGGGATTTTAAAGGTCCCAAAATGATATATTTCGAGGATAAGGTGATAATGGTTCGAAATACACCCATCCAATAGGCTTCATACAAGTGTAAGTCTTATATTTTACCTTATCTTTTCATTTTATGTAAATCGTTCATTAATAAGGTAATCACTGCATCATCATGGTGTCATAAATAAATTTATTTATTTAATGTCTCAAAATTATATAAAAAATAACTTGATGTAGGAAATTTTTTTATATTTTAAATGAATATTTATAGTATAAGAGATCATTTATGTAAACAAAATTAAAATTGTTTTACTTAGGTGTTACATACTTTTGTTATATTTTCCTTTCTTTAAAAATAAAATGATAAAATGTCACTATCACACAAAACTGATTCCATGGGGTCACTAAGTTGGCACAAGGAATACCATGATCAGCCATGACATAACCAATAGCATTAGGACACATGTTGGTGTCATTTTATATTATTATGATATTATTTCATTACCCTTAACTACCCGATTACTAATTAATCATGATAATTAAAGATAATTGTCGTCGTTACTATTCATAATGTACAAAAACAAAAGTGTATTAATTACATAATTTGGACCTTCTGATTCCAAATATGGAATACATTTTACCAAATTCTATTCACAGAAATTGCAGTAATTAATTTAAAAATTATTCCCATTGTTAAAACAAATAGCGTTTTTTTAAGAAACAATATCTATCAAAAGATTGACAATTGTTTCTGTCTAATTTCAAAGTGAAATTAGTTATAATGAACACCATTTGATAAAATGGTAAAAATATATTCTAATTATACTTTAAAACCACTCAATAGTATATTTTATCACTATAAATTATTTTTATTAAAAAAGTTGTTTTTAAGAATTTTTTTACTATTCATTAAAAATTGGAAGTTCTCAGAAAAATACAAAAAAAATTCAACATAGGATAATTTCAATATTCCAAATCCAAGAATGAAGTCCATTTTGAAATATAAAATTTATATAATTTTAAAAAGTGAGAATTACTATTCATAACGTCTACTTTGATTGGTCGTGGTGTGTTAGAATCTCGAACTTGCATACAATGCAAGCTATTCCATTATTGAAAGAGAAGCGTATCGTAGAAGCTTGGGGTGTTACATTCTCCCCTCATTCAATTAATTGCATCCTCATAATTTGAAAATGTTCTTTGAAAATAAATGGTTGAAAATAGAAAATACCTTTGTCGAAAACCCATATCAGAAATAGGGTTAATAAAAATATAACTTTAAATGAAAGAAAGAGAAGTATAAAGATCACCCGAGATAGACCATAATAGGATTATATAAAAACATGGATATTTAGGAGAAACAAACCAACAAGGTATGATGGATATTTGTAGAAAAAATAATTAGGAGAAATTTAACTACAAGAAAATCACAAACTTTTGATTGGTTAAATGGTCATTGATTTCCCAGTAGGAAAAGTTAACTGACAACGTTTTTGTTTTAAGTTAACTTCCATAAAGATGAAGAATTTATTAAGGAGATTTATTAAGAACGTAAGGAAATATACTTACTTTTCTTGTATACTTTCATTCTTTAATAATATTTTTACCACAAACCCATCTTTCAATCCAAAAGGTAATAGAACTCAAAAATATTATATTTATCCTAATCGTAAAAGGTTACCAACATTAACACATACCATTTAGATTAGGAAAACTATTTTTTAATAACCAGGGACTTCTTGGAGGCTAGTAGTAGGTAATAAAGGCTCGTCACACTATGGTTGTGGGTTCGATTCCTGAAGCTTTGTCCGACGTGACAGGTTATCCCTTGACCTGCAGGTTGTCCTTTTCCTAAAACTATAGTATTATAATATTCCAAAAATAATCTTAAGAAAATTTTTAACTTTAAATAATACTATCCAAAGTTCAACTTAATACATTCCAACCATTATAGTTATCCAAAATACCTATGTCAAGACTTTCTCTAAAAGGACTCTAAATTCCAAAATCAATTGGAACATCAGATTCCCCAAACAATGTAATTTTTTTATTATTTTCACATACTAAGAATATGATTACCTTCATCATATTAAAACCTTAATGAAAAAAACAAATACTGTAGTAAAATCCTTATATATATTACACTATTCTTATGACCATAATATAGTTCTTGAGTCCAAAAACACAAATACAATAATTATTGAACTTCATCTGTAGTAACAACATAAGTTTGGCCTTGCTCCCTTGGCCTTTTCTAAGGTAATTTTCATTGGAGCTTAAGGAATTCATTTGCCTAATTCCCCGTTTCTCTAAAATTGTAGCATTTAACATTGACAACCTCTTTCTTTCCCTTGCAATCACGAGTCTGGTGACCTTTTTATCCACATTTTTAACAAACTCTCATTCTTTTTAGGCATGTATCGGGGTGTTTCTTACCACAATTATCACATAATGGAAAATCCTTATTCCACTTTTCCCTTTATCTGTCTCTTTCTCCACTGTTATCTTCTTATATTGCTTTACTTTGTTGTCATAAGACTTAGAGATTTCCTTTTCTGGCATGATAGCACACGAGACAATATCTTCGTACGATGAGAAGGATTGTGATAGTATATCTCGGCGGAGAAATGGTTTTAACCCATCAGAGAAATGATCAATCTTAATTTTTCGGTTATGTATATAATCTGCAGTATCCCTCGCTAACCATGTAATGTTAGAATCATACTTTTCAACATCCTCATCCTCCTTTTTCCTCACACTCATAAATTGTCTTTCCATATCCACTTGATGGAAATTATTTTTCTAATAATATATATTTAAACACTCTCCATTCCATACTTGATACTTATTCACCTTTATTTTTATTTTGAATCAATGTCCACCATTGATCAGCATCTCTTGTGAGGCGGTAAACTACTATGACAACTTTTTCCCTTTCACTACTCCCTAAAGCCTGAAATATTTTCTCTAGGAAATTTACCCATTGGTCAACTACTAATGGATTTGTACCCCCATTAAATTTTGGTGGTTGTTTCTACATGAAGCGGTCTAACATTGATCCTCCACGTTGCGGATCAGGGTGCTCCATATGAGTAAGTTTATTATTCATAACCTGAGTGAGTTGTCCCATTATGGTGAAAAGCTGATCACAACTAGTTGTACCACCAGCTCCACTATAATTATCTTGAGCAGGAGGGAAATCCCTACATGTAGTGTGTGCATTGATAAAGTTTACATTCCTTCCACTAGGTTCCATTTCTAAACAATTTCATAAACTAGATTAGTTTATGAATCGTAACACATTAATCCATACTTCTAAAACACTTAACATAAATTGAAAAGATTATGGGTATAATCCATAATCATAAAAATGATTTCTTTGAGAATTATATACTCATAAACCCTTAATAATGGTTTGTAATGAAAATGAGAATTATCCTAAGAATATCCCCCAGGAGTGTCATAACCAAAAGTGCAGCAAGGACCGTTGTCGTGCACCAGTTCCCATTCAAGTCTAGCTCAACGCTATGTTTTTGGGTTTTACCCCAAGGTACATTTGTGCTAGAGCCGCCACTACCTGCTCGTATCCAGACATTGATGTACTGCTCAGAAAACTCACAAAATCCTTATAATACCGAAATTCTAGGATGTTCTTCTATACTAATCGTCAAAGTCTATCTTAGGGCTATGTGCTCAAATGAGAGTTTCTCTAAATCTAGCTTCCAAGGTTAGTACTGAACTGCCTCTGATACCAATTGTAACTCCCCGACCCCAGTTACCCAGAGTCTATGCATTATTACGTGACATTGTCATGATCACAAAAGATCAAGTCTCTAAAGACTGGTTATTTTAGTATCCTTGGAAACACTAGATACATTCATAAATGTTACCTTACATCATAAAGTGAAAAAATACAATAACATAGTCTCTATAGTCCACACTCATATCCCCTTAAGACTATCCCTACAGGTCAGTCATAAAATATTTTTTCACATCCTGGGAAAAATAAAACATAGAAAGGGGTGAGCTCAGATGCTCAGTAAGGATAACAATATAGCAGAAACTTTCATAAATAAACATAAACATTTTAGGCAATGTATAACTAAAACAAAAGACTTTTAAACATGAAATTCAGAATAATATGGAAAAAATAAAATGAAATAATTCCATTTACTTATTCTCATAGATATTCAACTAGTTGAATAATCACATGAAATATCAATAACCATTTTCATAATGATGGAATGCATACTTCCAGACTATCATGACCATGTAACCATGGCCTCGTGCCAAGGCTACAAATATTATTTTGTCAAGGCCTCGTGCCAAGACACTATTTTGTCTCATGAGACCTACCGATGCATCGAGGAGCTATAGTAGGCTCCAACCGTCACTTACTAAGTCCAATGCATTCCATATATGAAAAGTTTTAAACATATCATAAACAATTCCCAAGACCCATAACATAATCGTATCACATAAAATATGCATAAAGAAAACATAACATTTCCACATTTCAATCACTAGATATCAATACAACACATTGATATAATAAAAACATTTTCAAAAACATTTTCAATACAAAAATAAAAGAAAAGTAAAACACGGTATTTATTTTTCATTTTAAAAAATTTATGGCTTGTAGAGGAAGCCGAAAATCAAATAATGGTCACGGCAGTGAAGAAGTCGTTGTCACCGCATACGTAAGACAAAACATTCCTTTTGTCATTTAGTAAAAATGATTTATATAAAATGATTCCTTTTGAATAAAAGTAAAAGTCAAATGGGTTTATACACTACATAAAATAATGTTGTGTATAAAATAAAATATTCCTCAATGAAAGTAAATTGAGACGAAGTCCCATACATCGTTTCCGACTTGACTCGATCATTATTTAATCTCTTGAATAATAAACTATAGTTAACATATATTTTCTTAAGAACCCTTTTCCTGTTCAGTATTCCTTTAACATCACATATTACCATGTTATGAACATTATGTAATCCTTTAATTTAATAACGGTCGTTTTGTCGATCCTTGGTACTTGAGTCAAAAATAAACTTCTTATAATTATAAGTTGTTTATGTGGTAAAATATCCATTATCTCCAGAATTATATTCATGATTTAGATATAATATATATCATATATATCTAGTATATACATGCATTTATAATATTACATAACATTTAGAGGTAAGAAATGAAATGCATCTTTCATGGAGACGGTAAGGCGTACATACGTATGAACACTGCTTTCATTTATTTTTCATATTAAATGGAATGAAATCATAATTATATAAAGTTATATTATAATTATAGTATAATATAATATATTATATCATTAACTACATCCTTTATACGTCCCGCATATGGCATTAACTATTCATATCACTTTGAGGGGGCAGTAGTCCGCACTTCCTAAAATGAAATTATCGTGTTTTCCCATAATGGAAACAATAAAGGTATTCCATAAATGAAACATACAGAATCATAAGGGTAACATAAACATAATAAATATCATATATAAATATAGTGACATCTTAATGTCCACCATGAAAGGTGTTAAAATAAGATTGAACAATTATCATTTCGTGAGGCAGTAATTTTCCACCCACAGAAACAGTATGTTCTTTAACCATTAGACGGAGGTGTGTATAAGTGTAAATCAAATAATTCTCATAAAAACATCCAATTATATTGAATATAATTGTTTTGTTACAAAATAATTCAATATAAAGGGTTTAAGGAGTTGGAGAAGCAAAATAAAACAAAAGAACATAAGAGAAGACATTACCTTAAAATCGGGTAACTCTTTTTGATTTGAGCCAAAGGCTTTCTTGGGGAGACTTCTTCCCAATGTAAGGCTTCTAGGAGTAAGAGAGGTTAGTTTACAGAGTATTTGGGCAGAGTTTAGTGGATCCAAATGGATTTGATGGTGTGAATAAGGAGGTATAGGTGGGGGCCTTTTATAAGAGGAGAAGAGGGGATCTTTTGGAAAGATTGAAATGTATTTTTATTATGAAATTATTTTCGGATTTTAAAAGTCCCACTATGATATATTTCGAGTATAAGTTGATAAGGGTTCAAAATACACCCATAAAATAGGCTTTAGACAAGTGTAAATATTATATTTTACCTTATCTTTTCATTTTATTTAAATTTTTAATTAATGAGGTAATCACTACATCATCATGGTGTCATAAATAAATTTATTTATTTAATGTCTAAAAATTATAAAAAAACACCATGATGTAGGAAATATTTATAGATTTTAAATGAATATTTATAGTCTATGAGATCATTTATGTAGAAAAAAAATAAAATTGTATTTATTAGGTGTTACATACTTTTGTTATATTTTTCATTCTTTAAAAATAAAATGATAAAATGTCACTATCACACAAAAGTGATTCCATATGGTCCCTAAGATGGCACAAGGCATCCCATGTTCGGCCATGACACAACCAATAGCATTAGGACACATGTTGGGGTCATTTTATTATATTCAAATATATATAAGGAAGTCGTATCCTAAAGTAATTAATAGTTTTGTAGCTTTGGAAAGAAAGATACATACATTAGTTCAAAATTACAACATCAAAGGCAATAAATCTTATCAAATTCTTTTGAATCACACATGAACTCCTTCACTATACTTGAAAGTCATTCATAATATTCATATTCACCACCTGGGGAAAATAGAACATAATAAAGGGTTAATCTTAGATTCCTAGTATGGGTAAGTAATATAGTGTAAGTTATCATAATCATAGACACTAGGTATGGTGAATAACTAAAAACACATGCCTTTAAACATTATACTAGAGCATAATATGGAAGGGATGAAAGATTATTAAATAAGGCCATATAAATGATCTTAATAGAATGAAACATAACCATTGACATTCTACTAGATGAATAATCACATGGTTTATAAATTTATAATAAAATAATGAGGGAATGCATAATGTCAGACATCTAAAACATATTGTCAAGGCGTCGACCAAGATATATGAAAATACTAGGGTAAAACCTTGGAAAAAACCAAATTTTGTTTTGTCTCATTAGACCTACTAATGAATCCAGGGGCTATAATGGGCCCAACCAATCAAAATCTATGTTCAATTCATTCCTCGTATGAAAGGGGATAAACATAAACCACATGAACATATGAAATAAATTTCCCCAATCTATACTCATAATCATGAACAATTCTAAGTAGTACGGTGTATGGTATCAAGATAGAACATCCATGGTGAAACTAATCATGTACCATATCATAAAATATGGTAGATTATTGCAATAAGATATTAACCTCAAAAAGAACTAAAATTTAATAGAGTTTTTGAATTAAATAAAATTACTCTAATAAAGTCATCAAGGAATTTTTGAGAGAAATACAATCTTAAATTAAAAAGAAGAGTTCTTTTGGAAAAATATTTTCATAATACTAGAAATAAAATAATATAGTTTTTCCATGATGAAATGATTTTTTTAGAAATATAATTTTGGATTAATTCATATTATAGAGTGCACTTAAAAATATGTAATAATTTGAGAAGTTCTCATAAATCAGGCTTATTTATCAAAAAGAATTGAGAATGATCTTCATAAAACATTTTACTCCCCATAAAATAAATATGGATTATGATTGGTATACATATATTGAACATTCGCACAAAATATACGAGTAATACATAATAATACATAAGAATATAATTTGGATTAATTGATATAAAGAGATCTTGATAGTAAATGGATGTTCAGGTTGAAAACCCTTACCTAATGTCTGAATATATTCTAAACATGTCCTTAAAGTCATGGATAATAAAATTAAATCTATTAATTAATTAATAAGTTTATCTATATATATATGTTTTAATTATAGTTTTATTATGTCCTTTTATGTTCTTATTGATAAGTTATAAGATTGAATTTGGTCCTTACGGAGTGTTCATTTTCATTGATTTCACGATCTTTCTGCTTGATTATATGTAATGTAGTTCATGTGGAATAGATATAATTCAACATATATAAAATTATATATTATTAATGAACATAAAAGTGTTTAAATGGTTATATATATCCTTTTGGTACATGGTATTACGGTGAATCAATATATAAGACATTTAGTAATAATCGTTTAGATTTTAATTACTGGTTTTCTTTTATTATTATGAACTAGTTTTTTGTTAGTTTATATACTACTTCCAGAACATTAATTAGGATATAAAACATATATAATATTATTATTCAACCATAAAAATGGTTGTATAACCATCTATTAAGATGGTAAAGGAAATTTAAATCTTTTCCTCCTTAAATACGATAAATTAACACATCTTAGATTCCGTTTTCATTTTCTTTGTATAAAAGGACTGGAAAAGAGAAATGTTGATTAATTAATCCATTATCAAAAAACATTACAGTATATGTAAGGTAATTGAGTTATAATAACTTTTGTATGATCGTAGTTTAAGAGAGAAAAATAAAAAAAGGACACTACTGTAAATCATTCTTTTCCCAACACTTGTATACAAACTGTTCAAAAGAACCATTGGTATAGGTGATATTTACCGACAGTTTGCATAAACCATTGGTAAAGATGGAGTTTGATGGAGTTTTCCCAACGTTTTGATGAAAGTGTTGGGAAATCATTGTTTTCCCATCGGTTTTTAATAATCTTTGGGAAAATAAACCCCCCAAATTCGACTAAGTCAAGATACCCCCCCCCCCCCGACTCCAGATACAGATTGCAGAACTCCTAGAAGCGCTGCCCGACTCCCAGCAGTACTTGAGAAGCCCAAGCACCTGTGCACCTCTTCCATATGATCAGCTTCTAGGTTATTCTCCCACATATTCTCAAGGATATCCTTCCACCTCTTCTCAAGGCTATCCTTCTATTCTCAAAGATATCTTTATTCCCTATTTCTAGGGATTTTGGAAAATTTTATGATTCACTACTCCACGAATTGTGTACTCAAATCACTACATCAACGAATTGTGTACTCAAATCACTAAATTAGTGTACACATTTTCCAATTAATGTTTTCATTACACCTATACATTTATAAGGTCATGGTTTCTCTTTCTTGGGTTCTAATTTTAAATATTCCTAGTTTTTGTAATCTCAATGCTTCAAATATTACAGCTTTATGTATATGAACTCATAAGAAATTTTTTCAAATATTTATTCATAGTATGTCATGAAAATCACTCCTTTATTTAATATCATGTCAAACATTAATATCTTATTCATCCTAATTTTTGTACACTGTGTGTATTACATAAAAAGTATGTATCATGTTTCTATCAAAATCTATATATATATATATATATATATATAAAATGACACATTTTTGACTTATCATTTTCACAATAGAACATATGGAGTATCTTATGGAACTTTGAAAAATAGTATGTGGTCCCTAATTATTCTCCATAGAAGAAATAAGAAATACTTAACCGTACAATCAAATGTTCTTTATGTATAAAATATATACATAGGGAACTCTCGGTGGGACCTCACCTTTTCCCATGTAGTAATTCTTCCTTCTTCATGATACTAATTCACCGAATGTCAAATTCACAATATTAATGAATATTAGTTTTCCTAATATAACCATTAATCATTCTGCCTTCAACATTATACATGAGTTATTCAATAACCTTTCTAAAACACAATAAACATTTTCAATGATTTAGGGTTCCTCAAAATGCTTGGGAAAATCAGAAAAACACATGTATTGAATCACACGTCTCATATGGTTTCATGGATATAAGTTTATCTCTAAAATCATGACTGCATGGTTCAAATATCGCTAGGACAATGGGATTATTATTCTTCACACAAATGAAGTTGTTTTCTGCAACTATGTGTTTTTGTTTTCACTTTTGATTTGGACAAAAGGGGTTCTTTGTGGCCATTAATCATAGATGTGGGTGGTCATTTAGGATGTGAGATAGTATGACTTCATTTTACTTGATATATCCAATATTATTATCGACTTATGTTCAATTTGATTATCTATGACAAGTGATGTTGTTTAATAAGTTGTTATTAATGGTTTTAATAATGATGATATGGTATAAGGGTTCACATGTTGCGTATAAAGGTTGACATGGTGTCTTCGATAACCTAGTTTCCTGGGGATGTACATGGGAATGTACACACAATACATGACTTGGTTAGCCATGTAAATATACATGGCCAATCCCTTATGGTGAAAAGTATGTTTGGCCAAATGGGGTGCTGAAAATGTCTTATTTACACATGGATTTGTTTCATGGGTATGCCCACATGATTTGTTGGCCATACTATATAGTAGGTAGTAATTAGCTCAGTCAAAACACTTTCATCCCTGAAATTCAAGACTACATGGTTAAATGGAAGAACCCTTGTTCTAATGACATGGCTAACATGGTTTCTAATTCACCTCACCTAAAAATAAACTAAAATAGTGGTTAAATTCCATAATTCATCCTAAATGTACCCTATAACATTGATTAAATGGATGAAATCATCCTCGTTACTAAATTCTATACACATTTGGGCAAAAAACCATCATTCAAAAACATCCCTATAATGTATAGGCTTTTCACAAAACACATATCCCTTAAATTGCATGAAATTACAGTAGGTACTGATTTAAATTTGTCATGTTTACAGGTGGAATCTTTGTAACATTGGAGAATATATTCTCAGAACTATAGAGTGGAACCCCATTCGCTGTTTTGGGGTCTACCCAGGACAACCCCCCTCCTTCCTGGACTAAGGACAACCCCCCTCCTTCCTGGACCCTGGATAGCCCCCACCCTCATCCTTGGACCCCAAATCCCCCCTCCTTCCTCGACCCTGGACATCCCCCTCCTCCCTGGACCCCAGACAGCTCCCCAACCACCTTTATGGACCCAGGACAACCCCCCTCTCTCCTGGAACCTAGAAAGCCCCCCCACCCTCCTCCCTGGACCCCGGACAGCCCACCACCGTCCTCCCTGGACCCGATACCTCCCAAAAATCGTTATTAGTATGTGTGATAAAACACAATCGAACTTGAAGGTCCCTCTCTAATGAGTGTCCATTTGTGTTCAGGTCACTACTAAGTGGAATCCTGGTTTGGGATGTCACAATTCATGGATATACTTTTTATAGGTGTTTCTAATCAAATCCATACCTATTACTATTAATGGTCCCTCTCCAAAATCAATTGGGACATGATTCAATAAATACACCCTACCAGTATAGGATCTATGGACCCAAACCTAGGATCCTTTAATCCATGGTTAAGGTGAAACATGATGAGCCCATAACTACTTTTAATGTGACCCTCATCCTACTTCTCATCCTTCTCTCCTAGAAGAAGATAAAGTATAAAACTAATGTACTTCCAACAAGACCCTTAAGGATTATGTATTCCTTGATCCACTTCCAATATCTTACTGGGCAATCCTTGAATATAGGGATTAGAGATTCTGTATATTATTTTCATTTATACACTGTATTTTTTTGTATTTCTTAATATGATTCTCATATAGAGTAATGTGTCAGTTAGAATTTTATTTAAAGTAAACAATTTCCATTTACCAAAATATTTTTTTGATTGAACTTAAATATTATTGAATTTCTTTGAAATGAATTATTGAATCATTTTTATAGAATGGATAGAAGTCGTATGTATGAAACTGATCGGATTTCAACCGATTTTCAAAATAATTTGAACAGCTTTTTAGATTTTTCATTTAACAAGGCTTCAGATAGTGGTTGCATACAATTACCAAGTTCTAATTGTGTTGGAATAGCTTGGTTTAGTTGTGAATCATTTACCTATCATATAATAAAATATGGTTTCCAAACAAACTATTATGTGTGGAATCACAATGGAGAGAAAATGGAATATCAAAATGTTGATGATCCAAAGGATATGACTGAATTGGAGAGTTTGATATATGATCAGTTTCCATTTATTCGGCATCATGAGAAGGAAAGGATGTCCAACCAAAAATATTTTGATACAAACACACATAATGAGTCTAATGAAAATGATGATGTTTATAGGGTGAAAAAAAATTGAATGATGTTATGACGACTCCAGTATATCGACAATGTGGTAAAAAGAAAAAGTTAGAATTTTTAATCCGATTGTTTCATGGGAAAACTATGTATGAGATTTCAAATATTTCAATTGATTACATTCTTACCTTCATGAAAGACTTACTTCCAGATGATGTAGATATTCCTTCAAACCACTATATGGCATGGAAGTTAGTTGATGAACTTGGATTCTCAAAAAAAATTCATGCTTTCCCGAATGATTGCAGCTTATTTTGGGAGGAAAATTCTAAAAGAAATGATTGTATCAAATGTGGGACCTCCCAATGGAATCCAAAAGATGAAGAAACACCATCTTTTGTGCCAAAAAAAGGAATGTGGCACTTTCCGTTGATCCCAAGATTACAAAACCTTTTAATGTCTGATGAAATATCAGTAAAAATGTGACGGCATGACACCGAGAGAAAAAAGAATAATGAAGAGTTGGTTTACCCTGAATATAGATTTTCATGGCAGAGATTTGATGCTCGATATCCTGAATTTGCAGTCGAAGTGCATAATGTGAGACTGGGTATTTCATGTGACGGTTTTAATCCATTTGGGTAGATTCTTACTTCGTGCAGCACATGGTCGGTTTCCATGAACATTTATAACCTTCCTCCATGGTTGTGTATGAAAAATCCTTACGCTTTCTTGAGTATACTCATATCTAGCCCTTCTGATCCCGATAATCATATAGATGTATACATGCAACCTTTAATAAAAGAGTTGAAACTACTTTGGGATGTGGGTATGCCCACATACGATGCATGTTCGAAAGACATATTTCAGATGCGTGTTGCGCTTATGTGGACGATCAATGATTTTCCTACTTATGCAATGATTCTAGATGGAGCACAAAAGGAAAATTTTCGTGTCCTGTTTGTATGAAGAATACTCGATTAACATGATTGAAATATCATTGTAGTTTTAGTATTATGGGACATCGTCAATTCTTTCCAATGAACCATGCATATAGAAATAATTGTCGAATATTTGACAATACCATGGAGACTGATGATCCACCTCAGCATATGTCTAGAAATAATGTGTTCAATGAATTAAAATATTTTAGTTATTCATTTGGGAAGGGTGTAATGAAATCTAGAGAGACGTAAAATTTTTCCAATGATACCTGTTACAATTGGAAGAAGAAGATTATATTCATTGAGTTATCATATTGGTCAACCAACTTGTTACGTAATGGATTGGACATAATGCACATTGAAAAGAATATATGTGAAATGTTGCTATTGATTCTTCTAAATGTCATGGGGAAGACAAAAGATGATTTACAATCTCGGCATGACTTGGTAGATTGGGGGATCAGACCAAAATTGCATACTGTCTGTATCAGTGAAAATAAATGGAAAGTTCTATGTGCTTCTTATGTGATGACACCTGCTGAAAAAATCAATTTCTGGAAGTTCTAGAGACTATTAATGTTCCTGGTCGCTATTCAAGCAATATATCAAAACGGGTCAACAGAAAAGAGTTGAAGCTGTAATCTTTGAAGACTCATGATTATCACGTCCTTTTGCATGAGTTGATTCCAATAGTATTCCGTCATTTCTTGTCCAATAATGTAAGAGTCTTAGCTATTCGGTTGTGCTATTTATTTAGATATCTTTATTCTAAGAAGTTGTCCAAATCCTTCTTGAAAAAAATATTGGCAGAGACACCATAAATTTTTTGTGAGCTAGAGAAAACATTCCCTCCATTATTTTTTACATGCATGTTGCATCTGACTATCCATCTTCCAACCGAAATACTTCTTGGATTACCCCTTGCTTTCTGTTGGATGTATCCAACTGAAAGAAACATGTACACATTGAAATCATATGTTTAGAATAGGAATTATCACAAAGGTTCTATTGTGAACGGTTACTTGGCTCAATAATGTATGGATTTCTGCTCAATGCATTTGTTTGATCTTACTACAAGAATAAACAGACCAATGAGAAATGAAGAAGAATAGTATGAGAAAATTGAACCCAGTTTTCCATAACTTCCTTTGAAGGGAGGAGATCTTATACATTGACGACATTAATCCTTGAATAGAGAGAGATGGAACATCACACAATGTTGTTCAATTGTGATTTGTTCGATGAGTATATCAAGTAAGTAAATTGTACATGTATCTCTTATCTTATCTCTTGTAATTTTAAATAATTTTTAAACTATTATTATTTTTATCTATAGGGAACATAAAGAATTGATATATAGAAATAATCATTCTTTATCTTTGATAAGGAAAGATACTTTTCATAACAAAGGGTTTTCTTTATGGTTGAAATGGAAGCTAAAAATATTTCTGTAATAACTAAATAAAAATAATATTTTATTAATTTTACTATTTTTTTATATTTCAGGTATTGAGTTTTCCTACAGACTCTGTTTCTGAGGAAATAGGAGCTTTGGATTTTGATCCTAATATGAAGGTTCGTGCTTATAAATCACTTGTGATCAATGGATACAAATTTATTATCACTGAACGAGTAAGAATCATGAGAACATGGAAAGGAGGTATTATGGTAACTTCCACAACAGACTGTTATGCGAGTTCATCAGATAATAGACCTCATTATGAAAATGTATCTTATTATGGAGTCGTGGAGAAAATAATAATTTTTGATTATTACTCGCATGGTCAAGTCACGATGATGAAATGTCAATGGTTTGATTCAATGACGAGGCAAGGCACCTTTATTGATGATTGTGGATTTTGAGTTATTGACATAACTCACACTCTTTCCACCAATGAACCATATGTATTGGAATCAATAGTGAAACAAGTTTTTTATGTCCAAGATCATCGTCATCCTAAATTTGGTATAATTATTGAAGTAAATCCCATACATGTTTTTGATGATGTTGATGATGAATTCCACACTATCCCTACTGCCATTGGAAGCAATTAGTATATTACTCATAATGAATCAAATGGCTCAATTGTCAGAGTTGATTCTGAACCTGAAGTTGTGGTGGAAAATATATAGAATCATACAGTCGTGTTCTCACCTACATGTTTCACCTACATCATTCAGAGTGTGTATCCTAGTACTTGCCTTCAAACCACCATAAGTATTCTGTTTCTTTATGTTTTTTTATCAGAATGGTTTTTCTATATTTTGGATTTTGGATTAAACATTAGTTATCTGTTTCTAATTACTTCTATATTTGTTTTCATTGCAGGAAATGAAACCCATTGAAGAGTGGTGGTGGAAAAAGATGACAGAAAATAATCGTCGCATGACACAAATGGGCGTTCCTCCAGTCATCCCTGATGTAAGTATTTTATTTCAAATATATATATTTCAATAACTTATAATTTCATGTGTTTACTTTTGTGTTAAACTTTTTTTCTGGATCCACCCTCTAGACGAGAGATATCTGATGTGGATCCTGATATTCCTCCCAGTACATAGGCTGGTGGTTGGTGGGGGGGGGGGTGGTGTTTGAGTTAGATGATCATCTGGTGGTCTCGGTAGTGAGGTCGGTGATACAAGGGCTCATGTGAGAGAGTTAGACGACCCAGTGGTCGTACCCGATTGGACAATGCCCCTACCACATACGTATCTTATACGCACCATTTTTATCCTGGTGTGTCTTTTGGGACACAAGAGACATTTAGGCCTCTGATGTTTACACTGCCAGTTGGCCAGACGTCTATGCCATCATCTTTTTCTTCTAGTTCATTATCTTTGAGCTATTATATTCCACCTTCTTCGACTCCTTCTCCGACATAGTATGTGGATGAGGAGCATACACTGAGGGATACTCTACCTGTACAAGATATTCCTTCAACTTCTACACATCCAGTGACTCCCATTGATCTGACTACCACAGGTATATTTAAATAACTCTAAAACAATTTATACCAAAATTTATTTTTATTATAACTTGTACTGATATTTTTTTCTTTAATATCATATTCATCTACTTATAGGAGGTGGGGGAGAGGGCGTACCCACTTGCGTGCGGTATGGATCCACCAAACATAGTTGATGGTTGAATACAATGATTATGGATAGATGATTGATAAATCTGGGGAGGAATGTTGGGGTTTTTTGGCGACACTAGCCAAATACTCCGACATTATTCTGGTCAGCCCTCTCTCTTGCAGACATATGCCACATGAAGTCAAGGATAATTCATGGTCACAAATATGGGTAAAAAATCTATTTGATTTAATGTAGTATTTTCTTTGTATTTATTTGAATTAATCTATTGGGTGTCGTCTTCGGTTTAACATCCCTGATGGAGAAGGTGCACGACCAGGGTGTTTAAAAGAGTTAGGAAAGATTTGGAGAGATTATAATCATGAGTTTTATGTTGGATGGTGTGATAGAGTGGGAACAGAGTTGGATACATTACCTATCGTGTATGACAGCCCGATAGAGCAATATCTCCAAATGATTACCCAATGGGCGACTTCCAAATTTAAGTTATTAATCCCGATTGAGGTATTTAAATGGAAGCATTCATATTTTTCATTAATATCATCTTATTTATTATTAAACATTATTTAGGAATATTATGAAAAAAAATAAAATAAAACATTGATTCAATGTAATACCTCCAAAATTTTGGGTGCACTACTATGTTAGATCATGAGAGGCAGCAGATACGATATAGTTGTTTATAATTTTCCTTTAGGACTTTCCCTTTTTATTATTTCCTACTTAAATTAAGTGAATTATTGAATATCAAATATATGATCATACTTGCACTTTATATTGTTTCAATGTCATTACATAAGTACAAATTGAATATTGAAGGAAGTATCTCTTGAGAAAAATTGTTTTGCTCGAGTAGAAGGAAAAAAGATGGAACTGCGGTTAATGAACCGACACAAGAAAACATTGTATGTTTTAATTTGTTTATTTCAATGTCTAAAATATATTTTAAAATTTAATAATATATTAATATTTTTAACAGGATTCTTTAGAGGCCCTTGATGCCCAAAATCCTGACAATTTAGGGCCACACGATCATTTATATCTGGTTTTGGGAGATGAGCACTTTGGTCGAGTACACTACCGACCTGGTAATAATATAGTCCCAACGAGGTATTGGTCCTCTCCAGGTATCCATTCTAGTACCACCGAGTTGGAACATGTCTAGTAGCATGCAAGACAGTCTGATAAAAGTTTCAGAGAGTTAGATGAACAAGTTCAAACCAAGGAGAAAGAATTTGTGAAACTAATCAAAGCTTTATCTTCATCACTTCCACCGGAGGCCAGTGCGCCTTGTCAAACATATATTTCGTCGATGGGTGAATTATACAATGCACCAGGTGGTAGTTATAGTGGAAGGTGAGATGATGATGTTCCTGGTGATGAAGAGGATGTTGAAGAGGATGAGGGGGAGGATGAGGATGAGGACGAGGGTGAGGATGGGGCCGCGGGTGAGGATGGGGCCGAGGGTGAGGATGTGGCCGAGGGCGAGGATGGGGATGATTACAAGGACGAAGATGAGGAGAGAGATGGCGGAGAGGATGAGGCTGATGATGACAGTGGTGATTGTGATGGTGATCAGGGGAAGATTTATCCATTACATTTTTTAATTATGTATAACTCTTTATTTATGAACGTAGTTTTTCACTCTGGTATGGATATTTTTGAATTCAGTTAACTCTTTATTTTTGACCAAATACTAGACACTTTTGTACTTCCTTTTTTAACCAAAATAAGAACTTTGAAAAATTATTTCATCCACTAAAGCTCCTCTAAAGTATATCCTTCCAAATATGTCTTCTTTAGAAAAATAAACATTATCCAATACCACCAGGAAGGTTGGAAAGCTAAAAAGAACTAGCATCAACCAAACATCATCCCTTAGTACCATCTCAACCCTACAAGATTTTATGTAATAATTTTTTAAAAGATCTAGTGAAAGATTCACCAACTCAACAATGTGGTTTGGAGAACTCTAGAAGAGTATGCTTTACTTTCTCCAACTTCAGAAAATCCAAAGTATTTTACACGTGTAAAGTTTCATGATAAAAATCGTGTTAAATATCTTATTGAATGAAACCCAGGTAAGAAATTTGTGAAACTTATCCTACAATATATAATCCCAACATATTCATTCTGGTCATTTGTGACGTGTACAAGTCATCAACCGTGCCTCAATCTGAGGCACAGTTTTGCGGATACCACTCAAAGTGTCTCACTTTTATCTTAAATAGAGAACCTTTTAAGTGAAAACAACAACTGGCATATGGAAAACTGACCAAACACATCTGGATTTTGTTGATAATTTAGGACAACAATCCATGGGTCATTTGTAACATGTACGAGTCAACCCTGACTCAATCCGAGGTATGGTGTGCTGGGTATCACTCGAACTGTCTGTCTTTTGTTTAAAATGGACACAGTTTTATGTAAAAACAACAGCCATGCGGAAAACCAAACAAAGGTATTCTGATTGCATTGATACTTTAGCACAAGGATCCATGGGTCATTTTTTACATTTACGAGTCAACCACGCCTCCATCCGAGGCACAGTTTTGGAGGTACCACTCAAAGTGTCTCACTTTTATTTGAAATGGACAACATTTTAAGTGAAAACAACAACTGGCATATGGAAAAGTGACCAAAATCATTCGGATTATGTTGATACTATAGGAAAATGATCCATGGGTAATATGGGACGTGTAAGAGTCAAACAAGACTCAATCCAAGGCACGGTGTGGAGAGTATCAGTTGAAGTGTCAGTCTTTTGTTTAAAATTGATACTGTTTTAAGTAAAAACAACAGCCATACGGAAAACCAACCAAACATATTCTGATTGTGTCGATAATTTAGCACAATATTCCTTGGGTAATTTGTGACTTGTATGAGTCAAACATGCCTCAATACGAAGAATTTTTTGGGCGATACCACTCAAAGTGTCTCACTTTTATTTGAAATGGACAAAATTTTAAGTGAAAACAACAACTGCCATATGGAAAACCGACCAAACGCATTCGGATTTTGTTGATACTTTAGGAAAAATATCTATGGGTCATTTGTGATGTGTACGAGTCAACCCCAACTCAATCCAAGGCACGGTGTGGTGGGTATCACTCGAAGTGTCTGTATTTTGTTTAAAATAGAATATTTTTTAAGTAAAAACAATAACAATACAGAAAACTGACCAAATGTATTATGATTGTGTTGATACTTTAGAAAAACAATCCATAGGTCATTTGCGACGTGTATGAGTCAACTACGCCTCAATCCGAGGCACGGTTTGGCCGGTACCACTCAAAGTGTCTCACATTTATTTGAATTGGACAACATTTTTAGTGAAAAAAAACTGGAAAATGGAAACTCGACCAAACACATTCAGATTTGTGACTTATACGAGTCAACCCCGACTCAATCTGAGGCTTGGTGTGGCGGGTATCACTCGAAGTGTCTATCTTTTGTTTAAAATGGACACAGTTTTAAGTAAAAACAACAGACATATGGAAAACTAACCAAACATATTTTGATTGTGTTGATACTTTAGAAAAATGATCCATAAGTCATTTGTGAACTGTACGAGTCAACCACGCCTTAATATGAGGCACAGTTTGGCTGGTACCACTCAAAGTGTCTCACATTTATTTGAAATGGACAACATTTTAAGTGAAAACAACAACTGACATACGGAAAAATGACCAAACGCATCCTAATTCTGATGATACTTTTGCACAATGATCCCTGGGTTATTTGCGACGTGTACGAGTCAACCCCACCTCAATCCGAGGCACGGTGTGGCTGGTACCACTCAAAGTGTCTCACTTTTGGTTGAAATGGATACTATTTTAAGTAGAAACAACAGCCATAAAAAAACATTGACCAAACATATTCTGATTGTGTTGATAATTTAGCACAATGATACATGGGTCATTTGTGATGTGTACGAGTCAATAACACCTCAATCTGAGGCACAGTTTGGCTGGTACCACTCAAAGTTTCTCACTTTTATTTGAAATGGACAACATTTTAAGTGAAAACAACAATTGGCATATGAAAAACCGACCAAACGCATTTGGATTCTATTGATACTTCAGGACATTGATCCATGGGTCATTTTTGACATGTACGAGTCAACCTTGACTCATCTCGAGGAACATTGTTGCGGGTATCACTCGAAGTTTCTGTCTTTTGTTTAAAATGGACATTGTTATATGTAACAAAACAGCCATACGGAAAACCGACCAAATGTATTTTGATTGTTTTGATACTTTAGCACATCTATCCATAGGTCATTTGAGACGTGTAAAAGTCAATAGCGCTTCAATCTGAAGCATGGTTTGGCCGGTACCACTAAAAGTGTCTCACTTTTATTTGAAATTGACAACATTTTAAGTGAAAACAAAAACTGGCATATGGAAAACCGACCAAACTCATTCAGATTATTTTGATACTTCAGGACAATGATCCATGGGTCATTTGTGACGTGTACGAGTCAACCCTGACTCAATCCGAGGCACGGTGTGGCGGGTATCACTCAAAGTGTCTGTCTTTTCTTTAAAATGCACACTATTTTAAGTAAAAATATTGACATATGGAAAACTGACTAAACGTATTATGATTGTGTTGATACTTTAGAATAATGATCCATATGTTATCTGTGTCGTGTTCAAGTCCATTGTGCCTCAATCTGAGGCATGTTTTGGCCGGTACCAATCAAAGTGTCTCACTTTTATTTTAAATGGACAACATGTTAAGTGAAAACAACAACTGACATACTGAAAACTGGCCAAATATATTCAGATTCTATTGATAATTTTTCACAATTATCCAGGGGTCATTTGTGACATGTACGAGTCAACCCTGAATCAATTAGAGGCACGGTGTGGCAAGTACCACTCAAAGTGTCTCACTTTTGTCTTAAATGGACAACATTTTAAGTGAAAACAAACGGAAAACTGACCCAACAAATTCGGATTCTATTGATACTTCAGGACAATGATCCATTGGTCATTTTTGACATGTATGAGTCATCCCCGCCTCAATCCCAAGCACGGTGTGGCCCATATCACTTGAAGTGTCTTTATTTTGTTTAAAATGGACATTATTTTATGTAAAAACAACTAGCATACGAAAAACTAACCAAACGTATTCGGATTGTGTTGATACTTGAGCACAAGGATCCATGGTCCATCCTCACACAATACACTTGTCTTGTTAGGAACTCCTACCCCTATTCAAAAACAAATGTCATTTATTATGCCAAGGGCAGCTACATTCCCTACGTCACACAATCTCATTGATACAAACCCATTATCATCATCACTAAGTTCAAAGACACCAGCACCAAACTATGAGGCATTATATTTGTGTTTGGTTGAAGTCATTTATCCATTTACTTATTTTGGGGTTATTAGCTTCTAATTTCTTTATGCAATCTTGTATGTGTTATACAAAATGAATTTTTTAATGTATTCTTAATTTTGTATAAAACATATAATTACGTATTCAGTTTTTTATGTATTGTATTCATAATTGATAATTAAATTATGTATGTATTCAATTTAGTATTCAATTATGAATTGAATTTCGGATTGCACATGTAATTGTCTCTCAGAATTGAATTCTAAATCAATTATGCATGTTTATAATTGCCTTATGAGTTATGCTTTCATTATATATGTGTATAGTTTCTCGAAGGTGGAAACTAATTGATTTATAATTATTTTTTTCATTGTATATGTTTTAATTCTATGTATGTATTCAATTCAGGCCTGGAAATTCAAGCCTAGAAATCACTCAAAGAGGCCTGGATAGCAGGAGCTCACCACTTAGAACAGCTGCTCAGAGCATCATGCTGCTGCAATTTCCCAGCATGGCGCTGTTTACAACTGTTGGAATAGGGAGTATAATACCATAATTCCCTATGCCAAATGGTTTTAAACCGTTGGCATATGGAGTTTTATACCAACTCTTTACCAACAGTTTCAAATCGTTGGTGAAATATTTATACCAACGGTTATGTAAAATCATTGGTATAATGTGGGTATCCTAAGATATGCCAACGGTTTTCCAAAAATTGTTGGAATATCTCTTTCCCTATGCCTTAATTCCAAACAGTTTGGATAATCGTTGTTATATATTATACCAATGGTTATCTGGCCTTTACCAATGGGTTTGAACCGCTGGTAAAGACTTATATTCCAGTAGTGGTAACTTGAAATACAAAGTGAAGCTGAGAAATCCATTATGAAAATTCGGCATCCTAATGACATCACTTACAAATTCATAAAATATATTGATAAGATAAAAATGGGTATCTTGTAATTTTTACATAATATGGATATTAAGGGGGATATTAAATGACATATCCAAACATATGTCAATGGAAATTAAATAGTAATAACATAAAAGGAGTGCTTGAAAATGAGAAGGGTGGTAGATTCCTTTACCTTGTATAGTAACTCTTATAAAATGAAGGTTGGGACCTTGGGGGCTTGAGGTCACCTTGGGAGGACTTTTAGGGAGGTAAGACTACTATATATTTGAGGATACAAAATTTTTAATGAATGGAATGTAATAAATGGGTGGGTATTTATAGAAAAAGTGATATAATTTTTTATTAATTTCTGAGGACGCCTCAGTAGTGGTAAATGAAAAACCATGGGATTTTCCATGGTATTTATCCATAGTATTGGCCAATGGGGACACCTAATATCATATATTAATGTAAACAAGTCAATAATAATTTTATATTAATTATTACATCATTATGATGTCACTAAACATACTGAAAACTCAGAAGATATATTTAAATTAATCCAAGACTAGTAAGGATTATAGAGTTTTCAATAAAAATACTTGTACTGTTGAGGAAACAATGCTTATTATATTTTGTTAAACTAATCCATTTGTTTTCAAACTACACCAACCTACATCCTTAGATGTTATTTCTAAAACTAATTTTCAACCTATAACAAAGAACACTTCTCTTAAGGAAATAACTCAAGTGTATTATTTGATATTTTTCATCAGGATAATTTTCATCATATTAGTGAAGAAATTAATTATGAAAACACAAGAAGTTAGTTGTATATTATAAACCATTATACTAAAAGTATCATTAGTTATGTATATCAACTATTTAGGACTACAAGTTCCTTGAGAAATAAAATTGAACAAATATATTTCTGTCTCAATTTAAAACCAAGAAACCTGATTAGGCCAAAGGTGATGAACATTGTATTAAATAAATTAAATATCTACTCAATGAGTTTGAAATGAACAATTTCGTGATTTTAGTGGATCTTCCTAATGAAACTTCTATTATTTGTGTAAAATAGGGTTTCCATAACAATTGTAATGAAATGGAATAATAGTATGATATAAAGATAAACTTTTTGCTAATATATATTACTGAAAAGGGGGAATAATCTGTGAAAAAAATTCTTCGGTATCGAAAATTAAAGAAATTTTGATATATATATATATACTTTGTAGAATTCATAAATTTTAATCTATATAAAATGTACGTGAAGTGTGGTTTCATAACAAAACATTTCAAGAGGAAGTTTATGAAGAACAACCACCTAGTTATGAAAATAAAAAACCTCTAAAACATTTTTAAAAATATTCCAAATAACTTTTTCACATTAACAATCCCCTAGATCCATATATAATACGATAACCATATTTATTTACAAAATGATTCTATTAAGGGAGGTGCATATCCAACTCATTATATAAAATAAACTAATAAAAATTTTATGATTTTACAAATTTATATTGATGAAAAAATATTTGGTTCAACTCAAAAGTATTTAACAGATTCCTTTATAGATCGTATGGTGTCTGAGTTTGAAATGAGTATGATGGGTGAATCAATATTCAATAATGGTTTTGAAATTTTACATAAATAAATAGGATATTTTATATATAAATATGATTATATAAAAGATATACCTATGAAATTTGGATATAAAAACACTAAATATAGTCATACTCCAATTAGTAACTCTAATACCTCAGATCATGATGAGGCTGGGGAACTAGTTGATTAGAAAACAAAAAGAAGAATAATTGGAAGCTTACATTACATAACATCTAGTCACCCATATTTAATTCTTTTGGCATGATTAAGTTCTAGATATCAATAAATTCCATAATAATAATATCTTAAAGTTGTAATAATAATTTTTGGTCACGTTATGACAACAATGGATTTAGGTATATTCTATTCTTATAGAAAAATTTTTGATATAATTTTTTTCGAATTCAGGATTTGGTGGATATAAAGTGGATACAAAAATACATATGGAACATTCCATCTCATTGGATATTCCTTAGTTTCATGGTTATGTAAAGAACAAAATAATTTATCACTTTCTACCATTTATGCTAATTATATAGTAGTTATAAGTTTTTGTGATCAAGTGTTGTGGATGGAACACACACTTAGAGACAATGCCATGAGTTTTACTAAATCCTGAATACATTATGACAATGCAAGTTTCATTTAATTATATAAAAATCAAACACATAACTCACGTGTTAAAGAAATATATATAAGATGCCACTTACTTCAAGACCACACAATTAAAGAAGATAAAATTTCACAATTCATTAGAACACAAGAACAACTTTTTGATATTTTTACTAAACCCCTTAGTTCTATATTAAATATAATCTAGGAATGAATAATGATAAATTACTATTCATATATACTTCTCTTTTAACAACATACATTTAGTAATAGAAACCTTCTTATAGAGGGAGGACATATATTTATGTTTTCTAAAAAATTCTAAAATTTTTAAATTTTATAAAAAGTCTTTATCGTAATGAATTTTTTGGAATCAAAACTTTTTATAAAAATATTCAGAATCAAGACATTAAAATTCCTTTAGGGACTCAGAAATTCTTGTAAAATATCCAGACACAAAATCCCATACAATCTTTTATGGAAAATATTTTCCTTTTAAAACTATCATAATTAGGTTTTTTATAAATGTTTCATAGTCATATTTTGTTTAAAAAGTATAATATTTTTCATATGTTTTAAATATAACATAATCTATTTTTATAAACTATAATAATTTGTCACCATTGAAAAAACTAAGAAGAATAGGTTTCTTATAATTATGAAAATTCCTACTATGAAAGTTGATCTTCTTTTAATTTTTTTACTTATCTGTTAAATGAGTTAATTATTGTCATTGATTACTTATTTTCTTACCTTAATACTTTGTTATGTTTTTAAAATAGTTTGTTTTTTCAAATAAGACCATTATATAATAAAATTTAATGTCTTCTTAAAACATTTAGAGTTCAAATGTTTTTTCAAAATTGCTATTTGATTTAATCTTGGCCGTCAAATCATTTATGATTTAATGTGTGTAGTTAAATTCTTTATAGAATACGAACTGAAATCTCTCACAAACATTTAATGGCGGTAATCCCCCCATCCCCCATAAATATCTATATTTTTAAACTGACTCTCATTATTCCTCAATGTGATCCGTCTGATTATTTTTGTGTTCTTACGATTTCCGACTCAAGCCTCATTATGGTAACAACTATGTTATATTACACATATAGGTATGTTTCTAGAGAACAACTTGTTGAATGAATGTTTTTCTAAAAGTGATATTTAATTTTAAAAAGGATTATTACTTTTCAAATATGGGAGAATGTATGTGTAGAGAAACTGGAGATATATTTTAATTTGTATTAACCTAAAATTTATAGAGATATTTATTTATCAAGTATTTTTTATCATAACAATATAAGGATAATGCCACTTTTTCTATGTTTTACTAGAAATACATGAATTCATTCAAAATTGTAGCATATTTAATGGGTATACCTACTAGAGGGGAAGTGTATCTATCATCTCATAAATTAATGGACAAGTAAGGGACTTTTTGAAAATCTAAGGTTTATGCCTCTTTGTTTTTGTGTTTTGAAAATTTTTGGAATGTATTGTATTTATCACTAGATCCAAGGATTATAACATTGTGGATGGAAGGGTATTTAATTCAATTTAAGGGTGATCATGGTACCATTTTTTTTCCAAAAAAACTGTATTTGAACTCTTGATAAACATGACATAAATAATATTATTCAGGTTTGTTTTCATTGGGGTGGAGGATATCATGATTTCCTTAACTAAGTCAAATATTATTATGTTTCCATCATTCATCAATAAGTTACTTGTGGAATGTATAGAAAATTTTAAATTCCTTAATAAGTCATACCCAGTTAGAGAAAAGATTTTATTCATTGTAGAATATATAATTTCAAGAATTAAATTTGTTTTTTTACACAATGAAAAATATGTTTCGTGATAAGGTTGATGGTTCTATATCATAGGAATACCCTTCCAAGAAAGTAAAACTTATAAATAGGAAAATAATAGATGAAGTATACCCTCATAATAAGAAAAAAATAAAGAAAAGAAAATACTGGATGTTCTCTTTGAGAAACATATAGAACATAAGGCTCAAAAGAAACTAGGGTATCTAGTGTTTGGAATTGATCATTTTGAATAAAATATTATGAGAATTTGGAAAAAAGATCAGTTTAATGAAGAATAAAATAAAAATAAACACAAGAAAATGAATTCAGAATCTAGGGGTGTTGAAATTTTATTAAAGGGGGTTGATAAGGATTTTGAGAATAAAATCCTTACAACTTCTTATGTTGATTATTTTATTCGTGATTCCAATTTTGAGTCCATTGAAACCGCAATTGTACCATCTGTTTTCCATTATTTTATAGATATGGGAAAAATAAAATTATTTACCTATGAATTTGTACCAGTTTTTATTAAGAAAGAAAAATAATTGGTATCTAGTAATGTTGGTAAATTTATCCTTAGGGATTCAAGGATTCTCAAGTGAGATAATTAGGATGTAGTGAAATATAATGAAAAAAATAAGCAAAATAAATAAAAAGGAAGGGAGGAAGAAGAAGAGGACGATGAAGAAGAAGTAGAAGGATATGAAAATAAAGAAAAAAAGTTTGATTTCAAGATGAGGGAATATATCTCATTATAATCATCTTTAAACAGCTAAAATTAAATTCTTAGTGTGATATGAATGGATCCTTTAAAGACATCAAGTAAAATAATCCTCATAAGAAGAATAAAAAATTTATAAAATAACATGAAAAAATACTCAAAAAGACTAAATATTTTGATCGAAATTATCTTAAATAGGTTCTTGAATAATTTAAATCATCTATTAATTTTCATATTATTTACTTTTCATATGATAATAGTTTTTACAAGGTAAGGAAAAATGATGTTGAGGGAAAACATGATGTCGAATAATTAAGACCAAAACCTCCCAAATCTTCACCATGATCATCAGACTCAGAGACAATAATCTATAAAAAAAGGTTTTGATTTCATTTTTAAATCAAGGAGAAGATTAAATGATACCATAAAATATTTTCCCATGTTATAAGAATGATTTCAACTTAATAAAATCAGAATGCATGAAATATCAGAGTAATTTAATATTCTTTTTGAGTTAGTTATACATATTGAGGATGAAATGAAGTATTTCCAAAAATTTATTGGACATAGGAAAGATCATACAATTTGATAATATAGTGATCCAATCAAGTGGATTGTGGTATTTGGGAACATGAAGATTAATTAATTTAAATAATAAAACTTTTGTTAGATATGATATATTCATTTAACAAGTTATCTTCTGATGTAACCAATTGAGTGAATTTTGTATATGTTTTCAAAGATACAAATGATAATTTAAATGGTAATTAATAGCTTTTATATAAATGGTTTGAGATTTGGAGTTGGATAATAGCAGGATGAGATCCTATGAAAATGAATTGACCCCTAAAAATAATAAGAATAAAACATTTTCTTAGGAACTTGAAAGACTCAAATAAAATGTTTGGAGGCAGTCCACAACGTTATTTTAGATTATGAACCTTCAGGAGTATCATTAGGAGTTATGAAAGATAAAATTCAATGTAAAAAATCTAATAAATAATGGGTGATTTTTTTGAACTATTGATGCATATTTTAAAGGGTTTGAATGGTTTAATTATTTGAATAAATTTTCTTCTAATATATTGTACATGATTTGTTTACAATAACTATTGGATATATTTTCATTAATTTCATTCCTATATTATTAATTATTTCATATGATAATTATTTAATATTTTATCTCTCACTAACATCTCGGGTTTGACTCTTTCTGTTCCTTTTTGAAAATCAAAATTGGTGAGATGGTTTTATATTAGTGTAGAAGGATTCAAAAGGGGAATAAGTCTCAAATAATTTTTAAGGGTAGATGTTATACAAAGGTGGAGTTCTTATAATATATTCCATCCTATTTAAAAATAGTTACAATCATAGGGGGATTTAAGGGGTAAAATGACATCTTAATTGTTCATAATAGAACAAAGGGTTGTATGTTTTTAATGTTAATATTTTTCATTTTTGTGTTTTATTTTTTTACTTCCCAAAAGGGGGAGATTGTTTAGTAAAAATAATTATTTCTTACTTTTCCATTCCATTAGTAATGGATATCACAAACAATCTCTTAAAAATATGTTTACTAAACTTTTCAATCCTTATTGTTTTATTATGTTTTCGTAGAAAACATCACTTTTTTTTTTCTAATTTAGAAATAATTATAATGTATTAAGAATATTAAATTATCATTATTTAAAATGATCCATCATATCAAGGATGATTCTGATTCATCATGTTGAACATCATTCTGATTGGTGGTTATACTTTTGTCTTGTCTCTTTTACAGACAGAATTCATGACCAGCAGACTGATAATGGAATCGATACATCAGACTGGTATTTATTATGATTACCTCATAATAAATGATATGAAACTCCATAAGACTATCCTATATTGATAATTATAATATATAGACTTGTTTCTATTGTAAGAAATATAGTCTATCATTGTTATTGTTCTAAAAATGACATCAGACATTCAATTATGTCCATGAAGTAAAGTGTAATCTATTTGGGGTTGTTGTACCTAACTCTGAAATCTGATTGTAGAAGCCTTTTGTATAAATAGTCATTTATTTGATGAGTTGGGAGATGGTATATTTTGAAAACACACATCTTCAAAATATTTCTTATCATGATCTTATCATTCTTAGTCTTTGTAATAGTTTATAGATACTCTTTTCTAAGAAATTCTTCTGAGGGTTGTTTCCATTACAACATTTTGTTTTTTATTCTGAGTCTGATTTTTATACAAATTAAGGGATTCTTGGGATCAGATAATGGTTAATCTAATCCATTGGATTGAGTTCTTCTTGGTATATGAATAAAGATGTTGATCATCCTATCTATGGATTCTGATTATAGGAATATATAGTCTAATCTTTATATCACGTTCTTTACTTGTAAGAAAGGACAGACCATTACAGGAGGTATTAAACCATGTATACCTTTTCTCATGGTTTCTAACTACCATTACTCTTTAGGATAAAATAGTGAAATATTTTAATATATATTATATTTCATTATTAATTTTATAGGTTGTGTATTTATTTTTTGTACAAGATTTATTTTTTCCACTACACAAGTATTATAAATATTATCATCACCCTTATCTTTATAAAAATACTTTTTATTGGTACATTTGTGAAACAGATAAAAATATAATATAATATAATCAGTCTATATATAATTCTGATTTGAATAATCTAATCATTGGATAGTATGGAGTCCAATAATTAATACTTATAGAGGATTTTTGTTGTTTCTTAAGTGTAAATTGTAAAATACAATTCACCCCATCCTATAAGCCATTATATACACTTATGGTCCAACGAAAATGTCTCGTGTTGTGGGTCAATAATGAAATCAGTGGTAGACTGTTGTCCAAAAAGACTCAGACACTAGAAATTGGTCACTTTATTGTACGATTTGTATTATTAAGAATCATTAGGTAAATTATTTCCATGTTTAATAATTCCATAAGTGGATAATGTAGATATGTATTAATTTTTTTTGAAAATCTTAACAAGAGTCTGATAAAAATGATATATTTCCTATGATCATCATCTTTTCCCTGATGATCAGACTATATGAAAACTCTCGAATCAACCACACAACATAATTTGATAGACTGTATTATGTATATAAAATGTATATGAAAAGTAAATGATCAACTATAAATATAATTATTGAACATATGAATATTGGATCTACCATAAGGGTTTTTTAATTAATTGAAAGAATAGAAAAACCATCGCATTACAGTTCTTATGTTCAAATTTAGTATTAACTATAGGCCTTGGATAGATTGACCATAAGATACAATATTTATTAACCACATGATTTGTGTTATTGAACATGTAATTGAAAATTACCATATAATTTTTTTATCTATTATGAGTTAATAAGAAGCTTTCACATAATATATTAAGGACATGATTCTAATATTTGTGATGGTTCAAAATTACAAAGTGTCCAAAGAATAGTTTTATGCATTAAATGAATAAAATAGGATGATAAAATGAACGGTTTGATGATTTTAAAAACGGGATGTGGGATCAAAATGGTATATACATCAAGCATCACATTGCATGCTTATAAACCAAATGATGAAGAAAAATATAGGTTTCATAGGATGTAATTGTTCAATTAATGCCATGATTTTTCATGTTCTCAGACACGTGAATAATAATTTAAACTCATTTTAAAAAGAATTAAAAATTAATAAATGTTCCAAGATTGATTGATTGATTTTATAGGAACTACCTTGAATGAAATATAAATGATTTGACACCTTTAATTAGTTGAGAGCTCAAAAACATGGGAATGAATTTACATGAGAAAAACATATCAATAGAATGAAAGATAAATGAATGAAATATCTTTTTTAAATATGATATTATTGTGTATTTTGAAATCATGTATAAAATATATAGTTCATATGATGTGAGTCTACCATGATTCAAGAAATCCATAAAAACTGTGAAGGCAATGGATTACATTCACTTTTTGATGATGTGGTACATATACAGACTAATATGAAAATAATTATATACTGAATAAATTCATATATATATGTATGAATTAAGGAATAATATTTTTACATGAATATAAGGAGTAAACAATTTCTATATAGATGTTTAATGATAAATATGGGTGATTCTGAATGAAGGGATGAGTTTTTTGAATATATAAATTATTTTAGAAGAGGATGTGTGGTGCATACATTATTTATTCATGAAAATGAGGAGATATACCCAATGATTAATGTTGCAAAAAATTTGTCATAATATTTATGAAGCCACAAGTAGAATAAATGAGGTTTATAATGTGAAAAACCAAAAATGGATTTTGGGATTAATAATGGTGATCTAAATGAGGAGTTACTGGATATTATGGAGGAATATTTGAGCCTAGTTATGAAGGTATAAACGAATTCAATATATTTGGAAGAAATAAATGAGATAAGGTTGTGATGACATTTAATTATCATATGAAGTTAAGTTATATGTTTACTGGTGCATTTATGATGAATATTTTCAATGATGTGATTGAGAATTTAATACCAAGTCTAGAGGAGTATTAGGGAATGATAGATACCAATCTATTAATGTATATAATTATAATATTATTCCCGAGTAAACGAGAATTTATAAATGATTCAATATAATGATTTATATGCATTTTAATATTTATAATAACATATAGTTAATATAAATTTGTTAATAATATGAATTTAATGCTAGTGTTCAACACCATTATTTAAATATGAGATAATGTATTTTTGTCAGTACATATATCATATTCACCATCTTTTAAAAAAATCATAGAAGAGAAGAAAACTAATGATCTCATGTTTATCATTAGGAACATTTCATGTGCACCAAAGAAGAATAAGGGAAGAATATATAGGCACAATAATACAAAAGTCTATCAATAATATTCCAATTTTCTTTGTATCCATCATAAAATGTATTACTATATTGTATATGTACGAGGAGCATCAAGGAAGTCCATAAACTTATAGAAAGATAAGTAAAAGAACAGTTATTATTATCCAGGAGGAAATCAAGTCAACACATTAGATATTTCTTCAAGGTTGTTCATGCCCAATATTAGGTATATATGGTCATAGAGCCCACTATTTTCTTATACCTAATCGATTCTAGGATAATGAGTTCAAGGCCTTACCCTTTCTCATGTATTTTTTGAGGATAAGAATGAATTTGTGTCTATTTGAAGGAAATATTCCACCATACATTACAGTTATAGTAAACCATAAGGAGGTAAACCTCATTAAAATAATGGTGTTATCTTATGATTTATTGAAATTACACATCTATATTTTCAGAGACAAATAATTGAGATAAAAATTGTGAAAGATAAATATAATCACTATAAAGGTGAAGGGGTAAAAAAGGGGGTAAATGTTTTAAATAATTTTTCCCACAATGATTAACCCCCTATTCAGTTACATCCCAATTCAATAATTTTCATCATTATATCAGTTTGAAGATAAATACGAACATCAAATGTTAGTTGCATCCATTAAACGTGTCTCTATTTATGTTCAATATAGTCATTTATCTATATGGATTGGGAGAATATCTATAACAATGATATTTCTAGTGTGTGAGAGTTTATTAATGTCATTCTAGGATATTTTCTTTTTATAACTTTGAATCATGGAGTTGATATTTCAATTTAACTAATACCTGGTTCCATATCTATTTCAACATTTCCATATTTAGTGGACCATATTTTGTAATATAAATTGAATAAGAAAATCTATGATAATGGTGATAATGTATTTATTTATCCATGTGTGTCACCATGAGTTGAATAGATTCTTTTTTTGAGAAGAAAAATGGTTCAATGAAACTCTATATTGATTAGCAAGAATGTAATTGGGTCATTATCAAGAATAAGTATCACCTACTAATATTTTTGATTTTTTAATCAATTATTTGGAGAATAATTTTTTTCCATGATTTATATTTGATCTAGATAATATCTATTGAGGGTAATTACTGAATACATACTTGTGAACCATTCAAAGTATGGAAACTATGAATTTATATAGATTCTGTTTTGTCTTACTAATTCCCCCACTATCTTCTGTGATTCAATAAATACATTTTTTAGAGATTATAACATTATTTTTATTGTAATCATTCAAAATTATATTTATATATATTCTAATAGAAAGGAAGGGAATTAGGGTCATTGTAAGATTATATTGAATATCTTAAATAAGGATATGTTATCTAAAAAATTTACTCAATGTGAATATTGGCTAAAAATGACTCATGTTTTGATCATATATCCTCTAGAGAGGTTATATTGATGGATCCATAAAAAATTTATTTCTAATGACTATCTAAACCACTGACTAAGAAAAATCTAAAGGGATTAAAATTTGATTCCACAGGAAAATGTGAATAAGATTTCAATGAGAAAAAGTAAATTTTTATAATGCACCTATGATCACAATACGTTGTAGTAGATAAGGGTTTGTGATTTACCATGATACATTAAACAATGGTATGGAATGTTTTATTATTAAAAATGATATAATGATATCTTATTCTTCATTCAAATTCATGTTTAAATAGAAAAAGTGTCCAAATCAGGATTTGGAGTTAGCTTCAGTAAATTTTTTAGGGAAGATATTGGGGAATTATAGATATGGTGAAAGGTGTTATATAAATAATGATCATAAAATCTATATTTATATATCCACATAGAAATATTTTAATATAAATCAATGTGGATGATTGGAATTGATTAAATATTAGGACCCCTCATAACAATACCAATGTAGGAAATTAATTAATGTGGTTAGTATTATGAGTCAAAATGATAGTGCTAGATTATCTATGATAAGGATAAAATATGATATAATATTTATGGATTTTAAAATTATGTACCTTTAAATGATGAATTAAGTAGATAAATATAATCTTTTTCAAATAAATTTTCAACTATCTCTCGATATGATGATTAAAGATACACAAAAAGAGGATGTTGATGTATAAAATAAGGTGAAAAACATTCTTATGTGGAACTCTGATTATGATGGAATGATAACATTCAATAATCAAGTCTGTGTCTCATCAATACAATATAAGAAGAAATATATATTTGGAGAAGCACATAGCTCATCATTATCTATATATCATTAAACTAAAAATATGTATAGATGTATGAATTTGTATTTCAATTGGGATATCATGAATAAAGATATTTTAAATTATGTATATTAGTTATTATAATTCCATCATGTTAAGTCTCAGAGATGGAAGCCTAATGGGTTGTTATAATTATTACCCATACAAGACTGTAAATTTGAAAACATCACAGAGTATTTAATAATCAAAATTACCAAGATGTCTAAAGGCCATAGTGCTCTTATTCTTGTAATCTATCACCACATGTATTAATCAAAATTCATTACTATTAGAATATATTTAAATTGTAAAAAATTTCATTGATATATTTTATTTATTTTTTTAAAGATGAATAGACTATAATATTTTATTTTATCAAATTGAGATCTGATGTTTACCTCGATCTTCTCGTGAAGTATTCAGCAAGGTCTGGTTATGGAGTTCTATTTCAATATGAAAAATCACAATCATATAAAGGTTAGTATGAGAGAATAATTTAAACCCTATAGGATATTATATGATCCTATTATCTTGTTTTCATTGATGGTTTGGATCAATACCATAATATTTTTGAATTATTTTATAACAATAGATTTCAATAGAATATTCATTTGGATCCTTTTGACTCCCTCTATATATAGAAGTTTAGATCTAAAAAATTATTGGATTTTGTATGAGAACGAATCATATTGGGGCTTAATATGGATAAGGAAATGGTTCAGAATGTTGGATCTATTTTCAATCATATTAACATAGATTCATGATGAAAGAATTTTAATGTTAAAAAATTATTGTAAGGTAAAAAAATCAATATTGTTGAGAAGGAATCCTCATGAATTCCCTCATGGAATATGGTTGTTAGATTTATAAAGAAGGGAAAACCAAGACCAATATATATAATCCCTTTTATTATTCTTCATCGTATTGGGGCAATTTCATATCACATGAAACTTTAATCAAACCTCTGTCTTATTCATGATGTGTTCTTTGTATCGCTTTTGAGGAAGTATATAACTGATACTTCATATGTAATAATTTTAGAGGTTTTACCACTTTTACACAATATTTAATATATGGATAATTTAGTATAAATAATGGATCATACAGTTAATGTGTTATATAATAATACTAATAACATGGTTACATTTCTTTAAAAGAATTAAAAAATTAGAAACCACATAGGAACCTAAGGATGTAATGATGTAGAGCTATCCAAAAACATTTCTATAAATGTGATGGATTTTTTAATCTAAAATTCCTTTTAAGGGGGGTATAATGTATCATCTAAATATTTTTTATACATTTCCTTTTGAAATAAAATTTATTTATTTGATAGCTTGATTTAAATTAAACCATGAGTCTAAATGAACATGTATATAGTAGTACTTTTTAACCTAACCATTTGATTAGAGAGTATAAATAGGGTTAATAATTTTTTTAAATATATGTATAGTGGTTAATCATGGGAAATATATTTTGATAAGTATTGAGTTTTAATGAAATAATTCAATCGTTAAAATACCTATTTTTCAAAGAAATTAATTTATCTATATTTTAATTATTTTTATCTAAAAATGTATATTGATCACTATTTAAAAATTATTTCAATAAAATACATTTATAATTTAGATAAATTAATTAATAATAAAATATAAATTAGTTATCTAATGATTAGTAATGGAGGAAAAATCATGTAATGGTAAATAATATTTTTTTTCAAAAAAGTGTATTTTTATGCGAAAAGTGTTTTTATCAAAAAAAATTACATAAGTATTTAATCATTAATGGTTTTTGAAAATGTATATATTTTATATTGAATCAAGTATTTTTAGACTCATTTTATAGTTTTTAAAATTCATGTAATGAAAGTAAATTTTGTTTTGTACTTAACCATGAATTCTTATAAAAATGGGTTTTTATTTTATTTTTAACATTTATTAAAATTTAAATTATTCCAATTATAGAAATTGAATCTTACAAAATTGATTCCATATTTTTAATAAATATAATTAAAATAATTTAATGGGGTCTAATTAATTTTTCTTCATAATGATTAGTAAAAACTATAAAAACGTGTTTTTATGATTAAGGTAAAAATGGGATAACTATGGTAGTTCGACTAAGAAACACATGAAGGAATTCACTTAAATTTGTTTAATTCTTATTTTTTGGATATATTTCATGATTATATTTTATTTTTCTCAAATTATTGTACATTATATGCAATTTCTCATGAATTTTAACATATATTATTGAAATATTTTATGTAAATCCTTCTATGTCCCTCCCCTCATATATAAAGGGGAACCTCTTCTCCCCCAAGTTCACAAAACCTAATTCCAATATATCTATACATAACCACCAAAAACTCTTAGTATATTCATTCTATTCATTATTGATCCAATTTCTTCAATGCTTAAGGTGTAATCCAAATGAGGCTTCTCAATGAAGTTGTATAAATTTTAACCATCATTTTTCAATTTTTTTTCTACCTCAATTTTCAATAAACCAATAATATGAATCATAAAATGATTAATACAGAATAATATATATAATTATATGTTATTATGAATATTTTTAAACCATTTTCTAAATTACTTCCATCAAATGGAGATGAAATTATCATTCATTATTACTTTTAGACAAATGCCTCCACACAGCGTTAGGATTCATTTTCCATCACTGCTCCACATTGATGGATATAGTGATGAATTTAATAAATATAAATGATATTTGTGATATATTTTATATTATTTAGGGAAAAATATTATTTATATTTATATTCTTATTTTTAAGAAAAAAACAAAAATAGAATTCATGCGTACGTATGGACTATCGTCCCCATGAATGGTGTAATTATTTTTTATATTTATAAAATTTATAGATGGTTATAAATACAAATATATGGAATATATTTTATATTTAAATCATGATTTTCATTATTGATATGATTTAACCAAGATTAAATTAAAAGGACTATAATTTTTAAACCAAACATTTGTGATAAATGAAACAGGAAACAACGAAAAATGGTGATTTTCATAAATAAATATTATAAGTGGCATATATATGGTATTAAATTTATCAATAAGTTTATATAATATATTTTTTGTAAATTATAATTTATTATAAGGTATGTTAGATCACTTAAGAAGAAGGCCAAACATGAGGTAAGGGTTTTACAATACAATATCAATACTAGCGAGATTATTTAGTCTTAAATATCTATTGATGAGTTTACATAATATATCAAAACTAAATATTATTAAATTTATTCTCAAATTTTAAATTTATTTGTCAATCATTTTTTTTAATTTCCTCTCCTTCGGTACTCAAAAATATGCAATAACGATTTTACGAAAAACTGACATTGTTTTTCTCTTAGATTAGGAATATTTTTCTTATATGTTCATATATTCCTTAAAATTATTTCAATAATTTTATTAAAATCATAAAATAATATATTAAATTTATTATTATCCATGTTTAACTTAATATAAAATGTTTATAAAGTAATATTCTTTCATTTGTTGGAAGAGGTACTTTTTACCAAAGGTGTAAACTGAAACATTGTTTTAACATATACAACATGAATAAAAATTTCCCACCATAGTGAAAACTATTTTCATTGAATATTATGTAACATGTTTGCATGTTTATTTTAAAATAAAAATTTTTACTTAATTTTTTTTTATATTATTATATTTTAATTTTCTTACTTCAAGATGAAAGAGGTATTTTCCTAAAAAATGTTCCTGTAATATTTTAAATTTATTTTCATCTATAATAGCATCCATCAAGGATTATTACTCTTAATTAGAGATATGATCAAATTTTAAAATATTTAATGTCTCAATAGATTATTATTTTTTATGATGATTAAATATTTATATAAACATGTATTATTTTCCAAAGGACATGATTCAATGAAATTTCAAATGTTTCCATGGTCTTATGGAATACATATGAATGAATTTGGATTATCTGTAGAGTGTTTCTGTTATATCCAAATAACATATTGTTTAAATATTATTTATTTTTGATCTTAAAGGGTGCATAGGATGTAACAACCCATGATTTTATATGTATTTTCTTGGAAGTAATCTTGAGTTATTCAATATATTTATTTAAATGCATCCCCAATTGAAATTGAAGAGTGATATAGTAATCCTCTATAACCCATAAGTTATGTTGTAAACTATTAATATTAATAACCACATTATCAAAAAAAATGAGCCAATATTTCAAATTATTCAAATTTATTGATTACATTATAATAAATAAGTACTCTATTTTCAGAAATGTCATTTTATAACTCAAAAATACATTTTATTATGAAATTTTTGTTATTATATTTTAATTTCATGATTTATATATACATATGTCTGTGTGTTTATATATATTAGCTACATGGGGGTACAATTAAATTCCAATAGACACACACATCACACAAACACATGCCTAATATGTAGATCATACAAGAATTAAAATTAATGTAAACCATCTTTGGAAATTTTATTTTACTTAATTAATACAATTTTTGATAAATTAATTTCAATATTTCATTTAAGTAATTATTTTATTTTTCTAAAAATATTTATTTTCCAGTTAATAGTGAGAAATACAGATTTGTTTTGTTATAACATTCATTTCAATTTATTAAATACTTTAATCTAATAGTTACATTAACATTTTAATTTTATCAAAAATTAAAATAAGAATATTTTAATTTTGAAAAATATAATTAATCACATAGTAATCAATAGAGTTCTCAATTTTGGAATAAGTTCACTTTGGGTCTTATAAACACATTTGTGTAAAAAATATTTTTATTAACGCATTGTTTTTTTTTCATTATAAATTTATTTAACATATATTTGTAAATATTTTTAATGAAATTTTAATATTATACATTAAATTTTAAATATTTTAGATTCATTTTTTTGTTTCTAAAGGAAATAGAATTAATGTAAATTCTGTTTTATGCTCAAAAATGTGTTTACCTAAAAATGGATTTCGATTGATTTTTATAAAATTATTTAAAATTAAATTATAAAAATTATTTAAATTTAATCTGATAAAATGATTATATATTTTAATTTATCTTAATTAATATAATTTGTTTGCTTCAAATTATTTTTTTCATAAAGAATAGTAAAAATAAGAATATTTTGTTACCATAGTTATTGAAATAATGGTTTTATCGAGTCTTAAACTAAGGGATGAGGGTATTAATGCCACATAAACATGAATAAGTATTTTTAATGAAGATATTTATACCACATATTATATTTTATTTGATAATTATCAATTTGGTTCCGCTAACTCTAGAAACTAACCTTATATTATTGAAATATTTTATGTGATTTCTTATGTGTCCCTAACCTCTCTTATAAAAGGGCACATATTTTGATCAATTATTAACACTATTTTATACTTATATATTATTCCATGTATTCTAAAAAAACCATCCTACATTATTTATATTCATCCTTGATCCCATGTTCTTCTTATAAAACTTATCATTTGAGGATGAAGGTGTACGCCAAATGAGGCCTCTCAAAGAAGAGGTGTAAATGTTAACCAGACTATATCAATTTTACGTCTTCTTCTACCATATATAAAACTATTTTATACATAAAATTATGATGAATTAATTATCATTAATAAAATAGAATTTATTATTATTATTGAATAATCATTTATCACCTCTTATCCATTAAGTTGGAATTGATTGTATCACTCATGAGTACATGTGGCATATCACCTCTATATAGTGATATGATTCATTTTACATAGACATATTTAATGTTTAGTTATTATTATTGATTAAATTTATATATATTATATTTATGATAATATAATTATTCAAAAAAATCAATTATTTTTTTCTTTTCTATTGTTCCATCCATTAAAAAGTGGAAAACATTCCTAGTGTGTACGTGCATACTAACATCACCATGAAGTGATGTAATTAAATTTTCATCAATTATTTATATTAATGGTTAATAAAAAGTATATAATTATTAAATATTATAACTAAGGAATGGAAAATATTCTTTATGTTATGGAACCATTATCAATGTATAAGTAAAATATCATTTAAAAGAAAAAATATATGAAAAATAATATAGTTAACACCTGTAAACATTGATTTTAATAAATAAAAGAATTAATAAATCAGAGCTGAAATTTCATAAGTGGTCCATATATGATATTATAGTTATGAGTACTATTATCTTATACCATTATAATAAATTTTAATTTATTATTCATGGGGTTAGAGATGATAAACAACAAGTCATACTTGATGTAAGGGTTTTACATTACAATCTCTTTTTTTACTAGGACTGTTTATGCATTAATTTATATTGATGAAATTTCATGATCTATCACAATAAAATCATATTAATATTATTCTATTTTTATTTCAATATATTACATGTTTTCATTTATTTTTCATATCTCTATGTACTCAAAATTCAGATGTAATGTTTTTTTGTAAAACTAACTATGTTTTTCTATTCAGTTGGGAGTATTTTCTACCATTCTCGTATTTTATTTAAATTATTTTCATGATTGTTTTTACCATTTACCAATGATTTTATAAATTTATTACAACCAATTAATTAAATTATATAAAATTTATTAAGATGAATCTTCTTATAATTGTTTATATGAGGAACTTTTGTCTTTTTATTGAAAATGTCAAAGGAATAATTATTTTAACATACAATAAATGAACATATTTTCATTCTATAAAAAATACTGTTTAACTTAAACCATAATTTACATGTTTCCATGGTTAATTTTATTTAACATGGTTTTCTTAATATTATCTATAAATTTTTAGATTTTAAATATGAGTTATAAAAATTAAAATGGTATTTTCCTAATGAATTGTTCGAGAGTTATTTTAAATAGATTTTAATCTATCACAACACCCTTTGATTATTTTTATTCTTTATTGGGAATATTATATAATGTTACCATATTTATAATTTCATTATATGGTTTATTATTATGATAATGAAATATTTTTGAAACCTAATTTTTTAAATCGGTTTTGTTTTGGTGAAATGATAAAAAATTTGATGATCTTGTTCATACATATGAATGAATTATGATTAAGTTATTAGTGAGGATATTATAGTTTTATAATGAATTAGAAAAACATTAATGTTTTATGAGCTCAAAGGGTAGTTGAAAGTGTATCACAATCTAAAATGAGGGTACACGGGTGGTTATCCCAATCCTGAAAAAGGTACATGAGAGGTTAAATGAATCCTATTATAGGTACACTAATTTTTACCCCAAGAATAGCATGTGATGAACATCTATGTGGGTATCCTAGACATAATATTTCTATGTTTATTAGTATTCCACACTATATTCCACTTTTTATGACATGATTTTATGAAAATTTTATACTCTCATGGATTATTATCTATTATTTATTTATCATTCATGTCTTATGAACTAATAAAATTTTTTCCAACTCTCATTATTATGATCTATAAATTAGTGGGTTTTATTTTAAAAGTTTGGTCTCATTTTCTCATTCCCTTATATTCATGTTATGTTTAAAAATTATAAATCATTTATATCTCTATTGTTTACCCTTCCTCAGTATCTAATACAACCCATTATCATGTTTCTTTTTCCCTCAAATAAGAATAAATTTTTTGGGTATGATATGTCTAAGAAGTATTCTAATTGTGAATAGATTAATGGAATATTTTTTATATTTTTTATGTACAATTTATTTGAATATCCTTTTTTAAAGAAATTAATCCTTTATAATTATATTATGGATTGAAATGACATATAATGAATATTCATATATTAAGATGTTATGTTTATGAATTTAATGACTGGTCACCTCAATTCATATCGATGAATGTTTTTTCAATTAATTTTGGGAACAAAGATGAAAACAATTTATTAAAAAACCATAGTGTATCATAAAGTATAGGAGAACATCATAATTTTTAGTAAATAAAAAACTGTGATTTTCATTGAAAATAATTAACTTTCTAGACACTATCAATTATATATGGTTGTCGCACAAAATAACTTAGGTGTAATAACATTAAATGTGGTTTATTGGGTGTTAACTTGGTCCCCACTAGAGCATGATGAGTGGGCCTAAGATTTCACAACTTTCTATAAACTCTTGGTGGATATGCCTAGACTAATTATCATTTTCTAAATGAGATATTACTATGGATTTCAATAGATGCTAGACTTGGAATACCTATATTAAACCAAATGTTTAATTGATAAAAAAGGTGTTAATATTTTGATATACTATGAATTATTTTCTTGATTATATGATTTCTCACTCTTAATATTATTTCCCATACAATGATTTTTTGTTTAAATCAATAGATAAAAACAAAATTTTTATTTTTTAACGTTGAATATCATATAAAATTAAATTATTATCCTCATGAGAAACTATGTGTTATGGGTAATTTAATCAAAAAAAATTTCTAAGCCTACACAACATTCTTAAGTCATTGATAAGCCTAATCACCAAAAAGAGAAATAGTAGAAACAACATATTATTGAGTACTTTTTGAGGAAATATGAACCCTATTCTGATTGGTATATAGGTCCACTAATTTATAGTTCATTTAACAACACCACTAAAATTATATTTCCTCTTCTATAGTGCTTATAGTGTAATAAATTTATTTTAGTTTTCATCATTTAGGATGTGAAGCTCAAGAATAGTAAAATCATATCAAGGAAATGTGTAAATGTAATGAATTTCACTCCATAGAGTGGGTGAGTTTATGAAACATCCTAGGTAATGAATTAATAATTTATTTTCATTTTTATAAATTTTTTTAATTATATATTCATATTCATTATATGTTTATTAAGTAATTTTATAAACAAAAATTAAATAGTTTTATTAAACTCTTTTTGTAACATCCTATATATTTATAAAATAATATATTTTCATATCTATTAATTTTTTTGAAGAATATATTAATTTTATATTAAAGGGGATTCTTATTCTGATATTTTATGCATCACACCACAAAGGGTTTCTCCAAAATCTTACGTTGCACACAACACATAGTTATATTGAAAAATAATACAATAATATAATTATTACTATTATTTTAAATGGTAGTTAATGCCTAGTTGTTGTATTATTAGGAATGGACAGAACTAACTAAAATATGATTACACATTTTTGTTAAATGTTTTTACATTAATCCACTAAATTTTAGAGGCTTAAAATAATAATGAATCTAATTTTAAGCATAAAATACTCTAATATTTTTAAAAGGTTGTTTTACAATATTTTGATGGTGAAGCATATTTAAATATAGTTTTTTCACTTTTATAAATTCCATTTTACAAAATAAAATTCTTATTTTTAATTAGGACATCACAATTTAATTTGGTAGAAATTTTTGTATTTTTCTAATTAAATTCAAATTTTAATGAATAGTGAAAAAATCGTTTTTTTATTTCGAAGTTGCATTTTATTTTAATTTATTTCTATAGATAAATTTTCATTTGAATAGGTTATAATGTATATTTATATTATTCATTTATCATTTAATCCAATTTTATCATTAGAAGTAATTTTACATTGAAATTTTATATAAACAGAAGTCAAAGTTTTAATGGGTTTAACTTTTAAAAAACTTGTTTTCTCTTTTGAACAATAGGAATTAATTTTAAAATTATTATTGAAAATTTTATGTTTTGAATTTTGAAAAATGTATTCAATATTTTTATTCACAAGTTTCAAATTATGTAAATATATTCCTTTTTTTGTACACAATGAGTAGTAACATTAGTAATTTTTTTATTTACCATGTTTAAAGGGTAAATCTGGTAAATAAGGGTAAAAATAATATTATAATAATATAAAACTACCCTAACACTAGTAATAATACTATTTCATGATATATGGTCAACCGCTAAAATCCTTTGAACTAAAATGTGTCCTCTGGAAGCCGCTTGGATGTGATTGTGACACTTATATCATTTAATTTAAAGTAAAGGAAAATATGTTATAAACATAAATCAGTGTCATAAAAAACATAATATGGGTTCATTTAAGTGACACATTCACCTATAAATAGTAATTATAAAAATAAAACTATTTCTTCATTCATGATATTTTATTTATAATTTTTATATATTAAACAATTAAATTTAATTATGACACAATGATGATGCATTGTTTTTTTATTAATGAAGGAATTAAATAAATTATATTATAAATATTAAAATAAATATTATATGAAATAATTTATGTTGTACGCAAATTTTCTAGGTGAAAATGAAATGTTATAAGACTTAAATTATTTTTTTAAGTTATCTATCTTTTTGGATTTTATATAAATAAATAAAATTAATAGTTTAAAACTTGACACAATTGATGTTTTATAAAAATAGTAAAATATTAAATTTTTTAGAAATAGTAAAAAAAATTAAAATCACAAAGTGACTATGATAAGCTCTATAGGTTCATTAAGTGTCCAAATATCAGATATTGAAAAAATATATGTAAAATTAAAAACCTCTTAATAATTAAAATGTTATTTCCATAATTAAAATAAAATGAGAAAAATTAGGGGTAAAAAGAACAGATAAGGTCGTAAATAAAATCAATACTTATCTAAAAATTATTAAATTCAAGGACTTATACCTATCCTATTCTTATCCTCAACATATGTCATGTTTCAGCCTTATAAATAAAAAATGAATTTATGTTATTTTAATAAATTATGAGTTTTTTAGGGTGACCAATTCCTCTCCTATAAAAAGGTACCCTCTCTTCTCTAATATTAAAAATTAACATACCATTTGTTTAGGTCAAAAACTACCCAAAAATAATCATATAAACCCTTCCCTTATCATATAATCATCAATTAGAGAAAAAAATCCTCTCAAGGAAGAATTTTCTTATAAACAAAAAGATGTTTCATAATTAAAAGGTAATGCCTTATATCGTGCCTTTTAATTTGATTTCCATTATACACACCCTAAACATTCATTATTATCTGATTACATAACAACAACATTATAATAAATATACTATGAAGTTTTTATCCTATGTTTTTGATCTACACTTACACACACCTCCATTTAATGGGTAATGAACATGATGTTTCTGTATACGGAGAAGTACTGCCTCACAAAACAATGATTGTACTATTTTTTCATACCACCACTCATGTGGGAATTTATAATGGAAAAAATAGTAAATAAGATATGTATTATATTTATTTTGTCTCTATGATTCTATAATTTTTATTTACAACATTCCTTTATTCTTTCCTTGTTGTGTAAATATAGTAATTTCGTTTGAAGAAATGTGGACTACCACCCCCTCAAAGAGACATGACTCATTCCCTCTATACATAAAATATATGAAGGGTATTTTTATTAAACCTATAAGACATACATGACATTAATATAACACTGGTATTATGATATACCTACCATTTGACTATTATTATTTCAATATGATAAATAAATAGAAGTAGAATTCATGCATACGTACGGCCTACCGTCTCTATGAATGGTGCATTTCATTTCATATCTCCAAATATTATGGATTTAATAATTTCATATTTAATTTATATATATTATATTTAAATCATGAGTAATATTATGAAGATAATGGAATTTTGACCACATTCACAATTTACCTCAAAACAAGTTCATTTTCAACTCATGTATCGAATATCGACAAAACGTCTCATATGAACATAAATAATTATGTAATTTTAATAAATGGTAAAAAGTGATATAAAATGAATAAATAATTTTAAAAAGGTTCTCATAAAAGTTGAAATTATCCTTATTTTGTTATTCAGAAACATAACGATTTTACGTGACGACTTTGACTCATGTTAAGGAAAATCGTAACTCAATCTTCAATCATTGAGTTAAATATATATTTCATTGGTTATGTTATTCTATAATTTTTTTTGAATTACCCACGATTGTTCTATACTTAATATCCACTATATTGGGTGGATTTATATTGGTGACACATAATTACTTCATTAATTTATCCTTATTCTAATGATACAATCATTGGAAGGGACTTCGTCTCAATATCCTTTTATTGAGGAATATTTTGATAAAATTCACAACCTTCTTTTATAAATTGTATAATAAACATCTTGGAATTCTAATTCAAAAGGAATCATTTCGATATGAAGAATTTTACTAAACGAAAAAATGTTATATTTTAAATGTATGGAGTGACAACAAATCTACGCTACCAAAACCATTATTTGTTATTTGGATTCCTCAATAAGATTTAATGTTTTCTTAAAGAATGGAAATCCCTTATTCCCATTATGGCTATTTTTCTATTGAAAGTTGTTTCAAACATGGATTAAAAATTTCAATATCTTGAAATGATTTATTGTGATTGCAAATGAAATTTCATGAGTGAAATGTTGATAATTGTAGTCATTTATGTTTTATGATTATATAATGGTACATGGACATTTGACGGGTGCTTACATGACAAACCAAATATGGGTGGTTCCTTGATATACCAAGGATGAATGGTATTGTTATAACCTCCAATGAATTGGGTATGGATGTCGGTCATATGGCTATTCTATTTGAAAGAATGATATGTGTGGAAGTCGACCGTATGGTTATTACATTTAAGTATTATTGTGTCCTAAGTTACATTTAATTTTGTATGTCTTCTTTCTAAGGTTTTATGGAAATATTTTGGTTACAAAAGGGTAATAAATGAGCTTATATTCGATGAATAATATTTAATACTTCATAAAGGTGAAAATCATTTCTTTATGACAATGTATTCACGGTTTGCATGTTCTAGCACAACTAATAGTTTTCTTTATTTGTGTATCCCTTAATGAGATTTTTATGCTCATATTAATTTTTTAAAATGTTTTTACATGTTATATATATGTATAAGAGAAAGTAAGAAGTCAAAATTATTTTTATCAATAAAATATATAAGGTATTATTTTTAAAATGGTTTCCTTTGGTGGAAAAAATGGATAATATTTTGATAGTGCCCTATTGTATGATTATAGGATGATATGTGTTAATGGTGGCCTAATTCTCTAAAACACGTAACCTTAAAAGATCTTCTATGAGAATTAATGTCAAATTATTGACTTATCTCATGATTATGAGATGTTTTAAGGCTCAAACCTTATAGTTGGTATCAAATTTTAGTTTAGATTACTTCAGGTGTTAGAATATTTTTAATGGAATATCCATAAAATATTTTTTCATTATGGTCAAATTTAAATGACATAGAATTATAATATTACCATGATTCTTCATTTAAGATATATTTGTTCATAATTGTTTTACTTAGGGGAAATTGGGCATCTGTACTGGGAAGGCACACAGAGGGAAATCACCTTCTAAATAAAAATTGTGAGATGGTTGGAATCGGAATTGAACAGTTTGTTGTAGTGATTCATCACTTGAATTAGGTGATAAATTCTGGTGGTTTCCATGCATGAAATCAACAAGGTGAACTATATAAGAATATGCCTATAGAGGAGAAATTCATCAGGAAATTTCCCCCAACATTTAAGGCATCAAATGACATTGTGCAAACTGAAGGGTGGATTAAAGAACTAGAAAACATTTTTGATGTAATGGTGTGTTTAGATAATCAAAATTTTAGTATTTGGTTTATCATTTTGATGGTGAAGCCGACCAGTAGTGTTGAATGATTAAAAATATCAGAGTAAGTGAAGATATTGACACCATGGAATGGGATGAATTTAAGAATATCTTCCTTGAGAAATATTTTCCTAAGGCTGCTCAAATTTTGATAGAAAAGAAATTCATGGAATTGAGAAAAAATGAGGAAGATGTTATGGCTATATATGAATAATTACATCCATTTTTCATGGTACATCCTAATTTTTTCATGGATATTGATAGTAAGATAATCCATTTTAATTAGGATTGAAGCAAAAATATCGTAGGGCGTTAGATACTCGGGAGTTCAAGTACTATGAGAAACTTGTCTGATGTGATGAGAATGTAGAAATGGAGTTTTCTGATGATATTGTGTTCAATGAGAGAAAATAAAAGAAGCGATCCATATTATAGGAAATAGGAAAGAACTCCATATAAAATCATAGAGGTAAGAAAACTAAATTTCCAACTTGTGAGAAGTGTGGATTAAATCATCATGGAGAATACCTCCCAAAGTCCTAGAAGTGCTTCTAATGTGTTAAGACTGGTCATATTTCTTGTAACTGTAAATAATATTATTAGTTAGAAAATGAAAACCCAACAGAAATATGTTTTAGTTTCAATGATAATGGAAAATATTTTTTTGTTTGTCTAAAGTTGATTACATTGTGTGAAAACTAGCTATATCGATATAATAATGGCATAGAAAATCATTTTCTACTACTATAGTTGATGTGGAGCCAACAAATGAAGTGGTGATAGATCTAGGGAGTTTAGTATTTTTAAAATATTGATTTGAGGTTCCAGTACCATCAGCTGAAGGTGAATAAGTATGAAATTCCAAATAGAGTGTTCCCAACCATATATGGTAATTATGAGATTACAGTTCTTCCCTTTGGGTTGTATGATAAACTGGATGGAATTTTGAATCTCATGAATGGGGTCTTTTATAAGTTTTTTGATCAGTTTATGGTTGTGATTATAGATGATATTTTGGAATATTATAAAAATCCATAAAGAACCTAAAATTCAATTAAGGATAGGTTTTTAAACATTAAACAAAAAGTAACTATATGGAAAGTTTAGTAAGAGTGAATTTTGGTTTCAAAAAATTTAATTCCTTTGACATATTGTTTCTAGATATGACATAATTGTTAATCCTTTTAAAATAAAACTTGTCAATGAGTGTCCAAAAAATTTAATTCCTTGGACATAGTGTTTATAAATGATACATGAATATTGATGTAAATCCTTGAATTTGGGATGTAAAAGTTTTTATCTTAATACATGGGAAAAATTGAAATTTTTTATTTTTATCCAATTAATATTTGATGAAATGTATTTATACTTGGACGAGAGGTATTTTAAGTAGTTTAGGTGTTCCTAACTTATGAATAATAAAAAGTAAATTATGTTATTATTGGATAAAGACGGTAGAGGTTGATATTGGTTTTCAAGCTTGATAAATAAGGATTATATAATTATGTTGATTGGTTAGAAGCTCCTTATTTTCTACAACATGTTCTCATATAGAATGAAGTTTTAAACTATGTACAATACTTGATAATCCATTCAAGGGTAATTGTAGACGAATCTATCATGTAATTTAAAGGTAAAGATAATTTTTATGATGATTCAATCTTTGGATGATTATTAAAAGAAGAAGATGATAATGGAATTTTAAGTTTTATATGAAAATTATAATTCATAATTTTAATTGAATAAATATAATTTGAGATATTATCAAAGAAATATGGGGCTACATAGACACCCCACCCCATGTTAAAAACTAGCCAATTGATAGAGGAGCATGCCCTGAACATAGGGGAAAGAAGTTGTGCACATAGAGGCACATAAAAAAGCTATTATTGAGTAAAAATTTTACTTCTCAATTTTCCAATACTTTATTTTTGGAAATAAAAAACACTCTCTTCAAACTATTTTAATTAACTTTTTTCTATCCTAGGTGCTTTAGTATGTTATTGTAGAAATAGCTACTTTTTTCTTAACATATAAATAATTCTAATGTATTAAGAATATGAACTTATCATTCATCGAAACGATATATTAGATCATTGATAATTAAAATTCATTGGACTAACCTTCATCCAGAATAGTGTTTGTACTTTTTTCCTATCTTCCATATTAACATAATTACTTACCACTAGATTCATAATGGTACCGATCCATTAGAATTATCACAATATGGTTTTCAATATTGAAAAATGACAAGGAAGTACATTGGACTATCCTAAGATAGTAATTAGAATATATAGACTTGTTTCTAACATAATTAATACTAGATATAATTTTAACATTCTTAAGAAAATGACATCATACATTCATTTATTTATAGGCTATCAAGTTAAGGTTGTATGCGGTCGTTGAAACTAACTCTAAAATATAACTGTTCGAGATTTTCCTAAAAATAAATTTTACATTGAAGATTTAAAAGCTGAAATTTTTTCAAATATCAATTCTTGTAAGATTTTCTTATCATGGATTTCTCATTCATAGTCTTTGTAACACTTTAATGATTTTTTGTTCTATGGAATACTTATCATGGTTGTTTCCATTAGAAAATTTTCTTTTTTATTATGTGTATGATCATTATACTGGTCGAAGGATTTCAGGGATAGGAAGGTGATGAATCTGATTCATTAGATTGAGGGATTTTATGGATATGAAGACAGACATTGATCATCATATCGAGGGACTCTATTGATATGAAAATAGATTCAGATATTTAAATCTAGTGATTTACTAGTATTGAAAGATATACCTTTTTTGGTGGTATAACACTGGGGATACCATTACATAGTGTTTCTTAAAAACATTAATCTTATGGATAAAAGAGGGCAATATTTTAGTATAGATTATAAGTTATTGTTAATTTTAAATTCTTTTTATTTATTGTTTGTACAAGATATGTTATTTCTATTTTTCATGTATTATAAAGATACTCATTACACTTATCTTTCTAAAATTGATTTTACCAGTATGTCTGTGAAACTGATAAACATATACTCTAATATAATCGGTCAATCTTTTATTTTTATTCTAATACAATACTTATTTGATAGCGTTGAGTCCTATATAATATACATAAATAGGAATTGCGTTTTTTGTAAATTTTAATTATTAATCTATAATTCATTCCCCTATTATAATACATTATATACTCTTATGATCCAAAATTTTGTATTCGAGTAGGATCTATTGATTAAGATTGATGGTTTTTTAATTTACCTATATAATAAATGTTTTCTAAACTATTTTTTTTATAAATTATTATACAATAAAATATTTGTTTATAAAGAGTTTCTTTTCTTTTTAGGATTGCTGGTATGAATTTTGGATTTTGTGAGAATCTAAATCATAGTCAACCAACACTTTTTTATGGGAATGACTATGAGTATTGGAGAGATAGAATAAAGATATTTTTAATTCAATAATGTAGTGGATATTTTGTTAATTCTTATTGGGAGGTACAAGATAGTTGATAAGAAATATTATTCTTTTACTATTGTGGAGAAGATAGAATATCAGTTGAACTTAAAAGTAAATAATAATTTACTTTATAAAGTTTATCAAATTTTAATAGTAATATATTAGCTATTAATGTTTTCAGTTATATTTGAGGTAAATTATAAATCACACTTTTTGGTTCTTCTAAATTCATTTTGAAAAGAATATATATGCTTCATGCGGATTATCAAGCCTTTTATTTTCTTCCTAGTGAGGTCGTTTCCAAGATGAAAAAAATATTTATTACTATGATCAATAGTTTATAGTATATTGGAGAAAATGTTTTTGATGATGATATTTTTATAAAAATATTGTTGAAATAATTTTAAATGAGTGGGAATATAAAAGATCTTTTTTTGTATGAAATAAAGAAGATTACCAATCCAAATCTTAATAATCTTATTAGTACCATTATACAATATAAATGATGATTAAAAATATATTATTAAAATAATAAAAACAATGATGGCGGAGTTTCTTTTCCAAAAAAATATATTATTTAAACTAAAGTTCTTTTGATAAGAAAAATATGTGAATTTTACAAAGAAAATGAATGTTGTTGTTGAATCTAATTCTAGTTCACCACTTCTGATAATGAATTATAAAATATTGTTACAAGAATAAAAAATATTACTAGAAAAAAATATTTTCAATATATATATGTAAAAATGTTATAAGTCAAAAATGATACAAAAATATTATGAAGTTACTTGTTATGCGTGAAATAAAGTAGAAAATATTCAACCTGATTATCCTAAGCAAAAATGGAAATATTTTAAGGATAAAATCACATAAAAAAATAAATGAAATATTATAAGTCTAAAGGAAAGAAAAGTAAAAAATATTTTGACACTTGGAGTGCATGTGGTGGACATTATTCTGATATTTTCATAGATAAATAATGTTGCACACAGAGGAACATTAGACTTTTTTCTAAAGTTCATATGTTCAAAAAAATGTCTTATGGTTAAGGAACACACTTCTGAATCCTTTAAAAATTTATATTTAAATGAAAATTATCCTAAAACTGATAATTATAAAAATTATACATCTTTTTATGAGAAATATTATTCAACTAATAGAGATAATATTATACCTAATTATGAAGAGGTTTCTAAGTTAGCTATTATTTCGGAAAATGAAATTTTTAAATTTTTTAGAAACATGATAATTCCAAAGAGAACCTTGATATGTTAGATTCAAGAATAACTATTTTGACCGATGAAATATTATATTTTAATAAATATATTTATAAATTTTCTTTTAAAAATAAAATATTTATTAAAACATTGGGAAAGTTATTTCTGAGAAAATTAATTTATAGAGTTATTTTTTAAAACTTCCATTCTATACTATTTCTAATGAGGGAAAAACCTAATTGTAAAAATAAAATCAAAAATAATTAGTTTAAAATGTCTACCCAAGTTTACTTCAGGGTAGAAAAAAATTGATGATATGCATAACAAAATTAGGCCTCAATATAATATTTATGAAATGGTTTATAAAAATAAAAAAACTATTTTTAGCAACAACAACTCGGTTTCTAAAAGCATCCCATTATGTAGTAAGTTCTAAATTTATAGAAATTTTAAAAATATTTTTATATTTAAGAAAAGTTAAATAATTTGGTTTACACAAATCCTTTTTATATTTGGAAATTAAATTTACTCAATTATTTAAAGTTGAATAAATATGGTCCCCAAATATTCTATTTTCTAATAATAATGAACCTAAGAATGTTTGAGTTCTAAAAAAATAATTTTTTCCCATAATAAAATAGTAGAAATTTTTTTTGGTACATGGATAGTGGTTTCATTAGAAACATTAATGTCAATAGTAATTTCATTAAGAAAATTAGAAAGATAAAAACAGGAAATGTTACATTCAGAGATAATGCTCAAGGGGATATCATTGTTATAAGTAACATTGTACTTATTTAAAAATATATCATTTCAAATTTTTTATTTTTGTATGACTTAATCATAATTATTTTTTTATAATGGTTATCTTCTGAAAATTATGAATAATAAATGTACACTACAAATTTCACATGGTGAATTTATTCTTTCTTCCAATCAGTATGAGAATGTATGCACACTAAAAATAGAAGACCTTAAGAGTCAAGACATACATCTACTTAGTATAATGGAAGAGTAGTATTGGTTATGGAATATAAGTTTATGACAATATAACCTTATAAACATATATATGATTACTAATAAAGTACATTTTAGGTATCTACTAGAACATCAGTTTGAAACATCAAAATTCTGTGACAATAATAAATTTTGTAAGAAACATAATTTAAGTGTTAAATATATTAATGAAGTTTCAACTTATGATCCTTTATAGTTAGTATATGTAGAATTATTTTTTCCTAAAAAAATGGAAGTATTAGTGGAAGATTATAAGAATACGACTTAGTTGATGACCACACATGATATACATGGGTCTATTATATAAAATTAATATCAAAAGATTCAATTATTATAAAATATTTTTTGATAGTGATGAGAATAAGAAAACCCTATCCTTGATAACTATTCGTATTAGTCTTGATGGTGAATTTGAAAATTCTTATTTTGAAACATTTTTTGTAGTAAGAATGTTATTGACCATAACTATTCCGAACATATGAATCCATAGAAAAATAGTGTAGTTAAAATAATAAATAAACTCATTTTGGAGATTACTAGAACCATACTGAGTGAATACTCAGTTGAAAAAAAACTGGGATGAAGTGGTTAGTACATCCTGTTAAACAATAAATTAAGTTTTAATTATAAATTTTTTTAATAAATATTCTTATGAGTTATGGATAATGAAAAAAAAAGTTTATTACATCAAAGTATTTGGATAAAATGTATTCATCCTAAATATGAAAGATAATTTACATTAGTTTTCACCAAAATCCTACAAATGAATATTTTTAGATTATTCCCTGACTAGTAAGGATTATAGAGATTTCAATAAAAATACTTGTAATATTGAGGAAACAATTTTTTTTATATTTTATTAAACTAATCCATTTTTTAAACAACACCAACCTACATCCTTGGATATAATTTGAAAAACTGATTTTCAACCTATAATAGAGAATACTACTCGTAAAAAAATAACTCGTGTGTATTTTTTGAAGTTTTTCATCACGATAATTTTCAACCTATTATTGAAGAAAATATTTTTGAAAACCCAAGAAGTTAGTTGTACCATATAAATAATCCTACTAAAAGTATCATTGTTTATTTATATCAACTAGATATGACTAGAAGTTCCTTAAGAAGTAAAATTGAACATATATCTGTCTTTCTCAATTCAAAACCAGGAAACCTGATGAGGCATTAGGTGATGAACATTGGATTAAATAAATTAAATATAAACTCAAATATTTTGAAGTGAATAATGTCTTGATTTTAGTTGAACGTCCAAATGAAACTTCTATTATTTGTGTAAAATAGGTTTTTTAGAAAAATTTTGATGAAATGGAATAATAGTAAGAAATAAAGATAAACATATTGCTAATGGATATAACTGAAAAGCGGGAATAATCTTTGAAAACAATTCTTCGATATCCAAAATTAAAAAAATTTGGATATATGTAGACTGTGTAGAATTAATAAATTTCAAACTATATCAAATTGATGTGAAGTGTGATTTTCATAAAAAAAACATTTCAAGAGGAAGTTTATGAAGAACAGCCACCTAGTTATGAAAATAAAAAACATTTGAAACATGTTTAAAAATATACCAAATAACTTTATTCACATAAAAAAACCCCTAGATCATTGTATGATATGATAACCATAATTATTTACAAGATGATTCTATTAAGGGAGGTGAAGATCCAACTCTTTATATAAAATAAAATAATAAAAATTTATGATTTTATAAATTTATATTGATGAATAAATATTTGGTTCAACTCAAAAGTATTTAACATATTCATTTGAAGATCTTATGATGTTTGAGTTTGAAATGAGTATTATGGGTGAGTTAATATAAAATCATGGTATTCAAATTTTACATAAATAAAAATGATATTTTATATATCAATGTGATTATATAAAATATGTACCTATGAAATTTTGATATAAAAACACTAAATATATTCATACTCCCATTAGTAAGTCTAATACCTTAGATCATGATGAGGGTTGGGAACTAGTTGATTAGAAAACAAAAAGAGGAATAATTGGAAGCTTACATTACATAACATTTAGTTATCCATATTTAATTCTTTTGTAATGTTTATGTGATATATATTAATAAAATATATAATAATTATATCATAAAGTGGTAATAATAATTTTTGGTCACCTTATGAGAATAATGTATTTAGGCATATTCTATTCTTCTAGAAATGTTTTTGATCTTTTTTTTTTGAATTCATGATTTTTTTTTGATAAAAAATAAGTAAAAAATACATATGTAACATGTCATCTCATAAGAGATTCTTTAGTTTCATGGTCATGTAAAAAAACATTTTATCACTTTATACTATTTATGATAATATTATGGTAGTTAGAAAATTTTGTGCTCAAGTGTTGTGGATAGAACACACACTTAGAGACAATGTCAGTGGATTTACTAAATCTTGAATACATTATGACAATGCAAGTTCCATTTCATTATATAAAAATCAAACACATCACACATGTGTTAAACAAATATATATAAGATTACACTTACTTCTAGGTAAAACAATTAAAGAAGATAAAATTTTACAATTCATTAGAACACAAGAACTACTTGTTGATATTTTTACTAAACCCCTCAGTTCAGATATATTTAAATATATTAATTATAATCTAGGAATGGCTAATGTTAAATTACTATTGATATATACTTCTATTTTAACAACATACCTATTGTAATTAACCCCTTCTCATAGAGGGAGTTCACATATTTATGTTTTCTAAAAAAAATCTAAAATTGTAAAATTTTGTTAAAAGACTTTTTCGTAATGATTTTTTTTGGAATCAAAACATTTTATAAAAATATTCTGAATTAGGACATTAAAATTCTTTTAAGGACTCATAAGTTCTTATAAAATATCCTGACACAAAATTCCATACAATCTTTTATAGAAAATATTTTCCTTTTAATACTATCGTAATTAGGTTTTTTATAAAAGTATCATAATCCTATTTTGTTTAAAAAGTATAATATTTTCCATATGTTATAAATATAAGATAAGCAGTTTTTATAAACTGTAATAATTAGTCTCCTTTGAAAAAACTAAGAATAATGGGTTTCTTATAATTATGAAAATTTCCACTATGAGATTTGATCTTCTTTTAATTTTTTCACTTATCCTCTACATTAGTTAATTATTATCATTGACTAATTTTATTTTTACTTTAATACTTTATTATGTTTTTAAAATAAATTTTTTCAAATTAGACCATTATATAATCAAATTAAATGTTATCCTAAAACATTTAGAGTTCATTTTTTTTCAAAATCGTTATTTGATTCAATCTTGGTCGTCAGATCATTTATGTTTTAATGTGATCAGTTAATTGATTTCTAGAATACATACTGAAATCTCTCACAGATATTTAATGGTTTAAATCTCACTATCCCCAATTAATCTCTTGATGTTTTGACTGACTCTAATTATTCTTCAATGTGATCAGTCTGATTATTTTTGTGTTCTTACAATTTCCGACTCAAGACTCATTATGGCAACAACTAAGTTTTATTACACATATAGGTTTGTTTCAAAATACCAACTTGTTGAATGAAAGTGTTTCGATATGTATGATTTAATTTTAAACATTATTATTAATTTTCAAAGATGGGAGAATGTATGTGTAGAGAAACTGGAGATATATTTTAATTTTTATTCCCCTAAAATTTATAGAGATATTTATGTATCCAGTATTTTTTCATAATAATGTATGGATAAAGCCACTTGTTTTTTATTTCCCATAAATACATGAATTCATTAAAAATAGTAGCATATTTAATGGGTATGCCTACTAGAGGTGAAGTGTATCTATCTTCTCATAAATTACTGGACTAGTAAGGGAATTTTTGGAAATATAAAGTATAAGCCTCTTGGTTTCTGTGTTTTGAAAAATTTGGAAAGTATTGTATTTATCACTAGATCAAAGGGTTATAACATTGTGTATGGAAGGGTATTTAATTCAATGTAAGGGTGATCAAGGTACCCATATGTTGTAAAAAATTTATTTTAATTATTGATGGACATGAAATAAATAATCTTATTCAAGTTTGTTTTCATTATGGTGGAGGATATGAAGAGTGCCCCAACTAAGACAAATATTATTATGTTTCCGTCATTCATCAATATGTTACTTGTGAAATGTATAGAAAATTTTTAAATTCCTTAATATGTCACTCCTAGTTATAGAAAAGATTTTATTTATTGTATAATATATAATTTCAAGAATTAAATTTTTTTTGTACACAATGAAAAATAGGTTTCATGATAAGGTTGATGGTGGTATATCATAGGAACAGCCTACCAAGAAAGTAAAACTTTTAAAGCAGAAAATAAAAGATGAGTTATACCCTCATAATAAGAAAAAAAAATAAAGAAAAGAAAATACTAGATGTTGTTTTTGAGAAACATATGGAACATAAGGATCAAAATAAAATGGGGTATCTAGTGTTTGGAATTGATCATATTGAAGAAAATGTTGTGAGAATATGGACAAAAGATCAGTTGAATGAAGAATAAAAGAAAAAGAAACACAAGAAAATGAATTCAGAATCTAAGGGTTTAGAAATTTTATTAAAGGGGGCCAATAAGAACTCTGAAAATAAAATCCTTACAAATTCTTATACTGATCAGTTTATTCATGATTCTAGATTTTATTCCATTGGAACTGCAATTTTACCATCTATTTTCCCTTATCTTACAGATATGGGAAAAATAAAATTAGTTACTTATGAATTTGTACCAGTTGTTCTCAAAGAAGGAAAAATAATTGGTATCTAGTAATGTTTGTAAATGTATCCTCAGGTATTCAAGGATTCTCAAGAAATATAATTAGGATGTAGTGAAAGGGAACGAAAAAACGATGGAAAATAAATAAAAATGAAGGGAGGAAGAAGATGATGATGATGATGATGAAGTAGAAGAAGATTTAAATAAAGAAACAATTTTTGATATCGAGATAAGGGAAAATTTCTCATCATAATCATCTTCAACCTCAACAAATTTAATTCTTAGTATGATATTTATATATACATAACTCAAATAAAGTAAAATAATACTCAAAAGAATAATAAAAAATTAATAAAATAACATGAAGAAAATCCTCAAAAAAAACTGAAGAATTTGATCGAAATTATCTTACATATGTTCTTGAATAATTTAAATCATCTATGAATTTTCATAATTTTGATGTTGAATCATTAAGACTGAAACCTCCCAAATCTTCATCATGATTACCAGAATCAGAGAAAATCATCTGCAAACAGGTCGTTGATTTCATTTTTAAATTATTAAGAAGATTAAATGATACCATTCTATATTTTCACATTTAATAGAATGATTCAAACTTATTCAAATCAGTCTCCATGAAATACCAGAGTAATTTAATATTCTTTCTGAGTTTGTCAAAGATATTTAGGATGAAACGAAGTATTTCCAAAAAAATATTTGACACAGAAAAGATCAAACAATTTTATGGTATAGTGATCTAATCAAGTCGATTGTGGTGTTAGAGAACATGACGATTAATTAATTTAAATTATAAAAGATTTTTTAGATTTGATAGATTCCTTTAATGATTTATCTTTTGATGTAACCAACTGAGTGAAGTTTTTATATGTTTTCAAATATACAAATGATAATTAAAAGGGTAATTAATATCTTTTATAGAAATGGTTTAAGATTTTGATTTGGAGAATATCAGGATGAGATCATATGAAAATGAATTGATCATTATAAATAATAAGAATAAAACGTTTTCTTAGGAACTGGAAAGACTCAAATAATAATTTTGGAGGCAGTCCACAAAGTAATTTTAGATTATGAGCCTTCAAGAGGATCATGAGGAGTTAAAAAAGATAAAATTCATTGGAAAGAATATAATAAATAATGGGGGATTATTTGAACTATTGATGTATATTATCAAGCATTTGAATGGTTTAAATATTTGAATAAATTTTCTTCCAATATATTGTACATGATTTTTTTCAATAAATATTGGATGTATGTTCCTTAATTTCATTCCAAGATAATTGGTTATATCATATGATAATTATTTAATATTTTATCTCTCACTAATATCTCAAGTTTAACTCTTTCTGTTCCTTTTTGAATATCACAATGGGTGAGATGGTTTTATATTAGTGTAGAAGGATTCTTAAGGGTAATAAGTCTCAAATATTTTTTAAGGGTAGATATTATAAAAATAGAGATTTATTATAATAAATTCAATCCTACTTAAAATGAGATACAATCTAAGGGTTATTTAAGAGGTAAAATAAAATCTTAAATGTTCATAATATGACAAAGGGTTGTATGTTTTTAATGTTAATATTTTTCATTTAAGTGTTGTATTTTCTTACATCCCAAAAGGGGGGGATTTTTTATTTAAAATCGTTATTTCATACATTTCCATTCCATTAGTAATGGAGATCACAAACAATCTCTTAAAAATATGTTTACTAAACTTTTCTATCCTCAGTGTTTTCGTATGTTTTTGTAGAAAACCTTACTTTTTTTCTAATGTAGAAATAATTATAATGTATTACGAATATTAAATTATCATTCTTTAAAATTATCCATCAGATTATGGATGATTCTGATTCATCATACACAACATCATTCTAATTAGTGGTTATACTTTTGTCTTGTATCTTTTACAGACAAAATTAATGACCATCAGACTGATAATGGAATCGATATATTAGACTGATCTTTATAATGTTTACCATATGAGAAACTAATAATAAAGTCCATCAGACTATCATATATTGATAATTAAAATATATAGACCTGTTTATATTTTATGTAATAGTATATATCATTTTTATGGTTCTAAAAATGACATCATAAATTCAATTATGTCCATGAAGTAAAGTGAAATCTCTTTGGGGTTGTTGTAACTAACTCTGAAATATGACTGTAGAAGACCTTTGTATAAATAGTCATTTATTTGATGAGTTGGGAGATGGTATATTTTCACATCACACATCTTCTAAATATTTCTTATCATGATATTATAATTATTAGTCTTTGTAATAATTTTGAGATACATCTTACTAATGAATCCTTGTGAGGGTTTTTTCTATTACGACATTTTTTTTGTATTCTGAGTCTGATCATTTTACCGATTGAGGTATTCATAGGATAGGATAATGTTGGATCTGGTACATTGTATTGAGTTCTTATTGGTAAATGATGAAAGATGTTGATCATCATATCGAGGGATTCCAATGATAGGAAGATATAGTCTAATCTTTATATCAAGTTCTTTACTAGTAAGGAAGGACAAACCATTATAGGATGTATTAAACCATGGATGCATTTTCTCATGGTTTCTAACTACCATTACTCTTTTGGAGAATAGAGTGAAATATTTTAATATATGTAATGCCCCGACCCCAGTTACCCAGAGTCGCTGCATTATTACGTGACATTGGCATGATAACAAAAGATCAAGTCTCAAAAGCCCGATTAGTTTAGTAGCCTTGGAAACACTAGATACATTCATAAATGTTACATTACATCATAAAGTGAAAAAATACAATAACATAGTCTCCATAGTCCACACTCATATCCCTTTCTGACTATCCTTGTAGGCCAGTCAGAAAATATTTCTTCACATCCTCGGAAAAATAAAACACAGAAAGGGGTGAGCTCAGATGCTTAGTAAGGATAACAATATAGTATAAACATTCATAAATAAACATAAACATTTAAGGCAATGTATATCTAAAACAAAATCCTTTTAAATATGAACTTCAGCATAATATGGAAAAAATAAAATGAAATAATGCTATTTACTTATTCACATGGATATTATACTAGTCGAATAATCACATGAAATATCAATAACCACTTTTATAACGATGGAATGCATAATTCCAAACTATCATAACCATATAGCCAAGTCCTCGTGCCATGACTACAAATAAGATTTTCTCAAGGCCTCGTTCCAAGACACTACTTTGTCTTATGAGACCTACCGATGCATCGAGGAGCTATAGCGGGATCCACCCTTCAATTACTATGTCCAATTCATTCCTTATATGAAAAGGATTAAACATATCATAAACAATTCCCAAGAACCATAATATAATCGTATCACATAAAATATGCAGAAAGTAGAAATAACATTTCCACATTTTAATCACAAGATATCAATACAACACATTGATATAATCAAAACATTATCAAAACAATTTTCAATACCAAAATAAAAAAAGTAAAACATGGTATTTATTTCACATTTAAAAAAAAGTTATGGCTTGTAGAGGAAGTAGATAATCAAATAATATTCACGGAGGCGGAGAAGTCGTTGTCACCGCATACGTAAGACAAAACATTCCTTTTGTCATTTATTAAAAACACTTCTATAAAAATATTACATTTGAATAAAAGTAAAATTCAAATGGGTTTATACATCACATAAAATAAAGTTGTGTATAAAATAAAATATGACTCAATGAAAGGAGATTGAGACGATGTCCCTTACCTCGTGTCCGACTTGACTCGATCATTCTTTCATCTCATTAATAATAAGCTATAGTTAATTTCTATTTGCTTAATAACATTTTTCAAGTTCATTATTCCTTTTACATCACTTATTACCATGTTATGGACATTATGTAATCATTTAATTTAATAACGGTCGTTTTGTTGAACCTCGGTACTTCAGTCAAAAATAAACTTCTTATAATTACAAGTTGTTTATGTGGTAAAATATAAATTATCTCCAAAATTATATTCATGATATAGATATCATATATATCATATATATCCAGTATATACGGGCATTTATAATATTACATAACATTTATAGGTAAGAAATGAAATGCACCGTTCATGGAGACGGTAAGCCATACGTACGCATGAACGCTACTTTCATTTCTATTTCATATTAAATGGAATTAAATCATAATTATATAAAGTAATATTATAATTTTAGTATAATATCATATATAATATCATTAACTCCATCATTTATACGTCCCTCATATGGCATTCACGATTCAAATCACTTTGAGGGGGCGACAGTCCACACTTCCAAAAATGAAATTATCGTGTTTACCCATAATGGAAACCATAAAGGTATGACATAAATGAAAAATCAAGAAGCATAACGAAAAAATAAAAATAATATATATCATATATAAATATAGTGACATCTTAATGGCCACCATGAAAGGTGTTAAAAGATTATTGAACAATCATCGTTTCTTGAGGCCGTAATTCACCACCCACAGAAACAGTATGTTTTTTAACCATTAGATGGAAGTGTGTGTAAGTGTAAATCAAACACTTCTCATAAAATTATCCTAGTATATTTAATATACTGGTTTTGATACAAAATAATGTAATAAAAAGTGTCTATGGAGTTGGAGAAGAATAATAAGACAAAAGAACATAAGAGAAGACATTACCTTAAAATCGGGTAACTCTTTTTGATTTGAGACAAAGGCTACCTTGGGATTACTTCTGCAAAAAGTGAGGCATCTAGGAGTAATAGAGGGAAGTTGAGAGAGTATTTTGGTAGAGGTTGGCTAAGCCAACTGGCTTTGAATGTGTGAATAAGGTGGCAGAGGTGGGGGCCTTTTATAAGAGGAGAAGAGGGGCTCTTTTGGAAGGATTGAAAGGTTACATTATTATGAAATGCTTTTCTGATTTTAAAGGACCCAAAATGATATATTTCTAGGATAAGGTGATAATGGTTCAAAATAAACCCATCCAATAGGCTTTATACAAGTGTAAGTCTTATATTTTACCTTATCTTTTCATTTTATGTAAATCGTTCATTAATGAGGTAATCACTGCATCATCATGGTGTTATAAATAAATTTATTTATTTAATGTCTCAAAATTATAAAAAAAATACCATGATGTAGGAAATATTTCTAGATTGGAAATGACTATTTATTTTCTTAGATATCATTTACGTAGTCAAATTTAAAATTGTTTTACTTAGGTGTTACATAATTTTGTAATAGTTTCCTTTCTTTAAAAATAAAATGATAAAATGTCTCTATCACAAAAAAGTGATTCCATGGGGTCCCTAAGATGGAACAGGGCATCCCAGGGTCGTCCATGACACAACCAATAGCAATAGGACACATTTTGGGGTCATTTTATGTTATTATGATATTATTTCATTACCCTTAACTACCCGATTACTAATTAATCATGATGATTAAAGATAATTGTCGTCGTTACTATTCATACGGTACAAAAAGAAAAGTGTCTTAATTACATAATTTGGACCTTATAATTCCAAATATGGAATAAATTTTACCAAATTCTAGACACATAAATTGTAGTAGTAAATTTAAAAATTATTCCTCTTGACAAAACTAATAGCGTGTTTTTGAGAAACAATATCTATCAAAAGATTGACAATTGTTTATGTTCAATTTCAAAGTGAAATTAATTATAACGACCAGCATTGTATAGAATGGTAAAAATATATTCTAATTATACTTTAAAAACACTCAACAGTATAATTTATCACTATAAATTATTTTGATTAAAAAAGTTGTTTTTATGTATTTTTTTACTATTCATCGAAAATTGGAAGGTCTCAGAAAAATACCAAAAAAATCAACATAGGATAATTTTGATATTATGAATTAAAAAATGAAATCCATTTTGAAATATAAAATTTATATAATTTCAATAAGTGGGAATTACTATTCATAATGGCTACTTTGATTGGTCGCGGTGTGTTAGAATTTCGAACTTGCGTACAATGAAAGCTATTGCATTATTGAAAGAGAAGTGTATCGTGGAAGCTTGGGGTGATACATTATCCCCTCCTCCAATAAATTGAATCCTCACAATTTGAAAAAGTTCTTTGAAAAAAAAAAGGCTGAAAAAAGAATATACCTTTGTAGAAAACCCATATCGGAAATAGGGTTAATAAAAATATAACTTTAAAAGAAAGAAAGAGAACTACAAAGGTCACCCGAGATAGACCATACTAGGATTATATAAAAACATTGATATGGAGGAGAAAAAAACCATCAAGGTCTGATGGAGAGTTATAGAAAATAGGATTCATAGAATGTTAACTACAAGAAAATCACAAACTTGTGATTGGCTAAACGACCATTGATTCCCCAGTAGGAAAAGTTAACTGACAACATTTTTTTTTTAAGTTACCTTTCATAAAGTTGAGGAATTTATTTAGGAGATTTATTAAGAACATAAGGAAATATACTTACTTGTCATGTAGACTTTCATTCATTAATAATATTTTTACCACAAACCCATCTTTTACTCCAAAAGGTAATAGAACTCAAAAATACTATATTTATCCTAATCGTACAAGGTTCTAAATATTAACCCATACCATTTAGATTAGGAAAACTATTTTTTTATAACCAGGGAGTTTCTGTAGGCTAGTGGTTGGTAATAAAGGCCCATCCCACTATTTTTGTGGGTTCGATTCTTGCAGCTTTGTCCGACGTGACGGGTTATCCCCTGACCTGCAGGTTGTCCTTTTCCTAAAACTATAGTATTATAATATTCCAAAAATAATCTTTAGAAATTTTTTAACTTTAAATAATACTATAAAAAGTACAACTCAATACATTCCATCCTTTATAGTTATCCAAAATACCTATGTCAAGACTTTCTCTAAAAGGACTCTAAATTCCAAAATCAATTGGATCATCAGATTCCCCAAAAAAATTAATGTTTTTCTTATTGTCACATACTAAAAATATGATTACCTTCATCATATTAAAAACTTAATGAAAACAAAAGATACTGTAGTAAAATCCTTATATATATCACATTATTCTTATATCCATAATATAGTTCTTGAGTCCAAAAACACAAATATAATAATTATTCAACTTCATCTGTTGTAACAACATAAGTTTGGCCTTGCTACCTTGGCCTTTTATGAGGAAAGTTTCCTTGGAGCTTAGGTAATTCATTTGCATAATTCCCTATTTCTCTACAATTATAGAATTTAATACTGACAGCCTCTTTCTTTCCCTTGCAATCATGAGTCTGGTGACCTTTTTCTCCACATTTGTAACAAACTCCCATTCATTTTAGGCAAGTATCAGGGTGTTTCTTACCACAATAATAACATAATGGAAAATACTTATTCCCCTTTTCCCTTTATCTATCTCTTGCTCCACTGTTATCTTCTTATATTACATTACATTGTTGTCATACGACATAGAGAATTCCTTTTCTGTCTTGATAGTAAATGAGACAATATCTTCGTACGATTAGAAGGATTGTGATTCTAAATTTCGACCGAGAAATGGTTTTAAACCATCAGAGAAACAATCAAAATTAATTTTCGGGTTACGTATATAATCTGCAGCATGCCTCTCTAACCTTGTAATGTTAGACTCATACTTTGCAACATTCTCATCCCCCTTTTGCCTTAGAATCAGAAATTGTCTTTCCATATCCATCGATGGAAATTATTTTTCTAATAAAATCACATTAACCTCTCTCCATTCCATACTTGATACTTATTCATCTTCCATTTTATTTTGAATCAATGACCACCATGGATCAGCATCTCTTGTGAGGTGGTAAACTGCTATGACAACATTTTCCCTTTCACTACTCTCTAAATCATGAAATATTTTATCTAGGAAATTTATCCATTTCTAAGCTACTAATGGATTTATACCCCCATTAAATGTTGGTGGTTTTTTCCTCATTAAGCGGTCTAACATTGATCCTCCACGTTTCGGATTAGGGTTCTCTATACGAGTAAGGTTATTATTCATAACCTGAGTGAGTTGTCCTAGTATGGTGATAAGCCGATCATCACCAGTTGTATCACCAGCTCCACTATCATTATCTTGAGTAGGAGGGAAATCCCTACATGGAGTGTGTTCATTGATACAGTTTACATTCCTTCCACTAGGTGCCATTTCTAAACAATTTTATAAACTAGATTAGTTTGTGAATCGAAACAGATAATTCCATACTTGTAAAACACATAACATAAATTTAACGGTTTATGGATATAATCCATAATCATAAAAATGTTTTCTTTGAGGAATAATATAATCATAAACCCTTAATAATGGTTTTAAAGAAAAAGAGAATTTTCTTAAGAATATCCCCTAGGAGTGTCATAACCAAATGTGCAGAAAGGACTGTTGTCGTGCACCAGTTCCCATTTGAGTCTACCTCAAAGCAGGGTTTTCGGGTTTTACCCCTAGGTATATATGTGCCAGAGCTGCCTTTATCAGATCGTATCCAGACAGGGATGTACTACTCGGAAAACTTACAAAATCTCTATAATACCAAAATTCTAGGATGTTCTTCTATCATAATCCTCAAAGTATATATTAGGTATATGTGCTCTAATAATAGTTCATCTAAATATAGCTTCCAAGGCCAGTACTAAACTGCCTCTGATACCAGCTGTAATGCCCCGACCCCAGTTACCCAGAGTCTATGCATTATTACGTGACATTGGCATGATCACAAAATGTAACATCCCAAGTAAGTAATGAGTAATAGATATTTTTATCTATTTATCTTAATGAATTAGATAGTGTTTTAGAGGCTTAAAATGAAAATAAATCCAATCTTAAGCATGGAATACACTAATATTTTTAAAAGATTATTTTACTGCCTTTTGATGGAAAACAATTTTTAAATATATATTTTGAAAATTTTATAAGCTATGTTTGTCAAAATAAACTTATTCTTTATGATTGGGACATCCAAATTTACTTTGTGTGAATTTTTGGTATTTTTCAGACAATGTTCATTTTTTAATGAATAGTGAAATGTACTACATTTTACATCAAAACTACTTTTTATTATAATTTATTTATATTATTATATTATCTTTTGAATTGGTTTTGAAGTGAAATTAGAATATATTTTTACCATTTAATCCAATGGTGGTCATTGGAATCAATTTCAATTTGAAATTAGACTTAATCTGGTGTCAATCTTTTGATACTTATTGTTTCATAAAAACACGCTATTTGTCATGACAGCGTGAATCAATAATTAAATTAATTAATGTGACTTATATGTTTTGAATTTCGTAAAATAGACTTCATTTTTGAATTTGGAATATCAAATATAGATTAGGGTGAATTTTTGGTATTTTTCTGAAAAACATCAATTTTTGATGAATAGTGAAACCACTAAGTGGTACTTATAAAAACTGATTTTTCGTTTAAATGAAATTTTACCACTTCTGTGTTTTGAATTTCAAAAATCCGACATACATGGTTTTCATTAATAAGTAAAATGTGGTTCAATGAGATTAAAATAATTTTTTGGTGAATAGTAACTCTTATGTTCTTAATCGCGATTATAGGTAATTAGTGTAGTTTAAGGTAAAAATAATGCTTTAATAAAATGAGATGAGCATGACACATGTCCTAACCTCATTGGATGTGTCATGGACGACCAAGAAAATCCATGGGTCAACTTGGGGATTCCATGGAGCCACATTGGTTGGGAAATGACATAAGTAACTTTTTATTTAATGTAAAAGTAAAAATGACACAAACATGAGATGTTTTACTAAAACAATTTTTACATGGGGTTATAAAGATCATATTTTTGATTATAAATAGTCGTTGGAAAGATAAAAAAATTTCCTACATCATGGTATTTTTTTATAGTTTTTATACTTTAAATAAATGAAATTATTTATGACATCATGATGATGCAGCAATGACCTCATTATTTAACAATTTAAATAAAATGGAATGATAATGTAAAATATAAGACCTACACATGGCCAAAAACAATTGTATGAGTGTATTTATAACCCTTATCACCTTACCCTTTAATTATATCAATTTGGGACCTTTTGAATCCGAAACTCATTTTAAAATAAAGTAACTTATCTTTACTTTCCAAGAGTGCCCCTCCTCTCCTCCTATAAAAGGCACCCACCTCTACCTCCTTACCCACACTCCCAAAGCGTTTTTCTTGGCCAACCCCTGCCCATTTTGGCTCTCCACATCCCTCTATTACTACTTGAAGCCTCAAGTTGGGCAGAAGTCTTCCCAAGGATGCTTTTTAGCTCAAATCTAAGAGAGTTACCCGATTTTAAGGTAATGTCTACTTTTGAGTCCTTTTGTTTGATTTTGCTTCTCCAATCCCCTAAACTCTTTTTATTATTTTCTTTTGTAACAACTCCAGTATCCTAAATATACTAGGATGTTGTTATAATAAGGATTATAGCTACAATTACACACACCTACATCTAATGGTTAAAGGACATACTGTTTCTGTGGATGGTGAATTTATGCCTCCTGAAACGATGATTGGTCAACATTCTTTTAACACATTCAAAGGTGTCTATTAATATGTCAATATATTTATATATGATATATAATATGTTTATGGTTTCCTTAAGCCTCTGTATTTTTCATTTTGGGCATACCTTTATGGTTTCCATTATGGGTAAACACGATATATTCATTTAAGGAAGTGCGGACTACCGCCCCCTCAAAGTGATTCGATTCGTTAAATACCATATGTGGGACGTATAAAGGATGGAACTATGATATTATATATGATATTATACTGTAAATATAATATACCTTTATATCATTATGATTCCATTCTATAAAATACGAAATAGAAATGAAATTAGCATTCATGCGTACGTACGACTTACCGTCTCCATGAATGGTGCATTTCATTTCTTACCTCTAAATGATTATGTAATATTATAAATGCATGTTTATACTAGATATATATGATATATACATAATGATTATAATTCTGGATATAATGGATACATGAACAACATTAATTATAAAGGGTTTATTTTTTACTCAAGTACGAATGATTGTTGAAATAACCATTATTAACTTAAATAATTACATAGTGTTCATGACATGGCAATAAGTGATATAAAAGGAAGAATGAACTTGAAATAGGTTCTTAAACAAGTATAAATTAACTCAAGTTTATTATTCTGGAGATTAAAGAATGACCGAGTCAAGTCGGACCCGAGGTATGGGACTTTGTCTCAATCTCCTTTCATTGAGGCATATTTTGTTTTATACACAACCTTATTTTATATGGTTTATAAACCCCTTTGACTTTTACGTTTATTCAAAAGGAATCTTTTTATACGAAGAGTTTACTAAACGACAAAAGGGAATGTTTTTGTCGTACGTATGCGGTGACAACGACTTCTCCGCCGTCGTGACCATTATTTTAGTTTTGGATTCCTCTACAAGCCATACCTTTTTTTAAAGAAAAATAAATACCTTGTTTTACTTTTATTTTATTTTGGTATTGAAAATGGTTTTCATAATGTTTTTATGACAATGTGCTGTATTGATATCTTGTGATTGAAAGGTGGAAATGTTATGTTTCTTTTATGCATGTTTTATGTGATACGATTATGTTGAGGTTCTTGGGCATTATTATGAAGACGGGTGGTTCCGTAATAAACTAAGGGTGGGTGAGCCCGATATAGATCTCCAATGCATTGGGTAATGCGAAGGAGTTTAACGTTAAGGTTTATCCGAAGAGATTTAGGGAATATATTGTGATGGGTATTCCAAACGTAACCAAGAGGGTTACTCCCTACATAAGAATGTTATGAATGCCTCAAGTTACTTTTATGTCTTATGATTTCTATAATTTATTCATGATTTGTTGAGGTATGTTGAAGTGCTTATGCATTATGGGTAAATTATTATTTCATTGTTATGTATATATGTACCCATGTTTCCTTTCCATATTTTTATATCCCTTACTGAGCTTTTTATGCTCATCCCAAGTTTTTTGAAATGTTTTTCACAGGTCAAGGGAAAGGTACATGATATGATGATAGTGTCAAGGAAGTGTCAAGAAATAATCCATGTTTTATTTTAAATATGTTTCCATTGATGGGAAAGAAGAATACTATCTTTATGTAACCACTTTGTTTATATGTTTACTATAATGCAAGTTTTATGATCTAATTCTCTAAAACTCTAAACCCAAAAAGATCCTCAATGTGTAATCTTGTAATAACTCAAGATTAAGTAAGGTTTAATGCTGGGGCCTTATAGTTGGTATCAAAGGTCAGTTTAGATAACTTTAGGAGTTAGAATTCTATTAAATGATTATCCAAAAATATTTTTTTATGGTCAAATTGAAGTGATATAGTATTTGAAGATTACCATGTTGCTTCATCTAAGACATGTTTGTTCAGAATGATTTTCCGCAGATGAAACAGGTAAGCAGTGCTTGGAAGGCATGTAGAAGGAAATAACTTTCCGAATCAGCATCCTGAGATGGTCGGAATTGGAACTGAACAGTTTGTTGCAGTAATGGCGCAGTTGACTCAAGCGATAAATGTCGGTGGTATCCATACATTAGATCAGCCAGATCAACCACAGAGGAACATGTCAGTGGTGGAACATTTCAATAGGAAACATCCCCCATCATTCAGAGGATCATCTGACCCTGTGGTATCTGAAGGGTGGATTAAAGCACTGTAGAAGATTTTTGATGTCATGGGGTGTTCAGACAATCAAAAGGTTAGTCTTGCTGTTTATAGTTTGGAGGGTGAAGCAGATCAGTGGTGGTCGATGGTTAAAAATATCAGGGACGCTGATGAGATTGATGCTCTCGACTAGGATGAATTCAAAGGTATGTTTCTTGAGAAGTATTTTCCTAAGGCTGTTCGACTTAGGATGGAAAAGCAATTCTTGGAATTGAGGCAAGAGGAAGACTCAATGGCTGCCTATGAAAAAAGGTTCACTCGTTTGGAAAGGTATGCTCCAAATTTTATCCGAGACCTTGATAGTAAAATCAATCGTTTTTACTCAGGATTAAAGCAAAAATATCGAAGGGAATTAGCTTCTCGTGAGTTTAAAAGTTATGAAAAGCTTGTTCTATGTGCTGAGAAGGTGGAAATGGAGTTTGTCGATGATCAAGTGTTCTATAACAACCAACAGAAGAAGAGACCGAGGTGGCAGGAGAAAGGTAAGAATTCATCAAAAAAGTCTGGCGGTAAGAAAACTAAGTTTCCAGTTTGTGATAAATGTGGCAAAAGGCATGCTGGGGAATGTCTTCTGAATTCTGTAAAGTGCTACCGATGTGGTAATATGGGACATAAGGCTCGTGATTTCACTAGAAAAGATCAGGGTGATGGTAAGACCAAATTTGATTTACAGTTAGTGAAATTTTATAAGTGCAATGAGATGGGTCACTATGAAAATGAGTGTCCGACAAAGAGCTTGGGTGATGGGAAGAAGTTAGAATACAAGTAAGAAGGGGTGGTGAAATCCTTTGTAACTACTTCAGCAGATGTCGGGCCTTCAAATGAAGTTGTATCAGGTACTTTGTTTGTTTTTTCAGATTATGCTAGTGTGTTGTTTGATTCGGGGTCTACACATTCTTTCATCTTGGAAACCTTTTCTAGTAAAATGGGAATACCATCTAATGAAATGACTCCTAAAAATTTGGTAAACACACCTGGGGGAAATGTTGAGGCAAAAAGAATTTATAAGAATCTTCCTATCCTTATCTGTGGAATGAACCTACTTGTAAACCTTATTGTTCTACCTCTAGTAGAGTTTGATGTTATCCTGGGTATGGATTGGCTCTCTATTTACCATGCTAATATTGACTGTAGAGCTAAAGAAATTTCTTTTCATAAAGACTTTCAGTTTGTGTACAAGAATGAACCCTTACTGTTGATAACTTATCAAGAGGCCAAGAAAATTGTAAAATATGGAAATGAATGTTACCTTGCACACATCATTGAAAATAAAGGAACTGTTCAGATTAATGATGTGCCAGTGGTAAATGAGTATCCTGATGTTTTTCCTGATGAGTTGCCTGGAATAATACCAGATCGGGAAGTTGAGTTTACTATTGACTTAGTTCCTGATGCTAAGCCAATTTCAAAACCCCCATATCGAATGGCTCAAATTGAACTTTTAGAGTTGAAGGAGAAATTGCAAGATTTATTAGAGAAAGGTTTCATTCGACCTAGCACATCACTTTGGGGTGCTCCTGTTTTATTTGTTAAAAAGAAATTTGGTTCAATGAGACTTTGCATTGATTATAGAGCCTTGAATAACATCACAGTTAAGAAGAAATATCCTTTGCCTCATATCAATGATTTGGTTGATCAGCTCCAGGGAGCTCAGTATTTTTCAAAGATTGACTTGAGATCGGGGTACCATCAGTTGAAGGTAAAGGAAGAAGATATTCCAAAGGCCATGTTCCGTAAAAGATATGGCCATTATGAATTTGTAGTAATGCCTTTTGAGCTATCCAATGCACCTACTGTATTCATGGACTTAATGAATAGAATTTTCCATGAGTTCTTGGATAAGTTTGTGGTGGTTTTCATTGATGATATTTTGGTGTTTTCTAAAAGAAAAGAGGAGCATGAAATACATTTAAATGTTATCTTGCAAACCTTAAAAGAAATGAAAATGTATGGAAAATTCATCAAGTGTGAGTTTTGGTTGCAAAAAATTTCTTTCCTTGGCCATATTGTTTCTAAATATGGGATAACTGATGATCCTGCAAAAACAATGGTTGTTAAAGAATGGAGAAGACCCACAAATGTAACTGAGATTCGTAGCTTCCTTGGTTTGGTAGGCTATTACCGAAGGTTTGTTAGAAATTTTTCACGGTTATCTAGTCCAATGACTAAGCTAACTCAGAAGGGTGTTAAGTTTATCTAGACTAAAGAATGTGATGATTGTTTTCAGGAATTGAAAAGAAGATTGGTGAATGATCCAGTTTTGGAACTACCTTCCAGGAATGGTGAGTTTGTTATATACAGTGATGCTTCATTGAAAGGACTTGGTTGTGTCCTAATGCAGAATGATCAGGTAATTGCTTATGCTTCACGACAGTTGAAAACTCATGAGGTAAATTACCCTACACATGATTTGGAATTAGCTGTTGTTGTTTTCGCTTTAAAAATTTGGAGGCATCATTTGTATGGACTAAAGTGTGAAATATATACTGATCACAAAAGTTTAAAGTATATATTCACTTAGAAAGAGTTAAACATGAGACAGAGGAGATGGCTGGAATTAATCAAGGATTATGATTGTACAATTCATTACCATCCGGGAAAAGAAAATAAAGTGGATGATTCTTTGAGTCGAAAAAGTAATGATTCATTAGCAATGTTGCATTTGGAATGTGATCCTTTGGTTAAGGATTTGATGAACTTTGGAATAGAAGTTGTTGGTGCAGGAAGTTCTTCTGTTTTGTTTCAGGTATCAGTGAGATCATCTCTATCAGATAGAATCAAGCAAACACAGAAGCAAGACAGTGAGTTATAGAAAAAGGTAGAGCTGGTTCAGAAAGGTAAGTTTTCTTGAATTCAACATTGATAATGATTGCGTTTTGAGATTTAGGAAGTGATTATGTGTGCCTTGTGATTCACAGTTGAAGAGAGAGTTGTTATGTGAAGCTCATAGTTCTCCGTTTTCAGTTAATCCTAGCAGTACTAAGATGTATAGAGATCTGCGGGAGTACTACTAGTGGGATGGAATGAAAAGAGATATTTCTGATTTTACTGTGAAGTGTTTGACATGTCAACAGGTTAAAGCAGAGTGGCAGTTACCGAAAGGGATGCTTCAGCCTTTACCAGTTCCAGAGTGGAAATTGGAGAATATATCCATGGACTTTGTTGTGGGATTACTGAAGACATCTCGAGGTAATAATGAAATCTAGGTTATTGTTGACCGCTTGACTAAATCTGCTCATTTCCTTGCTATACGAGATACTTTTTCCCCAGATCAACTTTCCCGTTTGTATCTTAAAGATATAGTCAGGTTACATGGAGTTCCCCTCTCCATTGTATCTGATCGTGATCCTAGGTTCACTTCTAACTTTTGGAAAGGACTTCAGAAGTCGTTGGGTATTGAATTAAAATTTAGTACAGCTTTTCATCCTCAATCAGATGGGCAGTCAGAACGAACAATTCAGAAATTGGAGGATATGCTACGTTCTTGCTCTATGGATTATTAGGGAAGTTGGGACCAACATCTTTCTTTGGTTGAATTTTCATATAATAATAGTTTTCATTCTAGTATACAGATGGCCCCATTTTAGGAATTATATGGGAAGCGGTGTCGAACTCCAGCTTTCTGGGATGAAGTGGGTGAAAGGAAGCTGATGGGAAAAGAATTGGTAGAAGAGATGGCAGAAAAGGTTCAGCTGATTCAGAAGCACATGAGAACAGCTCAGAGCAGGTAGAAGAGTTATGCGGATAACCGGAGGAAGGATCTATCTTTCGAGGTAGGTGAACATGTTTTTCTCAAGGTTTCTCCTTGGAAAAGTGTGATGATATTTGGTAAGAAAGGAAAGCTGAGTCCAAGGTTTATTGGACCATATGATATTCTGGAGAGAGTTGGATCAGTTGCATACCAGGTGGCTTTACCTCCGAGTTTATCTCAGGTACACAATGTTTTTCACGTTTCGATATTGAGAAAGTATATTCCAGATCCATCTCATGTTTTGAGTCCAGAGGTAGTTCAGCTGGAAGAGAGCCTATCTTATGAGGAACAACCGGTCCAAATTCTTGACCACAAGGAGCAAGTGTTACGGAATAAGTTGATTAATCATGTAAAGGTTTTGTGGAAAAACCATATGATGGAAGAGGCAACATGGGAATCTGAAAATTCAATGAGGGATAAGTACCCCCATTTATTCGATAAGTAAATAAATTGCGGGGACGCAATTTTCAAAAGGGGTGAAGGATGTAACATCCCAAGTAAGTAATGAGTAATATATATTTTTATATATGTCTATTAATGAATTAGATCGTGTTTTAGAGGCTTAAAATTAAAATAAATCCAATCTTAAGCATGGAATACACTAATATTTTTAAAAGATTGTTTTACTGCCTTTTGATGGAAAACCATTTTTAAATCTATCTTTTGACAATTTTATAAGCTATGTTTGTCAAAATAAACATATTCTTTATGATTGGGACATCAAAATTTACTTTTTTGTGAATTTTTTGTATTTTTCAGACAATGTTCATTTTTAATGAATAGTGAAAATACTTCATTTTACATCAAAACTGCTTTTTAATCTAATTTATTTATATGATTAGATTATCTTTTGAATTGGTTTTGAAGTGAAATTAGAATATATTTTTAACATTTAATCCAATGGTGGTCATTGGAATCAATTTCACTTTGAAATTGGACTTAAACTGGTGTCAATCTTTTGATACTTATTGTTTCATAAAAACACGCTATTTGTCCTGACAGCGGGAATCAATTATGAAATTAATTAATGTGACTTATATGTTTTTGAATTTTGTAAAATAGACTTCATTTTTTAATTCAGAATATCAAATATAGAATAGTGTGAATTTTTGGTATTTTTCTGAAAAACATCAATTTTTGATGAATAGTGAAACCACTAAGTGGTAATTATAAAAACTGATTTTTCGTTTAAATGAAATTTTAACACTTATGTGTTTTGAATTTCAAAAATCCGACATACATGGTTGTCATTAATAAGTAAAATGTGGTTCAATGAGATTAAAATAATTTTTTGGTGAATAGTAACTCTTAAGTTCTTAATCGCGATTAGAGGTAATTAGTGTAGTTTAAGGTAAAAATAATGCTTTAATTAAATGAGATGAGATTGACACATGTCCTACCATCATTGTATGTGTCATGGCCGACCAAGAAAATTCATGGGTAAACTTGGGGACCCCATGGAGCCACTTTGGTTTGGAAATGACATAAATAACTTTTTATTTAATGTAAAAGTAAAAATGACACAAACATGAGATGTTTTACTAAAAAACTTTTTACATGGGTTTATAAAGATCATATTTTAGATTATAAATAGTCATTAGAAAGATAAAAATATTTCCTAAATCATTGTATTTTTCTATAATTTTTAGACTTTAAATAAATTAAATTGTTTATGACGTCATGATGATGCAGCGATGACCTCATTATTTAATGATTGCAATAAAATGGAATGATAATGTAAAATCTAAGATCTACACATGTCCAAAACCAATTGGATGAGTGGATATCGAACCCTTATCACCTTATCCTCGAATTATATCAATGTGGGACCTTTTGAATCCGAAACGCATTTTAAAATAAAGTAACTTATCTTTACTTTCCAAGAGTGCCCCTCCTCTCCTCTTATAAAAGGCCCCAACCTCTACCTCCTTACCCACACCCCCAAAGCCTTTGGCTTGGCCAAACCCTACCCAGTTTGGCTCTCCGCATCACTCTCTTACTCCTTGAAGCCTCACTTTGGGCAGAAGTCTTCCCAAGGAAGCCTTTGAGCTCAAATCTAAGAGAGTTACCCGATTTTAAGGTAATGTCTTCTTTTGAGTCCTTTTGTTTGATTTTGCTTTCCAACCCCCTAAAATCTTTTTATTCTTTTCTTTTGAAACAACTCCAGTATCCTAAATATACTAGGATGTTGTTATAAGAAGGATTCGAGCTACACATACACACACCTACATCTAATGGTTAAAGGACATACTGTTTCCGTGGATGGTGAATTTATGCCTCCTGAAACGATGATTGTTCAACATTCTTTTAACACCTTCAAAGGTTGCCATTAAGATGTCACTATATTTATATATGATATATAATATGTTTATGTTTTCCTTAAGCTTCTATATTTTTCATTTTGGGCATACCTTTATGGTTTCCATTATGGGTAATCACGATATCTTCATTTAAGGAAGTGCGGACTACCGCCCCCTCAAAGTAATTTGATTTGTTAAATACCATATGTGGGAAGTATAAAGGATGGAACTATGATATTATATATGATATTATAATAGAATTATAATATACATTTATATCATTATGATTACACTCTATAAAATATGAAATAGAAATGAAAGTAGCGTTCATGCGTACGTACGGCTTACCGTCTCCATGAACGGTGCATTTCATTTCATACCTCTAAATGATTATGTAATTTTATAAATGAATGTATATACTGGATATATATGATATATACATAATGATTATAATTTTGGATATAATGGATACATGAACAAAATGTAATTATAAAGGGTTTATTTTTTACTGAAGTACCAATGATCGTTAAAACGACCGTTATTAACTTAAATAATTACATAGTGTTCATGACATGGCAATAAGTGATATAAAAGGAATAATGCACCTGAAAAAGGTTCTTAAACAAGTATAAATTAACTCAAGTTTATTATTTAGGAGATTAAAGAATGACCGAGTCAAGTCGGACCCGAGGTATGGGACTTCGTCTCAATCTCCTTTCATTGAGGCATATTTTGTTTTATACACAACCTTCTTTTATATGGTGTATAAAACCCTTTGACTTTTACGTTTTTTCAGCAGGAATATATTTATACGAAGCGTTTACTAAACAAAAAAAGGGAATGTTTTTGTCGTACATATGCGGCGACAATGACTTCTCCGCTGCCATGACCATTATTTGAGTTTCGGCATCCTCTACAAGACATACCTTTTTTTAAAAGAAAAATAACTACCATGTTTTACTTTTCTTTTATTTTGGTATTGAAAATGGTTCTCATAATGTTTTTATGACAATGTGTTGTATTGATATCTTGTGATTGAAAGGTGGAAATTTTATGTTTCCTTTATGATGTTTTATGTGATATGATTATGCGGAGGTTCTTGGTCATTATTATGAAGACAGGTGGTTCCGTGATAAACTAAGGGCAGGTGGGCCCGATATAGCTCTCTAATGCATTAGGTAACGCGAAGGAGTGTAACGTTAAGGTTTATCCGAAGGGATTTAGGGAATATACTGTGATGGGTATTCCAAACGTAACCAAGAGGGTTACTCCCTACGTAAGAATGTTATGAATGCCTCAAGTTACCTTTATGTCTTATGATTTCTATAATTTATTCATGATTTGATGAGGTATGTTGAAGTGCTTATGTTTTATGGGTGAAGTATGATTTCATTATTATGTATATATGTACCCATGTTTCCTTTCCATATTTTTATATCCCTTACTGAGCTTTTCATTCTCATCCCAAGTTTTATGAAATGTTTTTCACAGGTCAAGGGAAAGGTACATGATATGATGATAGTGTCAAGGAAGTGTCAAGAAAGAATCCATGTTTTTTTTAAATATGTTTCCATTGATGGGAAAGAAGAATACTATCTTTATGTAACCACTTTGTTTATATGTGGAATGTAACACAAGTTTTATGATCTAATTCTATAAAACTCTAAACCCAAAAAGATTCTCAATGTGTAATCTTGTAATAACTCAAGATTAAGTAAGGTTTAAGGCTGGGGACTTATAGAAAAGATCAAGTCTCAAAATACCGATTAGGTTAGTAGCCTTGGAAACACCAGATACATTCATAAATGTTACATTACATCATAAAGTGAAAAACTACAAGAACATAGTCTCCATATACCACACTCATATCCCCTTCAGACTATCCCTGTAGGTCAGTCATAAAATATTTCTTCACATCCTGGGAAAAATAAAACATAGAAAGGGGTGAGCTCAGATGCTCAGTAAGGCTAACAGTATAGGAGAAACATTCATAAATAAATATAAACATTTAAGGAAATGTACAACTAAAACAAAAGCATTTTAAACATTAACTTCAGTATAATATGGAAAAAATAAAATGAAATAATTCCATTTACTTATTCACATGAATATTATACTAGTTGAATAATCACATGCAATATCAATAACCACTTTTATAATGATGGAATTCATAATTCTAGACTATCATAACCACGTAGCCAAGGCCTCAAGCCAAGACTACAAATAATATTTTGTTAAGGCCTCATGCCAAGACACTAGTTTGTCTCATGAGATCTACTGATGCATCAAGGAGCTATAGCAGGCTCCACCCGTCACTTACTAAGTCCAATGCATTCCTTATATGAAAATGTTTAAACATATCATAAACAATTCCCAAGAACAATAACATAATCGTATCACATAAAATATACATAAAAGAAACATAACATTTCCACATTTCAATCAAAAGATATCAATACAACACATTGATATAATAAAAACATTATCAAAACAATTTTCAATACCAAAATAAAATAAAATTAAAACATGGTATTTATTTTTCACTTAAAAAAAGTTATGGCTTGTAGAGGAATCCGAAACTCAAATAATGGTCACGGTGGTGGAGAAGTTGTTGTCGCCGCATACGTAAGACAAAAGATTCCATTTTTCGTTTAGTAAAAATGATTCGTATAAAGAGATTCATTTTGAATAAAATTAAAAGTCAAACAGGTTTATACAACACATAAAATAATGTTGTGTATAAAATTAAATATGTCTCAATGAATGGAAATTGAGACGAAGTCCCTTACATCGTGTCCGACTTGACTCGATCATTCTTTAATCTCTTGAATAATAAAATATAGTTAATTTCTATTTTCTTAAGAACCTTTTTCATGTTCATTATTTCTTTAACATCACTTATTACCATGTTATGAACATTATGTAATCCTTTAATTTAATAACTGTCGTTTTGTCGATCCTTGGTACTTGAGTCAAAAATAAACTTCTTATAATTACAAGTTGTTTATGTGGTAAAATATCCATTATCACCCGAATTATATTTATGATTTTGATATCATATATATCATATATATCATTTATATATGTGCATTTATAATATTACATAACATTTAGAGGTAATAAATGAAATGCACCGTTCATGGAGACAGTAAGTCGTACATACGTATGAACATTGCTTTCATTTATTTTTCATATTTAATGGAATGAAATAATAATGATATAAAGGTATATTATAATTATATTATAATATCATATATAATATCATTAACTCCATCCTTTATACATCCCACATATGGCACTAATGATTCAAATCACTTTGAGGGGGCAGTAGTCCGCAGTTCCTAAAATAAAATTATCGTGTTTACCCATAATGGAAACCATAAAGGTATGCCATAAATGAAAAATAAAGAAGTATAAGGAAAACATAAAAATAATATATATCTTATATAATTATATGACATCTTAATGTCCACCATGAATGGTGTTAAAATAAGATTGAACAATCATCATTTCGTGAGGCAGTAATTCGCAACCCACAGAAACAGTATGTTATTTAACCATTAGATAGAGGTGTGAGTAAGTGTAAATCAAATAACTCTCCTAAAAACATCCTTGTCTATTTAATATACTGGTTTTGTTATAAAATAATGGAATAAAAATGGTTTAACGAGTTGGAGATGTGAAATAAAACAAAATAACATAAGATAAGACATTACCTTAAAATCTGGTAACTCTTTTTGATTTGAGCCAAAGGCTTCCTTGGGGAGACTTCTGCCCAAAGTGTCACTTCTAAATGTAAGAGAGGGATGTTTAGAGAGTATTTGGGCAGAGTTTAGCTGAGAAAAATGGCTTTGACGGTGTGAATAAGGTGGTATAGGTGGTGGCCTTTTATAAGAGGAGAGGAGGGGCTCTTTTGGAAAGATTGATATGTATTTTTATTATGAAATGATTTTAGGATTTTAAAGGTCCCATAATGATATATTTCGAGTATAAGGTGATAAGAGTTCTAAATACACCCATAAAAGAGGCTTCAGACAAGTGTAAATCTTAGATTTTACCTTATCCTTTCATTTTATTTAAATCGTTCATTAATGAGGTAATCACTACATCATCATGGTGTCATAAATAAATTTATTTATTTAATGTGTAAAAATTATAAAAAAACACCATGATGTAGGAAATCTATTTATATTTTAAATGACTATTTATAGTTTAAGAGATCATTTATGTGGACAAAATTAAAATTGTTTTACTTAGGTGTTACACACTTTTTTTATATTTTTCTTTCTTTAAAAATAAAATGATAAAATGTCACTATCACACAAAAGTGATTACATGGGGTCCCTAAGTTGGCACAAGGCATCCCATGTTCGGACATGAAACAAAAAATATAATTAGGACACATTTAGGGGTCATTTTATATTATTATGATATTATTTCATTACCCTTAACTACCCGATTACTAATTAATCATGATAATTAAAGATAATTGTCGTCGTTACTATTCATAATGTCAAAAAACAAAAGAGTCCAAATTACATAATTTGGAATATTTGATTCCAAATTTGGAATCAATTTTACCAAATTATAAACACAGAAATTGCATTAATTAATTTAAAAATTATTTCCGCTATCAAAACAAATAGCGTGTTTTTAAGAAACAATATCTATCAAAAGATTGACAATTGTTTATGTCCAATTTCAAAGTGAAATTAATTATAATGTCCACCATTGGATAAAATGGTAAAAATATATTATAATTATACTTTAAAACTACTCAACAGTATAATTTATCAATATAAATTATTTTGATTAGAAAAAGTTGTTTTTAAGTATTTTTTTTACTATTCATCAAAAATTGGATGTTCTCAGAAAAATACCAAAAAATTCAACATAGGATAATTTCGATATTAAGATTCCAAAAATGAATTACATTTTGAAATATAAAATTTATATAATTTCAAAAAGTGGGTATTACTATTCTTAACAGCTACTTTTATTGGTCGCGAATTGTTAGAATCTTGAACTGGCGTACAATGCAAGCTATTGCATTGTTGAAAGAGAAGCGTATCGTGGAAGCATGGGGTGTTACAATATATCTTATATGTCATAATTAATTTTATAAGTTGTGTATTTTTTTTTGCACCGGACTTATTTTTTCCACTATACAAGTATTATAAATACTATCTTTACCCTTATCTTTATAAAAACACTTCTTATTGGAACATGTTTGACATTGATAAAAATATAATCTAATATAATCAGTGAATCTATCATTCTGATTCGAATAATCTAATCATTAGATTGTGTGGAGTACAATCTTTAATACTTGTAGAGGATTTATGTTTTTTCTTATGTGTAAATTGTAAACTACAATTCACCCCATTCTGTAAGCCATTATAGACACTTATGATCCATCAAAAATGGCTCTTGTTGTGGGTCAATAATGAAATAAGTGGTATAATGTAGTTCATAAAGCCTTAGACACTTGAAAGTCATCACTTTATTATAGTATTTGTTTTATTATGAATCATCAGGTCAAATTTTTCCCATGTTTGAAAACTCTATAAGTGTATCATGTAGATTTGAATTATTTCTTCTAAATATTACCAAGAGTTCGATAAAAATGATCTATGTCCTATGATCATCGTCTTATTACTGATGATTAGACTATATAAAAACTCTCGAATCAACCACACAACATAATTTGATTGACTACATCATGTATAGAAATTTTATATTAAAATTAAACGATAAACTATGAATGAAATGATCGAACATATGAATATTTGATCAACCATAAGGGTTTTTTAATTGATTCGAAGAATAGAAAAACCACCACATTACAGTTCTTAATTTCAAATTTATTATTAACTTTAGGCCTTGGATAGATTGACCATGAGATACAATATTTATTAACCATATGATTGGTGTGAATGAACATGTAATTTCAAATTACCATATGAATATTTTATCTATTATGAGTTAATAAGAAGCATTCACTTAACATAGTAAGTATGTGATTTTAATATTTGTGATGGTTCAAAATTAAAAAGTGTCCAAGGAATAGTTTTAAGCATTAAATGAATGAAACATGATGATAAAATGCAAGGTTTGATCTTTTCAAATAATGGGATGTAGGATCAAAATGTTATATACATGCAGCTTCACTTTTTATGCTTATAAACCAAATGATGAAGAAAAATATAGGATTCACATGATGTAATTGTTCAATTAATTCCATGATGTTTCTTGTTCTCAGACACATGAATAAGAATTTAAACTCATTTGAATAAGAATAAATCATTAATAAATGTGCCAAGATTTATTGAATGATCTTATAAGAACTACCTTGTATGAAATATAAATTATTTGACACCTTTAATTTGTTGAGAACTCCAAAACATGAGAAAGAATTTACATGAGAAAAACATATCAATAAAAAGAAAGATAAATGAATGAGATATCTTTTTTAAAGATGATATTATAGTGTGTTTGGAAAACATGAATAAAATATATAGTTCATATGATATAAGTCTACCATGATTTAGGATATCCATAAACACTATGAAGGTAATGGATTACATTCATTTTTTGATAATGTGGTACACATAAAAACTAAGATGCAAATAATTAAATGCTGAATAAATTCATCTATATATGTATGAATTGAAGAATAAATTTTTTTACATGAATATAAGGAGTAAAAGATTTCAATATAGAGGTTTAATGATAAATATGGGCGATTATTAAGGAAGATATGAGTTTTTTGAATATTTAAATGATTTTAGAAGTGGATGCAAGGTGCATGCATTATTTATTCATGAAAATGAGGAGATATACCCCATAGATTAATGGTGTATAACATTTGTCATTGTATTTATGAATCCAAAAGGAGAATAAATGAATTTTATAAAGGTAAAAACCAAACATGGATTTTGGGAATAATAATGGTGATCTGAATGAGGAGTTACTGGATATTATGGGGGAATATTTGAGTATAGTTATAAAGATATAAAGGTATTCAATTTATTTGGATGAAATAAATGATGTAAGGTTCTGATAAAATTTAATTATTATATGAAATTAAATTATATGTTTACTGGGGAATTTATGGTGAATATTTTCAATGATGTGAATGAGAATTTAATACCAAGTCTAGAAGAGTGATGGGGAATGATAGATACCAATATATTAAGGTATATAATTATAATATTATTCCCGAGTAAATGAGAATTTATGAATGCTTAAATATAATGATTTACAGGCACTATAATATTTATAATAACATATTCTTAATATAAATTTGAAAATAATTTGAATTTAATGTTTGTGTTGGACACCATGATTTAAAAATGAGATAATGTAATTTTTTCAAGAAATATATCATATGCACCATATTTTAAAACAATATTCATAGAAGATATAAAAACTAATGATCTGGTGTTTCACATTCGGAACATTTCATGTGCACTGAAGAAGAATTAGGGAAGAATATATAGACACTGGAATACAAAAGTTGATAAAGAATATTACAATGTTTTTTGTATCCGTCATAAAATATATTCATATATTGTATATATACGAGGAGCATCAAGGATGTCCATAAACTTGTTTAAAGATAAGTACAATAACATTTCTTATTATCCAGGACGGAATCAAGTCAACACATGAGATCTTTCTTCATGTTTGTTAATTCCCAATATGTTGTATATATAGTCATAGAAGCCACTATTACCTTTTTCATAGTCGATTCTAGGAAAATGAGTTCAAGGCCTTACCATTTCTCAAGTATTTCTTAAGGATAAGAATGAGTTTGTGTCTGTTTGAAGTAAACATTACACCATACATTGCGGCTATAGTAATCCATAGGGAGGTGAAACTTATTAAAATATTTATGTTCTCTTATGCTTTATTGAAATTACACATCTGTATTTATACAGACAAATAATCAAGATAAAAATAGAGGAAGATAAATCCAATCACTGAACAAGTGAGGGGGTAAAAAAGGGATAAATGTTTTAAATAAGTTCTACCAAACTCATTAACCCCCTATGTAGTCACATCCCAATTTAACCCTTTTCATCTTTCTATTAGTTTGAAGATAAATATGGACATCAAATGTCAGTTGCATCCATTACATGCGTCTCTATTTCTTTTCAAAATAGAAATTTATCTATATGGATTGGGATAAGATCTATAACAATGATATTTTTAGTGTATGATATTTTATTGATGTCATTCCATGATATTTTCTTTTCATTACTTTGAATCGTGGATTTGTTATTTCAATATAACTAATACATGGTTCCACATCTATTTCAACGTTTCCATATTGAATGGCATATATTTTGTTGTGTAAATTGAATAAGAAACTCTATGATAATAGTGATAATGTATTTATTTATCCATGTGTGTCACCATGGGTTGAATAGTTTATTTTTGTTGAGAAGAAAAATGGTTTAACGCAACTCTACATTTATTATCAAGAATGTAATTGAGTCATTATCAAGAATAAGTATCGCTTACTAATATTTTTGATTTTTTAATCAATTATGAGGAGAATTTTTTTTTCAAGATTTATATTTGATCTAGATAATATTTGTTGAGGGTAATGAGTGAATACATACTCAAAAACCATTCGAGGTATAGACACTGTAAATTTATATAGATTATATTTTTTTACTTATTCCACCACTATCTACCCTAATTTAATAAATACAGTTTCTAGAGATTATAAAATTATTTTTATTATAATAATTCTAAATTATATTTATATATATTCTAAGAGAAAGAAAGAGAATTAAGGTCATTAGAGGATTCTATTGATGATCTTAATGAAGGATATGTTATCTAAAAAATTTACTCAGTGTGAATATTGGCTAAAAAAGACTCATGTTTTGATCATATAACCTCTAGAGAGGTTATATTTATGGATAAATAAAAAATTGATTTTTAATGACTATATAAACCACTGACTAAGAAAAATCTAAAGGGATTCGAATATGATTAGACATGAAAATTTGAATAATATTTCAATGAGCCAAAATAAAGTTTTTATAATGCACCTGTGATCACACTATGTTGTAGTATATAAGGGTTCTTGATTTACCATGATACATGAAAGTAGGAGATGGAATTTTTTATTTTAAAAAATGATATAATGATATATTATTCCTCATTCAAATTCATGTTTTAATAGAAAAAGTGTCCAAATCAGGATTTGGAGTTAGCTTCTGTAATTTTTTATGGAAGATATAAGGGAATTATTGATATGGTGAAAGCTGTTATATAAATAATGATCATAAAATCTATATTTATATATCCACATATAAATATTTGAATATAAACCAATGTGGATGATTGGAATTGATTAAATATTATAACCCCTCATTACAATACCACCCTAGGAAATTAATAATTTTGGTTGGTATTATGAGTCAAATGATCATGCTAGCTTATATATGATGAAGATCAAATATGATATAATTTTTATGGATTTGAAAAGTATTAACCATTAAATCATGAATTATGTAGAGAAATATAATCTTTTTCAAATAATTTTTCAACTATCTCTCGATATGATGACTAAAGATACACAAAAAGAGGATGTTGATATATAAAAGAAGGTTCACAATGTTCTTATGTGGAACCCTGATTATTATGGAATGATAACATTAAATAATCAAGTATGTGTCTCATAAATACTATACATGAAGAAATATCTATTTGGAGAAGCACATAACTCATCATTATCTATTTATCATTAAAGTAAAAATATGTATAGATTTTTGAAGTTGTATTTTGGGTGGGATAACTTGAATAGAGATATTTCAAAGTATGTATATTATTTTTTATAATTTAATCATGTTTAGTATCATAGATGGAAGCCTAAGGGGTTGTCACAATTATTACCCATACCAGACTGTAAATTTGAAAACATCACTGAGTATTTAATCATCAAAATTCCCAAGAAGTCTAAAGGTCGTAGTGCTATTATTCTTGTATTTTATCACCACATGAATTAATCAAAATTCATTGCTATCAGAATATATTTCACTCTTAAAAAATTTCAATTATATATATTATGTATGTGTTAAGGATGAATATATTATAGTATTTTATTTCATTAAATTGAGATCTGATGTTTACCAAAATGTTCTGGTGAAGTATTCAGTGAGGTCTGGTTGTGGAGTTCTAGTTCAATATAACAAATCATAATCAGATAAATGTTAGTATGAGATAATAATTTAAACCCTATAGGATATTCTATGATAATATTCTCTTGCTTCCATGGGTGGTTTGTATCAATACCTTAATATTTTTGAATTCTATTACAATAATAGCTTTCAATAGAGTATTCATATGGATCCTTTTGATTCCCTCTATATATAGAAGGGTCGATCTCAAAAATTATGGGATGTTATATGAGAATGAAACATATTGGGGATTAATATGGATGCGTAAATGGCTAAGAAAGTTGGATCTATTTATAATCATATTAACATAGCATCAAGGTGATAGAATGTTAATGTTAAAAATTGACTGTAAGATATGAAATTCAATATTGTTGAGAAGGATTTCCCATGAATTTCCTCATGGAATATGGTTGTTAGATTTATGAAGAAGGGAAACACAAGACCTATATATATCATCCCTTTTAATATTCTTCATCATATTGGGGAAATTTAACATCTCATGGAACTTCTATCAAACCTCTCTCTTATTCATGATTTGTTCTTTGTATCTCTTTTGAGGAAGTATAAAATTTATACTTCATATTTAATAATTTCAGATGTTTTACCAATTTTACATGATCTTTAATATATTGAGCATTCAGTATACGTAATGTATCATATAGATAATGTGCTATAGAATAATAATAATAACATGGTTACAGTTCTTTAAAGAAATACAAAAATTAGAAATCACATGGGAACCTAAGGATGTGATGATGCAGAGCTATCAAAAAACATTTGTGCCAACGTGATGGAATTTTTTATCTAAAATTCATTTTAAGGGGGTGTAATGTAACATCCAAATACTTTTTTATGCATTTCCTTTTGAAATAAAATTTATTTATTTGGTAGTTTGATTTAAATTAAACCACGGGTCTAAATGAATAGGTATATAGTAATCCTTTTTATCCTAACCATTTGATTAGAGAGTATGAATAAGGTTAATAATTTTATGATATATATGTATATAGGTTAAGCATGGTAAAAATGATTTGATAAGTACAGAGTTTTAATAAAATAATTCAATCATTAAAATACCTATTTTTCAACGAAATGAATTTATCTACATTTTAATTATTTTTATCTAAAAATGTATATTGATTACTATTGAAAAATTATTTTAATAAAATAAATTTTTAATTTAAGTAAATAATTTAATTATAAATTATACATTAGTTATCTAATGGATAGTAATGAACAAAAAATCATGTAATGGTAAAAAACATTTATTCAAAAAAAATTTTGCGCAAAGTGTTTTTATAAAAAAAATTAAATAAGTATTTAATGATTAATGGTTATAAAAAAAGTATTTATTATATATTCAATCAAATATTTTTAAATTCATTTTATTATTTTTAGAATTCATGTAATGAAAGTAAATTTATTTTTTTACTTAACCATGTATTTTTCTAAAAATGGGTTTTTATTTTATTTTTAACATTTATTGAAATTTAAATTATTCCAATTATAGAAATTGAATCATATAAAATTGATTCCATATTTTTAATAAATATAATTAAAATAATTTAATAGGGTCTACATTATTTTTTTTCATAATGAATAGTTAAAACTATAAAAATGTGTTATTATAATTAATTTAAAAAATGGGATTACTATGGTAGTTAGACTAAGAAACACATGAATGAATTCACTTAAATTTGTTTAAATCTTATTTTTTGGATATATTTAATAATTATATTCTATTATCATCAAATTATTGTACATTATATCCAATTTCTCAAGAATGTTAACATATATTATTGAAATATTTAATGTAAATCCTTCTATGTTCCCCCCCACATATATAAAAGGGAACCTCTTCTCCCCCTAATTCACAAAAACGGATTCCACTATATCTATCCAGCACCATAAAAAACTCTCAGTATATTCCTTCTATTCACCATTGAACCTATTTCCTTATCCTAATAACAATCCTTCGATGCTTAAGGTGTAATCCAAATGAGGTCTCTCAATGAAGTAGTATAAATTTTAACCTTTCTTTTTCATTTTTTCTCCTTCCATTTCCAATAAACCAATTATATGAATCATAAAATGATCTATATATAATAATATATATATTTATATGTTAGTATGATTATTTTATAACCATTTTCTAAATTCCTTCCATCAAATGGAGATGAAAGTATTTTTCATTCTTACTTTTAGACAACCAGCTCCATGCAGTGTTAGGATTCATTTTCCATCACTACTCCACATTGATGGATATAATGATGAATTTAATAAATATAATTTATATTAGTGATTTATTTTTTATTATTTAGGGAAAAATATTATATATATTTATATGCTTATTTTCAAGAAAAAAATGAAAATTGAATTCATGCGTACGTATAGACTACCGTCCCCATGAACGATGTAATTCATTTTTATATTTATAACATTTATAGATGGTTATAAGTACAAATATATGGAATATATTTTATATTTAAATCATGATTTTCATTATTGAGATGATTTAACCATGATCAAATTAAAAGGACTATAATTTTTAAACCAATATATTTGTGATAAATGAAACAGGGAACACAAAAAAACAAGGATTTTCAGAAATAAATATTATAAGTGGCCTATATATGGTATTAAATTTATCAATAATGTTATATAATAAATTTTTAGTAAATTATAATTTATTATATGAGAGGTTAGATCACTTAAGTATAAGGCCAAACTTGAGGTAAGGGTTTACAATACAATATCAATATTAGTGAGTTTTTTAGTCTTAAATATCTCATGATGAGTTTATATAATATATCAAAAAAAATATTATTAAATTTACATTTATATTTTAATTTTATTTTTAAATCAGATTTTTTTTTCAATTTCCACTCCTTCGGTACTCAAAAATATGCAAAAATGATTTTAAGAAAAAATAACATTGTTGTTCCCTTAGACCAGAAATATTTTTCTTATATGGTAATATATTCATTATAATGATTTCAAGAATTTTATTACAATTATAAAATAAAATATTAAATTTACTATTATACATGTTTCACTTAATATAAAATTTTTCTAAAGTAATTTTCTTAACCTTTGTCGGAAGAGGTACTTTTTACCAAAGGTGTAGACTTAAACATTGTTTAAATATATACCACAGGAACACCCAACATAGTGAAAACTATATTTATTGAATATTATCTAAGATGGTTCCATGTTTATTTTAAAATAAAAAATTTTACTTAATTTTTTTTATATTATTATATTTTAATTTTTTGACATCAAAATGAAACGGGTATTTTATTAAAAAATGTTTCAGAAATATTTTAAATTTATTTTCATCTATAACAACATCCTTTAATGATTATTATACTTAATTAGGGATATTATCAAATTTTAAAATATTAAATGTCTCTATAGATTATTATTTTTTATGATGATGTAATATTTATTTAAACATGTCTTATTTTCCACAGGACATGATTTGATGAAATTTCAAATGTTTCCATGGTCTTGTGGAATACATATGAATGAATTTGGATTATGTGAAGAGTGGTTATGTCATATCCAAAGAAAATATTATTTAAATATTATTTATTTTTGATCTTAATGGGTGAATAGGATGTAACAACCCATGATTTAATATGTATTTTCTTTGATGTAATCTTGATGTATTAAATAGATTTATTTAAATGCATCCACAATTCAAATTTAAGAGTCATATAGTAATCATCTATAACCGATAAGTTATGTTGTAAACTATTAATATTAATAACCACACTATAAAATACAAATATGATCCAATGTTTTAAATTATTCAAATTTATTGATTACTTCATAATAAATAAGTACTCTATTTTCAGAAATGTCATTTTATGACTCAAAAATACATTTTATTAAGAATTTTTTTATTATATTTTAGAAGTATGAATTATATATATATATATATATTGATGTGTGTTTATACATATTAGGTGCATGGGGTTATAATTAAATTCCAACACACACACACGTCGCACACACACATGCCTAAAATATAGGTCATACATGAATTATAATTAATTTAAACCATTTTTAGAAATTTTATTTCACTTAATTAACACAATTTTTGGGAAAATAATTTTAGTATTTTATTTCAGAAATTATTTTATTTTTCTAAAAATATTTATTTTACAATTAATATTCAAGAATACGGATTTATTTTATAACATTAATTTCAGTTTATTAAATCATTTAATTTAAAAGATACATTACCATTTAAATTTTATCAAAAAGTAACATAAGAATGTTTTAATTTTAAAAAATATAATTAATCACATAGTCATCATCATAATGCTCAATTTTGGAATAAGTTCTTTTTGGGTCTTAAAAACAAATTTGTGTAAAAAATATTTTTACTAACGCAATGTGTTTTTTTCATTATAAATTTATTTAAGATATATTTGTAAATATTATTAATGAAATTTTAATATTATAAATTAAATTTAAAATACTTGAGATTCATTTTTTTGTATCTAAAGGGAATATAATTAATGAAAATTCGGTTTTATGCTTAAAATGTGTTTTCTTTCTAAAAATTTCTTTCAATTGCATTTAACGAAATTATTTAAAATTAAATTATAAAAATTATTGAAATATAATATAATAAAATGGATTATATATTTTAAATTATCATAACTAATATAATTTGATCGGTTTAAATTAATTTTTTTCATAAAGAATAGTAAAAATATGATGATTTTGTTACCATAATTATGGATATAACGGATTTATCGGGTCTTAAACTATTGGATAAGAGTATTAGTGCCAAATAAACATGAATAAGTATTTTTAATGAATATATTTATACCACATATTATATTTTCTTTGATAATTCTCCATTTGGATCCACTAACTCAAGAAACTAACCTTATATTATTGAAATATTTTATGTGATTTCTTATGTGTTCCTAACCTCTCTTATAAAAGGGAACATACTTTGATCAATTATTCACACTATTTTATACTTATATATCATCCAATTTATTCTAAAAAACCATCCTACATTATTTCTACTCATCCTTGATCCCATGTTCTTCTTCTAAAACCAATCATTCGAGGATGAAGGAGTACGCCAAATGAGGCCTCTCAAAGAAGATGTGTAAATGTTAACCAGACTATTTAAATTTTAAATATTCTTCCACCATATATAAAACTATTTTATACATAAAATTATGAAGAATTAATTATCATTAATCTAATAAAATTTATTATGACTATTTAATAATCAGTTATCACCTCTTATCCATTAAGTTGGAATTGATTATATCACTCATGCGTACATGTGGCATATCAACTCTATATATCGATATGATTCTTTTTCAATAGCCATATTTAATGGTTAGTTATTATGATGGATTAAATTTATATATATTATATTTATCATAAAATAATTATTCAATAAATTTAAATTATTTTTTATGTGTCTATTGTTCATTCCATTAAAAAGTTGAAAATATTCCTGTTGTGTACGTGTATACAAACATCACTATGAAGTGATGTGATTAAATTTTCATCAATTATTTATATTAATAGTCAGTAAAATGCATATAATTATTAAATAGTATAACTATTTAATGGAAAATATTCATTATATTGTGGAACCATTATTAATGTATAATTAAAATAGCATTTAAAACAAAACAAATATTAAAAATATTATAGTTAACACCTGTAAATGTTGATTTTAATAAATAAACGTATTAATAAATTAGAGTTTAAATTTCATATGTGGTTTATATATGATATTATAGGTATGCATAATATTATTTTATACAATTATAATAAATTTTAATTTATTATTCATGGGGTTAGAGAAGATAAAAAACAAGTCATACTTGAGGTAAGGGTTTTACATTACAATCTAGTTTTTTACTAGGATTGTTTACGCATTAATTTATATTGATGAAATTATATGATCTATCACAAAAAACAATATTAATATTATTAAATTTTTATTTCAATATATTAAATTTTTTTCAATTAATTTTCATATCTCTAAGTACTCACAATTTAGAAGTAATGTTTTTCTATAAAACTAACTATGTTTTTCTATTCAGTTTGGAGTATTTTCTTCCATGATCATATTTTATCTAAATTATTTTCAACATTGTTTTTTCCATTACCCAATGATTTTATAAATTCATCACTACCAATTAATTACGTTATATAAAATTTATTAATATGAATATTTTATAATTTTTTATATGAGACACTTTTTTATTTTTATTGAAAATGTAAAAGGAATAATTATTTTAACATACAATAAATGAACATATTTTCTATCCATAAAAATACCATTTAATTTAAACCATACATTACATGTTTCCATGGTTAATTTTATTTAACATGTTTTTATTAATATTATCTATAAATTTTAAGATTTTAAATATGAGAAAAAAAATGAAAAAGGTATTTTCCTAATAAATATTTTGAGAGTTCTTTTAAATAGATTTTAATCTATAAAAACACCCTTTAATGATTTTTATGATTTATTAGGAATATTATCTAATGTTACCATATTTATAATTTCTCTATATGATTTAATATTTTGATAATTAAATATTATTGAATATTATTTTTTTAAATCGGTTATGTTATGGTGAAAAGATAAAAATTTTCATGATCTTGTACATACATATGAATGAATTATGATTAAGTGATTAGTGAGAATATTATAGTTGTATAATGAATCTTAAAAACATTAATGTTTTATGATCACAAAGGGTAGATGATAGTATATTCCAATCCAAAATGAGGGTACACGGGTGGTTATCCCAATCCTAAAATAGGTACATAAGAGGTTAAATAAATCCTAATATAGGTACACTAATTTTTATCCCAAGAATAACATCTGATGAACATCTTGGTGGGTATCCTAGACATAATATTTCCATATTTATTAATATTCCACACTATATTCCACTTTTTTTATAACATGATGTTATGACAATTTTATACTCTCATAGATTATTCTATATTATTTATTTATCATTCATGTCTTACGAACTACTAAAATTTATTCCATATCTCTTTATTATGATCTATAAATTACGTGGTTTTATTTTCAAATTTCAGTTTGATTTTCTCATTCTCTTATGTTCGTGTTATGTTTAAAAATTATAAATCAATTATATCTCAATGGTTTAACCATCATCATTATCTAAGATAACCCATTATCATGATTCTTTTTCCCCTCAAATAAGAATAAATGTATTGGTTATGATATGTCTAAGAAGGAATATAGTTGTGAATAGATAAATGGAATATTATTTATATTTTTTATGTACTAGTGTTTTGTATATCCTTTTTTAAATAAATTTAACCATTATAATTATATTATGGATTGAAATGATATATAATGAATATTAATATATTAAGATGTAATATTAATGAATGTAATGACTATTTCACTTCAGTTCTTATCGATGAATGTTTTTTCAATTACTTTTGGGAACTGAGATGAAAAACAATTATTAAAGAACCATAGTGTGACATGAAGTATAAGAGGACTTCATATGTTTTAGTAAATAAACAATTATGATTTTCATTGAAAATAATTAACTTTTCATACACTATCAATTATATATGGTTGTGGAAAAAAAATAAATTATATGTAACAACTCTAAATGGGGTTGATTGGGTGTTAACTTGGTCCTAACTAGAGCATGATAAGTGGGCCTAAGACTTCCCACCTTTGTATAAACTCTTAGTGGATAAGTCTGGATTAATTATTATTTTCTACATGAGATATTAATAATGATTTCAATAGATTATGGACTTAGAATAACTATGTTAAACCAAATATTTAACTGATAAAAAATAACGTGTTAATATTTTGATATACCATAAATTATTTTTCATGATTATATGATTTTCCACTCGTATTATTGTTTCCCATACAAGATTTTATTGTTTATATCATAGGATGAAAAAACATTATATTTTTTAACATTGAATATTATATAAAATTAAATTATTATTCTCATGAGAAACTGTGTATTATGGGTAATTTAAAAAAAATATTTTTTTTCTATTCCTACACAACATTCTTAAGTCATAGATAAGGCTAATCATCAAAATGATAAATGGTAGAAACAACTTATTATTGAGTATATTTTGAGGAAATATGAACCATATTTTGATTGGTATATTGGTCCAATAATTTATAGTCAATTAAACAGCAACTCTAAAATTATATTTTCTCTTCTAGAGTGCTTAAATTATAATAAATTTATTTTAGTTTTTATAATTTTGGATGTGAAGCAGGAGAATAGTAAAATCATATCAAGAAAATGTGGAAATGTAATGAATTTGACTCCATAGAGTGGCGGAGTTTATGAAACATCCTATGTAATGAATTAATAAATTATTTTTATTTTTATAAGTATTTTTAATTATATATTTATATTCGTTATATATTTATTAAGTAATTTTATAAACAAAAATTAAATAGTTTTCTAAAACTCTTTTTGTAACATGCTATATATTTATAAAATAAAATATTTTCATATATATTTATTTTTAGGAATAATATATTAATTTTAAATTGAAGTGGATGCTTATTTCTATATTCTATGCAACACTCCACAAAGGGTTTCTCGAAAATCTTACGTTGCACACAACACTTAGTTATACTGAAAAATAATACAATAATATTATTATTTTTTTAAATAGTAGTTAATGCCTTGTTTTTATACTATCCGGAAAGAACATAACTCAATAAAATATGATTAGACATTTTTTAAAAAGTTATGACATTTATCCACTAAATTTTAGAGACTTAAAATGAGAATGAATCCAATTTTAAGCATAAAATACTCTAATATTTTTAAAAGGTTTTCATAATATCTTTTGATGGTGAAACATTTTTAAATATTTTTTTTCAAATTTTATATCTACTATTTGACATAATAAAATAATTTTTATAACCAGGACATAAAAATTTACTTTGTTTTAAATTTTGGTATTTTTCTGATTAAATTTATATATTAACGAATAGTGAAAACTGTATTTTTAATTCAAAAGTGAATTTTCTTCTAATTTATTTGTATTGATAATTTTTTCATTGAATAGATTTTAATGTATATTTATATTATGTTTTTATCATTTAATCCAATTTTTTTCATTAGAGGTAATTTCACATTGATATTCTATATAAACACATGTCAAAATTTTAATGATTTTTACTTTTAAAAAAATGTTTTCCTTTTTGGATAATAGTAATTAATTTTAAATTTATTATTGAAAATTTTATGTTTTGAATTTGGAAAAATGTATTCAATATTTGGAATCATAAGTTTCAAATTATTTAAATATATCCCCTTCATTTTTGGACATGATGAGGAGTAACATTAGTAATTATTTTTATTTACCATGGTTAAAGAGAAAATCTGGTAAATAAGGGTCAAAAAAATATTATAATAATATAAAACTACCCTATCACTTGTCCTAATAATATTCCATGAGATATGGATGACCATTAAAACCATTTAAACTAAAATTTGGCCTTTGGATGCCACTTGTATGTGGTTATGACACTTATATATTTTAATTTAAAGTAAAGGGTAATATGTTATACACATAAATCATTTTCATAAAAAACTTAATATGGGTTAATTTAAGTGATATATTCAACTATAAATAGTCATTATAAAGATAAAACTATTTCCTTATTCATGATATTTTATTTTTAATTTTTATACATTAAAAAATTAAATTTAATTAAGACACAATGATGATGCATTGAATAGTGTAAAACATGACATAATTGTTGTTTTATTAAAATAGTAAAATAGTAAATTATTTAGAAATATTAAAAAACTATTAAAATCACAAAGTGAATATGAAAAGGTCTACAGGTTCATTAAGTGTCCAAATATTGTAAATTGAACAAATACATGTATAACTAATACTTGCCTAATAATTAAAATGTTATTACCATAATTAAAATTAAATGAGAATAATTAAGGGTAAACCAAACAGATAAGGTCTTAAATAAAATCAATACATGTCTAAGAATTATGGAATTCAAGGACTTAGACCTATCATATTCTTACACTCAACATATCTAATGTTTTAACCTTTTTAAATTAAAAATTAATTTATATTATTTTAATAAGTTAAGAGTTTCCAAGTGTACCAGTTTCATATCCTATAAAAAGGAACCCTCTCTTCTCTAAAATTAACAATTAACTTACACTTTGGTTAGGCAAACCCCTACCCAATAATCATCATAGAAACCCTTCCCTCTTCATATAATCACCAATTTGTGAAAAAATCCTCCCAAGGATGCCTTTTCATATAAACAAAAAGAAGTTTCTAAATTAAAAGGTAACGCCTTCTCTCATGCTTTTTAGTTTCATTTCCATTCTCCACACCCTAAACATTCATTATTCTCTGATTACATAACAAAACCAGTATACTAAATATATTATGATGTTTATATCCTATGTTTTCGATCCACACTTACACACACCTCCATTGAATGGGTAATGAACATAATGTTTCTGTAATCGATGAACTACTACCTCACGAAATAATGATTGTTCAATTTTTCTATACAACCACTCATGGGGCTCATTATAATGGAAACAATAGTACATATGATATGTATTATATTTATTTTTTCTCTATGATTCTGTAATTTTTATTTACAACGTTCCTTTATTCTTTCCATGTTATGTAAATACAATAATTTCGTTTGAGGAAATGTGGACTACCGCCCCTCAAGGCGACATGACTCGTTCCCTCTATACATGGAACATATAAAGGATAGTTTTATTAAACCTATGAGTCATAAATTAAGTTAATATAACACTAGTATTATGATATACCTACCATTTGACTATTATTCTTTTAATATGATAAATAAATGGAAGTAGTGTTATGCGTACGTACGAACTACCGTCTCCATGAACGATGCATTTCATTTATTATCTACAAATATTATGGATTTTATAAATACATGTATAATTGATATATATGATATTTAAATCATGAGTAATATTATGAAGCTGATGTAATTTTGACCACATTGACAATTTACATCAAATCAAGTTCATTTTCGACTCATGTATCGAATATCGACAAACAGTCTGATATAAACATAAATAATTATGTAATTTTTATAACATGGTAAAAAGTGATATAAAAAGAATAAAATTGTTAAAAATTTTCTGAAGAAAGTATAAATTAACCTAATTTTATTATTCAGAAACATAATGATTTTACCTGACGAGTCAGACTCATGTTAAGGAAAATCATAACTCAATCTTCAATCCTTGAGTTAAAAATATATGTCATTGGTTATGCTATTCTATAAATTTGTGTGAATTACCCATGATTAATATATACTTAATATCCACTATATTGAGTGGATTTATATTGGTGACACATAATTACGTCATTAATTTATCCTTATTCTAATGATACAATCATAAGAAGGGACTTCCTCTTAATCTTCTTTCACTGAGGCATATTTTGATAGTATTAACCACCTTATTTTATAAATTTTATAATAAACCCCTTTTTATTTTAATTAAAAGGGAATCATTTATCTATGAAGGATTTTACTAAATGACAAAATAGAATATTTTTAATGTATGCAGCGACAACGATTCTCCGATGCCAAAACCGTTATTTTTTATTTGGCTTCCTCAATAAGATTTAATGTTTTTTTAAAAGAAAGGAAATCCCTTATTCCATTTTTGGCTGTTTTTATATTGAATATGGTTTTAAACATGGATTGAAAATCTCAATCTCTTGAAATGATTTGTTGTGATTGTAAATGAAATTTTATGAGTGAAATGTTGATAATTGTAGTCATTTATGTTTTATGATTATATAATGGTACATAGACATTTGATGGGTGATTACATGATAAACCAAATTTGGGTGGTTCCTTAATATACCAAGGAGGAGTGGTTATGTTATAACCTCCAATGCATTGGGTATGGTTGTCTGTCTTATGGATACTCTATTTGAAAGAATGATATTTGCTGACATTGACCGTATGATTATTACATTTAAGTATGACTATGTCCTATGTTACATTTAATATGTTATTTATTATTTCTATAGTTTTTATGGAAATAGTTTGGTTAAAAAAGGGTAATAAATGATCTTATATTTGGTGAATAATATTTAATACATCATAAAGGTGAATATTATTACTTTATGATAATGTATTCATCATTTTCATGTTCTAGAACAACTAATAGTTTAATTTCATTCTGTATCCCTTTCTGAGATTTTTTATGATTATCCTAAATTTTAAAAATGTTTTTACAGGGTATATAGATGTGTAAGATAAAGGAAGAAGTTGAAAATATTTTTATCTATAAAATAAATCATGTATTATTTTTAAAATTGTTTCCTTTGGTGGAAAAAATGGATAATGTTTTGATATTGTCCTATTGTATGATTATATGATGATATGTATTAATAATGGCCTAATTCTCTAAAATACTAAACCTAAAAATAACCTCTATGTCAATTAATGTCAATTTATTGACTTATCTCATGATTATGAGATGTTTTAAGGCTCGGGATTTATATTTGGTATCAATGGTTAGTTTAGATTACTTCAGGTATTAGAATATTTTTAATAGAATATCCATATTATTTTTTACATTATGTCCAGATTGAAATGATATAGAATTTGAATATTACCAAGTTTTTTCATTTATGATATACTTTTTCATAATGGATTTTCATAGGGGAAATTGGGAAGTTGTGTAGGGATGGAATATAGAGGGAAATCACCTTCTAAATAAACATTGTGAGATAGTTGGAATCAGAACTGAAAAGTTTGTTGTAGTGATGTATCAGTTGAATCAATTTATAAATGGTAGTGGTTTCCATGCAAGATATCAACAAGACCAACCATAGAGTAATATGCATGTAGAGGAGAAATTCATCAAGAAATGTCCCCCATCATTTATTGGATTATATGACCCTGTGCAAACTGAAGGGTGGATTAAAGAACATGAAAATATTTTTGATGTAATGGTGTGTTTAGATAATAAAAATGTTACTCTTTTTGTTTATCATTTTGATGGTGAATCAAATCAGTAGTTGTTAGTGATTAAAAATATCAGAGGAAGTGAACATATTGACACCATGGAATGGGACGAATTTAAGAATATATTTTTTGGGAAATATTTTCCTAAGGCTGCTCAAATTAGGATAGAAAAGAAATTCATGGAATTTAGAAAAAGGGAGGAAGCTGTTGTGGATACATATGAATAATTTCATCCATTTTTCAAGGTATATACAAATTTTATCTCGAAAATTGATAGTAAGATAAATCTATTACATAGGATTGAAGTAGAAATATTGCAGGGTGGTAGATTCTCAGGAGTTCAAACACTATGAGAAACTTGTCAGATGTGACGAGAAGGTAGAAATGGAGTTTTCTGATGATCATGTGTTCCATTAGAGAAACAAAAGCAATCTAGTTGGTGGGAAATTGGAATGAACTAATTATAAAAGAATAGAGGTATGAAAAATTAATTTCCATCTTGTGAGAAGTGTGGATAGAATCATCATGGAGAATACCTCTAAAAGTCCTAGAAGTGCTTCTGATGTGGTAAGACTGGTCATATTTCATGTAATAATAAATAATATTATTATGTAGTAAACAAAAACCCAACAGCAATATGTTTTTGATTCAATGAGATAGGACAATATTATAATGTGTGTCCAATGTTGATTACATTATGTGGAAACCAGCTATATCGATAGAAGAATGGCATGGAAAAATAATTTTCTACTACTACAGTTGATGTGGGACTATAAAATGAAGTGGTGATAGATCTAGGGAGCTTAGTATTCTTCCACAATTGATTTTAGGTTCCCATACCATCAGTTGAAGGTGAAGGAGGATGAAAATCCAAAGATAGTGTTACAAACAAGATATATGAATTATGAGTTTGTAGGTATGACCTTTGGGATATATAATATACTAGCTAGAATTTTGAATCACATGAATCGAGTATTTCATAAGTTTTTTTATTAGTTTCTGGTTGTGATTATAGATGATATTTTGGAATATTATAAAATCCATAAGGAACATAAAAGTCAATTAATGATTGTTTTTTAAACATTAAAAGAAATGTAACTATATGTAAAGTTTAGTAAGAGTGAATTTTGGTTTCAAAATATTTATTTTTTTGAACATATTTTTTCAAGATATGACATAGTTGTTGAAACTTCTAAAATAAAAGTTGTTGAAGAGTGTCTAAGACCTACCAATATAAAAATTATTCATATTTTTTATGGATTAGTAGGTTATTAGCAAAGGTTTGTTGAAAACTATTCTTAGTTATCTATCCCGCTTACTAAGATAACATGTAAGGTATTTAAGTTCATCTGGACAAAATAATGTGATGATTTTTTCCCATAACTAAAATGAATATTGATAAATGCTCATGTTTTGTCCATTCATTCCCGGAATGGTGAATTTTTTATCTATAATGATTCTTTTTTGAGTGGAATTGGTTGAGTCCTATTGTAGAATAATCAGGTAATTTCTTATGCTTCACTTCAATTGAAACCTCATGAGTTAAATTACCATACACATGATTTGGAATTGGCTATTGTTTTTTTTGTATTAATATTTTGGAGGGATCATTTGAATAGTGTAAAGTGGGAAATATATACTAATAAAAAAACTTTGAATTATGTATTCAATTAAAAATAAATGAATATGAGATGGAAGAAATTGATTTAATTAATCAACGATTATGATTGCACAATTATTTTCCATTAAAGAAAATAAAATAATGTGGCTGATGCTTTGAGTCAAAAGACTAATTCTACATTAAACATGCTACGTTTTGGAATGAGATCCCTTGGTTAATGATTCGATGAATTTTGGATGGGAAGTTTTTAGTGCAGAAAATTCATCTATTTTGTTTTAGGTGTCAGTGAAATCATCTCTATCAAATAGAATTAAGCAAGCATAAAAGGAATACAGTGAGTTAAAAAATGTAGAATTGGTTCAAAAGGGTAAGTTACCTCACTTTAACATTGATAATTACTATGTTTTGAGGATTTGTAAGATATTATGTGTGCCTTTTGATTTACAATTGATGAAATAGGTTTTGTGTGAAGCACATAGTTCTCTATTTTAAGTTCATCCAAGTAGTACTAATTGGTACTGAGATCTTCAAGCATATTACTGGTGGGATGGAATAAAATTATATATTGTTTACTTTACCCTATGATGTTTTATTTATCAATAGGTTAATGTAGAGAAGTAGTTACCGAGTGGGATGATTCATCCTTTTCCAGTTCCAAAGTGAAAAAGGGGAAAAATTATCCATGGATTTCATAGTGGGATTACCAAAGTCTTCTCAAGGTAACATCAAAATTGTGGTTATTCATGAGCAATTGAATAAATCTGATCATTTTATTCCTATTTGAGATACTATATCTCCATATCAACATTCTCAATTGTATATTTATGAGAAAATCAGGTAACATGAAGTTACCCTCTCAATTGTATCAAATCGTGATCTCAGGTTTACTTCTAACTTTTAGAAAGGCATTCTGAAGTCATTAGGAACTGAATTATATTTCAATACAAAACTGTATACTCAATCAGATGGGAAGTCAAAATTATCAATTCAAAACTTAGAAGATATGATATGTGCTTTTGCAATGCATTACTAGGGATGTTTGAATCACCAAATTTCTTTGGTTGAGTTTTCTTATAATAACAGTTTTCATTCCAATATATAGATGGTGCCATTTTAAGAATTATATGGAAAGCAGTATCGAACTATAGCTTTTTGGGATAAAGTAGATGGATGGAAGTGGATGGGGCCAGAATTGGTAGAAGAGATAGTAGAAAATATTCAGTTGATTTAGAATCATATGAGGACAGCTTAGAGTAGGTAGAAACGTTATGCATATAACTAGAGAAAGGACCTTTCTTTTGAGGTAGGTGATCATGTTGTTCTAAAAATTTCACCATGGAAAAGTGTGAGGTGTTTTGGTATGAAATGGAAGCTGAGTTCAAGTTCATTGGAACCTATAAAATCTTAGGGAATGTTGGTCTAGTTTCCTACTGAGTGGAATTACCTCTGAGTTTATCTCTGGTGTACAATTTTATTCAAATTTTAATGTTAATAAAGTATATTCCAGATCTATATAATGTTCTGAGTCTAGAGTTAGTTCAGTTGGAAGAGAATCATTCTTATATGGAACAATCAGTATAGATTCATGACTGTAGAGAGAACGTTCTGCAAAATATAGGGATTCATCTAGAAATGGTTTTGTGGAAAACCCACATGGTTGAAGAGGAAATGTTGCAATCTGAAAATTTTACGAGGGATAAATACAACCACTTATTTGATAAGTGAATAAAATTTCAGGGACACAATTTCCAAAAGGGTGTAGGATACCACATCCCATGTATTTATAGAATAATCCATTTTCATATCTATTAATTTTTTTGAATAAGATATTAATTTTATATTAAAGGTGATGATTTGTACAATAGTGTATAGAACACTTAGCAATAGGTTTCTCCAAAATCTTATGTTCCACACAACACTGATTTATACCAAAACATAATAGAATAATGTTCTTATTATTTTAAATGGTAGTCAATGCATAGTTGTTGTATTATCTGTAATCAATAGAACTAACTAAAATATGATTACACATTTTTTTAAAATATTTTATTATATATTAAATAAATTTTACTGTCTTAATATGAGAATGAATACAATTTTAAGCATAAAATACTCCAATATTTTTAAAAGGTCATTTGACAACCATTTGATGGGGAATGAATTTTAATTTTTTTAAACTTTTATATGTTATATTTGAAAATATAAACTTCTTATTTGGAATTGGGACATCAAAATATAATTTTTTCAATTTTTTTATGATAAATGTCATATTTTAATGAATAGTTCAAAATACATCATTTTTAATTCAAAACTACATTTTTGTCGAATTTATTTGTACTGATAGATTATCATTATAATTGGTTTTAAATTATATTTATATTATTATATTTATAATATAATATATTTTTTTCATTGGAGTTAATTTAATACTGAAATTCGATATAAACACATGTTAACCTTTTGATAGTTTTTAATTTTAAAAATCCCATTTTCTCATTTTGACAATGGGAATTGATTTTAAATTTATTACTGAAACATATATGTTTGGAATTTGGAAAATTTTATTTCATATTTGGAATCATAAGGTACAAATTATTTAAACAGGTCCCTTCAATTTTTTGACATTATGAATAGTAACTTAGGTAATAATTTTTATTTACCATGGTTAAAGGGTAAATTAGGTAAATAAGGGTCAAAATGCTATTATAATAATATAAAACTACCCTAACAGTAGTACTAATCATATTATATGAGATATGGCTGACCAAGAAAACCCATGGAAAAAAAATTTGGCCATTGAATGCCACTTAGGAGTCATTAGGACACTTATATCTTTTAATTTAAAGTAAAGGAAAATATGTTATAAACATAAATTGTTTTTATAAAACAATTTTAATATAGATTTATATTAGTGATCACTTAAACTATAAATATAAATTTAAATGATAAAATGATTTACTGCATCATGGAAGTTTATTGAAAAAATTTAGAGATTATATATTTAACATTAATTATGACACAATGATGATGCATTGATTTATTTATTAATAAAGGAATCAAATAAATGATATTATAAATAATAAAACAAATATTATATGAAATAATTTATGTCATACATGATTTTTTAGTCTAATATGAAATATTATAAAACTATTCCATGGTTTGGTTCAAAGTTATCTCTTTTTTTAGATTTTATTTAAATTCAATAAAATGAATAGTTTAAAACGAGACATAATTTATATTTTATAAAAATAGAAATTTATTAAATTATTTAAATATAATAAAAATATTATAAAATAATAAAGATAATATTATAATGTCTATTTGTTCTTTATGTTTCCAATTATGGGAAATTAACCCCATAGAAGTAAATTTAATAGCCTCTTAATAATTAAAATGTTATTACCACAATTAAAAATAAAAGAGAATATTTGGGGGTTAACCGAAAAGATATGTTTTAAAATAAAATAAAAACATGTCTAAAAATTATTGGATGAGATTATTTCGATCTATACTGATATTATCCTCAACATATTTCAATTTACATACCATTGAAGTAAAAAATAAATTTATATTATTTTAATAATTTAAGAGTTTCCAAGGGTTCCCCTTTACAATCCTATAAAATGGAACCCTCTCTTCTATAATTTTCACACATCAATAACCCATTGTATTGGCCAATCCCAGACCAAACATATTCCTAGAATCCCTCCCCTAATATGAGAAGCCTTAATTAGGTAAAAATCCTTCCAAGTAATTATTTTGTTATAAACCAAAAGAAGTTACCCGTTTAAGAGGTAACACCTTCTCTCATGATTTTTAGTTTCATTTCCATTTTTTAATCCCTAGACATTTCTTATTCCATCATTAAATAAAAAGATTATCCTAAATATAATATGATTTTTTTAAGTTTTGTTTTCAACACATACACACATATCTATTTAATGGGTAACAAACATATTGTTTCTATGTATAACAAACTACAACCTCAAGAAACGATGATTGTTCAATTTTTACCTACCACCACTAATGGTGGACATTATAATGAAAAATATTTTAAATGTGATATATACTAAATTTATTTTTTTCTATTATTTTGTAATTTTTATTTAGAACAAACCTTTATTCCTTCCATGTTGTGTCAATACGATAATCTTGTTTGAGGAAGTGTAGACAACCGCCCACTCAAAGTAATATGACTCTTTACTAATATACATGGAATCTATGAAGGATAGTTTTATTAAAACTATGAGACATTAATGACATTAACATACCACTGTTATTATAATATACATACCATTTGATTATTATTCTTTTAATATGAAAAATAAATCGAAGTAGTGTTTCTGCGTACGTACGACCTACCTTCTATATGAATATTGAATTTCATTTCTTATCTCCAAATATTATGTATATTATATATACAAATATAATGCATATATATTGTATTTAAATCATTTATAATATTATAAAGATGATGGAATATTGAACACATGGACAATTTACATCAAAATAAGATCATTTCGACACAAGTACCGAATATCGACAAAACGTCTAATATGAACATAAATAATTAGGTAATTTTTATAACATGGTAATAATTGATATAGAAGGAATAATACACTTGAAAAATATTCTAAAGAAAGTATAAATTAACCAAAGTTTATTATTCAGGAACATAAAGATTGTACGTCATGAGTCGGACTCAAGGTAAGGGAAAAGTGAACTCAATATTTATTCATTGAGATAAATATCTATGTCAATGGTTATGTTCTTCTATGAATATGTGTGAATGTCCCTTCATTGTTTTTTATATAATATCCACTATATTGGGTGGATTTATATTTTTAAAATATAATTATTTCATTTATTTATCCTTAATCTAATGATATGATCTTTGTAAGAGACTTTATCTCAATCTACTTTCATTGAGGTGTATTTTTATAGTATGCACCACATTATTTTTATACTTTTTATAATAAAACCATTTTAATTTTAATTAAAATGGAATATTGTTTATATGAATAACTTTAATAAATGATAAAACGGAATGTTATTAATATATGCGGTGAAAATGACATCTATACCGCTGAAACTATTTTTTGATATTTGGCTTCCTCTATATGATTTAATGTTTTTTAAAAAGGAAAATAAATCCATTATTACATTTTTTGGTATTTAGATATTTAAAATGGTTTTGAACATGGATTTCCAATTTCAATATCTTGAAATTATTTCATGTGATTAAAAATAAAATTTTATGAGTGAAATATTGATAATCGTAATTATTTGTGTTTTATTATTATATAATGGTACTTGAATATTTGACGGGTGATTACGTGATAACTCAAAGACAGGTGGTTATGTGAAAAAAATATGGGTGATTACATGATAAACTAAGGATGATTAGTTATGTTATAACCTCCAATGCATTGGGTATGGTAGTCGACCATACAGATATTCTATTTGAATGAATGATATGAATGGAAGTCAAGCATATGGTTATTCCATTTAAGTATGATTATATCCCAATTTATATTTTATATGTTCTGTGTAATTTATATGATTTTTATTGAAATATATTGGTTACAAAACGGTAATAAATAAGATTATATTTGGTGAATAATATTTACTACTTCATCAAGCTGAAAAGTATTACTTTATGATAATGTTTTCATGGTTTTCGTGTTTTATAAGGGATGAAAATTTTCATTCTTTTTGTATCCCACACCGAGATTTTTATTCTCATTCTAAGTTTTTAAAATGTTTTCACAGGGTATAAGTATGAGTAATATAAAGGATAAAGTTGATAATATTTTTATCATGAAAATAAATCATATTTTATTTTTTGAAGGGTTTCCTTCGGTCAAAAAATGGATACTATTTTGATAGTATCCTCTTGTATTATTATGCGATTATATGTATTAATAATGGCTTACTTCTCTAAAATTCAAAACCTAAAATTATCATCAATGTAAATTAAAGTAAAATTATTGACTTATCTCATGATTAAGAAACTTTTTAAGGCTGGGGAATTATAATTTTCATAAAATGTTTTATTTAAAAGTATAATTTATGAATTATATTCTATGTATTTCATATAATTAAATTCATATTTAAATTATTATATCAAAATTAAATTTGGATGAATTTTTTTTATTTTTTCAATATTTTTTTATGTAAATAATGAAAAATATGGATTTTTTAAAAAATTTCATTTTGTGGTGGTATTTACAAAGAAATTATGAGGTAACAATGTGATTTGAGTTATTGTTAATTTATTAACAAAATATAAACATTTATATTCCATCCCAGAAACTATTTCTTCATATCAAAATTCTTGAATATATATAAATGATATTGTTAGGTAACATGCAGTTTCTCTCTATATTATATCAAACCTTAATCATAGTTTCACTTCAAATTTTTTGAACTTACCTTAGATATCATCGTTTATTGAATTAAATTTTAGTTCATTTTTTAATCCTCAATTTAATGGAATCTATGAGTGAAGGATTCATACCTTGGAATATATTTTTTTTTCTTGGTAAAAATATTTCCAAGGAAGTTAGGATCATCAAATTTCTTTTATTGAGTATTCATATACCAAAAGTTTTCATTCCAATATACAAATGGATCATTTTGAGAAATTATATAGAAAGTAGTGTCGAATGCCCTATTTTTTGGATGAATTAGGATAATGGAAGTTTATGGGACCCTATTTTGAAGATTAAATGGCTTAGTATGTGTATTTAATTTATAATCATTTAAATATGGATCATATCGGGCCGAAACGTTATGCAAATAATTTGAGGAAATATCATTCTTTTGTGGTAGGTGATTATATATTTCTCATTGTATCTCAATGGAAATTGGTTTTAAATTTTAGTTAAAAGGTAATTTTTTTGGGTCAATGGACCATAGTAAATACAAGAGAGACTCTTACTAGTTTCCTATAAATTTCCATTTCCTCTGAGTGTATCCCATATACACAACATATGTGTTCTTTCAATGTTAGGGAAATATGTGTCAGATTCGTATAATGTTTTGAGCCCTAAAGTAGATTACATACTTGAGAATATTTCTTATGAGGAATAATTAGTTCATATTGTTGAACTTAGAGAGACATTGGTCCATAAAAAGGTGATTTACTATGTTAATTGTTTATGGATAGATAATATGTTTGAAGAAGAAACACGAGAATCTGAAAATTCCATGATGGAAATATATCCCAAGATGTTTAGTAATTGAATAAAATTGCATGAAATAAATTTCCAAAAGGGTGGTAGAATTTCAAAATATAGCAAATTATTGATTTAATCATTTTCATATTTATTATTTTTCTCTAATTAGACAGTTCATTATAAATATATTAAGTAAAATTTTTAAAACAATTAGAAATAGTTCAATTAAAATATAATCTTAGAAAGTTTTATATAAAAATTTAAATTATAAATAATATAATTTTAATGTTAAAAAATTAATTCCATTTTTTAAATCATAATATCATGATTAAATTCAATTGAAATATTGAAATTTTTGGAAAATATTTATTTTTCATTGAATAATGATAAATATCATTTTTTTTCGAATTTTCATCTATTTTAATTAAATTAAGTAGTTGATAAGTTTTATTACAATTTTAATATGTTTTAATGTTTCATAAGTATAATTTAGTTTCATTATTTCAAATTAATTATATTTTAATCATATTTATTCTATATTATAGTGTAACATTAGTTTTGGGTTTATAGAAAAAAAATGATGAAAACTATTTTAAAGTGAATAATGTTTATCCATTTTAATTAATTAAGATAACTACTAATAAGGAATTATTTTAATGAAATTTATATATTATATAACTTTATATATTAATTTTACTTAAAATAATTTTTATTAATAGTAATATATTTAATATAATTTCATCTTAAGATTGTAAAATAAATTTCTTGAAAATTTATTTTTCACTACATGAGTGTATGTTATATTAAATTAAATTCTTCAATTTTGTTAATTGAATTTTCTAAAATGTGTTCCTTATTATAAATTTCCATAATTTATATTATATAATTAATTAAAAATTGTTTTTGTTCTTAAATAATACTATAAATATTAACAACAATTATTTTGGTAAGGGTGAAAACATATTTACCGCGTGTTAAACTAAAGAGGTAAGGGATAAAATGAACTAAAAACTTGTCAAAATTATTTTTTATAGCCATATATTGTCCAAAAATCATCAAATAATAGATTATGGTCCATTTTTATCCTTGTTTAATTTGTAAAAAGTTGTTAATACGTTTGTTTTTTCAAAATTCCTACTGTTTCCTCTCTCCAAATTATAAACGGCCACCCCCTCTACTCCCCTATTCACACATTGAAATCCTTTTGGTTTACAAAATAATTTCCCAAGTACCTTACATAAATCATTCCTCATATCATATTGTCTTTTTATTAAACATAAATTCAATCTAGAAATCATTTACACATAATTGAAAAGAGGTGGTCCAGAGAAGAGGTATCATTCCTAACCGAGTGTTTTTGTTTTATTTCCTCTTCCACGTTATTAAAAAAATATTCAAAAATTATGATATGATAAAATTATTATTTAGAATGTAAATATATTTTGTTATAATAATTTCATAACCCAAAAACATCACCTATTTTATCAAATGGGAAACATAACCATCATTCGTGAGTATGATGGTCTGCCACCTCATGAGAATATGAAAATACAATTCATCATCACATAAAATGGATGGCTAAAATTGTGTAATTAATAATTATATATGATATTAATGAAATATTTATAATTTATATAGGATAATATATAATTTTTCTTTTACCATTATATTAAATGAATAATGATAATGTTGCACGGGTGTACATGTGGACTACTGCCTCCACAATGTTATCAAATTATTTTTTTCCATAACCACATCATATAGATAATATGTATAACTATATTTAAATAAATAATATATTTTTTATTATATAATGAATATTATTTCATGAAAAAATAACACTTACCTTATTTATATAATGATTGTTGAAAAATGGAAATGTTACATATGCGTATATACAACCTACCATATCCATTTTTATAACATAGTTCATTTATCATGACCGCCATTCATGATTGGTTTTAAAATTATATCTTATCTTAATTTATATAATAAATAATTCCTGAATTTTATTCTAGTTATTGTTTAATAATTAACTCTTTGTCTATAATCATCATATCGAGGTCATTTTTGACATATAAACCAAATACTCTCAAAACATAAGAAGTGTACTTAAATTAATAACTAATTGTATATAGAATGGTAGGATATAAAATTAGCAAAATAATAAATTTAAAAAGGTTCTTAATCATTTATATAATTAACATATGCATATTATTCATCAATATAAATAATGTATTATATGATTTAGACTCAAGGTAATGGACTCTCCTTTAAAATATTATTTTAAAGTTTACATTTTATCTCTTTCTCTTCCATGTTAATAGTTTCAATATTATTGTATGAATAGATTTTTATAGACCTGATAGAATTATTAAGGACTCTTTTTTTACTTTGAAATTATTCAATGGTTTTCAAAAAAGAACTTTTTTTCAAAACATTTTATATTATTTAAAAAGCAAAAAAGTAAATTTATATTTTAATGTATATGGCACTGAGAACATATAAAGTCATTGTAACCATTGTTTGATGTTTATATTCCTTTACACGGTTCCATGATTTCTTGAATGAAATCTCAATTTCCATTTTTTGAGAAATTTTGAATTTGAATTTTTTTTGAAATCAAATTGTATTTTGATATCCAAAAGAGTTTTGAATATAAGTATAATAGTTATTTTAAAGGGTTTTATGATAAAAGGTTGCATGAATACACTATTTTATTCATGATATGGTCCTTAAAAATTATTTAAATTATTGATTTCACCCCATTATTTATCATGAGAATGCCCAATATATCTTATAGTTAGTGTTTATCGACATTATAGATTATAAAAAATAGGTTACCAAATATATATTTTAGGATATTTGAGACCTATTATAGATCTCTAATTCATCAGCAAATTATTATGTTCTTCATCGAATTATATTGGAACTTAGTTATATAGTTATTAGAATCTGAAAGGGTTCCATTAATATTAGGTCCCAAGGCACATACATGAATTTTCAATGATTTATAATGAGTTTCAATGGAAATATAATGTTTTTAAAAGGTAATGAAAATGATATTTTTAAATGAAAGATGATACCCTTCCCAGGTAAAAAGGTTTGTTTTCAAAAAATGGTTCTTTCATGGGTTTTCCTATTTTTCACTTGAGTAACAAATTTATTCTTTTTTATTTCCCTTATTAATCTTTTTAGTTTTCAACCCATGCTTTAAAAAAATCAATAGGTTTTAAGGATCGATAAAGAAAATAAAAAATTCAAGTTGAAAGTCAAGAAGATTTTTCAGGAAGCCAAATCATGATTTATTTTAAATGTTTTTATCATGGAAAAAATGGATACTGATTGATAGTTTACACATAATAATTTAACGGTTATTTATGTAAGATTAATGAAATAATTTTCTGAAATTATAATCATAGAATATCATTGGGAATGATGGAAAATGATTTATATTATAAAGACACTAGAATATGTAATGATTAAGATTATGTCCTTATAGTTTATGAGAATAAATTTCAATAAATACTTTCCAAGTATTCTTAAAAAAATGTGGAAGTAATTACTTGAGATTAAGTTGAAGGATGATGAATCTATTCGTAAATACGAGAATAATTTTACTAGAGTTATGAGGTATGATTCTAGTATTATCATTGAACTGATAAGTCTTACAAATCGATTCATCGGGGTCTTAAAAGTGAGTCTTCAAATGGAATAAATAATAAGATAAATTTTTATATATGAAGAAATAATTTAATGTTATATCAATATGGACATGGAGATTATAGTCACCTAAAAATCTCACTATTTTATAATAAAATAAATATGGAATACAAATGAAATTGATATAACAAAAAACATATGAGGAATAAGATGACTATTACATTATGTTAGATGTATGGAATGATACATGGTGGAAACTATCTTAAGTTGAAAGGAATTTAAATTATGTGTGTAAACTCAGTTCAAAGAGAAATTTAATGAAAAATTAATGGGAGTAAGTTAGCTAATGATGAAAATTAAGAGTAATACCTATAAAATGAATCCCTCACACTCTACTATTTATACTAAAATGTGTATGTAATTATGCATACCAGTGCTCAAATATGGGGTTTAATGATAATTATATACATCAAAAACCTCTTCATCATAGTGATAAAGGTAAATCTCATGCGATCAATATTATCGATGTCGGGTATTGTAAAAAATTGGAGAAAGGTATACACACCACCACTATTAAAATTTTAATGACTTATTTGATTCTGGATGTTTCCACACTTTTATATCGGTATAAATTTCTCAATGTATCACATTACTTTTAAAATTATAAGATGTTGAATTATTAATAAAAACTAATAATTGTATGATGTTAACATATCAAGCCTATGATTCTCTTCCAATTGAGTTTTGTGGGAATTTTCTTCCTTCATGTTATTTTATTCTCCCTCTAGTTGAATTTAATGCAATATTTGGCATAATATGGATCCCTATATATATATATCCTGTATTATTTTTTGCGGAAGGGAAGTCAAATTTGATATTATAAATGAACCTATTAATTTTTATTATTTTGAGGATAAATATTACCATAAAATGGAAATTACATCCAATGAATGGTTCTTAATTCCTATCCAAATGGGTTTTTTATCTCCTAAAGAATGTTAAAAAATAAAAATGAATGATATAACTATTTTATGGGAGTTTTTAGATATTTTTATATAAGATATTCAATGTATTCCTCTATATTATTAGGTTGAGTTTTCAATAGAACTAATTCCTAATGTCATCCGTATTTCAAAGACTCCAAATTCAATGTCTCCAATTGAGTTGAAAATGTTAACTATAGAACTCCATGATAATATTGAAAAGGTATTCATTCATCAATGCCTGTCACCTTAGGGAACACATATTTTTGTTAAGAATAAATATAGATCAATGTGAATTTTTATTGACTATTGAAACTTAACAAGGTCATAGTCAAGAATAAGTATCATATGAACCAAATAATAATTTTTTGACTAATTATGATGATGTTAATGTTTATCCAAGATTATTCTTTAATTTCAGTACATTCAATTTAGGGTTAGTGGTGATAACATATACATGAAATCAACCCATTAAATTTATGGACCATATGAATTTATAGTGATTAAATTTAGTATTACTAGTTCCGTCACTATCTTCATGGATTTAATGAATATGGTCCTTATAGACTACAATAATTAGTTTTTGAACTATTTATATATGATATTTTTATATATTCCAAGATCAAGGAAGAGAATGAATATCATTTTCTTATTATACAGAATACACTGAGGAAATATAATTTTGAGGATTACAATGTGTGTATTTTTTCAGATAATGAATTATATTTGGGTCATATAACATTAAGAGAGAATATATTGATGGATCCATGAAAGATGGAATTTATTGAACACTAGCCTAGACTAAACCTAGGGACTGAGATCCATATTTTTATTTGATTATTTGGATATATTCTACTCATTATGAATAGTTTCTCATGATTCTCTAATACACTCATCATGTTAACATGGATGTATGTCAGGTTACTTATGACTAAATAATTTAATGAGAATTTGAGGCAAAAAATCATAATATTGATTAGTATACTTATTCTCACACCATTGTATAGTGGAAAGGGTTCTTGATTTATATTGAACCATAAAATAAGGGGAAGTTATATGTTTATATACATAATTATATAGTGATAGTTTATGCATCATGCTAATTAATGGTTTATGATCAAAATTAAATGACTCGTGATTTAGAATTACTAGTAGTAATCCTTGAATGAAATATATGGAGGAATTTATTTTTCATATAAAGGTGTTACATATACACTAATCATAAATGTATACATTCTTTAGTCACCAATAAATATTTTAATATGCAACAAAGGAGATGGTTGGTATTGATTAAATATTATGACTGTTCAATATATGACCACCCTAAGAAAGTAAAAAAGGATGTTGATTCATTTATTCAAAAGTATAATGCATGATTATTTGTGTTAAGGATATCTAAAGATCCAATATTGACGAATTTTTAATGGATGAGAAATAGATTCCTAAAGGAATGGGAGAAATCTTATCATTCTCAAATATGTGTTCAACTATCCATCCATGTAGAGATTAAAGAGGTCCAAAAGGATAATTTTGAGCAATAAAATAACATGTGAAATGTTCCTAAGTTCATCCTTTATTTTGATGGAATAATAAGGATGAGAAACAAATTTTTCATCCCATCAATACCAAACATAAATAAATAGAATTTGGAATAATGTTCTAGATAATCATTCTACTATCATCCTAGAGGTATGAATATTTATAGTCATATGAAAGTGTATTTATAGTGGTACAACATAATGAGAGATATTTAAACGTATATATATTGGTTCTTAGTATGTATGTAAGTTAAGGCTAAGTGAAAATAAATATAAGGGGATTTTACAACCATCATCAAAACCAAAATATAAATTCCAAATCATTACCATATATTTCATCATTAGACCCCCCCAACAAACATCTAATGATTACATTTCTATTTGGGTTATAGATGATCACCTTATGAAGTTTGAAAACTTTTTTACTATCGTAGATTATTTCAAACATCATAATATTTATAATATATATTATGGAAGAGGTAAAGTTTTATAATGTGTAACATTATTCTATGTTTAATAAAGATATGTGGTTTACCATGAAGTTATTGTTAAGTAACCAATAATAATTGAATAAAAATTTGTATTTTATTACTTCATTTTAACCATAGATAGATGTTCTGTATAAGATAACCATTCAAACATGGAAGGATGTACTATGTTCTTAGTCCCTAGAACTCAATGGTGGTTGGGATCAATACATTCCTCTCACTAAATTTTCTTCTAATAATATCTTTCACTTGATCATTCCAATGGAAAATTATGAATATCTGTATTTAATTAATATTAGAACAATAAAATTACAAAAATTAAATTTGATAAAGAAAGATTTTTGGACCTGAGCTATATGAGTAAATGTTAGAGAAGGTTAGATCCATTTAGTATCACATCAATGAATCTTGGAGTCGATATAACTGTTATGGCGATAATATTTGGTAAGATATATCATTAAATGTTATAGTGGAGGTATTCCTATAAATTAATATATGGATTAATGTTTTATTCTTACAAAATAGGGTAATGTTAAACAATAGGTATGTTTTTTCCTTCAAGGTTCTTGGTCGAGTATTAATTTTAGCTTATCACTTGTCCCATCCACTGAACCACTCTCAAGATAATAATGTGCTCTGTATATTTCTTTTTAGTAACTATATACTAGATACTTTACATGTACTGAAATCATAGCTTTTACCACTAATGGATGATATTTATATAAAGAAGAACCAATAGAAATATTTCCCTATATAGATATAGTTACTCAAAAGATTAATTTTATTTAGAGGAATAAAATATTAATTGATGCTACATGGGAACATAGGGATGTGATGAAAGAGAGATATAATTAATCTTTATATTATATTTTTAGTTCTCTTAGAATTAAATTAATGTTTAGGGGATATAATGTAACACCCATTGATTCAACAGGTATTTCCTTTGAAACAATCTTTAGTTATTCAGTATCTTTCTTTTCACATAAACTTGAGTCTAAATAAACAGTGACATGGTAATACATTATAACATAGCCATTAAATTTGAATTTATGAATATTAATAACAAAATTTGAAAACAATATGAATAAATGATTAAAATAATTAAAATTTATTAATAAATTTTCAATAAATTAGTACAAAATTTACTCTAAAGTAATTTTATGTTTTAAAAATATTTATTCATAAAAATAGATATGTATTTCCTTTTTCATACAGATATTATATATAAATTATACCATTATTATAAATATTATTTAATGGAATGGATATAATATTTTAAATCATAATGTGAACATTTTATTAGGTTGAATTTATTGGCTTTTCTAAAAAATATTTTTCTCACTGAGATGTGAAAAATACTGATTTTTTTAAAAATATCATTTATTTTAATTAAAGAATTAAATTTAAAAGTAAAATTGTTTCATTAATTTTATTTTATGTTAAAATAATTTAATTTTAATTGTATATAATATAATAAATCACATATGAATCTGAAATATACTAGATATTGGTATATGTCCATTTTCGGACTAAAAAATATTTTTCTCATAAGAATTTATTTGCCTGAAATATTTTTCAATATTAATGAATTAAATTAACATATATTTCAAAATGGTTTAAATTTATATAATAGGTATTAAATAAAATATTTTGACATTCATTTTAGGGTTCATACAATGTTAGGAATTGTAACACCCGAGACTTTTATGTAATATAAATCATCAAAGAAATATTTTTCTACACAACACTTGCTTGGCTTTCTTTACGCGAAATCGTGGCCTTCCTCGATAGCTTGCGTCGTACGCAATACCGAGTTTCACTAAACAACGATATGCTATTAAAATATTATTAAAACTAGCCGTTATGAATAGTAATAACCACTTTTTGAAATTTTATAAATTTTTTTTGTCAAAATGGACTTCATTTTTGGATTCGGAATATCGAAATTAGCCTAGGGTGAAATTTTGGTATTTTTCTGAAAACTTTCAATTTTTGATGAATAGTGAAACCACTAAGTGGTAGTTAAAAAACTGAATTTTTCATAAAACAAAATTATACCACTTCTGTGAGTGGAATTTCGAAAATCCTAGAGACATGGTTAATATCAAGGACTAAAATTTGGTTCAATGAGATAAAAATAATTTTTTGGTTAATAGTAACTTTTTACTTTTTTTACCACGGTTAAAAGTAAATATGGTAATTAAGGGTAAAAATGATATTATTATTACCCTAAAACATGTCCTAATTATATTGGACAAGTTTAATTCGACAAAAAACAACCTTAGGAATAAAATATGACCATTTAGGTCCACTTGGATTAAATTAGGACATTTATTATTAATTTATTTAAAGAAGGGTTAAGATAGTTAAAATCAAAGTTTAATAAGTAAATAATTTTTAATATGGTGTTATACATAAGATAAATTCGACTATAAATATTCATTAGAAAGATAAAAGGATTTACTACATAATTGTATTTTGTTTTTAATTTTTAGTCATTATATAATTTAATTTATTTATGACACAAAGATGATGCACTAATTATTGTATTAATGAAATATTGACATAATTAATGTTATAAACACTGAAATAAATGTAATTTGAGACTTTTTATGAATTCCAATAATTTTATATGTTAATATGACATGTTAGTATTTATTAAATTAACTTGTTTATAATTAATAATTCTGTTATGATTTTCAAAAAAATAAATTACTAAATAGTGTCAAAATTGACATAAAATAGTTTTTAAAACAAATATTATATTAGTAATTGTTATTTTATTCAAAAAATATATGGTTCGACCAAATGAATTAGTTAGGGTTATATATATTAATAATAAACAACTTGGGGTTCATTTGGCTGCTTATAATAAGTTTATTAACCTTATAGTATAAGAAAACAAGAAGACACGGTAAAAGTTAAATTATCTAACTTACTGTTAAATCTAAATGATAGGGTTAAAATTGATACCTAAACTTGTCTAAATTCTATTGGATGAGAGGCTTTCGACCCATCCCCACTTTATCCTCGAAATAAATCAATTTGGATCTATTTAAAACCGAACTTGACTTTATAATAAAATAATATTTTTAGTTATTCCAAAGGTGCCCCTTTCCTCCCTTATAAAAGGGCACCTCCTCCCCCTCTTCCTCACACCACTTTGAGCCTTCAAGCTCGGCCAACCCCTGACAATTACTCCTCTACACTTCCCTAGAGACATCCTAGAGGTTCTTTTATTATTCAAAGACCCATTTTAGTTCCCTAAAAGGAGGTCTCAAAGAAGCACTTCAAAGAAGAGGTAATGTCTGTTACCGATTCTTTCATCTTTATTTCTTCTTCCACTTCTTCTTCTTTAGTAGTTTCATTATGATGTAATAAAATAAGTATCACTCATATACTGATATGTTATTATAAGTATGAAACAACCCTATTTCACCATATATCCATCCTACAGAAAAATAAATCACCGCGCGTGCGTACTTACGGAATACCATCTCCACGACATGGTGTAATCTATTTTCCACCACCACCTTACTTGGATGGGTATAATGGTGTAAATAATGACTATATATGACTATTATAAAGTGATACTGATTCTGAAATAGTATACATACACTCCAATACAATTCCACGATCATAGGAATGATATCATCACTCGTGCGTACGTACGGAATACCATCTCCACGATGTGATGCGACTCGTTCTACATGATCTTCATTTAATAATGATTATATAAATGAATTTAATGAATGAATATGATATATATTACACTAATACCATTCTGGAAATGAGCTATATATAACCTAAAGAGAAGAATAAGAATTTATTTGATAAGACACGCATAAGAACAAAAAGTTATAAACACCCGAATAACAAGTAGCAATGAAATATTACTACTAAGAAGCTAAGAATATGACCATATATGATATCATAAAAATATGTATGATTCTGTAATAAGTCAATAACATTATTTAAATCATTATATAGGAGGTTCGGAGACATACGAAGCAAAACCTACCTAACGTAACAGAAATATCACAATCTCATTTTTATCTGAGATTGTTTATACTTTAGTATTTACTGGGGTGTATTTTATCATCCACATCCATGTTTCCTCAATATGTAATATTATTTCCATCCACCTAAAATTGTTTACATCCTATTTTACCTTTCGATGAGTTTTTAGTAAAATATATGAAAGGAATCTTTTGTCGTTTTTCGTACGAGGTATTTTTTGACTTTTCCGACAAAAGTACGAGAAGAATGTTTTACTTTAACTTATACGGCATGAATGGATTTTTAAAACATTATTTTCAAGAAGTTTTCTTTATAAGTTTTCAAGTTTATTTTTAATAAACTTCTTTTAGTTTAAAATTGTATGACATTTTAATAAAGGAAAAATGTTTTTGAAGTAGAAAGAATATTTTTCTCAAGAATGGAGTTCAAGAGTTTTATCAAAATTATTTTCCATCTAATATAATAAAGGGTTCTTTTTATATCCCTATTATTACATGTATTTGATTATGTTGTGATGGAAATATTTTTTTGAATTCCTTTATCTTATATGAATTGTTTTATGATATCATGATGTTTAAGATTCTCATTTTTATTACTTGGGTTATGCAATGATGTATGATTTATTATTTTGTGGCACACATAAGAATGGTATCATTATGAGGTGGGTGGGACCTATATCTCCCTCCAATGCATTGGGTAAAGATTTTATATCTCATGAGATAGACATGGCTGGAACGGTAGGTTATACCGGTTCAGTGAAACAGGACTGAAACGATGGTGACTCGGTTCAAAAAGGGACTTTGTCCACTAAGATAGTCATGCCAATGAGTCTTCACTAACATGAAATGATTCTCTATGATTATGTGTTTATGCCACAAAGTTTCATGTTTTAAGTTATGATTATTGTGATTACATTTCACTACCATGATTTATCCCATGTTATGAAATTATGATCTCTTTTGCAGGTTAAGATTTCCAACAGTTATGTGCTTATGTATACGATGTGATTGATATTTCTTTTTACCATTACTGAGAATTTGAGCTCACCCTTTTGTATGTTTTATTTCCCCAGGTCAGGAAGAAGGTTATTATGTAGAATATTCAAAAAAGGGACTCTAGATATGATGAAATAAATGGGAGGCAAAGTAGATGCTTTATAAACCAGTTGTTTATGTTTCCCGGTTTCTAAAGACACTATACCTATATGGTCCTTTCTTGGTTTTGTTATATGTTGTAATAAGTGTGCTTCAATTCTGAAGTAATAACAATGTATGTAAATTATGGGTCGTTATAGTTGGTATCAGAGGAAAGATATAGTCATCCTTTGGAAACTAGGATGTGAAAGCCTTAGTGAGAACACTAAGGATAAGTCTAAGCATAGAACACAATCTTAGTGTTTTAGAAATGGCCATGAATAACCTAGGATAAGACCTTAAGTGTGAAATTTTATTCTTGAGTATGTGGTTTTTCTATTATAATTAGTGTTTCTCACATTATTCTTCTTGGTTTTAGTCAATGGTCGGAACCCGAAGGAATCATGTTAATGCGGAATGTGAAGGGAAATGCAATGATTGTCCCCCTGAGCAACCAAACGTTATAGGAGCTGGAATTCAAAATCTTGTAGCCATGCTCACACAACTTTCTCAAGCTATGAATCATGCAGGACTTCCAAACGAGCAAAGGAAGGAACAAAATTCTGTTGAATCCTTCATGAGTCAGCGTCCACCTTCTTTCAGCGGGTCTACTGATCCATTAGTTGATGAACAATGGATTAGTACTACTGAAAATATATTTTCAGTTCTTCAATGTTTTGAACATGATAAAGTCATCCCAGCAGTGTATCGTTATGAAGGAGATGCTGATCAATGGTGGAATCTTATTAAGAATATGAGGCAAAGAGATGAAATTGAGTCCATGGAATGGGACGAGTTCAAGAAAATATTTTTTAATAATTACTTCCCTCGTATTCTCTGAACAAAGATGGAGAAAGAGTTTCTTGAAATGAAGCAAAAGGATGATGAATCTGTTGGTACCTATGAAGCAAATTTTACAAGACTTGAAAGGTACGCTTCCGGTATTATTATCCAACCTGAGATCAAGATCAATCTATTCTTTAGTGGCTTAAAACCAAGTCTTCGAAGGGCCTTAGCCATAAGGGACTTCAATAGCTATGATGAAATCGTTGGATGTTCTCTCAAAGTTGAGATGGAAATCGGAGTAACCCATCAGTCATATGGGTTTGATAAGAAGAGGAAAATGGAATTCAAAGGAAAATCTAAAGAGCCCACTAAAAAGAAGATGAGCTTTCCCTTATGCTCAAAGTGTGGAAAGAAACATGGAGGGAGTTGTCTTAAAGGGACAAGTAAATGTTTCAAATGTGGAAAGGAAGGTCATTGGGCATTTGGATGCCGCGATGATGGGAAGAAGATGTATAATGATGCAAACAAAGGAAGGGATACAAAGAATGAACCTACTACACTTCAATGTTTCAAGTGCAAGGAGATGGGTCATTATGCCAATAAATGACCTAATCCAAGGGTTGATGATGATGGTCGACGTCAAAAAACTCTTAAGGATAACGAAAAAGGAAAGTCACATGCAATTTCTATCAGCGATGTGGAGTACGATAACGATGTGGTGAAAGGTACACTTACCATCCACTCTAAAGTAGCAAATGTTTTATTTGATTATGTATCCACCCACTCTTTTATTTCTGAAGAAATTTCTAAGGGTATCACGGTATTACCTCAACAATTAGATGTTGAGTTAGCTGTGACAACACCTAATGGCACAACAGTCGCATCAAAAGTTTATAATTCTTCTCCGATCAAAGTTTGTGGGAAAGTGCTTCCTGCAAATCTTGTGGTCCTTCCTATAGTGGAATTTGATGTGATTCTTGGCATGGATTGGCTTTCTCTACATGGAGCTCATATCAATTGCAAAAGAAGGGAAGTCGCATTTCATATTCCAGATCAATCTATGATCATCTATCAATGCAAGGATGTACATAACCTTCTAGGGGAAATTTCTTCCATTTTATGGGTATTGATTCCACTAAATAAAGGTTATTTATCTCAAATGGTTAGTGAGAAACTCACGATTAAGAATATTCCCATTGTTCGGGAGTTTGATGATGTCTTTCAGGAGGAATTAACAAGTCTTCCACCAAATTGTGACGTTGAGTTTCCAATAGAACTCATACCGGGTGCTTTGCCTATTTCAAAGACACCTTATAGAATGGCCCCAATTGAGTTGCAGGAATTGATGAAGCAGCTCCAAGAGAATCTTGATAAGGGATTCATATGCCCTAGTGTGTCACCTTGGGGAGCACCTGTTCTATTTTTTAAGAAGAAAGATGGATCAATGAGACTCTGCATTGATTATCGAGAACTTAACAAGATCACTATCAAGAACAAATATCCTCTCCCGCGCATTGATGACCTATTTGACCAACTACGAGGAGCTCAATACTTTTCCAAGATTGATCTTCGTTCAGGGTATCATCAATTAAGGGTCAAAAGGGAGGATATACCAATGATGGCTTTCCGTACAAGGTATGGACACTATGAATTTATATTGATGCCATTTGGTCTTACTAATGCCCCTGCTATCTTCATGGATCTAATGAATAGAGTCTTTAGAGACTATCTTGATAAATTTGTGGTAGTCTTTATAGACGATATTCTTGTCTATTCAAATAGCAAGGAAGAGCATGAAGATCACTTGAGAATTATATTGAAGACCCTGAGAAAGGAGAAGCTTTATGCCATATTTACCAAGTGTGAATTTTGGCTTCAAAAAGTTGCATTTATGGGTCACATAATCTCAAAAGAGGGGATATCTATGGATCCAGCAAAAACAGAGGTTATCAAAAGATGGTCGAGACCAACAACAGTAACTGAGATCCGAATTTTTCTTGGTTTGGCTGGATATTATCAACGTTTTGTGAATGATTTTTCACGATTATCTAATCCACTCACCAGGTTGACTCGGAAAGGAGTTAAGTTTGTTTGGACGGAGGAATGTGAAGAATATTTCAAGGAGTTGAAAAGAAGGTTATCCAGTGCACCTGTTCTCACATTGCCCTGTAGTGGATAAAGGTTTGTGATCTACAGTGATGCATCCAAGATGGGATTGGGGTGTGTTCTTATGCAAAATGATATGGTGATAGCTTATGCCTCACGACAGTTGAAAATCCATGTGCAAAATTACCCAACACATGATTTGGAGTTAGCTGCGGTAATCTTTGCATTAAATATTTGGAGGCATTGTCTTTATGGTGAAAGGTGTGATATTTATACTGATCATAAAATTTTAAAGTATATTTTCACACAAAAGGAGATGAATATGCACCAAAGAAGATGGTTGGAGCTAATTAAGGATTACGACTGTTCAATCCATTACTACCCTGGGAAAGCAAACAAGGTGGCAGATGCATTAAGCCGACAAGACCATGCTAGTTTATCCATGATGAGGATCACAAAAGATCTAATATTTATGGATTTACAAAGGATGGATCTTGGAATTATAATGGAAGGGGAAAAATCTTATCTTTGTCAAATGAATTTTCAACCATCTATACATGTGAAGATTAAAGAGGCACAGAAAGAAGATGTCGAGTTACAAAAGAAGGTGAGAAATGTTCCTGAATTCAACCTTGATTGTGATGGGATAATAAAGTTCAGGAATCGGGTTTGTGTTCCTCCCATCCCCGAATTAAAGAAAGAGCTTCTGGATGAGGCTCATAGTTCTTCATTCTCTATTCATCCTGGAAGCACGAAGATGTATAGGGGCCTAAAAGAGTACTTCTGGTGGGATGGAATGAAAAGAGATGTTGCTGAATATGTCTCTCGATGCTTGGTTAGCCAGCAAGTTAAAGATGAGAGACAGAAGTCTAAGGGGATGTTACAACAATTACCCATACCCGAATGGAAATGCGAAAACATCACTATGGACTTTGTCACAGGACTTCCTAAAACATCCAAAGGCAATAATGCTATCTGGGTCATACTTGATCGTCATACCAAGTCTGCACATTTCATTGCTATTAGAGAGGATTTCTCTCTGGATCAGCTTGCCAGGATATATGTAAAGGAAGTGGTAAGATTGCATGGAGTACCACATTATATTATATCTGATCGGGATCCGAGATTTACCTCGATGTTCTGGAGAAGTCTTCAGCATACTCTGGATATAGAGTTGAGTTTCAGCACTGCTTATCATCCTCAGACAGACGGTCAGTCTGAGAGAACAATTCAAACCCTAGAAGATATGTTCAGAGCTTTCTCTATGGATTTCAAAGGTGGTTGGGATCAACACCTACCTTTGGTGGAATTTTCTTATAATAATAGCTTTCACTCCAGTATTCAGATGGATCCTTATGAAGATCTCTATGAAAAGAAATGTAGGACTCCAACTTTCTGGGATGAAGATGGGGAAAGAAATCTATTAGGACCTGATCTCGTTGATGAAATGGCAGAAAAGGTCAGATCTATTCAACAACATATAAGAGCAGCTCAGAGTCGACAGAAAAGTTATACCGACAACTGAAGGAAAGACCTAGAGTTTGAAGTGGGTGATAAAGTGTTCTTACGAATATCTCCCTAGAAGAGGGTCATGAGATTTGCAAAGAAGGGGAAGTTGAGCCCTAGATATATCGGTCCTTTTGAAATACTGGATCGTGTTGGGAAGGTAGCTTACTGATTGGCGCTTCCACCGAATCTCTCTCAAGTTCACGATGTGTTCCATGTATCTCTCCTGAGAAAGTACATACTCGATCCTTCACATGTACTCAGCTCAGAAGTTGTACCACTGGAGCAAGATCTTTCTTATGAAGAACAACTGATAGAGATTCTGGATCATAGCGAAAAAGTCCTACGAAACATGACCTCTCGATTGGTGAAAGTTTTATGGAGAAACCACTAATTATAAATAAGCTACATGGGAGCTTGAGGATATGATGAGGGAGAGGTATCCTCATCTGTTTGTTACAAAGTGACGAATTTCGAGGGCGAAATTCATTTTAAGGGGGGTAGAATGTAACACCTGAGACTTTTCTGTTATATAAATCATCAAAGGAATCATTTTCTACACAACACTTTCATGGCTTGCTTTACACGAAATCATGGCCTTCCTCGATAGCTTGCGTCATACGCAATACCGAGTTTCACTAAACAACGATATGCTATTAAAAAATTATTAAAACTAGCCATTATGAATAGTAATAACAACTTTTTGAAATTTTATAAATTTTATTTTTCAAAATGGACTTCATTTTTGGATTCGGAATATCGAAGTTATACTAGGGTGAAATTTTGGTATTTTTCTGAAAACATTCAATTTTTGATGAATAGTGAAACCACTAAGTGGTAGTTAAAAAACTGAATTTTTCATAAAACTTAATTTTACCGCTTCTATGAGTGGAATTTCAAAAATCTGAGAGACACGGATAATATAAAGGACTAAAATGTGGTTCAATGAGATGAAAATCATTTTTTGGCGAATAGTAATTTTTTACTTTTTTTTACCACGGTTAAAAGTAAATAGGGTAATTAAGGGTAAAAATGATATTATTATTACCCTAAAACATGTCCTAATTCTATTTTACAAGTGTAATTCGACCATATACAACCTTAGGAATAAAATATGACCATTTAGGCCCACTTGGATTAGATTAGGACATTTATTATTAATTTATATAATGAAGGGTTAAAATAGTTAAAATCAAAGTTTATTAAGTAAATAATTTTTAATATGGGGTTATATATAAGATAAATTCGACTATAAATATTCATTAGAAAGATAAATATATTTCCTACATAATTGTATTTTATTTGTAATTTTTCGACATTAAATAATTTAATTTATTTTTGAAACAAAGATGATGCAATAATTATCTTATTAATGACATATTGACATAATTAATGTTATAAACACGAAAATAAATGTAATTTGAGACTTTTTATGAATTACACTAATTTTCTAGGTTAATATGACATGTTAGTATTGATTTAAGTAACTTGGTTTGAATTAATAATTCTGTTATAATTTTCAAAAAAATCAATTACTAAATAGTGTCAAAATTGACATAAAATAGTTTTCAAAACAAATATTATATTAGTAATTGTTATATTATTCCTAAACATATAAGTTTTGGCCAAATGACTCAGATAAGGTTATATATATTAATAATAAACAACTTGGGGTTCTTTTGGCTGCTTATAGTATGTTTATTAACCTTATAGTATAAGAAAACAAGAAGACACGGTAAAAGTTAAATTATCTAACTTAAAGTTAAATCTAAATGATAAGGTTAAAATTGATACCTAAACTTGTCTAAATTATATTGGATGAGATTATTTCGACCCATCCCCACCTTATCCTCTAAATAAATCAATTTGGAGCTATTTAAAACCGAACTTGACTTTATAATAAAATAATATTTTTGGTTATTCCAAATGTGCCCCTTTCCTCCCTTATAAAAGGGCACCTCCTCCCCCTCTTCCTCACACCACATTAATCCTTCAAGCTCGGCCAAACCCTGACAATTACTCCTATCCACTTCCCTAGAGACATCATAGAGGTTCTGGTCTTCTTCAAAGACCCATTTTAGTGCCCTAAAAGGAGGTCTCAAAGAAGCACTTCAAAGAAGAGGTAATGTCCGTTACCGATTCTTTCATCTTTATTTCTTCTTCCACTTATTATTCTTTAGTTGTTTCATTATGAAGTAATAACATTATTATCACTCATATACTTATATGTTATTATAATTATGAAACAACCCTATTTCACCATCTATCCATCCTACAGAAAAATAAATCACCGCGCGTGCGTACGTACGGAATACTGTCTCCACGCCGTGGTGTAATCTATTTTCCACCACCACCTTACTTGGATGGGTATAATGGTGTAAATAATGACTATATATGACTATTATAAAGTGATACTGATTCTAAAATAGTATACATACACTGCAATACAATTCCACGTTCATAGGAACGATATCATCACTCGTGCGTACGTACGGAATACCGTCTCCACGATGTGATGCAACTCGTTCTACATGATCTTCATTTCATAATGATTATATAAATGAATTGAATGAATTAATATGATATATATTACACTAATAAAATTCTGGAAATGAGGTATCTATACCCTAAAGAGAAGAATAAGAATTTATTCGACAATACACGCATAAGAACAAAAAGTTATAAACACCCGAATAACAAGTAGCAATGAAATATTACTACTAAGAAGCTAAGAATATGACCATATATGATATCATAAAAATATGTATGATTCTGGAATAAGTCAATAACATTATTTAAATCATTATACAGGAGTTTCAGACACTTACGAATCAAAACGGACCTAAGGTAAGGGAAATATCACAATCTCATTTTTATCCGAGATTGTTTATACTTTAGTATTTACTGGGGTGTATTTTATCATCCACATCCATGTATCCTCAATATGTAATATTATTTCCATCCACCTACAATTGTTTAAATCCTATTTTACCCTTCGGTGAGTTTTTAGTAAAAGATATGAAAGGAATCTTTTGTCGTTTTTCGTACGAAGTACTTTTTCGACTTTTCCGACAATAGTACGAGAAGAATGTTTTCCTTTAACTTATACTGCATGAATGAATTTTTAAAACATTATTTCCAAGAATCTTACTTTACAAGTTTTCATGTTTATTTTTAATCAACTTCTTTTAGTTTAAAATTATATGACATTTTAATAAAGGAAAAATATTTTTGAAGTAGAAAGGATATTTTCGTCAAGAATGGAGTTCAAGAGTTTTATCAAAATTATTTTCCATCTAAGATAATTAAGGGTTCTGTTTCTATCCCTATTATTACATGGATTTGATTATGTTGTGATGGAAATATTTTTATGAATTCCTTTATCTTATATGAATTGTTTTATGATGTCATGATGTTTAAGATTCCCATTTTTATTACTTAGGTTATGCAATGATGTACGATTTATGATTTTGTGTCCCACATAAGAATGGTATCATTATGAGATGGGTGGGACCTATATCTCCCTCTAATGCATTGGTTATAGATTTTATATCTCATGAGATAGACATGGCTGGAATGGTAGGTTATACCGGTTCAGTGAAACAGGACTGAAACGAGGGTGACTCGGTTCAGAAAGGGACTTTGTCCACTAAGATAGTCTTGGCAATGAGTCTTGACTAACAATAAATGATTCTCTATGATTATGTGTGTATGCCACAAAGTTTCATTTTTTATGTTATGATTATTGTGATTACATTTCACTGCCATGATTTATCCCATGTTATGAAATTATGATCTCTTTTGCAGGTTAAGATTTCCAAAAGTTATGTGCTTATGTATACGATGTGATTGATATTTATTTCTACCCTTACTGACATTTCAGCTCACCCTTTTGTATGTTTTATTTCCCCAGGTCAGGAAGAAGGTTATTAAGTAGAATATGCCAAAAAGGTACTCTAGATATGATGAAATAAATGGGAGGCAAAGTAGATGCTTTATGAACCAGTTGTTTATGTTTCCCAGTTTCTAAAGACACTATACCTATACGGTCCTTTCTTGGTTTTGTTATATTTTGTAATAAGTGTGCTTCAATTCTGATGTAATAACAATGTATGTAAATTATGGGTCGTTATAGGAATGGATGTACATTCATCAGTTTTCTTAAAAATAATTTGTCTAAAAAGGGGTTTTCATTTCGTTTTATACGCTTATTGAAAAGGAAATTCATCCACTAAAATAAATTTAACATACTAAATATTTTGAATATATTAAATCATAATTATCAAAAAAATTAATAGGTTTAATTTATTTTTTTTCCAAAATTAAATTTAAAAAATATTAAAAATTTGTTTTCTTAGACATAGTTAAAAGAGGTTTATCAAGGGGTTAATATATGATATAATAGAATTAATGTTGCATTACTGTTTATAACTATTATTGGATAAATATATTTCAAGAGAAATATATCTTATATTTAATTAATTACCCCTTTTATTCCACCTTATCATGAATTTTTCATAATATTATTGAAATCTTTTAAGTAATTTCATGTGTGTCCCTCCCCTCCCTAATATAATCAAACCTATTCAACTCCCTTCTTCCAAAACATTTATCCTTATATCTCAGAAAATACCTAATAAAAAATCTCTCTATATTATGTAACTTCATTCATTACCACTTATCTTCTCCTAAGACCAATAATTCATTGAATCAACAATAATCCAAAGGAGGTCCCTCAAGGGAGAGGTATAAATGTTATCCAATATATTTCAATTTTATTTATTCTTACTCCTTCCAAAAAGCCAATTTTTTCTATCAAAGACATGATGAATAAAATATGATAAATTAATTGTGATGTTATTATAACTATGTTTCAATCATTTATCATCACTTCTTTATCAAATGGTAATGGAAAGTGTCACTCATGTGTGTGTGGACTACCACCTCTATATAAAGTTATGATTCATTTTTAATCATTATCATTAATGATTTTTCATAATTATTTATTTAATATATATATATATATATATATGCATATATGTTATTTATGATATAATAATTATACTTTAAATGCCAATTATTATAAATCATTCTTTCACTCCATCTATCAAAAAATGTAAAATTTCACTAATTTGAATGAATGGGTTATCATCTTCATGAAGTGATGTAATTCATTTTTCACCTACTAATTATATGAATGGTTATATGATTGTATACAAAGACTTATATTTATAATTATTTTATGATTATGATTCCTGAAATTAGAGAAAATTGATCAAGGTTTATGATCCATAACTGTAGAATCAAAAAATATGTGAAAATAAAAAATGTTGACACTTGAAAACTGTGATTTAAATAAATAATTATTAATAAATAGAAGTGGAAATGTTATAAGTGTATAATATATTATATTATTTATATTTATATTGTCTTCTTGTAGAATTATTATAAATTAAAATTTATTAAAAAAGATGATAGAGAACATACAAATAAAGTCAAACATGAGGTTATAGGTTTACCCTACAATCTCATTTTTGGTCAAGATTGTTTATGCTTAAAATTATAATAGTGAATCACTTTGATATAACTCTATAAAATGAAATTAATTAACTTATCATCTATTTATTTCTAGATATTAAATAATTCCCATTGTTTTTCCCCTCTATGAGTTCTAAAATATTCCAAAATAATTATTTTACATATATCCCTCTATATGTTTTATTTGGTTTGGAATATTTTATTCCATTTTCCATATTTTTATTAAAATGTTTTCATCAATGTTTCTACCATTCATTAATTAGTGGATAAATTCAATTTTACCCATGCATTATTTCTATATCTTTTTTTAAAAGTATTTTTCTTTTCATTTTTTGAATGAGGTACTTTTATGTTTTTACGATAAATATAAATGAAATTTATTTTTCAATTTACACTGGATGAATGAATTTTCACTCAATCATGAATATTATTAATTTTATATTGATGTAAAATTTTCCATCTTTCATTTCATATAATATTTTTTATTTAATATTTTTTGAATTTTTTTTTTTAATTATGTCATTTCAAAAATATAATAGTATTTTTATAAAAAAAACAAACGAGTTATATTTTAAAGGTATTTTTAAAACTAAAAACATTATTTTATATTCCTTATATTTTACTCGGAATTTGAACCAATGCTACCATCATTATTACTTCTTTATATGATTTAGAATTATGATGATCAAATATTTATGAAACATTTATTCTTTTCTAATGGTTATGATAGGATCAAATGATAATTGTTATAATGATCCAATGACATATATATAATTCGATTGGTATTATCTAATGGGTTGGAACAATATATCTCTCCAATATGTTGGGAAAATATTAATATTTTATGAGATCAAAGGGTGTATATATAGTTATCCCATGCCCAAAAGTGGGTATACAGGTGGTTATCCCATTTGCAACATCGGTATATGTGAGGTTAAACAAAGCTTAAAACTATTACATGGGTGGTATGTCAGATACTAACATGTGATGAATTTCTAAGTGTGTATCATTAAAATAATATTTTTATGATTATGATTATTCCATACATTATGCACTCATTTATGAAAATATCATATTCCAATGTTATACTCTCATGGGCATGTTCTTTTATTGATATATTATTTGTGTATTAAAAATTTACAAGATGTATCCCATGGCTCAAGACTATGATCTATAAATTATAGGGTATGATTTTAAAATTTTGAGATCAAGTTTTCATTCTATTTCTCTTATGTAACTATGAAAAATGAGCATTGATTAATATCTCCCATGTATACCCTTACTATGAATATGATATCACCCTTTATAATATTTACTTATCCATGGGATATAAATAAAATTTTATATATGATGTGTCTTATATGGGTGAAAGTTATATATAGCTTAATGGTAGATGATGTATATCTCTTAGGCATGATTTATTCATGTATCCATTTTTCTAAATACGCTAAAATGTTTTTTTTTCAGGTGTGGATAATAATGATATGTAATTAATATTCATTTAATAAAATGTAATATTTATGTTTTTCATGCTTAGGTCACCTCACGAGAGGTTATCCCAAGACCAAAAATGGTATATGAGTTGTCAGATCATTCCCAAAAGGTTAAATATGTGTTTATCCCAAGAACAATACATGTAAATGGGTGGTTATTCAATGTCCATCATGTGATGAATGTCATGACGAGTAGAATTAAAATAACATTTATATAGTTATGATCATACAACAATATATTAAACTCTTTTATGATTTGATATTATGTTAATATTATACTCTCATATATCATGTTCTTGGATAATTTTATGTTTCAAGTCTTCTCAATTTTAAATTTATAGGTCATAACTCTAGTTTTAAGATTTTATCATATAGGGGTATAGTTTTATAATATTTTTTTATTCCCATACCCTTACGATCATGATATGATTACATGTTATCATTGATTGATATGTCCCTTGTTTACCCTTACTAATAATATAAGCTCATTAATTATTATTTTTTTGTATTCCCTATTATATAAATAAATATTTTAGGTATGTAATTATTAAGAAGTGTTCTTTGTTTATATAATTTCATGGGATATAATGTAGTTCTTTTATTTACCAATTTATTTCATTCCATGTTTCTGAAGTTATTAAAAAATTATTGTTCTAGAATGGATCATACTAATTTATAATGATAATTCAAAAATAATAAGTAATATTTATGTACATAATTTTTGGGTCATCACAAACTCATTCAAGGGTACATTCCCATATCAAAACTTATTATATAATTGACCTGGTTGAGCTTATAGAATTTAAAAAAGTAACACCATGAGAATCTCAACAAGGGATTCATATTCCAAATTACATAACCATGAGATGAACAAGAACTATTTTTCAATAATAATGATTGATAAAATAATTTTTTATTGATATTTATGACCATAATAAAATCAGGATCAAGAATAAGAACCCACTACCCTATATTGATGATTTTTTCAATAATATTATATCGGTTCAATACTTATCAAAGGTGTAACATTGATATGGATAAAAAAATTAAGGGTTAATAAAGAAGATATACCTAAAACAACACTATGTATAAGATAAAGCATTATAAATTCATTGTAATTTTTTTGGAACATACATATTCCATGGAAATATTCTAGGATTTGTTAAAAAATGTATTTATATATCACCTTGACAAATTTTTCGTAGTCTTTATTTATGATATTATCGTAAATTCCAAGAATAAGGTTGAGCATGAATAACATTCAAGGATTTTGGTAAAATCTATATAAAAGGATAAATTTTATACCATGATCAATAAGTGTGAACTTTGGATACAAAAATTATCATTTTTGTGTCATGGTTTTATAAGAGAGTGTATATCTACATATTCATAAAAAACAATCTTAATTGAAATGTGGCCGTCACCAACCACTGAAATAGATATATAATTGTTTATTGTGGAATATTTGTGGTACATTTATCACTAATTTCATTTATTCAAACCAATAAATCATAGAATGAAGTAAGGTTTATCAGGATAGTAGAATGTGAAGAAAGCTACAAGGAACATAAGAAGATATTGGTCACCATGCCTACAATTACACAAACATACAATGGATAAGGATATCCTATATATATATGGGTTGAATATGAAATTGGGATTTATCCTTATGTTGAATTTCTAGGAATTTTCTTATACCTAAAATCAATTAAATACCCAAGTGAAAAATTACTCGATGCAAGATCCAGATCTATTAGAAGGTATATTTGAATTAATTATTTAGATATATTATATCAATGGAAAAAAATAGTGATATATATATATATACTGATTATAAGAGAATAAATTATGTATTCCTATTGGGTTTCAAAAATGATTCTAAGGTAATTGTTGGAATTAATCCAATTTTATGATTTCTCTATACATTTCCATCTAAGAAAATAAAATAAGATAAATAATTCTTTAAATAGAAAGGATCATGTTACATTATACATGATGAGGATTGGAAGACATTTAATACCCACAGATATTTTATGGATAGCCCTGGATGATACAATATATGGGATGAAATCCTACCTTTATTAATTTATTACTCAATCATTCATTTATGAAAAGGTTAACAAGGCTCAAAAATGTTATGAGTTTTTTCCTTATAATGATACATATCCTGGGGATGGGGGTGAATTAGGGTATGATAGATTAAAACAACGACCTCTTTATGGACATAATTTAATCATTAAAAATATAAATTCGACATCTTTCCAATAAAAATTAATAAATTGAATTTAAAACAACCACATGGCATGAAAATTTTACTTGTTTCACCATCATAGGTCCACATCCAATGAGCATACCATGATAGTTTATTGATATATCAAATCCATTATAGCATAGTATTGTTAAAAAAATTGAGCTAACTTCATGTTCCTATAATTTCATTAATATCCACATATTCAATTCTTATCTCTCTCTCAACTAAAGTGTGTTCGCTACTCTTCTAGAAGATTATTTTGTTGGTATCTAAAATAAATGTAATTTAAACCACATATGGTTTTTCATTAAGATCTACATTCATCCATATGAAAAATATCAATTTACAACATAAATTCATGGAACTTTATCCCCGTTTTTGTACCATTCTATTTAACACCACCTTTAGATAATATTCACATAACTCCATATATTTTTTAAAACTTTTCAGTTTGTCACAGAACTCAAAATATTCACACAACTTTTCAGTTTCTCTTAGAACTCCCATCTTCAAAGAATCTTTTTATTTTTAAATGGAACTCCCAACCTTTACAAATATTTAAATTTATTCGGTGTATTAATAATTCATATATACACAAGTCCATTTTTTTTATGTAACTAATGTTTTCATAACTTCTTATTGCATGAAATATCTCCTTGAAACTCTTATGTGATTTCAATATCTTGATATTCTCTATGGGGTCCACACTTGAAATGAGGGGTGTTGTAGCCTATTTATAGCATGGGTGAACCATTGTGAAACTATCTTGAATTCCACTGACCCTAACCATGACATTCTTATATCACTGAACATTAATAATTTAACATCTTATTTACTGTGAAACTCACTGTCATCAAAAAACATCAACCTATATTTATGAGGTTCAGATAACTCTATCATCATCATAAAAAATGACATTTTTGATGCTCCAAAATATTTTTTTTAACACATATATTTTCATATTTTTATAAGTAATCCATGAATCATCTCTTTTGGGAAGCACCATGAAATTATTTCACCTATTCGCACACCATTTTCACTTTTATAAAAAACAATCCATTTTATTCAAAATCAAATTTTCCTTCCTCTAAAATTTAGGCCATAATAATTTAGAAAAGAATAAAAAACAATACCATATTATTCATGAAAATTACTAACCTCTTTCCAAAGCTTCGATATCAGAATTATTCTTTTTCATGGGTATCTTGATCCCCTATCTCTATATAGATTCCTCAAACTAATAAAAATGTCCAATTTTCTAGATCTTGGTTAACAAACATTGTCAAAATCCTTGATGGAACATCACAAATGGCTTTTCCAACCAACCTTATCGACAAAAAAACTAAACTATAAAACATCTCAATGTATTTTTGATGGATGTTTTCTATAAATCTCCCCCTATAGGTTTATTAGAAACTCTTAAAACATTGATTCCACTTTAACCCCTTTTTCTATCTTATTAACACAAACTTAAAATATTGCATCCTTAAATTTAATTCACATATGGAAACACCTTATAGTAATCAATGAATTATTGAACACATACTCTAATACCACATGATCCATGAATGATGTGAAAAAATGTGTATCAAACAAATTTCATCATTTAATAACTTCATTTTCAAGACATTATTTTGTGAAACTCTACATTTTAAATAAAACTATATCATAGTCTTTGAGTTAAATGATATCTATCAGAATACCAATACTTTAACCCCACAAGGTAATAGATTTCATAAAAAAATATTGGTCAAACTATCATGATATTTCAACTTTGAAAAAATATCTTCAACATCATCTTGTCTGATAAAAAATATCACATGTATCACTAATCCCCCTAACAAATTATCCTCCTTTTGATAAAAAATTCCCACTATTTCTAAATGAACCAAAAGGTGACTCCCTTGTGGGTTTTAATAAGATAAATAACCCATATCAGCATATGTATAAAATAAAATTATTCCTCATGGAGAGGGGGCTCATCGTCCATACTATTTAACTAATGGGGTTCGACTAGAATATAATACCCAACCAATGTTTTTAAAATACTTAATTATGTATGGAATTTGTAAAAATATTTATAACTTGTAGTTATATAGAAATATACTATAAATTTAAAAACCCATGCTTAACTTTCTCTTTGATAAAATGATACATGAATTCAATGTGCTTCATCCTTGAGTGATGGAGTGTATTTTTATATGATTTATAGAACATGATTTATTGTAACTAATTTTGATCATATAATTCACTTAATATCACATATAATCCATTTATCACTTCATCCAAAATAACTACATGCAATCTTTATTATCCATAATATACTCAGATTCTTTGCTACTTTGATAAATGAAATAAGTTTCTTTCTTAACCAAGAAATACACAGTCTACAATGATATAATTCACTTACTTAAGTTCAATTTCTTTTATCTTCTAGATATGCCCAATCTACATCTGTATGATCTCATAACTCTTTCTAATATTTTTCATTGTACATCCAACCAAAATCAACCATATAATTGATATTCAAAATTATTATTTTCACATAATGTAAGTGTATTTAATTCATATTTTAGTGATAACATACCTCCTAGAATAAGGAATAAACAATATCAGTTCATGTTAATATTCTTTATAACATGTTCTTAGTGATACTCTTGTATTATTTGACAATAATATCTTTTCATTCACTATATCATCACAGTTTTATACAATCTACAACATGATTTTTTTAAACATTAAATTCCCAATTACAAATATTATCAAAAAATCATTGGAATATCTTAATGGTGAAATAAATGATCCATGACATCCTAGCATCAATTGTAAACAAAGGAAAAATATCATCTCACCAACCATTAAAAATGTTAAAATTCATTTCATGAATTCTAAAAACTGGTTATACCATTCTTCATTTGATCCACCAAATATTATTCCATCAACATACACATGTACCATTATCCTCTGACAACTCCATTTTTTAAAAAAAATTGAAATCAACTCCACTATAATAAAAACTAATATTCTCTAAATATTGGACAAGTCGTGAATGAAAATATATTTTTCCTTCTTCAATCTATATTGAGTCTTCGTTAACTAATTTTTTCTCATATTTATGAATGAGAAAACTATATGGTTGTTTTATATACACTTCTTCTTGAAAAAAATAATTTATAAATTCTAACATGACATAAATTTGGAAGTCATTATGTTATAATATACATTTTATCAAGTTTATTTAAGATTAAATTTCCAATTATGAAATTAAATGATCTATCGATGTAAGATATTATGTTTTCTTTTCTTCTATGGTAATTTCTATTGATCATATATTTTTAATTTTGTTTTACTCACATTAAGTACTCAAGTATGAAAAGAATGTATTTAATGAAACCCACCCACATTTTTCATCAGTCTAAAATCTTTGCTTACATGTTAATATTTCCTTCAATATTCTTTCAAGATTGTTATTAATATTCATAGAATATTATTTAATATCATATTTAAATAAATTTGACTTTATCTTCCAACGTTTAAAAGGACCCTCTTAAACAATTTCGAAACACGATAATTTTGAAGTTTTTCCAAAATGTGGAACGAGATTTTGTTTTAACATACACATAATGAATGGTTTTCCAATCAATGAAGAAAAATATATTCTAATAAGATTGCCTTGTCAGTTTTCTTGGTTCCATGAAAATTATTTTTTCCATTATTGTTTTATAATTTTTTATGTTTAAAATCTGTTATTTCAAAATTAAATGGGTTTTCCTCAATAATAGTTATTGTGGTATTTTAATGGTATTTTAATCTATAAAAAATCCATTAAAGTTTCAACTGATTTAATAATGATATGTTCTAATGTTACCATATATATCCATATATTGGATGGTTTATAATTATAATGATGAAATCTTTATAAATATGTATCATTTCCATGGGCTATGATATGATGACATGATCAATGTTTTATTATCTTAGGGAACACATATGTATGATTTAAATTATATGATGGGTGGGATTGGAATTATATATATAGAGACCCAAATCTTGGCATACATGGAATTTACATAACATTTTCGGAATATCTAATACATAACAACAATATACACACAAGGACCGTAATAGTTTAGTGTCTTTTGAAACTTGGAATATAAACATATAATCATATTGAATGATCTTCCACATCTCTTATAACTATCTTCCACTTTTTGTTTCCTTACCTAAAACATTTCTTTTAATCCTGGGGGAAAAGAAAACATAAAAAGGGTGAGCTCAAATTCTCAGTAAGGGTAAGCATGGAGAAAATAAAACAAACTATATACATTTGAACTTAAAAACATGAAAATAATATTTAAACATCGAAATCTTGAGAAATGACATAAAACATGGCAGTATGTAATGAATAGATCATAATGGATCATCAATAATGATAAAATAGCATGGGAATGAAACTTGTAATTGTGTAAAAACATTAAGCACATGATATTATTTCCATAGTAGCCAAGGCATTGCTGCCAAGACCATCTTAGTGTACAAAGTCCCTTACTGAACCGGGTTTACTTTTCGTTCCAGCCCTGTATTAATGAACGGGATTTACTTGTCATTTTAGCCATTTCTATCTCATGAGATATAAATATTTACACAATTCATTGTAGGGAGATATAGGTCCCACCCATCTCATATTGAAATCAATCTTACGTGTGCCCCAAAACAATCATAAATCATTCATCATAACCCAAAGAATAAATCGGGTTTCATAAACATCATTCCATCATAACATAATCAACATAAAACAAATTAATATCATTTCATCATAAGAAAAATGAAACAATATAAATCATAGAGACATTATACTTGAAACAAACACATATGAAATAATGTCATCTTAGATGGAAAATGGTTTTGATAAAGCACTTGAAATGAATTATTGAGGAAAATATCCTTTCTTCTTGAAAATCATTTTTTTTCATAAAATACCATTCAATTTTAAATAAAAAGGATTTTGTTGAAAATAGTCATGAAATCTTGTAGAGTAAGATTCATGAAAATAAGGCGTTATGAAAACGTAAAAATTCGTTCATGCTGTATAATTTTAGAAAACTATATTCTCATACTTTTGCCGGAAAAGTCAAAAAGTATCTCGTATGGTAAACAAAAAAAAAGATTCCTTACATACCATGTAGTAAACCTCAAAAATGGTTAAAAAGGACTTTAAACATACATGAAAACATTTTTATAAAACATGGACATGGATGATAAATATAACCCCAGAAAATACTTACGTATAAGAAATTTTGGATAGAAAACAATTGAGATTGCAACATTATCCCTTACCTTATGTTCGATATGATTCGTATGTATCCGAACCTCCTGTATAATGATTTAAATAATGTCATTGAGTTGTTAAAGAATCATATTAATTGTTATTATATCATATATTCTTCACATAGATATTTATATTACCCGTTCATTGGTCAATTCCATGTTAAAGTAGTGTTTTGTGTAAAATCGTTTCATTTATCGTACATGTTTGGACTTGTTGTTCTTGATATTATTATTACATATATCATGATTTAAATACTTCCAAATTTAAATAATTATTTATAAATCATATATATTCTGAATATATATATATATATATATAATAGATAGATAAATGAAATGAAACACACTGTTCATGGAGACGGTAGGTCGTACGTACGCATGAACGTTGTTTTCCATTTTATATTGACATGAATGGAAGTAAGTAGATGACATATATATATACATACATAAATCCAGTATCTTTATAATGTCATATATCTCATTATTATTGATTATATATACTTTATAATCATTCTTTAACGGTTAACATGGAGAATGAATCTCATCGCGTCGTGGAGACGGTAGTCTGTATGTACACACGGGCGATGATATCGTTCCCATAATTATTGAATTGAATTGGGGCGGATGATACAGTATATAAGAATCAGTATGATGTTATAATAACTATGTATAGTTATTCTTTACACAATTATACTCATCCAAGTAAGGTGGTGTTGGAAAACAGATTACACCACGGCGTGGAGACGGTATTCCGTACGTACGCACGCGCGGTGATTTCGTTTGCCGTTGGATGGATAGAAGGTGAAATAGGGTTGTTTAATATTTATAATAACATATAAGTATGTTATTGAAACTGATGTTATTACTTCATAATGAAACAACTAAAGAAGTGTAATTAGAAAAAGAAATTAATTTGAAAGAATTAGTAACAGATATTACCTCTTCTTTGAAGCACCTCTTCTGAACCTCCTCTCAGGGAACTAAATATGATAATTGAAGAAGACCAAGACATTGATAATATTTATAGGAATGTTTAGAAGGGAAATGGTCAGGATTTGTCCTATCATCAAGGCTCAAAATGGTGTAAAGAGAAGTGGGAAGGAGTTCCCTTTTTATAAGATAGGAGAGGGGCACCTTTGGAAATCTCAAAAATATTAATTTATAATAAATCTATCCCCACTTAAAAACCTCCAAAAATTACTCATATTCTAATATTAGATGAGATAGGGTTGTAATATCATCGAACAATAAAATTTAGACATGTAGGGAATTTATTTTAAACATTATCAACTTGATTTATCCTTATTTAATCTATTAAATTTTATATGTGGTAATAAGATTCTAAATTTTAAATTGTTATAAATAATTACTTATGTGCTGTGAATTATCCATAATTAGATAATTTATTAAATTTTAGACTATATAAATTTCAATTTATAATTTTTAAATTTTTTTTTGTGATTTTTAAACAATTTAATAATATGTTATTTTTATAAAATAACAATAGTTTCTATTTCGACACTATTCATTTATTTGAATTTAAATAAAATCCAAACAGAATATATATTCAAAATAAAATTCTTAATAGGTTCCTAACATGTCATATTAATCTATAAAATTAGTGGAGAACATTAAATAGTTCATATAGTATTTATTTTACTATCTGTAAAACCATTTATTTGATATTTCTCTTAATAAAATAATTACTACAACATTTTTGTATAATTATTAAATATATTTATATGTTGCATAAAAATTTAAAACAAATACAAGGATGAAGGTAAATCTTATATCCTTCATAATAATACATTTATTCCGATTTATCTTCTAAAACACCCATATTTTAAAATGTTATATTTATTAAATTATGAAGGTGACAACTTTGACATCATATAAAATAAAATAATATAAGTGTCATAATAACTTTTATAAGAATCCAAAAAGTCATATAATTGGAAATTGTATGCTAATGGTGTATATAGACACTAAAAATAAGTTTTTTTAAGTCTGTTATCCCTTTAATATGTATTACAATTTCAATAAAAACAATATTATTGATTTTTTTACTAAATAAATAATTTCTGCATCATTAATGTATAAGCTAATAAGGTAATTAAATAACTCTTAAAAATTACAAATAAATTACCATGATGAAGAAAAACATTTTATATTGCAAATTAGTATTTATAACCGAATTTATATTATTTATAACCTTATATTAAATATATTTTAGTTATTAAAGTTTGAGTGAGACACATTTCACTTTCCTTTAAATAAAATAAACTAAAGGTCATAATCACCTCCAAGTGGGTTATAATGGATTCCATTTCGAGACAAATATGACATAGGACGAAATATAATCATCCAATTATATAATGGCAGGTGTTAGGGTAATTTTATAATATTATATTTACCCTTAATTACCCAATTTACCTTTTACTATGGTAAATAAAATTTACCATAGTTACTATTCATAATGCCCAAAAATAAAAAGTAGTCTATTAATATAATTTGGACCCAGTGATTCCAAATATGTAATCCGTTTTTCCAAATTCAATACACAAAAGTTTCAGAAATTAAATTAAAATTAACACCGTTTTCGAACGAAAACGGGTTTTTGTTTAAAACATTGCAAAAGATTGAATTGACGTAACCTACGAATTCAATGTAAAATCAATTATAATGACATACATTATATTAAATAGTAAAAATATATTCTATTTATACTTTAATACCACTCAATATTATAATTTAACCTCATAAATTATTACAATGAAAAAAATTGTTTTTAATTAAAATATAGCGTGTTTTTACTATTTATTAAAATATGAAAGTTATCAGAATAATATGAAAAATTTATCCAAGGTAATATTTTATATCTTGACTCCAAATAATGATTTTATTTTGAAAAATTTAACTTATAAACATGTGAGAAACTATATTTAATGAGGGTGCGCCCCCAAAAGGCGGAAAAACAACATTTTTTGAAAAATACTTATTTAACCCAAAAAATTTATTTTATTCTCATAACATGTTCTATAAATGGAGTAAGTTGAATAATAATGTTATAAAATTAAAAATTTAGTTAATAATATTCATAAAGTCTAGTTTGTGATAATATTATAACCATATATCGTTCTTTAGTGAAACCCAGTATTGCGTACAACACACGCTATCGAGGAAGGTCGCTATTGCGTGTAATACAAGCCAGGTCAAGGATGTGTGTAGTGTAATATCCTCTTGGTGTTGCGTATAACATAATTCAAAACTTATTTCATTTATACATTAAACAAAATCTATACTTAATGTTGCGTAGAATAATTTCAACGAAACAAACTTGAAATTGTGTGTAATACGAGAAAAGAATATGGTTGTGTATACTGCAAGATCATATGGTGTCGCGTATAGCACAAGATAATTTTTGTGTATCGTAAAACACAAGAAATCAATGAAATTAAAATAATATTCTTCATAAAATCTTGGGGTGTTACATTCTACCACCCTTAAAATGAATTTCACCCTCGAAATTCGTCGGGGTAATAGATGGTTTACTACTTGAAAGTTTCTTTAATAGAAACCCACATCGTAAAAAGGAATACCAAAACATAGCTTGAAAAATTAAATTATGAAACGTAATGGTTACCCAAATTAACTAATCACTGGGTTTCCACATAGGATAACATAAGTGAAAAATATGGATATGGAAGAGAAATCTAACCATCAAGTTCTGATGGAGAGTGGTAGAGAACATGGCTATGAAAAATCCATCAATCACAAAGACATAAAATTTTGATGATATAAGGTATCATCTGATTCATCAGATATAAGAGCTCTAAGACAACATTTTTGTTTTCTATATCATTTCCTTAAAGTTGATGAATTAAAAAAAATACTTACATGATTTTGGTACAATCTCACTGTTGTTCGTGCCTTGAAAAATTTCCACGTCATCTCTTAAATAAATGAAGTTGAATTTGTTATTCGTGGAGTTTTAGCAGATCATGTGATAGAATTATGGGTCATTCTATCTATTTCAAACAAAAGGTTAGCAAAAGTTATTAAAAATACACAAGTCTATATATGGTGATATAAATCATATATGATTCCAAAAATGGACTTATACATCATCTATCATACCACTTAATAAAATAAAACTTGTTTCTACTAACCAGGGACTTCCTTTAGGCCAGTGGTAGGTGATAAAGGCATGTCACACTCACTACTTGAAATCCCATTTTTTACCGACGCTTATATCCCAACAGTTTGATAAACCGTTGGGAATGGTTATGTATACCAACGGTTTTAAGAAAACCATTGGTATAGATGATTTTATGAAGGGTTTTACCAACGGTTTGTAAAACCATTGGTATAGGCTTCAATTAAGACCCTTTTACCATCGGTTATACACTAACAGTTGGTATATGTTGCAATATATGCCACATTTTACCAACAGTTTCTTTAAACCGTTGGTATATGACTACATTCCCAACGGTTTTTAAAAATCATTGGGAATGTTTTCACCTAAATCCAATTCGGGTGTCCAGTAGCCCCTCCGCTCGATTGTAGTCCCCCTCCGCTCGATTGCAGCCCTAAATTGAAGCTCTCCCGACACTCTCTCATTACCCAGTCTCTGAAACTTTATTCATCCTCTTCAATCAAACAATTTTTCTGTTCTACACTTCAAATCTGTAAGTTCTACCTCAGTTATAATGTTCTTTATCTATTTTTTTATTTTCTATTTTGATTTGACCTGAACGTATGGGATCTCTCTATACAAATACTCAGAAACTCGTTCCACTCATAGATCCATCTTAAATCAAACAATTTTGTAGTTCTACACTCTAAATCTTTTAGAACTACCTTAGTTTTAATTTTTTGCATCTATTATTTTTGTTTTCTATTTTAATTTGGTATAAAATAGGTTGTGTTGTTTATTGAATGCGAAGGTTAGTGATATTAAGGATGAATTGGATGTTGGTTGGGTGATGGATTGGAATTGTGACGTTTTTTGGATTAAGATTCGTTAATTTTCAATGAATTATTTGGGGATTTCCTCCCTATAATAGAGCCCCCACTCCTCATGGACCCTCGACACCCCCCCTCTTGGACCCTAGACAGTCCCCCCTCCTAGAACTTGGACAGCCTGGCCCCCCTCTTTCCTGAAACTAGGACAACCCCCCTCCTAGACCCTGGAAAACCCTCTACACCCTCCTCCCAGGACCTTGTATAGTCCCCCTCCTTCCTGGACCCTAGTAATCCCCCCACCCTCCACCCTGGACCCTGGATAGCCCCCCTCTTCGATGGACCCTGGACAGCCCCCCCTCCTTCCTGGACCATGGACAACCCCTTCTCCCCTTCTCCTTGATCCTAGACAGCCCCCACCCCCCTTCCTGGACCCTAGACATCCCCCACCCCTCCTCCTAGACCTTTGAAATCCCCCTCACCCCCCTCCTCAACCACCAAATACCACCCCACTTCAAAACTTCGACCACCAAACATGGACATGCAGGATTTTTTCTAAAAAGATAGATTTGATCCTCAAACCACCTCAATAATATCCTAAACAATGGTTATAATGTGGTTTTCACCACATAGCATCCAATTGTATTTCAAGTCACTAGCCTATCCTCCCTTGGATAGATTTTACAAACAACGCTCAACCTTAACGATCCAAATAAAAATAAATTGATATAAGACATTTGATAAAGGATTAGAATTTCAAATTGGGATCCAATGAGGAATATTTGAGATATTATGCATCATGTCCATGATTAAATCCATTTTTATATATCTGATAAGTTATTTTTCACAATTTTCACACATTTATTGTTTGTAAAAATGGGACAAACATTTATTCTAATTTATAAAAATGAATCTATTTGTGGATGCAGCTTAACCAACAATGTCTAGCTTGTTTTCCTCTTCCATGATCATCGATGTGACGTCCCGTCTCCATCTGACCTCACACGACGGGTGACTCAGCGTCTGTCTGATGAAGAGCACTAGATTCTCTTACTTCCACACCAGATTCATGCTCGCTACTCTCCTTAAGTGATCGATCCCACTAAGCGTCCCTGTGAGCTTGATGACACAGCCACCAGTTCTTGTAAGAGGCAGAGGAGTTCTGAGATGATGGACCAAGAAGGTTGAATAGTGTCCATCCATCTGGATGAAGACGTAAAACATAGCGCTTTCGGGTAGGCAACCCATGTTCTAGAGTTTCATCATTTTTCTTTTTTTACTTTGTTTTAGGAAATAAACATGGCATGTATGCAACAATTGTTTAGCTGCTTCAGATCTGTATGTGCACTTGTCATTACTCTGCATGACTGCTTCTATTTTGTCTGATCCTTGGTGTTATTTCTTATGACATGATGCGGCTATGTGCTGTCTATGTGTAGATTTTATCGGTACATAAGTATGTTCACTTTTCATTATTCCATTCTTTTAGTGCTTAGGCCGATCGTACGAGGGAGGTTCTTACCAGAGGTAGATGAGCATCTCCGCGTACCCGACTAGACACTTTCCCTCTTACCAAATGCATTCGGATTCTGTTTAAACATAAGGGAAACGATCCATGGGTCAAATGTGACATGTATAAGTCAACCCCGCCTCAATAAAAGGCACGGTGTGGCCGGGATCACTCAAACTGCCTCTCTTTTGTACAAAATTGACTTATTTTTAAGTGAAATCAACATCTAACATATGGAAAACTGACCAAACGCCTTTGGATTGTGTTGAAACATTAGGAAAACGATCCATGGATCATATGTGACATGTAAAAGTCAACTCCGCCTCAATCCGATGCGCGGTGTGGCCAGAATCACTCCAACTGTATGTATTTTGTTTAAAATGGACAATATTTTACGTACATAAGCCAATCCAATAAAATAGCTTTTCATTATGTTGATACATTTTCAAAATGATCAATGACTCATATGTGTCGTTTATGAGTCAACCTAGCCTCAATTCGAGGCCCAGTGTGGCCGACACCACTCAAAGTGCCTCTTTTTTGTCAAAAATGGACTTAATTTTAATTGAAATCAACAACTGACATACGGCAAACCGACCAAACACATTAAGATTCTATTGAAACTTAAGTAAAATGATCCATGAGTCAAATGGGATGTGTATGAGTCAACTATTCTTCAATAAGAGGCTCGGAGTGGCCGACACCACTCAAAATTCCTCTGTTTTGTTAAAAATGGACTTAATTTTAAGTGAAATCAAAAAATGACATACGACAAACTGACCAAAAACATTCGGATTATATTTAAACTTAATTAAAACGATCCATGAGTGAAATTTTATGTGTAAGAGTAAACCCCACCTCAAGACGAGGCTCAGTGTGGTCGACACCACTCAAAATGCCTCTGTTTTGTTAAAAATTGACTTAATTTTAAGTGAAATCAACAACTGATATACGGTAAACCAACCAAACGCATTTGGATTCTATTTATACTACAGGAAAATGTTCCATGGGTCATATGTAACATGTACGAGTCAACCTTGGCTTAATCCGAGGTGTGTTGTGGATGGAACCATTCAAAATGTCTCTCTTTTGTTCAAAATGACTTTAATTTTAAGTGGAAAAAACAACTGGCATATGAAAAACTGAACAAATGCGTTCCGAATAAATTAAAAATTTAGGAAAACGATACATGGGTCATATGTGACATGTACGAGTCAACCCCACCTCAATCCGAGGTGCGATGTGGCCGGAACCACCCAAATTGTCCCTCTTTTGATTAAAATGGTCAATATTTTATGTACATACGTCAAACCAATCAAATGGTTTCTAATTGTGTTGATATATTTTAAAAACGATCCATGACTCATATGGGATGTGTACGAGTCAACCCCGCCTCAATTAGAGACCCATTGTGGCCGACACCACTCAAAGTGCCTCTGTTTTGTTAAAAATGGACTTAATTTCATGTGAAATCAACAATTGACATACGGAAAACCCACCAGACGCATTAAGATTATATTTAAACTTCAAGAAAATGATCCATGAGTCATATGTGACGTGTAAGAGTAAACGACGCCTCAATACGAGGCTCGGTGAGGCCGACACCACTCAAAATGCCTCTGTTTTGTTAAAAATGGACTTAATTTTAAGTGAAATCAACAACTGACATACAGTAAACCAACCAAACACATTTGGTTTCTGTTGATACTATAGGAAAATGATCCATGGGTAATATGTGACGTGTATGAGTCAACACCACCTTAATCCAAGGCCCAGTGTGGACGGTACCGTTCAAAATGCCTCTCTTTTGTTCAAAATGACACTACTTTTAAGTGAAAACAACAACTGGCATACGAAAAACTGACCAAATGTGTTCTGAATCTGTTGAAACTTTAGGAAAACGATCCATGGGTAATACGTGACGTGTAAGAGTCATCCTCTCCTCAATATGAGGCGCGGTGTGTCCAGAACAACCCAAACTGTCTGTCTTTTGTTTAAAATGGACAATATTTTACGTACATACGTAAAACCGATAAAACAGCTTATGATTGTGTTGATACTTTTGAAAAACGATCCATGACTTATATGTGATGTGTATGAGTCAACCCCGCCTCAATTAGAGGCTCGGTGTGGCCGACACCACTCAAAATGCCTCTGTTTTGTTAAAAATGGACATAATTTTAAGTGAAATCAACAAATGACATACGGAAAACCAACCAAACGCATTCAGATTATATTGAAACTTAAGTAAAACGATCCATGAGTCAAATTTGACGTTTACGAGTAAACCCTGCCTCAATACGAGGCTCGGTGTGGCCTACACCACTCAAAATGCCTCTGTTTTGTTAAGAATGGTCTTTATTTTAAGTGAAATCAACAACTGACATACAGTAAACCGACCAAACGCATTCGGATTCTGTTGATACTATAGTAAAACGATCCATGATTCATATGTTCCATGTATGATTCAACCCCGCCTTAATCCGAGGCGCGGTGTGGACGGTACCATTCAAAAAGTCTCTCTTTTGTTCAAAATGACTTTAATTTTATCTGAAAACAACAACTGGAATACGAAAAACTGACCAAATGTGTTCTAAATCTGTTGAAACTATAGGAAAACGATCCATGGGTCCTATGTGACGTGTACGAGTTAACCCTGCCTCAATCTGAGGCGTGGTGTGGCTGGAACCACCCAAACGGTTCCTCTTTTGTTTAAAATGGACAATAATTTACGTACATACGTCAAACTGATCAAACGGCTTTTGATAGTGTTGATACATTTTCAAAATGATCCATGACTCATATGTGATGTGTACGAGTCAAACCCGACTCAATCTGAGGCCCAGTGTGGCCGACAACACTCAAAGTGCCTATGTTTTGTTAAAAATTGACTTAATTTTAAGTGAAATCAACAACTGACATACGACAAACTGACCAAACACATTTGGATTCTATTGAAACTTAAGGAAAATGATCCATGGGTCAAGTGTGACGTGTACGAGTCAACTTCGCCTCAATATGAGGCGCGGTGTGGCCGAGTCCTCTCAAACTCCCTCTCTTTTTTTCAAAATGGACTTTTTTTTAAGTGAAATCAACAACTGACATACGGGAAACCGACAAACACCATCGGATTGTATTGAAACTTTAGGAAAACGATCCATGGGATATATGTGATGTTTAAGAGTCAAGACCAGCTCAATCTGAAGCACGGTGTGGCCGGTATCACTCCATGTGTATGTATTTTGTTTATAATGGACAATATTTTACGTACATACGCCAAACCAATGAAACAGCTTCTGATTGTGTTGATACTTTTGAAAAATGATCCATGAATCATATGAGATATGTACGAGTCAAACCTGACTCAATCAGAGGCCCGGTGTGGCCGACACCACTCAAAGTGCCTCTGTTTTGTGAAAAATGGACTTAATTTTAAGTGAAATCAACAACTGACATACGGAAAACAGACCAAACGCATTCAGATTCTATTGAAACTTAAGGAAAACGATCCATGGGTAAAATATGACATGTACGAGTCAAATTCTCCTCTATCCGAGTCTTGGTGTGGCCAGGACCACTCAAACTTCATCTCTTTTGTCCAAAATGGACTTATTTTTAAGTGAAATCAACAACTAACAGATAGGAAACCGAAAAAATGCCTTCGGATTGTGTTGACACTTTAGGACACTGATCCATGGGTTATATGTGATGTGTACGAGTCAACCCTAGCTCAATCCGAAGCACAGTGTGGCCGATATTACTCCATGTGTATGTATTTTGATTAAAATGGACAATATTTTACATACATATGCCAAACCAATTAAACAGCTTCTGATTGTGTTGATACTTTTTCACAACGATCTGTGTCTCATATGTGACATGATCGAGTCAACCATACATCGATCTGAGGCCTGGTGTGGCCAAAACCACTAAAAGTGCCTCTGTTTCGTTAAAAATGTACTTAATTTTAAGTGAAATCAAGAACTGACATACAACAAACTGACCAAACACATTCGAATTCTATTGAAACTTAAGGAAAACGATCCATGAGTCAAATGTGACGTGAACAGACAGCCCCATATAGCCCCCCCCCAGCCCCCTTCCTGAACCCTAGACAACCTCCCCACCCTCCTCCTTGGACCCCAGACAGCCCCCCGGACAAGAATAACATTTTCCTTTTGTACCATTGTGTTTGCAAGTACATGAGACTCGTATGCCTTATGTATAATTCTATTACAATTTGATTAAATGTTATACCTCATGGATGATATGTAAATGTAGGCATGTTGATTTCACATGCTTTTTTTATTTCTTTGATCATGCAATGTTATTTGGGATTATTCCATTTTTGTATGTCATGAACTATATGAATGACTTGGTAAGCTTATTAGCTCATTCCCATCAAATGCATGCGATGATATGATATAATTTGAATACAAATCCATGTTGCACATTCTCCATGAACCCCATATTTTCTCCCAGGAAATCTCCCCTCCCCTCTTCCTGGAAAACCCCCTCCCCTCTCTGGACATCCCCCCACATCACATTCAATTCAAGTCATGCATCACTCTAGATGATGGACAAATATTAACCACATTGTTAATTCACTTTATCACACATACCCCTCATGCACCAATTTCTATCATTATAATCACCTTTTTGAGGTTGAAAAAATTGATATGTGAGAACCTAATAAATTGAAATAGGTTAATTGGAAGAGTTGTTGTCATATGAAGATTGAAATGGAGAATTGTAGTACCTGGCATGGTTGGAAGAGTGATGTTTTATGTGTTTTTTGTGTTATTTCCAATGTTTTTCGTGGTGTTTGAAGTCTATTTATAGATGTTATTTGTGATGTTTTTTATGTAGGTCTATCAGGTGGAGGCATATGTATGGAGGCTGCTGGTTTTTTGTGAAAATACCCAATACCAACGGTTTAGAACCGTTGGTATACTTTGAGAATATATGAATATATACCAACGGTTTATCTAAACCGTTGGTAAAAAGCTATACCAACAGTTTTGAACCGTTGGTATAAGCTCAAGAGGAACCATTGGGAAATTAAAACATTCACCACCTTTTACCAACGATTTTCCTTAAACCATAGGTAAAGGTCTTTCCCAACACCTTAATTCCCTACAGTTTGGGAAACCGTTGTTATATCTTATACCAACGGTCTTCCAGCATATACCAATGGTTTTGAACCATTGGTATTGTCTATATTACCAGTAGTGACTTCGGTTGTGGGTTCAATTCCCACAGCCTTGTCCGACGCGACGGGTTGTCACCCGTCCTATGGGTAGTCCTTTTTCTAAAACTACCCTATTATAACATAACAAAAGTTCTAGACTTAAACAACACTATCTGATATCTAACATAATCTGTTCCAATCTTTTGGTTTATCCAAAATACTTCTATCCAATCTCTTAGTATAAAGATAATGATTACTTGAATTGTCATCTATTGAGCATGTGAATACCATCATTTATCATACGATATATCTTGTTGGTCACATTCCAAACATGTGAATACCTTAATCATGTATTCTCTTGAAACATGAGTTACTATAGAACCCTAGTGAAAACATGAATGCTATCAACAGTTAATTCTTTCCACATACCAAAATCACAAAAATTGTATATACTCAAACCATGATATCACATAGTCCTTATATCAATCTTGAGCTCATCAATACTATCAAACATCTCATTATATCCTTATCCCTTCATTATGCGCATATCATCTACTTTCCAAAAATAACTGAATAACATTTCATGGTTATCAGTACCATTAAACATATACTTTCAAATACTTTAGGAAAAACAATAGTGTAACAATCCTTAGATGATTCTTTATTCCATAGTACCATTAACTATACAACATAACTCTTGATAAACATATATCATTCCATTACCTTCTTAAACCATTGACCAAGATTAAACACTTATTTCATCTCATATATCATTTATAGTCACCTCATCATCATCCACATAAATACTACCCATATAACCATTCTGATTCTCTTCATGAGATTTTTCCTTAGGGAATTGGTTTTCATAATTCCCATACATTCCACATTAAAAAACATCTTACTATTGTTGATGTCATAGCAATGCCATTATCCTTCTCCATGGTGTTAGCTGAACCTTTTCCTTTTCACTTACTCGATTTGTGTCATTCTTTTCCGCACCCAAATCATCTTCCAGTTCCTTTGAAACATTACCCTTAATGCCTCTTCCCACATGACTTACATGAGGGAAATTGAACTTTCTTTCCTCTATGATCCTCATGAAACTCCATCTTTCTTTTATTATATGAGTCAGGAATCCTACCAATATTGATATTAATGATCATATTATGAGATTGCTGATTAGGCATAATAAAGATATTTCAACTTCCAAATTCCATTTCATTTGTTAGCTTATGAAAAATAACATTCCATTGTCCATCATATCCTCCATTATCGCGAATCCTCCTGTTTCCAGCCATTTTCTAAAACCCAAAAAGAATAGCGTGAGAGGAAAAAATCATGCTAGGAAAAACAACATAATAAAGGGGGAGTACCGTCAATATCTAACATTGTAGGTAAAATTATAAGATCGTTTCTGTAATTGTAGGACTATAACCTATATATATACTTATCCGTAGAGACATCCATAGACATACCTTACAAATATCTCTCGGGATTTCACTAAAGTTTTCGCATCCTAGTTTCCAAAGGTTAACTAAACCTTTCCTCTAATACAAACTGTAGAGACCCAAAGCTTGGTGTACATGGAAGTTACATTACTTTTTTGTAATATCTAATACATAACAAAAACAGACACACAAGGACCGCAATAGTTTAGTTTCTTTGGAAACTTGGAATATAAACTTCTAATCATATTGAATGATCTTCAACATCTCCCATAACGATCTTCCCGTTTTTGTTTCCTTAACTAAAAACATTCTTTTGATCCTGGGGGAAAATAAAACATAAGAAGGGTGAGCTCAAATGCTCAGTAAGGGTAATCATAGATAAAATAAAACAAAACATATACATTTGAACTTAAAAACATGAACATAATATTTAAACATCAAAATCTTGAGAAATGACATAAATCGTGGCAGTACGTAAGGAATAGATCATATTGGATCATCAATCATGATGAAATAGCATGGGAATAAAACTTGTAATTGTGGAAAAACTTTAATCACATGATATGATTTCCATAGTAGCCAAGGCATTGCTTCCAAGCCCATCTTAGTGGACAAAGTCCCTTACTGAACCAGGTTTACTTTCCATTCCAGCCCTGTATTACTAAACCGGATTTACTTTCCATTTCAGCCATGTCTATATCATGATATATAAATCTTTACCCAATTAATTGGGGGGAGATATAGGTCCCACCCATCTCATATTTAAATCATTCTTACGTGTGCCAAAAAACAATCAGAAATCATTCATCATAACCCAAAAAATAAATTGGGTTTCTTAAACATCATTCCATCATAACATAATCCATATAAAACAAATGGATATCATTTCATCATAAAAAATTGAAACCATATAAATCATAGAGACATTATACTTGAAACATACACATATGAAATAATATCATCTTATATGGAAAATGGTTTTGATAAAGCACTTGAAATGAATTCATGAGGAAAATATCCTTTCTTATTGAAAATCATTTTCTTTTCACAAAATACCATTCAATTTTAAAAAAAAGGAATTTTTTTTGAAAATATTCATGAAATCATGTAGAGTAATATTCATAAAAATAAAGCGTTATGAAACCGTAAAATTTCGTTCATGCCGTATAAGTTAAAAAAACATTCTTCTCATACTTTTACCGTAAAAGTCCAAAAGTACCACATATGGTAAATGAAAAAAAGATTACTTACATACCATGTAGTAAAAGTCAAAAATGGGTAAAAAGGACTTTAAAAATACATGAAAACATTTTTATAAAACATGGACATGGATGATAAATATAACCACAGTAAATACTTACTTATAAGTAATCTTGGATCGAAAACAATTGAGATTGCAACATTATTCCTTACCTTATTTACGATATGCTTCGTATGTATACGAACCTCCTGTATAATGATTTAAATAATGTCATTGAGTTATTAAAGAATCATATTAATTGTTATTATATCATATATGGTTCACATAGGTATTTATATTACCCGTTCATTTGTAAATTCCATGTTAAAGTAACATTTTGGGTAAAATATTTTCATTTATCGTACGTGTTTGGACTTGTTGTTCTTGATATTATTTTTACTTATATCATGATTTAATTACTTCCAAAATGTAAATAATGATTTATATATCATATATATTCAGTATATATATATATATTAGATAGAGAAATGAAATGAAACACACCTTTCATGGAGACGCTAGGCTGTACGTACGCATGAACGCTGTTTTCCTTTCCTTATTGACTTGAATGGAAGTAAGTAGATGACATATATATATATATACATACATAAATCCAGTAGCTTTATAATGTCATATATTTCATTATTATTGCTTATATATCCTTTATAATCATGCTTTAATGGTTAACATGGAGAACAAATCTCATCGCGTCGTGGAGACGGTAGTCTGTACGTACGCACGAGCGATGATATTGTTCCCATAATTATTGAATTGAATTGGGGTGGATGATAAAATATATCAGAATCATTATGATTTTATAATAACTATGTATAGTTATTCTTTACACCATTATACCTATCCAAGTAAGGTGGTGTTGGAAAACAGATTGCACCACGGCGTGGAGACGGTATTCCGTACGTACGCATGCGCGGTGATTTCATTTTCCGTAGGATGGATAGAAGGTGAAATAGGGTTGTTTCATATTTATAATAACATATCAGTATTTTATTGATAAAATTTTTATTACTTCATAATGAAACAACTAAATAAGAGGAACTAGAAGAAGAAATAAATTTGAAGGAATCAGTAGCGGACATTACCTCTTCTTTAAAGCGCCTCTTCTTAACCTCCTTTTAGGGCACTAAATATGATCTTTGAAGAAGACCAAGACCTTTATAATATTTATAGGAAAGTTTATAAGGGAAATGGGCAAGGTTTGGCCGAGAATCAAGTCTCAAAAGGGTGTGAAGAGAAGTGGGAAGGGGTTCCCTTTTTATAAGGGAGGAGAGGGGTACTTTTGGAAATCTTAAAAATATTAATTTATAATAAATCTAACCCCACTTAAAAAACACAAAAAATGACTCATATTCGAATCCCCGATGATATAGGGTTGTAATGTCATCAATCAATAAAATTTATACATGTAGGGGATTTATTTTAAACATTATCAACTTGATTTATCCTTATTTAATCTATTAAATTTTATATGTGGTAATAAGATTCTAAATTTTAAATAGTAATAAATAATTACTTATGTGTAGTAAATTATCCATAATTAGATAAGTTATGACATTTTAGACTATATAAATTACAATTTATAATTTTTAAATATTATTTGTGATTTTTAAACAATTTAATAATATCTCATTTTGATAAAATACAATAGTGTCAATTTTGACACTATTCATTTATTTGAATTTAAATAAAATCCATACAGAAGATATATTCGAATTAAATTATTTAATAAGTTCATAACATGTCATATTAATCTAGAAAATTAGTGTATCACATTAAATAGTTCATATAATATTTATTTTACTATTTGTAAATCCATTTATTTGATATTTCTCTTCATAAAATAATTAATACAACATTTTTGTATAATTATTAAATGTACTTATTTGTAGAATAAAAATTAAAACTAAAATACTAGGGTGAAGATAAATATTATATATTTTATAATAATACATTTAGTCTGATTTATCTTCTAAAACACCCAAATTTTAAAATGTTATATTTATTAAATAATGAAGGTGACAACATTGACATCATATAAAATAAAATAATATAAGTGTCATAATCACTTTTATAAGACTCCAAACGGTCATATATTATGTAATTGGATGTTTATGGTGTATATATACACTAAAAATAAGTTTTTGTTAGGTCTCTGGGTCCTTTAATTTGTATTACTATTTCAATAAAAACAACATTGTTGATTTTTTTACTAAATAAATAATTTCTGCATCATTAGTGTATAAGATAATAAGGTAATTAAATAACTCATAAAAATTAAAAATAAATTAACATGATAAAGAAAAAAATTAGATTTCAAATTAGTATTTATAACCGAATTTATATTCTGTATAACCTTATATTAAAAATACTTTATTTATTAAAGTTTGAGTGAGACATATTTCACTTTCTTTTAAATAAAATAAGAAAAGGTCTTAATCACCTTCAAGTGGGTTCTAATGGATTCCATTTAGACCCAAATATGACTTAGGATGAAATATAATCATCCAGTTGTATTAAAAAATATTTTAGGGTAATTTTATAATATTATATTTACCCTTAATTACCTGATTTACCTTTTACTATGGTAAATAAAATTTACTGTAGTTACTATTCATAATGCCCAAAAATTAAAAGTAGTTAATTTATATAATTTGGACCCACTGATTCCAAATATGGAATCCATTTTTCCAAATTCAATACACAGATGTTGTAGAAATTAAATAAAAATTAATCTCGTTTTCGAAAGAAAATAGGTTTTTGTTTAAATAATTACAAAAGATTGAATTGACTTAACCTACGAATTCAATGTAAAAAAATTGCCAATGACATAAATTATATTAAATGGCAAAAATATATTATATTTTAACTTTTAAACAATTCAATATTATATTTTAACCACATAAATTATTACGATGAAAAAAAAAATTAATTAAAATTTAGCGTGTTTTTACTAATCATTAAAACATGAAAGTTATCAGAATAATATGAAAAGTTTATCCAAGGTAAAATTTTATATACTGATTCCAAATAATAATTTAATTTTGTAAATGTGAACTTATAGACATGTCAAAAACTAGATTTATTGTGGGTGCGCAATCAAAAGGCGGAAAAACTTCATTTTTTGAAAAATACTTATTTTACCCGAAAAATTTATTTTATTCTCATACCATGTTCTAGAAAATGATTAAGATGAATAATAATGTTATAAAATGAAAAATGTAGTTAATAATATTCATAATGGGTAGTTCATTATAATGTTATAACCATATATCATTGTTTAGTGAAACCCGGTATTGCGTACAACACATGCTATCGAGGAAGGTCGTAATTGCGTGTAATGAAAGCTAGGTCAGGGTTGCGTGTAGTTCAATCTCCCTTTGGTGTCACGTATAGCATAATTCAAAACGTTTTTCATTTATACATTAAAAAAAATCTATACTTAGTGTTGCCTAAAATAATTTCTACGAAATGAACTTGAAATTGTGTGTAACACGAGCCAATAATAGTGTTGCGTATACTACAAGCTAATATGGTGTCTCCTATAGAACAAGATAATCTTGGTGTAGCGAAAAACAAAATAAATCAACAAAATTTAAAGAATATTCTTCATAAAATCTCTAGTTGTTACAATATAGTCCTTCAAAGCATCGGATAATTACGGATATATAAATATATTATAAGGGATGGAATGGGGAGTGAAACGATTTTAGTAAGAGACTTTGTCTAAAAAGATAGTCTTCATAGTGAATATGGGATAAGGAAATGAGGTAATGGAGAGTGAACTCAATTTACTATGATATTCTTAGAAGTGAAACTTGACTAATGAATTAATTTTATTGTCTTATATGAATGAATTTTTTTTGGTTTAGTCTTATTAGAATTCCTCATAGATCAGGATTTATTTTTGATGATTTTTTTGTCTTTGGTTTTATAATACCTTATCCCATGTTTCATGATTAATATACTTTAATGGTTACATATGATTATTTTATGTTTGGAAAATTTTTTCTTACCCATATTCTTATCTTATACTCCCTTAAGATCATTGATTCATAACTCTTATGTTTACACTTACTGGGCATCAAGTGTCACCCTTTATTATGATTCCCTTTCCCATGTTTTGAGAAATCATTTTATGTATGATTAGTAAAAGAAGGTGTTTAGTTTTAATGAACATAATTAAAAATGATTTATAATATATATATACTAGTTTTCTATGTATCCATGTTTCCAATGACACTAATCCTTCATAGTTCTGGCATGGATCTTAATTATATATAATGATTATTCAACTAATAAGATGTTTTATTTTTAAAAGAAATGTTTGGGTGTCTATAGGTCAATCAACATAGTAAAATCCCCATATATTTATGATACCATATTAATAATGTTATAGTGGACATAATATGATTAGATAGGATGGTAGAATAAATGAAATTGAATGATCTTGGTTAAGATTTATACCTCATCTTTAAGATACCTCATTTTTTAAACCTTAATCCTTGAAGGATTTATCTTCAGAGAAGACAATAGAGTCTAGGAATAAGGTAATTAATGTAGATTATTTCGTTTGAAATTATTACCCAATATATAAGGCTTTAAATTCATTAATAAGTGAGGAGTGGATGTTCACTTTTATAAGAGGGGTTGAGAAAACACTTAGAATTACTTAAATGATTTATATATAGTTACCATAAATTTTAAAATATAATTCTTCCAAATAGAAAAAGATTTGTATTTAAGATAATATATGGAGGAAATATCTTAAATCAATTATAATCAGGCAAGTTATGTGCAAATCATTCCTTATCTCTTAGTTTAATCCCTTGGTAAAATTATTTTGACCTGAAATGTAGTAACACATTTTCAATGATTTTACTATTTATTATAACCAAAATGAAAATGGACTCATTACGAAAGATGAATTTAATTCCATTATATTCCTATAAAAAACTATCATATTAATGTTAAAATATTTTATTTAATATATAATCTATAAATTTCATTAAAAACGTTGATCAAAAATTATTTATATGGAAAATAAATTGCAGAAATAAAACGGTTTTATGAAAAAAAAATATTTTTTAACTTTAAATGATTTTATCCTCATTCTGAACCCTTATACTAAAATATGAATTCTTAATCAATAATTTCCAATATATTTTAGTAATTTAAATTTTCAATACTGATAAACAATCACGTTAATATAATAATATATAACATGTAGAAAAATTCATTTATTTCAAAAAAAGTCTTTTAATCATTAAATGATTCAATTTAAAAAATAAATGATTCTTTCATAGACATTAATCAATGAATTTTAATTGAGGAAAATATTTCTATATATATTTCATAATTTGGTTTGTTTTATTTATACTCTCCAATTGGGTAGCTTGGTTATAATGGAATACTATACCACATGTTCATTTTGGCATGATGCTGCATGTAAAGAAAGTTATCAAATACATCAAATTTCTATCAAATTAAAGACTAATAAAATCATGGTTCCTTAAATATACCTCCCCTAAAATGAATTTCACCATCACAATTTCATCACTCTAATACAAAAAATAAGGATATCTCTACGTCATCACATCCTTGGTTTCCCAATTACCTTCCTTGAATTTCATATTTCTCTAGAGAATGTTAACCATGTGACTTGTCTTATTCTATATAAATTTGTCTCTATGTTACAAGACATGTACTAGTAATTCTTTATAAGAATGGTAATTCACTAGTGAATAAACCACTAAGTTCATTACATGTGAAAGAATGTATACATACTTATATAAGAGAGATTTATGGAACACATCATAAACATTAGATACGTTCATTAGAAGTGAACATAAATAAGCTACCATATTGATCTGATCAAGATTATTACGCGTTAGTATATCTAGGAATCAATTTTTCATTCTTATTGAATTTCTTAATCTTCTTCCCCATAGAAAATCATAAGAATAACATCTCACCTATATTGAATTAATGATCTGTCCAAAGTTTTTTAGTATAAATATTTTGTCAACTCTAAGCTAACTTGATGTTGTACTGAATGGATCAAACCATTTATATCATTTATTTAGATATATTAGGTCTCTGATTTTTATTTTAATAACATCATTCCTGAATGCGGGAACTCGATACATATTTCCAAAAGGTACAACATAAGGATCTATTTGAATGCTACAGTGAAATATACTGTTATACGAAAATTAGAAAAGTGGAATGCATTGATCCCAACAACATTTTAAATATAATGAACATGATCTCAATATATCCTCTATTGTTTGAATGGTTCTATCAGAATGGCCATATTTATAAAGATGATAAAAATTATTGAAACACAAATCGGTATCCAGATCTTACTGATGACATCGAAAAAACATCATGTTAAACCTTAAATCTTTATAAGATCTAATATAATAACGTACTCCATGTGACATAGAAACATATTTTAAGAATATACTATAAATATTATCAAGAGATAAATATTTATTGATAGTAATGAAATTTGATACTTTATTAGGTGTTCAGCTATAACCTATATAGTATTACGTCTTTTAAATGTTTTGGGGATATCAATAATTAATACATATTAACATTTTCCATTTTCCATTTATTATAGATATTGGTTCCAACATCCCCTTAGAGTTATTTCTCTTTGAAATAACTTGATGACATACCAATCCCTATGGTACATATTCTACAACATCTCTCTTCATATTATCCAACTAGAAATAATGTTTTATATATTTATACATCTTTGTAATTTCATAGTGAATGGAGAATTATGAGCTATGATCTTCCTTAAATATATCCTTCTTCAAGTATAGTATTGATGTGAAATAAGTATTTTACCTAAAAATTATCATTCCATCATAATCAAGGTTGATCTCTGGAACATTTATCACATTCTTTTGTAGCTCAATATATACATTCTATAACTCATAAATGTTTACATTGACAGATGGATAATAAATCGTTTCTTTAAGCTATGATTTATCTGAATCCCTTAAAATTTCATGTTCCAACATTTTTAAATCTAAAAAATATTAGATCATTTGTGATCCTCATTATATATAATCTTGTATGATACTTTCAACTCAAATAATCATCTTCATTTTCTAGCTTTCAAGGACAATAATGTGTTCAAAATTAATAATTGTTTGTCATATCCCACCATATTATCTAGTGCATATTCAACTATTTATGTGTGAATATATAATTTAAACATATATGATCACTATATATGTCACACCATTATCTATATATATATATAATGGATCCATATCTTCAATATAATGATTACAATTTATAACTATAAATAATGAGTTAGGTAATTTATCTCATTATCCTTCAATTGTAATGAGGAATAATGTATCCCCATATCATTATACAAAATAATACACCCCATCCCCCTCTTTGATGAATCACTATATATCACAAACACTTCTCTACAATAGGGGAGTGTGATAATAGGTTCACTAACAAACCATCACTTTAGTTCTTTGAAATTCCCTCACATTCCGCATTCAAAAGGAACATGAATTTCTTCCATGTTAAATTGGTTATTTTATTATATAACCATGAGTAATTCATCATAAAACAATGATAATATCCATAAAAATCATGAAAAATATGGATCTTAGTACAATGGTTGTTTTAGTACAGTGTTTAGTAACATATGTTTTTTAAGGATCCATCATTATTCCTCCACTTGAGATTATATATCCTAATAATGAAACATTATATATCCAAAATTCACACTCAATAATTTTTTCATATAGTTTTTTCATTCATTAGTGACTTCAGTACAATCCTGAAGTTATCTTTGTGATATATGTTTCTCTTATAACATAATATCATAACATCTATAAATACTACCATAAACAAATAAAGGAAATATATAAAAAAATTATTCATTAAATATATGAAGATATATGGTCCATTTTTAAGACAAAAAGGAATAAACATAAATTCATTGTATCCATACCTCATATGTAAGGATTTCTTTGGTATTTATTTTATTTTTAACTTTAGTTGATTTTATTTTAAATGAATGTAAATCATTGATAAGTATTGATATAATCAAAACTGATAAAAAATATTCAATATGGGACAGAGGATACTTATTCTTGATATTGATCTTGTTAAGATCTTACGAGTAAATATTGTTTAGTCTTTATTTTTAGAAAAAATAATAAGTACACCCTATGGTGAAAAACTTCGACAAATGTTCCCCTTATCATGATTTTCCCTCATTTTCTTCTTCAATTACTGAAAATCAATTAGTGAACATTTATATGTGGTCTTTGAAATAGTTGTAGAATTTGGTATGAATTCTATTGAAAACTCAACTTCACAATTCATAGGATCATTTATAAACTGTTATAGAATGAAATTAATAAACTCTTGTACAATGGGAATAAATTCAATATTGAGTTTCTCCCTAAACATCTAAGACAAACATCCTCTTTCAATAAAAATTAGGACCCAAATAATGAATAATATTTTTATTAGTATTTTATATGTATTCACGCTCAAATACATGATCATAATATGGTTCATAATATCAAATTTAAAATTCATTCCTATAAAATTGATATGGGATTCATATAAATAAATACAATCCATTTCCAAAATGACATAAAATTCAACCAAAATAAAAATAATGATATTTGAAGGTAGAAACTTACCAGAAACATTAATTGAAAATGAACCATATAATTGAGATGTAGTCATCATATTATTAGTTATTTTCACTAATAATAAAATATATAATTGTTGAGGTGGTAATGTGATACCCCTATAAAATTCCTCACATATAAAATAGTTGTTAAATCTAGAATCCAAAAAGGCATTATCTTTCTTAGAGTGGATGATTAATGTACGTTTCACCACATAGTTTTCATATCCCACATCAAAAATAGAGATCACATTAGATTTACCTTTGTATTTAGGATTAAGATTTTGTTGATGTCAATCGTCATCATTTACTATTTGATCCATGGACTACTATGAATAATTCACTTAATCCATACATTTGAATCACTAGTGTGTTGTTGGTGCATTATATGGAACATTCTATCCATTCACGTCATTTGATAACTTTTTTCCATTGCTTCAACATTCTACTTACTGAATACCTTCCTTTCTATAGTAAAATAAAATACAAGTTCACTTAATATAATTTTCTCCATGTTTCATTCTACTCTTCTGACATAAAGGAAGAATCATCTTCTTCACTCAATGATTTTTTAATGTTTCTATTGAATTCCAACTATATTTTTTAAAAAACCATGATATTTATGGGTGAATATGATCTCTATTTATACCTTTAGAGTATATAGAATGATTTACTCAAAAATTCATAATACTTTTATAGATAGCACCAACCATGGAAATGGTTATAGGCCACTGAAATATCAATAAATCTTGATTTTAGGTTGAATGATAATCCCTAATGTTTAACTCATAAGTATTATAATATTTTTCCCCTATATATTAATATATTCATCATGCATCTACTTTTTATCATATAATCCCATTTTTATTTTTGTACAGGGAATATAAAGAATTTGGTTGGAACTAATATTTGTGCATCTTACACATTTCCAGCAATGATTTGAAGATTATGGATTAGGCACTTGGGAATGGAATATATATGAGGATGAGGTCACTTTGAGACTCTTATACTATACTATTAATTTTACTATTAGTGATTAAAGGTTTTCACTAACACCCTAATATTATAATATTTTCCTCTTATATAGTAATATATTCATCATGCATCTACTTTTTCTTATAGAATCAATTTTTTTTGTACATGGAATATAAAGAATTTTTTTGGAATTGATATTTGTGAATCTCACAAATTTCCAGCAATGATTTGATGATTTTGGATTAAGCACTTGGGAATGGAATATATATGAGGAGGAGGTCACTTTGAGACTCTTGTACTATACTATGAGTTTTACTCTTAGTGATTAATGGTTTTCACTAGCACCCTAATCCAAAATTTATTGCTAGCCACCAGTACATCAGTAGGGGTCCCAATGTCAGCCAGTAGATCAGTAAGAGAGGGAGCAAAGCAAACACGAGAGAAATGTTGCGGCCCGTGTATATGGGCTGTGGTGTGAAAGCCCGCAAGTTATAACATAGTTGGGAAGAAGCCTACTAGGTGGATGTGGTGAAGATGGTATGGGTGTTGACCCTGTTGCTGGATCGAGCTAACAATAGACATGAAATGGATTATATATCGAAGGGTATGTGGAAACAAAATTTGATGTGGGATGAAATATTTTTATGGGGATAGAGCCTGAGTCGTCTGATCAAGCCGCTTGATGATCTCTGCCATTCGATCGTTCCATCCATTGATCCCATCTTCCTGTCTCAATTTTGTGGATCACAAGATAAGATCAAAAGATCACTCATCTCACAAATTTATAACATGCTGAGACCATGCACCATAAGGCTTTAGTCATCAACCTCATGAAGAACTGGTTCGACATCCCGGGGTATGTGTGACGCTCACTCAACATAACTACCGTATCTTCAATAATTTGGTAATATCTACATGTGGTTGACATGACCATAACGATTCCTCATGAGGTAAAATACGTGATCCCCACTATCCTTCTACGAGACTCCCTAACAATACTCGAAGCCTTCATATGATCACGCATTGATCATGCGACCAAGATGATGAAAACTGATGTGTTGTCGCAAACCATTTTACGACCACAAACACCTTCCACCTCCAATTATTTTCAGACAGATTTCACTCAGATATTTGGAGATCATGTGACACCATGGAGATATATTGAGGTGTCACATTATTGGATGATGATCGTTAGATTACATGAATGAACGACAAATGAAAACCTCCTCCACCTCACTGGCACATGCATCCTTCATCCCATGAAAAGAGATGCCACCTTCGGCCTCAACATTCCATATATAAACCCCCACCCATATATAAAATCTCATGATATGGGTAGATGTATAGAGGAGTTCCGAAAAAAGAAGAAGGGAGGAGAAATAGAGCTTTCAGTCATCGTCACCATGAAATCTCCTCCACGTAAATCACGGGGCCCCTCCTGCGAGAACCTTTTGTAGAGACGTAACCATAAGAGTTCATCCCGTGATTATCATATGATCATAAGATTTCATGAGGTGATAGTATCATGTGATCCCCTCAAGAATTTCTAGTGTTTGAAACAAATATAGACCCACATTGTGAAAACATAACTATAATACACGTGAGAACAAGTGCATGCAATTATCGCATTTTCGGGAGACCCCGGCCCCCAATTCATGCAAACCACATGAATGAGGAAACAACATGCTGAGATGGGGTTCAGGTGAATTCCTATGGGAACAAATAGACACCTACTGGTGGTCTTGCAAACTCGCAAGCATACCCTCCTCATTACCGAGCAGGACCATAGAGGTGTGGCCCTAATGGGTAACCTCAACCAATAATCCACCTTTATGAAAATGGATACATTCCCTATATGTGCATGTCACATGACCCTTGGGAGATCATGCAACGACACGATCGATATGAAACCTCTATCATGGGGTTTGTGTTTGAAAAGTACCTCTTGGATATGTAGTATAGTCCCATGGTCATGCGATATCTATGTTCGACCACCCAGTGAAGTTTATCAGGCACAAGAGGCTCCCATACCAACAACTATAGGGAGAACACAACTAAACATGCAAGCTCCAATGTGATGTCGCAAAACTATGGTATTGTGATTACCACACATAGACATCATGCTTGATCATTCATCATGGTCTATGAATTCCTCCTCAACATGCACTGTGTGCCCTCATCCATGCACATTAAGGCTTCGATACACAATCCCTCGCACATGACTATAGTGCCTATAACAAGGACCCATTAGGAGGATATATGAAATAGATGTGAGACTCCTCTCATATGATATGTCCTAAAAAATCCAAAGACATGTGAGAAGTCTTGGTGCCCCATGATGTCTGCATGCATCCTTAGATGTGGTTTCCCGGACATGGAGGATCCCCACAGGCACCCTTGGCATATACATGGTGAAGATATATGACCCGTAGGCTGCACACTCCTACCCATGGAATTACTATCAACCATGCATTATTTGATATGTATCCTCCTTGTCCATGAGTGTGGAGCTCATCATGAGACCACATAAAGGTCATGCAGATCACATATATGCGGGCATCATGCGACACCAAAGAGACTCCACTTGGCAAAGAGGTTATCTAATGGGAATACCATTTTCCAATACACCATGTAACCCCTTCCATGCTTGTGACATTATTAGTATGCCTCTTTTCATTTCCATATACATCTTCATGAGTCCATTTCATGCTCATGAAAGTCCCATGAACAAAAGGGTATCATGGGAACATCCCCTTAGTGTGTGTAGGGGACTATGGACATGGAATATCGTTTCCATGAAAACTCTAAGGTGTATGCCTTCAGGATAAGAACTGGGAATATATTATGCCCCTTGAAACATAACTAATGATTTCCTTCAATGAAAAATTTTAGAAATAAGATGGATGCTATACCTTAATCATAACCACAAGACCCCTCCATGTGAATAATTCAAGGACATGTGATCACGAGACCCTTCGATAGTCTCACGATGTACATAGGAAACCCTGTACATGTCATGTTGATCAAAGAAAAAGCATAACAATGCTAGGCCTATATCATGGAAACATTTTGACATGTCACAGTGGTCATAAAACAGCCCAAGGACAAGAAAGATTTATCACACAACATCATATAGTGATGAATGTTTTGATCAAGCACAAGACCCCAGGCATGTCCACCTCGCCACATGGAGTTCCTTGGGCATGTTCGTGAAACTCCATGACACCCTATGGAAAATTTGAATTTGTCCATGAAATTATTTCATACTCTCCATGTGACCCATATTAGTTGGTCAAGTGAGGAATCATAAAATATTTGACTAAATATCCATAACATTTCTTATGAAAACTCAGATAATCTATGACCTCTGAAGAATGAGAAAAATGTGATCAAAAGGAAGGAGGTGATAGGTACTCGCTATCACTGGAAGACATGTGACATACCCAAGATGTCCACAATGTAGCTCCATAAGACCTATTTACAATTAATTGATGCATCCTATTTTGATCATGCATTAGACTCCAGACATGTCCTCCTTGATCTAGAAAATTCATCTGAGACAATCCAATTGATCATGTGAAAGACTTTAGACATGTCCTCCTTGATCAGGAAAAGGCATCCAAGATAACATAGTTGATCATTCAGAAGACCCTATACATGCCCAATTTGTTCATGCAATGTATCTTAGACATGAAAATTCACCCATTCAATGATATCCAGTGAATTCCAAGTGATCAGGAAGTCTTCCTTGGATGTTTCCTCCATTTCAAATAGTTGCACCAGCATATTGGGTATCCAATCAAGACATACCTAGTAGATGGGAAAAACATTTCAAATGAGTCCTATAAGATATTACAACCTCATCATACATATATATTTTGACTCATATCATGTGGACAGTAGGCCAAGAGTCTTAAGCTGCAAACACCTTTGATGAGGGAAGTGTCCTTGATGAGCTAGACTTATTCCCTCATGCAGCCCTCCTGATATCATTATTTCGAATAGACTATCCTAGTTATCACCACCTATCTTTAATGATCCAGAGTATAATGAATTAGTAAACCACATGGGAAGCCTCCAAGTGTAATCTCTGACCAATGAAACTATATGAGTACACCAATTGCATAGCCTCAGTGCGCATTCCCCAACTATTGTAATAATATAATATGTCCCAGATCAAGAGGGCGTCAACCTTGGTAAAAGTCCCTAGAAATCATAAAACCTCTAGGTGTCCATAGTTTTTCATAGTATGACCTTTCACCTTAACCCATCAGTTGGTTGAGGGATGAAATAAACTACCAGAACTCTGATTCCCGCTATAACCAGGATATGTTGGAAGCCTTCTTACAGCCCGAGCTCCAATAGGCATAAACCTTGGTATAAGTCCCTTCCCATTCCAATTATTCCAAACTTATGGGATTAGATCCTCCCATAGGTCCACCATCCTTGTTCATCCATCAATGGACTAGAAGAGAACTCATACATGAGCATCATTCCAGGTATAAGGGCTGATCATACTACCATCTTCCTGAGATCCATCAATGAGTTTGGTATGAACTGAACTATGGTAACTGTAATTCCTACGATAATCGGGATATGTAGGAATCCTTATTATGGCCCGTTATCCATTAGATATCTACCATGAGATGAGTGATCATTCCTCTCAAAGGTAAACATTAATGTCTATGTCTCGTATTGATATGCTATCGCAAAATGTGTCCAATACATCGCCATTTATTGATTCCCACAACGAGCATGGATCATGCTGGCATAAAGACCAGTGATGATTGAACCAATATCATGAAAATAACCCCCCAATACTGGATCTTCACCATCAATATGTAAGTTTGATTACATCCCCCCACAGCTCAGAGGGAGACATCCCAAAAGAAACAACCTATGGTAGTCTCATATGCATAAGTCTCTCCTAGGGACTCTATTGTCATATCTCTCATGACACAGATGTTCATCATAATAACTACATAGACTCTAATTCCTACCTTAATTAGGATATGTAGGACACCTCATCAAGGTTCAAACCTGATATTCACATCCTTACCATATGACGTTAAACTGCATGGATGGGTCCAGTTATACAAATTTCAACAATGTCAAAAGAACTAAGTGGGTTTTGATTATTTTTATCATAGTATATATATGACACCTCATAGAGGGTAAATCCCATATTCATGACACCATCCATATCCCTTGATAGCAGTAATCACCAGAGTGCTTGAGTAAGACCTTGGTTTGAAGCATCGTATTTAAAAAAGAGAGTGATATACAACCCATGATATAGACATGATAGTCACTTCCAATACATGTTCATAGTCATTTCATTGAAACAAGGATAAACATCCTTTTATTGGGGTTTTGAAGGATTCAATGTACATATCTTAAATCTATAAGAGAGTCCTAGAGTAGGCAACAATTCCCCCCAAAAGGGTGAGATGAGTCTGACCTCCCAACCTCTTAACCAATGCGAGTCCCCAAGAATCATTGGGCCTAAAAACCAAGTGGACCACTGGATTTGGGAAAGCAGTTACTTCCGTATCAATGGATTGGGGAACCTTTTGGAGTTTCAAGGAAAATATACATTGGTTACGCGATGAGAAAAATCCATTCCACGCCATATTTTATAGAAGAAACAAAAATAGTGAACCCCATGTGAATTCCTTTAACTATGGAACCCCTTTCACGGGTAAAAATGATAGATTTTCCTAGTTACTAACAAACTAGTCTATGTTGGTCACATGGCACACAAAATAGTGGACCAGACATGATTTTTTTAATCACTCTATAAATCACATAAATGTAATGGATCACCTCTTTATCCTTTAACTATAAAGGTAATTGATCGAACATGTACTCTTATATATATGACGTTTCACTAATAAGATGTATTGTTTTCCTTCCCAAGACTTGTAAAGATTATTTTCAATTGAAATGAAATCCCCAAACATACCGATAGATCCCGATATCACTTCAGAAGTTTCTTTCACCTTGAGGATCTAATGTATGTTATCACCAACACACCGCCTTCATCATCGGTTGGTGAACATCTTTGTCCAGGGATACCACATCAAAAACACCATTATGATTATGGAATCACCTCATAAAATCTATCAGAGTATGGATTCCAAATTACTATCATTCATTTGACAAGTGCAGGAGAGGATGTGACCCTTATCGCCACATTCAACTACTTTAGGAATCCATCACTAGAGTGAATCAATGTTAACATTCCCAATGCAAGGTAGGTGGATGAGGATAACCAACATGACAAATCAATCACCCAAGAGCATCGTAAAAGGTCTCCCGTCCATTATGATCATTGTCTCCAACATGAAGTCATGATTCCACAAGGAGATTTAGAGGTGGTTGTGCCTACACCAACTATCTAGGACAGGGCACCAAGCAGTAGAACCCACATGAGGTAACCAAACAATGTAGCTAAAGGATGAATCATAACCCTACCACATTCAATCTGTCTAAGGCCCACCAGTGGCTCAAGTTAGTGGATCAGAATCAATCATAGATAATTGCTAACCAAGAGCCTTTGACTCCTCATAGCTAGACCTAGTGATTGTCGTATCACAAGGAACACCTCAGACCATAGGGATGTGGAACGTTTTACCAAATATTACCCTCAGATAATCTTCTTCATGGACACCAACATACCAAATAGAGTCATGGGTAGTCCCCCCCTAATAGAATCATGGGAACCAACCCCCAAATGATATTGAAGTGCACTATGTTGCATTTGTTGTCAATGAGGTATGTTGTTGTCAAGGAATGAATGGATGGATGTCAAGGAGTTTCAATATGTGAATGACAAAGGATGTGATGGTGTTGGTGAGGAAAGGAGAATGGCCATGGTACTAAGATGCATGTCACTTAGGAGATTCACTAAGTGACATAGGATGTTGTGGTTGAAACATTCTCTATGAATATCAGACAATTGTAGAACTGATCTTAATGTTTCAATACTTGTATCAAGATGATACTAAGTTACACCACTTAAAGAATGGATGATGATGGATCATCATCATCAAATCAGACGATTGTTGAGCTGTTCTTAAAGTTCCAAGAACTTGTATCAACTAGATACAATGTCACAACAATGTTTGAAGACCATGCATTGTATTGACAATGCATGATGAGATGAAGAGATCCATCCACAATCACTAAGTGGATGAAGTGGTTCTAATGAAGTCCATGTACTATTTCTTAGTGAATGTGAATTAGAAGAAGAACCAATTTGATCTCTGATTAGATCAACGATGCAGATGGAAGAATTTATGTGATTAAGGAGCTTCGGTTGATGAAGACCCTTCGGGAATTCCATTCTTAATTTTTGATTATATGTTGAAGAAGAATGGAGGAATTCTAATGAATAATAAAGGAATTATTTTGAAGAAGAAGAAGAATAGTGAAGAGGAAGAATGGCTTGGAAGAAGTGGCATTTGGCATTTGAACTTGGGTGAATTTGTTTTTATACAAAGTCCCTAAGTCTCTACTCTAGAAAAAAGGAATCCACCAAGGGCCAACCTTAAGGGTTCAACCCAAGGAACATGTGGGACTAGGTCACCACTCCCAAGGGGATCCCATGGGGCCAGCCCAAGAGAGGTCAGGGCCATGTATAAGCCCCGGGCCACGCAGGGGAGTGTCAAGGCCTACGCAGCGTGGGCGCAGAGCGCGCCCAAAGGAAGCATAGTGGGCGCCAGTGGCGCGCCCGAGTTGCAGGGGTGGGTGCAAGAGCGCGCCCGCAAGAAGAACTCGGTGGGGGGCGGCACCGAGAGGGTTGGAAGTTCAATCGAGGGGTTGCGGTAGGAGATGGATGTTAAACCGTGGAAATTCCGCGAGGCGATTCAATGTGGGACACGTATTTTTGCCGCGGAGCAAATCGTGGCCATCCATCTGATCTCGCGGACGATCTGCGCCGCACATCTCATCACGCCGCTCCCGTTCAGATCCAGGCCGTTGAAGACTGTTTGATCGCCTGATCCGATGGCTCCGAGGCGTCTCCTTCCTCGAGCTCAGTCGAAGCTAGCCCACGACGCCGTCTGAACCAGAGCCACTCCGACCAACGTATTTTGAGTTCCCGACCACCGTTGTTCGAGTTAATGTGTCCATGGAGTTCGTCTGGACGTAACGAACACGATCATGAAAGAAAATAGGCATGCATGCAATTTTTGGAAGATTTCGAAGAATGCCGAGGCAAACGAAGTTGCCGAGGCCTCGGTGGGTTCGTGTTTTGCATGGATTATAAAAGAGAGGCCATGCACACATTTGAATGTGCATGCATGTGAAGAAGGCCGAGGAAAAATAAAAGAAGGAAGAAGCCCGCGTGAACCGAGGATAGAAACCAGATTTGAAAGATTTTTTAAAGATCCGAAATCTTCAGGATTTTGAAGTCAAACCACATGGATGTTTTGAGCCGTTTCTCTGCCTATATAAAGAGAGGCCGAGACCTCGGTGCAGCTTGCTAATAATCCGAGAAGTCCCGTGAGAGCTCCAAGCCTCGCGAAGCCGAACCTGCACGCATCACTTGCGCGGCAGCAGCTCGGAGCTTTCCTAGCTCCGTTTGGTTCCTTTCACGCACACTTGCACGAAAGAAGGAAGGAGTCCCATGTGCGCCTCCCTTGCGTGACAGGAAGAACCCGAGGCCGCATTCTTGCGCGCCCATGGTTGATTCCCTCTCTGCCTACGTACTTGCGCGGCAGGAGGAAGTGCACGCAGGTGTTGCACTTGCGCACCCCGTGGCAGTGGCACTTGCGCGGCACTTGCACACCCTTGTGCCTTGTGGCTTGTGCGACACGTGACTCAAGCATTTAAGTGGTGCTTGAAGGAGGAAAGCCTACGGTGTGTGTGCATACTTTAATAAACAAGAGGAGGCCGAGGCATAGTGCCTTGTGTGTGCACCAAGTGAAGAACACACCTTCTGTGTGTGCAAAATAACAAAGAGGCCGTAGCCTTGGGTGTGTGCAAGAAATGAAGTGTAGGCCACAACAAATAAGAACTCATTAAAGTGTGTGTGCAAAGTGAAGAATTTGTGTGTGCTTAACAAGTGAAGGTCGAACCTAGTGTCTGCACTAAAAGTGTATACACTTAGAAGATGTGGAAGACTCTCACACTAAAGTACAACACACATTTATATGTGTAAACAAATTGAACAAAGTGTGTGAGTGAGAAGGTGTGTGTGCTCAAGGTAATTACACACATTGGGGGTTTATTGAACCAAGAAGAAAGAAAGGGGAGTGCATGCTTACATGCATGCACGTGCGCACGTGAACAAAGCTAAATCAGGCTGTGTGCATTTGAGAAGTCCAGGAACAACAGTTCTTGAAGAGTTTTGAGAAGCCATGAAATCAGTGCAAGAGGATGCAGAGATGCCATGCACTCCGTGCATGAAGTTGATGTGAAGTGAGACTGAAGCCAGACTGAAGTTAAAGACATCAGCTGTCTGAGTATTCAGTAGTTGGAGAGAAGCCAGGTCATCCTGAGAAGAAGGAGATAAATCCTGAGCAAGACGAGAAGACCTGATCAACTCAAGTGATCAGAGGTACAGAGCAAGGCCAGCACCCTTTATCCCAGGCTGCTGAAGATACTTGAAGAAGCTTAAAAAGAAGAAGAGCTACTCGTGTGACTCGAGGAGCCAGGAGAAGCCCCCTGTGAGACTCAGGGTGGAAGAAGTCTTCAGTGGGATTCTGGAGCAGGCCAGTGGGACTCTGGTAACACTGTGGGACGCAGTATAAAGACCCTCCTGTGGGACTCAGGAGAGATACAGTGGGATGCTGTATCGACCATTGTAATACTAACCGATTATAATGGAGAAACCATGTTGGGGCGTATAACCAACATGGCAAGGACGTAGGCCTTTGGTGCCGAACCTTGTAAATCCTTGTGTCCAGTGCCTTTACATTTACTGCATCATTCATGGAAAGGTGAGAGATACAAGAAGAGTGGATCGAGTCTCTAACCAGCCATAGTGGTTTAATTGATAAAGAATCAATTAGTAAAAAGTTTTAAGGGATCACTGATTCACCCCCTCCCCCTCTTAGTGATTCACACTGATCAGGGCACTTCAATTGGTATCAAAGGGAGGTTACCTCTAAAAGATCCAAGGGAGTCTTTATGAAGTGCAGATTTGAGGAAATGAGCGACCAGCCTCAAATGGAGATATCTGCCAAGACTCAGAAAAATAGAAAGAAGAAACATGCCAAGAAGATGAAGAAAGCCTGTCCTAGCTGTGATGAAGTTGGAACAATGAATGATCTTCAAAATGCACTCAAATATCTTCAGAAGACAGTCCCCATGGAAGTGGCAAAGTGTATAGCTACAGGAATCCCTGATCTTCAAGAAGAAAAATTACAGCTAGAAGAAGAAGCCAATACAATGGAAGATCAGTTGGCTAAAAGGGTTGGCATAACCAACACTCTCAGAAAGCTGGTGAAGGCTAAAGATGAAACAGTATCTCTTTTCAATGAAAGATATGAAGACACTACTGAAGAATTGCAAAGAAGCCTTTCTGAGAAAGAATTCTTTAAGACAATGGTCAAAGAAGTTTTCCGTGCACTGGAAAAATTGCACAGAGTTTCAATGGTTGTCAAAGATGCTCAACTAGAAGAGAAAGTCAAAAGGGTGAAGGAGTTGGACAATTCATTGCAAGAAATGAATAAAGTGCATGAAGACTAGATGAAACAGCTGGAGGAAAAATGGGAAGGAAGGCTAAGAACTGTTGTGGATGAGAAGAACTCCCTCAACATGAAATGCTTAGAATTAGAGGTGATATTGAAAAATCTGCAATCACCCAAAGCTGAATCCTCCCAGTCAGTTGAAAGTTGAAATGTTGCTACACAAGTGTGCTTTGAGAATGATGATTCCAAAAGAAATACATCCTCTAATAAAAGGGCAACATCTTCTAAAAGGAAGGTACCATCCATCCCATCTTGTACTAATGCTTCTAATTGTGTTTCCACAAAAAGTGCAGGATGGAAGAATAATTCCAAACAAGTATGGATGAAGACAATGAAGAAATAAAGCTCTCCTGAAGCAGCACAACAATTCAAGACAAGTACCCTACAATCAGAAGGAATCAAAAAGTCAAGATTTGTGGGTCAATGTTGGTGTTGTAACAAGTATGGGCATTGTTCAAAGGATTGTTGGTACAATCCACTGAATGCCAAAGCACAGAGGAAGCCCATGCCTAGGGGGAGCAAGCCAGAAGAAAAGAAGCAGCATCCATAGGTCCAGAGACATCTGTTTACTGCAAATAGATTTGGATTGCTTGATAACATCTGGGATGTTTTCAAAAGTGGTCAAAAAGATACATGGCAATCTCCAACTGTATCCAGAGCTCAAAAGAAGAAAAGATCACAGAACCTGGCTCAGAAAGAATCCTTGGGAAGCAAGCAGAAGAAAGATGAAGATGCTCCCAAGAAGATTATGAAAAAGGAAAATAAGTCCTTGGAGTCTAAGTCCAAGAAGGGTGATGCATCCAGAAGGACCACCAAGAAAACATGCTTCTACTGTGGAAAGAAGGGTCATACCATGGATCTTTGTGAACAAGCCATGGAACTGAATAGAAGCAGGCTGGACTCAAAAAGACAATCAATCCAGAAGAAGCAGAAGAGATTGATTGAAAACAAGTTGCCTAAGAAAGGTAGCTTGAAAGCATCAAAGGAACCAGGTGGAATTTTCAGAACTGAGGCCACACTTCCAAGTGACTTACTAGTCATATGGAAAAATTAGTTGCAACTTGCCAAAGATCTGCAAAGAGCTGAAGATGAAGTTCTGGAAATTGCTAAGGCAAAAGGAAAGAAAAAGATTTCACATGAAGATCATGTTCTGTGTGTGAGGTGCAATCAAGCTGGACATACTAGGGATAAATGCATGATATTCATTCTAGCTCAGAAGGGATTCTTCAAATGAATGAAAATTGCACCAGGAGACTCTAGTTCTCAGAAGTCACCTAGAAATAGAGGAGTCACACACAAAGAAGTGTTGAGATCCACACCAGCACAAACATCATTGAAGATCAAATGTGCAAGTGTGAAGAATGGTGAAAATGGGACATCTCGGTTGAGAGAATCTTCTCAACCTTGTTGTTCACATTGATGAACCAAGAAGGTTCCATCTTATTCCCTAACCACTTGTATTTACATGTGATAACATTGTAGGGAATTGAATATGATGATCATTCTCAACTGGAGGATGGTTTGTAAAGAATGGAGTGCACCCCTTGAGGGGGAGCCAATCTGTAGAAGATGGGATTCTGATATTTAATACCATATTGAGAATAATGAAGGTATTCCAATCACACTTTCATCCCTTGTTTCTTAATTGTATTTATCATGTCAATTAAGGGGGAGTGATTGATTGAAGAAAAAAGGTTGAAAGGGGGAGCTTTATCTTTACACCTGAACTTTCTAATGAGTTTTGTGAAGTTGTGCAGGATTTAGCAAATTCATTATTATATCTGAAAAATTTCAAACCCCTTGAAGCATGATCTCACATGTACAGTGAATTTTGGACGACATTGAGTTCCTTGGTTACATCACTCTTGTTTTCTACACCGGGTCAGCCCAAGTAGACTTAGAGTTGATTTACTAAAGGCTCTTTGCTAAAGAGAACATGTGACATCATCCCTCTCTTAGTAGTTGTGAAGAAAATGCTTTTCAAAGGGAGGAAGTGAATTTTTTTTTGAAGAGAACCACACCACACCTTTGCATTTGATTGCCAATAAGGGGGAGAAATATTGGCACACATATTGACCCATTCATATGTGCTCTAGTGTATTGCCAACAAATACAAAGGGGGAGATTGAAGTGCACTGTGTTGCATTTGTTGTCAATGAGGTATGTTGTTGTCAAGGAATGAATGGATGGATGTCAAGGAGTTTCAATATGTGAATGACAAAGGATGTGATGGTGTTGGTGAGGAAAGGAGAATGGCCATGGTACTAAGATGCATGTCACTTAGGAGATTCACTAAGTGACATAGGATTTTGTGGTTGAAACATTCTCTATGAATATCAGATGATTGTAGAACTGATCTTAATGTTTCAATACTTGTATCAAGATGATACTAAGTTACACCACTTAAAGAATGGATGATGATGGATCATCATCATCAAATCAAATGATTGTTGAGCTGTTCTTAATGTTCCAAGAACTTGTATCAACTGGATACAATGTCACAACAATGTTTGAAGACCATGCATTGTATTGACAATGCATGATGAGATGAAGTGATCCATCCACAATCACTAAGTGGATGAAGTGGTGCTAATGAAGTCCATGTACTATTTCTTAGTGAATGTGAATTAGAAGAATAACAAATTTGATCTCTGATTAGATCAACGAAGCAGATAGAAGAATTTATGTGATTAAGGAGCTTCGGTTGATGAAGACCCTTCGGGAATTCCATTCTTAATTGTTGATTATATGTTGAAGAAGAATGGAGGAATTATAATGAATAATAAAAGAATTATTTTGAAGAAGAAGAAGAATGGAGAAGAGGAAGAATGGCTTGGAAGAAGTGGCATTTGGCATTTGAACTTGGGTTACTTTGTTTTTATACAAAGTCCCTAAGTCTCTACTCTAGAAAAAATGAAGCCACCAAGGGCCAGCCTTAAGGGTTCAACCCAAGGCACATGTGGGACTAGGTCACCACGCCCAAGGGGATCCCATGGGGCCATCCCAAGAGAGGCTGGGGCCGTGTATAAGCCCCGGGCCACGCAAGGGAGTGTCAAGGCCTGCGCAGCGTGGGCGCAGAGCGCGCCCGAAGGAAGCATAGTGGGCGCCAGTGGTGCACCCGAGTGGCAGGGGTGGGCGCAAGAGCACGCCCGCAAGAAGAACTCGGTGCGGGGAAGCACCGAGAGGGTTGGAAGTTCAATCGAGGGGTTGCGGCAGGAGATGGATGTAAAACCGCGGAAATTCCGCGAGGCGATTCGATGTGGGACGCGCATTTTTGCCGCGGAGCAAATCGTGGCCATCCATCTGATCTCGCGGACGATCTGCGCTGCATATCTCATCGCGCCGCTCCCGTTCAGATCCAGGCCGTTGAAGACTGTTTGATCGCCTGATCCGACGGCTCCGAGGCGTCTCCTTCCTCGAGCTCAGTCGAAGCTAGCCCGCGATGCCGTCTGAACCAGAGCCACTCCGACCACCGTATTTTGAGTTCTCGACCACCGTTGTTCGAGTTAAAGTGTCCATGGAGTTCGTCTGGACGTAACAAACACGATCATGCAAGAAAATAGGCATGCATGCAATGTTTGGAAGATTTCGAAGAATTCCGAGGCAAACGAAGTTGCTGAGGCCTCAGTGGGTTCGTGTTTTGCATGGATTATAAAAGAGAGGCCATGCACACGTTCGAATGTGCATGCATGTGAAGAAGGCTGAGGAAAAATAAAAGAAGGAAGAAGCCCACGTGAACCGAGGATAGAAACCAGATTTGAATGATTTTTTAAAGATCCGAAATCTTCGGGATTTTGAAGTTAAACCACGCGGATGTTTTGAGGCGTTTCTCTGCCTATATAAAGAGAGGCCGAGACCTCGGTGCAGCTTGCTGATAATCCGAGAAGTCCCGTGAGCGCTCCAAGCCTCGCGAAGCCGAACCTGCACGCATCACTTGCGCGGCAGTAGCCCGGAGCTTTCCAAGCTCCGTTTGGTTCCTTTCGCGCACACTTGCACGAAAGTAGGAAGGAGTCCCCTGCGCGCCTCCCTTGCGCGACAGGAAGAACCCGAGGCCGCATTCTTGTGCGCCCGTGGTTGATTCCCTCTCTGCCTGCGTACTTGCGCGGCAGGAGGAAGTGCACGCGGGTGTTGCACTTGCGCACCCCGTGGCAGTGGCACTTGCGCGGCACTTGCGCACCCTTGTGCCTTGTGTCTTGCGCGACCCGTGACTCAAGAATTTGCATGGTTCTTGAAGGAGGACAACCTATGGTGTGTGTGCATACTTTAATAAACAAGAGGAGGCCGAGGAATAGTGCCTTGTGTGTGCACCAAGTGAAGAACACACCTTCTGTGTGTGAAAAATTACAAAGAGGTCGTAGCCTTGGGTGTGTGCAAGAAATGAAGTGTAGGCCACAACAAAGAAGAACTCATTCAAGTGTGTGTGCAAAGTGAAGAATTTGTGTGTGCTTAACAAGTGAAGGCCGAACCTAGTGTGTGCACTAAAAGTGTATACACTTAGAAGATGTGGAAGACTCTCACACTAAAGAACAACACACATCTATGTGTGTAAACAAATTGAACAAAGTGTGTGAGTGAGAGGGTGTGTGTGCTCAAGGTAATTACACCCTTTGAGGGTTTATTGCACCAAGAAGAAAGAAATGGGAGTGCATGCTTACATGCATGCACGTGTGCACGTGAACAAAGCTAAATCAGGCCGTGTGCATTTGAGAAGTCCAGGAACAACAGTTCTTGAAGAGTTTTGAGAAGCCATGCAATCAGTGCATGAGGATGCAGAGATGCCATGCACTCAGTGCATGAAGTTGATGTGAAGTGAGACTAATGCCAGACTGAAGTTAAAGACATCAGCTTTCTGAGTATTCAGTAGTTGGAGAGAAGCCATGTCATCCTGAGAAGAAGGAGAAAAATCCTGAGCAAGACGAGAAGACCTGATCAACTCAAGTGATCAGAGGTACAGAGCAAGGCCAGCAGCCTTTATCCCAGGCTGCTGAAGATACTTGAAGAAGCTTAAAAAGAAGAAGAGCTACTCGTGTGACTCGAGGAGCCAGGAGAATCCCCTTGTGAGACTCAGGGTGGAAGAAGTCTTCAGTGGGATTCTGGAGCAGGCCAGTGGGACTCTGGTAACACTGTGGAACGCAGTATAAAGACCCTCCTGTGGGAATCAGGAGAGATACATTGGGATGCTGTATCGACCATTGTAATACTAACCGATTATAATGGAGAAACCATGTTGGGGAGTATAACCAACATGGCAAGGACGTAGGCCTTTGGTGCCGAACCTTGTAAATCCTTGTGTCCAGTGCCTTTACATTTACTGCATCATTCGTGGAAAGGTGAGAGATACAAGAAGAGTGGATCGAGGCTTTAACCAGCCATAGAGGTTTAATTGATAAAGAATCAATTAGTAAAACGTTTTAAGGGATCACTGATTCACCCCCTCCCCATCTCAGTGATTCACACTGATCTGGGCACTTTAGATATCATGGTTACCAAACCCTCAAATATTATATCAGGTACCAACCAATCAAATGGGGCACATAATCGAGGAGGAGAACCATCCTTCTGGTTTATTAGTCAATATGTTAATAGTCATATCTGAAGACTCATCATCAAATCTAAACAATTATACTCCTAAAGGATACGATCATACATTCCTATAGACATCTGAGTCATAGTGGGTTGGGGGAATTTTCATATTTTTCATCCCCTTATCGGGGAAATCCAAATATTGGCCCACCTCACCCCATCCCATAGGGCTGGGAAAATTTCCATATTTCTACCTTCCCATTGGGGATATACTGCGAGTTATATGACCTTAGGTGTCGCCACAAAACCCTCAAAAGAGGTGGAATAATTTAATATGTGGGATGTGTCTGCATCAGACAAGACTCCGAAAGCTCTAGCACCCGCCCCTGAATCAATAGAGATTAGGACTCTGTACCCCAAACTCTATACTTACACATACACCTGCACTAATAGTGGAACAAATAGAATGTAGGAGAAGTGGTCTGGTCACCCATCTATTGAGGATAAGTAGTCAAAAGTATATTCCTTTAAATCCAAACATGTTCCTGGGTATTTTTGTTATTCCATGTAGAATGGTTTGATAGATCTTTCAATAGCAAGAAATCGATGTGAGGTGGGGTTGGTAGGTTATGACAATTTTTTACCCTATAATTGATGCCCATTGAATACCATAGTTAGACGATGTTCCTTTAATGAATGGATTTGAGTGTATATAGAAATGGGAATATTGGAACCACCAACAACTGAGTCCCCACTCCAGTCACTTGATCATTCTGAATAGGATGCACCAAATTTGCAGATGAGCATGAGCCACCTGCCTCCTAAAGATAAGAAGCCTTCTTTAAACTCTTGATTGAATAAAACCAATTCTATCCAAATTAATAACATCTTCAAATATGTTTACTAAACCTTAAAAAATGGTTTTATGGAACTCCAAACAATGATAAATTTACATGATATAGGTTTGATAGGACATGACAACAATTACCCCTATCATCGAAATCTTAGGCACATTATAGAAATTTTCTTGTATTAAAGGATCCATTGGAGGAAATGTTATCTGCAGGCTTGATAGAGTTAAAAGACCCTAAAACTCATGAAATATGCATAAGATATGTCCAGGATCTTTCAAAATAGGCATACATATTAGAGTAATCCCCATCATTATTCCTGACCATGTGTCATCAAATTGTATGGAAGTACGTCTTTACTGTATGATGTTAAAGTGCATGGCCAACATCCTTACCACAAGATGCTAAATTACATGGCCATCGTCTTTACCACATGATGTTAAACTATATGGAATTTCATTCTTACTATAAGATGTGAAGTTTCATGGATCATCGTCCATAACACAAAACATTAAAGTACATGGCCATCATCCTTGCCACATGACATTAAACTGTATGGAAGTAAGTACTCACCACGTAAATTTAAACTACATAGAAGTAAGTTTTAACTACCTTTCATTAAACTATATGGAAGTACATACTTAAATAATGATGTTAAAATATATGGAAGCAGGCACGTCCCAACTAAATGACAATAAACTGGGTGGAACACCCCCCCACTCTTCATTCCTTATCAATGGACCAGAAGAGACTTACCCTGATCAACCAGAGTATGAGGTGCTTCTACCATCTTTTAAAATCACCTCAATCCATGTTACACACATCAGAAATTTTATTCCTAATATTACTAAAAGCCTTTTATTTCCCTTGAAAAGGGAAAATTTATCTCTCGGTTGGCCATACCACGGACACAAAATGGCTTTCAACCCACCAATCTACGAAATATTGACCCTATATAATGGGGATCTTAAATATTGGGAGCCATACATCACCACTACAGAACCTATAACCCATTGTGTTTCAGATTATCTCCTGAATGATTTTTCCATATCATTTCCCATGATCTGATGAACTCTAGTGGTGATTTACAACATTTCAACCTCCCTCTTAAAAGGATGTGTTAGTAATCTTGACCCTAGGTATTCTAATGATCCTCTAATGTAACATTTCCCATGTGAGGTCCATGTGAGTCATGAACATTATATTCTAGCACTTTGTTAAATGTTGTACAACCTTGAAATCTTTCCCATAATTGTCCAAATCGCAACACCAGAACTAATAACGCAATAGAAACATAAATTCTGAGATTGAAAACCCACAAATTGAAACTTGAGAAATAGTTGAGTATCCTCCTGCTAAGATCTTCATCTCCACATTTTAGGAAAAAATTAAGGAATAAATAAATTTGGAATAAATATCATAGGGTCTACTCTATAACCCTAGTAAAATCTAAGCTATTATTTTTGGCACCCCTAGTCCTGGAAAAAATTAGTGTATTGATTTCTCACATTTCCTCACTACAAGAATATGTTTGATAGGTGGTGGCGGAACTTTGTTGGTGCTTGAACCCTTCTTGGAACTTATATTTTTTATAAATACCACATCATGATCTAAATAATATTAGGTTGTAAAAAACATTTTGTTTCCCCAAAAGAAGAAAATAGATTCTCATGTCAGCCATTCTACTAACGTAGAAGGGCTCAGACTAACCGGCTGGAGACTTCATGGTACAATGTAAAGGTTTTTCTAATTCTTGTGAGTATGGAATCATGACAGCATAACTTATCATGCCACTATGTTTTAATATATCCCCAGTGAAACTTTCCCATACCTTCCTCATGACCGGGCCACTTTAGAACATTATTTATAGTCTCCATAAAAGACTATTCATGAAGATCTAATATCCTTTATGTTGAATCACCTTGTTTTATACCCTTTCTAAAAGAAATAATGATACCCTTCAATAATGAACCTTTTATTGTCCAAGACCTCATGATTCAAAACCAAAAGGCAAAGGGATTGAGCTGTTTAATTGAAGCTACGTTCATTAGGATTCTAGAACCTTTTCTTGATAGTCGTCTTTCTAAACCCAACTTCATCATATGGATGTTTGAGACATCACATATATTTCATATGCCCTGGAGAGGAATATAGATCTCTTAGTTCAGCCATTCTACTAATGTAGAGGGGCTCAAACCCACCGATTGGAGTCATCTTTTCCCATCATAAAGGGGTTTCTAATCTTTGTGAGCCTTAATGATGTTGCGGCAAATCTGAAACCCCATAGTGTTAAGTGACATGCTCTAAATGTCTACCCCATTAAACATTACTTGGAATAGAATTATTTGTTGTGACATACATCACCCACACCCCCAACAATCTAGGTAGTCCTAGATTCTATAGCCTATTTCCCTAAACCATATTCACCCCATAAACTTTCTATATTCCCTTGGAAAAGACTGGAGATCATCTTTTCTTGTGATATCAATAAATAAGGGTTTTAGCCCACCAACTTAAGGCATTTTACCTTGAAAGAAAGGAACTCTAATCCACGTGAGCCCTAGAAGCACCACAACCGAACTCAACACCCCATAGTGTTTTATGTCATGCCTGGTCATCCAGTCCCATATTCTAAAAATTTCCTAGCGATATGACTTTAAACTACATGGAATACCAAAGGTCCGATCAGGAAGACCTTAAACTACAGTACACTAGATAGTCTAGGCTCGGCAACCCTAAACTATAGCACAATGATGGTCTAGCTTTTTGGATATTAAAACAACTAGAGACATGATACTTGACAAGGTGTAAACCAAATAAGGGAATCTTAGTAAAAAGTCAAATCTCCACTCACTTGACATGAAAATTGTGTGATCTAGGAAATATTGAGCATTGTTAAAATAGAATAGGAACATATACTTTTTAGGATGAAGACCTATAAGATGGTGGCCAGAGTAAAAGCTATGTCCATGGCCACTAATTTATTCTCTATATAAAGATTCTGAAAATGTTTGGGAAAATTAAATAAAATGATAAAAAGCTTTTGGGTCCCATAGTTGGGCCTTACAAAAAATCAAGCTATGCTCGCTAAGTCTCTAAAATTATTAAAAAGTTAGGGCATTCGAGAAGTATACCATCACCAAATTATCCTTTTAATTTAAATGATCTCAAGAATACTTGAGTAGGTGCATTAATAAATAATTTCATTTTCGGGTGCATTCTTTAATGTTCCTCTAAGAGCAATATATTGAAAGTCAAGTACTCAAACCATGGTGATTGGATCTGTTTGGTATTACACATAATGGATGGGCATTGTGGATGATATGATCAACATCTCCACTAAGACTTGGATATTTACTTGGGATTCCATCACAAAAATAGTGATATTTTCTCTACTACATATGAGTTAGATCTGCGTAACAACATTTTTCATAGAGTTCTTTATCCACAAACCAATGTCTCATATGCATGAATTTGATCTTCATAGCGATATATTCCACAACAATGTGTGGATTGGTTCCCATCTTTAAGGGATACGTAGAGATGTCCAAGTATTTTAATTTAGGTATTGGAACATATTCCTACCCACCCAATTCCTAATCCATTCTAGAATACATACACATTCCAATTTATGTGTATCCATGACCCGAGTTAGAGCTACTTCCTATATTGATTGAATTCAGATGAACAATTCTGTCAAGTTGTATCATCTTCATAACACCTAAAAGTTCTTTCAACATCCAAGAATTTTACTTTAGATCTTGTAACATATTCCTATCCACCCAATTCCTACTTCATTCTTGAATACATACACATTCCAATTTATGTGTATCCATGCCCCGAGTTAGAGCTACTTCATATATTGATTGAATTCAGATGAACAGTTGTGTCAAGTTGTATCATCTCCATAACACCTAAAAGTTCTTCAGATGTACTCGGGATAGATCCTCTCAAGATGTTCAATACCATGGATCATCGGATATTCAAATATGTGGAAAAGTGATATACTTTTACCTTAAAATTAGATTCATTTGTTCCGATGAATCTCATTTTAAGGGGGAATTTTTTTGGAATTGATATTTTTCCATCTCACACTTTGCTAAAAATGATTCGATGATCGTGGAACAAGAATTTGGGGATTGAATATGGAAGAGGAAGAGGTCACTTTGGGACTCTCATACCCTACAGACCCCATTGCTTGTTCAAACCAATGTCTGCAAGGCTAAGATGAATAGAACGAGTCCTCATGAGATCTAAGCCATGACCTCCACTGGCCATCAACGAGAGTCCCGATATCTACCTGAATCCATCATATGATGACCCTTCGGTCATGCGACTGAGACGAAGTAAACTGATGGTTGTCACTAACTGCTTTACAAAAAAAAACCCATTCCACCATTTAGTATTTTCCGTCCGACATAACTTATATTTTTGGGGATCATGCGATGCCATGGAGAGATACATAGTCATCATGTAACTATAAATGTAATACATGTGAGAACCATCATCACCAGGGAGAGAGAAAAAGGATCTCTGAAAAAGGAGGAAGGCCAAAGAAACAGAGCTTCCAACCATTATCACCAGGAAATCTTTTCTAGGTAAATCAAGGGGCCCCTCCCATGATAAACTTCTGTGGGGATGTAGCTATAAGATCCCATCACGTGACCATCACAAGCATCCTCCTTTAAGGACAAATATACAATCCCTATATGTGCCTCTCTCATGAGCCTTGAGAGATCATGTGGCAACAAGAAGGATGTGAAACCTCTATCACGTGGTGCGTGTTTGAAGTGTGCCTCTTGGCAATGCAGATGAGTCCCTTGGTCACCTGATATCTCCGTTTTTACACCCAAGGAAGGTTCTAGAGCATGAGAGGATCCCATGCTGGGAACCATAGGGTGATTAATGGTAAATTCACATGCTCTCACACGATTTCAGAAAACCATGGACTTGAGATGCAAAAACATATCCCTCGTCCATAATCCTACATACATTTCTATGCATTACTCCTCAACATGAAACATGTTCCCTCATCCACGCACCTGAAGACTTCGATACACAGTCCCTCATGCATGATTATATAGCCTATCACGAGACCCCATTAAGAGGATATAAAAATTAGAAGTGAGCCTCTTGTGATAGTATATGCCCTCACAAATCCACCATAATGCATGAAGTGTCAGTGTCCGATGACGTCTGCATCCCACCTTAGAAGTGGCTTCCCCGACATGGAAGATCCTTTCTAACACCCTGGGAATATACGCAGTGAGGATATGTGACTCGCAGGTTACACAATCCTAGCCTTGAAATCACCATCAACCATGCATTATTTGATTTTCAGCCTCCTTGTGCATTAGTTTGGATCCCATCGTGAGACTGCATGAAGGTCAAACAGACCGAAAATATGCAAGCGTCATGCGACGTCATAGAATTCCACATAGCATGATGGTTGTCCAATGTGATAACTCCTGTCCATATGCACCAAGGAACCCATTCCATGCTTAAAGATTTATTAGTAAGCCCCTATGCATGTCCACATTATTCTGCGTGAGTGCATTTTGAGCTCATGCGAATCACATGAAGAAAGGGTTATCATGCGAACATCCCCTTAGTGCCTGCATGAGACTATGGACATGACCTCTCATTGCCATGAAAACCCTAGGGTGTAATCCTTCAGAATGAACACTCAGTAATATATTATGGCCCATGAATCTTAATCCATGATCCATTTCGTTGTGCACTTGTCACACTTAAATGGACGCATGACCTTATGAATAACTGTGAGACCCCACCACGTGAATACATAAAGGACATTCCATTGTGATACCCTTTGATTGTCTCATGATGTCATTAGGAAACCCTGGAAATTGAATGTTGATCATAAGACAAGCCTCACACAAGTCAGGTTGATCTTACCGAAACCCTTTGACGTGTCACAGTGGTCATTCGATATCCCGATGACAAGCGAGATTGATCATGAGGTTGCATATTTTAACGACTAATTTGATCGTGTATAGAACCCTAGGCATGTCCACCTCGCCGAATGGAAGTCCTGGGATATGTACAAGAAACTCCATGATGCCATATGGACTAACATAATTTATCCAAGACATGCTTTAAAACTCTCCATATGACCCATATTGGTCACTGGAGTAAATAAAAAAATTGAGTAAATATCCTTGAAATTGCTCGTACAAACTCTCATAATAACAAACCTCTGAAGAATGAGACAAAGGAGATCGAAATGGATGAGCTTATAGGTTCTCATGATCATCTGGAGACATGCGACGCACCAAGGCCATCCACAACACGGCTCCATAAGACCTCTTTACAAGTCATCCAGACCTCCTTTTTTGATCATGCACAAGACTCTAGACATGTCTAACTGGAATAGGAAAAGGCATCTGAGACAAGCTAATTGATCATGATGAACACTCAATACATGTCCTCCTTGACCAGGACAAGTCATCCAAGACATGTTAGTGGTTCATGAAAAAGACCCCAGACATGCAATATTTGGTCATCCAAAGTATCTTAGACATGCTTCTTCACTCATTCAAAGAAATCTAGGGTATGAAATTCATTGGGAAACCATCCATGGATGTGTCTACAATGTCAGATAGGTGCCAAAACATTTCGGGCATCCAATAAAGACTTACCTAGTATATGGACAATACATTTCAAACGAGTCCTCAAGGGCATGTCAACCTCATCCCACATATCTATTTGGAATCACGTCATGTGGACCCCAGGAAAAGAGTCTTCAACCACATAACCCTTTTATGAGAGAAGTGTCTTTGGTGAGATAGGGTCATGTCTTCATGTGACCCTTCTGATATCATTATTTTGGACAGACGATCAGGGTCATCACCGCCACTCTTTAGTACTCTAGAGGATAAATAATGAGCAGACCACATGAGAAGCCTCAGTGTGTAAGCCTCAACCAATGACATTATTTAACGGCACCAATTGGGAAGCCTCAGTGCATAAGCCCAAAACTTGTGGCGTAATATAATATATCCCTGATCAAGAATTCCTCCACCTTAATAAAAGCCTTTAAAACTCCTAAAACCCTAGGGGCATCCATAATTCTTCTTTGTGTGACCATTCACCTTAACCCATCGGTGGGTTGAGGGATTCAATGATCTACAGGAACTATGAACCCACCATAACCAAGATATATAAGAAGCATTCCAGATGCCTTAGCTCCAATAGGTATCCACCTTAGTATAAGTCCCTTTCCCATTAAAATTATTCCCAACATACATGAATAAATAATCCCATAAGTCTTCCAACCTCATTCATCCATCAATGAACAAGAAGAGGACTCATGCATGGACATAATTCTAGTTATAAGCCACGATTATGAACCCAAGTACCTCAAATCAATTAATGGGTTGGGTATGAACTAAACTACAAGAACTCGGATTCCCACCATAACCAAGAAAATCATAAATTCTTCTTAAGCCCGGATCTACATACCATACCCTCCATGCGATGGTGATCATTCCTCTCAAAGGTAAAATTTAATGTGATATCCCTATATAGATATACTCTCATGAAATATGTATAATCAATCACTACCTCTTGTTTCCCACACTAATCATGGATCACATGGTCTTAGAGACCCGTGATGATTGTACCAGTAGCATGACGAGAACCCCCCAATGTATAATCATATCCAATGAGATGTATGTCCAATTATATCCCCTCTCAAATTAGAGGGAAACGTCCCCGATGAAGTAATACATGGTAGTATCATACACATAAGTCCCACATAAGGCCTCAATTGTCATATCTCTCATGACAGAGATGCCCATATCAAGATCTATGTGGACTTTGATTAAAACATTAAATAGAATATGTAGGACACCTAATCGATGTTCGGGCCTGAAAGTCACGTCCATTCTGTATGATATTAAACTACATGGATAGGTCCAGTTATACGAAATTATACTATGTCAAATTAAGTATGTGGGTTTGGATTATTATTCTCAAAGTATATGCAGGACACCTCAAAGAGGCTCAATCCCATCTTCATGACACCAACCATATACCTAGGAAACAGTAAACTCTAGAGTGTTTGAGCATGGCCATTGTCTAAAGAATAATATTTAAATAAGAGAGTGATAGAGGACCCGTTATATATACATGATAGTCCCTATCAATTCATGTTCATATTCAAGTCATTGACTTAGGGGTAACAAATCCTGTATCGCGGTTTGGGAAGGATTTCATTAACATATCATAAATCTATATGAGTATCCTAGAGTCGGCAATAATTCCCCCCAAAAGGTTGTGATGAGCCCAACCTCTCATCCTCTAGACCAATGTGAGTCCCCAAGAGTTGTTGGTCCTGAAAACCAATATGTCCACCAGCCTTTGGAAAGTAGGTCTATACACAGATATAGATAGGGGAACAATTGGTTATTTCAAGGAAAAGTTAAAATTGTAACACGATGAGTAAAACCCATTCCATGCTACATTTTCTGATAAAAAAATGTGATTATTAAAAGATATCCATATAGACATATCCCACTCCTTAGATTTAATTTCATCTAATTGACAGGTATTATCCATATGATCCCACCATTAATCTTCTTTTACTTCCAAATTATAAGTACCCAAAATATATTTGTAATGCTCCATACACTAGATAATGAAAAATATAATTTTCATTAGGGATAAACAAATTCAAATCAATTAGTAAATTAACATATTAAATAAAGTGTTGTGTATGTTTCTTCATTAATGACTAAATAGAAAGTTATTTCCTCGTTTTCTCATTTGGAAGGTCAATATGATTCATGTATTAATAAGGCTACGTAATCAAAGCCATGAGATTTTATTTCCATCTCCCATGAAATTTTGTTACTCATGATGAAAATAATTATACAATTCATCACATTCATATTTAACATGGTTATTTATAGTATTATCCATTAACTATAAAAAAGAATAATTGGAGCAATAAAAATCATTATGAGAAAAACATAATCCTGAAAATAATTTAATGGATTCCTAAATAATGACACATTCTTTCCAATCTATGACAACATATGATTTTCACAGGTTATTCATTTTTGTAATATATTCAAATTCATTATTATAGTTCCTAAAGAAAATCTGAATTCAAACAATAATTTCCCCTACGGACGTTTCTTTAAGTATGAAATCTTTGGACCAATCATCGTGCACTGGTAATGATTGAATTAATAATCAATATTCCCCTTTCAATGTTATTACAACTTGGTGCACCTGTATCAAAATTTTATCCACTTTTGAGAATCTATACAAAGACATATATTTTGGGAAATCTGTATTTTCTCTAAATTACCATAAAATTGGATTTCCCCTATACATGGGCCTATCCTGAGTGTTATGATATAATATTCCTCATCATAGTTTATAAAAAAACTAAACCTTACTCTAATACCAACTGATTCAACCAAAACATCACATTAATAAAAACCTCATCTTATTAGATGAATAATCATTATATATTATTACGGTCTATTATAGAACCATAATGGTTTAGTATCATTGAAAAGTTGGATATATAAACAACTCGTATGTAAAATATCTACATTATCTCCCACTATGTCCTTTACAACTAGAAAAATTCTTATCCATATCATTCTTAAAACAATTCATTATATCATAATGAAAGGAAACATAATAAAGTGTAACCTCAAATACCCAGATATGATAAACATGATAGATATAAATTATAATTCAATAATTTAACGTGCATTTGAATAATTCAATAATTCAATAATTTAGAGGGCGGCAGGGGCTGCTGGGGGTTGGGGTATGGGGCACAGGTCGCGGTGTCGAGTCCCTGAGCCTTATTTGTAGCGTGCATTTGAATAAAAACACAACTTTTAATTATAATTCAATAATAACATGATCATAATTGTATGATAGCATGATGTTAACTTTTTAAAACTATATCAAAAAATTCATACATTTTAATCATCAATCCTTACATATTACTTGGCATTTCATAATACATATATCATAAATGGGTCAGATAGCATGATCCTTGAGATAATTATCATAAGATATTTCATAAAATGGTAACATAATGTGAGGAAAAGTCATAATCATATAAGCCATATGACAAGAATTTCCAAAAATACATTCATCACATGTGATGATTAAGAAAATTAGTTGTGTACCTATTTCAAACATGGGATAACCTCAGGAGTACCCTCTTTTAGTCTTGGGATATCCTAATGTATACCCTTTTAGATCACAAAACATTAATATTTACATTATTCTTTATAGGAATTTAACATATAAAACAATCACATAATCATAGTCCATATAAATATATGCCATAATATAATGAAAACATTTTTCATTTCATTATAGATTAACCAATGGGAAAAAACATGTTTCAAAAATAGTTCTCCATCATAATCAAAAACCATTTTAAAAAGGAATGAGGATTATATAATATGATTAAATTCATAGTGAAGTAAAATTTCCATAAAATATTATTTTCATAGATAAAAAATTCTATTAAAATATCATTGGATTATTTCTTTAGAAAAATTATCTTTTCATTTTGAAATTATTTATTTAAAATCTCACAATTTAGAAAATATTAAATATTTTTTTGAAAATAAAAATGGAAACATATAAAGAAGTATTTAAAACATTTATTGGTCTCTTTAGTGGTAAACTTCATTACTGTGGTATATGTTAAAATAAATATTTTCGTTAAAGCATTTGTAAAAACAATATAGATTGAAAAACAATTAGAAGATTAATTTTAATCCATTTCATAGAAATTGAAACACTATTAAAAAATAAATTAATAATAATTTATATAATTGTAGAAAAATACATCAAAATTTTTTAAATAAAATATGGATAGGGAAGAAAAGATTCATAGTAGTATAGAAAATAATGTTTGCATTCTTTAAAAACATTAATTCAAATATTTGAATACATAGAGAGATGAATGTGAAAGTAAAACATGTGATTTATATAAATAATAATTTTATAATTAAATAAATAATATTTTTGAGATACATATCATATAGTATCATCATTGGAAAAATTAAGCCTAAAATTTTCAGTAATAGTGAGATTGTGACATAAAACCCATACATTTTTTGTAAATTCTGAATAAAAAATACATGAAGGAAATGAATTCAAATGAAATATTGAATATTAATAATATAAATATATTAATTATATATAATATCGTAGAATTATTATGTTTACTAAATTAATGAAATAAGTGGTGAATATGGAATATGTCTCACTGAAACAAATGTGAGATAAGAAACCCTTATATCAAATATAAATTTATTTTAAGCATATATAACATTCAATTTAATAAATTTTAAATATTTATTATTCATTAAAATAACTACATAAATACATATAATATCATATAGGATCCAATTTTAATATTCCAACACCAATTTATTAATAAATGCTTATTAAAATCATCATTTCTAGTTGTCAATTGTTTCATTTTTCATAAATGTTTTTGTTTTTTTGTTATAATCATTGTACATTAATCATGGTTCCATATACACCAAAATATTATTCTTGATATAAATATCATATATATTCATTATATATAAATATATTACCATCCAAAAAATGCATAAATAGAAAAATGAGTCACACAATTTATAGAGATAGTATTCTGTATATACGCATGAAAAATATTTTCATTTTTACCAAAAATAAGGAAATGAATATAAATAATATGTTATAATTAAATAATGATAATTATATAGTAATTATAATATATAATGATTTAATACATAAATATATCCATAAATTTATGTGGTGATGGAAAATGAATTTTATCATGAGGCTGTAGTCTGCACGTGTTCACAAGGGATACTTTCATTTACCATTTGATGGAAAGGTAGAGAAAATGGTTGTTCCATTATCATACAAACATATAAATATATTAATTATATTAGATTAATCATGTTAATAAATAAATAACATGTATATATAATGATTAAATTGAAATAAAATTAAAATATCTCGACTAATATTTATGACTCTTCTTGGAGAGACCTAATTCGGCTAACACTATAAGCCTTAAATGATTGGTCATAGAGTAAGACTAGGAGATGTATAATGGATGGAATGAATATTTAAATGTGTTAGGGTATGTATTGGATGATATAGAAGTATATAAATAATTGATTAATTTAGTTAAATAGGTTCCCATTAATAAGTGAGCGTGAGGAAAGCCATGGAATAAAATAAATTATTTAAATATAATTACCTTCTTTATCAAATATAATGCTTAAAATGGACAAGTATTTAAGATAAATATAATCTAGTTCCAAATATATTCAAAAAATAAGAACTAGACACTTATGTGTTAAACTATTACCCTTATCTCATAGATCAAAACTTTGGTAAACCTATTTTAACCTTAATACGGTTAATAAATTTCTCTTATTTTTACAATTGATTATGATCAAAAATAAAAGAGGCCTTATTAAAAAATTTAAAAGGATGATTCAAAATAGAAAATAAATATGATAAAATTAAATTTTTATTAGTTTAATAAATATATTTCAAAATTAGTGTTCAAAAATCAATGATAATCTATTTAGAAAACTTCATTTTAAGCCTAAAACATATTTTACATTCACTAATTTTTTAGTAAAAAATAATTAATCAATATTTAAATATTTTGAGGAATAAATACTCTATAAAAAAATATTAAAACAATGAATATTATAATTTATTAATTTTTTTGATAAAAATACATTTCACACATAAAAATAGTTTTATGGAAAATAATTCATTTTACCATTAAATGATTACATCTTCATTCATGACATTTAGATAAGTAATGTAAGGATTTATATTCATTATATACTAATAAATTTCATTAAAATCAAATTTTAATGAGTGATAAAAAAACATTGGTTTGATAATAATTCATAACATGTGTAAAAATACATTTCTTTAAAAAAATAGGTCTTTTAATCATTAAATTGTTTTGTTAGAAATTTAATTATTATTTCATAGCAATTAACTAATAAGTTTGAATTTTGAAAAAAAACATCAAAATATATTTCAAAATATGTTTAATATTATTCATTCCCATCAATAAAATTTATATATTATAATAGTTATACTATATAACAAGTTTAATTATACTTAGGGCTGCATGTAAAGTAAGCTATAAATCACATAATGTTTATTTCAAATGAATTACATATAAAATATTTGGGTGTTACATGCTAAGGGGATGTGTTCAAGTGGGAGAATCATTTCACCACAATGTCGTATAAATTGTCATATATCTCTTTATTGTTTCCATGATCCATCTTATCTTGTGAAATTTATATGAGCATCATACCAATCATGAACTCAAACAATAATTTAATAAACCATTATGAGAACTCCTTAGAAATTATGTATTAAAAATATTCAACTAATATAAGAATTATTGGATGAAGTGTCTCTTATTATCCTTGAAACATTTCATCTTACATGGCTGAAACCATATCTATTTATCGATGGTTAAGTCCCAAACATGTTTCCTATAAATCCAACTCATTAAAAAATATCTAATAGTTACTCTAATAATACTTGAATGATAGAAATATATAATAACTCTTCATGTGTTATGGATAAAGATTTAGTTAATCTATCATAAGGATCACATTCAAACTATGAACCTATGATATAAATATATCTTATAAAAAATCATTCCCACTGATTTAGATATTTCATTGTAGACATCTCTGAATTACCACATATCACATCCATTAAGGAGTAACAATATCTGTCACCCCATGATTATTCTCCAAAACTATCCCTAGATCACTAATAATATGAAATGAAATAAATGATTCTGATTCACCCGCATTAATGAATGTATATTTTATGATAGATAATACTAACACTGTATTTCAAATAGTTGGTAGTAACTCACTATAATCCAAACCATTCAACTCAAAAGTTCGCGCTCACAAGCCCTTGATCCTTTTTCAAGGCCTCATATTGACCAACTACAAAATAGAGAACCATGATACTATTTCTTCTAATTGTGATCATTATACTCTCCTCCATTACATGACCATCTGGCGGTAATCAAGATAATTATTATGGTAAGGTTCGTAATCCAACACCTGATCCCAGAGCTTGTACGTCACCACACTATCTACACAATGTTAGATAGAGTAATAAGCGAAGGGGGTGGGATGAATTTTCTTTTAATTAAATTAAAACAAAATAATTCCATATAATCATACACATATGGGATAAATTAAAATAAAAAAAAGTCAGTTAAATAAATATGAATTAAAATAGACAGCTCAATTGAAATTAAAATTCCACGACGAATGAAATTGATAAAGGAATTCATAAATAACTCAGGATTATTCCATATTTCCCCTTTATTCAAAAAAGGATATGTTTCAAATTAAAATCCCTAACAATATTGCTATCCATGATTCTCAAGAATAAATTCCATTGGCTTTATTTGTAGGCAAGATCCCAAATAAGTAATACCATCTCTTTTTAATAGGTTGTAGAAATTAAATGAATATAAATAAGAGATAAATTCATTGTATATTTTTTGGAATGAAACCAAAATCCCTCACGTAACAGCTAGTGAGCCCCCAAGGGAATAAGTGGAAGAAGAGAGGGTTTTATTAAAGTAAAAACTTATACAATGAACTCTATAACCTACAAATATGACTAGAACTAAAAAATAGGGAAAAAAGAATATGAATGGATATAAAAAATAACATTAGGAGTATTCTTGGGAGATGGAATAATAATGGATGAATTAAATCCAGTGATTGGTCAAATTTTATTATGTTATTTCATGACTCGTGGGGGTCTATTTTTTAGATATGGATGTAAAATAGTGGTTTTTTGGTTCTAAATATTTCAATTGATCCATTTAATACTAATTAAAAGTGATGGGGTCCATATTTAATGACATTCATTAACATTCTTGAACAACCTTACTAGCTAGATGATTCACTCTACATGTTAGTCGATGGGTTGTTCTAGTATCACTAGTTGGCCGGTGTGGCTCATTGGCACACAGGTGGGCCTGTCAGTGTCATAGGGATTCTCAAATAGCCAATTGTAGACTGGTGCTCCTCAACTGGGATTTGGTGGTCTTAACACTGGTATGGTTCCACTAGCCATGCTATTGACTATCTAGTGGATATGGAATGGCTAGCTATTATTACTTCATAGTAAGAGACTCCAAGGAATACCTCTGACTCTTATTATTCCTGTCAATTAGTTATTCAACTTCCAATATTGATAATAAAATAAAAGAATTTAAGTACAATAAATTAAAATGATTATAATAATATGTGATGTTTTTTATCTTTTAACCAAAGATAGATACAAAAATTTCCCCCCTTTTGATGATCAGAAACACATAAAATAAAAACGATAACCTACATAGATGTGTGTAAATAGATTTTAAAAAATAAATTTCATGTTTAATCATGAAAATAATTCAAAATACTTCATAATGAAAATAAAAAATACCTTATCAAAAATGATAATTTAAACCCATATTTTTAAATCATTCATAATGGTTTTGAAACATTACATGAATTATCTAATGAATACCCCTCTTGGTTTCAAACTTTATGTGCGGTAAAATCCAACTACTCATTCTCAAGGTGAAGATAAAGTTACTACCCAACCAACCTATTTTAGGGTATTAACTCTATTTCCATCTATACCAAAACCACATCAACTTATTTATATTAAGATAGAAAAGTATTTTCCTGGAATTTTAACACATACATTATCATATTAAAATAGTATGATAGAATGATTATCCATGATATAAAAATAGTTATAAAAAATATAAGTTTCACCCCCTTTATGATTACCTATAAAACAACTCATATAGATGAAATTTATTTAAAACATAGTAAATATCTCCCCCAATTAAAAATATCCAAAAAAAATCAAATATTGAAAATATAATATAATTTAATATTAAAATTGATACCATTTGGAGATAAATAGATTTTTAAAATAAATAAGGGAAAATAAATTCCTCAAGCTTGACCAACATTAATTAAATCTTCACAAGAAAGCCATTCCTAACACACCCATCATAAAATCAAAATATTCTTGAGTCCGGGGTTTCATCAAAATATCATCTATTTGTAGGTTATTACGAAGAAAATATAACATTACTTCTCATTTTTTAATGTGGTATCTCAGGAAGGCTTTCCTAAGATCAATGTTTTTAGTTCTAGAGTGTTGAATTGTATTTTTATAGATTCTAATGTCCCTAGTTTTTTAATAATTAATTATAACATTATAATAAATTCTCCAATAATATAATTGAGTGTGTTTAATCTATATAAGTCATTCATAACAAATCCATTTAGTATATATTCCACTTCAGTTATATAAAAAGAATCAAATTTTTTCTTCTCGTAACACTAATAGGCAAGGGATTTTTCATGTTGGTAAAAAGTCAAACTTGTACATTCCCTATTTATTTTGATTCCATTAAAATAATAATTATGTAAACATGTAATTTTTGAAGAAGTATATATTGGTTAAAATAAACTAAGATTATTTGACACAATAAAATATCTAAAATTTCATTTAAGATATTTTAAATATGATTCTTTTTTACTCGATTCAAAATCTCTATAAATATAAACAGTAATCATGATGTTAAGTTAGGTTGTGTTATTATAAATAAGGATCCCAATCATACATTTATAAATCTTCATGTTAAATGTATTACTATCATCATCCAAAATTACCTTACAACAATTTCTCATAGTGGTACTTATCCCCATTAATGGAACTATTACAGAACACTTTAAAATTTCATGTTTTGTATTTTTTTTGAAAAATATAATCCATTTTATAATAAATTTAAAAACCATGAAAGAAAATTAACTCACCCTTAAAAGTAATTTCAAATAATTTTTTATTAATTCTAAATGTGCATTACAAAGAGATTCGTTTTTATAGACAAATATAACATGATTGATATAAAATCTAAGAACTAATGAATCATTCGAAATATATATTAACATCAATGTTGAATCCGATTATCCCATTTGAAAATTATTTTGTAAAATATATTAATTTAATATTTTATACCAAGTGGGGGTGGTTTTTTAAACACTAAATATCATTATTTAACTTAAAACTAGATTTTAAAATTTTGAATCTCCAAAACCAATAGTATTTTCAGTAAAAAAAAATTCTCCTTACATTTTCAATATTTTTGATACATTTTGTGGAAACATTGTGAAACCTCACAATACAATACACTCTATAATACACCATAAGAGATTATAGAAACATTAAAATAATTTTTAGGTCTATTAGAAAAATTTTCCTAATATAATTTATAGTGAAGAGCATTTACTCTTGTTCCTGGATCGTCCTAGATAAGGTATTTTAAGTAGTAAGACAAATTGTCCCATGTTTTAATAAAATCCTCAATGTTTATTTTCTATTTTATTGAATCTTATTGTCAAAATAATGTCTTTATTGTTGAACCACCCCCACTACTCATCATTAGTGTCACTAAGAAGCAATATATCAACTATTATGTTTGTGTCCTCTTGGGATTCCTTAATCAGTAATGCCTCCTCCAAAATTTCATCCCCATAGTGTATAATTATTTATATTGTATTTAAATTAATTTTAACCTTTTTAATTTCATCCCACTACAAATAGGCCAACATATACTTAGTGGAATCATCCTTGATGGAAATAACTTCACTGTTACCACAGCCTACCACGTCAAGGACACAATGCATCTGATTAATCTCCCCCACCATACTACTAGTCTTCTCTCTATCCATGGAATTTAAATATTAGTATTCTTGATCCATGGAAGTTTACAATCCATATATATACTTGGTATTGGAAATTTGGAAATATCTTGACTTCATTGGTTTTGGAAGGTAAAATTAATCCTTATAAAGTATTGGTTTTTTCTCCATGACTAGAATGCAATTCCTAGAGTCCTGATTTCCTGTCTACCCCTTTGTTCTCCACATGATGTGAAGTCCTCTACCGAGTACTCCCAATACACTTTTATAAAATAATTGACTAGATTCATCATTTATTTCCACTTCCTTGGTCAATTAATTCACTTCATTAGAGTTCTTGGACGGAACTAGTTCAATGTGGTTGAGGACTGTATCAACAAATTCCAGGAATTGAAAGTAGTTTCCTAGATTTATTGTTGGAATGTTCTTTCATGTACATGGACTATCCACGATCAAGCCACCTTTTATGCCATGTATTGTGTTCTCGTACAACTTACAACCTGATTGACCTCCCCACTTTTCACTTAATCCACACTCCATGAGTATATTTTCATACATGTTACACTACCATTCATAGGATGAATCATTCAAATTGATAATCATATGACCCAATGAACTAGTATCACACACCCCCAGAGTCCCAACTGACCCCTGAAAAGCCTTATTTATTGGTTTTAGGATGACCATATCACTCCTCTAATGATTAAGGATTCCAACTACCTTCGAATTATCTTCCAAGTCTCTTTCCACTTTCTAAATGGGATTTTCAGTCGAATGTTTGGTTATCGGGTGAAGAACCACTTGTCTCTCTTTGCAACCTCGGTGACATGTAGAGGACAAATGACCCATACACTTGAAGGATAGAAAATAATCAGTCCAATATAGAAAGAAAACATATTTTTTTCATTGAAACTCTTCCCCAATGGAGATCCTAATCCACTCCACCAGTTCCTTAGAGACATCATCTCCCACACATATACAAGAGGAAATCATGGGACAAACCAAATTTTTTCTCGTATTTGAACACATATATCTTCCCAAAAAATTTATAATCAAGAGTATAATATATGGATTTTGAAAATGTGGTGTGTGTTTATGGAATCATACCCATTATGATATTGATAGATATTTTGGTGCCATTTAGAATCTTAGGACCACCAAAATGATATAAATGATGCACGTTTTTGGTATGCAGAGTTATGGACCAGGTGAGGATCAATTCTAAAATTGAAGAAAACAAAATCATAATATTATTTATGTCCAAAAGGACTAAAATTGTACATTCCTGCAAACCCCAATAATGAAAGAAAAACTTATTTAAGGAGTCAACTGAATCCCAAAGAGACTTGAATCATGTCACCAAAGACACATTAAGAAAACCTTAGGCAACATTAAACTTTGAGTTCCAAAGAAAAATTTGTGGTAAGAATTAAAATAGATCTATAATGTTTGATCTGATCACGATTTCCAAAAAATCTATCAATAATTCTATATTTGAGAATGGAAGGAAGGTGGAAAATGAGCATCTAAAGAGGAAACATGCATAGTCCATTCCCCCTCTAGTGGGGAGGGGAGATGATACTATAATCATCGAGATATATGGAATGATTAGTGGAGGTGGATCATTGATAGGGAATTTATTCTTTATATAAAAAAAACTTTTTGAAAATAAAACCTTTAAAATAAATTTAACTTTCATTTGAAAAATCATAAAAATTCAATGAGTGGAGAATGCCAATAATATTCTAATTAATTCATGTTTAGTGAGAAAAGAAAATTCTAATGAAATATTAATTTCAAAAAAAAACATTTCCCTGAAAAAATTAATAATGTAAAAGAAATTACCACAATTAATGATTTATAAAATAAAGTTATCATGTTCTTTAAAAATATTAAATTGAACATAAATAAAAATATAGAACTATCCTTTAAAAGATGATTCAGCTTTTATAGTATTGGACAATGAATTTATCCTCTTTGAAGAGACATGACATGATCTTGTTAATATTAACTCCTATATCAATCATAAAACTATAAGGATCCACATAACATATTATATATTATACAATAATTATAAATAAATGATAATAAATGAATTATAAATATTATATTTTCATTAAATTTGAAAATTGAGATTCCCCAACAAGCTAATGCTAAAAAAATTCACCGAATTTAATATATTTTCCTAGAGATTATATTAAATAATATTCAATTAATTGAAAAAAAATATTTAAACATTAATAATAAAACAAGTTAAAATTTGTAATGATAAAACAATTTGAATATTCAATTATAAAACAATTTTAAAATATTAATAAATATGTTGGAAAATAAAAAAATTATAAACAATGCCTTTTAAAAACTATATAAAATGGTTAAATAAATTTGGACAACAATAAAACATAAAAAATATAATTAAAAAAACATGGACATAAGAAATCATAATATTGAAAATTCGCCTTTATTCATAAATAGCCACAAAATGACTTCAAATTTCATATTAGTGGTATAACACTGAAAAAGATCAAATAATTATTCCTTTTGATACTAGTATGGTTTTTGGTATGGTAATGTTATCATAGAGAGAATTTGGAACCCATATTTATTTTCAATAAGATCTTGTAAACAAAATAGTTAAAAAGAGGTTGATAATTTTGAGTCTTACAAAAAGGCATTTATTACAATTAAATTTAAAAATAAAATGAATGGTTTTAAGAAAATGATTAAAAATTTTAATTGGTGATTGTCCTCTCAAAAATTTTTTATTTTTAGAGGTTCTATCTTTTTTTAATTACCGACATCAAAATATTTCTAAGATGATGTTGGGAACCAAATATTTTAGTTAACTTTTCTCAACCATTAGAAAAATTAGCAATGTAATATTTAAATTATTTAAATGTGGATTCAAATTATTCAATATTAGTTTGGTATTTTAATTTTAAGGATAAGTATACTATCTATTTTTAATGTTTATACCCTCAAAAAACTACATGAGGAAATATATTTTTACATTATTTGAATTTGGAGGTTATTTTTAAAAATACTCAAACAAATTGATCTCTACAAATTCTAAGATCATCATTACATAGTGTATTTGATGAACATTATGAATTAAATAAAGAAGTATAATTTACCACCTTAAAATCCTTCATTTTTTAATGAGAATATTTACATTCATATCAAAAGATTTAGTCGAGGATTGGGGATCATCACTTTCACACCATGTAGAAACCATGAAATATTTATACATTTTTTATTATATCCTTCACACACTTTTTGAATTTTGGGCACTCTAGTTTGATGTGACCCTTGAATTTCAGGTTGTCCAGTTTTATGCAACCCTTGTCCATTCATTGACTTCTTGGATTCCTTTTCCCTTTACAATTATTGTTAATCCCATAAGTAATGAAATATCTAATAATTTCTTCCACCTTTATCTTTCTAATATGTTTTTCTTCTTCAATCATTCGTACCTTGAGTTCCCCAAAACATTCAAAAACCAAGGTATCATCTTTATGAGTATTTCCTTAGATAGATCATCAGTAACTAGTTTTATACTATTACAAATGTTATTAAGTAATGTAAACAAATAATGAATTGATTCATTATAATTAATCCTCAAAAATTTCAAAACTGTGATGATACAGATGAAGTCTAGTATCCATGACTTTAATTCCTTTATGATTTACTTCATGTAATTTTTAAATTTCATGATTATTATTTCATGTGTAAATATAATTAAATTTATTATGATCTAAACCACAATGATAATCATTCGTGTATTTTCAATCTAGTCCAAAGGCCAAAATATCATCAGTAGTCCATTTTTTCCACAATTCATTACAGGGCATGTAACCATGAATGGTAATTTTTCAAATTTGATATCCTATACTTAAAATAAAATAAGGCATACATGTTTCCTAAAAACTATAATATGTTCAATAAAATAATGGTTCTTGAACCATTAGGTACCATTCATGATCACCTTGTGTTTTTATGGTACAATCCACTATTTAAAAATAATTATTATTTTTAAAAATTAATTTTCAAATACTATCTCCTTGGATACCGATTGTTGGTCTGAGTAAGTTGGAATGAGGGCGTCGAATTTAATATAAAAATAATTAAAACTAAATAATATGAAACAATTATTCTACTAACATAAAAAAAATAATTAACTGAAATATATATGAATTAAAAGGATAAGTGTAGAAAAAATAAAAGTATAAGTGAAATAATTTGATAGTGAAATTTTGAAATAACTAAAGATTAGTCCCTACATCTACTACCCTAAATATATTGAGAGGTTTGATATTAAATTCCATGAATTTAGTGTAATACAAGATAATTGATAATATACTACATTATGTTTAGTAGTATAAAACCACCCAAGTAATAATATGCTTTTTTTAAATTTTATGTTTAAGGAAACCCAATAAAAATAATTGATACATTGATTTTTTTAGGTTTTTAAAAAGAAATACAAATCCATCATTATTATTTTTTGATCACCTAAAAAGTGAAGAGAAAGAGAAGAAAGTTTTCCTAGAGTTAAACACTTTATAATCACATAATATGATTTAATTATATAAATGTAATAAAGACAGAATAGGAATATGAGATAAAAAAATAATAACATAAAGACTATTCTCAAGAGAAAGTTTAACATTGTAGGAATTAAATATAGTGATCAATCATAGTTTATTTTATATTTTTATACCTCTATAAGGTAAATATATTTAATCCGAATGTCACATGGTGTTCTTAAGGGAGTAAATTGGATTAGAGATCCATTTAACAATGATTCAGTGTTCCACAGTCCACATTAAGATTCCATATTTGACTTCATGGATGGGCTCTTTGGGCATGCCTCTACTAGAATTATGATTGGATTTTTGGAAGTTATTAGATTCTTAGTTTGACTCACTTTCTAACTAGTGGGACTTCTACTGCTTCATGAATTCTATTTTATCCACAAGATAGACTATGCTTTTATTTGGGGTAGCCAATGGTCTAAATATTAGAATAGTGCCACTGGTCAAGCTAACGGTTGGTTAGTGGATCTAGTCTGGAGGGACACTAGTACTTCCTAGTATGGAATTCCTCAAAACTCATTTTTCATGAAATTTGATAACTTTTGAGGGGGATAATTTAACTTTTAATAAAAAAAATTTACAAAAAATAAAAAATAAATCCCCTAATTTGATAAAATTATCCAGTTAATAAAAAAAGGAAATATATAATTTGATCATTGTAAATGGATCCCAAAGTCATTATCATACCTCATTAAAAATACATTGGAAAATTATTTATCTTCTGAAATGAATCTACTTGTATCAAAAACCAAATATGAAACACCAATTTCTGTTAACTATCAAAGTTAAGTATTGTTTAAAATTTATGAAAATTGAAACATTTTTTATTTAATGTCAAGAAAACGAAACAAATAATGAATAACAAAATTTAACAAGATGTTCATTTTAATGCTGATACTTAATCCCATTCATATAGTGATCACTTGGTTCTAATAATTTTATTATAAATTATACTGATCCAAAAGGTTGAAAATATTTTAAAAACAATAGTGCACACATGGATTTATTCAAACAATTAATCTTTTAAAGTTATTCAGTGGATAAAAACAAGTACAAGTCACACAAGATCTCATCAAAAAAATTTCTTGAGAATATAGATTTATAAAATTGAGAATTTGTCTTGTGAACTCTTCAGTTTAGTATAAAACATTGTGTTTTTTGAATATATAGATTAATTCTGAAGAAATCTAAAAATAAAAATATCAAAGGAAGTAGAGAAATGTTATAGATGAGATAAATTGGTACACATCATTTAAAATAGTTTTGGTTGCTCATTAGTCTTTTAAAATATTCATGAGAATATTCCATAAGGTTTTCACTGAACAATATGTAAAATAGAGTATTACATACCTTATGAAAAGTACATTGTTCTTTATCAGTCCTTTTTCACTATAACTTTTTCAATTTTTCATGTGTTCACCAAGAACACAAACACTCTTCTTTTAATTCACTATCATGTTCTATTGAATATATATCATTTCATGAAATCCAATTATCCATTGAAAAATAATAATAATATAATCTTGATCCTCAAAATGAGTATAAAATCTATAAATTCTTCCTTTGTATTCAAATATTACATGGATTTGTCTTAAAAATAATCATTCTCAAATCCACATGCTTCTATCCAACATTAAATTCATATTCTATCCATAGGATAATTAATTATGAAATTAATTCTTGATTCCCATTATATCTTCATTGGTGGTAGATCCCAAGTTGTAGCATCTCTGGTTGGTAGGTTTTGTGATGGTAGAATCACATTTGGTGGTAGAGGATATATATGTCGGATCTAGAATGATATAATAGTAGATAATCCTATTGGTATCACCATTTTACTTTATCATGGGAGGTATAATTTCCATAGTGGTATCATTGATTGACGATAGTAGGTACTTCAGGTAAAATATTATGAAGGTAGCTAAACTCGATAGTTGTAGTTCAAAATGGGTAGTTGTACCATGAAATGATATCAGTTCACATAGATAACTCCACTCAATGGTAGGAAAAACAAATAGTAGTTCATGGTGTTTGTGGGATTAATCTAGCCATATAATTCTTCAGCCGATGTTATATTGAAAGGAATTGTTGTGGGAACACTCATGTGATGTGTGGTTTAGGGTACTTAGGTGTGGAAGAGTGGATGATCAAGGTCATATTTCAATAGATAAAGTAATTATAACAACATATTAATGGTATATAAAAAATCAAATAAAACAAAATAAAAACATCACTTAAAAGGATGGGGTTGTTTATCGTTTATTAAGCAAGAAGAGGTATACTGGAAGAAGATTTTGTTTTTTGGTTTTTATTTTTCAAATGATATTAAGAAAACACGAGGATAAGATTTTTTAGAATATATTTTTACAATACATAATTGATCTAATTCTACATATTCACATAATTTTTATTCATTATTATTCAAATTAAAATCCACGTAATTATGATCCCCTAATTGGTTAATCCCCAAAAACTACACGAATTTTTCTCAACCACAATGACAAAATGAATTAAAAAAAGATATATTCAGAAAAAAAAATCATAGAAAATTGATTTGATTGTCATTTGAAAGATAGATTATTTTCAGTGTTGAATTGTTTCTCATTTATATACAATAATTTATGACTAATTTCATTTAATTACTACATTTAACTCTAATAATCTATCTCATGTGGTTTTGTTTTATTGACTAAGATCATGCTCTAACAATTTACACATTACTTGAACTCGCGGGTTTTTTGTCAACTGTTAAATATCATTCACAGTTTCAGTTAATTTTAAAAATAAATTATTGGATAATATTATGGTAATTATATTATCTCATTGATTCAAAAACGAAAAATTAAAGAAGGTGTTGGGAAAAAATCCCTCAGGGTATCATTGAAGCATTTTGAGGTGATTGTGTTTGTTGACAAAGTGGGCCTCCATGTTTTGTTTGTTGAAAAAGAAGAACATGATGTATGAGTATGTCAATAGAGGGGGTGTACATGGTGATTTGTTGGGTTCAAGGGATGTTGGCAGAAATCGATGATTGATTGAAGAACCTCAAAAAAGGAATGGATAATCTGAAGGAGTTACAAAAAGAGCAGATAAAAGGTGGCGACCTTTTCAGGTGTTTCCCAAATTTTTGGGCCCGAAAATCAGAAAATAGAGGGATATGTTTTCTGCAAAGGGTGTGGCATGAAAAAGGAAAGAGGTGCACAAAAAATTATGTGTGGCCCGAAAAATCAGCTGGATGCACGAAATATGAAGGTGGTGTGCGAAATATCAACGGGTTGCGTGAAATAGTGGGTTGAACTTTTTCGCGCAAGAGGTGTTTCAAGGTTCGAAGATCGAAAATTGGCAAATGCATGAGGTGTGCGAAATTTTGGAGAAGTGCGCGAAAAATGGTGTAGCACTAAAGATTTGTTTTTTGTGCTCGAAGTGAATTACGTTCTCAAGGAAGGTTTTTCTCACAGGGATGATTTTCCTATAAATATGAAGTGATTGGCCACCATTCAGAGATTTCAAGACATATAAAATACTCGAACTCTAGTGCGAAAAATTGAAGTTCATGAGGGAGTTGCGCATAAACTTTAAGTTTGCGTGAAAAGTGGTATTGCACGAAAAGAGGATTTCGCGCAAAAGAAGAGAATTTCATGCAAGGCAATTTACAGGCTGCGCGTAAAAAAAAGGTTGTGCGTATGAGAGGTGTGGCACGGAAATTGTATTTCACGAAATTCAAGGGAATTACGTGAAAGGTGTAGTAAGGGATACACATAAAAATTGCAGTTGCCCGGTGCACCCGATGCAAAGTGAGATTCATATACGGGTGAAAGTTGGACATAAACATAACATCTATCAATAGGTAAGGATGCATATTTCATTAGTGAAGATGAATAGACCTACATGTCTATAAACTGTGTGTGGATCCTTTCCGGAGCAGTGATCAAAGGAAGAGGAAGAAGGTAATACTCTCCACCAGTAGTGATCCATAGAGAGATAAACAGGGAGTGACCCTTGGGAAACTAGTGAGCTGACCCTAAACCTTGTAAAGGCAGTGAGCCTAGGATAGAGTGACTGTTCCCGAACCTTTGTATTCATATATAGTGAATAATAGTGGAATTTGGTATGACCTGTAACTTTTCGTCATATGCTCCTTGGATGTAGCCCAGTGAGGGTGAATCAAGTAAAAATCATTGTGTTTGCCTGCTTACTTCCCTGCATTGCATTTAAAGCATTATTATCAGATAAAGAAGAAAATAAGTGATCATAATAAACACAAAAGTGAAAAAAAAGTGACCCTTGTAATAAAGTGGTCAAGATCCAGTGGGGTAAGAAGAACATTGAAAAATAATATCCATACCCTGATTCACCCCCATATCAGGGTATATAGGCCCCTATTGGTCCTAACATAAGGTGAGAATGAGATTAATTTTTATGAAAAATTACTCTTCCATGGGTGGTGTAGTCGTCGTAGAAACATTTTGCATTTGAAAATGGAATAGAAAGGGTATAACCCAATAATGTTTTTAATATTTATTTACATACTAAGGAGGATGAGTAGAGAAGAATAAAATTGATTAAAATAGTAGAAAATATAGAGAAAATAATAATTTTATTGTGAGAATACAAATGTTACAAAGTGAGGAATATAAATATGTCTTTGATGAATGAATCCTTTCTTCAAGATCTCTAAATCTTGAAATGCAGGGGTAAATGAAGTGAAAACAAATATAATATTACCTAAATATCTTAATACATGTAAAAACGCCGTGAATGAGAAATATACACATTTATTGAGTGGATATGAGGTTAGGGTTAAATTACTTATCATGTCTGAATGGGAAATTCATAAAAATATTTTAATCAAAATTACATTGAATGTTAAACCTCCAAATCCTATGAACCATATATCATTCTAGAAGGATAATTTGTGTTAAATTATTTCCTCAATATTATCTCCAATTTTCACCCAATACAAAAATGGATGAAGATGTTATGGCCCAACTACTAAAGTGGTGTGCAATTTGGATAGTAGAAACCAACATTGACTTCATAGAACATTTAAACAAATAAAATACACAATCTATATTGAACTTTATAAATGATTTTGGTATCCCATTTAGTTTAGAACACTATTATAAATTGTTATGTTCATATAAGTGAAAAGAAAATTATTTTAAAAACACTATAGTGTACTCTAAATGGGTATAACTAGAATTATATTTAAATTTTTCAATTAGATAATCTAATAACATATATTATTTAATTAACATATTTAACATAATTAAATAAATTATGTAATTTATAATCCATAAAATATACAATAAAATTATGTTTTATCAACTGGTCCACACTTAATCTTTTTCACTCTATATAAAAGTCACATGATTCTCATTCTAGAAAATTGTAACCAGATATTCATGTTCATATTTACCAATCTATAGATCAAATATAGGAAAATTAATTATATCATCATGACTAAATCTCAAAAAAATTACGTTACTTTTCTAATAAGTTATATCAAATCAAAATCCAGTGAGACTAATGACACTAATCATAGAAAACAAATTTAGGTTCGACTATGGAATTAATTCTCTATTTGTGTGTGTAAAAACCATTTTAAGATAATTTATCTAAACTTTATTATATATATTGAGGTTATGGAAAAATTATTCATATATGGTTTAATTCATCATACATGTTCTACATAACTTTGAAATCAAATTTCATAACCCAGTCACATATGCATTCCCTAAATTGAAACCTTTAGTTCCTGACCTAGATATCCCCACGTGTTGTACATTTCATCAATCCCATATTTATTAAAATTTATTTTTAATATTTTTACAATTTTTGTTAGGGAATACAAATGTTAGATATAATATAAACATACATTGGTCAGTTCAGCACAATAATGAAACTTATTGGAAGAGAAACAAACTATAGATCAACCATTAATATAAGAATAACTGTTTATTTACCTAACATTACTATACCTTCAATTGATTATGAAAAAGTTCACAATTCATTGTCCCATGAAACATTCTGTTGAATAATCAATGAACAAATTTTCCCTGAAAAAATATCATAAATAACGATGTCAAAATTGAATATATTTTTTAATGTCAGATCAATCAAATCCTAGATGATTTCTATTTTTATAAAAAACAACCCATGATGGTGAAATCTCACTCATTATTATCATGATAGAAATGAATTTTGAAAACATTCATTTTCTATATATTCCATATCTAAATGAGCATGTTTCAAAATTTTGGTTTTTTTTGGGAATTAAAACAAAACAGACACAAAAACACAAAAATGAAAAACCTAAACAAGCTACCCCAAAATTCTGTCCCCCCCCCCGCACATAAAATAATTCATTGTCGTCAATGTGAACCATTGAAATAACATAATAACATCAAATGTAGAAATTTATATAATAAAATTCTTATAAAAGTGAAAGGGTTTGGAACATATTAAAATTATTAAGTGTTGATGGGCTCATGAATTGTGATAAAATAAACAACATTGGTAAAAATTCCCTCAATGTATTGAATCAATCATTGTCTGTTAACTTTAATGGTCATTCTTATTTTCTCTTATGCAATACCCACTGCACAATAAAAAACATCATACCCAACATAATGACCTAATGAACTGGAACACAACTTACTAGGCATTAGATTTAGTTGTTAACTATTGAGTACGACTTTCACCCCTTCATAAAACTCCATTTTTGGATCATTCATTCATGAACCACTTTTTATATTTCATTGTATAGACTTGATATCTCATATGATGACAATATAATATTCTCAAGATCTTTATTTTTAGCTCCCTTTGAATTCCATTTAGTCCAAATCTGTTTTTCATTTCAATATAGGCCAATATTCATGATGCTCTGCCTCCACGGGAAGATAACACACTTTCCAAAAAATAATCTAGAAGGAGAATATACCATTTGAAGTTTTAAATGTTTTCTTATAGTCCCAAAGAACATAATCCATGTGATTACCCTAATCTTTCCTATTTTATTTCCCAATTTTCTACCAAATTTATTTCAACTACTTATTTGAATCCTCCGCATGGCCATTTGTTTGGGGGTGGTATTGTGTTGACATTTTCTATGTAACTCCATACTTCCAAAGGAGGGATGATAAACTCATATTGAAAGAGTGTGTCCCTCGTTCATTGATGATTGCCTTTGGTACTCCAAATATAAAGAAAATTTAAACCATTATACAATTCACCACAACATTAGAATCATAATTCCTAGTGACCATGGACTCTAATCATTTTATAAAATAATTAACAGTGACCAAAATGTACAAGAAACCAAATGAACATGGAAAAGGAACTATAATATAAATTCCCCAACATCCAAAATATCACAGAATAATATTTATTATTGGGGGAATATTGTGTCTCTTAAAATTTTTTCTAGTGTGTTGGAAAAGGGATCTTGACTTAAAAAACACATTAACATCATGTAACTAGCCAGTATAATAAAATATAGATTATAATACTTTACTGTCTATCCATTGGTGTTCAATCCATACACCACAAGAAAGTGTGTAAAATAAAGGAAAAATAGTCTCAAACCCATGATTGGAACACATATGCTAATGACTTGGTCAATACACATGCACCAAAGGTATGGATTATCCCCCATATAAATCCTATACTCTCTATATATTTTTTTTACAATATTTTTCATTAATTTTTTCATAATTTCATATGAAACAAGGTAGTTCAATAAATCTGTATACCAAAGATATGTACATATGATGACATATATATTATCATCGGGGGAACTGTCTTGATGTGGTACCCAGTCCAAGGTTTTAGCCTATAGTATATGATTACTCTTTATCATGTGGTCTACCACAAGTATTTTGTATCCCTTCATGTTAGTTTTATCAATATGGAATTCATAGAGAATATGAATCAATAGTATAAGTATAGAATTTCCATCAAGAATAATCAATAGGTACTTTATAGATACATGGTAATAAAAAACAACTACTTTAGAGCCCAATAAATATGGAAGGAATTTATATAAATAAAATATAATAGAAAGAAATTATTTTTCCTTTGTGGTGTAATTTTATGGGGATGAATTGAAAGTCCTCAATGAATAAGAAATCACACGGCACTTCTATTCCACCCTTGATGATAAGATAGTTCATATGATGATGTGGGATGTGTGATACATAAGATTTAATAGAATCTCCAGTTGTGGGAGTTGTATGATTGTTGGATTGTTATGATGCTTCCCCGATGCATCAAATGATACCTTTCATGAGTCATCAAAAATTAATTCAATATATTTTAATGTAATCAAGATAAAGGGAGATCAATATTACTAAAATCTCTAATAATGTTTCTATGAAATCTTAAATTCCCTATGAATGATTTGACATCATTCACACATGAAGGATATGGGAAGGATAAATTAATCTCTACCTTATATATATCAAACATGATTCTATGTTTTGATTATGTATCAACGACGAAAATTTAATTATCGATAATTAAATGGCATTTCTCAAATTTCAAAACTAGGTTCTTCTCAATAAAATTATTCAACACATTTCCCAAACTAAATATAAATTCATTAAATGAACACACATACAATTTAAAATCATCCATACATTCTTCCTTGTAGGTCTCAATGAAATCATAAAAAATACTCACCATGTATCTTTGGAAGGTACCTGGGGAATTACAATGTCCAAATGGCATCCTTTGGTAGGAAAATGTTTCGAATAAAAAATTGAATATTTCCTTATCCTAATCCTCTATAGATATAAAAACATAAAAATATCCAGAAAATCCATCAAGGACCCAGTAGTTTGTCATTCCAACTTGTCTCTCAAGAATTTTATCAATAAATTGGAGGTGGAAATGGTCCATGTGAGTGGATTGATTTATTTTCTGATAATAAATAATGGCATGCCAAATTTTCTACATCCTCATTAGAACAAAATCCCATCCCTAATTTCTAAATGTTGTAACACTAGTTTTCTTAGGTAAAAATGAATAAGACTCACCCATTGTGAATATAAAATTGGATAAATGATACCTACCTAAAGAAATTTTTCAACTTCTTTTTTAACAACTTTAGGAATATTTGGATTACGTCTTATTTTTGGATACCTAACCAGTTTATCCATGTCCATTAAAAGAACCAAATACATTAAAATGGAGGGTCCAATATGAGATATATCAACTAAGGTTGACCAAATATCCCTAATGTTCTCAATCAAATTATTCAAAAGTTCTTATCATATTCAAAGGCATATAGTTTCTAATAATAACTGGTAATCTCTCACTACTCAGCAAGTATTAGTAATTGAGATTTGGTGGTAATGGATTAAGTAACAATGTAAGGGGTGGTGTATAGATGGAGAAATTTAATTAATATAAATATATGAAAAATGAACATGAATATCATAATACACACCATAAAAATCTAATAATAATGCATCGAATACTTCAGAATACTCAAAATCTATGTCATAATAAAAGTTAACATGATCAAAATCAAAATACGAGTACACACCAAAATCAAATAAAAGAGAGTTTTTTGAATTATAAATAGGTGTTTAGATTTTCTTATACATAAAACATGATCCAATTATCATAATCAATTTAATCACATGTCAATAAAAATCCATGGGGTTCTCAATTGTCGGTTCATAATGGGAGAAAATGAATGAAGAATGGTCTTATAAAGGGTGCTTTATAGTCTTCATAACATTAAATTTCACAACCTTATCTTCACAATCCATGAAAATTTAACCTCATGGAAATTTATAATAGATTTCATAGTTTTTATAATGTTTTTAGCTAAGATAATTGGAGAAAGTTAATTTGCCTAATTATCCTCCATGTTAAGCACATATAAATCTACTTGAAAGATCATGTATCTATTCCAAACCAGTACATCCTCATGGACTCCTACTAGATATATGGTAGCTCTATTTTACAACTATACCACTACTTTCATAGTCTAAAACTCACCAACCTATAAATTTGATAACGTTGATTGAGGAATCAAATTTATAGAAGCTCCTAAATCACATAAAGTATCAGAAAAGTGTTACTCCCCTACGGTGAATTGGATGGTGAATGTACCTAATACCTTTCACATTGTTGGAATCAATTGAGTTTGTCTAATTCATCTAAAACCATTACTTCCAAGATCAATCATCCCATTTCCCTCGATACCTCTTTGATTGACGCAATGTTCTTTTTAGAATTTTGGAATATCTTGGGATTTTATTAATTGCTTTAGGTTGAGGGGTGATAATCTCAACATTATTGAATGTATCCAAATCTTTTTTTGTAACACATATTCATACATATTTTTTTTGTAGAACACTATTTTTAAATTAAAGGGGTTTAGAAGTAACATTGTCAATGTTTTTCCTGAATTTGTCTTTCTCATTGGGAAGCTCATCGGTTGGTCTTGAATGAGGATTCTTCAGAGTTGTGGTGAATCCGAATGGAATAATAACTATAGATATACCACCCATTTTCTTCCCACTTCATAATGTAATGTAATAGACATTACCATTTGTATTTTAATTAGGATGGTAAGGAGTATGTCTCGAGTTCTTACTAGTTTATGGAGGGAAGCCAAAATATTCCACATTTTTGACTTCAACTGCCACAACTATGTATATTGACTCTTAAATTCACAATATTGATTAAGAAAATGTTTTTTAAAGAGGTAATAAATATTATAATCTTCCTATAGTTGATAATTACATCATTGTTTTTGACCGGTTGGTGTTTGGGATTCAAATATTCTTTTAAGTTTTTTAAATCCTTGTTGGTAAGGTGAAGGATACCAATTTATTTTGTTGAAATGGTGGTACATTGTTGTTGTCGATAGAAATACATCATGTATTAATGATCGTTAAACCTTTGGTTATATATCGGTGCAAAGTAATCACACTTATTCTAGGAATGTGGTTTTGTTTATGTAGATATGGACCCCCATAGAATATTGATGTGTAATCCTCTATATATTTTAGTTATTGGAAACAATCAGTATGGTGATATGTTTGAATGAAAATTCAACAATACATCATAACAGTGGGCTAGGATACCTTTTTAGCCAAATAAATATATCACAACATAGTGGATAATTTTACAAACATATGTATTAAATAATTTCCAATAGAAGAATGAAATTCCTTATATAATCCCTTAAAATGTGTTATACCTCAATCCAAAAATTGTTATGGGTTTTGTGCCATATTTTTAATCCATGCATGTGCAGCAGTTGGTGTTCTTTCGACTAATGCTCCTCCAGACGAAGCATCGACCATACTGCATTCCATAAGAATGAATCCTTTATAGAATTATTGGATGAGAAGTTTCTCACTAATTTTGTGATGTGGGAATTCATAAAAAAATTATTCAATCTCTCCCAGAACTCATACATTAACTCCCCTTTCTCTTTTTCGATCTATAAAATCTCTTTTTGAATGATAGTGGTCCTAGATGCTCAAAAACATATCTGTGTTAAAAGAGGTTTCAAATTATTCCAAAATGTTTCAAATTTAGGTTTTAAATAATAGAACCAATATTTTTCAATTTTATCAACTGGGAATGGTATTTATCTCAGTTTTAATTTGATCTTTATAGACGTTTCTTTATTTTAGGGTTAATTAAACCTCACTAATTTCTATTAAATGATTTTTTAGATCCTCTCTAAAAAAACTATGAAATTTTGGAAGAAGACGTATCAATATATATTTTAGTTGAATGTCTTATTTGATATTTGGGTATGTAATAAAATTTTTTTTCGTAGCTAATTATTGAATGGTTTTATTAATTTCATTATTATTATTTTTAACCAACGGATCTAGGTTTATGTTTGATTCTTATGTGCTTGCAATTTCAATGTTGCCAGAATGGAGGAATTCCCCAACTAGGTGAATAGTGAAACTTCTCTTAGACTAAGATTATCTGATTCAAGCACTAGGTTTATCAAAAATATGAAGGTTGAGATATAATAGATCATTGGTATTAGTTCAAATCATAAATTTAAGAAAATTTAAATGAAAAAATTTAGATCATAATAAAAATATAATACATTGGAGTTTATGGTCCAAAAAAGTGAGAAGGGGGAACAAATCAAGAAGTAAGACAAGAAGATAATGAAATAAAAATTAGAAAATACCTTTAATAGTTTGAATAATGTAATTTAAACCCACAAAATAGATTTAATTTTAAAGGTATTATTGCTGGCACTCAAAAATTATTTGTTGTTTTTTAGTACTTTGGTGCATTAGAGTGGCTGAACAAGGTCACCTCTTAAAAGAGGAAGTAATTGAAACAACATACTAAAATTATTTTTAAAATAAAATAAAATAAAATAAATAGATTACATAAAATTATGGGGGGGTTTAACATTTATAAGAAAATAAAAGTTATTCTAGAAGAAGATTGAATATATTTTTTGAATTGTGATTGAGAAAATTACACAATAGTATTTTTTTGGAAAACATTATTAAAATAATTAATTTATCTAACTATAACTCTTAAATTTATTATTATTAATTATCATTCAAATTAAAATACACATATTTATGATCATGTAATTTTTTAATCCCACAACCCTATGAGAATTCACATCAACCGCCATGATGAAATGAATTAAAGCATAAGATAACCACGACACATGAAATTGTAGCACCACACAATGATTGTCATTCTAAGGAAAAGTTATGATTAGTGGTGAATTATACATGCAGTAAATGATATTGAATTTAGTTTCTGTATTATATTTTAACACTAAAAATTTATATTGTGTCGTTTGGTTTTATAGATTATGATCGTGCTCTCACAATTTAAACATTACTCGACCTAATGGGTTTTCTGTCAATTGTTCAATTTCTTGCATAGTTTCATTCAATTTAAAAACTAAATTAAAGTTTCATATTATTTAAATTAATTATCACATTAATTCAAAAATAAATAAGTGAATAAGGTTATAATTAAATCAATTTCAAATAAAAACTTCTCTTTAATGGGCAGTGTGGTTATCCTAGAACCATCCTGTATTCACCGAGGTCGTGGAAATGGTAAAAACCAATAATATTTATTATCATGATTTCTAGACCAACGAGAATGAGTATAGAAGAATAAAATTGAAGAAAATAGAAAAAATATAAGAGAAACTAATATGTTTATTCTTAAAGTACAAACATTACCAACTGAAAAGAACAAAAAATCTCCGATGAAGGGATCATTGCATCAAGAGCTCTCCATCCTAAAATTTATTTAAAATGGAGTGAAACCAATTATCCTCTTCCCCCATATTTTAATTCATGTACCAACCCCTAAAAATGTGAAAGATACAAATTTATTGAGTGGATGGGAGTCCAAGGATTCAAGGCTTACAAATTGTGAATAATAAATTCAGACAAATATTTTAATATAATTTTCACTAACTATTACCCCAAAAAACACAAGAATCATATGTAATTAGAAAATGTAGATTTTTAAAAAAACTTTTCCTCAATATTCTCTCTATATTTGTGTGAAATTAAAACATGGATGAAGTGTTTATACTCTAAATATAGATGTGGTGGACAATCTAGTGAGTCTAGTACAGTTTAAACTTCATGGTCTATTTACTCCAACCCAATCCATGATCCATATTGAATGTTATCAGTGAACGATTTATCCCATTGAGTTCATAATTTTTTTCCAAAATTTTAATTATAATATATCGAAGAACAATACATTTTTTCAAAATAATATAGTAGGCTTGAATGGGGAAAACCTTGAATTTTCAATAAAATTTTAAATTAATGACATGAATCAAAATATTCTATAAATAAACATATTTAATATAATGTGAGGAATTTTTTTCATTTATTATCAGTAAAATATTCAATAAAATTATGTTTTATCAAAGGTCTTTGTAACTAAAATCACATTCATACTTGTCCAAATTTCATAGTCTAAATAAAATATTTTGCTATCATAAATCATTTAAACCATTAAAAATATAACCAACATGATTTTTGAGCATCAAGACAAGTAGCTTCTCAAAAATATCCACCTTTTTTAGGATAACATATTATTGAATTTAAAAACTATATAAAACCCATAATAATTAAATAAAAATTTTAGATAAAGAATCTACTTTACATTTCATGTTCGTAAGAAATACACTATGTTAATAAATTAATACATTAAATTAAATGGGTTAATATTCAATTTTTGTATCTATATGAAATTCAATTCAAGTACTCTACCTTTTTTGATTATGAAGAAGAATAGAAAACAAAGTAAAAGAAGATACACAATGATGAATAAAATGGGAATTTCATTAAGTATATATTTCAACTGGTAAAAACTCAAAATGAGATTAAAAATATAAAGGGATTGAATGTGGAAAAAATCCCTTCAAAAAATAATCAGATTTTGCATAACCACCATTATTTATGAGAGAAGAAAGATCCACATTCCCCATTCCTATTCCAATGATAGGAGGAATAGAAGAGTAAGTGGTTGGCACTGGAGGTGTAGGTTGTCTAAATATAATTATAAAATATTCCATGGGCCTATGTTCTATTTCCAATTAAATATGAGTAAGGCCAAAGGGGATCACTATAAAATAAGTAGTCTGAAAAAGTATAGATATTGGTTTATAAATAGATCCAATAAAACAATTTCTATATTAACAGATATTGGATCTATCACTAATATTTTGGTGGTATACGTAATAGTGTCCATCAATTCTGTAAAAAGAATGATAATTATTCCACCAGGCTATATGATTGTGTTGAAGTCTATCTTATGGTCCATAAAGATCTTAGGAATAGGTGACAAATATTTCAATTTCCTCACTTACTCATAAGAGGAAATTTCCTTATGATGAATCCTTATGTTTCATTTCGAAACATAAAAATATTCAATTGTTGTTTTATATAAATCATTTGAAGTTAATATTTAATAGCTTTATTGATAGTCTCTTTATCAATCGAGGAATCATTGAAGAATTCTCTATAAAAATTCTAAATATGCTCACCCTGAGATTTTATCTGAAGATGTTCATTATTATTAGAATAAGTGAAATAAACTATAGTATCATCTCTCACTTCTCTCAAAATAGTTTTAATGAAATCAACATCAACTAGAGAAATAATAAGACGAAGATCACTCGATGTGGAAGCATATACTATAGGAAACAAATTTAGTCTCTTCAAAAAGTGTAATTGTATGTAATTAATTACTCCAATCATTTACCTCTTGATGGGTCAAACTAAACCCATATTATAATCCATCAACTTTTACTAAATTTCCATATCTTTTAATTTCATAATAAACATAGGTTGGATGTGAGAAATAAATAATGAGAATATCCACATGGTATCAACATCATTGATTTTGTTTCTTAAAGGTGGTGTGAATCTTAGAATCCCACTATGATGTGACAACAAGCTTCACTAAAAGGAACTTATATCTTCAATTTTCACATAACTAGAAGATGGTTGAGTAAAAGGGTAATTAAAATGGGGATCAGATGAAATATTCTCTTAGTTAGACATTGTAATCTCCCTATGTCGAGTTTCCCCACTATAGTCACATGAGGGAATAACATCCAACCTTTCTTCATGATAAATCCTTTCAGTCAAGGATCCCTTATAGTCATTATCAAAAATTGAGATGTTATCTCCACCATAATAATGTGGATGACCCATATCACAACTATCATCATCACTATTACCTTTATCTCCATTACATTTAGGGTAAAAAATACCTAGAATCATATATCCTAGAGATTGATACTCATTATATGGTGTCTCATCATCATTTGTGTCTAATGAAACTATCTCAACTATATTACTAGATTCTTGATGAGTTGAAAAATAGTGAGTATAATTGAGAATTTCTGGTAGACTTGCCTTATTTGGATTCAATATGATAATAGTTGGATTTATCATCCTTATATCCATTATAAAAAAACATGATCATATCCTTTTGTCACATCATCTACTTCATCTAGAGAATCCGGTGACGGATTCTCTAACTACGGTTCATTTTACACTTTAGGTTATTCATATTAAACACATTGTTTTTATAGAATTTCTCTTCTATGAATATAATGAAACGGGTTAGGTGATCCACAAGCTAAATTAGTACCTTTAACCACATCAGGGTTACTGCCTTCTTCTAATGAAATATGAGAAGATGCATCTCCAGCAACCTCTATAGTCTGAACATCCTCATTAGTGGAACACACCACCACTTCATCTAGATCCAAGCTGGGGTCAAATACATCTCTTGGTCTTTTAGTGTGATCAATAGGTTTTAATTTTCCATAATACTTTCATTATCCTCCACCCATTTCTTTAACCAAGGGTTTTAGTTTACATTCATCCTTTTTCAGGAATATTGACATAAGAAAATTCAACCACAACTAGTTATCTTCTCTACACATTAAAAAAACCTCTATCTTTTATCAAGGAAGATAACATTTTGGGATAATCCCAGGAGTTTGACATATAATATGGTTTCTGAATCTCCATCATTTTAACCATTATATATATACATCGGTTAATTGTATCTCGTCTTTTAATCAAAATATGAAGAATATATATTGATACCTCATAACTCTAAAATAACCCTTTCGGGAACATAATATATGTTGAATATACATAAATAGTAAATTTCATTGCCCATCCGAATCCACAGTCTCTAGTCTTCAAAGGGTTGTATTCCTAATTATCTTGAAATGAAAATCATTTATCAAAAAATATTTACAATTTGGAAATGATCTATGATAATCACATATATACCTTAGTGATAAACATTTAAGAATATAGCCCACTACATCAATAAAAATATGATATTTCTTTCATCTATCATTATCTTAATAACATATTTATTTTCATTGGAAACATACACTAAAAATTGATAGAACTAACAGACCAAAAGAGGATAAAATGAATGGTTGTTATTTGAGAACAAGTTGATCTATTCATTGTCATGGATCACATTCAACACAAGAGAAATAAATTCGACTAGCCATTGAGAATCTATTTCCTTTTCAATGATGATATCTCATCATGAAAGCTTCATGTTATTTGGATCCATTGGACAACTATATTTTCCTATTGACTTCTTCAATGGATGAGGCTCATCAAGAAAAACATTTTGAAGTTCCAATAAAACCATATTTGGAATGTTTTGAACGTGGAAGGATGAATACACAGATGGTTGGGATTGAAGCGGAGATGTTTTAAATATGTTCACATTAGAAGTAGATATTCATAATCATATATATGGAAATATATCATTACGATTTTTAAAAATAGGGAAAATATTTTAAATAGATATAACAAATTTTAAAATAAATTCTAATTTTAATTCATGTTTTGTAATGGTGTGAAAAAGGAACGAGATCATATAGGATGGTAGGTAGAATGGTAGTACCCATAGTATCATGTAATGGTACATAAAAATTCTCACATGTCAATGGTATAATTATTATTGTAGCAACAGTCATGGTATAATAGATAATGGTTCATGTATAATGGTAGGATATAAAATCATACAATTCTAATGGCAGCATATCTAACATTACGAGGCTGGCAGTATTAATTAATAGAATATCAAATTATTATTGAAAATTATGGTAGATCATCCACAATAGCACTATTCTAAAGAATATATCTACCCAAACTTAATTTAACTTCTTATAAATAGTCTAATAAAATATTATCATTCAATATTCATGTGAGATATAGCTTCGTCTCTCAAAATTCAAATTAATTTTGAATATTTCAGTAAGATTTATCTTAGTTCCAATGAATTCAAGAGTTGTATCACCTTTTTGAATAATATATCTCGAAAATGGATCTCTTATATCAATACGTTTCACCGTATAAGGACAGGTAGGGTTCTTAGAGTTATTTATCACTATTGTATTGTCATAATTTATATGTAAATATCAAAATTTACATCTACAGTCTAGAAATGTATGATTAATCAATAGAATCCATGAACAATTATTCTCTATATCTATGTACTCAGATTTATAAGTGGATAATTCCAAATATTTTAGTTTCTTTCTAAATCATGAGACTAGTAACCTTCAAAAATATTGAATCTTTATATAGGTTCTTTACCAATCTCCCTTACAACTACCAAAATTTGTATCTGAATATCTCACTAAATCAAATTATTTTCATCTAGGTTAAAATAATCCTAAATTGGTTGTATTATAGAGGTATTTGAAAATTGTTTTAAAAAATGTGATTCTTTTGGATTTTTAGAAAAAAGATCACACATATACACACACTAAACATTACAGGTAGTCAGCTAGTAGTTATGTATAGTATCTTTCCAATCATACCTATGTAATTGGTTTGATAAAATAATTTTTCAATATCATCAAGATCCAATTTATAGCTAGCACTCATGGGAGTAACCTTATATTTAGTACTATCCATGAAATAATTCTTTGAATTATCACTAGTGTATTTTTTTTAATTAAATTAATTACATCCTTATATTGAGAAATATGAAACACTGTGATTTATTTATGTTCTCCCATTAAACTATTTTAAAATTCAATTTCGTCATTTTTTTATAACTCGGAACACAAGAAATTTCTTGATGATCCACAAAATATCAGGAATATATGTTTTTACTATAAAAACATCATTTGAGATAATTTTTATAAATATGGATCGTCCAGATATGCCTTTTAAAAAACCTTTTAAAATTTAAAACGATTTTATCCTTTCATAACATGATCTAGGAACTTGTATTAACCCATATAAATATTTGTTTAATGTTTTTAAACATGATTTATAAAGTGAGGGTTTTCAAATACATGGTTTTTTTTTTGAAAAGAACCTCAATAATATATCCATTTATGAATTGACTTTTGAAAATAATTTGATATAGTTTAGAATTAAAATGTGCTGAATAGGCAAGAAATATCCTAATGACTTCAAGGCTAGATACTAGTGAAAATGTTTCCTCATAGTCAATACCTTCATCTTGACTATATCCATGTGAAACAAGTCTACCAGTATTTATAATTATTTTTCCTCACACTTCAACCTTGTTTCTAAACACCCATTTAGTTCCAATAGTTTAGGTTGTCTTTAGTTATTTACACTAGTTCTATGAATCTATTTATTTCAAACCAATTGAGAATTTCTTATGTTTACATTAACCATAATCGATCATCTATTGTTTTATAATGTTCTTAGTACCAATTTATATTCAACCTCATTTTCAACTATGGGGTTGGGTTTGTGTTGTTCATCAGAACTAGAAGATTTTTCTATATGTTCCGCAAAACTATCATTCAGTTTGGATTTGATATAAAATATTGAATGGTTATCCTCAAGGTTTTAGAAAGAGGTCTTAGGCTCATGTGGATATATCTCATAAAATTTAACAAGTATAGATTGTTCCAAAATCATAGTAATTTTATTGAACACCATTTAGGATTTTCTAGTTATATAAAATCCATAGAAAATTCCTTCAACACATTTATAATAAAGTTATCAAAATTATATTCTATATTGAGTATAAATACTTTACATTCAAAAAATCTTACATTCAAAAACTCTTATGTAATGATCCTTTGGTTTATACCATTCCAAATTTCATATGTGGTCTTCACTAATAGTGTTATAATTATATCTCTATTATTTATATAATAAGTTTTATTTATATATTCTTCACAAAAATAAATTGGTAAATCACACTCATTATGAGAAATCATGAAAATCTCATACAAAAAATTATTTTTTATTTTTATAAATCCATTCTATCTCGGGGTCCTATGAAAAGAAAATTTGTGACAATATACATGTTGTGAAACTAATGATTCAAAATCATTGTTTTCAAACTAATGTCCATGATCACATCTTATGGTATTAATTTGAATCCCACAATAAGTTTCTAAAAATATAGGATATTTAGAAAAAAATATAAAGGAGCTTCACTTTTTGGGGAAAGTAAAAACACCCTTACATACCTTAAATAGTCATCCACTACAAAATAAGAATAATTTTTTCTTAATAAACTAGAAACTCTAGTGGGTATAAAGAAATCCACATGAGCCAACTCTAATGGTTGATAATTGGAAACTTCTTTCTTTGGATTTGAAGATATGTTTTATTATTTTCCTTTTTAGAGGGATTACAAGCTTTGTTTTCTATGAATTATATTTTGAGTATAACCATAACTAAAACATTACTTTTTATATTTCTAAGGGAGTGTATATTTAAATTTCCAAGTCTATTATTATGATGAAAATATTATTTGTGAAAGCCACTCAAACATAAAATATTATGGGAAAAAATGATTTAAATCGATGGAATAAACACTATTATTTCTCATAGCTGTAAAAACTAAAAAAATGACCATAAAAAATATTGAAAGAATTATTTTAATACTAAAATCTGTAACCATGATCATAAAACAATGAGATTTAAATCTGATTATATTTTATTGCATCTACAAATAATACTTTAGAAATTAAAATAGTACTATAGTGACCAATTTGACTAAGATCAATTACCTTCCCTTTGGAATTTTCACTGAAGGTGACATGTACACCATCAACATTGATCATATTTTTTGTACTCAGGGAGTCACAGATGAAAAATTTATTTTATAGGAACATTTTAATCAGTATTCATAAAAAATTAAATCAAGAAATGATTTTCATGCCTATATTTTCATGGGTTTATAATGTTATTAATAAGATATTCAGGAATACATAACTTTAAAACAATTATCATTTAATTAGACCATATACTTTTAGTAATAAAAACCTTATTAGGTCTATAATAATAAGAAATGTTTGTAGCTTTTTATGGACTATAACTTTGAATAAATTTATATTTACTAATTCTCCTCTATCCAGGTTGGGACCCAATTCATATAGCATATTTAGGAGTAGTTTTCTTACCAATTATTTGAGTCAATATTTCTATACCACTAGTAAAAAATTTAATACACCTAATGGGTTGTTTATTTTACTTCTTAAGATCATTATTTTCCTTTAATAAAGGGTCATTTCCCATTTTCTACTACCCAATTAATTTTAAGGTGAGAAGAAAATGCATGATCCATTATTAAACTTTTATATTTATCTTTTAGTAAGTTAAATGTAACTCTTATGATATTATAGTACCCAAATAACATCTTACTGGACATATTTTATTCATTATTTTCTTTTTCAAACTAATTTTAAATATGATCATGAGATTTGTGAAAAACATTTAATGGCTTAGATGTGTTTGGAGTGAAACTCATATTAGATCTATAATTGTTGTCTTCCATTTTTGATTTTGAATCTGCTGAGATATCCTCTAAGTATTGTTAGTTCAATTTCATATCCTTTTTATATATCTTGTCTTAATCATTATTACTGTTTTATATTTTGTATTCAGACAATATGCCTTAATGTGTTTGTTCCTTTTCATTAATTTGAAGAATCATACTTTCTCAAATATTTTCTCCAGTTCCTAAAAATTATCATACATACCACAGTAAATGGATTTGTGGATATTTTATCCTTTTTACAGATCTTTTTGAATTTTATAGAAAAATTAATCATCTCTTCATCACTATCCGGTGATTCATCATCACTTTAACTTTAAACCTTGCTCTTTTATTTTTTATATTAATCATAATTCGTGAAGGATATAATCCTTTTAATTAGTTTATCATATATTTGTGGATTCATTTTTAGCTCTTCTGCATATATCATGAGCTTCCCAATAATATATTTCATTGCTAACATACTTATTTCACATGATTTCCATATGGAAACTAATATCCCTCTCTATCTGTTAAGTAATACTTTGAGAAGTATCATTTCTTGATCTTTACTATAAATGGGTATACCAGGTGAATTATTTGTGCTTATAATCTTGTTGAACTATAGACATATATCATAAATAGGCTCATCAGATTTCATCATAAATGTAACATATTAATAGTTTACTTATTTAAGTGATTTTTTTTAAATTTGTAGTTCCTTCTTGAGAAATAGTTAGTGTATTCCAATTTTCAAAATCTGTAGTGAAATATCATCTTCTATTAAATTATTATTCTTCTAAAGAAATACAATTCATTAATATATTTATAGTTACAATCATAGGTAGTATTATTGGAATCCCTCTTGTACCTTCTATAAGATTTTGTTCATTCGTATTTATCCTCGATAACAATATAAATATCAAAACTCAGGCACTATATCAGAATTTTCATCTTAATATTCCATTGATCGTAGTTAGTTCAATTAAAATAATGGGTCCTATTAGTTGTAGTTCCTTCTTGTATATTGTGATAAATAAAGGCATACATATAGATAAAACATAATATAAAATCATTAAAGGCAACTTGATCACAGTGAAAATGTATTTTTTAAACCACTGATACTAAATGTTGTTTGAGGGGACAATTTAAGAGGTGCTGAATTGAATTTACAATCACATTTTAATTAAATAAATAATAAAAAAATCACCCAATTTGATAAAAATTAATAGTTAAAAAAGTAAAACTAAATAATTATATATTTACATAGTTTTCTCAAAAGATCAATAACCACTTAGATAAAATATTTTGTAAAATATATTAACATTTGAGACTAATCTACTCATATAAAAAAGTTTATATAACACCGATCTATGTTAACTTTAAAAACCCGAATCATCATTTTAGGTATGGACATTTATTTTCAGTTGTTTTTTAGGAAAAAGGATGAAATGGGGATTTTTTATGTACACATCATATACTAATGAGTACACACCATATACTTATGAGTACACTCCTTATACCCGAGTACCGAGTACAACCACATACTGGCCATGTAACAACTGAGTACATGGATATGTGGTGACCTAGAAAACCAGTTATGGTGGGGGTTGTTTATGGCTAATAGACAACATGTACCTATAATAAACACACCTTTTAGTTTTATTTTTATTTGATAAATCATATTGGGGTCGCGTATCATCCTCAAAAACATCTTCTTCTCCACTTGGTTCATACAGGAGAGCAACAGAATGACTAAAGAAATATAGACCCCTCCTGATTCCTCATCTGACCTCCGATTGAGATGTTGTTTGGTGAGTTAGAATCCCACTGGTATGTTTTCAATTTCCCTCGATCCTCTCTTCTCAATGCGCTCTTTTATCGTGGTTATTCAAGGATGGCTGTTTTTCATCTTTTTGTAGATCTACGACATTTTAGGCTGATTCAAGTGCCGACATTCAAGAGTATTGACTGTATGACATCAAGGTAGGTGGTTTGTGAGTTTAGTTGATTTTATATGGATTATAGATGCTAAAAGTGTTGTATATCCATTTTTGGGGTATTGCGTGTTTGGAATTATACCATGTTTATTACCTGTTATGGTTTGGGATATTAACAATGGGTAGTTGCGTATGCATGAGGCTATATACCTTATTTATGGGAAACCCATGGGTGTTTTTCCATTTATTGATTAATTATGGTAATTTATTCTATAATTCCAGTTAGGGTTTCCCTATTCTCTATTCCTTATGTTGTTAGGATGGATTTACTGATTATACGAGATTCCTATGATATGCACTATAAAAGTTTGACCAAGGGGAATTTGATTGTGAGAGATTCCTAAGGTTGGGTCATTTATGATTGTTTTTCCATTATGTTGACCTAGGGGTATTGACTGTGAGAGTTTCCATATGGTCATCAACTTGGGGGTTTAGACCGTGAGAGCTGATTAGGTGGTCATTTATAATTTATTGATGCTATGTTGACCAAGGGTTATAGATTGCAAGAGATACCTAAGTTATTGTTTGTAAATGATTAGTGTTATGATTAGACAAAGGGTCAGACTGTGAGAGATTCCCAAAGGGTCATTATTAAATAATTGTTGTTATGATAGACCATGGGTATTAAACTATGGGAACTATCCCAAAGGGTCATGATTGAATATTTGAATTATTTTGACAAGTCCTCCTAGCCAAACCACAAGCTTGGACTCAGCCTTACTTATTTTATAGATGGTATTTTAGGACATATTTTGTTACTATTACATAGGGGATATTTAGAATAGGATAGATCCCAAGGTTTACATGATTAAATATAAGAATAATGAATGTTAAATGAATGTAATTGAAAACTATATGACTATTTACTTTTGAGTACTTCCTATTTTAATACTTCAATTTTTTTTATTACATTCTATATATATATATTCACTGATAGTTAGGTAGAGATATATATTTTTTGCCTACTCGGACTCATCTCACACACTATATGGGTCATAGTTTCACCATTATCACACTTTTTCCCTCACTACTATTCAACAGCCTCTAGCATTTGGGGAAATGCACTTGAGGTCATGTAGTTAACCAAGTCTGGGGAACCTTTGGGTGGCACTCAGAACCAAGATGTTACAATATGGTATCAAAGTATGTTTCTTCCCTATTTTTACATACTATTTGGAGCCTATAGACTAGTGTAGGAAGGAATAGGTACTTGGTAATAAACTATTCATGGGAGTTTCTAACCCTTGTACTGAGAAAATCCAAGTTACCTTGAATATTGAAATTTTTCTGGTTTTCCAATTGTTACAGTTGATTTGATTTTACTATTAGGTGACACACTTGTTTTGTTTTGTTATGATTGATATCATTTTGGTTCTATTTTCTATTTTAACCTAATGAGATGAGGTTATACCATCTCATGAATCATATAGGCACTTGCTAGAGGTCACATCTCATGTATTCTTGTCATGCCATGAAGATGCATTACTGATTTCATATTGCTTTGATAGATGTTGTACAATATATGCATGTTGTTGTGATATATACTATGGTAAAAATAATCACTATTTTGATGATGCATTACAATATGTAGGGTTTCATTTGAATGGATGCCAATCTTTGGTCCCAAATATGTTATGGGCCTGCTTGGATTGGAATTTGGGGTATCATGTATGAAATTTAATTGAATTTTAGTATGTTATGATAAGAATAAGGATGACCAACATTGATTTTAGAGGAGTATGGGCTCTCACAAATCATTACTTGTCATGAATTGGGAAAAATATTGTGTTTTTAAGGGATCAGAAGAAGTTTCATAGGCTTAATCTCTGAAAACCTTGACAACATGAAGTGTGATGTTATGAACATATGCCATGTGTTGTTCTGTTCTAGATGAACTGAATTTTCTTAAGTAAATGCCATGTAGTTTTTGACCATGTTATTAACTTTGTTAGTAAAGACACTAGGTTCATAAAATTTTGGAAGAACACGCTGTGTCCTGGGAGTACACGCCGTTCTATTTTCATCCTTGCATCCGACCATGTGACTAATGACAAGGGTGGATGAAAAATAGGTTGTACACATCATTTCTCTCTCATATACGCCATGTAGTAACCAACCATGTATTCGTCCATGTGACTGATGACACAGGTGGATGGAACATACATGGTACACATCGTGTGTAAAGTGTGAGTTTCGTGTTGTGTTACACTAGGAGAGAACTGTGATGTTCTAGCCATGTAGAAGAACATGGGAATGAATGAAAATTCAAGTACATTCCATATTTAAGGATGAACAAGCCATTTTCATGGGGTGTTATATGACCAGGTTGGTATAGGTACACACCCATGTTAATGATTAAGTGAACACGTTGTGTAGTGGTTCTACATGTCGTGTAACCCTCCATTGTAAAACTTGAATGTTTTCCTTATCATGTTCTGTTCTTTCACTTCTAAGTTTTTTTCCTTGATAATATTTTATTGAGGTGTGAGATTGACCTTGTAGAGTCATTCCACCATGAAGTCCTCTAATTTAATGCCAGGTATATGGAAATGATGAGACACCAAAAATAGTAGAGCAGGGACTACCATTAAATCCTTCTGTTGTGCCCGTTTTGGCACCAGCTTCTATACTGGATGCAGGTGAAAATGAATAGTTCAATGAATGATTTTTGAAGATGATACATAATTTTAAGAGATCACTACATCCTTACCTTACTATAGAATAGTTGATGAGGGTGTTCCAGCAGCCACATCCTCCCACTTTTTCTGGTTATGGAGGACCACAAGCTACAAATTCATGGTCGGAGGCCATGGATTCTATATTCAAGAATCTGGTGACACCTATTGAGAGGAGGGTGATGCTTTAAAATTACATGCTATATGATTCCTACAAGAGATTGTGGGATGTTATATCATAGGTGGAACATCATCAGCATACATCTTGAGAATAGTTTTAGAGAACCTTCTGTGATTAGTTCTACCCCAAGATGTTGAGGGTTGATCGAGCCCATGAGTTCATGCACTTGGATCGGGGCTCTCTTTCAGTGATGGATTATTCATCTCTTTTTATCGAGCTTCAGTACATCAAACCTTTTTTGGGGGGTGATGAGTTATCACTAGATTTGAATTTTGTGGATGGTCTCATGTATGACATCTGATCGTTGGTGAATTTTTTTAGTCTTCCCTTGGTGACTACTATAGTAAATCATGCACTGATTACTGAGCGCAATCTGAGGGAGTTGGAAGCATTGATCCAGGACTGTCTAGAATCTAGGGCCGGTACTCCTTCGACAAATAGTAGGAAGTGTCGTATTGATATTTCACACGATGCTTCTTTAGGTAGTCATGTGGTATCCTACCAGTTACGGAAGAGTGGGAATAAGAGACAACATTACTCGAAGAACCCAGTCGAGTGACAATATTACAAAAAGATGGTCCAAATTCAACATTTTTGTAGGATGTTTTCACCAACTGTTAGTGAGAGAGGAACTGTTATAACAACACGTGTAGGAGCAGGACCACCAGTTTCTCATCAATCAGGAAACTGGAGTTTGTTATGCCCTTCATTTTGAGGAGGTGGTCATGGTCATAGAAGCCATATGGTGGGATTTCAATGAAAGTAGGGTGGATCATATCAGGGTAGTCACATAGGGTCATAGGACTGTGGTCTAAGTTATACTTTTGCGATGGAGAAGACCCAGCTGGAGCAGGATCCCGAGCCCTCTACTATTTGAGGTAAAATTATAGTTTCCTTAGTTTTAGCTTATACACTTTTCAAAATAGGGGATTCCCATATTTTCATATATGTTTCCATTGTAGGGATACTTGGGATATGTATCTTTATTTTTTATGATATTATGATTCTAGAACCTCTGTTACGGATTAGGACGATTAGTGTACATGAGTGCATGGAGTTCCCTCTGGATATTGGTGGGTGCCACTTAATATGGGACCTCTATGAATTAGAGACTACAGGATTCGATGTCATTCTTGGAAGGGACTGGTTTTTCTCTTTCAAGGCTATTTTTGACGTCTATCACTGTAGGGTGAGTTTCACATCACTATAGCTCATGCCTTTTCTAGATATGAAAGAATGGGATGTCCGAGCGAGTAGAGTGGGACCCGAGCATCATGGGTTGGGAGGAATTTCTGTCCAGGTTCCTAGATTATATTTGGATGACTAGGGGACTTCATTGATGGAAATTCTTCAAGTGGTTGATTATTTCAGGGATTTCTTTTCCAAGTGACTTTTTAGGTTTACCTCTGGAGAAAGAGGTATATTTCTTTACTGAGATTATACAAGGAGAAACACTAGTGTGCATTCTTCTTTATAGGACGGCTACACCATAATTACAGGAGCTCATGAAGAAGTTAGAGGAGATTAAGGAAAAGGATTTAATCTGACCCAATAATTATCCTTGGGGTTCTCCTACCATTTTTTAATGAAGGAGAACAGCACCTCAGACTTTTTGTGGATTATTGGAAGCTTAACCAATTGAAGTTTAAGAACTGATATCCCTTTTCAAGGACAGATGATCTTTTTGACCAACTTTGAGGAGCCAGGGTGTTCTCAAATATTGAATAGAGATCCGATTATCATTAGTTGAACATTATTCCATTAGATATAACTCTTACAGAATTTTATATTAGGTATGGTGTATAAAAGTATTTGGTTATGTTGTTCGATCTCACGAATGCGCCAATAGTTTTCCTGGCTCTGATGAACTAAGTGTTCCATACACACTTGGATTGTTTTGTGGTAGTATTTATGGATGATATCATGGTGTAATCTAAAAATCGATACAACCATCCCATAAATCATTATATCATATTGAGTACACTGATAGATCATTATTTATATGCTAATCTCTCAAAATTCCACTTATGGATGGACCAGATTTAGTGTGTGGGTCATGTCACCTCAGATACAAGAGTATCAATAGACCCAGAGAATATGAGAGTAGTAGTTTCCTAATAGTATCCAAAGAACATCATTGAGGTACATAGTTTTCTAGGGATATCTGGTTACTAAAAGTGTTTTAAATAGGACATTTCATGCTTAGTAGCGCCACTGATGGGCCTGACTAAGAAGGGTGTGAAGTACTTGTGTATAGATTTATATGATTCATCCTTTCAAGAGATGAAAGAGAGATTGACTTCATCACCAATATAAATTTAGTTAGAGATGGGAAATAGTTATACCATTTACTATGATGCATCAGGTATCGGGCAAGGGGATGTGCATATGCAAGGGGAAGATTTCATTTCATTCAGGTCTCAGCAGTTGAGGACACACGAGATAAACTACCCTATGCACTATCTTGAGTTTGCTGTTGTTGTGCATTCATTATGTTGTTGGAGACATTATGTTTTGGGTGAGAATATTTTAGTATACACTTACCACAAATTTGTCAAGGATATCTACACTGAGAATGATAAAAATATGAGAAATCGAAGGTGGGTTGAGTAACTTCGTATTTTTATTTTGAGCTTACCTACATGTTCGAGAAAGGCATTGTAGTGAATGATGTGTTGAGTAGGAGAACTCAGATACAAGTAGCTTAGGAGGCCAGTAGTGAGTGGAAACTTATGGCTATATTCTCAGAGATGAATTTGGAGGTGCCTGAAAAACATTGTAAGACATTTCATTATTCTATAGTTGCTACCTATACTCTACTAGATTGAGAGAGAATGAGGGAACTATCAGATTCCAAAGGCCTAGTCCTAAGGGTGAGTATGATAGGTGAGGACCCTACTCTTGGATGGACTGTAGGAGAGTATGAGGTTTTGCATTTTCATGGGTGCGTATGGGTGTCAGTAGACATGCATGATGAGCTGTTGTGAGATTTTCATGCCTCATTATGGGAAGTTCATCATGGTGTCACTAATATGTATCGAGATCTACATCATCGGTATTGGCGACCAATAATAAAGGGATATATATCTGGTGTTGTTGTGAAATGTTCCGCCCATCAGCAAGTGATGGTGGAGAATCAGAAACTGGCTGGATTTTACAATAGTTAGCCATTCGTAAGTTAAAGTCAAATGATGTCGCGATGGATTTTCTGACAGGTTTACCGTGGTCGCCTCCAGGGAGTAATGTAGTTTGGGTTATTGTTGATAAACCCAAAATGCTTTCACATTTAATACTGATCAAGGAAACCTTTAGTGTTGATGATATTGTATGGTTTGACATCCGAGATATTGTACATTTTCATGGGGTTCCACACTCTATTGTTTTAGATAGGGATGCCCAGTTTACTTCTCATGCCTGGTAGGGACTAAAGAGGGATTTATGTACATTGGTACTTCTAACTACAACATACCATCCTAAGAATGATGGACAGTACGAGTGTAAGATTTATGTTTTGCAGGACATGTTTCAAGCATACATCCTATATTTCAGGGGTTATTGGGAGAGACACATACCCCTGGTATATTTTTCTGACAATAATAATTTTTAGGATATGATTCAGATGAATCCTTATGGGTATTTTTATGGTACACCATGCTAATTACCTCTATGTTGGCTAGAGGTAGGATATACAACTATACTAGGACCGTGTCTTTTCCAAGAGACCACTGAGTAGGCAGAGTTGATTCGGAAGAGGATGATTCTTGCACAATATCACCAGAAACCTTATAACAATTGATGGAGATGAACATTTGGGTTCGAGTTCAGAGGTAATGTTTTCATAAATGTCACTTCGAGGTTGGGACATAGGAGGATTTAGAGATAGTGGAAGATTTCCCCAAGATATGTTGGGTTGTTTGAGGTTTTTGAGAGCGTCGGTCCAGTTGCCTATTGATTGCAGTTACCTCAGAGGTATTGGTCTATGCATGATGTCTTTCATGTTTCTAAGCTATGATGTTACTTTTCAGACCTGTATCATGTTTTTTAACCCGAGTATGTTGATTTGGAGGAGGTTTCATCCTTCGAGAAGCACCCTATTCGAATTGTGCATCGAAACATGAAGGATCTTCATGGCCAGTCTGTTCCTCTGGTATGGGTTATATGGCAGAACTGGTGAGTATAAGATAAAACATGGGAGAGGGAATCTAACAGATGATCACAGTGGATGGAGTTATTCATAGATTCTTCTTCACCACCCTTGGATGGGAAATTTAGGGACAAATTGATTTAAAGGGGGTTTTTTGAAAAAACTCAGATCTTCATTTCTGGCATGGATCCTTATTTGGGCTATTTTGGGGGAAAAAGGAAGAAATATGAGTTTTCTATGTATGATTCGTGTACTTATAAGTACACGTTGTGTACCCAAGTACCGCATAAAACCACATACTAGCTATGTAATGGCCGTGTACATGGTAATTTAGTTACCATGAAGATAGCTTGAGGAGGGGTCTGGTTAAGGATAATACATGGCGTGTAACTTTAATTAACACACCATGGTGTTTTCTTTTTAATTGAAAAATTGTAGTGGGGTCTTGTCTCGCAATTGGAAACATCTTATTCTCCCCTTGGTTCGTACAAGAGAGCAAAGGAACAGGCAAAGAACATCGAACTCCTCCTGATTCTCTATCTGACCTCTAATTGAGAAGTCATAGGGTCCGTTGGAATCCCACAGGAGATTTCTCAATTTCCCTAGATCCTCTCTTCCTCACTCCATCTCCCATTTGGGTTATTCAAGGTTGGGTTTTTTTATCTTTTTGTAGATCTATGACATTTTAGGATAATTTAAGAGCCTACGTTAATGATTATTGATCGTATGACATAATCGTATGTGGTTTGTACCTTTCATTTATTTTCACTATTTTATAGATGCTAAAAGTTACATATACCCATGTTTGGGGTATTTCATGTTTGGAATTAGACCCGATTTATTACCTATTATTCTTTGGTAGATTGATAAAGTGTAGTTTCATATATGTGTGGCTAGATACCATGTTTATGGGACACCACGTGGGTATGTTTCTCTTGTTTGATTGATTATGGAAATTTGGTCTAGAATTCCTATTAGTATTGCCTTATATTCCATGAATTGTGTCTTTATGATGGAGTTACTGATTATATGAGATGCTTTTAATATACATTGTGAATGTTTGACCAATGAGAATTTGAACATGAGAGCTTCCCAATGTAGGGTCATTTATGTATTTTTTTACAATATGTTAACCCAAGGGTATTGACTATGAGAGCTTCTATATAGTCATTGACTCAGGGGTTTAGACCATGAGAGCTTCCCAAGTGGTCATTTTTAATTTTCGAATGATATATTGACCGAGGTTATATACCATGATAGCTTCCCAGGTGTTTGTTTGTAAATTTTTAGTGTTAATATTAGACCAAAGGGGTTAGACCATGAGAGCTTCCTAGAGAGTCGTTATTAAATGATAGATGTTATGATAGACAAGGGGGATTAGACTGTGACAACTATCCCAAAGGGTCATGATTGAATAATTGAATGATTGTGATGAGTCTGCCTAGCCAAAGTAATAGCAAAAACATGATCTTAATTGTTTGCTAGATAGTCCTAAGACGTCTATTGTTACTATTACATAGGGTATATATATATATTAGGATAGTTTCCAAGGTTTATATGATTAAATAGATGAATAATGAATGTTAAATGAATATAATTGAAAACTATAGGACTATTTTCATTTGAGTACTTCCTAGTTTATTTCTTCATTTTTTATTACTACCTACTATATATATATTCACTGATAGTTTGACATATATATTTTGGTGGTTACCTACTAGGACTTGTCTCATGTTCTATTAGGTTCATGTTTTTGGACCCAAAAAAATATATGGTCGTATGTATAGATAAGGGAAGGAACCCTTCTTCATCAAGGACTGGATTGTTGTTGGAGTTGGAGAGCATGGGAACAAGCTAAGAATTGCGATGTTGTTGGATGTTACTAATTTTCTGTACTTTAGTTTTTGTATTGTATTTCCAGCATTGTGAATTGTTTGGATGATTTCCTAGACATATGTGACATGCATCATTTATATATGCTCCAGTTGATATATTACTATCAGTCTTCTACAGTTTACTTTTGTTGTATGGTATTAAGGATTCTGCTATTGCTTACTATTGGCTATTCACTGTGTATACTCTGCCAGGGAGGGAATAGTTTCTCTATTATCACACTGTGTCCATCATTTCTATTCAGAAGCCTATGGAATTTGTGTAAATGCGCTTGAGGTCATGTAACCAACTGGGTTTGGGGCACCATTATGCTGCACCTGGAACCGGTTTGTTCTATTAACTATCATAATTAATTTCTATTTTACAGTTATCAAAATTGAAACGTATTTGATTTCAAATAAATAAAAATAGGATTTCAAAATGGGTTTCAATCTCAAGAAGGGAGTTAAACTCCTCCTCTGAGAAATCACCTAATTCCATAAATGTTTTTATAAAATAAATTGATCCAGAAACCATATCATGTTTTATAAAAAACAACACACACAAGGGTATCCTGGAACAATTCCTCTTCCATAGTATTTCATGGGATACAAACAATTACATGTAACATAAGAAATATTCCATAGTTATTAATGGAAATAAAAATTAAGAAAATTTATACAATATATCATGCACTCTCTACTTAAGTAAAAACAAATTATGAATATATAGAGTAATGATAAACATATCTCCAATGTAAATCAGGAATATAAGAATGAAAATATTGGAGGTGATAAAAGTGTTTCATATCAATTTGAATGGGCTTATTTTCACATTAGTATTTAAAAATCTTTAAGAGAACCTTCTAGAAGGTTTCATATAATTTATATTAAAATATAGTATCACAGATATTTTGAAAAATACATTAGTATTTTGCAGTTATTCTATCACTGCAACTTTTTACCATTTTCATGTATTCACCATCCATGAACACACTTTCATTGACCCATATGATAGAAATATTCTAGATATATAGAAAAATTGGCGATAAAATAATCTATTTAAAATAAAAACAATGTAATCTTGATCCTCATACTGAGAAAACAATCAGTAAATACTAGAATGCTTGTTAAAAAATCAATAGAGTTATTTTAAGAATAATCATTCTTAAATCCATGTTCATTTATCTAAAATTAAATTCATAATTGTTATATTGGGTAATTAATTTTGAAATTTATTATTTATATCCACATTAACTCTACTAAAGGTAGATCTCTAGTGGTATAATCATTGAGAGATAGGTGCTCTGATAGTAGAAACGCTACGGTGGTAGTGATAACAAGTCCTGGAGGTAGCATGATCTAGGAGTAGATCATTCTATTGGAAGCATTGTTCAACTATATAGTTTGTGGTATCTTTTACATTATGGTATCATTATGTTATTGTGGGAGATACTATCATTATGAGATTTTAATAATAGAAACTACTTATAGTATTGGTAGAAAACATGTTTAAATGTCACAAAATGATAGCATCGCTCGACAGTAGCTCTACTCAATGGTAAAACAAACCAACGTTAACTCATGGTAGTTATAGGATTGATATATTATTATTATACTCCAACTAACTGTAGATATTTAAAAATATTGGTATATTCCTACATGACCACATTTCTCATTTTAACACAAAATAATAATTTATTATCTGAAAAAATTGAAATCCATAGAAATATAACAAAACACGATGTATGTGAATTAAAATAATGAGGTGATCAACATCATTTAATTCACATTAATTGATTGGTTAACATCCTATATTCTCTCAAATACACAAAGAGACACTTAATTGAAATGATTAGAATAATAAATGTATTTTTTGTTTATTAAAAAAGATGAGGTATAACACTCTTCTGAGAATAACATTGATAAAATTACAACAGATAACCAATATAATTCTATAATAAATACTCTTCTAGTGATCTATGTCACTTGGTTAAGGTATCTCTTACTAAAACACAATGATATCATACGTAATAGCTCATTTCATACAAGAAAAAATAAGATCTATGACCTAGATTATCTTATCTACGACCGTTCTAGATAAAAGCATCATATCATCGATTGTTTCAACTGAAGGACCTACTCCTCGATCCAAAAATATTTGATAAAATACCCTATAATAGTTCCATATTCTTGGATCCTCTCAAAAACGATGTTCTAGTTCCCAATTTTAGTGAATGATATAAGGAAATAATCATTCACCTGATCCCATATTGAATGGCACAAACTCTTTTTAGAATGGAATACCATTAAAATATCATCACAACTTATCATCGATGAAAAATTACGATAATCAATAAAAAAATTAACCATATTCCATCATTAGCATGAACCCCTAAATTTCCATAACAAACTCATAATCCTTATCATACCATAGCATCTTCAGAAATAACTACGAAAAACTATCTTTGAAATTAATTATTGAATATCCACACATGTATATCTACTAGGATGATGGCATCCCACTAGTGTATCACTTGTCCTCAATGAATATATGTGGTAATATTTACTCTCCCCTCATGCTGTGTCTAATGATATTAAAACATATCCTACATAGAATCAACATGAAACCCAATTGATTATGGTCCATCCTCTCTAGTTGAAAGAGATGAATGTTTAGCTAAAACACTATAGTTATATCATACCTGGAATACATGGGTCATAGATATTTATTCCCCAGAAACTAAAACAAATTAACAGACTCACAAAAAAATCAATCAATATGAGGAAAAGGAGAAATTAGGGCCTCCTAATTTATAATTTATTGGGGAATACTCATCACTACTCTCCAGATACTCAATGAGATGTTATTATGATGGAATGTAACTATAATTACAAACTCACAACTCAAAAAAATATTATACATCCTGATATCACATATAAGACAAGTAGTAATTGGATTTACATCCTACATCACTATACACACACCCAAGCATAAAAGTTTCAAACATAAGTGATGTGATCTCTCAATCCTTAACTACCAAATATCAAGGGTGTACATCCCTATACATATATGAAATTCATATTCAACCGTTATATGGAAATAACATAACCATAGCTTGATCCTAGCTAAGACAAATTCCACTAACAAGTTATATTAGAGTCACTATTTAATTTTTTCCACTCAATGCACATTACCAAACCCAATATTATAACAAATGTTCTCAAAAACAATAAATTACATGAATGTCATTATATCCAATTAAATGAATATGATTCATAAATGAACACTATATTTCTACTATAGTCTAAGTGTAAAAGAACAAACCATAAATAACACTACATATTGTTTGAAATCATGACATCATAACAAACCATGACAATAAACAACATTCCCATCACGTGTTATTTGGAATCCCCATATACATTTTATAGATATGATTTGGAATGAGGTATGTCCCATTTTATAATAACATGTTATGTTTACTTATCACCATAAAATAATAATACAAAAAGGAAACTGTATCTTCTGCCACTTTATATCTTCTCCAACCTAGGTCACCTTTACCATGACCAAACCAAAGTATTATGTACTTCAAGCGTCCCTCCTCATGTGCCAAAGAAGTCCAACTAGTGATGTGGATCTATTTATACATTGGAATGACTACACCCCTTATTTAATAAATAACTAAAAATCATATAAGACACATTAATAATAATTTTTATTTATAATATAAATGTATAATAATTTACATTACATTTTATGTTCTCCAATAAGTAGATAACATATCTTATTCTCTGAAATAATGAGATATTGTAATGTCACATAAGTCATGAATAAAAAAAATTAGATCCCTCATAGGTCAATAATTTATAATATGTTGTATAAATTAAAAATGATTGGAGAAAACCTTAAAAACTAGTCATGGGAACCAGCCTACTTTTGTCACCCAAATCCAACAAATCATCTCTATCTTATGCATCCACAGTAAGAAAACACACCCTTACCTAAATTATAAATAATGAATATTGTATGTTCATCAAGATACCCATGTATAATTTCAACACAACATAGTGTTCCATCACTAATGGTGACCCTAAAAAATAAAAATTATATTGATGTATACACAATAAAAAATTCTAATACTAATAAACAAACAATATAAAAACTATATGGATTTCCATAGAGTAATCAAGTATCCACCTAAGGATTGGACATTCTTATAAATATAATTATAAAATCCAATATATGTGATTTATTTAAGAATAAATTGTAGTGTATGATATAAGTTATATTTTAATGTAATATATATGTAAAGACCCGTAAATTTCAAGGAAAGTTTTTTCTTAATTTTCTTTGGAATTTTACAAGAGCGCAGTCTCTGACGGCACCTGATTCCGAGGCCCGGTGTGCCCAGAATCATTTTCCGAAGTTTGGCTCGGGTACGTTCAGTGAACGGACGAGCGAGTATTTCTAACTTTTGAACCGGTTCCCGGAATCGAATTCTGAGGGCTCCGATGAAATCGCAACGCCGGTATTCACTTATAAACGCCTCTTTCGGAGTTGCGTTTTCTCGGGTGTGGTTTTTAATTTTCGGGCTTAAAGTTGAGAAATAAAATAATTTTGCGACAACTTTATTTTATTTCACTTAAGCCACTTGGAAGCCTATTGAAGCCACTTAAAGGCGGATTGAACTGAGTTAAACTGGATAGGATGCTATCCAGAAATATCCTACCCCCTTGGTAGGATATTTGTGAGGTGGGGCCCGCACGAGCCCCGCCGTTTCTTTCCGCTAAGAAACGCACCCGCGAAAACCCGTGTTTATGAAAGTCAACTGACGCATTTCTTAAAATCATAACAGACCATTTAATTGGGCGGTTTATTTCATGAATTAAATGGGTTGTTTCTTCGTTGAATTAATTCAACGAATTAATTCAATCGTTTCTTAACCAGTTTTCAAATTCGTTGGCGTAATAATAAAGTAAGGCCAACGCACGACCTCTGGTTTTTTGCGCATTGAGAAGATTTGAGAGGACCCCTGTATCTTCTTCTCCCTTGCGAAGAACGCGAAGAACGCCGAACCCGGAAATCGACGACGCTCCCATCCGAGACGTTCTTCCCCGCCCCGATCTCCGATCACCAACCATTTGAGGTGAGTGATTTCGGGTTTCCTCTAAAGGTTCTTTTTGGTTTTAAATGAAACACAAATTTAATTATTTATAATTTAAATCTGTTGTTCTTGGTCCGTTGAGCTCGCTGACTCAACTCCGGATTCCGCGACGACACGACGCCTTCCCGCGACGACGCGACGATCCCCCTCTTTCGCGACGAGCTTTTCCGCGAAGAACGCCCGCGCACGGCGATCAACGAGGTATGGATTTATTTTGGGAATTACCCCCTTTATTCCCGTCAATGTTTCTTTAAAGAAGTTAAAGAACCAGTTTGCGAACAATTTTAATTTTATTAAAATTGTTGTTTCCTGTGTGGAAAAAAAAATTCTTCCGTTGTTTATATCTAACGCGGAGGATGTGGGTCAAACGAACACGGCCCGACGACCCTCCGCCATTCTTCGTTTTGTGTGGATTTGACGGACAACAATGGAACGTGCCGCAACGGATGTTTGACGATCCTGCAGTGAAGAACGAGTCCCGGGAGGAGCAATGGCGCAGACGGGAAGAGAATCGGACCACCAGAACGATCCCGGTGGCCCGCGGAACTCGCCGGCGGTGCGGGTCGTCGGCGCGGCGGCGCCGGCAGCCGGGAGCAGCGGCGCCCCGGCGCGCCGCCGTGGCTGAAGCTGCGGTGGTGGCGGCACCCGCGGACCCGTGGCCGCGCGAGTCCGATGCCTTCGGACGCGGCTGAAGCCGAGTCCTTGACTCAGCGCGGCCCTACGCGGGGGGCCGCGACACCACCAGGCCGCGGGGGCGGCGCCCCGCGCGCCTCGGCCGTTCGGCCGCTCGGCCGGACCGGGCAAGGCCGGTCCGACCGGTCGGGCGTTGCCCTGGCCAGACCGGATCGGGTCGACCCGGTTCGGCCGACTCCCGGGGGGGTCGGGTCGGGTCGGCCCGGGCCCGTACCCCCCTTCTTCGGATGGTCTTCGTTCAAATGGTCATATCTTGAGCTACGGGCCTCTAAACGACCCTCTGTTAGCGGCAAAGAGATCCTTGGATCGAGACGGTCGTTTCAGTATATCGCACTCAAGGTTTTGGAATACTTTGAGTATGGTCGGGTTGGTTCGTACACGAAACCAACCGGGCCCTCGGAGCAGAAACACTCATATCTTGAGCTACGGACGTCCGATTGACGTGCCGTCAGTTTTGTTGAGTTCCTCTTTGTGAGACACATCTTTTGGCATACTCCGCCCGAGGTTTGGACGCAGGTGGAGTACGGTCGGGTTGGTTTTGCCTTAAAAACCAACCGGGCCCCTGGGACGAAAAAGCCAATAACTCTCAGACCGGGCGTCCGATCGACGCGCCGTCTGCGACGTTAAGTTCCTGTTAGCGATACGGAACTTTTGGATACATCAACTTCGGACTTTATGTCAGTTGATGTATCAGCCTCTCGGCTCGTGGAGCGGACCCTCCCGAACGAGCTTGATGTGTGCGGAACCCTAGGCTGGCTGCGACTGCTTCTTCGACAGTGACGACCGTGCAGAGATCCTCAGTGGACTGCGGCAATGACTGTGCAGAGATCCTCCGTGGACTCCGACGACGACCGTGCATAGATCCTCAGTGGACTACGGTGACGACTGTGGAGAGATCCTCCGTGGACTCCGACGACGACCGTGCAGAGATCCTCAGTGGACTGCGGCGACGACTGTGCAGAGATCCTCAGTGGACTGCGACGACTACTGCACTCAGCGATCCTGCGTGGATCAGTGCTTCAGGTCATGTGTGGGCCCGGTCCTGTGTGGGCCCGATCCTGTGTGGGTCCGATTCTGTGTGGGTCAACACTCAGCGGTTCTGTGTGAGCCAGTGCCTACAGGTCCTGCGTGGGCCCGGTCCTGTGTGGGCCCGATTCTATGTGGGTCCGATCCTGTGTGGGTCATTGCGGGGGTTAGTTACCTATCGATCCTTCGTGGTTCCGACGACTTAAATGGATCAGTGATCATCTTTATCGTCATCCGAAAAAGTATACCTGTGTGAGCTGAATCTTGTGTTTCTCTCCTTTGTGGATTGTGTTGAGCTATCCTGTGTGGACTTACTGTTTACTCTCCTTTGTGGATTGTGTTGAGCTATCCTGTGTGGATTTACTGTTTACTCTCCTTTGTGGATTGCGTTGTTCTATCCTGTGTGGGTATACGTTTTGCTTTCCTGTGTGGACTGGGTTGTGCTTGGGCTCGGACGTTTGACCCAAACGGGAAATTGATGACTTAGGTATATGTATGGGCATATACCTAGGTCGTGTTAGATGTTACTTCGTGTTTGTATCCTTCCTTTGTGGATTATCCTTTGTGGATTTCGGGAGACCTTTGGGGGTCTCAGGGTCCCTTCTGAGTAGTTTATACTCACCCCTGCACAGGCTTTGCCCGCACTACGTTGTGTTGGTTGCAGACGACGGACAGCGCTGATCGTGGTGGAGGCGTGCAAAGCAGGACGGTACCTAGAGGTGGACCACTGGGCGTGACGTACTCGGAGCAGTCAGGTGGACTCGAGGAGCAGTGGAGGCTATCTGTACCCACCCTTCAGGTGGGACTTCCAGAGGACGGCTCGACGCTGCAGTTTTCCCTTTTCAGTTGCAGTTTTTCCTTTCAGTTGTACATTACAGTTGGGCTTGTATTTCCGGTCCCTTTTACTTTCACCACAGCTTGTACAGTTTTACTTGGTGTTTACTTTTCCGCTTGCTTACTCTGTGGTGCTTGTTTACTTTTCAAAGGAAATGCCTTCCCTTTTTGTTGGGATTTATGCCTTGGTGCTAGTCGCCAGCCCCTGGCCTATGGAAGGTGGGCTTGGGGTAGTCATGGCACGGGCCCCGAGGACGGGTCGTGACAAATTGGTATCAGAGGTGGTCGGTTCTACCGCAGACTCTGATCTTTCTTCTATGTGAAGAGATAGTGTTTAGAGTATTGGGTGTGGTTATCAGTCCAGGGAGTCTAGTGTTGGTGTTGCGGCCGACGTATCCGTACACCAGGACCCTGACTTCTGATTTCCGACTTAATGCACGAAAACATTGATTGCATGTGTGTTTCAAGTTTTCTTTGTGATTACTTGTGTCAGCTCACCAGGTATACTGTTCTGACCGTGGCGCACTTGTTTCCTTTTCAGGATGGCCCGACGACAGCAGCCAGCTAGGGTTTCTAGAGTAGAGCGCGACGACAGCCCGCCGAGCGATGAGGCCTCGGTACAGGGCCCGTTGACAGCAGAGGCACCGGTGGTACCTTTACCCGCCGAGCCCCCGATGCTTCCAGTGCTGACCACTGACGATGCACGACGCCTCGGAGCTCTGCACGAGTTCCAGCACCAACGACCACCCAGGTTCCGTGGGGAGGTGGACCCCCAGGTAGCCGAGGACTGGCTGGAGGGGGTCGTCCGAGTTTTCAGGCTAGTGAGGACACCAGCAGACCTCATGGTGATCCTCACGGCGAGCCTACTGCACACAGCAGCAGGGTGATGATGGAGATTGATGCTCCAGGTACACGATGAGGCCTCCCTCATCTGGACGGACTTCAAGAGCCTCTTCCGCTCAGAGTTCGTCCCGGCCACCCTCCGTGCGGTGCGCATCCAGGAGCTTCTTCAGCTACGGCAGGGCAGCTTGACGGTCGCTCAGTACGCGGCGAGGTTCACCGATCTTTCTCGCTACTCGACAGAAATGGTGCGGGACCCCTTCTTCCAGGCCCGGACCTTCGAGCAGGGTTTGCGACACGAGATCAGGGCATCGCTGATCTCCCTCAGCATCCCAACCCAGGCAGGAGTACTAGAGAGATCCCTCCTGATCGAGAGCTTTTTGGCTGAGTCTACAGCGAGACCTACTGCAGGGCGGCAGATAGCGGAGTCTTCGGCAACAGGTAGCCGATGGATGACTCAGGGTTCCAGGCGGACCAGACCTTCCGGCAGACGACCTCAGGACACTGGCTCAGCAGTGCGGGGCACACAGTGCGGAGCCAGTCTTCCGAGAGGCAGGCAGTGCTACGAGTGCGGCGGGCAGGGCCACATGGCTCGTGACTGCCCGACCCGTCGTACCGAGGGGCAGCAGACGGTGGAGGGACCACCCAGGCAGAGGTAGAGGGTCGACCGTGGCGGTCCGCATGGAGGAGGCGGACGAGGCAGAGGAGCTGGCCGAGCAGCAGGTGGTGGGCGACGCTTTGAGGCTCGACCACCACCACCACCAGGAGGCCCGCCCCAACCACAGGGGGCTGGCGGGCAGAGACAGGCTCAGCTCCAGGCAGTGGAGGCCTACGACCACGGCGCGCCAGAGATGATTCGAGGTACGATCTGTGTCTATTCCACCCTTGCTGCAGTTCTGATTGACACAGAAGCGAGTCACTCTTTCATAGCCACTGCCCTTGTTCGGAGCTCGTTGATTCCGACGGAGCCTTTAGCTCGATCCTTACGGCTAGAGACTCCTATGGGAGCAGACTTGACGATTACGCACTGGTTCCAGCAGTGTGAGCTTACTCTAGGAGGCGAGAGCTCCAGATGGGATCTTCTTGTAGTGGCGTCGAGGCCTTACGACGTCATCTTGGGCATGGATTGGTTATCTACGGTCCATGCTCAGATTGACTGCATTAGGCGCAAGGTGCGATGTGTGCGCACCGACGGGAGCAGGTTCACCTTCACCGGTGAGAAGGGAGCCTTAGAAGCACAGTATGGACTCACGTAGAGGAGAGGTCATCCCATCACTCATCAGTTGGCTAGCCTCATCCTGGGAGCAGTTGACGTGCGGAGTCCCAGTTTTCCTGCAGTGGTGGATCAGTACGCGGACATCATTTCCGACGACGTTCCAGGACTACCTCCTCGTAGAGAGGTAGACTTTTATATTGACATGTACCCTGGGACAGCCCCGATATCCTCTCCAGCATATCCGATGGCCCCCGCTGAGCTTCGAGAGCTGCGGGTACAGTTGGAGGACTTGCAGGGCAAGGGGTTCATCCGACCCAGTGTTTGGCCCTGGGCTTCCCCGATATTGTCTGCCAAGAAGGCAGACGGGAGCTTGCGACTGTGTCTCGATTATCGTCGCCTGAACCAGGTGACTGTGAGGAACAAGTATCCGCTACCTAGGATTGATGACCTCTTCGATCAGCTCAAGGGAGCACGGTGGTTCTCGAAGATAGACCTCAGGTCAGGCTATCATCAGCTCAGAGTTCGAGACGAGGATGTGCAGAAGACGACCTTCAGATGTCGGTATGGCCACTATGAGTTATTGGTTATGACTTTCGGCATGACCAACGCTCCAGAAGTGTTCATGAGCCTCATGAACAGGATCTTCCAGCCGTACCTCGATCGATTTGTCGTAGTCTTCATCGACGACATTTTGGTGTACTCGACCACCATGGAGGAGCACACCTACCACTTGCGTGTTGTACTAGACACACTCCGAGAGCACCAGCTTTATGGCAAGCTCTCGAAGTGCCAGTTCTGGTTACGTGAGGTCCACTTCTTGGGGCACGTCATTTCTGAGGCGGGAGTTGCAGTGGATCCCGCGAAGATCGAGGAAGTGCTAGCTTGGGAGCCACCCAAGAGCGTGACAGAGGTGCGGAGTTTCTTGGGCCTAGCCGGATACTATCAGAGATTTGTTCCGGACTTCTCCAGAGTTGTGGCCCCACTCTCAGCATTGACGAAGAAGGGGAAACCCTTCATGTGGTCAGACATATGTCAGTAGAGCTTCCAGGAGCTGAGGTAGAGGTTGACCAGCGCACCTATCTTGAGGTTGCCTGAGGAGGGAGTTGGATACGTAGTCTACTGCAATGTATCAGGGACCAGACTCGGGTGTGTCCTGATGCAGGAGAGGGCTGTGATTGCCTACGGATCACGTCAGTTGAGGCTGCACAAGTAGAACTATGCTACCCATGACTTGGAGTTGGCAGCAGTGGTCTTCGCCCTGAAGACATCGCGGCACTATCTAATGGTTGAGCGCTTTACAGTCTTTTCTGACCACCAGAGTCTCAGGTACATCTTCTCTCAGAAGGACCTGAACTTGAGACAGCGGCGATGGCTCGAGTTCCTCCAGGACTATGACTTGGAGATAGTCTATACTCCTGGGAAGGGGAACGTGGTAGCTGATGCCCTCACCAGGAGGACGGGCATCCAACTACTTGAGGAGGCGACAGGGCAGCTATCCGCCTTGCAGATATCCTTCGTGGATAGAGACGGAGCAGCCCTCCTTCAGTCTCTCACAGTCTCTCCTCCACTTCTACAGTGGGTCAGAGAGGCACAGCGTGAGGACGCTGACTGTGAGACACGGCGTGCACAGATATCCTCGGGACAGACACCTGATGGTTTCTCCCATGCAGCAGAGCACGACGTCCTTTTCAGAGGACGTACCTTGGTACCAGTCGCTTTATGAGAGGAGGTGCTGAGAGAGTTTCACACTTCTCCTTTGGCGGTACATCCTGGAGTGGCGAAGATGTACCAGGATCTCAGACGACAGCACTGGTGGTCGGGCATGAAGAAGGTTGTGGCAGAGTTCGTTTCATGGTGACTCACCTGCCAGCAGGTGAAGGCAGTGCATCAGGTACCAGCAGGCTTGGTACAACCCTTGGAGGTCCCGGAGTGGAAGTGGGACGGGATATCTATGGACTTTGTGACTGGACTTCCACGCACTTCCAGAGGTCACTACTCCATTTGGGTGATTGTTGACCGACTCACCAAGTCATCACACTTCTTACCCATTCGAGAGCAGGGCTCAGTGGAGAGCATGGGGCGTCTCTATGTCCAGGAGATTGTACGGCTTCATGGTGTGCCATCGACTATCATCTCCAATCGAGACGCTCGCTTTACTTCCCAGCTTTGGAAGGGGTTGCAGGAGGCGTTCGGGACGCAGCTACGTCTGAGCACCGCCTTTCACCCTCAGACGGATGGTCAGACGGAGAGGACCATTCAGACCCTCGACGAAAAGCTCCGTGCATGTGTCCTCGACTTTGGTCGTAGCTGGGAGGACCACCTACCCTTGGTGGAGTTCGCGTACAACAACAGCTAGCACTCCACCATCGGGATGGCACCCTACGAGGCATTGTACGACAGGCCTTGCAGATCTTCTTTGTGCTGGACAGACCCTGGGGAGTCAGCACTAGTGGGACCAGAGAAGGTCCAGGCCACGACAGAGAAGGTCCAGGTCATCCAGGAGCGGATGAGGATAGCACAGAGCCGGCAGAAGTCATATGATGACAGGGGGCGGAGGCCACTAGAGTTCGAGGATGGCGACCACGTCTTCTTGCGTGTCTCACCTTGACGTGGTTTGCGGAGATTTGGCCGAGGTGGCAAGTTGTCTCCACGCTTCATCGGGCCTTTCCAGGTCCTCAACAAAATTGGCGAGGTGGCTTATCGCCTGGCTCTACCACCTCAGTTGCACCGGGTGCACGACGTCTTCCACGTATCCCCGCTGAGGAGATACGTGCACGACCCGATGCACATCATTGACAATGGGGAGCTAGACGTGGATGATGGGGCAACATTTGCGAAGGTCCCAGTGGAGATAGAGGATCGACAGGAGCGGGTCCTACATGGGCGATCGATTCCTCTTGTGCGCATCAGATGGCAGCACGAGAACCTCCAGGAGAGCACTTGGGAGCGGGAGGCTCAGATGCGTGCTCAGTACCCACATTTGTTCCCTAGTTTTTTATGTATGTTTATGGGGACGTAAAGCCCTGAGGTCGGAGTAATGTAAAGACCCGTAAATTTCAAAGAAATTTTTTTCTTAATTTTCTTTGGAATTTTACAAGAGTGTAGTCTCTGATGGCACCTGATTTCGAGTCCCGGTGTGCCCGGAATCATTTTCCGAAGTTTGGCTCAGGTACGTTCAGTGAACGGACTAGCGGGTTTTTCTAACTTTTGAACCGGTGCCCGGAATCGAATTCTGAGGGCTCCGATGAAATCGCAACGCCGGTATTCGTTTAGAAATGCCTCTTCCGGAGTTGCGTTTGCTTGGGTGTGGTTTTTAATTTTTGGGCTAAAAGTTGAGAAATAAATAATTTTGCGACAACTTTATTTTATTTCGCTTAAGCCATTTGGAAGCCTCTTGAAGACACTTAAAGGCGGCTTGAACTGAGTTAAACTGGATAGGATGCTATCCAGAAATATCCTACCCCCTTGGTAGGATATTTGTGAGGTGGGGCTCGCACGAGCCCCGCCGTTTCTTTCCGTTAAGAAACGCACCCGTGAAAACCCGTCTTTATGGAAGTCAACTGACGCGTTTCTTAAAATCTTAACAGACCATTTAATTGGGCGGTTTATTTCGTGAATTAAATGGGCTGTTTCTTCGTTGAATTAATTCAACAAATTAATTCAATCGTTTCTTAACCAGTTTTCAAATTCGTTGGCGTAATAATAAAGTAAGGCCAACGCACGACCTCTGGTTTTTTGCGCATTGAGAAGATTTTAGAGGACCCTTGTATCTTCTTATCCCTTGCGAAGAACGTGAAGAACGCGAAGAACGCAAAGAATGCAAAGAACGCCGAACCCGGAAATCGATGATGCTCCCATCCGAGACGTTCTTCCCTGCCCCGATCTCCGATCACCAACCATTTGAGGTGAGTGATTTCGGGTTTCCTCTAAAGGTTCTTTTTGGTTTTAAACGAAACACAGATTTAATTATTTATAATTTAAATCTGTTGTTCTTGGTCCGTTGATCTCGCCGACTCAACGCCGGATTCTGCGACGACGCGACGCCTTCCTGCGACGACGCGACGATCCCCCTCTTCCGCGACGAGCTTTTCCGCGAAGAACGCCCGCGCACGACAATCAATGAGGTAGGGATTTATTTTGGGAATTACCCCCTTTATTCCTGTCAATGTTTCTTTAAAGAAGTTAAAGAACCGGTTTGCGAACAATTTTAATTTTATTAAAATTGTTGTTTCCTGTGTGGAAAAAAAATTCTTCCGTTGTTTATATCTAACGCGGAGGGTGCGGGCCAAACGAACACGGCCCGACGACCCTCCGCCGTTCTTCGTTTTGTGCGGATTTGATGGGCGATGACGAAACATGCCGCAACAGATGTTTGACGATCCCGCAGTGAAGAACGAGTCCCGGGAGGAGCAATGGCGCAGACGGGAAGAGAATCGGACCACCAGAACGATCCTGGTGGCCCGCAGAACTCGCTGGCGGGGCGGGTCGCCAGCGCGGCGGCGCCGGCAGCCGGGAGCGGCGGCACCCCGACGCGCCGCCGGACAGGCCGCCGCGGCTTCAGCCGCGCGGGTCCGATGCCTTCGGACATGGCTGAAGCCGCGTCCTTGACTCAGCGCGGCCCCACGCGGGGGGCTGTGGCACCACCAAGCCACGGGCGCGGCGCCTCGGCCGTTCGGCCACTCGGTCGAACCGGGCCAGGCCGGTTCGACCGACCGGGCTGTGCCCTGGCCGGACCGGACCGGGTCGGGTCGACCCGGGTCGGGCCGACTCCCGGGGGGGGGGGGGGGGGGGGTCGGGCCGGGTCGGCCCGGGCCTGGACCCCCCGTCTTCGGACGGTATTCGTTCAAATGGTCGTATCTTGAGCTACAGGCCTCCAAAAGACCGCCGTCAGTGGCAACGCGGTCCTTGGATCGAGATGGTTGTTTCGGTATATCGCACTTAAGGTTTCGGAATACTTTGAGTACGGTCGGGTTGGTTCGTACACGAAACTAATCGGGCCCTCGGAGCGGAAACACTCATATCTTGAGCTACGGACGTCCGATTGACGTGCCGTCAGCTTTGTTGAGTTCCTCTTTGTGAGACGGAGCTTTTGGCATACTCCGCTTGAGGTTTGGACGCAGGTGGAGTACGGTTGGGTTGGTTTTTCCTTAAAAACCAACCGAGCCCCTGGGACGAAAAAGCCAATAACTCTCAGACCGGGCGTCCGATCGACGCGTCGTCTGTGACGTTAAGTTCCTGTTAGCGATACGGAACTTTTGGATACATCAACTTCAGACTTTGTGTCAGTTGATGTATCAGCCTCTCGGCTCGTGGAGCGGACCCTCCCGAACGAGCTTACTGTGTGCGGAACCCTAGGCTGGCTGCGACTGCTTCTTCGACAGCGACGACCGTGCAGAGATCCTCAGTGGACTGCGGCAAGGACTGTGCAGAGATACTTCGTGGACTCCGACGACGGCCGTGCAGAGATCCTCAGTGGACTGCGGCGAAGACTGTGCAGAGATCCTCCGTGGACTCCGACGACAACCGTGCAGAGATCCTCAGTGGACTGCGGTGACGACTGTGCAGAGATCCTCAGTGGACTGCGACGACTACTGCACTCAGCGATCCTGCGTGGATCAGTGCTTCAGGTCCTATGTGGGATCGGTCCTGTGTGGGCCCGATCCTATGTGGGTCCGATCCTGTGTGGGTCAGCGCTCAGCGGTTTTGTGTGAGCCAGCTCCTACAGGTCCTGCATGGGCCCGGTCCTGTGTGGGCACGATCCTCTGTGGGTCTGATCCTGTGTGGGTCATTGCGGGGGTTAGTTACCTATCGATCCTTCGTGGGTCCGACGGCTTAGATGGATCAGTGATCATCTTTATCGTCATCCGAAGAAGTATACCTCTGTGAGTTGAATCTTGTGTTTCTCTCCTTTGTGGATTGTGTTGAGCTATCCTGTGTGGACTTATTGTTTACTCTCCTTTATGGATTGTGTTGAACTATCCTGTGTGGATTTACTGTTTACTCTCCTTTGTGGATTGTGTTGTTCTATCCTGTGTGGGTATACGTTTTGCTTTCCTGTGTGGACTGGGTTGTGCTTGGACTCGGACGTTGGAGCCGAACAGGAAATTGATGACTTAGGTATATGTATGGGCATATACCTAAGCCGTGTCAGAAGTTACTTCGTGTTTGTATCCTTCCTTTGTGGATTATCCTTTGTGTATTTCGGGAGACCATCGGGGGTCTCGGGGTCCCTTCTGAGTAGCTTATACTCACCCCTGCACGGGCTTTGCCCGCACTACGTTGTGTTGGTTGCAGACGACGGACAACGCTGATCGTGGTGGAGGCGTGCGGAGAAGGACGGTACCTGGAGGTGGACCACTGGGCAGGACGTACTCGGAGCGGTCAGGTGGACCCGAGGAGCAGTGGAGGCTATCTGTACCCACCCTTCAAGTGGGACTTCTAGAGGACGGCTCGACGCTGCAGTTTTCCCTTTTCAGTTGCTGTTTTTCCTTTCTGTTGTACTTTACAGTTGGGCTTGTATTTCCGGCCCCTTTTACATTCAGCACAGCTTGTACAGTTTTACTTGGTGTTTAATTTTCCGCTTGCTTACTCTGTGGTGCTTGTTTACTTTTCAAAGGAAATGCCTTCCCTTTTGTTGGGATTTACGCCTTGGTGCTAGTCGCCAGCCCCTGGCCTATGGAAGGCGGGCTTGGGGTAGTCACGGAACGGGCCCCGAGGATGGGTCGTGACAATATACTTTTTTGGCACATCAAATTCCATATTTTGGGTACTCCATAAGGAATTTGAGAAAATATCTTTCCAATGAATTTGAAAAATCATAGTGTACCATTTGGATATATCATAATCTAGTGTATAATATTGTAATGTGCATATTATATCATGTCATTTAATAGGTATAAAAATAATATTCTTTATCACATAGTAATATTCTACAAAAGGATATCATTAGGGACTAAACATTTCATATGATGAAGCATAAAGGGACATTTTAGAGTGAATTCATATGATAAAGGTATGAATAGATGAATAAATAGCTCATAAATTATATAACATATGAGAAAAATATAAAAATTCTTGAGTGTGTACTAAATCATATATATCGGGATGTACCCATGACAATAGTGAATGATCATAACCTAAGAACCTATATTAAAATATCTGTATAAAAGAACTAATCAAACTCTATCCTTAGCTAACTAAGATGCCATAATAATGTGACTGAGATGATAATCTCACCTAAAAATTGCATAATTCATATCATACCACGAATACACCATAGTGGAGAGATTTTATTAGCTTCTTATAACGGATATTCATCAAGAACATGATTGAAGTTAGTTCTAATAAATCTCTATTATGAAATGTACATAAGTTCATCATCATATTTTTTTCATGGTTTAAATGAATGGCGATCTTAGTAATTTTGTGATCCCAATTATCATATGGTGCCTTAAATGAGTTTATCTTGATCTGTATAAACCCTTCATTTTTATTAGAACATCACTATGCTTTTTAATTGTCAAAATCATTTTGAAAATTGAAAAATATATTTACGATATTTCATATAATTAATAAAATATAAAAAATAAATCATGGTTGGATATACGATATAAGACACCATTTTCTTTAATAGGAAAATTCGATATGATATGAGATATCATAGGTGATAATTCAAATAAAACCATTGATTATATATATATTCATATATTATAGTTTTTGTAAACTATGATAACACAAATCCGTGTATGAAAATCTAAGTAATGCATCACATAAGTAATATCTGTACCAGTTGTTGAATTTAATTACCAAGAATCATGAGTTAATATTACACAAATAATTATACACCTATTTAATCTTATGCATATCCTAAAATCATATTATATGAAACACCAAGTTCTGAATGATGTGTCACAACTAAGAACTACCAATTTTAAAATATGATTCCTAATTAATTATGTCACACCTTATGGTATATGATATAATGTAAAGTGAATTATAGAAATAAAATTTTAATTTTTCCAAATTTTAATTTTTAGTTGAATTATATAATATATAAATTGTTTATAAATTATATAAATGATATTATATGATATTTAGTTAGTTTATTAAATTATTATAAATTAATAAATTATAGTTTTTTATAAATAATTAATTAAAGGTTAATGAAACAATGTTTAAATAAATACCCTAAATATTAATGTTTAATCATAAATAACCTTTGAATATATAAATAAATACTTTTAATTTAACTATATAATTTTTATATGGAAATTATAAGAGTCATTTATAATGCATTTCTATGTTACAAAATAACAAAAAAATATAATAGAGATCATATTTATATTATGAAAAATACATAATAATTAATATTAATTATTAAAATTAAAATTATTATGTGAAACTTTAGTTTAACCATTAAAAACTGGGGATTTGATAATTTATATGGTCAATGTTTAAATAAGAATAAATATATGATATTTAAATTATGTTAAGGGTTTTCATAATTTAATTAGACTCTAAAATTTTTAAATTTTATTTAATATCATATATTGAATTTAAGTGTCATATAATGAATAATATGCAGGATTTTATATTAGAAATAAATATGATTTTTTTTGAAGTTATTACATAATTTATATAATTCATATCTATATTATATGGTGTTTAAAATTCCTAAATTCATGAATTTTTCATAAATTTTTTATGACGTGTTTTTGTATGTGAATAAATTATTAAGTTAGTTTAACAAATATTTTATTAATTAATATAAATTTTTTATTCTGGAATTTTTTTCATGACTTAGTTTAAAGAGTTAAAATTCTTCTAATAAATATTATACATGCATCTAAGGTGTTTCATGATAGATTTATTGATTTAGGTTCTTCTACCGTGGATTTGGATTTTTTTGGTAAATGAGATATAATTAAAGAGTCAATTATAGCTTATATGTATTAGGTGTTAGATTTATGATGTAATTGACATCTCTCTTAAGTAATGTATCCTTAGGTATAATGAATTTTAGCCAGACATCTCACATGCCAAGAGACATATTCCATGTCTAGAAATGTGGGGGTGGTTATCTATTACTCTAAGCTTACCCTTGTATATATTTTTGATTATATATAATTGTAGTCCTTTTTAGGAAAGGGTTTCATGTACCTTATTCTTTTTATGAATTTGGATATGTATGAATATAGTAGGATGTTAATTTTTGTTACTAACATTGGTCATGAGTTGGGTAAAGAATTACAAATCGATATGGTTTGAAGATATTGATTTTGTGGATGGAATAGACATTTTAAACTAAATAATTAAACATTGATATACATATAAATGGAATAATGTGATATAACATAATCATATTAATTTATTTTTAAATATATTATCTATCTAATTCCTTATAATGTGAGAATATCTTAAGACTCCGATCAGTCAACCAATAAGGTTTTCCTAGAGTAGGGTGTCCATTAATTATCTAATATAAGGACTAATGGAAATGGAAAAACCTAAGAGTTTGGTAGTTAAATAATTTGGTTATATTTTGGTCACACTTAAATGGGAAAACATATGAAGGATAGTTGTAGAATAATATTGAATTTATCAGTATTATGGAATGAAAAGAGTGTTGTCGGTTCAATAATAAAATATTTATATATGAAATTATTAGCATGGTAGCATACATAAATAACTATGTGGAGTGAATAATGTTAAAGAAATAACATTTTTTTTGTGAAATATGGATCTTGGACCACTAATAGATATAATGTAATTATAATAGGTTTCAAAATTTTGATGGGGAAAATTTAATAAAAATATTTATTAAATGCATATCAAATATAATGATAAACAAATAAAATATTCCATTAAATATATATATGGAATCATCATCATAAATTTTAAACTTGATATTAATTCTTGAGAAAATATCAATGTAATAAATTTATCTGAATAGTACAAACACATAAGAATCATTATTAAGAATGAATGAATCTTTTTTGCGTAAGTGAGACACATTCATGATTAAATTATTGTTAATAATTCCTAAAAAGTGAATCTTGAGTCTTATAACAAGAAAATATGAATTCAAAAATGGTAGAAAATGAATTTTATGAACGTTTTCCATAATTAGTTTAGTCTCGAAACATATATTCAATATGAATGAGTATGTTAATTAATTTGGAAGACCAATGGTTTTAATTAAATCTCTAACTGAATAAATAATTATCTATTGAATTGTTTTTTAAAATGTTCTAGCAATTTCAGTGAGATTAGTAAAAATTTAACCTACTTTCACATGGTGTTGAGGATAGATGAGAATGAAATGGGATATCTAAAAAGTTTTATTATGTTGAGAGTATTGAAGGTTAAATGATTAACCTAGATAAGAATATTGGATTTGTAAAATAGTTATACATTTTAATTGAAACTTAGAGTCATGAATAAGGGAAATCAATATTACATATGATGAAAATATCCTAAATATGTGAAAAAGTTTTATAAACTCCATGAAATGTTTATGTCATGTATCACTTTTATAGAAATTAATTATTTCCTTAGGAAGTGTATATGATACCAAATGTACAGTTTATATCTTCTATTAATAAATGATAATTATAAATAATTTATAAAAAGGTATATAGTTTTCATTCAAATGATAAATCAAAGAGATTATATTTCAATAAATTATATGAAAATTATTTTATCAAGCTTAAATGGATCTACACAAGGGATGCATATTTTAATATTATTATTATATGATAACCGAGGATGATTCTTAACAATTTTATATACAACATGAGATTATTTTTTAAATGAACATGGTTTATAAGTCCTAAAATTATATCACATAAATGAAACCAAGGCAAGGATAAAAGGTGTTTTATATAGGATAAAATATTTTATCTAACATTTTTTTAAATATGGAGGATGTGTTCTAACTACCCATCAGTGGAATATTTTTATTTATAAAATACAACTATCTTAATAATTCCCCAAAAACATTTAACACTATATATAATAGAGATACTATAATTTATTTGTTAATTATTATCATTAAGGGAAACAAGTTTAATTTCATTTTGGAAATGAATTTTGTCTATATCAAAATTATGATTTAAAGAGAACTTATTTTCTAAGTAGATAGTGTAAGTATGTTTATTCTTATATAAATTCAATGTTAATAAATAAATTATTTGACTAGTGGAAATACAATGTGAGTTTCACCTAATATCGTAAAAGTATTCAAGGGTATTTTATTTATGGGAAGGGAAATAGTCATATTTATTACCATAATCAAGTAAAAACACTTTATATCTAATGAAGATTATAATTTCATGATGAATAAAAATATAAATACTTAAATTAGATATTGAGAGTATATTAAGAGAAAATTAATGGAATGGTTTGTAATAATGATGATTATTATGAACAGGGAATGAGTTCAAACTATAAAATAAATGTTATTTAAACCATAAAATTTAAGGTTTTCAAGTTAATAAATTTGAATATTATGTTAAAAGAGAATAACAATAAGAATACAATTTCTATTTTAGACCAATTTTTTAAAATACATTTCTTCTAAGATGTTACTCACTAAAATATTTTAGTGGGGGTTTATTAGATGATCAAAAATACATGCTTTCTGAATTATATAGATATATAATATGTTTCAAAAAACCATAAAATTATAAAAATCATAATATTTATCTGGAGGTTTATTATATGGGATATTATAATATGGGAGATTTTTTATGGATTTATTAATATTGTAAAAGGATATTAATATTATAAAATTTCTTGTGCTATACAAAAGAAAGATTACACTATTCATTCATTCATGTTGGCAGTATATACACATTAAGTTAAATGATAATTTACCCCTATGAGTATGGATTTAATTTATCCCTAACTTATGTTACTCATGTATTATTATACGTTTTTTGGAAAGTCGTCATTATCATTATTGGGGTTTCATATAGTGATACAAAATATACTCATGAGCCACAAAATGGGTTTTATGAGTTTTATTTTATATGTATCCAAGAAAATAATTGTTAGAAATAGTTTTTACCCATTTTCTAAATGAATTCAGTCACTATTAATTTATCAATGACACTTTGGGTTCATGCTGTTTGATAGGAAGGGAGGTTAATCTCATCACACCCTTTTGGTTGTAGACTTTTACCTCCTACAAGAATATATTAATTATTTAAGACATATTTTTTAATCCTTACCAATAATGATATTATGAATGGTTAGCAAAATGTCACAGATCGATCAAAATCATGAATTTTTTATCCATTAGTTATTTAAATTGTGTTTTAACGACACATTTATGGGTTCTCCAGAATTTATCACCATCTTGGTAGGTGGGTATTATGACGTTGGGATTAGAACCATGAGAGGAGATTTCAATATATCCATATAGTGGGGATAAAAATCCCACATATTATAATATGTCATACCAAGACATGTAATACCTTTTAATTTCATATGATAAAAAATAATGGTATGCCTTTAATTATAATGTAACCATAAAAATGTGATGTTTATTTTTTGTTTGTATGTTTGAGACCCGACAATGTGACCTTTAAATTCATGAATTTAGGACCTATGGGGTATGGATATTAAACCACATAGTGTTATCCTATTTATACTATTTTACTAGGATAAAATCCCAGGTATTTTGTGTTTTAGAGTTTAAGGTATTGTTTCACAACTAGTACATGCAGTTTAACATCATGTGGTAAGGATGTCTGCATCATGAAAGGGACAAAATAATAGATTGAGTGGTGATTATTATTATATTGTTATTTTTTGGTCCATGTTGCCTATATGTATCAAATTAATAGAAGGCATCATACGAATCATAGGGGATATAGACTATTGAATTTGAGTTGGATCATACGGAATATTTCTCATTGAGGTATAATGAAACATGGGGAATATAGAACACTGGGGTAGAGGTATGGATATTAACTAAGGAGGAGGCCCACATAAATATGCATAAATTAGTTATCTATTTATAACTTGTGTGTTACGAATATCAAATAATATTGTATTTTTCTTGGGGAAAAAAGTTTTAGGATTATGCATGTGCGGCACACATAGTTCAACTTGAAAGATGACCAGGTGAAGTTAGGTGGTAGGGGTTACACTAAATTGGATATACTTATATGGATATATCTCATTTAGTATACTAGATATGAGATCATAAATTTTGATATAGTTGTTTTTTATACTTGGTAGTATTACCATGTTTCATCTCTCTTATTGAGATGATTGAAGTGGTCCCTTATATGTTAGGACCAACTGGATTCCTGGAATGGGAAATCCATGATGTGGATCATGATATATAATTGGTTTAATTTGTATCCTTATGATAAGGACCCTAATTATCAAGGTAGTACATGATTGTAAACATTATAATATTTTAATCAAATTGAGGAATAAAATATAGGTAATCCCTTTAAAGGAATCCTCAATCAGGATTATAAAAGTAATACTTGTTTTATGGGGTGGGTGTTGATGCACATATATCATTCATGTAACTTATTAAATAATGTAGGAGGCTTGGATGGGTAGTAACCTATGGTAGGGCATGAAGGTGAATTATCATCCAAGTAAGAGGACATGGGTGAAGGGGTTCCATGGTAGTTGTCATGGAGAATTATCACCCATGTATAGGCCAAGGCCAATGTAGTGCTCATGTTTGATGCCAAGGTGAATGGGAGGCAAAGTATGAAAAAGGAGAAATTTGGATCCTTGGTATATGACCTAGATGAAGTGGTACATATGAATATGGACATGGGAAACTGGAATCTTGGTTTAGAGGATACGGTGTTTTTTTCTTGATATAGAACATAGGGAATAATGTATCCCCTATATGGACCTCTATGGGTGACTTGGCCAAGAAGTGCCCTAGTTTCACACTCTGGGTATTTTGGGTGTCTGTCAAGTTTGTGTGGAATTATAGTATAGTTATTTTACCATATTATTAAAAAATAATAGTTTCAGTATTAATTCATGAAAATTTAAATTTTAATATCTTTGGATGAGATAATTAACTTCATTCCAATTATTATCCTTAGGTGTTCACTTACGATGTCGCCTGAAGATGGTGGGATGGTTTGGGTGAATATAGGGGTGTTCTTCCCACTAATTTGTATTCCTTTCTTATCTGACCTAATATATATTTTAGAATGGGTGACCATGGAGTCTGTTTATAGATACATGGGTGGATGGTCATGGTGATAATCAATAAACCGCCTCTCAAACTCTACCTTAGGGTGAGAACATCGTGTAAGGGACCATGTACTAAGGGAAAAGGGAATTAATTAGTGAATGTGTGAAGATAAGAGAACACAATATTGGTGAACAACCAACTTTAATTCCCTAGTGTATTATCTCCTTATACAAGTGGCCTATGGCGAATGAGTTCAGAAGGCTTTGTCTGATGTATGTGTAGACATAGTGAACTAGGCACACAAGAGTTTTTCATTATGGAGGAAAGGGAACATGGGTAGTGTACTATCAAAATTTATTAAATGTTGAATAGGAATTCTCTATAGGAGATATTTTTATTCAATAATACATAGGGGATCTAGTAATATGGTCATGAAATCAGGTAATTCATGTGGTAAGAATTTGGTGAAACTCCATCTAACTTCATGTATTCATAAATGTTAATATAGAAGTCCAATTTGGATCCATTTGTAGCCAAAATAAAATCCAATGAAACTAATCACTAACCATTATAAAATAATTTTAAATAGAATATTTTTTAATTAAAAAATAGCCCCAATTAGACCCTAAAAAGGATATATGGTTACAACAACTATTTTCATTCATAAAGTATAAAAAACATCGCCTAAACATACTTGGAGTTTCGAACAACTACATCACCAGAATAGGAATCATTTATAGGAATATTTATAACTTGGTGTGTGATAAATAATATAGAAAAAATTGTTCCCGTTTCTTTCTTTTCCATCTGTAGAGATAAACTTCTACCCACACTTGAATTCAATTATTTAAATGGAGATCATATCAAGGATTATTTGGAAATGTGAATGATGTTCTTTTATTGATGGAAAAAAATCTTCCCATCAATGTTGGATTTTTTTCATAATTAAATGATTCTAATTTTGAGATAATATAGATAACATTAATGTAGTACATGAACAAATAAAGGTATTCGGGATATGACAAACCTATGAGTGGATTTTCACCAAGATTAGGATCTCAATATAAAAACTTTTTGGGATCCATTAGTATATTCTCATCTTATGGTGTTTGTGTATCCATTATTTATAATTTCATGATCATTTAATAAAACAATTGTAACATTATGATAAAAAACATCCATCTTAAAATTTTATAGAATTGTACTAAATAGATAATAATTTATAAATATCATAAAAAATGATTAATATAGATCAATCAAATTTTTTTTAAATATAAGAAATATATATAAGAAGGATTAATATGGAAGAATATATACCATCAGCATATTCCATGGAAAGTTCATGAGACAAAGGATTGTGGGTTCATGGTGTCAACTCGAGCATGTGAACTTGGAAAAATATAGGCGGTCAAGATATATTTGACTATATAACGTCACTATAATCCAAGGATAGATTATTCAGATAACCTCATTTTGAAATTGGATTTGATACAAATATATAAATACATGATATGTTGGAATTTATTCCTCCACCTAAAGATAAGGTTAGTTTATTTGGATATTTTTCTCTTGAACATATACTCTTAGATGAATATAGGAGGTCCAGATTTAACAGAATTTATACCATCACTGTAAGATAAGGTTGGTTTATTTGAATGTGGGATGTGGAATCCCGCTAGACTAGAATACTTAAATAGATATAGGTGGGCCGTATATGGTTTCATATATACCATTACTATAAGTTATGGATAGCCTAGTCATATATGGGTTAGTTGAATGACTATGTGTAATTAAAACCATGAAGTGGTTTTTTAATAAGGATTACAATTATCAAAAAGGATAAAGTACAATGAAATCACACATGTGTTTATTTTAAAAAAATAATTTGAAACAATATATAGGGATAATAGCGAACTATAACTTTTTTCTAGGATAAAGGACCAAGTTATCATAGATTGACATTTATTAGGGTCAAATGGTTGACCTCATAAGATTTTTGACCTTCAATATTTTCCTAATTTTTCCAAATCCATTTATGGTAAAACATAATTTTTTATAAGTATTCCATTGTGGGATTTCATCGTAACACCTTTTTTCCATGAAATGTTTATAAACACACAAAAAAATGGACTAATCTATACTAGTTTAATTCCAAGTGATTACTAACATTACATGTACCAAGGGTTCTCTTTTTGAATTTTCATCCTGGTGAGATCAAAGTATTCTAATATGGGTGGTTTAGGGTCATTAAAGATAGACCAGTGGGATTGATTTTTCTGTCAAATAGTTGGGTATAAATCACAAATTAGTCTACATAAAAATAAGGGAATGGTTAAAATAACATGAATAAGTGTCCAATTTATACAATATATATAGACTCGTAATGATTTCATGACGTTTCAGTTCATAGTGACATGACCAATTTTTTATGGTTGAGTGACACATAGCTTTGACTGAAAAGGAGATAAATCGTGAGTTCATACATATTTGACCAACAGATGAGGTATTATTTATTTTAAGGTAATTGTAAAATTAATTTATAAATAGATTCCAATGTTATTATAGATAATTTCATGGATGGGTGTCTGTAGTTTATTTCCATAATTTTCATAACAAGAGTTGTTGTGATTTAAGTTCACATTGATTTGATAAAAATTTGATGGGTGAGGTCATCTGTACAATATACAAGCAATATTGACCCTACATAAATTAGGTAAGGACCCCAAAAAAACTAGTATACTCTACAAATATTCATGTAGTATAGTATTATAGTTCTCATACCATGGTGAGAGGTTGTGGAAACCAAAATAGTGTTCATGAGCTAGATATTACCTAAAATCTTTTGACTAATGAGTGTAGATGATATATATCAAAACCAAATATGCTTCAATCTGTAAGTGATGAGATGATGAAATTTTTATGTGGATGTTCAATAACTAATATTCAAATGATGGGTTCAATGAATATGTTTTAGAGGAAGCATTGGGTTTAAAGACGTTATCCTGGGGATAAAAATATTCCTTTGGTTGGTAGTGACAAATTTGGATGCATGGATATCATTACCATGAAATGGTACCCTTTGTATTAAAGAAATATTACTAATAATATCCATGAAAGATAAATAATTATTCAACAACTTAAGGAATTCAATGTATAATATTCATGAAGACATTCGAGTGTTTTTTGGAATATTATATTCAAATGTAAACCGGTGATGGTTCATTATAGAATATTAATTAGGGGTGTAAATTGTGGATGATATACATCTATTTCCTATATATGAGGCATAGATCCCACTATGTATCCTAAAAATTATTAATAAAGACAGACATTGTTTTTATAAAAGTCATTTTTTATCCAAACTAGAAGAGACTCCCTTGATGTATCCCATATAGTGTTATAGTGTGAATTCGGGAAAGGAAATGTATTTTAAACATGGTAATCCTAAAAAAATCATATAATATTTTGTAAAGGATAATTTTATCCTAGAGTATATTTATAGATAAAACCTATGTCGGGTACCCTTACATGCATATGTCTCTCATGTAGGCAAAATAAAGTCATATAAAATGGAAAACTCTAATCAACATTAAGGTCTTATAGGATAGATCAAACATCATACAGTTTAACATCATGTGATATCATCTTAAGTTACTTTCAAACTATGTTCATATGATGAGGACCATTATATAGAGGATATTTATATATAGCTCACGCACATGGGAAAATAGAATGGTTATTTCCTAGTGATATGCCATTAGAAATGTCTCAATGTTAGTTAAGAATAACCCTTACAATAGATTGGAGTGGGGAGAATGTTTTCAGGATGGACCCCTGATAATAAATTTTAACGCCACTACAAATCCTAGAATTACATGAATTCATAAAAACATAGTTCTTGTATGGTTTCCAAGAGGATTTACCTAAATCATGGTATTATAATATCCATATAAGGTCTATATCTAGACATAGAGGAGATCACAAGAACATGATTTTATAATCACTATGTGAATATGTGTATGATAAATAAATGTGTATAATTATGGGTACCAGAATATACTTGAATAGTAAGATTATTGAATTTGTAAATCATAACTTAATACATTTGAATCAAAAAATATATGTGATATAAAAGACATATTAGGGATGACAACTAACCAAAATTCAAATGATGGGTTTTAAGTAATCACTATTATGGGGATATCGGGTTAGAGGACATTCTCTTTAGTGTGGAATATGAAAATCGGTTTCAATGTTGGATATGAAGTCATAAATTTCATTACAAATCTTTAGTTCCATTTTGGAGTCAAGTACATTAATGACATGTATCCATGAAATCTTATTTTGATTCAAATGGTAAAGAAATAAAGTGGGTTTAGTGGAGAAATTAAATATTAAAGATGGTTTTGAGTTCCCTAAAGGTTAATACCTTAAATATTGACCACTCTCTTAAGGTGAAGGTATGTAATAAAAGATGTATTGACTATACAAACACCTTAATGGGGGAATATTCTTCATGTGAAGATATTTAATTATTTTAGGTGATAATATTTCTATGACATAACATATGTTTACATATGAGGTGAAAACATGATCTACTGTAACTTTTTTCGAGACCAATGGGTCTGTTGAGAATAACATGACTTTTAATAAAGACATATAGTGGGCCGTATAAGTCTTGTTCCTTTTTCAATTTTTACACTACGTTTTTTCCAATACCTGTGAGAAAATGGATTAAAAATAAGGTTTAACATACTGATATATTATAATATATAAATTTAATTGATAACTTGTGGCTCACGCAACACTTATCTTAAATAAACTGTGATATACTATAAAATATTAATATTTTAAACATCAGTTATAAACTAGTCATCAAATTGGTAGTTCTTAATAAGATTTACTATATAATAAAATATATATGAATTTCATTGTCAATTAGAATTTATTTATTATTTGTAAATAAACACATAATTTTTAGAAATGTTATTTTATTCTTTGATATATGTTTTCTCAAAATGTTATTTTTAATTATTATTCTAAAAAAATAAATATTTCCCATTTTTTACAATTCTAGAAAATGTATTCGATATAATGAAGTTTATTTGGGAAATTATAATATTAAAATTATTTTAGGGTGAATTTTTGGGAATTTGTTAAAAAAGGTTGATTTTTTGAGTGAATAGTGGAAAATATAATTTTTTATAAAACTACTAATATAATTATATTAAAGGGACACATAATCATTTAAATTATAAATCATGGTAAAATAGGTACTATTTGTTGAGTCAATAAGGTTTTCCTTATGACATTTGCATTACTTCTTGTTTTGAAAATCACAGATACCTTATCCTTAAGAAAATTTCATTTATAAGAAGAATCGCTTTTATAAGAAAAATCGCTTTGATAAGAAAAATTTATTTTATAAGGAAAATTTATTTTATAAGAAAAATTATCCTTATAATATTTTCATTCATATTTTTATTAAGTATAAGATTCGGATTTATTTCCATTTTCTCAGAATTGTTTGAAACCTTGATTTGAAGAATTTTGTTTTAAGCTCCGAATTTTGGATAAAGAACGGTAATAAAGTTCTACTCCAAATTCTGGATAAGAACTGTAATGAAGTTCAACTCTGAATTCTGGATACGAACTCTGATAAAGTTCTACTCCGAATTCCAGATACGAACTCTGATAAATTTCTACTCCAAATTCTGGATACGAACTATGATAAAGTTCTACTCCAAATTCTGGATACGAATTCTCATGAAGTTCGACATCAAATTCTCATTACGAATTCTGATGACGAATTCTCATTCCAAATTCTCATTCCAAATTCCCATTTCGAATTCACCTATTAAACAGAATCTGATTATCATTGTTTTATACACTCTGAATTTATTTACACTCCGAACTTTCACTCCGAACTTTTCAACTAGACTTTAAATGATGTCGTACAATCTTTGCACTTGTTTTGTTATAAAACGATGTCATATATTCTGTTATGAACTATCCGTTGGTTAAGTTACACCTGTACTGGTCCCTCTGGTTTTTAAGGAAAATATGACCGTTGGAAAGGAGGCCGACCAAACCTATAAATAGGATCTCATTTGAAAGAGCTCAGAGAAAAAAAATGTCGATTGATGAATAACTTCCCTGACATTGTGCATACATTCTATTGAAGTGATTTCTAGAGAGAGAGGCTCTTATTAACTCTCAATGCTTCGTGCGACTCCAAATGTTGGTGATTACATTTGAGGACTTCCGGGGATAGGAAGAAAGAGGTGCCGACTACCTTGAAGTTCAAGGGCTTCCTTGATGAGGAAGACAGAGGTTGCCAACTACCTTGAATTTGGGGGCTTGCGGGGATAGAAAGACAGAGACACTCCGATCTTCGTATCGAGGGCTTACCCTGGTGTGGGTAAGACAGACTTTCTTGAAAGTATAAATCAAGGAACATTTATCCAAAGTTGTTGGATATCCTTCTCTTTGGGTTAAAATACTTATATCTTGTTACTTATAGTTTTACTACTTGTTTGTTTCCACTGCATTTTGTATTATAAGGAAAGTATAACTTTCTTATACTTCCTTACTTGTACTCTGTTTCATTTAGATTCTATACGCTTTAAGGTAGAATCTCATATTGTAATATTTAGTTAAGTTTTAATTTCCAGAACCATATTTCTGGAACCTACTTTCGGAATCTCTTTCCAGGTTTTCATTTGGTATTAAAGGTGCTATGAATTTGCTTAAGTTTAACATTGTTAAACTTAGCACTTTCATTTTCTTAAGGAAAACATAGTTAATCGTAACTAACTTTAAAGGTTCCAAAAGGAATTTTTTAATGAATACAATTCACCCCTCCCCCTCCCCTTTGTAAATTGAGCATCTAAATCATTATTTCGATCCTACAATTGGTATCAGAGGAGGTCTCTGAAATACTTATTCTCGCATATAAGTTTTTCTTGCCCACTTTATCATTCCGAACATTCTCATTCCGAATTTTGTCATTCCGAACTTTGTGATTACGAACTTTTTCTACTGACATGTTTGTATGGAAAAGGTTTTTAAGTATGGTAGGAATCAATGTTGGTTCCATTGATAATATAAATCCTACAAGACCACCAATATTTGATGGTAATGACTATGAGTACTGGAGAGATTTAATGAAGACTTTTTTTATCAATACTGGAGTGGACAACTTCGTTATGCTTACTGGTGATTATAAAATTCCTGATAAGGAAGTTAGAACTTTTACTAACAAGGAAAAGCAAGAGTATCAACTCAATTATAAGGTACGCAATACCTTACTTTGTTCAATGACTAGAAATATATATAGCCAAATTTCTTCTTGTGAAGCAGATATCTATATCTAGAAGAAGTTAGAGGTTACACACTTCGGAACATCTAAAGTGATTGATACCAGGAGAGCTATGCTTAGAGCTGAATACCATGGATTCAATTTTCCATATGGGGATCCAATATGTAAAGTTCAACAGAGATTTATGACTATTGTCAACAGTCTACAGTCTATGGGAGAAAAAGGGCTATATGATGAAGCACTTGTGGACAAGATAATCGATATTATGCCAAATTAGTGGGAATCCAAAAGAACAGCTATAGATGAGAACAGGAAGGTTACTCAAATTAATCTTGATGAGTTATTTGGAACTCTTCTACAACATAAAACCAGAATGAAGAGAGATGCTAACAACATCAAAAAGAAAAATGGAAATGGTACTTTTGCTTTTACAACAACATCAAATCAGATGAAAGCTAAGACTCCTGAGAGAGTAACCAGATCCAAGTCTATGAAAATTATTTTCCAATCCGAATCTAGTGAGAGTGAAATATCTGAGAATGAGTTAGAAAATCTTGCTCGAAGGATGAACAAGATAGATGGCCAGAGAAATTTCCAATCCAAGTATAAGAAAAAGGAAAGGAAAGATAAGAAAGATTGAGAAGTCAGTTGTTATGAATGCAAGAGAGATGGACATATTAGACCAGATTTCCCTTTTCTTAAAAAGAAAGAAAAGAAATAAAGGCATTCAGACAGGAACAAAAAGAAGTACTATAAAGCCAAATCTAAGAATGTTTTGAAAGCTAATGATACCTGGAGTGCCAGTGGTGGTGACTCTTCAGATTAATCTTCTGATTATGAATCTTCAAGATAGAAGAATATAGGTCTTATAGCCAGACTACCTATTGACAATCATTGTTTTATGGCTAAGGTATGAAATGATGAATCATTGAACAATGTTTCATTAAATTCTAATGATGGTAAGTATTATAACTCCTCAGATGAAGAATACTCTTCTGATGAAGAAAATACTTTACCTACTTATGAAGAAGTATCTAGGTTTTCTGAGCTTCTTGAAATTTAGAATTCCAAACTCAATAAGAAACTTGATAAGGAAAACTCTAGGAATTCTATTCTTATAAAAGAGATATCAGATCTTTCTAAAGATCTTAATAGGAAAAATACTGATTTTGAATGTATTTCAAAAAATCTTGAGGAAGTATGTTCTGATAAGAACAAACTTTCTAAAGAGTTATAAAAAGTAATATCTAAGAATAATGTTTTCGAGCCTAGCTCTAGTTCTAAAACTAATGATTTTGAGGATAAAAACTTGGTTATAAAACTCAAGTCCGAAATTTTTTCCTTAAAGAATTGTTTATCGAACTTTACCCATGGTAAAGAAATTTTTGACAAAATGTATTCCCAAATACGACCTTTAAGAAATAAATCCGGATTTGGTTATAACCTTGAAAAACAAATTTTTAATAACAATTATTTTGTTCCTCAAAGTGCCCCATTTTGTACTAAGTGTCAATGTGGTGGTCACTGGGCAAAGAATTGTTCCTTAAACAAAAACCAATCTCTATGATTTCACAAAGCTTACTTTTCTAAGAAGATGTGGGTTCCTAAAATTTTGTTATCTGATAATCTCGGATCGAAACAAGTTTGAATTCCAAAAATCTAATTCTCTTCTTGATTTCAGGAAAATAAAGAGAGTACCAGCAACAATACATTGTACATGGATAGTGTATGTTCCCGGCACATGACTGGTAACAAAATCTATTTTGAAAAGATTATCAAAACGAAAGGAGGAAAGGTAACTTTCAGGGATAATGCTAAGGGTGAGATTGTTGGTATTGGTAATATTGTTCTTTTAGGTAAAAATTTTATTTGAAATGTTCTTTTTGTTAAAGGTATTAATCACAACCTCATTAGCATAAGTCAATTATGTGATGAAGGTTACCTTGTGAATTTTAGGAATGATAAGTGATTAGTTCACAATTCCAAGGAAGAATTTATTCTCTTCGCCAATAGGCACGAGAATGTTTACACCTAAAATTTAAAAGACCTCAGGAGTCAAGATTTACCTGGCCTATGTTCAATGGAAGATCATTCCTGGTTATGGCATAGATGACTATGTCATTATAACCTTAGAAACCTATGTAAACTCTCTAAGAAGATACTAGTTAAGGATCTACCAGAGCTTATATTTGATTCTTCTAAAGTTTTTGATCCTTGTCAATATGGACAGCAACATAAATCTAGTTTTAAGTCAATAGGTGAAGTCTCAACAAATGATGCATTTCAGTTAGTGCACATTGAACTTTTTGGTCCAACACAAACTGGAAGTATTGGAGGCAAATACTATGTGTTTGTTCTAGTTGATGATTAAACTAGATTTACTTGGGTTTATTTTCTAGCAAAGAAATCTGAAGCTTTTTCTTATTACAAAAATTTTAGAGCTCAAGTTAAAAATGAGAAAAACCTTCCATTAAAAAATATTCATAGTGATCATGGAGGAGAATTTCAAAATTCTGATTTTGAAACTTTTTGTAGCAAAAAAGGTATTACTCACAATTTCTCAGCACCTAGAACTCCTCAAAAAAATGGTGTAGTTGAGAGAAGAAATAGAATTATTCAATAGATAACAAGAACCATGTTGAGTGAATATTCTATAGCTAGACATTTCTAGGCTGAAGCTGTAAGTACTACTTGCTATACTATAAATCGAGTTTTGATTAGACCTTTTCTTAATAAAACTCCTTATGAGTTATGGAATGGTAGAAAACCAACACTATCCTACTTCAAGGATTTTGGTTGAAAGGTGATCATTTTGAATACTAAAGATAACTTACATAAATTTTCACCAAAATCAGATGAAGGAATTTTCTTAGGTTATTCCACAACTTCTAAGGCTTATAGAGTTTTTAATAAAAATACTTGTACTGTTGAAGAAACAGTAGATGTAAAATTTGATGGGTCTGACCCTTTTGTTTTTAAACCATCCCAGCCTACATCCTCGGATGTATTTTCAAAAACTGATTGCCAACCTTTGATAGAAGAATCTTCTGATAAGGATAATGTTCAAGAAGATACTTCTGAAACATTTACCCCAGAAGACATTCTACCCTATGTTGATGAACATGCTTTTCAAAACCCAAATACGGTTTTTCTTAGGAATCATCCCAGTGATAGTATCATTGGTGATGTAAATGAACCTGTAAGGACTAGAAGTTCCTTAATAAATGAAGTAGAACATCTAGCATTTCTTTCCCAATTAGAACCTAAAAGCACTGATGAAGCTTTAGGTGATGATGATTGGATCAAAGCCATGCAAGATGAACTAAATGAATTCGAAAGGAATAAAGTCTGGACCTTGGTTGAAATACCTAAGGAAACTTCTGTTATTGAAGTAAAGTGGGTCTTCAAAAACAAATGTGATGAAAATGGAGTCATAGTATGAAATAAATCTAGACTTGTTGCTAAAGGCTATAATCAGCAAGAGGGAATAGGCTATGAAGAAACCTATGATCCAGTAACCAGACTTAAATCTATCCATATTCTACTTGCCTATGCAGCATTCTTTAATTTCAAACTTTATCATATGGATTTGAAATGTTCTTTTCTTAATGGTTATGTCCAAGAGGAAGTTTTTGTTTAACAACCTCCTGGCGTTGAAGATACAAAACATCCTGGTCATGTTTTTAGACCTACCAAAGCTCTGTATGGTCTTAAACAAGCCCCACAAGCATGGTATGATAGACTCACTGGATTTTTGCTTCAAAATAACTATGTTAATGGAAATGCGGATCCAACCATTTTTATAAAGAAAGATAAGAAAAATGTGTTGATTGTTCAAATTTATGTTGATGACATCATATTTGGTTCAACTTAGCAATCTTTAACTGACTCTTTTTCAATTATAATGAAATATGAGTTTGAAATGAGTATGATGGGTGAGTTAACTTTTTTCCTTGGTTTTCAAATTTCTCAAAAACCAGAAGGAACCTACATATCTCAACATAAGTATATTAAGGATCTTCTTAAAAAGTATGGTTATGACAACAGTAAGAGTATAAGTACTCCTATTGGTACCTAAAACTCTTTAGATAATGATGAAGCTGGGAAACCAGTAGATCAAACATCTTTTAGAGGTATGATAGGAAGTTTACTTTACTTAATAGCTAGTCGACCAGACTTAATGTTTTCAGTATGCTTATGTGTAAGATATCAATCCAATCCTAAGGAATCTCACTTAAAGGCAGTAAAAATAATTTTTCGCTACCTTAAGGGAACCATGGATCTAGGATTATTTTATACTTCTAGAAATTATTTTGTTCTAAAAATATTTTCTGATGGTGAATTTGGTGGATGTAGAATGGATAGAAAGAGTACATCCAGAACTTGTCATTTCTTTGGAGATTCCTTAGTTTTTTGGTCCTGCAAGAAGCAACATTCTGTAGCACTCTCCACTGCTGAAGCTAAATATGTAGCAGCTGGAAGTTGTTGTGCTCAAGTGTTGTGGATTCAACACACACGCACAGACTATGGCTTGAGTTTTACTAAAACTCAAATTTTGTGTGATAACACAAGTTCCATTGCCCTTAGTAAGAACCCTGCACATCACTCTCGTGCAAAACACATAGATATTAGGCATCACTTTCTTAGGGATCACACACTTAAAGGAGATATTATTTTTCAGTTTATCAGAACGCAAGATCAACTTGCTGATATTTTCACAAAATCTTTGCCTTCTGATAGATTTGAATACATTAAACAGAAGTTAGGAATGATAACCGTAAGGTAATCCTTCTTAATTAACTTTATGTTGAAAAAGTCTCCTTACAGCAATAAACTCCTTTTCATAGGGGGAGTACATTTGATTGGTAGAATAACTAATTTTTTTTTCAAAGTTAGTTTTTCAAACTATTCGGAACTAAAATTCCAGAATGGGAATTTCCGGAACTAAAATTTTCCAGAATTGATATTTTCATACAGAAAACTTACGGAACAAAAATTTTCGTATTGAAAACTTCCGGAATGGAAAATTTCATACTGTAATTTTCATAATGGGATTTTCGTACCGAATCTTTCATAATGAGTTTTTTGTTTTCAAATTTTGTAAAGAAATTTTCGTACTGAGTTTTCCGTACTGAGTTTTTCATAGTGAGTTTTGCGAACTTTGTCTTTTAGTAGGAATTTTTTTTAGATTGTTACCCATTAGGAATAATCTACCAAAGCCAATCCGAAAGCTATTATTTCCTTACTCATGTTTTCGTAGTCATACTTTACTTGCTGGAATTTTCTTATATTTTGTTTTCGGTTTTTATGTTTTCTTAAATCTTTGTTTTAATAAAACCTCAAAAAGATCGGATTCATGTTTTCATGAGAATTGGCTTTCGACCGTTAGATCTGATCTCAGCTTGTCAAAAACGTTCGATCAACTGTGGAAGATGAACCGTTTTCTCGTTGCCTATATAAAGGGGACCCCAATTGGTTGTCCCACATCAGTTTTCAAGATCCAGCCTCTTGATGCTCTGCCTCTCTGTTTTAAATCCGTTCCGAACTTTAGATTTCTCCGTTCCGAACTTCTCATAGGTCTTCAGATCTGAATGTCTGTGGAAGTAGCTTCTCAAGACATGTCTTCCTCTAAGCCGATTTCGAAGTGTTTAGTTTATAGAGAAAGGCTGGTTCATCCTGATTTCTTCAAAAAGTATGAATCTCTTATTTCCAAGAATATTAATCTTAATGGATGGGAAGATGTTGCGGTGTCAAAACCTGGGAATCAAGATGAAGTGTTTTCAGATTTGCTTATAGAGTTCTATGAAACAGTCTCCTTTCTTAAGGAAGATGGAAGGGAGAAGTTGTCTTCTAAGTCTTATGGTAAGACTTATAAGCTTTCATATGCCAAGGCAGCCAGCATGGTAGGGCTGAATAATGAAGGTGATGTGGAATTCATATCTCATGTGTTTCCAGATTCAAAGGGTAGCTTCGACAAGGAAAAGGCATTAGAAAATCTCGGACTAGCAGATAACAAGGCTCCGAAGATTGCTAGTTTATCTACGAATTCCACGATTCTAGAGTTATGGGTACAAGGCCTTATCGTACCGAGAAAGGGTGATAAAGATAGTCTGAAGAAGAGTGAGATCTGCATCCTAGATTTTCTGATAAATCTGAGGAAGTTTAACCTGATGAATCACATTCTCATTACTCTTGAGAATGTTAAGAAAGGGAATCTAAGAGCTCAGATCATAATGTACCCAGCAATCCTCTCAAAGTTGATAGTTCGGTGCCTTGAGTCTTTCAAGGAGGCTTGCAAGTCAAAGACAAGAATTTGAAAGATTATGTTGGTGAGTGATGGTACTCTTAAAAGGATGGATGTAGCCTTCGACAAGAAGACTGACCAGTTTATTGATTTACCTGCTCAAGAAGAAGCAGTTCCGAAAGTTGCTGATCAAGAATCCTCTAAACCAGTGAGGAAGAGAATGTTGAAAGAAGTTGAAGTTGAAGCAGAGAATCCAATGTCTAAGGATGTTCATTCTGCACCTCCAAAACCAAAGAAGAAGAAAGCTTACCCAGATGAGGTATTTGCTAAATGGAGGGAAATCAAAGAGAAGAGAGTGCAAGGGGAGCCTCAGTTTGGCTTGGATCCTTCGGAGGCTAAGGCCTTGAAAGAAAGAACAGCGGAGGAGCTAGAAAAACAAGAAAAAGAAAAGAATCTTAAGAAGAAGATGTCTGAAGCTGAGGTAGCTCAGACTTTTTTTAAGTTTCATGAGATGGTTTCAGAAAACATTCATGTTCTGAGATATTTTTCTCTGGAATCTTTACCTAAGAATCCAGGAAGAAACTTTGTTGCTCCGGAAGAGGCAGTAGCTAAGCCTGTTGAGGAAGCAGAGCAAATTGAGCAAGTGGAAGAGGAAGAAGTTGTTACTTAAGGATGTGGTGAAAATAGAGATGTTTTGAAACAAGTATATGATTATAAGGGAACTCCTTCGGAACATCTATCACTCCGAACTTCTGAAGCCGATTCTTCGAAATTAGTCACTCCTGGAAACGATGAGCTGCAAGGAGAAGAAGATGTAGCTTATCTTGCAGAAGACGAACAACTTCTACATGATGTTGTTCAAATGGAGAATGCCGAGGATGTAGCACAAAAATTTGCTGATGATGAAGACAATATTATTCAAGTGACTGATAGTGAAAAAAGAACTCCGGAATAGGATTCTATTCTGAAAAGAGACAAGGGAAAGCAAATTCTTGCTAATACTCCAAGCTCAGTAATGGTGAAGAGAAAGGAAGTTGGTAGTTCTTCAAAGAGGAAGCCTGACCAAATTGAAGAAGGAAATTCTCCAAGCAAAGTCTTGGATTTGGAGTCATCTTCGTTAGGGAATGACTTTGTTGTTCAGTCTTTAAAGAAGTTGGTGGGTACTATTCAAAATTTCTCAAGTATTGATTCAAGATGCCAGATGCTCCAACATGCTTTGAATCAGAAAACAGACTTCGTGTCTATGGTCATGGAAAAATGCGTTGAGATTGAGGCTCAGTTTAAAAATTCCTTTGTCAACTATGAAGCTCATAGAAGATCTTGCAAGAGGATGACAAATTGGTCGAGGAAAACTGTAGAAGAGATGAGACTCTAAGATGAATTCCAAGATAATTTGAAGAATGATTTTGAGATAGAAGATAGGAAGATAAATCAACTTACCTCATCCTTTAAAGAAAAGTTAACAGATGAAAAGATTTTCCGGATTCAAGAAGTCAGAGATCTGAATGGGAAGCTGAATTCTGTTTCTCAAAATTGGAAGTATGAAAGGTATCATCGGATTGAGTTTCAAGAAAATTTGTTAATGTAAGAACAAATCATGAAGGATCTGGAAGAAAATCTTCAAGCCCAGGAAGAAAATATTGAAGCCCAAAATGCAAGAATTGTTGTGTTAGAGAAGCAAGCTAAAGAAGATCATAAATAATTAAAGATAATAAAGACTATTCTTAAGGGTCTCAGGGAAAAGGAAAAAGATCCAAAATAGACAGATCTGATCCTTTTTTGTATCTAAATTTCTTTGTTGTTGAGATATTCAAACATAATGAAAATTTTTGCTTGTTCGTTTCTTTTGTTGTTAGTACTAATTTTTCAAGTACTTTGTTATATTTTCTATTCCCTCGAATTCTTTTTGAAAATCACAAAGGGGGAGAAGGAAAAGAACTCTAATGAAAGGGAAAAAGAATCTTAACAAAGGGTGAGAAAGAAAACAAACTCCAAAAGAGTTTATCTAAGGGGGAGTTTCTCATTAAAGAATACTTTCTTATTCGTAATGAAATATCATTCCGGAACTCTAGAATACGATCCTTAGAGTTTCAAATCCTAAGGGGGAGTTAGTTGTATTCATCTACATCCATAAGCAAAGGGAGATAAGCCTTAATATTTTCTTTCTTCTTAGAATTTCTTTTTCATAAGGATGTTTGTTCTTTCCAAAAAGGGGGAGATTGTTGAGTCAATAAGGTTTTCCTTATTACTTTTCCATTCCTTCTTGTTTTGAAAATCACAAACACCTTATCCTTATGAAAATCGCATTTATAAGAAAAATCACTTTTATAAGAAAAATCGCTTTTATAAGAAAAATTGCATTTATAAGGAAAATTTCTTTTATAAGAAAAATTATCCTTATCATATTTTTATTCATATTTTTCTCAAGTATAAGATTCGGATTTATTTCCATTTTCTCAGAATTGTTTGAAACCTTGATTTGAAGTATTCTGTTTTAAGCTCCGAATTCTGGATAAAGAACTGTAATAATGTTCTACTCCGAATTCTGGATAAGAACATTAATGAAGCTCAACTCTGAATTCTGGATACGAACTCTGATAAAGTTCTGCTCCGAATTCCAGATACAAACTCTGATAAAGTTCTACTCCAAATTCTGGATACTAACTATGATAAAGTTTTACTCTGAATTCCAGATACGAATTCTCATAAATTTCGACATCATATTCTCATTATGAATTCTGATGACGAATTCTCATTCCAAATTCTCATTCCGAATTCCCATTCTGAATTCACTTATTAAATAGAATATGATTATCTTTGTTTTATACACTCCGAATTTATTTACACTCCGAAATTTCACTACAAACTTTTCAATTAGACTTTAAACGATGTCGTACAATCTTTACACTTGTTTGGTTATAAAACGATGTCGTCTATTCTGTTATAAACTAACTGTTGGTTAAGTTACACATGTACAGGTCCCTCCGATTTTTAAGGAAAATATGACCGTTGGAATGGAGGCTGCCCGAACCTATAAATAGGAGCTCATTTGAAAGAGCTCAGAGCAAAAAAATACTGATCGATGAATAAGTTCCCTGACATTGTGCATACATGCTGTTGAAGTGATTTCTAGAGAGAGAGGCTATTATTAACTCTCAAAGCTTCATGCGACTCCGAATATTGGTGATTACATTCGAGGACTTTCGGGGATAGGAAGACAGAGGTGCCGACTACCTTAAAGTTCGAGGGCTTCCTTGCTGAGGAAGACAGAGGTTGCCAACTACCTTGAAGTTGAGGGCTTGCGGGGATAGCAAGACAGAGACACTCCGATCTTCGTATCGAGGGCTTACCCTGGTGTGGGTAAGACAGACTTTCATGAAAGTATAAATCAAGGGACCTTTATCCAAGGTTGTTGGATACCCTTCTCTTTGGGTTAAAAGACTTATATCTTGTTACTTGTAGTTTTACTACTTGTCTGTTTCTGCTGCATTTTGTATTATAAGGAAAGTATAACTTTCATATACGTCCTTACATGTACTCTGTTTCATTTAGATTCTATATGCATTAAGGTAGAATCTCATATTGTAACATTTAGTTATGTTTCAATTTCCGGAACCATATTTCCGAAACCTACTTTTGGAATCTCTTTACAAGTTTTCATTTGGTATTAGAGGTGCTGTGAATTTTCTTAAGTTTAACTTTGTTAGACTTATCCCCTTCCTTTGCTTAAGGAAAACATAGTTAATCGTAACTAACTTTAAATGTTCCAAAGGAATTTTTTAAAGTATACAATTCACCCCCCCACTTGTAAATTGAGCATCTACATCATTATTTTGATCCTACACTATTCAGTATGATAAAATGTAATTACTAATAGCTGTATCATATTATAACTACTTTTTTTAGAAGTATATATTTTAGGCTTAAAACACAATTTTAAGGAAACTGTTTTTCCTTGAGTTTTTTTGTGTAATTTTAAAATAAATTTGAAACATATATGTTTTTAATTTAGAATTGTTTTTATATATTTGAAATCATTGGGTCCAATGTTCGTAAATAGTTCTCTTTAATTTTAGTCACAATTAATAATAACCATATTAATATTTATTACCATGATAAATATTTAATAAGGTAATTTGGGGTAGAAATAATGTGATAAGAACTACAAAATGACCTTGAATCCATCCCAGAATTTATATAATGTGTAATTTTATTACATAATAATTCAGGGTGTTTTTATTTGACAATTTAGGACCATTTCTATGAGATTAATACATTTATAATATTTCATTAAAAAATTTCCAACATGTCTCATTCATGTTTTAATTAATATTAAATTTTTCATTTGGGTTCATACAAAAATTCTGTTTCACTATAAAAAGTCATTTTAAATATATAATATTTATTAAAATCATGGTAATTAATTATATATTTTTTGTATAAAATATTTTCATTTAATTATTACACAACACTAATGTAGTTATTATTAAATTACTGAAAAAAATTAAAAAAAATGATATTGATAATTTTAAACGTAATATAATTTGAATTATTTAATATGGTAAAAAAAATTATAGATGAATATCAAATATTATGGAACTGATTAAATAATGTTCTTAAAGCTGTTTTTTTGTACAGATATTATTAAAGTGAATGTAATGAATAGAGTCAAGATTGAAAATAATAATATTTCATGAATATAATATTTTTGGAAATTATTTTAAAAACATGAAAATAATAAATAAAAAAATGTATAAGATATCATATAAAAATACACACCTATGAATTTATATTCCATTTTGAAGTATTTCACTCTAGAATAGACTTATTATGTTTTAATTTTTTTTTAAAATTCCAAAAGTGCCCCGCCTCAATTAGAAAATTTCACCCTTTAATTCAATTATTGGAAACACATTAAGCCATGTACCTCAACAAAAATCAGTAAATTTAAATTCTCAAAATACTAATACAAGTTATGGAGTTTTAGGAATTTCCAAAATTCCAACCCTAGATCCCTTGTGAAATTATATAAAGGAAGTTTGTCGAAGTGGAGGTAACCATATTTACCAACTCTTTCAAGTTTATTTCTTCTTCTAATTTATATTCAATATTTTCCAAAAAATATGATAAATATAGTATAATATATAAAATGTTATTTTCATATAATTATGATATGACCATATACTTCTTTTAATCCATATGATGAAAAATAATGCACCATGCATGTGTAGGTGGGGAATGTCATCTCCAGAAAATGGTGTAATTAATTTTTCATCACCACATTACATATGTGGGTTGGAATATAGAACTAATGGATATATATATATGTTATATATAAAATTATAATTATTGTACATATTTTGATTATTCTTTACCAATCTTTTTTTCATCTATAAAAAATGACATCTCTGTTCATGCATACATATGGCCTACCAACTCCATGGACAGTGTCATTCATTTTTAAATATAATTATTTATGGATGAATATATATATATATATATATATATTTAAACCATAAATAATATTCATTAGATGATGTTAATTTGATAAAATTACAGGGTTAGGAACTACATAATCAAAATATAAATACAAAATGAAGTAGTTATCACACAAAATAGTGATTTTATCAATAAATAGATAATAAAATAGTGAAAAAATATTATAAGTAAATAATATATTGTATGAAATACATGAGTATGGTTATGAAATATATGAATAATAAATATATATTTATTGTTCAGGTGGTTCAAACACATACTAAAGAATTCAACCCAGAGGTAAAGGACTTCATCTCAATTTTCTTTTCTTTGTGGAATGTTTTGATATTATGCACATATATAATTTTATGAGACTTATATAACAAAATTGTGAAATTTTATATCTTGAATTTATTTATTCTAATGATATTTAAGTATTTTTAAATGTCATTATTTCATAGGGAATACGATTGAACTAATTATAACATGTTAAGTGTTTCTTATCTCAATTTTACTTTCGTCATACATATGCCCGATTCAAAACATATTTTTTAGTGGTGTATATAATATCCCTTGAATATATTACATTAGGAATATATATTTTTCATTGTATTTGATGTTTTATTTAATTTACTTTCTTTCATGAGAATTATGATTGAAAATTTAACCTAGTTGTAAGGGTTTATTTCAAGATTTCATTATTATTTGATATTGTTTATTTTAAAGTCTTGGACAAGGAATGTTTCATTAAAATGTAAAATTTTTCTAAAAATTTATTGAAAAAATGTTTTTTACTATTTAGAAACTATTTTATAATGTCATTTATACCCTTTTTTTTAACTTTTTACAAAATGTTTTAAAAGGAATCTTCATGTTGATTTATAAATTAGGTATTTTTTACCAAATCATGAATAGAATGTTGTTTTTAAAGTTATATTGAATGGGAGGAATTTACCATATTCATAAATCCTTGATACATTAAATATTCCTTTCCATGTTTACAAGGATATTTTCATAGAAAATTATTTCTTTATTAGGTGTTCAGTTTTTAGATTGAAAAAAAATATTATCAAAGTTTAAAATTGTTATTTTCCATTAAAAATATTCGAGTAATCTCTTTAATGTATTTCCATATATTTTAACATCAATTGTATCATATTATGATGAGGAGGAAATGTAATGATAACATTAATCTTATTTATTTTGATGGTTGATGATTATTTTGACTGTGAAATTATTAATGATCAATATGACTAGTTATTCCAATACAGAAAATTATTGGGTTTGTAAAGGAATGTTGATTCAGTTGTATTATTTATTCTTTTTAGGGATGTATTGGACATAATATGTGATGTTTAGGGTCTGATATATCCCCTTGATTCATCGGTATGTCTCGGGTGGAAGACAAGACTAGGTTTTGGACAAGGCATTGTGTATTTATTATATTTCTACTATATAGCCTTGATGGAATTATATTCTTATAAAAAGCCTTCATTGTGTTAGATTTTCAGAATAAAACCTCAATGGTATCAAAATCATGTAATAAAGCCTTGATGGTATTGGATTCATAGAAACAAAATTTTGTGGTAATAGATTCTTGGAATAAAGCCTTGATGGTATGTTTTATATGTCCAACATTATTCATTCCATCAATATGAATTTAGTTATTAAAATTCCAAGTGACTACTCCATTAGTTAGAATATCCAAGGTTATTTTACACTATATTTTTATTATTTATATGGAATTATTGATCATGATTGTAACATCCTTACTTGACTGACCACTAATACAATAGCTAGAATGGTGGGACACATGGCCTCAAGCATGCATCCCCATATTCCAGAGGATACTCACTGGAAATGATGGTGTAAGGTGGTGATAGTGGGGAGACTATAAAATCATGATCTTAGAAGCACAACTGTATATCAAATAATAAATAATAGAAAATCATAGAAATAAAAATAAATAAAATAAAAATAAGATAAAGAATTATATAAACTGAATTTAAAATACAACCAATTCAAATATAATAAAAATGAATGCATGCAAAAATGATGATATACAAAAACTAAACCGTATACATAAAAAAAGAAACAATATATAGTATAGTACAAAAATAATGAAAACAAAAAACCCTAAGGGGGAACTCCATGAGTATTCCAATCTCTAGCTCGATCTTGTGCTCCTAACTACCAGGTAAAACCTAAATAACACATGAAATTAACCATGTTACTAAAAACATTAAGTCTACCTAGTTACTATAGTTCTATGGAATCCCAATCGTGGTCTTAGATATAAACCCCAGTAGGTTTCCACCCACAGTTTATATAACTGAACCATTTCCATTTATAAAGTAAAGTAGTATAGGTAATATAGGCAATTAAATGATACCGAATAACTAAACAATATCGCACTCTGGTTCCCACAAGACACTTGGTAGGAATACCTTCATTGGAAATTTCCAAAATGAGTCTATGAACTATACCCATATTAATATAGATATAATATATACATAGTATAGTTATTTATTTCTTCCACCTATATAAACCAAGAATATACATACATAAGTGGATATATACATGGAATACTAGGTGCTAGATGGATCGGGTGTAACTCACTCATCCATAACTAGTCTGAACGAGCCTATAAGATCAAGAAATAGGGTAAATTACCTACATCCCAATAGAGTGTGATTAATAATGCATGAAACTCAGTATTCTGAGTGATCCATTATGTTATCACTCTAAACTGGGTGTGTGTCACCTCATCCTAATATCTTACACATTATTAATGGTGTGAGACTCATAAACTGAACACTAAATGTAATGGAGCATGATTTTCTACCATGATTAACTGATCCCTTTCCATAATTCATTGTCAATTTATAAGTCATAATCATATAACAACAAAAATATAAGTCATGAGGTAACACATCTCATTCATTACATTTATTAAGACTATTTCATACTCAAGGAAATTGCATTTAACAATAGCATGTACAAAGTAGGCTATGATCGGTGTGGCCTTTCCAACCTTTATAAATCATTTTCATTAAATTAAAATGTATAATATGTTAAGGTAATATAAATAAATCATGAATATTTTTATAATGTTAATAAATACCATTTGAATAATTTAAGGAAGTCAACTTATCATGTCCAACTATTCCATTTATTTCATTCCATTTAACTAAGGTTAAATGAAAATTTCTTAAAAAAGGTTCAGATATGTACTTAGAAGGTATCATGGTCTGTTGGAAAATTATGTACATTGGTAATCCCATTTATTAAGTAATCTAATCCAGTAGGTGGAACTTGGTTCATTGGTAATTTAGTGAGGAGTTTCCATTATATTCACATAGAATGGTCTAGGGTCAAATGAAAATTTTTATAGAAGAGGGCCACTTTATTAAATGATTTCATTTGAGGCATTGGATAATAAAATTCTATATAGCTATAAAAAAAGGCTTAAGATAACATCAATTGGAAATGGACAAACATGTATTAAATCACCAATTAAAACGTTGTAATTTCAAACACATCGCCCCTCATCCAAGGGGTTGTATTAAAAAATCATGACATTATTCTTAAAAAAATTTATTTTTCAGCATTAAACATCAAACATAAAAATTATAATACAATATATCATAGGAATAATTTAATAAATTTCCACACAAGGTAATGCGAACACATATAAGGCATATCATGGAACATAGGCGGTGACACGATGAATTGGAAAATTATTGTAACACCCGAGACTTTTATGTTATATAAATCATCAAAGGAATCTTTTTCTACACAACACTTGCTTTCCTTTCTTTAAACGAAATCGCGACCTTCCTCGATAGCTTGTGTCGTACGCAATACCGAGTTTCACTAAACAACGATATGCTATTAAAATATTATTAAAACTAGAAGTTATGAATAGTAATAACAACTTTTTGAAATTTTATAAATTTTATTTTTCAAAATGGACTTCATTTTTGGATTCGGAATATCGAAATTAGCCTAGGGTGAAATTTTGGTATTTTTCTGAAAACTTTCAATTTTTGATGAATAGTGAAACCACTAAGTGGTAGTTAAAAAACTGAATTTTTCATAAAACATAATTTTACCGCTTCTGTGAGTGGAATTTCAAAAATCCGAGAGGCACAGTTGATGCCAGTAAGTAAAATGTTGTTCAATGAGATGAAAATAATTTTTTGGTGAATAGTAACTTTTTACTTTTTTTTACAACGGTTAAAAGTAAATAGGGTAATTAAGGGTAAAGATGATATTATTATTACCCTAACACATGTCGTAATTCTATTGGATAAGTGTAATTCTACCAAAAACAAACTTAGGAATAAAATATGACCATTTAGGCCCACTTGGATTAGATTAGGACATTTATTATTAATTTATTTAAAGAAGGGTTAAAATAGTTAAAATCAAAGTTTAATAAGTAAATAATTTTTAATATAGGGTTATACATAAGATAAATTAGACTATAAATATTCCTTAGAAAGCTAAAACTATTTCCTACATAAAGGTATTTTATTTGTAATTTTTAGACATTAAATAATTTAATTTATTTATGACACAAAGATGATGCAGTAATTATCTTATTAATGAAATATTGACATAATTAATGTTATAAACACCAAAATAAATGTAATTTAAGACTTTTTATGAATTACACTAATTTTCTAGGTTACTATGACAAGCTAGTATTGATTTAATTAACTTTTTTAGAACTAATAATTCTGTTATGATTTTCACAAAAATCAATTACCAAATAGTTTCCAAATTGACATAAAATAGTTTTTAAAACAAATATTAGATTAGTAATTGTTAATTTATTCTAAAAATCTAAGGTTCAGCCAAATGACTTAGATAAGGTTATTTATATTAATAATAAACAACTTGGGGTTCGTTTTGCTGCTTATAGTAAGTTTATTAAACTTATAGTATAAGAACACAAGAAGACATGGTAAATGTAAAATTATTTAACATAATGTTAAATCTAAATGATAAGGTTAAAATAGGAACCTAAACTTGTCTAAATTCTATTGGATGAGATTATTCCGACCCATCCCCACCTTATCCTCGAAATAAATCAATTTGGAGCTATTTAAAACTGAAAATGACTTTATAATAAAATAATATTTTTAGTTTTCGCTAAGGTACCCCTCTCCTCCCTTATAAAAGGGAACCTCCTCCCTCTCTTCCTCACACCACTTTGAGGCTTCAATCTCGGCCAAACCCTGCCACTTTCTCCTCTCCACTTCCCTAGAGATATCCTAGAGGTCCTGGTATTCTTCAAAGACCAATTTTAGTGCCCTAAAAGAAGGTCTTAAAGAAACACTTCAAAGAAGAGGTAATGTCCGTTACCAATTCTTTCATCATTATTTCTTCTTCCACTTCTTCTTCTTTAGTTGTTTCATTATTAAGTAATAACATCAGTATCACTCATATACAGATATGTTATTATAAGTATGAAACAACCCTATTTCACCATCTATCCATCCTACGGAAAAAGAAATCACCGCGCGTGCGTACGTACGGAATACCGTCTCCACGTCGTGGTGTAATCTAGTTTCCACCACCACCTTACTTGGATGGGTATAATGGTGTAAATAATGACTATATATGACTATTATTCTGAAATAGTATACATACACTCCAATAAAATTCCACGATCATAGGAACGATATCATCACTCGTGCGTGCGTACGGAATACCGTCTCCACGATGTGATGCAACTCGTTCTACATGATCTTCATTTCATAATGATTATATAAATGAATTGAATGATTGAATATGATATATATTACACTAATACCATTCTGGAAATGAGGTATCTATAACCTAAAGAGAATAACAAGAATTTATTCGACAAAACACGCATAAGAACAAAAAGTTATAAACACCCGAATAACAAGTAGCAATGAAATATTACTACAAAGAAGCTAAGAAAATGACCATATATGATATCATAAAAATAAGTATGATTCTGGAATATGTCAATAACATTATTTAAATCATTATACAGGAGGTTAGGACACGTACAAAGCATATCGGACCTAAGGTAAGGGAAAATATCAAAATATCATTTTTATCCGAGATTGTTTATACTTTAGTATTTACTGGGGTGTATTTTATCATCCACATCAATGTTTCCTCAATATGTAATATTATTTTCATCCACCTACAATTTTTTAAATCCTATTTTACCCTTCGTTGAGTTTTTAGTAAATGATATGAAAGGAATCTTTTTTCATTTTTCGTACGAGGTACTTTTTTGACTTTTCCGACAAAAGTACGAGAAGAATGTTTTTTTAACTTATACGGAATGAATGGATTTTTTAAAAATTATTTCCAAGAAGATTCCTTTACAAGTTTTCAAGTTTATTTTTAATCAACTTCTTTTACTTTAAAGTTGTATGACATGTTAAGAAAGAAAAAATGTTTTTTAAGAAGAAAGGATATTTTCCTCAAGAATGGAGTTCAAGTGTTTTATCAAAATTATTTTCCATCTAAGATAATAAAGGGTTCTGTTTTTATCCCTATTATTACATTGATTTGATTATGTTGTGATGGAATTATTTTTATGAATTCCTTTATCTTATATGAATTCTTTTATGATGTCATGTTATTTAAGAATCCCATTTTTTTTACATGGGTTATGCAATGATGTATGATTTATGATTTTGTGGCACACATAAGAATGGTATCATTATGAGATGGGTGGAACCTATATCTCCCTCCAATGCATTGGGTAAAGATTTTATATCTCATGAGATAGACAAGGCTGGAGCGGTAGGTTATAATGGTTCAGTGAAGCAAGACTGAAACGAGGGTAACTCAGTTCAGAAATGGACTTTGTCCACTAAGATAGTCTTGACAACGATTCTTGACTAATAAGAAATTATTCTTTATGATTATGTGTGTATGCCACAAAGTTTCATGTTTTAAGTTATGATTATTGGGATTTCATTTCACTACTATGATTTATCCCATGTTATGAAATTATGATCTCTTTAGCAGGTTAAGATTTCCAAAAGTTACGTGCTTATGTATATGATGTGATTGATATTTCTTTTGTTTACCCTTACTGAGCATTTGAGCTCACCCTTTTGTATGTTTTCTTTCCCTAGGTCAGGAAGAAGGTTATTATGTAATATATGCCAAAAGGGACTATAGATATGATGAAATAAATGGGAGACAGTGTAGACGCTTTATGAACCAATTGTTTATGTTTCCCATTTTCTAAAGACACTATAACTATATAGTCCTTTCGTGGTTTTGTTATATGTTGTAATAAGTATGCTTCAATTTTGAAGTGTTAACAATGTATGTAAAGTATGGGTAGTTATAGTTGGTATCAGAGGAAAGGTATAGTCAACCTCTGGAAACTAGGATGTGAATGCCTTAGTAAGAACCCTAAGGATAAGTCTAAGCATAGAACACAATCTTAGTGTTTTAGAAATGGCCATGAATAACCTAGGATAAGACCTTAAGTGTGAAATATTAATCTTGATTATGTGGTTTTCTTATTATAATTAGTGTTGCTCATACTATTCTTCTTGGTTTTAGTCAATGGATGGAACTCGAAGGAATCGTGTTAATGCGGAATGCGACGGGCAATGAAATGATTATCCCCCTGAGCAACCAAACGTTATGGGAGCTGGAATGCAAAATATTGTAGCCATGCTCACACAACTTTCTCAAGCTATGAATCATGCAGGACTTCCAAACGAGCAAAGGAAGGAGCAACATTCTCTTGAATACTTCATGAGATAGCGTCCACCTTCATTCATCGGGTCTACTGATCCGTTAGTTGCTGAACAATGGATTAGCACTACTGAAAAGATATTTTCAGTTCTTCAATGTTCCGAGCATGATAAATTCATCCTAGCAGTGTATCGTTTGGAGGGTGATGCTAATCAATGGTGGAATCTTATTAAGAATACGAGGAAAAGGGATGAAATTGAGTCCATTGAATGGGACGAGTTCAAGAACTTATTTTTCAATAAGTACTTCCCTCGTATTCTCCGAACAAAGATGGATAAATAGTTTCTTCAACTGAAGCAAAAGGATGATAAATCTGTTGGTACCTATGAAGCAAATTTTACAAGACTTGCAAGGTATGCTTCTGGTATTATTATGCAACTTGAGAGTAAGATCGATAGATTCTTTAGTGGCTTAAAACCAAGTATTCGAATGGCGTTAGCCATAAGGGACTTCAATAGCTACGAGGAAATTGTTCGATGTGCTCTCAAAGTCGAGATGGAGATTGGAGTAACCCATTAGTCATATGGGTTTGATAAGAAGAGGAAAATGGAATTCAAAGGAAAATCTAAAGAGCACACTGAAAAGAAGATGAGCATTCCCTTATGCTCAAAGTGTGGAAAGAAACATGGAGGTAGTTGTCTTAAAGGGACAAGTAAATGTTTCAAATGTGGAAAGGAAGTTCATCGGGCATTTGAATGCCGCAATGATGGGAAGAAGATGTCTAATGATGCAAAAAATGGAAGGGATACACAGAATGAACCTACTACACTTCAATGTTTCAAGTGGAAGGAGATGGGGTATTATGCCAATAAATTCCCTAATCCAAGGGTTCATGATGATGGTCGACGTCAACAAACTCTTAAGGCTAAAGACAAAGGAAAGTCACATGCAATTTCTATCAGCAATGTGGAGTATGATAATGATGTGGTGAAAGGTACACTTACCATCCACTCTAAAGTAGCAAATGTTTTATTTGATACTGGATCCACCCACTCTTTTATTTCTGAAGAAATTTCTAAGGGTATCACCGTATTACCTCAACAATTAGATGTTGAGTTAGCTGTGACAACACCTAATGGCACAACAGTCGCATCAAAAATTTATAATTCTTCTCCAATTGAAGTTTGTGGGAAAGTGCATCCTAAAAATCTTGTGATCCTTCTTATAGTGGAATTTGATGTGATTCTTGGCAAGTATTGGCTTTCTTTATATGGAGCTCATATCAATTTCCAAATAAGGGAAGTCTCATTTTATATTCCAGATCAATCTATGATCGTCTATCAATGCAAGGTTGAACATAACCTTCCAGTGGAAATTTCTTCCATTTTATGGGTATTGATTCCACTAAATAAAGGTTATTTATCTCAAATGGTTGGTGAGAAACTCACTATTAAGAATATTCCCATTGTAAAGAAGTTTGATGATGTCTTTCTGGAGGAATTACCGGGACTTCCACCAAATCGTGAAGTTGAGTTTTCAATAGAACTCGTACCGGGTACTTTGCCTATTTCAAAGACACCTTATAGAATGGCCCCAATTGAGTTGCAGGATTTGAAGAAGAAACTCCAAGAGAATCTTGATAAGGGATTCATACGCCCTAGTGCGTCACCTTGGGGAGCACTTGTTTGGTTTGTTAAGAAGAAATATGGATCAATGAGACTCTGCATTGATTACCGAGAACATAACAAGATCACTATCAAGAACAAATATCCTCTCCCATGCATTGATGACTTATTTGACCAACTACGCGGAGCTCAATACTTTTCCAAGATTTATCTTCATTCAGGGTATCATCAATTAAGGGTCAAAAGGGAGGATATACCATAGACGGCTTTCCGTACAAGGTATGGACACTATGAATTTATAGTGATGCCATTTGGTCTTACTAATGCCCCTGCTATCTTCATGGATCTGATGAATAGAGTCTTTAGAGACTATCTTGATCAATTTGTGGTAGTCTTTATAGACGATATTCTTGTCTATTGAAAGAGCAAGGAAGAACATGAAGATCACTTGAGAATTATATTTAAGACCCTGAGAAAGGAGAATCTTTATGCCAAATTTACCAAGTGTGAATTTTGGCTTCAAAAAGTTGCATTTTTGGGTCACAAAATCTCAAAAGAGGGGATATCTATGGATCCAGCAAAAATAGAGGTTATCGAAAGATGGTCGAGACCAACAACAGTAACTGAGATCTGAAGTTTTCTTGGTTTGGCTGGATATTATCGACGTTTTGTGGAATATTTTTCACGATTATCTAATCCACTCACCAAGTTGACTCGGAAAGGAGTTAAGTTTGTCTGGATGGAAGAATGTGAAGAGAATTTCAAGGAGTTGAAAAGAAGGTTATCCAGTGCACCTGTGCTCACACGGCCTTGTAGTGGAGAATGGTTTGTGATCTATAATGATGCATCCAAGAAGGGATTGGGGTGTGTTCTTATGCAAAATGATATGGTGATAGCTTATTCCTCACGACAGTTGAAAATCCATGAGAAAAATTACCCAACACATGATTTGGAGTTAGCTGCGGTAATCTTTGCATTAAATATTTGGAGGCATTACCTTTATGGTGAAAGGTGTGATATTTATACTAATCATAAAAGTTTAAAGTATATTTTCACACAAAAGGAGCTGAATATGCGTCAAAGAAGATGGTTGTAGCTGATTAAAGATTATGAGTGCTCAATCCATTACCACCCTGGGAAAGCAAACAAGGTGGAAGATGCATTAAGTCGACAAGACCATGCTAGTTTATCCATTATGAGGATCACAAAAGATCCAATATTTATGGATTTTCAAAGGATAGATCTTGGAATTATAATGGAAGGGGAAAAATATTATCTTTCTCAAATGAATGTTCAACCATATATACATGTGAAGATTAAAGAGGCACAGAAAGAAGATGTCGAGTTACAAAAGAAGGTGAGATATGTTCCTGAATTCAACCTTGATTGTGATGGGATAATAAAGTTCAGGAATCGGGTTTGTGTTCCTCCCATCCCCGATTTAGAGGAGCTGCTGGATGAGGCTCATAGTTCTTCATTCTCTATTCATCCTGGAAGCATGAAGATGTATAGGGACCTGAAAGAGTACTGCTGGTGGGATGGCATGAAAAGAGATGTTGCGGAATATTTCTCTCAATGCTTGGTTTGTCAACAAGTTAAAGCTGAGAGATAGAAGTCTAAGGGGATGTTACAACCATTACCCATACCCGAATTGAAATGGGAAAACATCACTATGGACTTTGTCACAGAACTTCATAAAACATCCAAAGGGAATAATTCTATCTGGGTCATAGTTGATCGTCTTACAAAGTATGCACACTTTATTGCTATTAGAGAGGATTTCTCTCCGGATCAGCATGCCAGGATATATGTAAAGGAAGTGGTAAGATTGCATGGAGTACCACTTTCTATTATATCTGATCGGGATACGAGATTTACCTCGAAGTTCTGGCGAAGTCTTCAGCATACTCTGGATACAGAGTTGAGTTTCAGCACAGCATATCATCCTCAGACAGACGGTCAGTCTGAGAGAACAATTCAAACCCAAGAAGATATGTTGAGAGCTTACTCTATGGATTTCAAAGGTGGTTGCGATCAACACCTACCTTTGGTGGAATTTTCTTATAATAATAGCTTTCACTCCAGTATTCAGATGGATCCTTATTAAGCTCTCTGTAGACGCCGGAAAAGTTCGTTGCTCCCAAAAGAAGCTCCGGATGCGGAAAGCGAAGTGATATTTGGAGTCAGAGGCACGTTCCGGAGGGCCCGGAGGGCTTGAGCGAAATTCCAGAGGCCCGCGCGCAAAGTTGAGTCGCGGCGCGCAATCCTCCCGGGATGCGCGCAATGCGCTGGGCCGGCGCGCTATTTTGCGCGCCCGTGGCCTGCGCGGCTCCCTTGCGCGCCGGGTCCTGATTCCGTGCCCGCGAAGGGAATTCCGCGCACGAGACCGGATTCCGCGCCCGGGGTTGCCTATAAATATAAGGCGACCCCCGAAGTTTTGAAGGTTGCCAGAATCCGAAGCGTCGCTCGTTCGCGCAATCCAACCCCTTCCGCGCGCAATGCCTATCTTCAGGTAACCTCCTTTCTTTCGCGCAATAGAGCCTTGGGGTCCGCCTTCGCGCGCAATCCCCTTGGCTCCTTTCCTTTTAATAATCCTTAACCCGAAGGCCTTTGCGCGCAAAAGAAGCCTCTTACGCGCAATTGCCCCCCGGGTGCGCGCAATCCAGCTCGATTGCGCGCACCCCCCTCTTCAAAGTGGCCGTTCGTTAGAGAATGAGCCGTTGCCCCCGCGAGCTGTCCGAAGCCCGGTGCGCGCAATCTCAATCATCCGCGCGCAAAGCGCTAGCCCAATTGCGCGCCATCCCGCACAATTGCGCGCCGACCCGCGGTATTGCGCGCAAAGCTCCTCTTTTGCGTGCAATCCGCCGGGTCGCCCCCTTTGACCCCCTGAGGGTACCCGCCTGCGTGGCGCCCGATGATCTTCATCCTGGGTTCCCGCACCGTGTGTTGTCTTTCCGTGCGGCCCTCCAGGCTTGCGCGAAGTGACACGGACCCATCGGCGGCAACCAACGTCCAGCATGACGTTAAACTGCACATACGTCCAGCATGACGTTAAACTGCACATACGTCCAGCATGGCGTTAAACTGCACATACGTCCAGCATGACGTTAAACTGCACATACGTCCAGCATGACGTTAAACTGCACATTTGTCCAGCATGACGTTAAACTGCACATTCGTCCCGCATGACGCTAAACTGCATCCATCCAACATGACGTTAAACTGTACTACGTCCAAGCTACACGACGCAAAACTTCCTAGCCCCTATCGTCCGTGCTGCAAGACGTTAAACCGCCAAGCACCTTCGTCCTCAGCACACGACGTTAAACTGTACTTCGTCCGGCAAGACGTTAAACCGTCCGCTTCGTCCTCAGCACACGACGTTAAACTGTACTTCGTCTGGCAAGACGTTAAACTGTCCGCTTCGTCCTCAGCACACGACGTTAAACTGTACTTCGTCCGGCAAGACGTTAAACCGTCCGCTTCATCCTCAACACACGACGTTAAACTGTACTTCGTCCGGCAAGACGTTAAACCGTCCGCTTCGTCCTCAACACACGACGTTAAACTGTACTTCGTCTGGCAAGACGCTAAACCGTCCGCATCACCCGATCCCGTGCCTCGCACGCAGGGTCCCCCCCCGGTTTGGATGTGGCCCCCACCCGCTCGTCTATGCAGGGATGTCGGGATTGCCCCTCTTTAGGGACGATTTAATGGGAGCGGCTTTTCCCTACGGGGGTAGGGTATTACAAACCCCTAGTTTCTTGTGGGGGGCTGCACATTTGTATCTCCATTGCGCTCCCCCACTGCCGAAGCCAGTAGAGGGTGTGACTGGGATCGAGGTGTCTCCTACTTTCGGTCCAAGTCCCTTCCAACTGAGTTTTGCCGCATCCGGGCTGCCTCAAGTGCGTAAGTCCTGACAGAATGAACTACGTGGACTTTGATCCCTGTCTTCTAAACAGGGTACGTAGGAAGCCTCCCTGAGGTTCAAGCCCACCACTTGGTCGTCCCGGTCGTATTCACGTCGGTTCGTCCATCAGTGGACCCCTTCAGGGTTCACGCTTGCGTCGATTCACCTATGAATCCGCCCCTGTGGGAGACTGCTCGTGTGTATCTCCACTGTGCCTCCCCACAGCCCCCTTTTTCCATTTCTCCTTTTATCGTCCAGCATGACGTGAAACTGTGATCCACCCGGTCGTTCCACCCCCCTCTGTACGAGGTGGTTCGGTTCAATCCTCCGCCCGGCGGCCTCGACCCCTTCGTGAGTCGACTTGCCGACGTCCAGCATGACGTTAAACTGTATACCCGAACTACGTTGACTTTGATCCGTGCTAACGCACGGTACGTAGGAAGCCCCTACGGGGTCCAAGCTCTTCACTCCATCATCCATCCTGATCCTTACCCGGGCCGCCACATCCCGGTGGGGTCATGCCACTTCTCTCCACTCCACATCACTTGGGAAGCCGCCCATGCGCTGGCCCCAGCGTCGGAGGTTCCCCGCAAGGGGTTCTGTCATCTGATCCACTTTTCGTGTTGATCGGTCCGATGCCGTCCCCGCTGGACGTTAAACTCGCGGCGTACCCCGTGTTAAACATGGGAAGCTGAGGAAAACCTCAGGGGACACAGTTCCCCGCACCCAGTGCGGGATGCCTCAGGCCATCATGCCTTCGAGAAGCCCTATTAGGGACGGAAGACAGACGTGCAGAGCCGCAGTGTTACGACACGCCCCCAGCACCCAGAGCCACCCGGCCTTCTCACCGCAGGTTGCTGCCCCGACCGGACTCCTTGGAGCGTCCGGGCGGAAGCAGCGTAATTAACCGGTGTCCATGAAGATATGGCGCCGGGAACGAGATTCACGAGCATGTCTTAAATCTATGAGGGAGACCCGGATTAGGCGACGAGTTCTGAGGAGACGTCCAAGGAAGGAGGAGCCGACATCCCATCATCCCGGTTTCGATCAAGGAGCAGACGCCCCTGAATAAGGGACGGATGCCGCCCGCCTTTGGAAAGCGGGACTGCGGGACCACAAGCCGCGCGCCCATCCCCTCGGGTTGACGGGTGCACGCGCGAACGCGTCCTGGCGGAATAGCGTAACCCGACGCACATCCGCACCGAAACAGAAAAATGGTGAACCCGACGTGAATCTCTTCTCCTCGATACGAGGACCGATGGCTTTCAGAGGTGTTGGAAGACCGGCATGTTGCTCGGCCAAGCATTCAGTCTTACCCGCCAGGGGCTGGGGAAGGGAAATCGGGCACTCCGTCTCACGACGTCGATGGCCTGGGTTCCCCCCCACGTATGGCTGGTGTTGGGTACGCTTCGGTTAACACCGTCGAGCTGGTAAATCCCTTTTCGGTTCCCGACGTTGAAGAACACCAGGTGGACCTCCCTAGTGTCCCCGGTCGTCGCCACCGTCGGAAGAACCGCAGTAGCAGGATTCGCCGGGGCACAGCCGTTGGTACCTCCAGCCAGGCCGTGCACGCCACTGAGACTAGGCAGCAGGCTCAAAACCGAGCACAACGTGCGCCGCCCCCCCATTCGGGGATGACGGATTCGCCTCCGCCGCTATTTGTGGTGTGGGACCAGGCAGAACCGCCTCAGCCGCGTCGCGACCAGCTCCGCCCTGCCACAGGTCCATCCCGGCCTCCTGACCCTAGTATGGTGACCATTTCCCGGACTGCAGCCAGTGAACAGCGAGATGCGCCAAGTACCAGTCGACCGCCGATCCAACCAGCAAGGCCCGTCATGCCGCCAACCGCAGAGCAACCTCCTGCAACCAGGGGCTCGCGCTTGGCCAAAAAGTATGATGTCCTGAAGCACTTGGCTGACATCCCAGCAAGGATCTCCATCCTTGAGGCTTTGCGCATGTCATCTGAGATGCGCGAGGCACTCGCTGAAGCCCTGAAAAGCCCCCTCCAGTTTGAGACAGAGGTTGCGGCTGCAGAGGCCTTTCACGCCGAAACGATCGAGGACGCCGAATGTCAGGCAGTTATCTCGTTCTCTGGTAAGGATGAAGAACCTCCTATACAGGGACACATTCGTCCGCTGTATGTCACTGTGCAGTTCAATGGCCTTGAAGTCCGGCGCTTTCTTGTCGACACGGGGTCCGGGATTAACCTGATTCCAACTCGGACGCTCCGGAGATTGGGGTTGTCTGAGGATGACTTGATTCCCTCCGACCTCAGGATCCAGGGGTACGACCGCACCGAGCAAACCCCGGTCGGCAAGATACGTTTGAAGACCCAGTTCGGTGACTTGGTTGCCAACACCGAATTCATGGTAGTCTCTCAGGACACTGCGTACAACGCATTGATGGGCAGGCCATGGCTCCACCTTCACGCGGCGGTTCCCTCGTCATACCACCAATGCCTCAAATACTCCCTTAATGGTCGAGTAGGCGTGCTTCAAGGAGATGCCTCTCCTTTTGCCTCATGTGAAGCCCGCTATCTGGACGCGGACTATTACAAGAGCAAGGATAAGCAGATCCTGGCAGGTGAGGTCGAGCATGTCGCTGTTGCAAGTGATCCCTGGGCAAGTCTGGATGACGCTTACGTCCTCCCGATTCACCGGTTGGACGTCGCCATGGTCTCGACGGCCCGCGAGTCTCCTGATGAGATGACCGCGACTGCCTGCGCCAGCACCAGTGGCCCAGCAGGATCTGGTAGCCCCAATGCAGTTGCCAACGCAGTCTCTCCCGTGGACGATCCCTCCCCGAGTGGAGAGGACGTGGAAGATGCACCCCCAGCCTTTGAGGAGGGCGTCCCTGCCACGGTCGATGAGTTAATACAGGTGAACCTTGGGACCGAGGCCGATCCAAGACCCACATTGGTCAGTGCCGCCATGCCCTCTGAGGAGCGGCAGCAGTACGTGGACTTTCTCAGGCAGCACCGTGATGTGTTCGCTTTGGGCTATGACGAGATGCCGGGGCTAGATCCTCAGGTAGCCATCCATCGCCTTGGTCTCCCGGCGAACCATCGCGGGTTCAAGCAGCCTCCCAGGAAGATGCAACCGTCCCACGGTGCCATGGTTGAGGCCGAAGTTGACAAGCTTATCAAAGCCAACTTCGTGAGGGAAGTTCAGTACCCCAAATGGCTGACCAACATTGTGCCAGTCCGGAAGAAGAACGGGAAGATCAGAGTCTGCATCGACTTCCGCGATCTCAACCGCCACTGTCCGAAGGATGATTTTCCCCTTCCAGTGACAGAGCTGTTGATTGACGCCACGGCAGGGTTCCAAGCCCTCTCCTTCATGGATGGATACTCCGGATATAACCAAATTCGGATGGCCCCTGAGGATGAGGAGTTCACTGCCTTCAGGGCCCCCCAAGGTACCTTTTGCTACCGGGTCATGCCCTTCGGCCTGAAGAATGCAGGTGCCACCTATCAACGGGCGATGCACCGCATATTCAAGCCAATCCTCGGCACACTGGTGGAATGCTACGTCGACGACTTGGTGGTCAAATCGCGCCAGCGTCAGGACCATCTCAAAGATCTTGAGAAAGTGTTCGGCTTCCTCCGGTCTCGCTGCCTGAAGATGAACCCGTTGAAGTGTGCCTTTGGGGTCACCTCCGGAATGTTCCTTGGATTTGTGGTAAAATACCGGGGTATTGAGATCAACCCAGAGAAAATCAGGGCGATTAGCCAAATGCCTCCCCCAGGTACCATCCAGGAACTGCAAGGGTTCCAAGGCCACTTAGCCTATATACGCCGATTCATCGCGAATCTGGCCGGCAAGTGTAAGACCTTTTCTCGGCTCATGAAGAAAGGTGCCACCTATGTATGGGATAAAGAGTGTCAGACTGCTTTCGAGGAAATCAAGCAGTACCTGCTTCAACCTCCGGTTCTGATGCCGCCTGTATCCGGGAAGCCGCTGGTCCTCTATGTGACCGCCCTGGAACGGTCCCTGGGTGCCCTTCTCGCCCAGAAGAACAACGAGGGAACGGAGAATAGCCTCTATTACCTCAGTAGCATGCTCCTCGATGTGGAAGTTAGGTATTCCCCCATCGAGAAGAGCTGCCTGGCGCTCATATTTGCCGTACAGAAATTACGGCACTACTTGCAGCACCATGAGGTACAGTTGGTTTCTCGGGTAGACCCGTTGAAATATATCCTGAGCCGGCCTATGTTGACTGGCCGTCTAGCACGGTGGGATGTGATTCTCCAGCAGTTCGACATCAGGTATGTGTCTCAGAAGGCCATCAAAGGGCAAGCATTGGCAGACTTTCTGGCAGCTCACCCGACCTCCGCGGATCAGCCGCTGGATCTAGGCTTTCCTGATGAGACCATTCTCTCGGTTGATCGAGCCGATCCATGCTGGCAGATGCACTTTGACGGTGCCTCCCGGAGCCCCACCGGTAGAAGACTCGATAATCCTAAGCTCAACAGAGTGGGCTTGGGCATCGTCTTCATTACCCCGGAGCGAGCCGTGCTGCCATACTCTTTCCTGTTGTCAGAGGGCTGTACTAACAATGAGGCGGAATACCAGGCCCTCATCACCGGCCTCGAGTTAGCTCTCGAGATCGACGTGCCCCATCTGTGCGTGAAAGGGGACTCCGAGTTGGTCGTTAAGCAGATCAATGGCGACTATGTTGTCAGGAAGCAGGAACTTGTGCCATTGTTGGAGTGCACCCTCCTTCTGATGGCCCGGTTCCCTTCTCGGCCAGAAATTGTCCATATTCCCCGGTCGCAGAACGGTCGAGCAGATGCTTTGGCCAGCCTTGCTGCGTCACTTGCAGAGCCTGAACAGGACAACCTGATCGTCCGCGTGACGCGGCGCAGGCTCATCGCTCCCGTTATCCCGGAAGAAGATCGCGGCCCGTTGGTAAGTAGTCTCACCACGGTTGCCCCTATGCTCGGAGCCCCGAGTACCCCAGATATGGCAGTCGAATCAGCCCCTGATTGGAGGGCGCCTTTGGTTGAGTACCTCCAACATGGAATTCTTCAATCGGATCGGGCCGAGCGCGAGCGAGTTCGACGCCGCGCATCGCAGTTTGTCCTCCAGAGCAGTCCCGGCCTGGAGCAGATCCTCTACAAACGCGGATTTGATGGTGTTCTCCTCTGTTGCCTTCAGGGAGTTGAGATCCCACGAGTCATGCAAGAGGTTCATGCTGGTTCATGTGGCGCCCACCAAACTGGACCGAAGCTGTCCCACCAGATTCGGCGGTTGGGATACTTCTGGCCCTCCATGATCCATGACTGCATCGAGTATGCCAGGAGGTGCCATGCGTGCCAGGTTCATGCGAACTTTGTGCATCGGCCGCCGGAGCCTCTCCATACCACCAGGTATTCTTGGCCCTTTGCAGTCTGGGGGATGGACGTTGTGGGACCCTACCCGCCGGCGACAGCTCGCCAGTGCCGGTTCATTCTGACCGCCACAGACTTTTTCTCCAAATGGGCAGAGGCGATTCCGCTCAGAGAGGTCAAATCCTGTTCGATCGCTGACTTCGTGACCTCCAACATCATTCATCGATTTGGAGTGCCTCACGCTATCCTCACGGATAACGGAACCAATTTCCGAGCAGCCGAGTTGAAGAAGTTGTACGCCAAGTATAACATTCGCTCGAACCATACATCTCGCTATCATGCGTAGGAGAATGGACAGATCGAGGCGTTTAACAAAACCCTCTCTAACATTCTGCAAAAGATGGTTGGTCAGAACAAGAAGAGTTGTCCGGACAAGCTCCCCAACGCCCTCTGGGCTTATCGGACGACGACTCGCAATTCCACCCAGATGACCCCTTATTCCCTGGTGTATGGAGCTGAGGCCGTCCTGCCCATTGAGATCTAGTTGCCGTCCTTGCGCACTGCGGTCTACAACCAGCAAGCGCCGGACAGAGTTGCTGAAGCCCGTCTAGTCGAGTTCGAAGCACTGGATGAGAATAGACTTCGCGCTTTGCACAACTTGGAGAGGCATCAAAGCAGAATGGCTCGAGCTTTCAATAAGAAGGTTCGCCTCCGCTCCTTCCTGCAGGGTGATCTAGTGCTAGCCCTAAGAGCACCGATGATCCCCGGCAGGAAGCCGCCCAAGTTGGAGCCCAAGTGGGAGGGACCTTTTGTTGTCCACAAGGTCTATCCCAATGGCGCGTACTCCCTAGCGACTATGGATGGTGAGCGTGTCACTCCTCCCACCAACGCTAGGTTCCTCAAGCAGTACTTTGTCTTAGTGTGCCAACATCCTGCACGACGTTAAACTGCATACGTCCGCGCGGCAAGACGTTAAACTGCCAAGCACCATTCGTCCAAGCTACAAGACGTTAAAATGTTCAGCATACGTCCTGGACGATGTTAAACTGCATACATCCGCGCGACAAGATGTTAAACTACCAAGCACCCTTCGTCCAAGCTACAAGACGTTAAACTGTTCAGCATACGTCCTGCACGACGTTAAACTGCATACGTCCGCGCGGCAAGACGTTAAACTGCCAAGCACCATTCGTCCAAGCTACAAGATGTTAAACTGTTCAGCATACGTCCAGCATGACGTTAAACTGCACATTTGTCCAGCATGACGTTAAACTGCACATTCGTCCCGCATGACGCTAAACTGCATACGTCCTGCACGACGTTAAACTGCATACGTCCAAGCTGCACGGCGTTAAACTGCCTAGCATATCGTCCGCGCTGCAAGACGTTAAACTGCCAAGTGTTTCGTCCAACATGACGTTAAACTGTACTACGTCCGACCTACAAGACGTTAAACTGTTCAGCATTCGTCCTGCATGACGTTAAACTGCCTCTCGAGAACTACGTGCGGCTTGATTCCCTTCCTTATGGGATACGTAGGACCGCCTGAACCTTAATGTTTCAGGCCCAACCCCATCCTTCGGGAATTTCCATCCCATCTCGGGCCCTTGGCCCAGTTTCCCCCGGGTGTGCGGCGTATGGTGTGAGCGCGGGGCTATACCCTCATTCACGTCAGTTTGCTCGTCACGCTGTACGCCCCCCCACGTTTGGGGATGCCTTCTGCTCCCCCCTTCCTTTTTTCTCTCCCGTCGTCCTGCATGACGCTAAACTGCACTTCAAGAACTACGTGCGGCTTGATTCCCATCCTTATGGGATACGTAGGACCGCCTGGACATACATGTTTCAGGCCCAGCCCCATTTCCCGGGAATCTCTATCCCGCGTTGGGCCTCTGGCCCAAGTTCCCCTCCTTTTTGTGCGAGGCGTATCGCGTGAGCGGGGGATTATGTCCTCATTTGCGTTGGTCTACTGGCCGCGCCGTACGCCTCCCCCCGTGTGTGGGACCACCTCACACCTCTCATCGTCCTGCATGACGTTAAACTGCCTCTCAAGAACTACGTATGGATTGATTCCCATTCTTATGGGATACGTAGGACCACCTGGACGCTTGTGTTTCAGGTCCAGCCCCGTCTCTTGGTTGATCACGGGGATCTGCCCTCTTTTGGTTGCTCTCAGGGTGAGTCCTCCGACCCTTCCCGGTGATCTGTTAACATGTTTTGGGTACTTCGGTCTATGACTCGTAGTGTCAGATTCAATCCCGACAAGTCCTGTGTTGCTTGTCAGGCCTCGCGCTTCCTCTTGTTCGAGCCTTCACTCAAAGGGATCCTCGTTAGCGGTTTGGGTACGATGCCTCAGAGCTCTCCTACCGCTCCGGGTCGATTTACCGGCGGGTCTTGGGCCGCAAATCGATATGAATCCTGCGATTGATCGGTCGATGCTCGTTTGCTTGCCCCGTCTTAGGCTGACGCGATCGGATGTTGTGTTGCGAATATGGTCAGCAACGTCCTTGATCGCCATGTCGGCTCTTTCAGGCTCTGAACATTGGTTGCGCAGTCCTCATCACACTCTGCCTTTGTGCGTTGTATTGGGATCTCGACACTCTCTTCATACTGACCTTCAGTACACCTCTACACGTTAGGCAGACCAACCAGGGTAATGATGTCGTTCGAGGCTCCCATGATCTGAGCACCAAGGATATATGCGGATATCCTCCCTAAGGGCCATGCGTAGCTGGACCCTCGTCCCCATAAGGAAGAAGGAGTCGCCCGAACAATCGCGTTCTGGGCCCAGTATATCTGGAGGCTAGCATCTCTGCCCCTCGGGTGATGGACATACGCAGGCCCCGATCCCAAGACTCTTCTCTTGGAATCGCGCGTGACCGCAGGGCTGGGTATGTTCCCACCTCCGCCGTGTCCGCCGTACCGCAATAAGCGGGTTCCTCCATGGTCCGAACCACACGACCTTAAACTGTGTTGTCTGGTCCTACCACACGACCGTAAACTGTGATCGTCTTGGCCGCCCGACGAGAAACGGCACTGCATCGTGATGTCCTCCTCAGGGGACACTCATGTTGGGCGCTGGTTAATAACCACTCCATTCATCAATGCCTTCCGTGGCTTGATTATTGTGGCGACGCCAGAGATTTCTCAATCACAGGCATGTCGCCGCACAAAGAAAAACCATTCATCTTTAAGGACAAACAAGAAATATCAAATGCCGCTCCTTCTGTGTGCGAGGGTCAGACCCGCACTCTTCCCCGCGCTGGTGCCCGATTATGTTGCGCCGCGCATCAAGAACTACGTGTGGCTTGATTCCCATCCTTATGGGATACGTAGGAACGCCCAGATGTTTGAAACTTCAGGTCCAGCCCCCCACCTCTTAGAGATTCCCCCTTCTCTGGGGAATCCGCCGCCTTCAAGTCACCCTCAAGGCGTGTTCCCCGACCCCTTGCAGTGGTCCACCGGTGTCAAGAGTACTCTGGCTTATTGCCAGGAGGATCAGGATCCGCTTGGTCAGGTTTCCTCCACTTTTCAGGCTTCGTGCTCCCTTTCATTCGGACCCATCGTCTACGCCCTGGGTGGAGCCCCCGTGAACGGTTCGGACACAATGCCTCAGTGCTCTCCCACTGACTCGGGCCGGTACCCCCAATGGCCTCGGGCAGCAAATCGATATGAATCCTGCGATTGAGCGGTCGATGCTCGTTTGCTGCCTCATTCCACCAACGGTTAGTGCGATATTGATGCTGCTTTTCCGCCACGGTCGGCAGTACTCCCATATCGTTACTCCGGTGCCCCCAGTCCTTGAGTGAATGGCCGCATGATTCACATTTTCCACCTCCCATTCTGACCAGGCGAAACCTCGACACTCTTGACACTATCCCTCAGTGCATCTTCGCATACCCAGGGGATAGGACCACGATGTGGCGTACTTTGAGGTCCTTATGGTCCGAGCTCTAAAGACCTTAAACTAAGATCTCTCCTTATGGTCCGAGCTCTAAGACCTTAAACTAAGATCTCTCCTTATGGTCCGAGCTCTAAGACCTTAAACTAAGATCTCTCCTTATGGTCCGAGCTCTAAGACCTTAAACTAAGATCTCTCCTTATGGTCCGAGCTCTAAAGACCTTAAACTAAGATCTCTCCTTATGGTCCGAGCTCTAAAGACCTTAAACTAAGATCTCTCCTTATGGTCCGAGCTCTAAAGACCTTAAACTAAGATCTCCCCTTATGGTCCGAGCTCTACGACCCTAAACTAAGATCTCCCCAAACGGGGTTCTGCGTCCTGCATGACGTTAAACTGCACTCTCAGAACTACGTGTGGCTTGATCTCCAGCTTGATGGAGTACGTAGGAACGCCCGGGCATTTCGACTCGGGTCCAGCCTCAGGGATCGCTAAGTCCCGCCCCTCCTCGTCGCCGGCCGTCTGGCCTGGCTTCTGGTAGAGTGGTGCAGTTGTGATATTCTCCCCGATTCAGCTCGGGATGCCCCGTCGCAATGATGGGAAGTGACGGTTTCCTCATCAAAGAGGTGCTGTCTGAGAATTGGGGTGATTCATGGCCAGATTAGTGCATCCGCCTAATACGCTTTCCCCACGATGGCGCAATTCTGAGAGCGCTGGATTTTGTCCGAACAATCGTCACTTCGCCCCACGCTTCGCATGCCCTGTTGATCTGGATTTCGACCCTTGTGTCTGAAGGGACCCCCAAAGCGGTATTCATGATGACATGTGGTCCGCCTCCTGCAATATAATGATGACCTTCGGTCCGTCTATTGCAGTTGTTATGGTCGATCCACTGTCCACCTACCGTCTTGGACATTTCCTGGAAGGCCGACCGTTGTGGATGTCTGGATTCGGGACGCACGATTCACCCTTTCTCATTTCCCTATGTTCGGATAAAATCTCAATTCCCCTAGCGTTGTCCCGCTCGTGTGTTGGAACAAGTTGGGGGGATGATACATTGATTAGGCTTGAGGTCTCCTTTCCTAGGAATGACCTCCCTCTTTTCTCCAGCAATCCAGGCCCAACTATGGATGCCTGATGCTTGGTTAACGCTCCCGCAAGACAGTGAATTGTGGTTGAGCATGTTAAGCCAAAAGATGCAGATAAATATATTGATTCATACAAATGGATCAAAGTAGCGGAAGCAAATGTTTTGGGAACGGCAAAACAAATCCCTTAGGGATTAGCGTGCTGAATGAGTCTTTCTAATGCCGCTACCCTTTGGCTGGTGGCCTCCAGAGCTGCTTCTCGCTCTCTGCGTGCCCTCTCTTCGTCGGCGGTCGCAGCACGAAGTTCTTCGATTCTGGCCTGTGCACGCTCCCGCTCGACCTGAATTGTGACCATCTGTTGGCCCGCCTCCGTCAGCTGTACCTGGGCGTCAACCAGCTGGGCTGCTAGTTGCTCCACAAGCTCGGTACACGTTGCGACGAAGGCCTCCTTCTCTGCCGCCTGCCCTTCGAGGCGCCGGACTTCCTGCTCCGCCTCGAGGAGCGCCCGCGTGCTCTCCGACATGTCCCGACTTTGTGTGACGTCGGCACGCCGGCAGCTCTCGCGCATCTTTTCGGCCATGAAATCACGGACCGTCAGATGGAGGCGTTGAGCATCAGCTCCCCCGACACACAGGAAGCGCAGCCAGGTTTGAAGTGATCCCATGCGCCCCAGCCACTCCGATGGGTCTCGCTTGAGGAAGCGCTGGATGCACTTCCACCCCCTGCGGCGCGTTATCCAGCTCTCCTCGACCGCCTCCGCGTCCGAGTCGTCCATCTCCTCGGGGTCGGCAGGCCGGTAGGCAGGGAAGGCAGCCAGCAGGTCTGCTGCAGGGTCCGCCCCTGGGAGGTCCTCATGAGGGATAGGTTCCCCAACATCTGGGCGACCTTCTTCTCTCTCCCCAGCGGCGCTGACACCCTCGTCAGCCCCCGACCTCTCTCCGATGTCAGCACCGCCGGCGTTCGCAGCCCCCTGATCAGCAGTTGGTGGGGCCGGCTCGGTTTGGGAAGTCTGTTCCGGAGCAGGCGGCATGTCCACCACTGGTCCACTCGTAGATGTCCCGGGTTCGGCAACCCGACGAGCCTCCAATGTTGAGATCACTGCGCGGGGCATGCCATGGTTAGTCACAGATCGTCAATGGCAAGCACCAGCAGTAAAGCAAGGAGAAGCAAGGAGACTTACGGGAGTTCATAGCGTCATCTTCCGCTATCCCGGCCGCCGCAGGAACAGTTGCAGCAGGGGGCCCTTCCGCGCTTGTCAATTCGATAATGGGTGCCTGGCCCCCGCCTTGTCCTGCTGGCGCCCCTCCTACTCCCGCTGAGGACGCCTGACCAACATCCGTGCGCTCCTGAGAAAGATGGAGAAATGGGTTAGAAGCTGCATAAGAGAATGGATGAAGCAGGTTGAGTAGGGATAGAAGCGGACCTCGAGGAGCTCAGTGACATCAACATTGTCAGAGCCGGCCACCTCGCCGCTCTCCCGTGGACTCCCCTGATGGGATCTTCCCTCGGAGCCTTCATCCTCCCCCATCTCCTCCTCTTCCTCGGAGTCGTTGCTACTGTCGTCTTCTTCCGGCGGCATCTGTTCTGGAGCGGGCTCTAGACCGAGCATCACCTTCACCAGAAGGGATGGCTCCGCACGCTGACCACGTTGGCGCGCGTAATCGTCCATGGCCGTCAGATACGCATACTGCCGGTTGAAGTCCACCCTGTCGGCAATATGGAGGCGCCCGACCTCTGGCAGATGGATTCCTTCTCTGAGAATCTTTCGCCAGATGGCGTCGGTCCCCAGTGACTGCCGCAGGGTCATCCAGGCCGACCACAGCGCCGGGAAGACTGCATCGTGGGAGGGTTCGAGCAGACGTCTCACCTGCTTCCCGGGCCGCTCTTCGACCACCGCGCGTGCCCCCTCTCTGGACGCCGAGGTCGTAGCGGCAGCTCGCGATGTGCCCGCCGCCGAAGTCCCTGCTCGCGCCGGCTCCGCTGCTTGGCGCGCCTCCGTTCTCCCCCGTGTGGCGGCGCCTCGCCTCTTTCCTTGACGCCCGGTCTCCGCACGGGTAACCTCGAGCCGCCGAACTGGCTTCCGTAGAAGCCCCTCGGGGTACGCAATGGCCCAGTGTTCGGCGTACTCGGTTGCCAAGCCTGCGTCAACCCCGGTAGGAGGGAGAGTGATGACGTCGCCAGAGCCGAAAGCGGCAAACATCAGCCACATCTGGTGAAGGACTCAAGGGTTCGTCTCCTCCCGGACAGCGGTGAATACCCTCTTCGGCATCCTTTGAAGGCACCCGAACTGCCTGGCGAACCGGGTTGGCACGTAAGGCTCGCAGATCACCTTCCCATCGATCCGAGCCACGAGCACCCTGCCCCGCATGTTCAGGAAGTATTCATGCTGCTCCAGCGGACCCTGCCCGTTGTCAATCATCTGGCCGACGGGAGTGGGAAACGGACTGAAGTTGAAATTGGCATGATTGCCAATCCGAATCCTCACGCCCTCCTCACTTAGGGTCATCGGAGCGACCCCCGCGATGTTCAGCAGGGAGGGTCGCAGGCCGTTGCCCGGAGGAATGATGGTGTTCGGAAACGTGTACCCACCGAGGTGAGCAGCCACCCAGCCGTGGAAGAACTGAAAGGGCCCATAGATCCTTCGTGGCGACCCCCCTCATGAGATGCGTCCCAGGATGGCATACAGCCTCGCCAGCACTGGGACCCCGAGGTTGTATCTTTTGTTGGCGGCCATAGCGCCCGCCACCGCCAGTGTCGCCGGGCGAACGCCCATTCTCGCGTCCCGCACTGGCAGGAGCCACCCACTCAGAAAGACGGCCAGGAACGCCGCGTACCGGACATTTGGGTCCCGGGCCTCGATGACGCGGTACCCCCATGAGCGGTAGTCGCCCGTCTCCAGGACCCGCCAGTACGACCCGTTCCGGCTCCTCTGAGCCGCGGTCGGGCACCGCTTTCCCCTGCCTGGCATCTTGACCGCTGGGTCATGCTCCAAGAACTGGCCGAACCACTCCTTGTAGGCTATGTCCTTCTGGAAGTCCTTGACCCCGAGCCGCTCTGTAGCCAGGTCCAGCAGATGCCACGTCAGGATGGGAGTCCGTGACCTGTCACCCCAGGTGTTCCTCGGAGGCAGGAACTCATCATACTGGTAGCCCTCCAGCGGGATACCTCCGATGCAGTGGATGTTCCAGAGACCGATGCCGACCTCCCCATGGTGAAGATGGAAGGTGTTGGTATCCGAGGACCAGCGGGTGAACAGCTCCGGCCCGAGCTCGGACTGCTGGTAGAAGTGGAACTGCGACGTCCACACCGCCTCAAATAGGCCGATGTACCGCAGCTCCTCTGCGAAGTGATCGCAAGTGTGGCGTACCCAGAACGCCCAGGCCCACTCGCTGGTGAAATTGCCCCCAGACCGCAAGTCCCAGTCCTTCATCCAGCCTTTGGTGTCGTCAGTGACACTCTAGCGATATGTGCTCGAGTAGAGGGCTGAAGAATTCTCCGCAGTAGGCTCACCCCCGTCAATGGTTCGCGTCCTCGGGTTCAGGACATAGACGTCCAAGTGCCTGGTCTCCCTGGCAGGATGCCCATTGTTGGTGATGTTATAGCGGGGAAGCTCGTCCTCCCGAGTCAGCCAGGTCCGTGGCGCATCAACCTCGAACCCTGGCACCGGAACCTCATCTAGGATGCCGAAGTTCCAGAGCGGCAGGTTGTCCGACAGTGGATATGTCTTCTGGGCCGGCGTCAGCAAGTCGAACAGGGATTGATTGTTGGAAACAATCTCCTTGGCTCCGTAAACCTCCTCGTTCGTCGCCATCTCAGCTCTGCGAGTGGCGGCATCCCCCTCATTTCCTTGATGCGCGGACATCTCAGAAGTTTCGGGAGTCGTGCGGGTTAAGGGATGAAGCGTGCGGGATCGGACGAGGCTGGTAGAGAAGTTTGAAGTTTGGCGTGCAATCCAAGTGGACGGCGCGCAATTGGGAAGAATGTCGCGCAAAGTTCCGGGTTTTCGCGCAAAGACAGGCGAATTCCGGATGGTTTCGCGCGCCGATCGGGCGAATTTCGCGACCGGAAAAGGCAATTTCGCGCACGAGAGCGTTGAAGCTTATCGCGCGGAAGGCCTGTGTACGGAACGCGGAACCCTGGACCCCTATTTATAGAAGAGGCCGGGATTCCGCGCCGCGCGGAACACTCGATTGCGCGACCGCGGCGGCGAATTGCGCGCCCGACGCCCCTTTTTGCGCGCCTAAGTCCCGCGCAGCCCAGGACTTCGGCATTCCGGCGTCTCCCTCGGAACCCGATCGTTGCGACCTCTCGCCGATCAGATTCCGAGGGGGGGATTTTTTAGACGCCAGAAAAGTTCGTTGCTCCCAAACGAAGCTCCGGATGCGGAAAGCGAAGTGATATTTGGAGTCAGAGGCACGTTCCGGAGGGCCCGGAGGGCTTGCGCGAAATTTCAGAGGCCCGCGCGCAAAGTTGAGTCGTGGCGCGCAATCCTCCCGGGATGCGCGCAATGCGCTGGGCCGGCGCGCTATTTTGCGCGCCCGTGGCCTGCGCGGCTCCCTTGCGCGCCGGGTCCTGATTCCGCGTCCGCGAAGGGAATTCCGCGCCCGAGACCGGATTCCGCGTCCGGGGTTGCCTATAAATATAAGGCGACCCCCGACGTTTTGAAGGTTGCCAGAATCCGAAGCGTCGCTCGTTCGCGCAATCCAACCCCTTCCGCGCGCAATGCCGATCTTCAGGTAACCTCCTTTCTTTCGCGCAATAGAGCCTTGGGGTCCGCCTTCGCGCGCAATCCCCTTGGCTCCTTTCCTTTGAATAATCCTTAACCCGAAGGCCTTTGCGCGCAAAAGAAGCCTCTTGCGCGCAATTGCCCCCTGGGTGCGCGCAATCCAGCCCGATTGCGCGCACCCCCTCTTCAAAGTGGTCGTTCGTTAGAGAATGAGTCGTTGCCCCCGCGAGCTGTCCGAAGCCCGGTGCGCGCAATCTCAATCATCCGCGCGCAAAGCGCTGGCCCAATTGCGCGCCAGCCCGCACAATTGCGCGCCGACCCGCGGTATTGCGCGCAAAGCTCCTCTTTTGCGCGCAATCCGCCGGGTCGCCCCCTTTGACCCCCTGAGGGTACCCGCCTGCGTGGCGCCCGATGATCTTCGTCCTGGGTGCCCGCACCGTGCGTTGTCTTTCCGTGCGGCCCTCCAGGCTTGCGCGAAGTGACACGGACCCATCGGCGGCAACCAATGTCCAGCATGACGTTAAACTGCACATACGTCCAGCATGACGTTAAACTGCACATACGTCCAGCATGACGTTAAACTGCACATACGTCCAGCATGACGTTAAACTGCACATACGTCCAGCATGACGTTAAACTGCACATACATCCAGCATGACGTTAAACTGCACATTTGTCCAGCATGACGTTAAACTGCACATTCGTCCCACATGACGCTAAACTGCATCCGTCCAACATGACGTTAAACTGTACTACGTCCAAGCTGCACGACGCTAAACTGCCTAGCCCCTATCGTCCGTGCTGCAAGACGTTAAACCGCCAAGCACCTTCGTCCTCAGCACACGACGTTAAACTGTACTTCGTCCGGCAAGACGTTAAACCGTCCGCTTCGTCCTCAGCACACGACGTTAAACTGTACTTCGTCCGGCAAGACGTTAAACCGTCCGCTTCGTCCTCAGCACACGACGTTAAACTGTACTTCGTCTGGCAAGACGTTAAACCGTCCGCTTCCTCCTCAACACACGACGTTAAACTGTACTTCGTCCGGCAAGACGTTAAACCGTCCGCTTCGTCCTCAACACACGACGTTAAACTGTACTTCGTCTGGCAAGACGCTAAACCGTCCGCATCACCCGATCCCGTGCCTCGCACGCAGGGTCCCCCCCGGTTTGGATGTGGCCCCCACCCGCTCGTCTCTGCAGGGATGTCGGGATTGCCCCTCTTTAGGGACGATTTAATGGGAGCGGCTTTTCCCTACGGGGGTAGGGTATTACAAACCCCTAGTTTCTTGTGGGGGGCTGCACATGTGTATCTCCATTGCGCTCCCCCACTGCCGAAGCCAGTAGAGGGTGTGACTGGGATCGAGGTGTCTCCTACTTTCGGTCCAAGTCCCTTCCAACTGAGTTTTGCCGCATTCGGGCTGCCTCAAGTGCGTAAGTCCTGACAGAATGAACTACGTGGACTTCGATCCCTGTCTTCTAAACAGGGTACGTAGGAAGCCTCCCTGAGGTTCAAGCCCACCACCTGGTCGTCCCGGTCGTATTCACGTCGGTTCGTCCATCAGTGGACCCCTTCAGGGTTCACGCTTGCGTCGATTCACCTATGAATCCGCCCCTGTGGGAGACTGCCCGTGTGTATCTCCACTGTGCCTCCCCACAACCCCCTTTTTCCATTTCTCCTTTTATCGTCCAGCATGACGTGAAACTGTGATCCACCCGGTCGTTCCACCCCCCTCTGTGCGAGGTGGTTCGGTTCAATCCTCCGCCCGGCGGCCTCGACCCCTTCGTGAGTCGGCTTGCCGACGTCCAGCATGACGTTAAACTGTATACCCGAACTACGTTGACTTTGATCCGTGCTAACGCGCGGTACGTAGGAAGCTCCTACGGGGTCCAAGCTCTTCACTCCATCATCCATCCTGATCCTTACCCGGGCCGCCACATCCCGGTGGGGTCATGCCACTTCTCTCCACTCCACATCACTTGGGAAGCCGCCCATGCGGTGGCCCCAGCGTCGGAGGTTCCCCGCAAGGGGTTATGTCATCTGATCCACTTTTCATGTTGATCGGTCCGATGCCGTCCCCGCTGGACGTTAAACTCGCGGCGTACCCCGTGTTAAACATGGGAAGCTGAGGAAAACCTCAGGGGACAAAGTTCCCCGCACCCAGTGCGGGAAGCCTCAGGCCATCATGCCTTCGAGAAGCCCTATTAGGGATGGAAGACAGACGTGCAGAGCCGCAGTGTTACGACACGCCCCCAGCACCCAGAGCCACCCGGCCTTCTCACCGCAGGTTGCTGCCCCGACCGGACTCCTTGGAGCGTCCGGGCGGAAGCAGCGTAATTAACCGGTGTCCATGAAGATATGGCGCCGGGAACGAGATTCACGAGCATGTCTTAAATCTATGAGGGAGACCCGGATTAGGCGACGAGTTCCGAGGAGACGTCCAAGGAAGGAGGAGCCGACATCCCATCATCCCGGTTTCGATCAAGGAGCAGACGCCCCTGAATAAGTGACGGATGCCGCCCGCCTTTGGAAAGCGGGACTGCGGGACCACAAGCCGCGCGCCCATCCCCTCGGGTTGACAGGTGCACGCACGAACGCGTCCTGGCGGAACATCGTAACCCGACGCACATCCGCACCGAAACACTCTCTATGGAAAGAAATGCAGGACTCCAACTTGCTGGGATGAAGTTGGGGAAAGAAAGCAATTAGGACTTGATCTCATTGATGAAATGGAAGAAAATGTCAGATCTATTCAACAACACATAAGAGCAGCTCAGAGTCGACAGAAAAGTTATGCTGACAACCGAAGGAATGACCTAGAGTTTGAAGTGGGTGATAAAGTTTTCTTACGAATATCTCCCTGGAAGAGAGTCATGAGATTTGGAAAGAAGGGGAAGTTGAGACCTAGATATATCGGTCCTTTTGAAATACTGGATCGTGTTGGGAAGGTAGCTTACCGATTGGCGCTTCCACCGAATCTCTCTCAAGTTCACGATGTGTTCCATGTATCTCTCCTGAGAAAGTACATACCGGATCCTTCACATGTACTCAGCTCAAAAGTTTTACCGCTGGCGCAAGATCTATCTTATGAAGAATAATCGATAGAGATTCTAGATCGTAGTGAAAAAGTCCTATGAAAAAAGACCACTCGATTGGTGAAAGTTTTATGGAGGAACCACCAATTAAAAGAAGCTACATGGGAGCTTGAGGATATGATGAGGGAGAGGTATCCTCATCTGTTTGTTACAATGTGACGAATTTTGAGGGCGAAATTCATTTTAAGGGGGGTAGAATGTAACACCCGAGACTTATATGTTATATAAATCATCAAAGGAATCTTTTTCTACACCACACTTTCTTGGCTTGCTTTACACGAAATCATGACCTTCCTCGATAGCTTGCGTCGTACGCAATACCGAGTTTCACTAAACAACGATATGCTATTAAAATATTATTAAAACTAGCCTTTATGAATAGTAATAACCACTTTTTGAAATTTTATAAATTTTATTTTTCAAAATGGGCTTCATTTTTGGATTTGGAATATCGAAATTAGCCTTGGGTGAAATTTTGGTATTTTTCTGAAAACTTTCAATTTTTGACGAATATTGAAACCACTAAGTGGTAGTTAAAAAACTGAATTTTTATAAAACATAATTTTATCGCTTCTGTGAGTGAAATTTCAAAAATCCGAAAGACACAGTTTATGTCAGTAAGTAAAATGTGGTTCAATGAGATGAAAATAATTTTTTGGTGAATAGTAACTTTTTACTTTTTTTTACCACGGTTAAAAGTAAATAGGGTAATAAAGGGTAAATATGATATTATTATTACCCTAACACATGTCCTAATTCTATTGTATAAGTGTAATTAGACCAAAAACAAACTTATTAATAATATATGACCATTTAGGCCCACCTGGATTAGATTAGGACATTTATTATTAATTTATTTAAAGAAGGGTTAAAATAGTTAAAATCAAAGTTTAATAAGTAAATAATTTTTAATATGGGGTTATACATAATATAAATTCGACTATAAATATTAATTAGAAAGCTAAAACTATTTCCTACATAATGGTACTTTATTTGTAATTTTTAGACGTTAAATAATTTAATTTCTTAATGACACAAGATGATGTAGTAATTATCTTATTAATGAAATATTGACATAATTAATGTTATAAACACCAAAATAAATGTACTTTTAGACTTTTTATGAATTCCACTAATTTTCCAGGTTAATATGACATGTTATTATTGATTTAATTAACTTTTTTTGAACTAATCATTCTGTTATGACTTTCACAAAAATCAATTACTAAATAGTGTCAAAATTGACATAAAATAGTTTTTAAAACAAATATTATATTAGTAATGGTTATTTTATTCCTAAAAAAAATAAGGTTAGGCCAAATGACTTAGATAAGGTTATATATATTAATAATAAACAACTAGGGGTTCGTTTGGATGCTTATAGTAAGTTTATTAACCTTATAGTATAAGAACACAAGAAGACATGGTAAAAGTAAAATTATTTAACTTAATGTTAAATCTAAATGATAAGGTTAAAATAGGAACATAAACTTGTCTAAATTCTATTGGATGAGAGTATTTCGACCCATCCCCACCTTAGCCTCTAAATAAATCAATTTGGAGCTATTTAAAACCGAACATGACTTTATAATAAAATAATATTTTTAGTTTTCCCAAAGGTACCCCTCTCCAGCCTTATAAAAGGGCACCTCCTCCCTCTCTTCCTCACACCACATTGAGCCTTCATGCTTGGCCAACCCCAGCCACTTTCTCCTTTCCACTTCCCTAGAGACATCCTAGAGGTTATGGTGTTCTTAAAAGGCCAATTTTAGTGCCCTAAAAGAAGGTCTCAAAGAAACACTTCAAAGAAGAGGTAATGTATGTTACCCATTCTTTCATTTTTTATTTCTTCTTCCACTTCTTCTTCTTTAGATGTTTCATTATGAAGTCATAACATCAGTATCACTCATATACTGATATGTTATTATAAGTATTAAACAACCCTATTTCACCATCTATCCATCCTACGGAAAAGAAATCACCGCGCGTGCGTACGTACGGAATACTGTGTCCACGCCGTGGTGTAATCTATTATCCACCACCACTTTACTTGGATGGGTATAATGGTGTAAATGATGGCTATATAAGACTATTTTTCTGAAATAGTATACATACACTCCACTACAATTCACGATCATAGGAGCGATATCATCACTCGTGCGTACGTACGGAATACCGTCTCCACGATGTGATGCGACTCGTTCTACATGATCTTCATTTCATAATGATTATATAAATTAATTGAATGAATGAATATGATATATATTACACTAATACCATTATGTAAATGATGTATCTATAACCTAAAGAGAAGAATAAGAATTTATTCGACAAAACATGCATAGGAACAAAAAGTTATAAACACCCGAATAACATGTAGAAATGAAATATTACTACTAAGAAGCTAAGAAAATGACCATATATGATATCATAAAAATAAGTATGATTCTGGAAAAATTCAATAACATTATTTAAATCATTATACAGGAGGTTCGGACACGTACAAAGCATATCATACCTAAGGTAAGGGAAAATATCACAATCTCATTTTTATCCGAGATTGTTTATACTTTACTATTTACTGGGGTGTATTTTATCATCCACATCCATGTTTCCTCAATATGTAATATTATTTCCATCCACATACAATTTTTTAAATCCTATTTTACCCTTCGGTGAGTTTTTAGTAAAAGATATGAAAGGAATCTTTTGTCATTTTTCGTACGAGGTACTTTTTTGTCTTTTCCGACAAAAGTAAGAGAAGAATGTTTTTTTAACTTATACGGCATGAATGGATTTTTAAAACATTATTTCCAAGAATCTTCCTTTACAAGTTTTCAAGTTTATTTTTAATCAACTTCTTTTAGTTTAATGTTGTATGACATGTTAAGAAAGAAAAATTGTTTTTGAATAAGAAAGGATATTTTCCTCAAGAATGGAGTTCAAGTGTTTTATCAAAATTATTTTCCATCTAAGATAATAAAGGGTTATTTTTTTATCCATATTATTACATTGATTTTATTATGTTGTGATGGAATTATTTTTATGAATTCCTTTATCTTATATGAATTGTTTTATGATGTCATGTTTTTTAAGAATCCCATTTTTATTACATGGGTTATGAAATGATGTATGATTTATGATTTTGTGGCACACATAAGAATGGTATCATTATGAGATGGGTGGGACCTATATCTCCCTCCAATGCATTGGGTAAAGATTTTATATCTCATGAGATATACATGGCTGGAACGGTAGGTTATACCGGTTCAGTGAAGCAGGACTGAAATGAGGGTAACTCGGTTCAGAAATGGACTTTGTCCACTAAGATAGTCTTGTCAATGAGTCTTGACTAATAAGAAATGATTCTTTATGATTATGTGTGTATGCCACAATGTTTCATGTTTTAAGTTATGATTATTGGGATTTCATTTCACTACTATGATTTATCCCATGTTATGAAATTATGATCTCTTTTGCAGGTTAAGATTTCCAAAAGTTATGTGCTTATGTATATGATGTGATTGATATTTATTTTGTTTACCCTTACTGAGCATTTGAGCTCACCCTTTTGTATGTTTTCTTTCCCCAGGTCAGGAAGAAGGTTATTAAGTAAGATATGCCAAAAGGGACTATAGATATGATGAAATAAATGGGAGACAGTGTAGACGCTTTATGAACCAGTTGTTTATGTTTCCCAGTTTCTAAAGGCACTATACCTATACGGTCCTTTATTGGTTTTGTTATATGTTGTAATAAGTATGCTTCAATTTTGAAGTATTAACAATGTATGTAATGTATGGGTCGTTATAATTACCCACAAGAGAAATTCCATTTTAAATCCAAGAAGAAATCATAGAATATGATTGGAATATGTATTCATTTAATAAAGAAATTTTTATTTTACACACCCATGGGGTGACCATATAAGGGGTATACAACATATAAATTACAGAAAATGGATCAAAAAGGTTTATAATAAGGTGAGAGGATCAATTTTATATAATGAACTCACTAAAGAGTCAATTCTTGGAACATGCTAGCATGTAACACAACAACTCTATTCATAAAATTATGAAAAATTTGAGGAAACGTTACAGAACACCTACCTCATGCTAATAAACATTCACTCATCCAATTTAGAGGTATGATTCCGTCTAGATTGGAATTATTCATAGAAAAAGGTATTATACCTAAAAATAGAGAAAATGATCTCACAACAATATAACACATTCCATAAAAAACTAAATGAGGAATGACACAAAATGAATTTATAAATTTTTGATGTAGATACATAGATACTAATGAAGTCCAATTTAGATGAATAATGGAATAGTTATAAACATTTCTAGATTGGGAGAGGAAGTGGAGAAAAATGAACCTTGGAGGAGCCTCACATAGGTGTTGGAGGAGGAAATAAATAAGAGGATGAAATTTAATCCCATTAAGTTAAAAATCATCATTTTCCCCCTAAAAAACTAGGTCACATTTTTTGGACACATAGTTTTTCCAAACCATGCGCCAATAGTGCTGCACCCATTTCTTAAGAGACCACATCGAACGGTTTTCCCCAAATGGTTACCCTAAATATTAACCAACCATGCAATGAATTGTTCTTATGTACATTCTATGTGGAACTACCTATGCGATATAGGTGAAATGTTTGGGAAATTATTCCTAGCATGTGCGTACCACCTCTTCCCACCTTTTGTAGAATGTACAATTTCTACTGGGGGTTGCATGGTTTCATAGAAACTGTGGCCCTGTCATGTCCTCTTTAGATTTGGGTTTTCTGATTATGATCCTCCCATAACTCAATAGAGAACTCGAGTAACCCTTACAGCTTTCTAAAATAAATAAAAACAGCACATTAAATTTTTCTAACTGTCATAATTGCACTACAAAGCTTGTTTTGAAAAACAGACCATCCAATAAATTCCTATCTTCAAATTCATTTTCATTTTCCTCTGGTAAGAAAAAACCGTCATTACAACCTCTCTATCATATAACTTCTTGTCCTCAAGAATCCTCAGGGAACAATGAAGACACCACCCTACCTACAAGGGTCATGAATTTTGGTACAAACGGTCGTGATGTGTTTCAAAACGCCCAACACACATCAAGGAACCAAATTAAACATATAGAACCTAAGACATACAAACCTAAGCCTATGATAATTTTCTAAATGAATCAACAAAATATGGATTAAAAAATATAGTTTAACTTCATATAAAATCACATCTGTGTGTCATTAAATGCATGGTCGTTGGTGCTCTCCACTATAGGCCTAACATAGAAAGGTACCAATTCTGACCTATAGAACCTCTATCATCAAAATAAACTACAAATAACCGCTTATGAATTATATTGATAATACTAGCATTTTTCTACAACTAATTGAACCTGATTACTTTCAAGGTCATATCATGGACCTCACTTCAAGAGATGCTCAAATCCCAATTTACCTAACTAAAACTGGTCAGGAAGTATTTTCTCGTAAGGCACTACCGACGATGAAATCACACTCTCCATAACCAGGAGACAAGATTTAAATGGTTGCATTATACCACATTCATTGAACAAGGTGGATAACAAGTCAATCCACATCTCACTAACCATTCTCAAGAAGCTCTTCTTAGATATTCAGTGTTCTAAAAATAAATCTCCAACACCTTCTCCCAAGACATCATGTGTTTACAAAAAGCATGCTAACCAAAGACCATACCTCACTTAGGGTGATGTTTCATGATTATACCATCACCTGGATATTTACATTTTCATGTCCCAATGAAAATATGGGGTAACCCAATTCTATTACATTGGAATTATCTCCCTAAAATTAGCACATCCAAGCCTGATATCAGAATTGAGATAACCTTGGATTCAACTAACTGGAGTCCATAAAACTAAGCCAATGTATTCCATACTCCATTATTACAAGGGGGTGATTTTACAAATCTATGTATTCCCCACATAATCATTGAATGGTTCTAAAGAGGCATCCACCTTGTGGTCATGTTATAGGATAAAAAATAGTGTCCAGGATTCCTTCCACAGAGTTCCTATAAGGGAACCGAGGTATCTCTCAAAACTAACCAATCCTCGAAAAAAATCACACAATAAGTATTCCTCTATAAAAGAGATTACTCACCCTTACCAATATATTTTAAAACATTATCTCATCATAAGTTTGAGTCTTTGTTAGTGAATCAAGGATGGAGTCAAGATAAGAGAAATTCCAGTCACTTTTAGAATCGTATTATAAAAGGATTTGAACATTTCCCAGCTAAAGGAGAAAAAAAAGAATAACAGCTGAACCTAAACTAGTAGACCTATTTATAAAGAAACTCAACTTCACCTACTGACACATCAACATTGACTGACCACAATCCTTCACTGCCTAAGGTGTCTCATGATTGTTTAATATTTGACCACTGAAGTCCATCCAAGACCAACGATGTTTCTATGAGGTTTCATACACTACCAAACACATCAATGTCATGATGCTAACTAAGAACTGACACACATTTACTAGAATATATGTACTCCTCCCCACCTTATAATAGTCCTATATGTTAAAATAAGAAAATGGTTAGCCAGTCATAGTTTCACTATATCCAATTCACCTTAGAAGCACACATGTTTTGCCTCCAATCCACGCATAGGTATGTCATAGATTTTCGAATAAGGAACAAAATAAACCTAACTAGTGTTTAGAAACACCTAATTCTCTTAGAAAGTCATCCCAATAATTAGTATGAATTGATTCATTTAATTATTAGGTCATTGTACTATGGAGATAACTGATGAAGTACTCAACAGCTCAAGGCCCAACTATTTTACCAAAGTCAACCGGTTCATTATAACATATATGAACTCATAGGGATATGACTATATCGATGCATACTACCATATGATTTAATGAGAATATGGAATATCATGGATACTTCCCATATGCTAATAATCCCTATGAATTCATGTATTATATGTCCTACATGGAAAACTATCTCATCTTGCATTATCCCAAATAACTATAAAATAGAGTGATGACCTCCCGAGTCTCCCAAGGTATTGTGAAAGGGTCTCAAGACCAAGGAAGAATCCAACCATGAACTTTTCTTGTCTAACCCACTGAAACCAATCATTACTCAATTATCAAACCTATAACAAGGACCTAGGAAAATATGATCATCTATCTGAAAAAAGGAATAATTTATAAACTAAGAGTCCTACAGAGGACAATGACACCCAAATAGTACAACATAATAGAAATCTCACATCATTTAGCAAGGTATTTAGACACTAAGGGTGCTACCTATCATAGGCTAGCCCCTTACAAAAGAAAAGGCATTTAACCTATCCCTAGGTCACACCAAATAGACTTTTTTATTCCCTACGCGTATAATTTATTCCATAACTAAAAATAATAATTCCTATGGAAAACACTCGCATTTCCCTTCCATGGAAACTCAAAGAATTATTTAAACTACCCTTACAAGAGGGTATAAAACTAAAGATACCACCTAAGGTTCCATTTTTCAATCCATTACATTGATTCAAAATTAATATTTAAACATATTAAATATTTAGATAAAATTAAAAGGAATAATTAGAATTCATTGTGAAAATTAATTTTTAACTATTAAATAATTATGAAATACCTTCATAAATTATAAAATTTATCATATAATTACCTTTTAAGTTATAACAGATAAGGCGACCTACGAGGGTCCTGCTATGCTAACCTGAGTTCTTTAGAATGTGACCCAATAGGTGTTTCTTATTAAAAAAAAATTAAAAACACCTGTATAGGGCTAAATCATAAGAAAAATTCCCCAACTAACCTATTTGGTCAAAACTTATCATTTTGGATTTTAATCAAATGGGTTGCTATGCCTGAGTAGTAGTAGTATTATCCTAAATAAGGAAGCCAAATCAATTTAGATTAAAATTAAATAAATTATACATTGTGTAACCATTTAAAATAATTTTATATTTTCATATATATATATATATAATTGTTCAGTTATATGTGAGTCAATCTACAAATATATAAATCACCCATACACTTTACATTTTGTAATTAGGATCTCATTAATCAAAAAAAATTTCACTTTAAAATTTGACCTTTACCATCATTTTAATTTTAACAAGTTCAATATATTTATATATAATTCTCAATGATGGTTTGAGTTTATGGGTTAACTTTTCCAAATTATTAGGCACTCATACACCTTACAGTTAAAAAATTTCTCTTATTTAGTTGAAACCAAAATAATTATCCCATGCCACCATTAAAATGATAACAAAATAAGACTAGGCATGTTATCACACTCAGTAAACACAAAACAAACATGCTAGATAAATAGGTAGTATGGAAATAGATTAACAAGTTAATAAATCACCCAAAAAATAATAAGTACTAGAAGGATGATGAAAAAAAAACATGGAATGACATTCAAGGCACACAATCTAAAATATAAATTGTCCAATAAATGAAACTAAACGTAATGGAATATCCCTGATATGTGAAATTCTATATACTTATAATGCTGAATTTGATGCTTCATCTATGCCACACCAGTCTAGGGGAAATTATTATAAAATTAATCAATCACTAAGAAGTATAATTTTCACTAATAACATGAGGTGAAATAACATTCAACTATAGCATTGAAATGTATAAATAGAAATCACATCCCTGGAAACTTGTAATTTTCAACAAAAATGTGTTGATCACACCTAAGAGTGGATATTTACCATGGGCTGACACATTCCTAGTATCCTGTCTACCAACCCCAAATAATAATACAAGGAAAAGAAGGCTTTTTTTACCACTTTATAACATCTCGACCCAATTGAACACTAATATGGTAGCCATACTCGTGGGCCGAGTGTCTTCAAGAACTCCTCCCCATATAGAAGAGGTTTTCGAATATCATCGAGGATGTTAGGAGGTGATAGTGGATATCATACCCTTATTATTAGAGTACTATAGTAGGATATCAAATAAGAAATAGAAGACAACAACAAAATTAGTAATAAATGAGAGATAAAATAGTGTAAGAATAAAATAATATTATTGTAAAAGATAGTCAACTCCAATATACTACAATTTATGATGTCCAAATGATAATATATATATACGATATAGAAGACATAAAACAAGAAATAATATGTACTATAGTATATAAATAATGAAAAGAAATAAAATCCTTAAGGGAGAAATCCACTACAATCTCATGCTCTATCTCAGACCAGTTATCTTAACTCCGAGGTACAGTCTAAACAGCAAAAGGAACCAACCATGGTCATTGAAAAAAGTCTACATGGGTCCCATAGTGAAATGGAGGCATGAGTAGGGTGTGAGATACAAATCCTAGTAGGCTACCACCCCCAATGTCTACAACTGAATTGAGTTAGTTTATAAAAAATATTAGTGTAGTTAATATGTATGATTAAACAATACTGAATAAATAATCAAAATCCTAAATAGGTTCATAAAGGATAATTGGAAGCACTGCCTACTTGTTCACATTTCTAGAATGAGTGTATGAACTATAACCATATGTATAAATTAATAATATAAACATCATATAGTGATATAATGTATTTGCCTATATGAACCAAGAACATACACACATAAATGTCTATATATCTAGAATAATAGGTACTAGATAGGCTATGTGTAACTCAATCATCCATGACAAGTATGAATGAGCATATATGCTCAACCAATAGGGTACATTCCCTACATCCCAATAGAGTGTGAGATGCCATTAATGACACTCGAGATAGTGAGTGATCCATCATGTCATCACTCTAAATAGGGATTGTAGAGCCTCAATCGAACATCCTACATTGTATAAATTGTGCAAGACATCATGATCTCAACACCCCATATAATGGAGAATGATTTTATTCCATGATCAACCAACCCCTTATGATAATTTAATTTCTATTTATAAAGCATAATCATATATAAATAATAATATATTTCATGATACAATAACTCTTAATCTTTACATTTGTTTATCCTGATAAATAAGAAAGGGTAATAAATTTAAAAATTGGATATACACGGCATGAAACAATCATTATGGTTGTGCCAGCCTTTGTAAATCATTTCCTTTAAATTAAAATGTATAATAAATTCACATAAATAAATAAATCATGAACATGATAATCTAGTTAAGAAATACTATTTAAATCATTTGAGGAAGGAAAGCCATAATGTCAATCCATTCCATTTATTTCATGCCATTTGAATAAACATTTGATTACATAAAAAAAACATGGAAATTCGTTAAAAAAGTTTTGATGTCTATATAAAAGGTATCATGGCCCATTGCTAAAATACCTATATGGGAAATCCCATTTATTAAGAAAGCAAGCCCTTGGGTGGAGCTTGGTTCTTTGGTCATTTAGTTAGGAGTGACCAAGCCATGCACATAGAAGGTACCATGGTTAAATAAACATTTTTATAGAAAGGGGACACTCGATTTAATGATTTCATTTGAGTCATTTCACAAAAACAATGCCTTATATCTATCAAAACAAAGGCATAAGAACATACCACTGCCAAATGGTCAAGAATTCATTAAATCAAAAATCAACACATTGTGATTTCAAAGATAGCACACCTCATTCGAGGGTTTTTATTATAAAATCCTGAAATTATTCTTAAAACATTTAATTTTTCAATAATAAACATCAAACCCAAGAATTATAATTAAATATATCAAAAGACTAATTTAATTAATTTCCCTAGATGTAAAGAAAAACACAATAAGTCTTATCACACAACATAAGAGGTGAAACAATCAATTTGACAATTTCCTTCCAAGGAAACACCATTTTAATTCAATTACGATCACTTAGAATGTGTTCTGGGCATCTAATAATTTAATTATAAAGGCCAATTTCAATTTTCACACCCAATGAGTGACAATATAAGAGTTATAAACCCTCTAAATTAACTAACAAGGATCAAAAGGTGTGATGATCTATCTGATATGAAGAATTCCATTAAAAGGAGATGCATGCCAAAGTTTAGCTCAAAAAAATGAAACTATTCATAAAATGATGGAAATTTGAAAAAATAGGTTATAGAAAACTTACCTTGTTCTTATTACTTTCAAATCATACAATATTGAGTTCTGATTTGGTTTAGTTTGGAAGAAATATAATAAAATGAGATTCTCTCTTAAAATAGGTAAAATGATCTCTCCTCAAAAGAGTATTGTTGATGAAAAAATAAATGATGAAATAAAAATAAGGAATGTATATCCCACCGATGCGGATCCATAGAGATGTACGATTATCAATTCAGATGAAAAACAGAGGAGTTATCACCATGGCTTGATTATGAGGGAAGGAAGGGCCAAAATCACCTTAGAGTAACCCTTCATAAGTGTTGTATGAGGAATGAAATAAGGGAAATAAATAAAAACCCATTAAGGGGAAAATGGACACTTACCCTTAATTATTGGGTCGCATGATTTGGCCCCATGGTTTTTCCAAATCATGCTCCAACCGTGCGACACCAATTTCTTAAGAAACCAGCTTGCGTGGGTTTTCAAACAAGGTTACCCTAACCATGAACCAATTGTGTGGTCAATAGTGTTGAGGTACTTCTTATATGGAACTACATGTTTGAGATAGGAACAAAGTTCGAGAAACTATGTGCAGCCTTTACACACCACCTATATATACTTGTTATAGGACGAATGGTTCCTTCTTGGGGGCACATGGTTTCAGAAAAACCATGTCCCATGTAAAATATTGTTCCATTTTGATATTTTAGAGTTTCAAACTCCCAAAATAGGTTGAAACACTCGAGAAACACATTAGGCCATCGACCATGACTATAAAAACACATTGAAGTGTTCCTACTCTCAGAATTGTGTTCTGAAGCTTAGTTCGTAGAACATCTCATCCCACAAATTCCAAAATTCCAATTCCATTGGGTTTTTATAACATTCAAAATAATGAGTAGTTAGAATAATGTACTCCTATTATATTTTTTTCAAGTTAATGTTTAATTGGAATTGGTTTTAAGTTATTTACCCTTCCATGTTGAATATTCATATTGATTCATACTAGCTTCCATTATATTTATCCCTTAATGATAATTTGAGATCACCAGTTTCTTATTAATTATTTTTCCTTAGATACGAGAAAAGGTTTTATGATTATTATGTAGTATTTATCTAATGAAAAAAATGTTGTTCTCAAAGAATGTAATTTTTTTTATTTTATGATTGAAATGTAATGTTATTTTCAATTATGTATCTAGTTTACAAAGACTACTAAACTATTCAATCCTTTAATATGTGGTTCATTTCATATAGTACCAATTTAATAAAGAAAACACCAACTCTAGGATATGGGGGTTGGGTCATTTTAGTTGTTATTAGAGTAATTTTGTTAGAAGCCTTGGGAACTAGTGTTACGAAAAAATAGATTTGAGAATAAAACTCTATGATAAAAGATTAAAATATTGAAAAAGTTACCAAGCATGTTATTTAGAGACTTTTTATACCAAATATTTTAATTTACCTTAAGTATTTAACTAGTTTTTATTTTAGAAATTATGTTTCATAATGACATGAACTAATATAGTTTATGATTTTTTTTAGAAATGGAGCATAACAGAAGGAATGGAAAATGTATACATACACATAATCCATGTTGGGATTACCCTTATAGGAAATATAATGAAGCTATCGTGGGAGATAAAATTAGAGATAAACAAATTTTAACTTTATTGGGATAACTGAATCAAGTTATGAGAAATAACCATGCCCATATGAGCTAGCCTATTGATCCAGAATGTGGTGTGACATTGATAGATCGCTTCATGCATCCAAAACCTCAATTATTTAATGGGACAATAAGTCCATTTATAATAGAGTAATGGATAAGTTTCATAGTGAAGATATTTCTAGCATTGGGATTTAATTAAAAGGGAAGGGTTGTTATGAAATTTTATCATCTCGTAGGATATACAGATCTATAGTGGTTATTGATTCAAAACACTAAAGATGAGATGGAAATAAAAAATATGGATACTATGGGTTTTATAAAAATTTTATGGAAAATATATTTCAACAGAACAATAAGAAGATGTGCAGAGAAAATTGTTGAGTCTAAGACAAATTGAGGAATAGAATGTTTCTAAGTTTGAATCCAACATTAAAATGTTATCAAGGCATGTCAGGGACTATGTACGTAATACAAAGTGAAAGATTTAACATTTATTTTATAGGATTTATCCAATTACTCAAAGGTAGGTATATTACCAAACTTTATAACCATATGAGGATACTGTATCATGTTCTCTCGACACAGAGAATGTATTATACATGTCTTATAAATTCAAATGGAATAAATAGATAAAGTTGATGATAGAGAAAAAAAAAATAAGAGGTATACGTTAAAGAAGGATTTTCAATCATGTGATAATTATAGAAGGAAACATCATAGAACATGCTTAAAATGAAAAGGTGTTTGATTCAAGTGTGGGAAAAAGGCCACCATGATCACGTTTTCATGGGAATGAATATTTTTATTTTAAATTTCGACCCAAAAAATATTTTGTAAAATTATTTTATTCTCATTATAATATTCATAAATTGATTTATGATTTTACTGAAATAACATTTCATAAAATATTTGGAAGCATTTTATGAATAGTACCAATAAACAAGAGAAGCGATTCTATAGAAATATGATATTTTGGAAAACGCATTATTTAGGGAAGATAAACCTAAAAAAATTCACTATGTTGATATAATAATGATGAAGATGTGTTTATGAGATAATATTGGTAAACCTGAAAATGGGTAGTGATTTGATGAAAATGTAATTTATAATGAGATTTATTTAATTTTTCTAATTTACGAAATACATTCAATAATATGAGATTTTATTTGAGGAATAAGGAGAATGTTAATTCATGAAATTATTCATGTTATCATTGTGGTTTCAAGGTGATCATAGTATTCCTAATTTTTTATGTGACATTAAGTGAAACATATTTTTGTCTAGGGAATCAAATTTTATGTTGATTTGGTAAATTTATTAACCTTCCATTTAAATTTTTATAATTTGATTTTCGACTGACATATTAAAGATAATTCTTGAGGTTAAATAATTATGGAATGGATTAAATTAAATATTTGATAATATTGTTTGTTTAATTATCATATTCTATATCTTATACTAACCATTTTGGTTTAGATCAATATATAAATACAACTATAGAATCATATTATCCATTTGTGGATTATGTGATCTGTGAAAATTTGATAACAATGCTTAAGGCCTGAAATATTCATCTTATTCATTATTTAAATCAAAAAATGGGATTATGATGGGAAATATTTAACAGATGAAACAATACTTTTCAAGTAAGTATATTTCATTAGGTTTTTACTCGAGGAAGTAAAATGATTCATTAATACTAGGAAAGGGATTTTCAAACAAATTTTTGTTTGTTTGTTATACTCACTAAGAAACCAATGGCCTTTTAACCCATTACATATATTCATTTTTGTGATGGTAAAATATATCCCAGCCAAGTACTCTAAAAAATCCATTAGTCCTTGTGAGTTGGTTTTATCTTACATATCCATATTTCCAATTTCCACTTATTTTATCCTATATTTAAACATATTTTTCATTATCCAAGAAGATATTTCTATTTTCCCATTTCTCTTTTCTAGTTGATGTTTTATTGACCCTTTTTATGATATGGTTTTTTGATAAAATAATTTTCAAATATCATTATTTGATTTTATAAGTTAAATATAAAATTGCAAGAATTCAATTTACTGAAGGTGGGGAGAATGTGACATTATGATATTTTATAATATATAACATTGTAATTGATAACTTTTTATGCACACAAAAATGAGCTTAAACAAACCGCTATATATTATTATATTTTACTATTTTAAATTATTATTATATTTTAGTCAATAATTTGGTCGTTTTGAATAGAATTATCAATCATAAGAAATATAATTATGAATTTCATATTCAATTAAAACAAATTAATGATTAGGAAATTAAAAACCTTTTTTATTGTAATTTTATTCTTCAGATAAATACTTTCTTAAAAAATTGATTTCTATTGATTTATATGAGAAAATAATTATAATAATTTTTTAAACTTTAAGATATTTATTTGATATCTAAAATATAATTTTTTAAATAAATATATTTAAATTATCATAGGGTTATGTTTTTGGAATTCTTCTAAAAAGGTTGATTTTTCCAGTACAAATTTGAAAATACAATTTTTTTTAAAACATAAATTTCATAATATTAAAATTTACCATAGTGATATCAATTTTTTATCACTGTAAATTAGTTAATATTTTTTTAGATAAAATATAATTAATTAAATTTGAAACATCATTGTAAATAATTTTTCTATAATAACATTTTCTTCTCTAACAAGCTCATTTTTAAGAAAACTATTTTTCATTCCGTTTTTTTTATAAATTTTAAATTAAATTCTGAAAATTATATATTTTGAATTTTAAAAAATTTATTAAATATTTTTAATAAGTGTTTATGAATTTTTTATATTGGTCTCTTTTAGTTTGGAAATAATGAATGGTAACTATAGTAATTTTATTACCATGGTGAAGGGTAAATCAGGTAATTAAGAGTAAATATAATATGAAGAGGACTATAAAATAACTCTAAAAGTTTCCCGCATTTTAATTGATGAATAATTTTTATCCAAAAAAATAAATGTTAGATTAAATGACCATTTAGATGAGATTATAACCTTTATAATATTTTATTTAATAAAATGTCTAAGATGTCACATTCATGTTTTTAATAAACATAACATTTTTCATATTTGGTTATCTATAAGATATGTTATTTTATAAAAAACATCAATATCTAAAATAATTATCTACATCATGGTTTTTTATTTTTAATTTGTATTGAAGAAATATTTACCTTAAAATCATACACAATGTGGATGTAGTAATTATAAAATTAATGGAAAAATAAATTAAATGAGATTGAAAATATTAAAATTAATATAATTTGAAATAACTAACATGGTAAATGGATTATTCATATTACTATGACATATTATGGATGTATTAGATTATTTTTTTCGAAGTTATTATAGAGACCCTAATTTTTTTACAATACTATTAAATCATTTTAAATATAATCAATATAATATTGTTTCAAAACATATATCCAAAGGATTAGTGTCTCAGGAAAATGAGAACCCAATATACAATTTACATAATAAAACAAGAAAATTATTCAACTCATTCTTTCCTATCTTCTTAGTGGCCCTCATGTACTCCACAGTATTAGTAGTCCCCTGAGGATATACATCAACGAAAGGGGTGATCTGAAAGCCCAATATGGGGATAGATTAGAAGATGAAATCAATATAACTTGGGTGAGAATAATCATTATCATCATAACATAATCATGGTATCATTATCATAATCATGATAATATTCATTACATAATGTTATGGAATGTGGAAATGAATAAAAATTTAACATCGTGTCTTAGTGGTCAATACTACACATAGTTTTAAACAAATCTTGCACCAAGTCCATGCATAACATAAGTTCATAGTCATAACGTCATCATTGTGAAGAAATATACCATAATTTTCATGCATATTACACATTATATCATTAGATAAATCATATTACCCAAATCATTGTATATCTATAAAATTTCAAGAGCACACGTCATATCATAACATTTATATAATCAAACAAGCCAAATAGAATGTATCAAAATAATTTCCATAAAATTAACCATCGAATTGAAATTGATTTCATGATAACTGCATAAAACATAATTTTTCGAATACATATTTTGGTTCCAAAAAGTAAAATGGAACAACATCCTTCTTATAAGAATCATTAATCTTGGGTGAGGAAGAAACAATATCAAGACAAGTAAAACATTTATTTTTTGAATGAAGAGTTCATTTGGTAAAATATTTTCATTTATAATAAAATAAGATAATAAACGCTTATAATCTCAAAAAATAAAAGTTAAATGAATTTAGAATAACATAATATTAATATTCATCTCATGGAAGAGAGAATAACCCAAAGAAAGGAATATGGCTTAAGAATCCCTTAACATTATTTTTGAATTATTTCCTCACATTAATAACTAATAAAATAAACTTTAATTCATTAATTAATAAATCTATAACCTATTTTACATTTATTTTATTTATTATAATTTCACTAAGTTCATCTATTCCCATTATGATGAGTTATACTTACAATTTCATAGTTTGTGAGTGTATGTTTTCTTCATTTCCATGATCATTTCAATTGTATACATGTATGAAATTTCATGTTTATTGAATATAATTATCTATAATTGAGATTATATGTTTTTAATAAAATTATATAATAAAACTTTATCTTATAAATAGTTTGGTTAAATGGTATAATGATGAATCATTAGATAAATAGTTAATAATAATTGTTGTGATTAATTTTTTTTGTAGCTTTTGGTCATAATGAAATCATTTTGTCTTATTATTTAATATTATTTATATATGATTGTAACAGAACATAAAAATGGTTGTTACATAAGTTTTAAAATCTATTTCAACCATTATTTTTTACAAACCTTGAAGGCAGTAAAGGAAAATGAAATGTTATCATCCTCGAAGGCAATAAATGAACACCTCACAAATGACATTTCCATTGTTAGAATAAAATGGAGAGGAGAAGATGGTTGATGATTTATTATTACATTAACATAATAAAATTATAGTAAAAATAATATACTAGATTAATCATTCCTCTTGTATAACATTAGGTGGGGAAAGAATTATAAAATAAAATAAATCGAAAATAAATTAATAGAACTAAAAGATGATTTCACCTCTTGGATCCTTCCCCTTGAGAACCACCTTAGAAAGATTGGTTTTGGAATTTTGTTCAGAAAAATGGATCTCAGACGTGCAGTATGGGATTAAGAAGAGTATTGGGAAGAAATTAGACAATCATCATGGTTTAGAAGGAGTGAGGATAAGAGGCGGTGAGGGGTGGTATTTATAAGGGATGAGAGGGGTGTTTTTTATTTTATTCATTAGTTAATTATTTGGGCTCAACATTATGAATAGTTTGATCCTTATAACTAAATATATTAAAATAATGAATCATAGAATGATATTATGGGTTACATATTACATACATCATCAATGACTATATAATTCATGTATTTGTTAAATATTATAAATTACAGTATTTTACTATTCACAAAAATTCACCTGAGCCTGAAAATTATTTTTTTATTTAAAAAACACTTTTAAGGAAAAAGTGAGAAACCGTAAGTTCTAACAAACAACAAACATAGCCCAGCAGGAAAAACCAGAACTAACCTGTTCCAAGTAAAAGAAACAACTGCTAGATCCAAAGAAGAACCGCTCGGCAATCCCATGCAAGCATGGTCCCTCCCGATGGCAAGCCATCCCTCTGATCCAACCACATCCCAAATGGCCTTCCGAGGAAGAAGCAGCGTGCTTTAACCTGCCAAAGCTAATCTGGCCCTCCACCATTTCCTCCCACAACATGGATAATAACTCAACAAAACATTAGTTAGGGAATAAATAAACAGAATTATTGAAAACCAATTGCATTTTGCTGGAATCCATATCCCTAAAAAGATTCTAGGATAAATTGGAAACCTTTAGGAACGGATACACCCTTAACCATTTTTTGACATGTATAATTCAAAAAATGGATCCGAATTATGGAAATAATTTTTTAAATACTAGGAATTTAATCTTTAATTAAAATCATCATTTATTAACAAAATACCGATTTTAAAAATATTCCTAATTTTTGGATACTTTGAAAATTTACTTATGGTCTCATAAAATTAAATTATAATCATATCTGAATTTTATGTTACTATTCCATTGGTACAGGTTCTTTATCATCTATAAATACCACTTATTTTATTCATTATTAACTTATAATGTTTTTACTGCGTATTTTATGTGAATTATTGTGACTTATAAAATATTTCATAATTATAATAAGGAAGTTTCCATTGATAAAATTCTAGGATGTTACATTCTTTCCCCCTTATGAAATTTCTCCCTTTAAATTTATCGTTACAAACTATAGTGAAAATAATTGAGGGTGCTTCTTCTTTATTTCTTCCTATGGTTCTTGTGTTGCCTCAGGTTACTTATATTTCATCCATAGTATGTTGACCAGGTGAGTAGTCTTATTGTATACAACATTATCTCTACTATACAAGATCTTCACTGGATTCTTCTAATATGAAAGATAATTATCCAAATGTAACACCTCAAGATTCATTACATGTGAGGGATCTGGTATGTACACCATCAAGAGGGATACATGGAATATATCATGTAATTGGAACATGGTTGGTGGATGTTCTAGTTGATATTCCACGTCTCCAAAACATTCCAGAATCCCAAAGGGGCCAATGTTCTTATCAAATCTCACTAGCCACTTCCATGGATATATGAGGAGGAATACCGTTTCTCCAAACTTAGAATCTAGGATTCTTTGACGATTGTATGAATAGATATTATATCGACATTGAGATTCCTTACTGTCCTAAAGAATATTTTTCACCTTTTTTTCCATTCCTCAACCATTTCAAGTCTTAGCATCTTACGTTCACTAAATTCATCCCATCATTCAGTTATTTTTCATCTTTTCTTATAAAGGGATTCATATGGATCTATTTGGATACTCGAGTATAAACTGTTGTTGTATGAAAATTCAGATAGAGGAAGATATTGGCCTCATCCCCCTTTTCAGTACATAGAATATCTTATCAAAATGATTTTTGATGTCTAAATTATCTTCGTAGATTGTCCCTTAGTTTTATGATGATAATATGTACTCAAGTTCATCTCACTATTTAGAGCATACTAGGGATTCTTCTAAAACATTTAGGTGAATATTGGTTCTCAAACGGATAGAATCAATAGTGGTACACCATGGAGCCTTACCACTTTTCTGATAAATATCCACACAAATTGATATAGTAAGAAGTCATCTCAAATTGTGATAAGTTGATATATATTTTTATCCAATCCACAACATTCCATATAGCATTGTTTCCTCAAGATGTCTTTGGAAGCTCTATGAAAATGTTTATGGTGATGTTTTCCCATTTTCATAGTGATATGGGTAATGGTTGTATCATCCCGTTATACATTTGTCTTTATTCCTTCACTTACTGACATACCCTAAACATTGATGTATATTTATCAATCTTTTTCTTCATATTGTCCTACTAAATTTTCCCTCAATTATATTGATACATATTCATGCTCCATGGGTGAATATGGAGGGTTGAGCTTTGTTCAACACTTAAAATACCCTTCTCTATCAATGGATTGGATGGTACACATAGTCAAGAACCAAATCGTAAAACACCCTCCTCATTAATTTTGAACCTTTTGGATTTCCCCTTTTTCCTGGCATCGACATTATTTTTGAATTTTCATATCATCTCCTTGAGAATACTATGTTTTATCCATGAGGGATGGTTGAGTAATCAATTCTCATCAGTGATAATGTTGTTGGATCTTTTCTACATTGAGAATCTTCTATGTCATTTTCTTTCCCAAGATGGCGGTGGATTGATCAGTGATAATCCCGAATGAGCTCTAACTATCTTCGATGAAACATTTTAAGATCCTTCGGTGTGAATATATATTCGAGGATCTTATGATCAATATATATTTAATAATTCTCCCTATATATATAATGTCGCCATATTTTCAATGTGAAGATCATAGCTGCAAACTCTAGATCATGTGTGGGATAGTTTTGGTCATTAATTTTCAACTTCCTTGAGTCATAGTATATCACATCATCATTTTTCATCAGTACACAACCCAATAAATTCTTTGAAGCATCATTTTATACCAAAATTCGTTCTACACTTGTCATAATTGTGGCTAATGGTGCGTTGATAAGCCGATTTTTTAACTTTTTGAAGCATTCTTCACATTCACTGGTCTAGAAATATTTTTCTCCCTTTTGAGTTGGCTTGATTAGTATGTTTTAGAATCCATTTAATTTCTTCAAAAATAGTCAATAGTACCCAACTAAACCTTGGAAACTATGGATCCTCATTATATATGTTAGCCTAGGACACTATTTGATTTCCATTATCTTAGAAGGGTCTATATATATTATTTTACTAGTTATAACATGTCTCATGAATGATACATCCTCCATCCATAACTCACAATTACTATATATTTCATAAAGTATCTCTATTTTCAAATCCACTAGCACAGTATCCAAATAGTCCTCATGTTCCTCATTTTTCTTGGATTATATCATTATATAATGAATAAATACTCCCAACAATTTATTGAGGCAATCTATAAAGAAGACACTCAATATGTACATGAATATTTTTGGACCATTAGTGATTTATAAAGGTGTCACTATGAACTCCTTATGTCCATTCCTCATTCAAAAGGAATCCTTGGTAATATCCTCCTTCATCAACTTTAATTTTTGATATCCTGATCAATGAACCCCCTTTGAGAAATACATGGCCCCATGTAGGTGATTAAACAAGCCATCTATTCTTAGAAGGGGATACATGTTCTTTATTATTATTATTTTAATCTTATGATAATCAATGCAGAGTGGGCATTGATCCATCCTTCTTCTTGACAAAGTGGTCTGGTGAATCCCATTACAAAGAAGTTGGGTATATAAAACCTTTGTCCAGATTCTCTTGTAACTAGTTCTCCAGTCCATAAAACACAATGGTTTCTATTTTGTAAGGTGTATTTGATATAGCCATAGATCTAAGAATAAGTTCAATCAGTAACTCAACCTCTCGGTTAGGAGGAGAACTAGGTTACTCTTCAGAAAACATATCAGTGTAGTCCCTCAAAATGGGAGTGTAACCAATCATGATCCTCTCCCTTGACTCAATCATTTTACCGAGATACGCATTCCTATAATGAAATAATATCCACATGTGAGATAACTATTTTTATGGATATCCATACTCATCATTACACATATTAAAAATTAGAGGATTCCTTGGGATGTGAAGATTGATCTCCCTTTCCGAAAATTTTAAGATGGATTTGTATAACTTATCCAATCCATTCCTAATAAAGCATCAAACTCCACCAAAGGAAGTAAGACAAGATTTTTTTGGATTTTCAGTCCACAAACATAAACCGGGGGGCATTATAAACTTTAGATGCAATAATTTAATAGTTTTATATTCTAATAGATAACTCAACATCCATATTTTGAGGATGAGATGGAATTTTTTGAAAAAACATGCAAGATATGAAATATTACATAGAACCAGAATCAAATAGTATGTTTTCTAGTCTTGAATGAATAACCAGCCTTCTTATCACCACATCATTGTTCGGCTTCACCTATTTATAGTGATGGAATGATCTTTCCCTTTCTATTTTGGATTTGGTGGCTGCTAACATGAATTACCCTCAAGGAATCAAGGTTTAGTGAATTGGATTGCATAGTTCCCTTGCTCCCAACAATCAAATCATTAAACCATAATGATTCTGCCCTTTCTTAAACAATATTTTATAGCTTCCCCTTTTCTCTTAAACATTCATCAGTTTGGTGGAATTCTCTTTGATAGTTGATACATTTTCCCACACCTTTAATACAATTACAAGGATGATTTTCACACATTTTTTTGAATGTGTTTGATTGAGTTTTCATTCCAAAATTTTTATTAGATCCTCCAGATATAAAATCTATATTTCATTTCCTATCTCCATATTCATGAGACCATTCTCCAAGATTCATCTCTACTTTGAGATCACATCGAACAACTTCTTAATAACTCCCAAAGTCTCAATTTTCTAGATCATTTTAAAATTATGGTTTTAAACCACTAAAGAATCTACAATTTTCTCTTTCATTATTGATAATAAAAAATAAGTCATAACTTCTAAGAGTTGTGTAATTTTCTTTGTAACCCATGATATATTCATATTATTTTTTCTTTATCTCTAATAATTATCCCCCAATATTTTTATGATGATTTTGAGGGAAATAATTATTTTGAAATATATTACTAATGTCATCCCACTATATATCATCAATTTTATCCGTAATCTTGGTGTTCATAATCAAAACCCACCATTGATTGGCCTCTCCATTTAAGTGGTAAATTCTTATAGTCACATTCACCATCTGATAACATCGGCCCACAAAAAAGATCATCTATATTAAGTTCATCCACTATTCCATGACTAGTGGATCAAAAGATCAACTAAATGTTGGTTGTAATTTACACATAAATGACTTGAAATCTTGTTCTTACTACTTAGGTGAAGGAGGATGTTCCAAATTATTTAGGTTATTGTTCAAAACTAGGGATAGTTGGGCTACATCACCATAAAATTTTCAACATCACCTCCTAAAGTGTTCTGGATTTCATTCGGGAAATCACTGCATTGCCCCTCATAAGAATAATTGGAATGGTTTCTCCTATTTCTCAAAATTTTCTAAAATAGTAAAGTTTTGAAGAAAATATAAGTCAACATGTCATGAATAAAAAATTTATTCCACTTTCAAATTAAATTTAATGGAATATCTTGTGAGATACCTTTGTTTAGAATTTTTCTAAAATTGATATTCTTTGGTGGTTTCATATATGTAGCCTCATACATAATAGTTTTCAGTATTGTTCTATAATCCTAATTCACAAATTAAAAAAATTGTTCTCTGATACCAACTATAGTGACCCTAATTTTTCGTACATTACTATTACAACATTTTAAAGATAAACAAAATAATAGTGTCACAAAACTGTGATCAAAAGGTTTGGTGTAACGGTAAAACTAGGTCCAAAAATAACAATTACATAATAAAACACAAACATTATTCAATTCCTTTTTCTCTAGGTTCTTAGTGGCCCTCGTGTACTCCTTATTATATTTAGTCACCTGGAGATATACATCAGAGAAACAGGTGATCTAAAAGTCAAGTAAGATGATATATAATAACATGAATCAATATAACATGGGTGAGAATAATCATTATAATAATAACATAATCATGGTTTCATCATCAATATAATGATAAAAAATAATTAGATAAAGGAATGGAATGTGGTAATTCATAAAAATGAAACATCATGTCTTAGTGGCCAATACCACACATACATGGGAACAAATATAGAATCATGTTAACACATTACATGTTTTCGTAATCATAAAATCATACATAGGAACAAATATGGCATAATTTTGATTCATATTTAACATTATCTCATGAGATACATCACATTACCCAATGTATAAGAGAACTATATAATTCTGGAAATACCGGTCACATCATAACATTTATATAATCATGCATGTCACATAGGACACATAACAACCATTTCCCTAAAATAAACCATGGAAAGGAAATGGGTTTCATTATAATTTCATATAACATATATTAATGAATAATCCTTATGGTTCCAAAAAAATTTAATAACATGATTGTTATAAGATGTGTCAATCTTGAGTGAAGAAGAAACAATTTCAAGAGACGTAAAACATGTGTTTTTAGAAAGAATGTATATTTTTTAAAAATCATTAATTTTTTCATAAAATAATATTAGATTCATGTATATAAAAAAAAATTAATATTACTTTTAAATAACATTATATGAATATTCACACCATGAAAGAGAGAATAATGGAAAAAAGAATTTGGGTTCGAGAATCCACTTACCTTATGTCTCAATGCCTTATTAACATTAAAATCCAACATAATCAAATTAAATTCATAAATTAATATATCTATAACCAATTATTCATTTATTTGATTCATTATAATTTAATTAAATTCCATTATGCCCTTTTTTTGTTATAGTTTTTAATTTCATTGTTTAGGAGTGTTCATTTTCTTGGTGTTCATGACCAGTTCACTTGTATACATGTATAGAAGTCTGTGTAAAATGAAGATAATTTCCCAAAATTGAGGTTATAAGTTATTAGTGAATATAAATATTATTAAACTATCTTTTAATTCATTCTCAATATTTTATTAGTATTAATAATTTGATATATAGTTAATGATACTCGTTTAGATAATTTTTAGTGTCTTCTGGTCACGACAAACCCGTTTTGTTTTGTTATTTAATATCAAGTATAAATGTTAGTTCCTGAAAATAAAAAGGGTAATGAAATAAATTTTCAATTCATATTAAAAAATTATAATGGTTTTTGGACCTACCTTGAAGTTCTTAAGGGAACATAAAATATTTTCATCCTCTAAGAAGATAAATCAACACATCACGGACAACGTTTCCTTTTTTAGAAAAAAGATCGATGAAAATAGAATTGATGATATATTATTTCAATAACATAATAAAAATAAATTATATATAAGATATTTGATTTTTAATTTCACTTGGATAAGGCTAGTTAGGTACATATTAATAAAATAAAATAAAATGAAAAGAAATTCAAAAAAAAGAAAGAGGAGTTTACCTCTACAATCCTTCTCCTTGTGAACCTCCTTAGGGGGATTGGTTTTGATATATTTTTGAGACCAAAGGATGGTGGAAGTGGGGTAGGGGATTGTTACGGGTATTGGGTTTAAATTGGAAAATATTCAATGCTTGGAATGAGTGAGGAGAAGTGGTGGCGAAGGAGGTATTTATGGGTCAAAGATGGGTGTTTTTGGATTATTTTATCATTAGTTTATTATTTTGGATCAAGATTATTAATAGTTTTAACATTATTAGTAAATATGTTAAAATAATGTATTATTGATTTATATTATTTTCTCACCACATCCATAAATAATCTATGATCAATAATTCATTTATTTGATAAATACTACATATAATAGTATTTCACTATTCAACAAAAAATTCAATTTTTTTGAAAAATCATGAAAATTCACCCTAATAATTTTTCATTTTTCAGAATTAAAAAATTGAATCCATTTTTTTAAATTAATTTTATATATTTTTATAAATAAATATTTTTTAAAATCATCATTTATTCGAAAAAAAATTGATTTTACAATTATAACTAATTTTATGACAGCTTGAAAAGTTATTTAAGGTATCATTAAATTATCTTATAATAATATTATAAAAATATAATAATTTATAAATAAATTTTATGAAAATATATTTTATTTTAAATCAATATATTAATTATAATTTTGTAGTTAAATATTCATAACTTACAAAAATTCCAACACTTAATTTATCATTTCTAAAAAATTTATTTACTTATACCATGAAATAAATATATCATATTTTCATTATTAAGATACCTAAATATTATTCACACATTCATAAGTGATTTTAATATTATATTGGTTGTATTACTATTCATAATGGCCATATTACTATTCCAAAGGTCAGGTTACTTTTCCGTTGGTATAGGTTCCTTATCATCGAGAAATACCTATTATTCCATTCTTTATTCATTTATATAGTTTTTATTTCATAATCTATGTAATTTTATGTGATTTATACTATTTTTAATAAAAATTAGAAGGGTGTTTCCATTGATAATATTTTGTGTTGTTATGGTTATGGTGTTATGTTGATATTATTAAATTCAAGGAAATGAATACTATCAAAAGTGAAAATAATCATATTCCATTGATATAATATAATATTCTATTATTTAAAAATCATGAAATACTAAATAATATATCATGGGATAATATATGGACATTAAAGTCATATAGTATTCATTTATAGTCCATTTGGAAGCATTTCACTCTAGATTAGTCTTATTATATTTTTAAAATTTGTGAAATTCCTAAAGTACCCCTCACCTCAATTATAAAAGGGAAACCATTCCTTCACTTTTTTACACCACATTGGTCAACATAGCTCGACCAAAATTGTACCAATTATCTTCTAAACATACTATGAAAATTTATATATTTTTTTTCCTTCCAAAAGACCAATCCTATATCTATTCAAAAGAGATCTAAAGGAAGTCTGCTGAAAAAGAGGTAATCTTCTTTACCAACTCTTACAGATATATTTATTCTTATACTTCCTCTTAAATTTTTTGTTACATAGTAATTTAATAAATTTAGGTTAATTTATGTAATGATATGTTTTTATGATTATTAGATAAAAATATTCCACATATTATCCATACTATGAAAAGCCAAAGCACTAAGCATGTATACGTACGACTTACCGTCTCCACATTGTTGTGTAATTCATTTTTCATCCCCACTTTATTTTGATGGGTATGAGTTTGGAAACAATAGGTATGTATGATATATATGAAATTATTACTATTATTTAATTTTTATTTATTCTTTTCCATTCATTCATTTTATCCGTCAAAAAATTAAAACAACATTCATGCGTACGTACGACCAATTATCTACAAGAATAGAGTAGTTAATTTCTCTCTATCTATCCTTAAATATGACTATAACTATAAATATAATTAATATATAATATATTTAAATAATAAATAAAATTTTTAGATGATTTAAATAAGAAATAGTATTAGGGTTGGAATTTCCAAATAAAAATATACATAAAAAATAAAGTAGGTGCCACCTGAAATAGTGATTTCAACAATGAATTGATAACAAATAGGTGAAAAATATTCCATGTGAATAATATATAGTATGAAATAAATGAGTAGTTTTCTGGAATATATGTATTATAAATATATATTTCTTATCCAAGATATTAAAAACATACAAAGGAAGATGAACATGAGGTAAGAGAATTCATCTTAACTTTTTTAGCCATATTTTTATGCAACACATCTATACTCTTTTATAAGGTGTGTATAATTACCCTTTTCCATGTAATATCATGAATTTATTTATAATCTTGATATTTAAATTTTTTTAAATTATTATCATTCATGGATCATATGATTCAACTAGTTACAAAGTGTAAAGAGGTCCTCATCTCAATTTTATTTCTGTGAAACATATGTCATATTAACCACTTATTTATTTTTTATGGTGTATATACTATCCAATGGAACTATTATACCTTCAAAATATTTTTGTTCATGGTATTAAGAGTTTAATTTTATGTTATTTCTTTCATGGTATTATGATTCAAAAGATACCCACCTTCTAAGGGATTATTTCAAAATCTCATCATTATTAACGATTATTTATTTTCTAGTATCATCTGTAGAAATCATTTTTTCCATATCCATGATTTATAAAAAAAATTATTGTCTTTACTATTCTAAAATGAATATTTAAATTCATTTTTACCCCTTTTCTAATTTTTACAAAATATTTTAAAATGAATATTCTTATCCATTTCTAAACAAGGTATAACAACCATGTTCTTTATTTCATATGAATACCTGACTTAGTACATAATATTACCCTTAATACAACTAGAAAGATCAATAATTCTAGTTTATTTTTGAATTATTTACATTACATAAAAATTTAATGTTGAAAAAACAACATCTTTATGGAAAAATTCATTAACCTGCTCACACTTGATATTTCATGGGTTAACCTAGGGACATATGTATAAATGGGGCGAGCTATAAATCCCAATAAGTGAATAAAAATGGAATAAAATAAAACAAATCAAATTTTTTTAGAAAATATTGATATCAATGTTGACTTAAAATAGTAGGAGTCACGAAAAATGATACATGACATATTATGATGATTGTAGAGAAAACATGGGAAATGTTGCAACAACTTAAAACACTACATCATAAACATAGTTCGTGGATAAATGATAAAAATAATGATGGAAAAAGACCCATATATTAATAAAGTTTACACCCTTTCTGAACATGATGTCTAATGAGACTAAATATTAAACAATTAATTTGAGCTCTATATAATTCCGAGCACACCCATAACTTTCATTTAATTATCATTCTTAAGTGTGCCACATAGATCATACAACATGGATTCATTTATCATAATTTTTATTCCATGATCAAGGATTAAATAATAAATACATTTAATTACCATTTCAAAGAATTATAAGTTTATAAATTTGAATAATCTTGGTAGGAAACAATTATGTAATTATGTACACAATGTTTTTGTCAAGGAAAATCATAGTGAATGTTCGGTAGCATAATGGCATCACATAAAGATTCATAAAATGGGATGATGATAGTGAAAGGGGCCACTAATTATTTAGACATAAAATTTTACTTAATAGTCCAATGTAAATATATTTCCCAACATTATAAATTATAAATAGAAGGCATAATATAATAAAGAAACTTTAATAATGAAGAGAATATGAGGATCCCTTATTTAAGAGTGTGACGCCAAATGATTGGGAGAGTATTATAGAGATCATGGGGGCACCATATAAGGACCATATAGATGGGAGAGAAGAATGAGGATGTGATACAAGTATTTTACATGAAGAAAAATGGGATATTGGTTAGGTTTATAGAACAAAAGAGTATGGAATTCTTTCTCATTTCTCAAAATTATGTTTTAGACTCTATATTAGAAGATAACCAAAAGAACAATCCATCACCTAGTTTTTAAAATATTGGAGTGTTTTTAATTATTTCATAAACCCAATGGAATAACATAATAAAAAAATACCCTTACTTATGTGGAGAGGAGTTGTACTCTTAATGAAATTATTTTAAAACCCTTAAAAATACAATAATGGTTTTGGAGGATTCATAAAGGCTTTATGAAATTGATCAAATAAATATAAAATAAAATTATTTTAAATTTAAAAAATTTATTTTGTCCTAATTACACTTTAAATTATTTATTACATCACGGTTGGGTCATTGTGATGTCATAAATGCACCATATAATTATACCATATTTTATTTTTATCCGAAAATTCAATTGTCTCATAAAATTATGAAAAACACCCTAGTAGATAATTTTTACATTCCTATTATATAAAAAATGTTCATTTTATCTATATTACTTTCAAAATATTCATATTATCGATTTTGAAATAAGAATTGATATTTATGAGGAAATGTTGGGTTTTTTACAATAATAGTTTTTAAACCCTTAGAAAACATTAATCTGTAAAGACCCAAAATTTATCATGTAATTTTTTTATATGGGAATTTTATGAGTCTGTGAAAATTTATGAAGCCAGATTCTGAGGCCCGGTGTGCCTAGAATGAATTTCTAAACTTTTTTTATGTACATTCAGTAAACGTGCGAACATGTTTTTGAAACTTTTGAACCGGTGCTCGGAATTGAAATCTGAGGACATTGTTTAACTCGCAGTGCCAGTATTCTCATAATGAGACCTTCACCATGACCGCAGTTAGTCAAGGGTGAATGATATTTTTCATGTGATTCGTGGAAATAGAAATAAAATAATGAAAAAAAATTATTTAATTTTTATAACCTCCCAATTTTTAATGTGCAGTGGTGGGGACCACCCGAGCCCAAAACCCCCTATTTTGATATTAATGGCAAGGACCACATGAACCCTCTTCAATGGGAGAAAACCTTTTAAATCCCCATTTAATTATTGGAGCAAACTAAAATTAATTAAATGTGCCAAAATTTAATTTTTCCAACATAAATTAATCTATTAAACTTATTTTAATTTATATTGGAACCTCAGTACCTTTTTGGGAATGTGCTGGAAAATGGAGGAGCTTGGAAAAATTGTGGAGAAAAACTCTTCCTCTTTAATGAAGAACACCTCTCTAACGAAGAACGAGGAACCAACCCCGAGCCCGGATTGGAATCACCTTGCGGAGGAAATGAATGCCGACGTTCTCCAAGGACTTCGTCTTCTTCTTCATGACATCCTCCAATGAATGACTTGGTAGGGTTTCTTGTTTTGAAATACCCCCTTACCTATTCTTGATGTTCTTCACGATTCAATAATTAATAAGTCGCTTGTTACCACTCCAACGTGGAGGGTACGGGCCAATCGAACATGGCCTGACCTCTCCTTAATTCTTTGTGGTTTTTGATGTGTTCTTCATGATGGAGAAGGAAGATTACTGGTGACTGTGATTGGCACCAGTGGGACCCAAAAGCGGCGGCCGGTATCATGGCCAACCGCGAAGATGGCGGTGTCGCAACTGCACCGCTGGAGAAGAGCCGCGCCTGTCTGCCGCGGCATAGCAAGGGCAGCGGCTGACACTCTATCCGGCCACACGAAGTTGATGGTGGTGCACGTATGAGCTTCCCGACATGTAAGAGAAGCGGCCTTGTTCCATGATGGTGAGGCGAGGGGTGTCCATCTCGACCCCGGCCGCCGCTGAAGGAGCGGTGCATGATCGCGCCACGCGAAGGAGAACTATTGGGCGACAAGCTAACCGCAAGCCGAGCAGACGCAACACCGCAGGCCGCCACACCATGGTACACCTTACCGCGGGCTAGCTAGTGTGTGTCAGGTCCGACCCAGGGCCAGACCCAGGTCGGTTTGGGACAGGTCGGCCCAGGCCGGGTCGGAACGGGTCGGACCAGACCTAGACCAGCTTCGATCCTTTTTGTTCTTTCATCCATAAATTGACCTACGTTCATATGTTTGATGAACCTTATGTGGTGCCGGAAACCTTGGATTTAGATGGTACTTTTGATATACCCCACCTACGTTTTCGATAAAGTTAGTGTATGACCAGGTTGGATTTAACACGAATCCAACTGGGCCCTCAAAAATAAAAGGCCAATAACTTACAGACCAGACATCTGATTGACACACTGTATGTTGCGTTGAGACCCCTATTATGTGGAAGTCCTTTGGGATACTTTTTCTTGGGTCTTCATGGCAGTTGGAGTATTGGCATATGGCTTGAGGAGTGGATCCTCCTGAAATCAAGAGAGCATAGTGCAGGTACCCTATAGCTTGCTATAACATGAGAAAGGGATCATATGTGGGTCTGTGATTTGAGATCCTATGTTAGTCTGTACTTTGGGATCATTTGTGGGTCTGAATTAGAGATTCTCACTTAGATCAGCTCTATGAATCCATGTGGGACTACTCTAGGATCCTATGTGGGTCTGTTGTACTAGGATCCTATGTGTGACTGATGATGTACTAGGATCCAATGTGGGTATGATGATTTATGATCCTACATGGTTTTGCCTCTTAAAAAAATAAGATGATTTAGTATTTAAATCTAATCATCTTTACTATCGTAACTAATTTATACCTGGTGTGAGCTGAATCTTTACCTTTGTGTTAATCTTCTATGTGGCGTACCTTTGTGGTACTTACCTTCATGGTCATACCTTTGTGGTATTCTTCCGTTTAGTGTACCTTTGATGTACTTACCTTCATGGTGATACCTTTGTAGTAATCTTTTGTGTGTTGTACCTTTACGGTACGTACCTTAGTGGGGATACCTTTGTGGTATTATTCTGTGTTGCGTACCTTTGTGGTACTTACCTATGTGGTGATACCTTTGTGGTATTCTTCTGTGTGGCACAACATTGTGGTACTTACCTTTTTGGTGGTTACCTTCGTGGTATTCTTTCCTTCGTGGAACAATTGTACTTTGGATAAGGGTTTGGGTCTTGTGTTGAGATGGGTTTACTTGATAACTTAGGTATATGTATGAGCATATACCTAAGTAGGGTTGACAGTTGATTACATGCTTTTTGGTTTATCCATTATGGATTTTCTGAGACCATTGAGGGACTCAGGGTCCCTACTGAGTATCATTATACTCACCCCTACATGAGCTATAGTTGTACCTTATTGTGTTTGGTTTAGAAAACGGACATCGCTGACTGAGGACGAGGGTACCAGGACAGAAGGTAGCTCTGAGGTGGACCATAGACGAGGCGTACTATAGAGGCGACCATTCAAGAGCTGTACCTACCCTTCAGGTAGAATCTTTGGTGGGTATTCATAGGATCTATTCAGTTTACTTATACTTTCCAGTTTTCTTGTACATTTTATTTAGGCTTGTATTTTGGCCCCTATCACTTACTGTACCAACTCTCTTTACTATTCAGTTTACTCGTGTTCGTTTCATGCAGTGTACTTGGTTGCGTGAGTTTACTGGTTATAAAGGCAATGCCTTCCTAGTTTTATGGAATATTCCTTCAGTACTAGTCGCCATCCCCTAGCTTATGGAATGTGGGCTTGGGGTAGTCATGGCATGGGCCCCAGGGGATGAGTCATGACACATTGGTATCAGAGGAGTCAGTTCTACCAAAGAACATTGGACTCTGATGTTTCTTTTAAGGACAATAGTGTTAAGTGTTATGCATATGGTTATCAGTTTAGGGAATCCAGTGTTGGTGCGACGGATGACGTATCCATACACCAGGATCCAGAGTTCTGATTTCCAACTCAGTGCATGAAAACACAGATTGCTTGTGTGTCTTTGAAAAGTTTTTTATTTTGAATTATTTGGAGTCAGCTCGCCAAGTATAACTTACTGATCGTGGTGCACCTGTTTCCTGTTAGGATATCTCCACACAAATAGCCATATAGGGTTTTGGGTATAGTATGCGATGATAGCCCACAGAGTGATGAGGCCTCGGTGAAGGGCCCTTTATCAATAGAGGCACCAGCGGAGGCACAAGCGGTAGCATTACCCATTCGGCCACCGATGCCACCAACCCTAGCAGTAGAGGTTGCATGCTGCTTGAGCATGTTGAATGAGTTCCAGCTCCAGAGGCCAACCAGGATTAGGGGTGAGATCATCCCAGAGGCAGTTGAGGATTGGTTGGTGGTCGTGGGGAGATTCTTCTGACTTGTAGGGACACCAGCTGATCTCATGGTGTTCTATATCTCTATTCTTCTACAGGAAGCAACAGGTAGATGGGGGGCCTGATGCTCCTAGTTCATGACAAGGTGACGCTTCTCTGGGAAGACTATGAGATCCTGTTTCTGGAAGATTTTGTCCCAGTGACTCTACGCATAGTACACATACATGATCTTCTTCATCTGTAGCAGGGCAGCATGTTGTGGCTCAATACTCAGCGAGGTTCACCGGAATCTCATGCTACTCCACTGATATGGTACATGCTCATTCTTCAAGTCCCAGACCTTCAAGCAGGTACTCAAGTGGGAGATCATGGCTTTGATGATCTCACTCAACATCCCGACACGGGCGGGGCTGTTAAAGAGAGCCCTTTAAGTGGAGAGTTTTTTTGCTAAGCAGTCACCACCAGTGAGACCCATCACCAGGTATCACGTAGCTGAGTCTTCTGCAGCTGGTTTCAGATAGATGTCACAGAGGTCCAAGAAGAACAGACCTACAGGTGGACGACCATAAGATTCAGGGTCGGTTGTGTGGGGCACCGGAGACAGAGCCAGTCATGTGAGGAGCATGAAGTGTTACACATGCGGTGGGTCTCACATGGCTCGTGAATGTCAGACCTGCCATATAGATGATCAACAGATGGTCGAAGGACTGCCCAGGCAGTGATAAAGGTTCGTCTGAGAAGGTCATTGTGGATTAGGTGGACGTGGCAGAGGGGCTGGCCATGCAGCTGGCAGTGGGTGACGATTTGAGATGTTACCACCACAACCACCAAGTGGTCCACCCAGACCATAGGGATCTGGTGAATAGGGGCGAGCTCAGCTCCATCCAGCTGAGGCCTACATCCATGGTGCTCTGAAGATGATATGAGGTACGATATGTGTCTACTCCACCTTAGTTGCAGTACTTATAGACACAGGATCTAGTCATTCTTTTATTTCCACCGCCATCGTTAGGAGATCAGAGATTTCGATGAAGTTATTGGATCGATCATTATGGATAGAGACTCTTATTGGAGCATATTTGATGATTACGCACTGGTTTCGATAGTGTGAGATTACTCTAGGAGGAAAGCTCTTCGCCTGGGATCTCTTAGTAGCGGCGTCGAGGCCTTACAACGTCATCTTTGGTATGGTCTGGTTACCTACAGTTCATGCTCAAATTTACTGTATTAGGCACAAAGTGATATGTGTCCTCATGGATGAGAATTGTTTTACCTTCATCGATGATAAGAGATCCTTTACAGCACATGATGGACTTACCCAGAGGAGAGTGCAGTTGATCGCTCGTCAGTTACCTAGCCTTACCCTCAGTGTGGTTAATGTGGAGAGTTCGAGCTATCATGTAGTGGTGGACCAGTACACGGATGTCTCCCTTGATGATGTTCTGGGTCCACCTCCTCAAGGGAGGTGGACTTTTACATTGACTTGTACCTTATGATGGGACTGAAATCTACCCTAGTGTATCAGATGGCTCCCGCGGAGCTTCGTGAGCTGCAGGTACAGCTGGAGGACTTACAGGGGAAGGGTTTCATCCAGCCCAGTGTTTATCCTTGGGCATCCTCAATATTGTTCACCAAGAAGGCGGATGGGAGCTTGAGACATTTATGTTGACTATCGGTGCCTGAACAAAGTGATGGTGATGAACATGTACCCACTTTCGATGATCGACGACCTCTTTGATGAGCTAAAGGGAGCACAGTGGTTCTCGAAGATAGACCTCAGATTAATCTATCCCCATCCCAAAGTACGAGACGAGGACATGCAGAAGATGACTTTCAGATGTCGGTATGGCCACTACTAGTTCTTGGTTATTCCATTCGGCATGACTAATGCTCTAGTAGTGTTCATGGGACTCATGAATAGGATCTTTCAGCCATACTGTGATCTCTTTGTAGTAGTCTTCATCAACGACATTCTGATCCACTCAGTTGACGAAGAAGAGTTTTCCTATCATTTGTAGATAGTTATGGGCACACTCCGAGAGACCCATCTTTATGGAAAGCTCTCTAAGTGCCAGTTCTGGATCAAAGAAATTCACTTCCTAGAAAAGGCCATCTCGGAGGATGGAGTTGTGGTGGATCCAGCAAATATTGAGGCGGAACTTTCTTGGGAGCCACCCAAGAGTGTGACAGAGGTACGGAGTTTCTTGGGTTTGGCCGGATACTATAGAAGGTTTGTTCCAGACTTCTCTAGAGTTGCAACACCTTTCTCAACATTGACGAAGAAGGGGCAACCCTTCGTGTGGTCATAGATATTCCAGTAGAGCTTTCAGGAGCTGAGACAGAGGATGACTAGTGCCCCTATCTTGAGGCTTCTAGAGGAGGGTGTAGGGTATGATGTCTACTGAGACTAATTAGAGACTAGGCTCAGATGTTTGATGATGCAAAATAAATACATTATCGCATATGGCTCTCAACATATGATATAGCATGAGCAGAACTACGCTATCCATGACCTGGAGTTAGCAGCAATGGTATTCACCTTGAAGATGTGGCGACATTACTTGATGGGAGATCATTTTAAAGCTTACTATGATCACAAGAGAATCTAGTATATTTTCTCTCAGAAGGACCTTAACCCGAGACAGCGACGTTTTCTTGAGTTCTTCTAGGACTATGACTTATAGATAGTCTATACTCATGTGAAGGGGAACGTTGTAGCAGATGCACTCAGCAGGAGATCTGGTATACAACTACTAGGTGAGGTGACAGAGCAGTTGTTCGCTTTGAAGATATCCATTGTGGATCAAGATGGATCAGCTTTTCTTCAGTCTCTTATAGACACTCCCCCACATCTTTAGTTATTCAAGGAAGCGCAGTGTGGTGACACTGACTGCGAGGCTCGGCATGCTCAAATATCCATAATATAGGAACTTGAAGGATTTTCTGCAGGTGGGGAGCAAGTCATACTCTTTAGAGGACATACCATGGTACCAGTTTCACTTTGGGAGGAAGTGTTGAGGGAGATCCACACATCCCCTCTAGTGGTATATCCAGGAGTGGTGAAGATGTACCAAGATCTCCGGTGACAAAACTGGTGGCTAGGAATGAAGAAAAAAGTAGCAGAGTTTCTCTCTCAGTGCCTCACTTGTTAGCAAGTGATGGCAGAGCATCAGTTACCAGCAGACATAGTTCAACCATTAGAGGTCCCAGAGTGGATGTTTTATGGGATATTCATGGACTTAGTGATAGTAATTCCACGTACATCTAGGGTTCATGATTCTATCTGGGTGATCGTCAACTGACTCACCAAGTCGGCCCACATCCTACCAATCAGAGAGTAGGGTATAGTAGAGATCATTGGATGCCTCTATGTGCAGGATATTGTGTGGCTACATGGAGTAACCTCGATGATAGACTTTGAACATGATGCACATTTCACATCCCAACTATGGCAGGGGCTTCATGAGGCTTTCGGGACACAACATAATTTGAGCACCGCCTTCCATCCTTAGAGGTATGTCCAGATTGAGCAGACCATTCAAACCCTCGAAGACATGCTGCGTGCTTGCGTCCTCAACTTCGGTTGGGGCTAGGATGATCAGTTTACCTTAGTGGAGGTTTCTTACAACAACATCTATCACTCCACCATTAGGATGTCACCTTTCGAGGCGTTGTACGACCGACCATGCAGATTGCCTTTATTCTAGACTGGCCCTGGAGAGTTAGCACTCATGGGACCAGATATGGTATGGGATACCACAGAGGAGGTTCAAATCATCCTGAAGTGGATGAAGAATGCACAGAGTAGTCAGAAGTCTTATGCCGACAGGATATGGAGACCTATGGTGTTCGAGGATGGTGACCACATATTTCTACAGGTCTCACCCTGATGAGGAATGCCAAGATTTGACTGGGGAGACAAGTTATCTCCATGTTTCATCAGACCCTTTTAGGTCCTCAGCAGAGTTGGTGAGGTGGCATACCACCTAGCATTTCCACCTTAGTTGAACAAGGTGTACCATGTTTTCCTCGAATCATAGCTGAGGAGATACGTGCACGACCCATCTCACATCATCGACCACATAGATCTAGACATCGACGATCGGGAATCATTTACAGAGGTTCCAGTAGAGATTGAGGATCGACAGGAGAGTGTCCTTTTTGGGGAGTCGATACTGTTGGTGGGTATGCATTGGCAACACGGGAACCTCTTGGAGAGCACGTGGGAGCGGGAGGCTCAGATTAGTGCTTAGTAGCCACACTTTTTTCCTAGTTTTTTTTTGTTGTGGATTTCTAGGAAGCAAAGACCTGAGGTGGGGAGAATATAAAGACCTAGAAATTTCCATGTAAATTTTCTTTTTATTTGGGAATTTTACGATCCCGTGAAAATTTACGGTGCATGATTCTGAGGCCCGGTGTGCTCGGAATGAATTTATGAACTTTTTTAAGTATGTTTTGTAAAAGTGAGAAAGCATTTTTGTATCTTTTGAACCAATGCTCAGAATTAAAATCTGAGGACACTGTTGAACTTGCAGCACTAGTATTCACTTAATGAGACCGTAACCTCGACCATATTTGGCTGAGGGTGAAAGTTAGTTTTCTTGTTGTTTGTGGAAATAAAAATAAAATAATGAATAACTTTTATTTTATTTTCATAATCTCCCAATATTTAATGTAAAGTGGTGGGGAAAACCGAAGCAAAAAACCCCCCTTTTGAAATTAATTGCAGGGACCACCCGAACCCTCTATAATGGGAGAAAACATTTCAACTCCCCATTTAATTATTGGAGCCAAGTAAAATTAATTAAATGTGTCAACATTTAATTGTGCCAACAAAAATTAATCTATTAAACGTATTTAAATTCATATTGGAACCTCATTACCTTTGAGGGAAAGAATTGGAAAAGGGAGGAGCATGGTATTATTGTGGAGAGAAACTCTTCCTATTCAACGAAGATCACCACTCCAATGAAAAATGAAGAACTGAACCCGAGCCCAAATCAAAATCACCATGTGGAGGCAACAAATGCCGACGTTCTATAAAGACTTCATCTTCTTCCTCGTGAAATCCTCAAATGAACCACAATGTTGGTTTGGTTGTTTTGAAATACCCCCTTACATGTTCTTGATGTTCTTCGTGATTCATGAAATAATAAGCTGCTTGCTACCACTCAGACACAGAGGGTATGGGCCAATTGAACATGGCCCAACCTCTCTGTAATCCTTTTTGGTTTTTTATATGTTCTTCACGATGGAGGAGGACAGCGACCCTTGACAATGATTGGCACCTATGGGACATGGGAGCAGCTTCCGGCATCACGGACGGCCGTGAAGACGGCGATGGTGCAACCGCACCACCGGATAAGAGCTGCAGCCTATCGGTCATGGCCGAGTAAGGGTAGCGGTCGACACTTCGGCTAGCTGTAAGAAGGGGATGACCTTGTGCATCCGCACCGCCCGACATGAAAGAGTCGTGGCCTTGTGTTGCGGTGGTGAGGAAAGGCACGGCCGGCTCAACGCCGGCCTCCGGTGAAGGTGCGGCGCGGGACTACGCCGCATGGAGGAGAACGAGTGGCCAACCGGCCATCTGTGAGCCATGCGGACGCCACACCATGGGCCGCCGCACCATGGGCTGCGCTACCGGGCTGGGCTAGACCCAGCGGTCCGAACCAAGGTGGGGTTAGGTCGACCCAAATCATCATCGACCCTTTTCATTCTTTCTACCATAACGTGAGCTAAGAGGGTCCATTTGATGAACTGTCTACAGCACTGGAATCCTTGGATCAAGATGGTCCTTTTGATATACCCCACTTGAGTTTTGGATGAAGTTGTGGAACAACCGGGTTGGATCGAACACGAATACAAATGGGTCCTCGGGACTAAAAGGCTAATAACTTACAGACCGGGTGTCCGATTGATGCACCGTCTATTGCATTGATACCTATATTACGTGGTGGTCCTTTGGGATACTTCTTCTGCGGACTTCATGGGAATTGTAGTATGGACTTGTGGCTTGAGGGGAAGATCCTTTTGGAATCAAACGATCTTAGTGCGGGAACCCTGTAGTTGCCTGTAACATGAGAAACGGATCCTATGTGGGTGTGTGCTTTGAGATCTTATGTGGGTCTGTACATTGGGATCCATTGTGGGTCTGTGTTTGAGATTCTCACTTGGATCCGCTCTAGGAATCCACATGGGACTACTCTAGGATCCTACATGGGTCTATTGTACTAGGATCCTATGTGGGTCTGATGATGTACTAGGATCCAATGTGGGTCTGATGATTTAGGATCCTATGTGGGTCTACCTCTTAAAAGAGTAAAATAATTTAGTAGTTACATCTAACCATATTTACTACTGTACCTATGTTATACCCAGTGTGAGCTGATTCTTTACCTTTGTGGTAATATTTTGTGTGGTGTACCTTTGTGGAACTTACCTTCGTGGTCATACCTTTGTGGTATTCTTCTGAGTAGCGTACCTTTGTAGTACTTACCTTGGTGGTGATACCTTTGTGGAAATCTTCTGTGTGGAATACCTTTGTTGTTATTACCTTCGTGGTGATACCTATGTGGTATTCTTCTATGTGGCATACCTTTTTGGTACTTACCTTCGTGGTGATACCTATTTGGTATTCTTCTATGTAACGTACCTTAGTGGTACTTACATTCATGGTGGTTTCCTTCCTGGTATTCTTTTCTTCGTGGAACAGTTGTACTTTGGCTATGTGTAGAGACCCAAAGCTTGACGTACATGGACAATACATTACTTTTGTAGAATACTTAATACATAACAAAAACAGACACCAAAGGATCGTAATAGTTTAGTTTCTTTGGAAACTCGGAATATAATCTTCTAATCTTGGTGAAAGTTCTTCAACAACTCGTATAAAGATCTTCCCATTTTTTTTCTTCCCTAAAACTTTTCTTGAAATTCTAGGAAAAGAAAACATATAATGGGTGAGCTGAAATGCGCAGTAAAGGAATGAATGTAGAAAATAAAACAAACCATATACCATTGAACATAAAAACATGAACATAATGTTTAAACATCAAAATCTTGAGCAAAGACATAAATCATGGATGTACGTAAGGCATATATCATAAGGGAACATCAATAAAGATAAAATAGCATGGGAATAAAACATGTAATTGTGGAAAACCATTAAAAAAATGATATGATTTCCATTGTAGCCAAGGCATTACTTCCAAGACCATCTTAGTGGACAAAGTCCCTTTCTGAATCGAGTTCACTCCTCCTTTCTGTCCTGTAACACTGAACCGGATTAACTTATCATTCCAGCCATGTCTATATCATGAGATATAAATCATTACCCAATTAATTGGAGGGAGATATAGGTCCCACCCATCTCATAATGAAACCAGTCTTTCGTGTGACACAAAATCATAAATCATACATCATAGCATAACCCATGTTATAGAATGGGATTCTTAAACATCATGAAATCATAACAAAATCCATATAAAAATGGATATCATTTCATCATAAGAAGATTCAAAAAATTTAAATAATGGAGACATTACACTTGAAACATAAACATATTAAATAATGTCATTTTAGATGGAAAATATTTTCGATAAAACACATGAAATGAAATCTTGAGGAAAATGTCCTTTCTTCTTCAAAATCATTTTTGATCACAAAATTAAATGAAATTTTAAAAGAAAACTGTTTTTTTGAAAACAATCATGAAATCTTGTATAGGAATCATCATGAAAATGAGGCATTATAAAACCGTAAAAATCCGTTCACACCGTATAAGTTAAAAATAACATTCTCTTCTTACTTTTGTTAGAAAAGTGAAAAATTACCTCGTATGGTAAAAAAAAGAATGATTCCTTACATACCATGTAGTAAAAGTCAAAATGGTTAAAAATGACTTTAAACATACATGAAACCGTTTTTAGGAAACATGGACATGGATGATCACAATAACCCCAGTAAATACTTACGAATAAATAATCTCGAATAAGAACGAGATTGGAATAATTATCCCTTACCTTATGTCCAATAAGCTTCGTATGTTTCCGAACCTCCTGTATAATAATTTAAATAATGTAATTGACTTATTATAGAATCATATTCATTGTTATGATCTCATAAATGGTTCATTTATGACATTATATTACCGGTTCTTCGGTAAATTCCATGTTAAAGCACCGTTTTGGGTAAAATCGTTTCATTTATCATACGAGTTTCGACTTCTTGTTCTTGATATTATTACTTATATCCTGATTTACATAATTCTAGAATGTAAAACATGATATATATATAATATATATTCAGCATATAAATATCTATGATAGATCGATAAATGGAATGAAATACACCATTCATAGAGACAGTAGGCCGTACGTACGCATGAACGCTGTTTTCATTTCCTTATTGAATTGAATTGAATTAAGTAGATGACATACATATATATATATATAAATAAATCCAGTATCGTTATTATTTCATATATTTCATGATTAATTTTATATATACTCTATAATAATTCATGAATGGTTAATCATTGAGAATGAATCTCATCGTGTCGTGGAGACGGTACTCCGTACGTACGCACGAGCAATGATATCATTCCCATGATCGAGGAATTGTATTGAAGTGTATGTATAATATTTCAGAATCAATATACCTTTACAATAATCATATATAGTAATTTATTTACCCCATTATACCCATCCAAGTAAGGTGGTGGTCGAAAACAGATTACACCACGGCATGGAGACGGTATTCCGTACGTACGCACGCGCGGTGATTTCGGTTTCCGTAGGGTGGATAGAAGGTGAAATAGGGTTGTTTCATATTTATAATTACATACCAGTATATGATTGATACTTATTTTATTACTTCATAATGAAACAACTAAAGAAGATGAAGTAGAAGAAGAAATAAATTTGAAAGAATCGGTAACGGTTATTACATCTTCTTCGACATGCCTCTTTGAAACCTTCTCTTAGGGCACTACAATTTGTCATTGAAGAAGAAGAGGACCTCTAGAATATTAATAAGGAATTTTAGAAGAGAAATTGGCAGGGTTTTTCCAATCTTGGTGGCTCAAAGTGTTGTGAAGAGAAGAGATAAGGGGTGCCCTTTTTATAACGGAGGAGAGGGGCACCTCAGGAAAAATTAAAATATTTTTTAATAAAGAAATATTCGGTTTTTAATAGCTCCAAATTGATTTATTTATAATATAAGGTGGTGATGGGTCGGAATCCTCTCAACCAATAGATTTTAGACAGGTTTGGGTCATTATATTAACCTTATCTTTTAGTTTTAACTCTTAGTTAATTAGATTGACATTTACCATGTCACTTTGTTTTTTAGATTATATAGTTAATAAACATACCATATAAATCCAAGAGACCCCCAAGTGGACCATTAATGATACAACTATAATGATATAAGTAGCTTGTCCTAACCTTATATTTTTAGGAATATAATATCAATTCATAATATAATATTTGTTTTAAAAACTATTTTATGTCAATTTTGAAACTATTTGGTAATTAATTTTTGTGAAAATCATAACAACATGATTAGTTCTAACAAAGTTAATTAAATAAATACTAACATGTAATATTAACCTATAAATTATTTTAATTCATAAAAAGTTTCAAATTACATTTATTTGGGTATTTATAACATCAATTATGTTAAGATTTCTTTAATAAGATAAATATTGCATCATCATTGTGTAATAAATAAAATAGATTATTTAATGTCTAAAAAATGTAAATAAAAAATAATTATGTAGGAAATCATTTTATCTTTCTAATTAATATTTATAGTCGAATTTATCTTATGTATAACCCTATATTATAAATTATTTATTTTTTAAACTGAAATTTTAACTATTTTAACCCTTCTTTAAATAAATTAATAATCAATGTACTAATCTTTTCTATGTGGACCTAAATGGTCATATTTTATTCCTAATGTTGTTTTGGGTCGAATTACACTTATCAAATAGAATTAGTACATGTTTTAGGGTAATAATAATATCATTTTTACCATTAATTACCCTATTTACTTTTAACCGTGGTAAATAAAAGTAAAAAGTTACTATACAGAAAAAATTATTTTCATCTCATTGAACCAAATTTTAGTCCTTAATATTTACCTTGTCTCTCATATTTTCAAAATTCCACTCACAGAAGTGGTAAAATTAAGTTTTATGTATGTTTTCAAAAAGCTCCTAGGAGGTAGGTAAAAGACGGTGAAAAGTTCAATAAAATTTTTATATATAGAAAATTATTATAAAATGACTCCAATGAATTAAAATGAACTTATATAGGTATTATGTTTCAATTTTGACCTAAAATAAATTTACATAAAATCAATAATTATATAAATAAAAAGTAGGTTTTTAAATAGTAACCCAGTGTTTTCACTATTCTTCAAAAAATTGAATGTTTTCAGAAAATTACCAAAAATTCACCCTAGGAAAATTTCGATATTCCGAATCCAAAAATGATGTCCATTTTGAAAACTAAAATTTATAAAATTCCAAATATTATGTATTACTATTCTTAACAGCTAGTTCATTAGAATATTATAATAGCATATCTTTGTTTAGTGAAACTCGGTATTGCATACAACACACGCTATCGTGGAAGGTCATGATTGCATGTAAAGCAAGAAAAGTCAGGGATGTGTGTAGTGCAAGATCCTTTTGGTGTAGGGTACAACACAAGACATCAATGAAATTAAAAAGAATATTTTTCATAAAATCTCAGGGTGTTACATTCTGCCCCCCTTAAAATGAATTTCGCCTTCGAAATTCGTCGGGGTTATAAATGGTTTACTACATGATAGTTACATTAATAGAAACCCACATCGTAAAAAGGAATACCAAAACATGACTTGAAAAACTAAAGTATGAAATGTAACGGTTACCCAAATTAACTAATCACTGGGTTTCTACATAGGAGAACATAGGTGAAAATATTGATATGGAAGAGAAATATAACTCTCAACTTCTGATGAAGAGTGGTGGAGGACATGGCTATGAAAAATCCAACAATCACAAATCCATAAATTTGTGATGATCTAAGGTACCATCCGATTCATCAGATATGAGAGCACTAGGACAACATTTTTTGTTTTCAAGATCATTTCCCTAAAGTTGAGGAATTGTTGAATTAAAATAAATACTTACTTGATTTTGGTACAATCTCATCGTTGCTCGTGCCTCAAACAATTTCCACTTCATCTCTTAATTAAATTAAGGTGAATTTGTCTTCTGTGAAGTGTTAGCAGATTATGCGATAGAAGGATAGGTCATTCCATCTATTTCAATCTCAAAAGGTTTAACACAATTTATTAAATATAAAGAAGTCCATCTATGGTGTGATTAATCGAATATGGTTCCCAAAATAGATTTATATTTCAGCTATAATAGCACTTATTAAATTACACTCGTTTCTACTAACCAGGGACTTCTTATAGGCTAGTGGTGGGAGATAAAGGCCTGTCGCACTTTGGTTGTGGGTTCGATTCATGCATCCTTGTCCGACATGACGGGCTGTCGCCCGTCCTGCATGTTGTCCTTTTCCTAAAACTACATTATAAAATTTCACTAATAATATAGAAAAAGTTATATCCTGAATCAACACTTACTTATTTCCAACATAATCCATTCCAATCTTTAGTCTTATCCAAAATACTTCTGTCCAAACTCATAGTATAAAGAGAACGATTACAAAAAAGGTCATATAACAAGCCCGTGAATACCATCATTTTTCCCTCGTATATCAAAATATATATCTTGTTAATCTCATTCCAAACATGTGAATACCTTAATCTTGTATTCTCTTCAAAAAATGAATACTCATTGAATCTTAGTGAAAACATGAATGCTTTCAAAAGGTAAGTATTTCCACATACCAAAATCCAAAAATTCTATACACTCAAACCATGCTATAAATTTTTCCTTATATCAGTCATGAGCTCATGAATACTGTCATACAATTCATTTTCTCCTTATACCTTCATTATGAACATATCATCTTCTTTCCAAAAACATCTCAATCACTTTCCATGGTTACCGGTACCAAAAAATTATTGAAAACCAAAATAGACCAATACATAAATATTCCAATATTCCACGATGCTATATAAAACATTATTTTGGATTCCCATTACATAAACACTTAATCATTCCACAACATCGTTGTCATATTCAACATCTCCAATAGTGATCGCATGTGACTTCCCTTTGTCCTTTGCCTTAAGTTGTTGCTCATGTCGTTCATCATTAACCTTTGGATTAGGGCATTGATTAGCATAATTCCCCATTTCATTTGACTTGATGCATTGAAGTGTTGGTGGTGCATTATCTGCAGTATTTTCATTATTAAAATCATTAGAAACCCTTTTTCCATTACTTCGACACTCAACTGCTCGATGTCCTTCTTTTCCACACTTAAAACATTTTCTAGTCCCTTTAAAACAATCTCCACCATGCTTCTTTCCACACATTGAGCATAAAGAAACATTCATCTTCTTTTCACCATTGTTATGCGATTTCTCCTTGAACTCTATCTTTCGTTTCTTGTCTAAACCATGGGATGGATATGTAACACCAACTTCCATTTCTACCATGATAGCACAACGCACAATTTAATCATACCTACTGAAGTCTCTTATAGCTAATTCCCTTCGATGACTTGGTTTTAATCCACTTAAGAATCGATCGACTTTACTTTCTAGTTGGATGATAAAGAAAGATGCATACCTTGCAAGCCTTGTAAAATTCATTTCGTATATACCAACAGATTCATCATCCTACTGCTTAAGCTCAAGGAACTCCTTTTCCATCTTTGTTCGAAGAATACGAGGGAAGTACTTACTGAAAAACAAGTTCTTAAACTCGTCCCATTCCATGGATTCAATTTCATCTTGGGCCCTTGTATTCTTAATTAGAGTCCACCACTGGTCTGCTTCACCTTCTAAACGGTAAACAGCTAGAATGACATTATCATGTTCTGAACATCAAAGTATGGAAAATACCTTTTCAATGGTACTGGTCCATTGTTCAGCAACAAGTGGATCAGAAGACCCATTGAAAGATGGCGGACGTTGCCTCATGGAGAACTCAATATAATATTGTTCCCGTCTCTGATCATTTGGAAATCCATAACTATTCAAAGCTTGTGTAAGTATAGGAATAAGCTTTTTTACTCCATCTCCCATCACATTTGGTTGTTCAGGAGGACAATCATTCCATTGTCCATTACATTGATCAACACGGTTCCTTCGGGTTCCAGCCATCACCCAAAAAGAATTGTGTGAGAGGCAAAAATCATGCTAGGGAAAAGAACTCCCCTGAAGATCTTCCCATTTCATTTTCTTACCTTAAAACCTTTCTTGAAATCTTGGGGAAAAGAAAACATATAAAGGGTGAGCTCAAATTCTCAGTAAGGGTAATCATGGAGAAAATAAAACAAACCATATACCATTGAACATAAAATCATGACCATAATTTTAAAACATCAAAATCTTGAGCAAACACATAAATCTTACAAGTATGTATGGAATATATCATAAGGGAACATCAATAATGATAAAATAGCATGGGAATAAAACATGTAATTATGGAAAACCATTAAACACATGATATGATTTCCATAGTAGCCAAGGAATTACATCCAAGACCATCTTAGTGGACAAATTTCCATTCTGAATCGAGTTCACTCCTCCTTTCTGTTTTGTAACACTGAACCAGATTAACTTACTGTTCCAGCCATGTCTATCTCATGAGATATAAATCTTTACCCAATGAATTGGAGGGAGATATAGGTCCCACCCATCTCATAATGAAATCATTCTTTCATGTTCCACAAAATAATAAATCATACATCATAGCATAACCCATGTAATAGAATGAGATTCTTAAACATCATTGCATCATAACAAAATCCATATAAAAAATGGATATAATTTCATCATAAATATAATCAAACAATTTAAATAATGGAGAAATTATACTTAAAACATAAACATATTAAATAATGTCATTTTAGATGGAAAATATTTTCGATAAAACACGTGAAATGAAATCTTGAGGAAAATATCATTTTTTCTTAAAAATCATTTTATTTTCACAAAATTCCATGAAATTTTAAAAGAAAAGGGTTTTTTTTGAAAATAATCATGCAATATTTTATAGGAAGATTCATGAAAATGCGGCATTAGGAAACTGTAAAAATCTGTTCATGCCGTACAAGTTAAAAATAACATTATCCTCGTACTTTTGTCAGAAAAGTCAAAAAGTAGCTTTTATGGTTAAAAAAAAGAAAGATTCCTTACATACCATGTAGTAAAAGTCAAAATGGTTAAAAAGTACTTTAAACATACATTAAACCATTTTTAGGAAACACGGACATGGATGATAATAATAACCCCAGTAAATACTTACAAATAAACAATCTCGAATAAGAACGATATTTGAATAGTTATCACTTACCTTATGTCTGATATGCTTCGTATGTTTCCAAACCTCCTTTATAATGATTTAAATAATGTCATTGACTTATTAAAGAATCATATTCATTATTATGATATCATATATGGTTCACTTATGACTTTATATTACCCGTTCTTTTGTAAATTCTATGATAGAGCACCGTTTTGGGTAAAATTGTTTCATTTATCGTACAAGTTTCGACTTGTTGTTCTTGATATTATTACTTATATCCTAATTTAAATAATTCCATAATGTAAAACATTAGTTATATGTAATATATATTCAGCATATAAATATATATGATAGATCGATAAATGGAATGATATACACCGTTCATGGAGACGGTAGGTCGTACGTACGCATGTAAGCTGTTTTCGTTTCCTTATCCAATTGAATGGAATTAAGTAGATGACATACATATATATATATACATAAATCCAGAATCATTTTAATTTCATATATTTCCTGATTACTTGTTATATATACTCTATAATCATTCATGAATGGTTAATCATTGAGAATGAATCTCATCGTGTCGTGGAGATGGTAGTCCATACGTACACACGAGCGATGATATCATTCCCATGATCGTGTAATTGTATTGAAGTGTATATATAATATTTCAGAGTCAATATAAATTTAAAATAATAATATATAGTAATTTATATGCACCATTATACCCATCCAAGTAAGGTGGTGGTTGAAAACTGATTACACCACGGCGTGGAGACGGTATTCCATATGTACACACGCACGGTGATTTCGTTTTCCATAGAATGGATAGAAGGTGAAATTGGGTTGCTTCATATTTATAATAACATACAATTATACGAGTGATACTTATGTTATTACTTCATAATGAAACAACAAAACAAGAGGAAGTAGAAGAAGAAATAAATTTGAAAGAATCAGTAACATATATTACCTCTTTTTCAACACGCCTCTTTGAAACCTCCACTTAGGGCACTAAAATTTGTCATTGAAGAAGACCGGTACCTCTAGAATATTACTAGGGTAGTGGAGAATAAAAATTGGCAGGGGTTAGCTGAGCTTGAAGGCTCAAAGTGTTGTGAAGAGAAGAGGGAAGGGGTGCCCTTTTTATAAGGGAGGAGAGGCACACCTTAGGAAAACTTAAAATAATATTTTATAATAAAGTCATATTCGGTTTTTAATAGCTCCAAATTGATTTATTTAGAAGATAAGGTGGGTACGGGTCGAAATAATATCATAAAATATATTTTAGATAGGTTTGGGTCATTATATTAACCTTATCTTTTAGTTTTAACTATTAGTTAATTAGATTGACATTTACCATGTCACTTTGTATTTTAAGATTATATAGTCAATAAACTTACCATATACATCCATGCGACCCCCGGGTGGTCCATTAATGATACACGTATAATGAAATAAGTATCTTGGCCAATCCATAGATTTTTAAAAATATAATAATAATTAATAATATAATATTAGTTTTAAAAACTATTTTATGTCAATTATGACACTATTTGGTAATTGATTTTTGTGAAACTCATAACAGAGTTATTAGTTCTAAAAAAGTTAATTATATCATTAATAACATGTAATATTAACCTTGAAAATTAGTGTAATTCCTAAAAAGTCTCTAATTACATTTATTTGGGTATTTATAACATAAATTATGTTAATATTTCATTAATAAGAAAATTACTACATCATCGTTGTGTCATAAATAAATTAAATTATTTAATGTCTAAAAATTATAAATAAAGTACCATTATGTAGGAAATATATTTAGCTTTCTAATGAATATTTATAGTCTAATTTATCTTATGTATAACCCTATATGAAAAATTATTTAGTTATTAAACGTTGATTTTAACTATTTTAACTTTTCTTTAAATAAATTAATAATAAATGTCCTAATCTAATCCAAATGGACCTAAATGGTCATATTTTATCCCTAAGGTTTTTTTGGTCGAATTACACTTATCTGATAGAATTTTGACATGTGTTAGTGTAATAATAATATCATTTTTACCCTTAATTACCATATTTATTTTTAACCGTGGTAAATAAATGTAAAAAGTTACTACTCACAAAAATTTATATCCATCTCATTGAACCACATTTTAGTCCTTGATATTAACCGTGTCTCTCGGATTTTTGAAATTCCACTCACAGAAGCGGTAAAATTATGTTTTATGTAAGTTGGCAAAATGCTCCTAGGAGGTAGGTAAAAGACGGTGAAAAGTTCAATAAAATTTTTTATATTGAAAATTATTATAAAATGAATCCAATGAATAACAATGAACTTATATAGGTATTATGTTTAAATTTTGAACTAAAATAAATTTAAATAAAATAAATAATTATTTAAATAAAAATTCAGTTTTTAAATAGTAACCCAGTGTTTTCACTATTCATCAAAAATTGAAAGTTTTCAGAAAAATACCAAAAATTTACCCTAGGATAATTTCGATATTCTGAATCCAAAAATGAAGTCCATTTTAAAAAATAAAATTTATATAATTCCAAAAATTGTGTACTACTATTCATAATGGCTAGTTCATAAGAATATTATAATAGCATATCTTTGTTTAGTGAAACTCGGTATTGCGTACAACACACGCTATCATGGAAGGTCGTGATTGCGTGTAAAACAAGCCAAGTCAGCGATGCATGTAGTGAAAGCTCTTTTTGGTGTAGCTTACAACACAAGTCATCAATGAAATTAAAAAGAATATTTTTCATAAAATCTCGGGGTGTTACACTAAGGGTTTGGGCCTTGGGTTGAGATGGGTTTACATGATAACTTAGGTATATGTATGGGCATATACCTAAGTAGGGATGAAAGTTTCTTACATGCTTTGTGGTTTATCCTTTGTGAATTTTGGGAGAACTTTGAGGGTCTCGATGTCCAAACTAAGTATCATTATACTCACCCCTACAAGAGTTATGCCCGCATTATGTTGTGTTTGGTGGACACAACGGACAATGCTGACTAAGGAAGAGGGTACCAAGACTGGAGGTAGCTTCGAGGTGGACCTCATAATAGGTGTACCATAGAGGCTAACGTTCGAGATCTGTACCTACCCTTAATGTAGGATCCTTGGCGGGTGTTCACAAGAGCTGTTCAGTCTACTTGTACTTTCCAGTTTTCTTGTACTTTCTAATTGGGTTTGTATTGAGGCCCCTATCACATACTATACAAACTCTTTTTACTATTTAGTTTACTTGTGTTTTTTTCTTACTATGTTCTTGGTTGCATGAGTTTACAGGTTTTAAAGGCAATGCCTTCCCAGTTTTAGGGAATACACCTTCGGTGCTAGTCGCAAGCCCTTGTCCTATAGAAGGCGGGATTGGGGTAGTCATAGCACGTGCCCTGGGGGACGGGTCAGGACACATATGACGTCATGAAAATTATGTAATCAATTATTTTTAATAAATAATATTTAATTATAATTTTTTATTAAAATATTATTTATTTTTAAAAATAAATTATTCTATAAAAAGAAATTCATCAATTGAATTTTAATATTACCTAAAAATACTACATGTGTTTTATTGTATGAAAATAAAAAATCATTTATAATGTAAAAATAATAAGATATAAATATAAAAATTATTCTATTGAATATAAAATATACAGATTCAAATAACTATGGTCTTGATACAAGTCCATTTAATACACTACAAAACACCCCCAGAGTAAAGTGTGTGTTGGTGATACTTTCACTGGGTGGTTTGGTGTACATGTTTTGGGTCGTGATTTAAATGAGCTTGAACTTCTCCCATAAATGGTTTCGCTCATAACTAAGTTATTAGATCTCATCTTGGGGTTATTAAAGGGAAAATCATAGAGAGTCTATCTCCCTAGGAAGCTTTGAAATATGGGATTCATAAGGTATGATCCTATTGTTTGAGGTTGTCGCTTCTTTTTTTTGGGTATGCTGGATTTGTTAAAAGAATTTATTTGTACTAGTAATATAATCAGTGCCCACCAGCTATATTTTCAACAGTAATGATTATTATATAAATTTTAAATATTTTTAAATATTGTAAAACTAAATAAGTACATGTGAATTCTAAAAACATATTAAATAATATAATATTTAATTTAAATTATAATAGACAAATTTATTTATAGAAATTTCTGTTATTACAATATTCCCCTACTAAGAAATTTCACCATATAAATTTTCATTTCCCACAATAAAATAGATGAGGGTAATTATGTTTCATCAGTTCCTATGGTTTCAAGATCACTTCTTCAATCTTTTGTTTTCTCCACAAAAATTTGACCAGATGAGTTATCCAATTTTGTATAACTTTTCCTCTATTATATAAGATATTCAATAGATACTATTCATAGAAAATGTCATTATCCAATGGTACCATCTCAGTATTGAGTACCTGTGGGGGGTTTGATAAGTACTTCATCAATAGGTATACATGGAATATATAATGTAATTGAGGTAGGTGAGGTGGTAATTCTAGTTGATAGGCCACCACTCCAATGCGATCACAGATCTCATAGGGACTGATGTATCTGGGAATAATATTTCCCTTCTTCCAAAATCAAATGACATTATTCCATAGGGATATGAAGAGGAATATCATGTCTCTAACCTCAAACTCTAGGTTTCATTGATGATTGTTTGCTAGGATATTATAACGACACTGAGAATATTTGATGTGATACTAAATGGTCATAACCTTTTCCACCATTTCCTTGACCCCTTAAAAACATAGATGTTATTATTCCCAAAAATCATCCCATCAGGCAGGTGTTCCTCACCTCTTCCCATAATGGTCTTTATAGGGATCCTTTTTTTCTAGATTAGAAACTGTTATTGTATGATAACTCAACCAGAGGAATACACTGATCTCTTCCTCACATGAAGTCCAGAGAACATGTTGTCAACATATATTCTAGTTTATGAATAGTTCAATCAGATTGGCCATCAGTTTGTGTATGATAAGCCATACTGCAGTTTATCTCATTGTTTATAGTATATTAGTGACCTTTCCAGAACATAGAGATGAATCTCAGGTCTCGATTAGATAAAATTAATTGTAGTACTCGAAGTTGCCTCAACAGTTATTTGATGAATACTTAAGAAAGTTTATCTTGTGAGAAGTCCTCTGAAATTACAATGATGTGTGAGGTATTTGTTATAAAATCAACCATAACCCAAATAGAATTATTTCCTCTTGATGTCTTATGAAGTCTTGTTACCATGTCCGTGGTGATGTTTTCCCCTTTCCATGTATGTATGAATTTTTTTTTCATCATCCCATTCAATTTTTTAGCCTTCACTTACTAACAAACAAGACATCATGAAGTATATTTCATGATCAACTTATTTATATTTTTCCATTAATAGTGATCTCAAAGATATTGATTCATATCTTTTCTTTCCAATAAGTATAGACAAGGTTGAGAAACGTAAATAATCCAACATATCCTTCATTAACTCATAATTTGATACTACACATAGTCTAAACACAAATATTATAGCATCTTCTTCAATAACATTGAAATATGAATATTTCCATTTTCTTATAGCATTTGGATTCTTCGAAATTCCAGCATCAAATATTTTAGACCCCTTTATATTTTCCTAAAGAGATAGTTGAGAAATCATTTTTGAAATTATTAATGATTTTCCATCCATTTTTATTCCAATGACCATCCTTATCAAGTATAAAAAGATCAGAACATTGTCAATTATCATCGATAGTAAAATTGATGGATCAATTCTACATAGAGTATTTTCCACTTTATTTTCATTCCTGGGATGGTTGTGAATTGAGAAGTCATAGTCCCTGATCATCACTAACCATTTTCTTTGGCTCATCTTTAGCTCATTCTGTGTGAATATATACTTGAGTATTTTTTGATCCATACATATTTCACACATTTCCCCAATGAGGCAATTTTACTAAATTTATAACATTAATATCAATACATATAACTCTATATCATGTGTTTGGTAGTCATTTTGGTGAACATTCAACTTCCTTGAATCATAGGCTATTCCTTTTTCATTATTCTTTTAACCACTACCCAATCCGTTATTCGAATCATCACTAGATACATTAAAATTTTATCCACTTTTGGGATGTTTGAGAACATAGCAAGTGATAAGTGTCCTTTTCAACTTAGTGAATGTCTCTTCATATTCATAATTAATAGAAAACATGACTCCCTTCTATGTTAGATTGGTTAGAGGGTTTGAAAATCAGTGTAAAATTCTTACAAATTGATGATAGTTCCTAGTTAATCCAAGTTAACTACGACTATTTGTCATAGATATTGTCCATGATCATCCTACAATTTCTTTTGTATTTGAATGGTCTATAGATATTCCTTTTCATGTAATTATATTCTGAATAATTCTAATTCATTCAACTAAAACACTCATTTTTTTACATGGAATAAATCTTCCCCTTTTATAAATTATTTTGAACAGTACTATGATTATCCTCATGCTCCTACTTTATTTTGGAGTATATTACAATAACATATATAAAGACTTAAAAAAAATTAATCTATAAATACTATATTAATCAGGTCCATGAATATTTCTAGAGCATTAGTGATTCTTAATGACATTACTATGAACATATAGTTATCATACACTGTATTAAAAGCATTATTGGGGATATCCTCATTCTTTACCGTAACATGGTAATATCCTGACCATAGATCCACCTTAGAGAATTATTATTCTCCACACAGGTGACCAAAAAAGTAGGCAACCAGTGGAATAGGATACATGGTCTTTATCGATATGTTGTTGAGCTCATGACAGTCACCACAAAGGCATATTGGCTAATACATCTTCTTTATGAAGAGGAATGGTGCACCCCAAGGTGAAGCACTGGGGCTTATGACCTCTTTTTACAGATTATCCAGATGTTTTTTATTTAGCTTCTCATGTAAAATAATAGTCATTCTATATGGATTAGTAGATAATGAAAATAATATAGGTATAAGGGAAATGAAAAATTCAACCTCTCAGATTGGTGGAATACCAACAAATTCCTCAGGATACACATCAGCATATTCCCTCACATTGGGAATGTATTCAAGAATGATTATCTCATTAGAATCAATCATTTTAGAAAGATATTCTTATTATTTGGGTAATAATATTCATTATTGATATGTTTATTCTAAGTAATATCCATCCTCCTCCTTTAAATTGTACAGAATCAGGGGTTAATTCGCGATACAGAGAGTGATTTCCTTCTCACAGTAATTTATATTGGATTTGTATAGATAAATCCAATACATACACAAAATCATTTAAAATTACACCCAAGAGAGTATGAAAATGTCTTCTAGGATTTTCATTCCAAAAATTTTCACAGGGGAGAATTTATATATTTGGGGTTAAATAATTATCCCAGTCTAAATTTTCACTAAAAACTCAACTTCCATTTATTTTAGTGTATTTTAATAGGTCTAGTAAAATTTCATGATATTGAAGAATGAAAAGAACAATAAATAAAAAGTATGTTTTCAATTGTTGAATGAAAAAATTGAATAGTTTTCACTGCTTTTTTGTCAGGATCCACCTCAATAGTTGTGATGGAAAAAGTTCACCCTTGCTGCCTTAGAGGTTTTTGGATATCTCTAAAAACCATTGCCTTAGTGAATTGGTTTTAAAAGTACATGGTTCATTATAGTTAAAGAAATGAAACATGAATTGAGGGGTTTCTGTTAAATTTTGTTCTTCTATAGCAGTATAGGAATTATCCTATTAGTAATTGTTGTTTATGTTATCTTTCTTCCCACACATAATGAATTTAATTACCCCCTTATGACATTTTCCGGGTGATTCTTTATTCACCTTTGAAAAGAGGGATATTGAAATTTCTTCTAACAATTATACTTCTCAATTAAAACTTTAGAATTATACTCCACTTTCCACTTATTATCCCCATGAAAACCATGATATTTCTTGATCACTATCTCAAAATGGAGGGAACATTGGTCTATTTCTCCATATCTATCAATATCTGAGATCTCCAAGGATTTCATATACTAGGTTTTATCTCACCAAATAAGTTTTCAACCTTGAATTCGAGGGAAATGTCGAAGACATAGGTGTATTGTTCAAGTCTTATTAATTTTTACGTGTATTCCCTTATATATTCATCATATTTCTGCTTGAGGACAATGAAATACCTTTACACATTAAGTCAGAGAGTGCGGTGAAAATATTTATTGAAAAACATCTTCCAAAATTCATTCCACTCCATCACTTAGATATCTTCCTTAGGATTCATGTTTTTGATCAATGCCCACCACTAATCAACATCTCCCTTAATAAGATGAATTCCTGATAGAACCTTCTCTTTCTCTGATCATTGAAGGACATAAATGATCTTCTCAATGGAGTTTATCATTTTCTTCTATGATTAAGTGGTCAGATGATCCATGGAAATTTAGAGGCCTTTGTCACATAAAGGACTCAATCAGAACTTTCTCCCTCTTAGGGGGTCTATATGCTCCTTAGGATATATGTTTCTATTCAAATACGGTGTCTTTTAAGGTAATATCATCATAAAGTGCACATTTACTTATCCTATCATGTGTGGAACCTCATTGGGGAAGTCATAACATTTTCAATCACATTGGTTGTTTACCCAATTCCTCTTATTTCTAGCCATCAACTAGAATAAAAGGAAAATTAGGTATGAGTATTCTAAATATTTTAAACACATAAATGGGAATCCAATGACATTAAAGGGATAACGTGCAGATTATAATTATTTCCATATCTATGAATTTCTCAATTGTAATCTTTGGTATTCATGGTCTATTTCCTAGCATAGAATCTTATGGTAATTTTTTGTTCACTTAATAATTTTTCATAAGATGATTATGAATTTACCAAATAATTTTCCCTAGGTGTGTCAAACTAGGTTTGTAGTAAGGATCTTTATTTTTCACTAGTTCTTGGAGGATTGTATCTGAATTCAGTGTTTCTAGGTTTTATCCCTATATATATATGTGTCAGTGATACATCCACTGTAGCATAAAAGTAGATATGTGTTCAGGTGATAAAACACTAACTAAATATGTTATTTCTTGGACCCGGATGCCACATAACGGGTGCCCTGATCCTAGTGGGCCACAAGGCCCCAAGCACATATCCCCAAATGCCAGAGGTTTCCAACTAGAAGTGAGGGACTAGGGTGTGTTTGTGGGGAAAAAATTCCCTCATTAGAAAAGTGTTGCACTGTGGAAGTGATATAAATAAATAGTAAATAGCAGAAGAAATATAATTAGACAAAGGAAGAAAAATGATATAATATATCCACTAGAATAACAATAACTGTATCAACTAAAATAATGTTAATGTAATGACATGTCACTAGAAATTTTGAAAATAAGGATACAAGATAATAGTAATAATATTTCCACAAAGTAAAAGAAAAAAACCACTCCAAGCATTCTGTGATCCAACTCGTTCATCTACTATAAACCTCCATCCTATCAGCAATCAATCAAGTGTTCGAAGCTATATCCTTCCATTTTTCAACACCTTCTATCATGTAATCTAATCCGGGTACCAAATGGTACCAAGAGAGTGTGTGAGATAAATATTAGTTGGCCACCACCAATAGTGCCTATAACCTATGGCCCATTTAATAGAATATAGTAGCGTGAAGGAATGCATATATAAATAAAAGAAATATGTACAATATCACTAAATACTTAAGTACCAACTTTATCCCTCAGATGGTGTTTGAACCTGTGACAATATTATTTTATTTTTAATTACCATTTAATGTTAATAGATCAAGTGATGCATAACCAGCACTGACATCACCTCGTGATAGTATAAGTAGTGAAGGTTCGAAGACATAACAAGGCAACCTGACAAGGTTATCCAAAAAGGGAGTTCTAGGGTAATAAACATGGTAGCATAGATCTCATGCAATGCTAACCCAGTTGTATCTGAATCTTCCTAAGGGGTTAATACTCTAATCAAATGAGTGTGATCCAATAAGTTCCATAATAATGTGCCTACCGAGTCCAAGGTGATCGACAAGGGTAAAACAGGGCTAAGAAAGGATATGGCCTTAGGCGCTTTCACCATGGAACCTACTAGTCAATGATATATCCAAGGAGTGTATCCAAGGTATCATGTAATAATGTAAAGGATCCTATGGTAGTATACCAGACATCTGAGGAATATACATGTACTAGAGTCTATGTGGGTATCAACGAAAGCAAACTGCATCCTTGAATTGGAATGCGGTTCCCAAGACCCATGGTATTCTACATTTAGAATCCAAGGTGAGCTCGATTCCGTCCATTCCTATTTGATATTGTAATCATGTAATAATTCATTTTGGTCCATGTTTTGTCTTCCATTAGTGTGGATTAGTCAATTAGAGTTGAAGCCTTTTGTTTATCGGTACAAGCCTTGTCTTCCATTACTATGGATAGTCCAAGTCGTATTCCAACCATTTAATCAAGTCTTATTTTACCATTTAGTTATATAAAATTATTGGGGTTCACTATTGTACCTTCTATATATATGGGAATGGGTTATATGGACATGTAACCTTTCTTCAATCTTGTTTTTTATGGCTAATTTATATACGTAGTATACTTGGCATTTCACATTTCTCATTTACTAATAAATTTGAAGCACTTACCTTAGGCTGGTCAAATGGTGAGAATACATGGTATATTATAATATTCAATTCTCATTAATAATAAGAAATTTATTATAGGAAGTCTCACCTTTAGGAAGTTAAAGAAAAGGAACACCTGAATGGTGGTTCAAACATGCCGAAACACTAAAACTCAATTATGGAATAACCCTCAGCATGGGACGAATTGAGTTGTGGGTGTAAATTCAAACAACTAATCATGTATTTAGAAAGAGAATAAATATATGATTATAACAAGTATAATCATGTCATGTGAATTTAAGAAACATATTCTGATGAAATCGGCGGTCCCCACATAACATTCCAAAAACAACGAACTTTAGGGATAGGTTATAGACCACCCACCATAGGGTTGTACTACTCTACAGCTCCAGTATCAGACCATGATTTTCCTTGGATCATAGTAGATCTACGAAAAGGTAAAAAAAATACTAAAATGACGATATCTAGGTCAAGAGATAAAGAGAATAATAATGACTAAAGCGGACATGAGTACCTACTGTTGCAAATCCTACGTGATGAATGGAAGGTCGATTGGATACTGGATGACGGAGAGAACTAGATCCCTATATTTTTTCCTTTAAAAAGATCCAAAATGAGAGAAAATGGGATTAATAACATTTGTTCTTATATTATGATTCAGTAGTTGGACTAATATACCATTAAAGACAAAACCAGAAATTTACCCAAAGTTTTAGCCTACACACGGTTTGTCTACAGAGTTTATCAAACTCTTCCCAAACTGTGCGAGATGGTTTTATGATCGCGTTGTCATGACACGTCAAATTGATTATGTTTTTAAGGTTGATTTATAGTCTATGGAAGACCCCATTTCATCTCTCAAAGAGCATTTATTGGTTTTTAGTATGTATTTTTAATAAGAATTACTAAAAGACGGGTGGCTTTGAAACTGATTTTATGTAAATTACTTAATTAATTAATTGAATAGTTGATAAATAAAGGTGGTGTATTTAATTATTATTGGATAAGAAGATCATCTCAAGTTAATTACACATATTTGATAGTTCATTGTTCTGAAAAATTAATATGGTTTTGTTTAATTATTTGGTTGAAGGTTGTTAAGATCTTGACTCCCCTCTTGCATCTTCAAATGATGCTCAAAGACACACCCCTGGACACAACAATCATGTTTCCAAGATTTGGTTGTAAAACATAGAATAAATGGTCTACCAAAGCATACATAAATCTTATGTATGTGTGAGATAAATAATATTATTGTGTTTTCAAATCGGAACAACTGAAGATTACCACTTGAAATCTCAACCCAATCAGTGTTGAAATAAAAAGTGTTCCACTTAATTATATCAAATGAAATGTAATCAGGGGGGAAGAATGTCAAGATAAAGAATAAGTAAAATAGGAAACACACAAATTATAAAAAACCAGTATAATAACATGTACTATAACTCCCTCCCAAGTTTGGGCAGCTCCTTTGAAATGATCATCCACCGTTTAGCTCACCCTTGAGAGGAGGAGAAGGCTTGGGTGGAATTCATTCATCCATGACCCCCCTATGAGGATAAGGGCCTCCAAATCTTCAAGGATGATGAAGAGACTTCTATATGACTCAAAAATGACATATCTTGGCTCCTCTTTTGAACTCCCAAATGAGGATCCCAAGCGTCCATTTTACTGGCAAAATAGAAGGTGGTTTTGGGAACACAGATTATGTAAAACCACTTTTCCTATACTTTTAGACCACTTGAAAGTTGAATATAACTTTGGAAGAAACTAAAAACATGTTTCCACACATAGTGAATATCTCCAAAGAATGTTTGGCACCATTTGGACAACCACATCTCAAGATATTGATAAAATACAGAACACCACATTTGACATTGTGCAGATTTGATGTGTTGAACACATCAGGTCGGTTGGGCCACTATATGGAAGAATGATTCTTGGATACATTGATATGAAATGTATCCCAATGAATTTTGGACCAGAAAAAAAATTCCCAGCCCATTTTTATTCACATTCTAGTAGTAGTGTGTGGATGGATCCACTAGTGTGCTTGGATCTTGCGCAGTTTGGCCCATTTTTCCTGGACTTCATCATGGGTCTTCCAAATCACCCCCCTTCAATGAAATTATAAAAACAAGTAACAATTACCTTTTTAACAGTGATAAAAACAAAATAATTGAATCAAACATGGATTTAATTTTGTTATTATAATTTTAATTTACAATACAAATTCAGTTTAATATAATGGTGTAAGGGTAAAAATGACATAGTGAATCATGGTATCATCACTCCCCCACACCTAAACATTTAAACTCATGGGAAAAGTCACATATCAAAAAAAATGATGCATGTATATATTCCCAACATCTCGAATATTTAACATTTGAGGAAATTTTAATTCATTAAAGTAATGTGATCAATTCATGAACCACACCAAGGAGTACTCCCTAGTGAAAATGGAAAAGATGTCTCATAAATCATATCACAATGAAATTCAAAGAGATTAATGACACAAAATTGAGTAAAGAATTCAAAATTAAACCATTCCATTAAATCTCTATGTGTGTGAGTGAAAACCACTCCATGGTATTCATTCCACTTTCTATCCAATAAATATAGGTTATTTTAAAATTATTCAGCGTAAAATGAATTTTCACTGAACCTACCCAACATCCTTTGCAATAATATTTCAAGACCCGCTCACTTATGCATTCTCAGAAGCCAAACCATAAGCTCCAAACCTAGATATACCCATATGTTTAACATTTAATCCCTCCACTGATTTTGTTTTTATTTAGATGTTTCATTTTGAATAAATCTCACACTCACCTATCAAACCTTGTTTTATCTCCCCACAATACTAATTGCAATAGTTATAATAAGATCAAAGGTTGAGGAGGAGTGGGTTTTGACCCACCCAAGACACATTCTTTTTTTAGGGCGTACAATAGTCACACATTAGGTACACATGTATAGGTCAATCTGGTATAATAATGAAACAGATCGGATAAGGAACGAACATATGGAAATATTATTTAAAGAGGAAAAATATTAACCTAAAATATATTTAACTTATATTAAGTAATAAATATTCACACTTCTTGGTTTGGTGCAGAAATGTATAGAGATATTAGTGACACAATTTTCCCAAAAACTACCCACACAAGGGGCATCAATTATCTTAAATGATTTATAGTGATGCAGCCATTTATATCATTGACAGAAAAACAATTCAATAAAAATCAGTCCCTGATGTTAACTTCATTCAAATATTCCTTTTCACCATTCTTTATGGTATTTTTACTCCCCCCCTATGGTCACCAAATCATGGAATATTGAAATGTTTTATGGGGGAAAAATGAAAATACCGTAAAGAAGGTGAAAAGGTGAATAAAGATGAAAGAAAATGAAAATCATAATGAACTCAACAAGACGAGGAAAAGTGAAAATACCATAAAGAAGGATGAACAAATGATGAAAACTCATATCAAACCCTAGAATTTACCCAACCCCCACACCTAGAATGTCTATTGTCCTCCCTTTAATAATTGGGAAGGTGATAAAGAAGGATAAAACCTAGTGTGTTTCACTGTTGTGTTGCTTCTTGAACATGAAGTTCCTCCACTAGGAACCCTGAAAGGGCTTTGTAGAATTTCTTCAGCCGCTGCCCATTGATAGTGGAGGTTTTATTGGTTTCTCTATATTAAATTTGAATAAAACCAAATGGAGATACATTGAAAATAGTGTATGTGACAATCCAGTGGTAACAAAGCTTACCTGGATGCAACTTCATCCTTGCATTATAAAGGAGGACCTTCTAGCCAATGTTGAACTGATGATGAAGTATAAGATGGTCATGGGAAACCTTGGTTTTCTCTTTATAAATCCTAGAGTTTCATATGCCTATATTCTTATTTCCTACAACTCCAGAATCCGCTACTTTCTTTTAGAACCTGCACCAGAAAGATTATAATTGCATTTTTTGAGGACCGAGTAGGCTCGGTGCTCAATCTAAACAGGCAGGTGACAACTCTTTCCAAACAAAAGACAATATGGGAACATTACAATGGGAGTTTTGAAAGCAGTATGGGTGGCCAATAAATAATCATCAATTTGAAGACTCCAATATTTATATTGGGTTGAACTGTTTTTTCAAGTATCTATTTTACCTCTCTATTTAACACCTCAGATTGACCATTGGTCTGTGGGTGATATGCAAGAGGCATCTATGAATGACCCTATACTGATTCAAAAGTGATTGCATTTTTCTGTTGTAGAAATTTGAACCACGGTCACTAATGATGAACCTAGGTAATCCAAAGCTACAAAAGATCTGAGTTCTAAAAAACTCCACAACTATTTTTTAATCGTTTGTCCTTGTGGCTCAAGCCTCTACACATTTTGACACATAGTCAACCACAAGAAGAAAGTAAAATTTTCCAAAGGAATTAGGAAATGTACCCATAAATTCAATTCCCCAAACATAAAAAAGGTCACAAAAGAGAAACATATATTGTGGAATTTCGTTTCTTTAAGATACATTCCCCATTCTTTGACAATGAGGAAATGATTTGACAAAAATCATGAGCATCCCAAAAAAGGGTTGGCCAAAAGATACCAGAATCAAGGACTTTGTGAGCAATCCATTGAGGACCAAAGTGGCCCCCACAATCAAGAGTGTGAGAGAATATAAGGACAGACTGAAACTCACAATCGGGAACACAACTCCAAAGGACTTGATCACTAAATGTGCCCCAAAGGTAAGGGTCATCCCAAATGTACCAACAAGACTGATGTTTTAGATGACATGCTTGGTTTTTATTGAAATCAGTAGTAATTCAAGATGCTACTAAATAATTTATAATTTCAGCATACCAAGGAATAACATGTTGCACTCGGTACAAACTAACAATAGGAAACATATCATTTATAGAAATACAAGGGGCTTAGTCAATATACGAGGATGAGGGAATCATACTGATATGACCAGAAACCACATTCTCTGCTCCTTTTTTATCTCCAATTTCTAGATTAAATTTCTGAGGGAGGAGCATCCAATGAATGAGACATGGTTTTGCTTCTGGTTTATTAAGGAGATATTGGAGGGATGCATGGTCTGAGAACACAAGGACATTGGACCCCAAAATGTGTTACCTAAAATTTTCCAGGGAAAACACAATGGCAAGGAATTCTTTTTTAGTTGTGGTTTAGTTTTATTGGGCATGGTCCAAAGTACGTGAGGCATAGGAAATGATATATGGAGCTCAATCGACCATTTGTAATAAGACTTCCCCAACTACATAGTTAGAGGCATCACACAGGAGCTCAAACAGTAAATCCCATCGAGGTGGTTGGATTACCGGGGGTGACGTGAGACTCCATTTTAACTTATTAAAAGCATCCTCACATTCTTTATCAAAAAAAATCCTTTTCATTTTAGATTAATAGGGAGAGGGTAGTGAAATTTAACTAAAGTCACGAATGAAACGGAGGTAAAATCCCGCATAACCTAGGAAAGACCGCACATCCCGTACATTTTTGGGGAATAGTAAGGAAGAAATGACATTGAATTTTTATTTATCTACTTTGATACGATCCCCAGAAATGACATGACCCAAAACTATACATTTTCACACCATGAAATATCATTTCTTATAATTTAATTCAAGATTCTTTTCAATATAGTGATGTAGGACTTAAGCAAGACTACTAAAACATTCAACAAGAAAGGATCCATAAATAGTGAAATTATCCATTAATACTTCCATTAAATTCTCCAGGTAATCCGAAAAAATACTAACCATCCATCATTGGAAAGTACCCTAAGTATTGCACAAACCGAATGGCATTATTCTATAGGAAAATGTGCCAAAGGGGTAAGTAAAAGTTGTATTTTCCTAATCCTTGGGGGAAATATGGATCTAAAAGTATCCAGAATACCCATCAAGGAAGTAGTTGTGGGAATTACTCGCTAGCCTCTCTAGAATTTGGTAAATGAATGGAAAAGGGAAATGGTCCTTCCTATTGTGTTGGTTTAATCGGTGATAGTCTATATAGACACGTCAACTATTCTGCACACAAGTTGGAACCAATTCATTGTTTTTATTTTTGATTTGTGTAAGGCCAGTTTTTTTATAAACTACATGTATGTGACTGACCCATTTGCTATCAGATATGGGGTAAATGATTCCAGTAGCCAACAATTTTGTTACCTCTTTTTCACAACTTCTAGGAAGTTTCGGTTCAATTGATGTCGGGCCTGCCTCACTGGTTTAGCCTCATCATTTAACAAAATATGATGTGTTCAAATTGCTGGGATAATACCAGGAATGATAGCATGTGTCCATCCCAAAGCTTGTTTATACTCCCTCAATAGTTCATGCAGTTGAAATTCATGATCAGGATGGAGTGAACTAGAAATGATGATGGGAAACTTGTTTCCATTCTTAAGATATGAATATTTTAAATCATGAGGTAGTTTTTTCAGTTCTAATTCCGAGATATTTTGGATTAATGGGAGTCTCTGTGAAATTGAGAGGTCACTGATCTCATATAACTGCTCAATGGAATCATCCACATACGAGGAATGATCTTTTACAAGCTTACTAGTATCATCGATGGTCATTGGATCCTCGGTGTTTAGGAAATTATCAATTAATAAACATGCATGACCCTTTTCTAGACCACTACAACAATTAATGTAAGATTCATTACCTAGAATTTCAATCAATGAAGAAAACTCAAAAAGGGTATCCAGGGGGAAAAGTTGTTATTTCAGGGGTAGGCAGTACATCAATTAAATTAACAATGAGAGAGAGGAATGTTCTTCTAAGGGGTACTTCATGTAATCAAAGATATTGAAATGGACTATATAACCACCAAATTCCATATATAGTGTACCATTGGGGACAATAATTATGGAATGGTTATTTTCAAGAATGTTCTCCCCAATATAATCGGGGCATGTCTATTCAGCCTATCATCTTCCATTTTAAGCACATAAAAGTCAGTAGGAAAAATAAAAATTTGGACCCTCACAAGAAAATCTTCTAACAGACCAGAGGGGTGTGCAGTACTCTAGTTATCCAGTTGAATAATAATTCCACTAGGCTTTAGTTCCCCAAACTGCAATGTAGAGTAAATAGAGTGAGACATTACATTTATAGAAACACCTAAATCCAGAATAGTATTATAAAAAGTTTACTACCCAATGGTTCACGGAAATGAGAATATTCCAGGATCGTTACACATGGTGGGAAGTGATGGATCTATCAATGACAAAACATTCCTCCCCAAGATCACTTTATCATTACCTTGAATTCGCCTTCAATTTTTACACATATCCTTTAAAAACATGTCATACCGTGGAATGTTCTTCGCAACATCAATCAATGGGATGTTAACCTACCCTTTCTTGAAAATTTCCAATATTTCCTCATCAAGTTTAGTTTCCTTTTGTTTTTATGGTTGGGGGGGCCTTTTTAGAAATGAAAGAGTAATGGTTGGGCTAGGTGACTCATCAATATACACACTCTTTCCATTGGAAGGGATTCGCTCAGGACACGATTTTTCAACATTTGGAATATTTTTAATGGTTGGGATAGAGGTTTCCTCAGGATGGGATGACTCTAATGGGGGATTATTTTTACTTTCTAGTTGTTTTACACTCCTAAGGGTGATGTCACAATCATTTCCTTTATCCCTAGGGTTAACTACTACTTGAGAGGGAAGTTTACCTGATCTGTGACATTGAATTTCACCCATTGAGTTAGCTAGTTTTACTAATTAGGTTTTGAGGTCTTGTATAGCTTCCTGAGTGGTTTTTTGGAATTGGATATTGTTGGCATCCATTTGTTTCATCATATCTTCTAGGCTAGGCTCGGGTTTTGGAGGGGTTTTTTGAAAAGGCATTTGGGGTGGGTCAGGATTTTTGGGTGGTGGTGGTGGATGACTACTCTGCCCCGGTTGGTTCCATTATTATTGTGGATGGTTTGAATACCCCCTTGCCTATAAGATTGGTTCACTTTCCACCTAGGGTTGGATGGATTGTATGGTTCCTGCCTAAGGGGTTAGTTATAGGGGCGGCCTGGAAATATTCCCTCATAACTCTCAGATGTATCCCTCAATTGAGGACATTGGTCAGAGTAGTGGGTATCAGAAGAACATATACCACAATGGATGGGAGGAGGAGATTGGGATTTCCCTTGGAAAAGAGCATGTTTTCAAAGAAGGGTACTTACATCTTTGAACATTGTGTCCATCTTCTTCTCGAATTCAGTACTTTTCACCTCATAGACTCCTTGGATCGGTAAAATAGACCTTGAACCAAATTGTTGTGTGTTTTGCACAATGTTCTGAATCAGTGTTCTTGCTGAAATTGGGGTCTTTCCAACTAGCGCACCACCTATACCAACATCGATCATATTTCAATCAGTAGGGATTAAACCTTCATAAAAATATTGAATTAAAAGTTGATCACTTATTTGGCGGCGTGGGAAACATGAACATAACCTTTTAAAGTGTTCCCAGTATTCATATAATGTTTCCCCTTATCCCAAAAATTTCATACTTATTATTGTAGTTTGAGAGTCTGGGTAATATTTTTCAATAAATAGGCATTTCATATCCGTCCAACCTCTTATTGCGGAATTAAGATAATATAACCAATATTTTTTTGTGTCCTCTAAAGAAAAATGGAATGCCCTTAAATTTACTTGTACTTAATCCACATTTTAAGGTTTTAATGTAGAACACACAATGTGAAATTATTTTAAATTCTTGAGTTTATCCTCTCCAGGAAGTCCATGGAATCATGGTAATAGATGAATTAAACCAGATTGTAGTTCAAAACTGGGTGCCTCACCTTGTAATTTGATATAGGTGGGTTGGATATCAACATAAGGCGAGGTTAGTTATTTTAGAAATCTATTGTTTTCTACGATGTTATTCGCATTAATTTCAGTTTTAATCTGGGTTTCCAAAAAAGAAGAATAATGATCAAGATGAGTGTTGATGTATTGTGAGTCCTCCTTCAAAGGTTCCTCTTGTGTATCTCAGGGCTGCGGATGTAGGATCCTCTCTGGTTCGGGTTTGAATGGTTGTAAGTCTCCTGGAGTAGAACGTTCCATACAATGAACCGATATAAGAAATAAATTAGAACAAAAAAATAAATTTAAAGGGAGAAGATAAAACAAACAAACATTCACAAAATTTATAAAGAAAATTATCAAAAACACACACTAAAACCGAAGATCTCTCCAGCAACAGTGCCAAAATTTGACTGCACTGTCATGACACGTCTAATTGATTATGTTTTTAAGGTTGATTGATAGTCTAGGTCAGACCCAAGGTTGTCTCTCAAAGAGCGCTGATAGGTTTTGAGAATGTATATTTAATAAGAATTACTAAAATTGGGGGTGGTTTGAAAATAGATTTTATCTAAATTACTTAATAAAAGAGTTAAATAGCTGATAAATAAAGGTGGTGTATTTAATTATTATGAAATAAGAAGATCATCTCATGTTCACTACACATATTGGATAGTTCATTGTACTGAAAATATAACATGGTTTTGTTTAATTCATTATTTCAAGGTTGTCAAGATCTTGACTTCCCTCTTGCCTTTTCAAATGATGCTTAAAGACCCACGCCTTGACACAACAATCATGTTGCAAATATTTTGTTGTAAAAAATAGAATAAAAGATCTACCATAGAATAATTAAATATTATCTATGTGTGAGATAAATAGGATTATTGTGTTTTCCAATCTGAACAACCCAAGATTCCCACTTGAAATCTCAACCCAATCAGTGTTGAAATAAAAAGTGTTCCACTTAATTATATCAAATGAAATGTAATCAGGTGGAAGCATGTCAAGATATAAACTAAGTGAAATATTAAACACACTAATTTTACAAAACTGATAGAAGAACATGTGCTGGAACTCCCTCCCAAGTTTTTGTAGCTCCCTCAAAAGGATCGTCCACCGTTTAGCTTGCCATCGAGAGGAGGAGAAGGGTTGGGTGGAACTCCTTCTTCATCCTTGAAGACACTATTAGGATAGGGGCCTCCAAAACTTCTAGGATGATGTATATACTTCTATAGGACTCCCAAATGGCATATATTCGCTCCTGTATCGAAATCCCAAATGAGGATCCAAAGCTTCCATTTTATAGGCAAAATACAAGGTGGTTTTGGGCACACAGATTGTGTAAAACCACTTGCCCAATATTTTTCAACCACTTGATAGTCAAATATCGCTTTGGAAAAAAAATAAAAAAATGGTTCCCAACCTCTTTACTATCTCCACCAAATGTGTTTCACCATTTGGAAAAATACAAATTGCGATATTAATGAAATACAGAACAACACATTTGATATTGTGCAGATGTGATGTGCTGGACATATCAGGTCGGTTGGGCCACTATATTGACGAATGAGTCTTGGAGCCCTTCATATGAAATGTATCCCAATGAAGTTTGGGCCTAACCACAAAATTTAAGCCCATTTTTATTCATGGTATATTAGAAGTGTTCGGATGGATCCACTGGTGTGCTTGGGTCTGGTGTAGTTTGGCGCATTTTTCATGGACTTCACCATGGGTCTTCCAAATCAACTCCACCTTCAATGAAATTATCAAAACAAGTAAAATTTTACTTTTTAACAGTGATAAACAGAAAATTATTTAATCAAACATGGAGTTCATTTTGTTATTATATTTTTAATTTACAATACAAATTCAATTTAATAAAATGGTGTAAGGGTGAAAATGACACGGTGAATCATGGTATGATCATTCTACACAAAATAAAATCCTCCAAATGTTTTGATCAAATAGTGTCCATTACATGAAAAGGTACCTAGTAATAAAAGGGGAATTCATATAGTTAGGCCACACGGCTGTGCACCAACCGTACGAGGTGGCTCTTTTTAAAAAACTCAATCTGAATAGTAAGGAAAATCCTGCAGAATCCCTACATAGTTTACTCTAAACAGTCCTCCAAGACTGTTTTCCACAAAAGATAGGTTTTGGGTTCCGAACAAGCCCCGAACAACCTCATAACCTTTACTAACTTGTTAGGAATCCATATTAGGTCCAAATTAATGATTTATACTAATAATTAAAGGACCCATATCAGAGTGACAAACCGGGTTCTTACATTCTTCCCCCCTTAGAAGAACTTACCCCCCCCCCACCTCGAGTTCCACTTCCATTTGTAAAGAAACACTATCTGAGAAAAATTTATCCAATAGGAATATATGTTAGCTTCTCATTCCTATTTTTAATCCTATACTTTAATGTACTTCCATATTACCCGTATGAGAGGGACATACTTTCCTGGGTGAGCCTTCGTGCTTTGGTCAATGATTGGTACTTGATATTACTCAAAGGTAGCATCGACATCAAACTCAACATCATCTGGATCAAAGGTATGAGATGGGTTGGCAAGATACTCATGAAGTTGTGAGACTTGAATGATGTTGTTCATGGCATGCTACCTTTAAGGTAGTAGCAACCGTTAGACTACCAGCTTGACTCTCTCTAGAATCTCAAATGACCCGATGTAACAAGGAAATATATTTCCTTGCTTCCTTAACCATATGTTCCCTATATTGAGCGATAAATGAAGAAAAAAATCATCCCCAAACTCAAAATCAAGAGTTCATCAACAATGATTGGCAAACAATTTTTATCTAGACTGAGAAGTAGTCATACGCTTCCTTCTCAACTGAACATATTCTGACATCTCCTGAATGATATGAGGACCCAGTAGGGTTGCCTCACCTACCTATATCTAGAAATGGGTGAATGGAATGGTCTACCATATAAGGCCTCAAAAGGATCCATCTAAATCATCGTCGGAAAACTATTATTATAAGAGAACTCGATGAGAGTAATGTGCTTCTCCCATGAATTGTCGTAATCAAGGAAACATGCTCAGAGCATATACTCTATAACCTATATCTTATGTTCCAATTGACCATCAGACTAAGGGTGAAAGGATTTTATTAGAAGAACCTTCGTCTCCATAGGTTTCTATAAACTTTGACAAAATCATGAAGTGAAACAAGTGTCCCTATCTGAAACTATAGTATTTGGAACCCCGTGTAATCGTATTATCTCACAGACATACGGTCTTCCCAGCTTATCAACTAAGAGTATCTTACATATATGAATTAAGTGGGATGATTTCATTAGTCGATCAATTAATACCAATATTGCATCACTACCCCTTGGAGACCTATGTAAGCTGACTGTGAAATCCATCGCAACATCTTCCCATTTCCATTCCAGTACAAGAAGGGTTGTAACAAGCATGCAGGTCTTTGGTTCTCCACCTTCACCTACTGATAGTTGGAACACCTAGTAATGAAGCATATAATTTGACATTTCATTACAGGACACCAATATTAGTTTCACATATATGGATACACCGTCAAATTTTATGTATGAAGTTTCTTTGGAGAAGCATGGGACTGTTTCATAAAATCCTCTCTCATATCTACAAGAACTCATATATGTCCATGTAGATGCAGGATTTCATCTCTGTCCATAAACCAATACATTGGTGGGTTATCTCTATATATAATCTAATGGAGAACCAAACATTTAGTATTTGAAAATTCCATACTATTCTCATTCTCAAGGAGGGAAGAGGTAACTGTTAAGGCTGCGAGGTAATACATCTCGTGACTGTCATGAAACACCAGATAAAGTTCCAAAAAGAGGGACATTAACTTCCATTCTTCATTAGCTTCTTTTATGACCTCCTTTTGATTTTTCTGACTCAGCTCATCAGCGAACACATTTCTCTTTCCAAAACTATAGGCAACCTCAAATTAAAATGATTATAGATATTTGACTCAGCTCTACTATCTGAGGTTCAAGTCATGCTGATAAAAGAAATACATGAGGATCTTGTGATCTGTATACACCATATATCACTCACCCAATAGGTAATGTCTCCAGCAATGTTAGGAATTGATAGTTACTGCTACCTTGAGGTTGTGTATCAGTTAATTTCCCTTGTGAGGCCTCAACTGCTGAGATCCGTATGAAATGAATTTTTTTTCCTACATTAATACTTTTCCTAGGCCAATCCTTGATGCATCAAATACATTTATATAACCCTTTCTAAGGTTTGGAAGAATTATAGTCGGTGCCAAGACAAGCCTACCTTTTAGTTCTTGAAAGGATTTCTCACATTCTTCTGACCACAGGAACTTAACACCCTTCATTGTATATCAAATAAGTTGTAAAGAAAGATGTGAGAAGTATTGTATGAAACACCTATAATATTCAGCGGGCCCTAAGAAACTCTTGATGTCAAACATTTTTTTTAGATGCTCCTAGGAAACTACATCACTAACCTTTTCATGGTCATGAGATACACCTGATTCTAAGATAATATGACACAATAATTAGACCTTATAGATCCATAAGTCGCACTTAGAAATCAAGGAATAAAGATGATCCTCTCTTTGTATACTTAGAATGATCTCAATTTGTTTGGCATAGTCAGTATGAGTGCGAAAATACACAAAGATTTCATCCACAAAGACCATGAAAGAAGAGTCCAAATTGAAATGTAAAACCCAATTCATAGAATCCATTAAAATGGAAGGTGAATTCATAAGAATAAATGGCATAACAAGATACTCGTGCAAACCATACCTACTATGGAAAGTTGTACGAGGTATATCTGATGCTCTAACTCACTCTTGATGATAACCTATTCTCAGGTCGATCTTAGAGAACACCATTTATCCTCAGAGATGGTCAAAGAGATCATCTATTCAAGGAAGTGGATATCAGTTATTGACCGTAAGTTGGTTCAACCTTATGTAATCCACACATAAAAAAATCGTTCCGTCCACATTCTTGGAGAAAAGCACAGGAAAACCCAAAGTGGATGTACTAGGCCATATAAATCCTTTCATATCTAGGAACTCTATCTTCCTCTTGAGCTCCTGAAGATAAGTAGGTTTCATTTTGTATAATGTAATTGAATCCCAAGATACTCTCAGAACAAGATCAATTGTAAACTCTACCTATCTTTTAGGAGGTAATCTTGAAAAGACATCAAGAAAGAATCCCCTGAAACGGTCAACTACTAAAGGGAATTCATTTGGATTAAAATGCTAATCCTCCATGAAAACATTATCAATATGATCAGTCACTTCACTTATCACATGATGCTTCAATCTTGTTCTCCCAGCTTATACATCCCACTCACCATTGAAAAGATAACTGCTATCATCTGGTGATGAAAATGAAACCCTATGACGATAATAGTCCGCAAAGGTGTGATAGTAGACTAACTAGTCCATATGAATAATGACATCAAATCCCATCATCTCAAGAAGACTAAGATTCCACAAGAAGGGGTAACTTTTTACCTCAATGGGATAGTCCCTGCACTAGAGTATGCCATCTGTCTATATTCCCAATGGTGCATCGAGGGCCATTACATCATAGAGATATTATATCACTAATTTGAGACTTCCCAAGATAGATAAAAAAAGTTTTTGAAGAAAATTTATCAAACAATGTAGAGAAAATAGTAAAGGATACTAGAATAGTAAGTGGTTCTGTAGAAGATCTCATTGCATGATCCATAGGTATCAGCTATAAATCATGGAACTGGCCTGATCCTTGAGCTTGTGTTATAGATGGACTATAACAATCATGACTACTCTTCTAGCACAATTGGTGATCAGGAATCGGACTACCATGACCATGACCTCCTCCTCATCTCGACCAGCCGGTGCTATTCCAACGCCCTACCAAATGTGGTGCAAAAGAACTCTCTCCAATAGGTGAACCGGATTCTGATCATTTTCCACTAGAATTTGGTAGAATGATCCCACAAAAATGTTGAAGATGACCCATACGACTGCAATATTGACACTCCATAGGGTCTCTACCACATTGGGTCATCTTTTTCCCGGGTCTTCCACACAGATGACACACCACAGAGCTATCACACTAGATACTCCGGCTGCCACTACCCTGAAAAGACACCTAAGAGGAATGTTTCCTGCATCCAGAAGAACTACTAGCATAACACAACACTAATCTTTAAACCCAACACTTTTTCCAACCGCTTAGGTTACGTTCAATGATATGGTCCTGATAAACTACTACATAAATTCTAGGAAGGAGAAAGACATTCACCTGAGTCTGTATAGCGTACTGGTTCACTTCCTAAAAACACCTTGCACATGAAATCTCCTCATCATTTAGAAGCGGTGAAAAGCACTGTAAATTAGTGAAACATGATACATATTCCATAATAGACATAAAAACGTCTTGATATTCTTGAAATCTATGGATATTTCAGCTCTCAATTCCCATAGAATGATCTAATCATAGAAGGTAGTTTGAAAGTCAACCCATAACATGCCCGGATGATGACCGTCCGGGGTAACCACATCCCTCCAACTCTTGGAAAAATTATGAAGAATGTATGTAGAAAAATAGACTCTTTTCTCTAGGAGATTTTTGAGATGATCAAAGATAGATATCAAAGCCTCTAGCCCAGTCTCAGCTGCTTGAGAATTGACCTCCCCTACTAAAGTAAGAGGACACTACTGCTGGAACTCATGGGTCAGATCATCCATCATAGGTGTAACCCATAGAGCACCTTGCATGGACTTCATTAGACGTAAGAAATTATCATGGACTTGGGAATCAGTACCTAGATCAGGTATAGAAGGTGGTTCTTCAAGTGGAAATCTTACAGGTAATACAGGTGGCTCTGGGTCCACCATGTCTAAAGCATTGTCGTTACTACCCCCCCTAGTGAATCACACGAAGACATCATAGTTTAATTGGTCTAAAACTTCCATTCCCGCACCATAGAACCAGATAAGGAGCATAAGATAGTATCACTTGTGGAAATGGACTTATGAAAACTCACTACCCAAAGAAATCTAACCAAACTACATGATTAGATGTACAGGTAATTGTAAGTGCTCATGAAAATGTTTAATTTCGTCTTACAATTAATTTTCTAGTCTACTACTTTACCTTTCATAGACATGACATGGTGGGAAACATATGTGCAACAAATTCATTTTAGATTTCAGGATTCAGTTTATAATGGATTTCAATTTCTAATTAATCAATTCTCATAAAACTATCTCCAGAAATACTACCCAGTTACTTATAACATAATGGATCGACATAGTAAAACACTCATCCCAAACCATAAGGACCCACACACCTCATGAATTGAGATAGGCAGCCACTCAATAGAAGACAAAGTAATACAAATATAGTTAAACTTCCATAACATCACTCAACAGTCACAAGAATATCAGGAAATACAATGTAGTGAAATCCACCTATATGGCATGGCAATATGCATGACATGTGAACTCTAGGTGCCTATAATGATGCATGTAAAAATGATCCTTTAACTCATATCATCGGTCTAAGTATGAAGTAAATTCTCAAAATAGGAATAATCCACAACACCACACATCATGTGTGTCACCCAATGGTGAAATAATATCAACTGTAAAAGAAAAAAGAAGAATAAAAATCATAATTTAGGAAAATTGGTTTTTACCCTGAACATGGCTTTGCGATGCCCAAGATCGACTTTTGACCAACACCCAAGCCTTACAATTCTCCAATATATTATCTTCAAATAGTAAATAATGAAAATTGGCTTTCCTCTAACACCACATTGTGATGTTCTTGACTCGAATACCACTTAACCAGTGCCTCGATCCTGATGGACCACATGGATTGAAGCTCATATACCCAAATGCCAGAGGCTATCGACTAGCAGTGATGGCTTATGTTGTGTCAGTGGGGAGACTATGCCCTCATTTGCAGATTGTAGCACAATAGATGGAATATAAATAAATTGTAAAAGATAGAAGCAAAATTATTTTACAGTGGAAGAAAACAAATTCAATAGATCATCTAGAATAACAATAACTATATCAACATAAACAATAGTAATGTCATGTCATGTCACTAGAAAGATGGAAAACATGGATACAAGGAAATAGGCATAACAGTTCCACATTTTAAAAGAAAATGGCATGGGCATCGAAACCTGTTCAAATTTTCAATATTAATTTACCTACCAACTATTGTAGAAGCAGAGACCATGGTTGAACCATAGAGAGAATGTCAGTAGACACTATGAATATCATCTTGGAAAAATGTTTAGGAAAATGAGTTCTTCATGTGTGACTAAAAACTAATTTCTAAAAACTAAATTACTATTTTAAAAATGACTTTTCAAACTAACTAAAACTATATAAGTAATCTAAGCTATGGAAGAAACTGGCAGAGATGGAAGTGACAGAGTTGTGACATCTGTTCAAGTGTATACAATGTAAATTATCTAATTCCCATATTTGAATATTTATTTATTAAATTATCACGAATTCCAATTTTAATCAAAATAATATCTGGTATCATTCTCTGATATTAGACAGTATTCTAATTTTTAAAAAAATTATCCATCATTTCGTTATATGTCCGGATGAATAATTTGTGCATCATTATAACACTAGATCACCTGGTGAAATATGATAACCTTTTTCTCACAAAGTCGAAGTATTTACCTACACCCGTTTCTCTCACAAGAAAACACTAATTCATTATCACTCACAAATGTTTGAAGAAGTGCACATGCACAATATTATTTTTTTCAATTAATATATTTGTTTATTCGGAATTTTCTTGCATTCGTGATCGAATTCCGGATAAATAAATTACCCAATGAACTCACGTTCATGATTAGTTATTAGGTATCACAAAAACAGGCACCAAAGCATGTGTGCAGAGTCCGAATGACATATAAATAAAATGCCAATAAAATTAATTAAATAAACATCCAATTGAAACTAATTCAAAAGGAAATCAAACATATGAATAAATTAAATACATGCATTCACCGTCACATTTATCAAAACTCCAACACAAATAAAATTAGCCAACCATTATGAAAACACAACAAATAAAATAATAAATAGAAGATATCACCATGATCTTATCATTGTAGTGGTCACCGTGAGACACCGTCAATGGTTTCAAAATAATAATCATCACTCTGATATGAGCAGTCGCTGACGCCATACCCAAATCAAACCACTGAGCTACTGAAAATATGATACAATTTGCACTCTCTCTCGTCATGTGACTGAAATCTCTTGAAGCACAAGCGAACCACTGCGCACATCAATGATGTGTCTGAACCCTCGCTGCACTCCCAAAATAGAGGAGGGGTGGTCGCTGGAAGTTATACTGATCAACGGTGGGGTCATCGCTGCTTGCTGCCTGCTGCATGCTAAAGTGACTGAGAAGGGGTGAGGAGGGGAGGCGGAAGGAGAGGCGTGTGGGGTGATGGGTGTATGGATGAGAGGATGGGGCAGTGGGTGCTAGGTTCGGAAGTGGTGAGGAAGAGCATGGGGATGAGGGGAATAGGAGGGGTGAGGGGAGGAGGGTCCATGGAAAGAGATGGAGGGGAGATGGAGAGTGGGGCGGTAGGGGTAGGGGGAGAAGTGGAGCGCTGAATGAGTGGGGGAGAAAATTGGAGAGAGGAATGTAGAGTATACAAAGAGTGAAGGGGAAAGAATGAAAAAGAATAAAAGAATCATAAATAAGGAAAAATAAAATTAGAAATAGGAGGAGGCATGGGGATAATACGGAGGGGGATTGGAGAGAGAAATGTGGAGTTAAGAGGGTGGGGTTGGGTAGGGAAAATGGGGGGGGGGGATGGGGAGGGGTGATGTGGGAAATAGGAAGGGGTCAAATGGGAGGGGTGTGGGTGAGTGGGTAGTTATGGTGGAATAAAAAAATAGAATAATAAAAATGTTAAATTCAAATTAAAAAAACTAATTATCTTATTAAGTTAAAGAATGATACTAATAGTATTAATAATAATAATAAATAGTGATAATAATTAAATGTTAATGTACATTTTGTAATGTATAATACTACAATTAAATATAATAATAAAATAATAAAAAAATAAAAAAAAATATTTTATTTACACAAAAAAATAACGAAATAAAATAAAATATAAAAAGAGATTTAAAATATATACTTTCTAATAAGAATTAATAATATAAAATAAACAAAAATTAGTGAAACTAATAATAATAATATATTTTTAAATATAATATATAAAATTAATAGAAATAAAAAATAGTAAATTACTAATATTAGTATGTAAATTAACTAAATATTATCAAAATATCTAAAATACTATAAAAATACAAAAAAAATATAAATATAAAAAATGGTTAAAATAATTAATTAAAAATATGTTAGAAAATTATAAAAATTCATGTGAAATCCATGTACATAAAATCTTTCACACATAAACTTTTTCACTCTTGGGAAAAACAATTAGAAAGAAAACACAAGTGGGCCCGTAGACAAATCAAAACATCAAAATTACAAAATCAAACTTTTTTAAGATCTTTTACCCATAAAATATCATGCTTCATTTAAACTCTAATTTTCAAAAACCATTTTTATTCCACTCACTCTCTTTCCAAAAACAAGTACGTGCACTCATGTATCATTTGACCTACCTTGTCATCACTCTTATCTCTCAAGAAATTTGATCAAAGTTATGATCAATTCTTATACACATGCTTGCTTACTATAGGCTTTCCATGAGTTTCACATCTCCACTAGTGGAAATCAAAATAATTCACCAATCTCAAAGACTTTACATGAGGTTCAAATGTCTCTGAGGTTGCGGGATGGTGGGTAAAAAAATTGACAACTTTTTTGTAAAAACGAGGGCTGAATCTTCAAATAAATGCATGATATATGTCAATCCAAATGTCTCCCTAAAACTCCCTCTTCCCCATACTTAAAAATTTTTTATACCCAAGAATATGATAATCCAATGTTTCGATCATTTTTTTAAGACACAACTCACTCAAATAAGATGGGCAGAACAAAATAGTGAGTATCAACTCTAAAAACCCATGAAATAAATGTCAGAAAATAATCTCAAAGAATGGTACACAAGTAGCGCATATGCTATAATATCTTTGAAAAAGTAAGTCATATAGAAAACTCACCATCTCTAGGAGTAATGTATAATCACCTTTATATGTATCCCCAAAAGATAGGGTTATCGCATAATGACATCTACAATACTCATTGTTCGAACCAAAATGATTTCATATTCCCTTATCAAAATACATGCAATGAATGTGGATACTGTGGAATATAACAGACATGATTAGGAAGAGATAATGTCAATCCATTTGCATAAAATGACTCACTTCCCATCAAACAATCCTCTCTATGAGTAAATCTATCCCCCAAACATAGATTGAAAATTATCATTAAAATATTCCATAAATGGGAAGGGAAGGGTATCGGCTATCAGCACATCCTAAAAGGATTATTCACGGATTCTAAGGGTTATACGATAGAGAAAATCTATGGCTAGATTAGTGGGTCAAAGGGGATAAAGAATCAAATGAATTCTTTATTCATTTCAGTGAAACTTTAAGAATTCATATATCTTTGATGAAAAAAATGGAATGTTATAAAAGACAAAATATGGTCAAGATTTTCTCAAAAATAAGAGAAACATAATATGATGAAAAAATGGGTCAGAATCCTCACAGGAATAAAAATATAATGTTGGACAACAAAGATGATCATGAGTACAAATAAGTGTCTCAAAAATATACAATTTTTTGAAAAACATTTATGAAACATGAAATAATATCAGCAATCATCTAAGTACTGAGATCGAGGATCGAAAAATTCCAAACAAGTATCAAGTGCTCAAACTGGCTAGGGACACAAGTGGTATGCCCCTGACTATGTTACGAAAAAAATGTAGTGGCTTTCATGTGGGTTCATCAATGAATGGAATGTTAGTTTTTTGTTAGTTTTTTTAGTTGGTGTGTTTTTATAAGCAAAAAATATATCAAAAATAATACACTTCCCTTTGGAGGGAGGAGAGAATGGGGGTAGCAGGGGTTGGGTTCCAAAGAGGGGAAGGAGAGTGTGGGGATGAGGGGAATATAAGGGGTGAGGGGTGGCAGGTCCATGGATAGAGATGGAGGGGAGAAGGAGAGTGGGGCAGTGAGGGTAGGGGAATAAGTTGAGTGTTCGATGAGCAGTGGTTGGGATTGGAGAGAGGAATGGAGAGTATAAAAAGAGTTAATGGGAAAGAAAGAAAAAGATGAAATTAATAGGAAATCAAGAAAAATAAAATAAGAAATAGGAGAAGGAGGTGTGGGGATAATGCAGAGGGTGATTGGGGAGAGAAATGGGGAGTTAGGAGGGTGGGGTTGGGTAGAGAAAAGGGGGGGATGGGGAGGGGTGATGTCTAAAAGGGTAAGGTGTCAAAGGGGAGGGGGTGGTGCATGGGTAGTTAGGGGAAATAAAACAATGTTAAATTCAAATTAGAAAAATTATATAATTTAGTTAAAAAAATTATAATAATTGTAATAATAATATTAAATAGTGATAATAATTAAAGGTTATAGCACATGTAATTAAATATAATATTACTATAAAATATAATAATAAACTAATAAAAATAAAACAAAAAATCTATTTTATTAATACAAAAAAATAATAAAATAAAATAAAATATAAATAGATAATTAAAATATATAAAATCTAATAATATTTAATAAAATCAAATAAACTAAAATTATTGAAACTAAAAAAATATAGTTTTAAATATAGTAGATAAAATTTATAGAACTAAAAATATTAAATTACTTATATTAGTTTATAAATTAAATAAAAATTATCAAAATATCTAAAATACTATAAAACTACAAAAACAAACTAAAAATATAAAAAATTGTTAAACTAATTAATTAAAACTATGTTATAAAATTATAAAAATACACATGAAATCCATGCACATCAAATCCCCCACAATTAAATTTTTTCACTCCTGGGAAAAATAATCAGAAAGAAAACACAAGTGGTCCCATAGACAAATCAAAACATGAAAATTACAAAATAAAAAAATTTCAATATCTTTTACCCATAAAAATCATGCTTCATTTAAAACTCCAATTTTCAGAAACCATGTCTTCTTCCCCTTACATTCTTTCCAAAACAAGTACGGGAACTCATGTATCATTTGACCTACCTTTCCATCACTCTTATCGCTCAAGAAATTTGATCAATGTCATGCTAAATTATAATAAAAATGAATGATTACCATAGAATTTCCATGTATTTTACATCTCCACTGGTGGAAATCCAAATAATGCACCAATCTCAAGGACTTTACACGAGGCTCAAATGTCTCTAAGGTTGCAGGAAGGTGGGTAAAAAATTGTCATCTTTTTGGTAAAAAGGAGGGTTGAATATTGAAATAAATGCATGATATATGTCAATTCAAATGTATCCCTCAAAATATCTCACCCCCACACTTAAAAAATTTCTTAACCCCAAGCATATGATAATCCAATGATTCAGTATCTCTTTTAAGATACAACTCACTCAAAAAAGATGGGCATAAAAAACTAGTGAGTATCCACTCTAAAACCCCATGAAATAAATGTCAGATAGTAATCCCAATGAATGGTACATAAGTAGCACATATTCTATAATTTATTTGTGAAAGTAGATCATATAGAAAAATCTATATCTCCTGTAGAAATGGATCATCACTTTTATAGGTATCCCCAAAAGTGAGGGTTACCGCGTAATGACCACTCATATACTCATTGTTGGAACCAAAATGATTCTATATTACCATATCAAAATACATGAAATGAATGTGGCTATTGTGAAATATACCACATATGATCAGGACGAAATAATATCAATTCATGTGAATTAAATGACTCACTGCCCATCAAACAATCCTCTCTATGAGTAAATCTCTCCCCCACATCTAGATTTAAAATTATCATGCAAATATTCAAGAAACAGTTAGGGAAGGGTATCGGCTATCAGATCATCCTAAAAGCCTTATTCGTGGATTCTAAGGGATATGCAGTAGTGAAAGTGTACGGCTAGCTCAGTGGGTCAAAGGGGATGAATAATCAAATAGATTCCTCAGTCATTTCAGTGCAAAATTAAAAATTCATATAGCTTTGATGGTAAAACATGGAAAGTTCTAGAAGACCAAACATAGTCAATATTCTCTCAAGAAACAAAGAAACATAAGATGATGAAAAAAGGGGTCAGAATCCTCACTGGCATGGAAATATAATGTTGGACTACATAGTTGAGCATGAGTGCAAATAAGTGTCTCAAAAGTATGCAAGTTTTTGAAAAACATTTTCAAAACATGGAATGATATCAACAATCATCTAAGTCATGAGATCAGGGATCAAAACATTCCGAACAATAATCAAGTGCTCAAACTGCCTAGGGACACAAGTTGTATACCCCAGAATGTGTTACGACAAAAATTTAGTGCCTTTCATGTGGGTTCATCAATGATAGGAATGTTAGTTTTTTTGTTGGTTTTTTTAGATGGTGTGTTTTTGGAATCATAAAATATGTTAGAAATAACACACTTCCCTATGTAAATGAAGATAGACATGGAAAGGCTATCAATATCCGATGAAGATTCAGAAATGGTATACCTATAAAACCTCCACATTAACATCACATACTCACATCATATCAAATAATTCACACAATAATAAAAATCATGTGGATGATAAAATTATGTATGATGAATTCAAATCCACTACAGTTCCAGGAGAGAACAGATTTTGGTAAATGCATGCCTTGTTATTTTATTTTATTTTTAAAGAAAACTAAATTAAATGAAATTGAATACAGTGAAAAGAAAACAAAAAAATGATGGGTTTCCCCCCATTGAGGTCTAATTTTACTTCATCTTAAAATAGACGTTGACACTCCACCAGGATCGAACGGTAATATAAACCATGCATCTGCTTCTATTTCACTATAAGTGTGGAGTTTATTTGTTGAAGATGAATTTATCCTGAAAGCTGCACAAAGTCTCAATGGAGGATTGTTAGAAAAATGGATGTGTGGAATGAAATAAAGATATTCCAACTCACAAGGGAATGAATATACCTCACCTGACGGAAGACTCATCGAATAATTGAATTTTTGGAAAATTCCATCAACCGAAAGATCAAGAAGGTTACCTCCTTGAACACACACAGGTGAAAAGGTGCCTTTAACAGACTCCTTCAGTGGCCAGCTTATATTCGTTTAATCCTTGAATGCATTATCTGGGTTGATGATGTATCTCAATTCGTTTTCACACCCAACCACTAGCACAGGGAAATCTATTAGTTTCCAACAAAATTAATTCTTGAAGGATTCATTTATTTTTCCAAGGTCAACAATATTATTATCATATCTGGGTTTTTCAAGTGAAGTGTTCTTACCTCGACGCATCGATCTTGTGGCATGGGATCAATTAGAGCAGATGACACTATTGCATCAAGAATGACATCTTTTTTAAAATTTTCTTCTATACCACCCTCATCATATTTTTCTATAGGGAAATGTGTTACCACAAAATCAGGATCCTCTAACAATCCCATTATTCAATTGTTTCAAGAAAATTATGAGTGTTCTCTACAACCAATGATGATTGATTCTCCGATTCCAAAAAAGATTAATATATATCTATTTTAGAAAATGTTTCAGACTCACAATGATTTTCAGAAAGAGATGATTCAATGTCATTTGAAGTGATGTCTTCTTGAGTGTAGAAATCCACTATCTATTGGTTCAATTCTGAATCGATCATGGTAAATAATTATCCTAGTTCAAACCCATCTTCATCCTCAAAAGGTGAAATTTGAAATGTTTTTTTTCACTTTGGGATGGTTGAGTTATAAAATCACCAAAGGACATGAAATCACTTTTTCCAAGGGACTATTATGTTCAACGGGGTGGAAGACCAAACTATCATATTCATCAATTGTGATTAGATTGTGAGAAATATATTGTGAGAAAGAGGAGTCATTAGTGGTATGACAGGAAGAAATATCAGTCAAAGCAGTCTCATCCTTAGAACTGGGCAAAGAATGTTGTTCAAATGGAACCTCTACTACACTTTTCGTAATAGAATTTTTGTGAATTGGACTATGATGTGGTAGTGCAGTAGATAGTTGAACAAGATGAGTTGTTTGATTTTCTAGATTATTCATTGAGGAAATAAGTTTTTCATTACATTCATCTTGAAGTTCAAATAACCTATTTGACTCAGTGATAGAAGATTGCAACATGGGCACAATTATTGAATCACTTGTTTCACATGAATTATCATGTTCTAAATTTTCATGAACGTTTTGACTTTGAAAATGATCAAATAGTGGATAAGGACTCACAGTAAAATAATGATCATAACACAAACTTGAATAATAACCATTAAAATTAATAGGATTACCTGGAGAGCTCATCTGGGGTGAAAGACTCTATTCCATTCCGTGCAATAGTGGTGTGTAGGGTGGGAACTATTTGTAACTATGTGGTGCGACCCACGTCATTATGAGATTTTGGATTTCTTGAAAATTATAACAATGAAAAAAATTAACAGAGAAGTACACTATTTTTTGGGTTTTTTAGTTATTTTATTTTTATTTTTGACCTAAATCACTCCTTTAAATGATCCCCTATTGTTAATTTTCTCCCCGGAAATGACACCTGAAATTTTGCATACACATCGCAACACATGCAAATTTGAAATATTAATTTACCTACCAACTACTGTATAAGAAGCGATCAGCTTAGAACCATAGAGAGAATGTGAGTAGACACTAGGAAAATCCTCTTGGTAAAATATTTATGCAAATGAGTTCTTCATGTGTGATTAACAACTATGATCTAAAAAATAAATGACTATTTTGAAAATGATTATATAAATTAACTGAAACTATTTATGTGAACTAAGCTATGAAAGAAACTGGAGGAGATAAAAGTGTCTGAGTTTTGACGTCCATTCAAGTGCACCCAATGTCAATTATTTAATTCCCACATTTTAATATTTATTTATTCAATTATCACCAATTACAAATTTAATCAAAATACTAACTGGCCTCTTTCTTTTATGTTAGACAGTATTCAAATGTTTACACAAATTATTCTTCATTTCATTCTCTATCCTGACAAATAATTTGCATGCCATTATAGAACTGGATTACATGGTGAAATATGACGACTCTTTTCTCACAAATTTGGAGTATCTACCTGCATCGGGTTCTCTCACATGAGATCACTTATTCAGTATCTCTTACACAATTTTTAAGAATCTCACACACAAAATATTAATTTTTTCAATTAATATATATTTTTATCCAGAATTCGCATGTGCGATTGATCAAATTATAGATAGATAAATTCTCTAATGAACTCATGTTCGTGATTACTTATTAGGTATCACACGAATGGGCACCAAAACATGTGTGCAGATCCCAAATGAAAACTAATTTAAATGCAGATAAAATTAATTAAATAATCATCCAATTGAAATTAATTCAAAAGGAAATCAAACATAGGAATAAATTAAAGACAAGCAATCACCGTCACATTTGTCACAACTCCAACACAAATAAACTTAGCCAACCATCATGATGACACAACGTATAAAATAATAAATAGAAGATATCACCATGATCATGTATTTTTTGTGGTCATTGTGAGATGTTGTCAATGATCGAAAATAATAATCATCACTCTTCTATGTGCAGTCACTGACGCCACACCAAAATCAAACCACCGCACTGCTGAAAATATGATCCATTATGTGTTCACTATCACCGTGCGATGTCAATCTCAGGAATCCCAAGAAAACCACTCTGCACATCGATGATGTGTTCGAACCACAGTTGTGCTCCCAAAATAGAGGAGGGGTGGTCACTAGACGTTTTTCTGATCAGCAGAGAGGTCGTCACTACTTTCTTCCTGTTGCACGTTGAATTGGATGAGATGGGATGGGTAGGGGAGGTAGTAGGAGAGGAAAGTGGGGAAGCAGTGGTTGGGAGGAGAGGGTGGGGGTGGCGGGGGCTGGGGCTGGGTTCGAAGTTGGAAGGGAGAGTGTGGGGATGAGGGGAATAGGAGGGGTGAGGGTGGCATGTCTGTTGGGAGAAATGGAGGGGAGAGGGAGAGTGGGGCGGTAGGGGTAGGGGGAGAAGTGGAGCGTTGACTGAGAATGGGCATGGATTGGAGATAGGAATTGAGAGTACAAAAATAGTGATGGGGAAAGAAAGAAAAAGATGCAAAAGAATAGGAAATAGAGGAAAATAAAATAATAAATTGGAGAAGGAGGTGTGTGGATAATGAGAGGGTGATTGTAGAGAGAAACAGGGAGTTAAGAGGGTGGGGTTGGGTAGAGAAAAAGGGATTTAAATCCTCTCAGGTTGGCCACCTAAACCCGAACCTCATGTTGTGGTTTTGATTGAAAATTCCCCCATTATGAATTTGGGGGGGGGGGGGGGTTTACACTGCCACTACTATAAATTCTCGTCGAAATTTCCTCTAGAAATTCTGGCAGAAATATCCACTGGAAATTTTTGATGTAAATTTACACCAGAAATTTCATATGAAAATTTCTATATGAAATATACATTTCAAATTTTCACTTAAAATTACAATGCAAATATATTAATACATAAGAAAAAAATGAAAAAATTTACTAAATATTTGTTTTCAAAATTTTCATTAAAAACATATCGTGTAAAATTTAGGGATTCTTAAGAGTCTATAAACACTTCATAAATCGTGAGTTTCCTAGGGAAATTTTCATTACAAACATTCCCTAAAAATCTATAGTGCAAACATCCACTAGAAATTTCAGGTTCAACCTTCAAATAGAAATTCAAATTTATATATTAAATTACAATGAAGATATATTGATACATAAATAAAAAATATAAAATTTAATCATAAAATTTCATTTGAAATTTACACAAATAACTTTTAGTGAAAATTTCAACAAATTTCCACTACAATCTTTTATTGACAATTTCTATTCAAATTTCCATTGGAAAATTTCAATATATAATTTCCAGTATAATTTCTTTTAAAATTCGTAGTGCAAATTTGTAATGAAAATTATCAATACAATTTCAATGTTTGATGAAAATTCTCAATGAAAACAAAAAAACACAATTACAAACATATAAATAAAAATAAAAATGGTAATATTCAATTGTAAACTTCAAGTTAAAATTTACAGCAGAAATTTTCAATATGTATATACACACATCAATGTAAATTTGAATTTGTATTTTTTTTCATTTACACTATAAATCCCCACTAATATAAATGTATACAAAAAAAATTTATAGAAAATATATAATACAAAATTTGAATGCCTATATATATACATACATACATATGTATATATACAAATATAAATATACAATATAATTTTAAATACAAATTTACATAGGAAAGTTAGACAATCCCATTGAAAATTCTCAGTTGGAGACTAAAATTAAATGTTCAAAGTAATATGTGGAATCTATGTTTATTATGGAAACTGCATTCTGGGTATGATTTGTTTTTTGTGTAAGTTATTCCTAGCATACTGATTCTATTGATGATATATTTTACATTTATTTGAGTTTCACTTCACTTTGTATGATCATACGATGAAAATTTTCATCATAAATTTTCAATTCAAATTTCCACTCAAATAACAAGTGAAAATATATTAACACATAAATAAACAATACAAATTTGCACTGGAAAATTACGATGGAAATTTCAAAATAAAATTGTCATCTTAAATTTTCCATTGGGATTTTCACTTAAATTTTAAGTGAGAGTATATCAATGCATAAATAAACAATTCAAAATTCTAGTAGAAATTTCCCCATAAAATATTCTATGGAAAATTTCAATGTAATTTTCTAGAGTTTATTTACATGCATAATATATTTCATATTATAAATATAAAATGATTTTTTTCAGTCAGATTTATTTAATACAAGTTTTTTGTACACATACAAAATATATTAATAAATAAAAACAATCTAAAATTTCAATGCAAATTGCCACAAAAAAATTTATAGTGAATAAATATAAAGAATGTACATAGTTAAAAAAACAATGAGTAATTAAATATTTAAAAACACAAAACATATTATTAATTATTGTTATATATTCATAAACATAAAAAAGAATTAAATATTGTTATATATTATTGTTATAAAAATGAAACAAATTATTAATTATTGTCATATATTTATAAAAAAACAAATTATTAATGATGAGTAGTTATTATATATTTATAAACAGAAAAATATTATTAATTATTTTTATACTTTTATTTATATTTACTATTATTATATATTTATTAATTTTTTTATATTCCCAATTTTATTTATTATTAAAGAATTATTATTATTTATTTTGTTTTGATTTAATGTTTTTGAGTTTGAGTTTTTTTTGTAATTGGATCCCAGTATGATTGAAGGGTATTTAAGTCAACTGCATTCAAATAAATCAATTTGTCTTTTAAAAATCAAAATTATTTAAAATTTTGATCTTCCACAGCACCATTTTTTGGACACGCAGAATCAATCCCGTGGAGGACCTGACCCTCAGGTTGGAACAACCAACCAGAGATGATAATTTTTGGAGAAAAGGGGGGATGGGGAGGGGTGACGTGGGAAAGGGGAAGCGTTCAAAGGGGAGGTGGGTGGTGTGTAGGTAGTTAGGGGGGAATAAAAAATAGAATAAAAAATGTTAAATTCAAATAAAAAAAACTAATTATCAAGTTATGTTAAAAAATGATTATAATAGTAATAATAATAATAATAATAATAAATAGTGATATGAATTAAATGTCAATACACATGTAATTAAATATAATAATACTATTAACCATAATAATAAACTAAAAAAAATAAAATAAAAAAATCTATTTTATTAATAGAACAAAATAATGAAATAAAATAAAAAATATATATAGAATTAAAATATATACATGCTAATAAGAATTAATAAAATAAAATAAAACAAAATTAATGAAACTAATAATAATAATATAGTTTTAAATATAATATATAACATTAATATAACTAAAAAATAGTAAATTACTAATATTATTATATAAATTAACTAAAATAATCAAAATATCTAAAATAGTATAAAACTACAAAAACAAACAAAAAAATGGTTAAACTAATTAATTAAAACCATGTTATAAAATTATAAAAATACATGTGATATTCGTGCACATCATAAAACAATACTACTCCATGCAACCTGAGATCCCACTCATTCATCTACTATCAAGCTTCATCCTATCAGCAAGCCTTCAAGTGTTCGAGACTGTATGCTTCCCTTTTTCAACACCTGCAGTCATGTAATCCATTACATGTACCAAACAGCGCTCGGAGAGGGTGTGAGATAAATCTCAACGGGCGACCACCAATAGTTTTTATAACCTTCGGCCCGTGTAATGGAATATAGTAGTGTGAATGCATGAATATATAAAGTAAAGCAAGTAGTACAATATAACTTAATACTAAAGTACATACTTCATCCCTCATCTGGTGTCTAAACATGTAACAAGTCATTTTATTTTTAATTTCCATTTAATGTTAATAGGTCACGTGTGGCCTAGCCCGCACTGGCATCACCTCGTGATAATATAAGTAGTGAAGGTCCCAAGACGTAACAAGGAAACTTGACAAGGTTATCCAGTGAGGAAGTTCTAGGGTAATAAATAAGGTAAGGTCGATGTCATGAAATGCTAACTCAGTAGTATCTGAGTCTAGCTAATGGTGGAAAGAGTCTAATCAAATTAGCGTAATCCAAGTCATTCCATAAAAAGGAATCTATCGAGCCTAAAGTGTTCGACCAAGGTAAAACATGGATAAGAAAAGATAGGGTCCTATGGGCTTTCACCATGGAACCTACAAGTCAATTCTAGATTCAAGGAGTGTATCTGAGGTATCATGTAACAATGTAAAGGACCATATAGTAGTATACCAGGAATCCAAGGAATAGAAAAGAACAAGAATCTATGCGGGTATCAACATAATCAAATGGCATCCTTGAATCAGAATGGAGTTCCCGAGACCCAAGGTACTCTTCTCTCAGAATCCAAGGAGAGTTCGAGTCATTCCATTACTATTTGATATTGTAATCATGTAATAATTCATTTTTTTCCATGTGTTTCTTTCCATTTGTGTGGATAGGTCAAGTAGAGTAGTAAACATTTATTTATTGTTCTAAGCCTCGTCTTCTACTAGTGTAGATAAGCCAAGTAGCATTGAAACCATTTAATAAAGTCTTAATTAACCATTAAGGTATATCCAATTATTGGGGTTCACTCCACTACCATCCATCAATATAGCAAGGGTTTATATGGACTTTTAACCTTTATTCAATCTTATTTGATAAGGCTAAGTTATAAAGCTACTATACTTAGCATTTCACATTTCTCAGTTAATAATCAATTTGAATCACTTACCTTAGGTGGGTCAAGTGGTGAGAATAGATGGTAATTTCCATTGCACAGTTCTCATAATAACAATCCATTTATTATAGGAAGATTCACCTTTAAAAAGTTCAAGAAAAGTCACACCCGAACAGTGGCTCAAATGTGACGAAACACTAAAACCCAATTATGGAATAACCCTCAACATATGGAGGATTGAGTTGTTGGTTTAACAGCTAATAACTAATCACATATTTGTAAAGAACATAACTATACGATTAAAAAAATTATAATCCTGGCATGTGAATTTAAGAAACAACTTCTGATGAAATCAGTGGGCCCCACATTACAATTCTAAAAATCAACGAACATTAAGGATAAGTTATAGACCACCCACATTAGGGTTGTACAAATCTCTTACTCTAGTGTGAGCCCTTTATTTTCCTTTTATTAGAGTAGATCTAAAAAATGTGAAAAACACTCACATGACGATATCTTGACAGAGAGAAAAATATAAGAAGAATGGATATACAGGATTCAAGTACTTATTATTGCATATCAAACATGATGAACATGAGTTTGATCAGATGTTGGAATAAGGAGATCTCTTGATTCCTAGCTTTGGAAGTCAAAAACCTACAAAATGAGAGAAAAGGGGCTTCCTCCCACTGTTTCTCAGATTAAGAGTACGGAGGAGGATTAATAGATCATTAAGGGAGAAACTAGAAGTTTTCCCAAAGTTTTAACCTATTCATAGGTCGATCAAACTGTGTGCAAGCCATTCATGAGTACCTGAGAAAAATGGTTGTTTGCACGGTTATGCTGCATGACCATGTGTTAGGACCTCTTAGTGTATGAATATTTTATTTGTTACCAAAGGTTGTCAATTCTGGTCAAAATAAAAAAGGATATGACGAAGGACTCCGAAGTTAATGGAGATCAGCAGATGTGAGTATGCATGGAGAATTTTTTATGCAATCATAACATTTCATTTAATGCTTGGGAAATTCTCTATAAAGATAAATCAGATGATTGATGAACCGATCTTATAGTTCGAATAACTTGTTTCATAGGTGACACATTGTTTACAAAAATGAGGAATTGTAAAGTATTATCCATCTACGAATGATTAATGAATAAATGGTGGAAGGTGAGGTTCTAAGAGTGATCATGAAAAAGAATAAAATTATATGATTTACATAAAGAGGAGAAGAGGATAAGAGTGTGCATTCGGTTTGGTTGAGAACACATCATGCATGCACTAATGTTCATAAATTAAGAAAACCCAAAAAAAGTGAAAAAGAATCAGGTAAAAGTGTCCATTATTTATCTTGAAACTCTAAATTGCCTTACATGATATTGGAGTTAAAGGGATGCCAATAATATTCAGCTTTTATTGGAATTTATAATGATGTTAGAAGATAGGGAAGTTATAATACATTCCTCAGAAAATAATATGATTATTTGCATATATTTATTTCAAAAATATCATATGTTAAGAGAACTTGTGATGCATGACTTATGATCAAATGTAGGAGAAATGATGTTGTGATTCATATTTAGTTTTTATTGGAAAGAATGTAGATGATGGTAGATATAGAAGTTGCAGTACTTTCTATTAAAAAATTGATGATGATAAAGGTGTTGGATCAAAGACTAAATATCACGATAGATATGGATCATGATGAAAGAATTTGTTTATTTAATACGCTAGATGAAAATGAACAAGCATTGGTGTTCTTGATGAAATAGATTTTAAGGTGGCGTCATTACCCATTGTCTTCCAAATTTCTCGGGTTGAAAATCGGGAGATGGAGAAATATGATTTTGGAAAAGTATGATGCACAAAAGTTTAAAGATGGCTTGGTATGTTGCGTGCAGGTGAATTTTCATGATCCAAACATCAAAATCAAGCAAAGGAGAGGCTTGTGTGAAAGATTGTTTATTTGTGTGCAGGATTTAAGGAAGTTTGGAATGTTGTGTGTATAGAATGATTCATGGGTAATACTTCAAAAAATGAAAAAAAGAATTAAGCATGCAAAAGACTCAAGAAGTGCGCCAATGTTGAGGTTGGCGCGAAAGAGACTTATGCACCCAATGTGATTTTAAATGAGGTTTTTCGCGATGTGCTGGGATCTTACATGTCACCTCGGTGTTTTTGTGTGCAGGGGTCGATGAGGTCAATAAATAAGAGGTGCCCTCCTCACATTTTTAATAGATCAACACTTATAGAAATACTAAGCTCTGATGTGTGAAAAATGTTTATGTAAATGGGAGTGCACGAAAGAAATAGAGTTGGGTATAAGAAGAGAGTTGCACACAATATTTAAGTTGCGTGCAAGAGGAGTTTCGTAAAAAAAGTCATATCTGGAATACGTAGAATAAAACTTACATGCAAGACACCTAAAAGGGTGCATGAAAAATTTGAGAATACCAAAGGTCTTTAAAAAGTGCTATGTACACTTGAAGTGTCTTTCAATGAAGGAGAACCGCCCCCTCTGTGCGAAGAAAAAAGAATAAACAAGCAACTAGTTTTCTGAAACTCTCAGTATGTTTCATGAAAGCGATCTCGTGAGTACACAACCGGTGAATACTCACCCTTGTAGGGATAGATCCACGAACCATTCCTAGTTCTGTGAATAAGGATTATGCATCCTCTTCTTGAAGAAGAGGAATCATGGAGGTCTCTTCTTGCATGATGAAATGAAGAAGGACGTATACTAATACACTCATGTATTGGTATTGGGAATTGAAGAAATAGATTGAAACACTATAGTATTATTCCATATTTTATTGTGTGAAAGAGATGGAAGAGAAGTAGAAGAACAGTGTTTTCCCAAATTAAGGATGATATTTATTTAGGGTAGTTCAATTCAGATGATTCTAAGTTAGCCAATCCTTAGAGTTTGAATAATCACATTCATGTATGTTATTATAGATAAAGAAAGAAGTAGATTAGCGTAGTCAGTTGTTGCACTAAGAAGAAGAAAGAAGAATAACTAATGCAGCGGGTTTTTGCACTAGAGAAGAAGAGAAAGAATGAAGAGTTGAATGTCTACTTCTTTTCAATAACCAAGTGAAGAGAACTGAATAAGATCTAGAGAAGAACCTACCTTATTCAAGAAGGAAGATTATTATATTCAGAGGATGTATAAAGAACTAGCGAGTGTAAAAGAAAATCCTACTCATTGCAAGATGGAAGAGGGTTGTTTCCCTTCTCCCTCCAACTGTAGAGAGAAACACTGGGAAGAGATTATCTCATTCCCTCCTATATGTATAGGGAGACACACTAACTAGATGATTGATTTCCTAGTCAATACACTCTAACGTCATATCACATTATATTGGAGAATCCATGCACTGGTCATACCCATGCATGGTAAGGATGTAGCTTCTCTTATTAAGTGGTGAACCTTGTAAAAATATCATGTACCTAGTTTTACTATTTTCCATTATTTCATGCGATAAGGAAAAGAGAATAAGAGTGTCTAGATTCTAACAGTTCAAGATGTATAGGGATAAAAAGTTGGAATTAGTTTCAAAAGTCCCCAACAATGATTCACCCCCTCTCAGTGTTACGTATATCCCAAACTGGTCTTCTCACCATTTGCCTACCATGTGGGGTGGTTCTGTCCAAAAAAACACTATATGAATGGTTAGGAAAACCGTGAGGAATTCCTACACGATTTAATCTAAACTGTGCACTAAGCCTATTTTCCCAAAATATGGGTCCCGAGTTCCAAACAAGCCCCAAACACCTTGGAAAACATTACTAACTCATTAGGAATCCATATTAGGTCAAAAGTAATTATTTAGACCGAACATTGAAGGATACATACCTAATTTAAAAACTAGATTTTTACAATATACATACCAAAATGTAGGGAATTTTTCTTTTACATATTCTTATCCCTAAGTTTTTTTCTAGTGTTTGATAATCATAATCCCAAAAATTACAAGGTGTTTCCATTAATACCTACTATAAAAACCCCATACTTTATTTCACATAAATACATGATTTATTAATTACTTTTACACTTAATAAAACATAGAAAATAAATTATTATTTTTTATTTTATAATTAGGTACATTACATAACAATATAAAATCAGAAAAAAATTATCATTATTGAAATATTCCTTATCATGGTCACACTTAAAACTGCAAGGGATAACCAGGGGACAAACATAAGAATAGGGTGAGCTATAAATATAAATAATGGAATAAAAATGGAATAACATGAAGTAAATATTAATTGTTAGACAATAGGAATATTAATGGGTAATAAAATGTTTAGGAATCATTAATAAATTGATATGATATATCTTTATAATAATAATCTCAACATGGGAAATGTGTCAACAACTTAAAACAATAAATCTGAAACATAGTTCAAGGCTAACTGCCAAGACATAATGTTCTAACAAAGTCCAATAAAAGAGTCTTGTTTTCTCATTTTCCCAATATGATGTCCCATGAGACTAAACATTACCCAATTCATTGGAGTGTTTTTTATTTTTTGGCATACCAATAACTATCATTTCATTCTCATGCTTATGTTTTCCATGTAGATCATACAACATGGATTCCTTCATCATAATATTTATTCAATGATAAATGAGTGTAGAATACATACATGTATGTACCAATAAAAATATTTATAATTGTATAAAGGTGAATTAACATCATAGGAAATTGGTATGGTGTTCACTATACAATTGTTTTGGAATGGAAAATTGTTGAGAAATTTCAGCAGCATAACATCATCACTTACAAATTCCTAAAATGGGTTGATTAAAGAGAAATTATTTTGTAATAATTTTGAAATAAATTAGGGCGTAATAGGTACATTTAAATATATATCCCAACATTACTAATTTGAAATAGTGGACATACAATAATAATGAAAATTGAATAAATAAGAGAATGTGAGGATCTATTAGTTGAATGTGTGACTCCAAATTCTTGGGAGGAGCTTCTTGAGATATTGAGGAACCTTGGAAGGACGCTTGGGGGGTAGGGTAGTGTAAGGATGTGATTAATTTTTTTTATTGAATATTAATGGGTTCTTGGGTAGGTTTATATTGGAAAAGAGTGGGGAATTGTTTATTATTTCTCAAACATAGGTTTTCAAAACATATAATAAAATAACCAAAACCACAAACCAAACTATGGATTTATCCTAATGGGAGTGTTTTTAAATATTTTATGAGCCCATGGGATGAATTTAATAAAATAATAACCTTTCTTGTGTGGTGGTGAGTCATACTCTTAATGAAATGATTTTAAAACCTTAAAATATATTAATGGTTTTGGAGGATTTATAAAAGTTTTTTGTAATTAATAAAATAAATCTGAAATAAAATTATTTTAGAGGTAAAACATATATTTTGTCATTTAAACCCTTTATAGTACTTATTACATTAGGTTTGGTTCATTATAGCATCATAATTCACACTATATATTTATACCATATTCATTTTTACCCAAAAAATTCAACTATCCTAGAAAGTTATGAAAAAATCACCATTAGATAATTTCAACATCTTGATTCAAAAATTAATAATCATTTTATATAAATAATTTTATAAATATGTGTATTTTCAATTTTAAAATAAGAATCAACATTTATTGAGAAAAGCTGTGTTTTTGTTTCAAAAATAGTGTTCGAACGCTAAAGAAAATTACCTAAGACTTTATAAAAATTGAATGATCATTTATATTTAATAGACATTATTTGATAATAATATTTTATAAAAAAAATTTTATTTAAAATATCCATTAATTAATCAAAATAGATTCTTTAATTGAATTTAATACAATCCAAAAATAGTATTTTTGTTTAATTGTATCAAAATTGAAATTATTTATAAAGTAACACTAATAAGAAGTAAATATAACCATTTTTATATTGTAAATACTATATAAATATTCACATTAATATTTCCTTGACACATATACCCTTAATACATCATCAAATTCCCTAAGTGTAAGGCGCGAGATGGTGAGACTTTCATGGGGTGGTTTTAGGTATGTGGTTTGGGTTATGATCTCGATGATCTTGAAATTCTCCCATAAACGATATTACTCATGCTTAATTTATTGGAACATAGTTTGTGATTGGTCAAGGTTAATCCAAAATATTTTATTTACCTTGGAATCCAAAATAAATGGGCTTAATATTGTATGGTCTTACTATTTGAGGCCATCACATCCTTTGTTTTTTTAATGGGATTTGTTAAAACCCATTATTTATACTAATCATATGATCACTCTTCAACATATGTATTATAAATTGTAACGATTCTTAATGGTGTTTTAAATATTATAGGATATAATAAATTCAATTAATATATTGTGTTTTCAATTACCATATTACATAATATGTTATTTAATTTAAATCCAAAGGGAAATTTTATTTCTAATAGTTAGGGTCATTATAGAAGGTAAATTTTATGAAATTGTGGAAGGAATGATTTTAAAATATATATGAAATGAACTTACTCTTCATATGTTATGACACATAAATGCATTTAATATTCCTTCACAAGTTTATATTGTTATTTACAAAGGGAATAACTTCATTATTACAGGCACAATTTTTATATTAGAAATTTTTTTTAAAGTAAAAGTGTATTTTCTACAAGAAATATAATACTAATCTCTTTAAAGTATTTTCATATATGTAAACTTTATTTTTTTAATATAATTTTGAGGAGTTACTTTAATGATAACATTCATTATATTTGTTTGGATGGTTCCTAATCAGCTGAATTGGGAGCACATCGATAATCTGTATGACTAGTTCTTTAAATACGAACAGTTATTGATTTTTTGAGGCATGTTGATTCAGTTGTATTATTTTCTCTTATGAGGAATGCATTGGACTTTTTATGTGATAAATGGGTCCCAATACATAACTATGATAAATCGGTTGGTATCATGACACAAACTAGACTTTGTTTTTTTCCAAGGCCTTACTTATTCATTTGATTCTTAGAAATAATATTTAATGGTATTAGATTCTTGGCATGAAGCCTTTGTGGTATTAGATTATTTTCACTAAGACTTGATTGAATTATATTAGTAGAATTAATTCTTGATTTTATTTTATTCATAGCACAAAACCTTGATGGTATTATATTCATTGAATGAAACCTCAACAGTATGCTTCAAATGTATATAATTATGCATTCCTTCATTATGAATTCAGTTATTGATATTCCACGTGTTTATTTATTAGTTAGAATATACCTAGTTAAGTTTCATTATTATTGGATAATTTATATGTAATTAATTGAACATCATTTATTCCCTCCATATTATTGTAATTTTATCGAATAAATGGAATGTGTGTTTAGTAATTTCCCATACAATGTGGATTATTCTTATTGATTCATGATTTATTCCTAGGGACTTTACCTTTACTGAGCATTTGATATCACCCCTTTTATATATTTTATTTTTCCAAGGCCTCCAGGAAGTGTTTTATGATAGTTATGTAGGGTTACATTAAGGGTAATAATGGTGTTCTCAAATAATATACATTGTGTATTAATTTTTTAATTGTGATGTGAATTTTAATTATTTATATTGTTTTTCATGACTATTGAAATATTTGGACCTCTGGGATGATATTACTTGTATTTAGAAACAATGTAATAAGGAAACCACTGGCTCTAGGATATGTAGGTTTGGGTCATTACACTCCAGTCTTCATTTTTTCCCAGGATTCCCTTTATTTATTTACAACCAAATGATCAATTTTGAATCTTTTATTTTTAGTTTAAGGTTATGAAACAGATACTATGAATGGATAGAGTTTATGTTTATATAACATTGACCAATATTGGATGATTTTTATGGTCATGAAACTTTATCCATGTCATCCAAACATATGGTTTAATATAAAAAAACTCATTTTGAATGAGGGGAACCACATATTGGGAGAAGGATTTGAAATTGATGGAAATTAATTTATTATATTGGGATGAGAGATTGAGAATCACTATGTATCATGAAGAAACATAAATAAATACACATGTTGTTATATTATATGATATTATTTATAGATGAGTCTCATGTGTAGAGAGTGAATGATAATTGATCTATTCCAATTCCAAATTATTATGATCGACCTAATGCGAGTAAAGAGATCATGAACTCACACATATTCCATTTGGATTTTTGGATAGACTAAGTTTACAACCACTAAGTGTCACAACATATCCTGAGATAAATAGAATTATTCAACACCTCGTGTTGTAAATTCTCTCCCAGTACATATATAGAACATGTATATGGGAGAAGGGGAGAAATGTATGGATTCCTTAGTGATAGAGAGGGAATAAACCTTACATGAATTAAGAGATTCCTCATTACTAGAGTAGAACATGGCATGAATATAAAAGTTGTGGATGAGATCAAGATTGAGTATACGAGAATTACAATGTAATGAAGGGTATAAGGAATCAAGAAAAATATAATTCTTCAAAGTGAGATTTTATTCTACTGTAGATTCCATTATAGATAGAACTAGAATAAATGAGATGAGTCCACACACTATGAGGTTTTGGATATTCATAGATTTAAAAGTTGAGCCCAAGATTAATTATTAGAGTTTCAGTATGTATACCCTACTTACATAAATCATTCCCTAAATAGTTTTGATAAAAATGGGGAATTTTCTATTATAGGTTTTTAAAACTATGACATTATGGTCCACAAATGCAGTAATGTACATCAACTCCACGAGGAGTAAAATCCCCCACGTAAACCAATATATTACAAGTATAATTTATGATTTAAGTCAGATGAGATAGTCCTCTATACGAAATTTATTGTTTTATGTTTTAGACCATATGTAATTCTATTTAAATTCATTCAACAGGGTCTAAATATTTCACAAATTAGTGTCTTGAAACTATGGTTTGGGTGTCACATTGAATATATATGTATGAAAAAAACTGTTTCTATGATGTTTAGTGTCAATTGGGTTACACTATATTCCTTATAGTTTAAAAACCCTAATAAGTAATATATACTATATAATTTAAATCCATGCAGCAACGACTATGTGTATTGTACTTTAACTTCATGAGAGAATGACATTATGATATGAATTTTAAAGTAATATTAGGAGTAATAAATGGTCTCAACATGGAATTATGTATTTTACTTCTATAAAAATCAGACATTAATATATGGTTTGATTTTCTCCCTATCTATTTTGAATATGTAATAGGCTCTATTAGTGTATATTTCTAGTTTATTGTATGGTTGTTCCCATTTTTGGTCTAGCTTGGGGGTTTTTTCTTAGGTATCATGGGGATTATAATTTATTACCCTAATTATCCCTATATGCATGAGTATAGGAGAATGTTTTTGTTATAAACATACATGACTTTATTCAAATAGATCTTAAGGCTATTTAATATGTGTAATTATTTCTCAATATGTCACTCAAACGTATATATCCAAATCCAAAACTTCTCATCATTAGATGTCTAATTATATATGGAAATGAGTAATTAGGGTAGTTAAACATTTTTTCAAACTAATTACAAAATCCAAATAACAATATAATATTCTCTCTCAAATAACACCCCAAAGAAATACACTTTTTCTCTTTTATGATATTTTTAATTTCTGTATAGCTTCAAATGCATGCAACACTAGGTTTAAACAAAAAATTGTTTAATCCTTTTGTGCACACATAATTTAAGATTAAATTTTCAAAATATTAGTAAATATATCTGATAAAATAAACCTTGTTTATTAATTTGGAATATCAAAATTATCTAAGGGTGATGTTTTCTATTTTTTTGAGAAGTTTAATTTTTTGACGAATAGTGAAAAATACTTAATTTTATTTCAAAGATTCATTTTCTTCTAAATAATTAATAATGTTAATTTATATTTTCAATTGGTTTTAAAGTCACATTTGTTAAATTATACATCTATTTATCCAAATTTTTTCATTAAAATCATTTTTATACTTAATTTTGCTATAAAAATGTTGTAAAGTGTTTAACATTTTCACTTTAAAACCCCTCTTTCTAGCCACTCATGTGGAATTAATATTAAATTTATTTTTTCCAATTATTGTCGATTTAATTTGAAAAAAGTAATTCCATATTTTTAATATCCTAAATTAAAATTTATAATATAGTGAATGTGATTTTTTTAACAAAATGATTATTGAAAAATAGTAAAAAATAATTACAATTATTAAGAAAAATATGAGTTTACGAAGTCGTTAAACATAAAATATAAGGTGAAAAAATGAACCAAAACTTATCCAAAACCCATTTTATGAACATAATTTGACATTATACCTTATTTTATTGATATATAAAGAATTATTAGGTCATTTGGACATGAAAAAACAAGGGAGGAATTAAATCTTTCAGAAAATTATAATTGTTCTTCTCACCCAAGTTATAAAAGGCTTCCAACTATCCTCTCTACATAACACCTTAATACCACTTTATTTTGTATAATACCTCCTAAAGTAAATCTCTAAATTCCCTCCCATAATCCTAGAATCCTTACCATGGTCATAAAGGAAACTTTGGAAGGCTTTAGTACAAAACTAAGGAGGCCTCCCAATGATGAGGTAATTTCTTCTAAAAGGGTTTTTATTTTATTTACTTCTCCACATCTTTAAATTATTATTATACCATGATTATATAATAAAATAAATTTATTAAATATAATAATATTATCCTATGTAATGGTTATGACCTCTATCTTCACACACATTCATCAAAAGGTTTACGAAATAATCATTTGTGTGTAAGATGGACTACTATCTCATGAACCGATGTCTTTAATATTTCCATTTACCACCTTTAAAGGTTGAGAATAATTAGGTATTTATATTATATATATTATATTTATGATATTTGGGATTTAATCATTATTTTTAAATTATTATACCACACATACCCCCATTCTTTCCATTTTGGGGGAATATGATATCTTCGCTCATGTGTACGACTGACTACCTCGTTACGAACTGATGTGATTCACCCAATAATTAAATGAAATGTATTAAGGATAGATTTAATATAAATATGTGATATATATTACATAATATTTTAACGTTAATTAATATATATAAATATATATATATATCATTTAAGTTTATGTATTTCAATATGATAAGACAATTGAAACAACATCCCTACGTAGGTATGCCCTACCATCACCATGAATGGTCTTTTTCCTTAAAAATCACCAAATTTTATGGATTACTCTAAATAAATATATAATGAATATATATGATATTAAAATCATGGCTTAAATTCTTTATATTTAGTATGCATAATCAAAAGAAGAGGAACAAAAAAATAATGTGTCGAAACATTCTAGAAAGACAATAAAATTAACACTAGAAATAATGAAAATAATTTTAGATTATTAAAAAACATGTGATAAGATAAAATAAAAAATAATATATTATAATATAAATATTAATTTTCTTCTAGTATAAGATTATTACATGTTTAAAACAATTATAGAGGCCTATAATGACCGGTTAACCAAAATGAAGTGCAAGATTAGAGATTTCGTATCATGTTACATTCAATTGATACATATTTCATATTATGTATCAATTCACATTAATGTGGTGTATATAATTCCCCTTTGATATGAAATATCATTAACAATTTATCCTTTATTGTATTTTAATTTTTAATTGGAAGTATTTCATCCAAGGGTATTTTAATTGAAAATTATTAAATGGGAACAATTATTGTGAAATATCACTTTGTTTTGTGATTGTAAAATTTAAATTGAAAAAATAACATAATTTCAATAAATTTTCATTGTAAAATTAATTTATCATTAATATATATATTCTATTTTAATGGATATGATAATTTACAAAATTTTATACCATATTTACATACATTGTTTACTTTGAATGTTATTTTCATAACTGTAGAAATATTGATAAATAAGTATCCATTACTGAATAGGGATATTTTATAAGGAACATTTTTCAGGAATTAATTTTTTAACAAATATATATTGAATGAATAGGAAATGAAATACATGCATTAAGGACTAGTTAATGTAAGTCCCATGATGCTTCATTGGTATCAAGAGACAATGTAGTTGGAAATCAGATAGGTGTGTACCCAGTTTTTTGGAATTGTCTTATGGGTAGATCTTGATAGTAAAGGTATCATGTGTCTAGGAAACATGATGTCTGATAGATAATAAATTCAGTCATTAAATATTAAGTTATTACTATCAAGGATATTTTCACTATGATGTTATCTTTGGTTTCATTTCATTATCTGTTAGTGATTAAATGGCATGTGTTTTATGTTACATACCTTACCATTTTTATTATGACTTATACTGTTATTTACATATCACATTTGTTCGATTATTTACCTTTCCATATATATTTTTAATTATTGATTCATTATAGATTTGGATTTACAAAACCTTGAATGGGAATTTGAGCTGACAGAAATGTTTTTACACTTCCACAGGTTAGGAAGGATAGACCTTTGAATGAGTTTTAAAAGATTTTTTTTATTATATTTTTTATTTATTATGTTTTATTTTCATTTCTCAATGTAAAATGGTTATCATATATGTATCTTGTTCTACAAAACTGCTAAACTGTTCGATCCTTTGAGATTTTATTCATTGTAAACATGCAATTGTAATAATGTAAGGCATTGGCTCCAGGGATTTGGGGTTAAGGGGTATACTGTTGGTTTCAAAATACATTTAATAGAATATATTTGAATTAAATTTAGGAAAACCTAGATTAGGGAACAAAACCCTATGGTAGACTCTAAGGATACGTTTAGAAGAATATACTACCGTTTTGGTAAGGTAATTATTATGTGGTTTTATTAACCATAAATCCATGTCTAGCTGCTATATTTGGTCATGGTTATGTAATATATGTACCTATGGGTAGTAACTCAAAAAATGGTGTGTTGATATTGAATCTAGAATAACCTGATACACAATAACAAGACTTAATTCATACCTCATTTGAAACTCCTACGGTATATGCTTTGTATAATTCACAATTTCTTTATAATCCTTTTTGAATGATTTTCATTTGAAGATATAACTAATGAAACCAATGTTTGTCATTCTGTGATTAAAAATGTTTAATTTTTTTAATTTGTGTTAATTGTTACACCATATTTCAATTTATACATATGAGTTAAAATTTATAATTTTATAAACTAATTAAGTATATTCCATTATTTATAAATGCATCCAATAATGATGAATGTTATCACCACTAAAGTAAATGTAGATATTTCAATGATGAGTGAACCAATACATATGGTATTGTAATGGAAATAATTATGGTTATATTAGGGAATCATAATTAGGATCTGAAAATTATCCCTGACTAGATGAAGAAACCAATTATATAACAAGATTCTTCTATGATAGATCATTTAATATGATATAAGACCTAATCATTTAGTGGGATTACCAATCCAATTATAGTTGAGGAACATATTAATTCTTTTGAGAAGATATTTATTATAATAACCATGCTCTCTATTACACAATTAAACATGATTTGTTACATAGAAAAATTCACTTGATACAATATAGAAGATCGATAGGTCTAGTGTCTTTGGGGATTAGGAACATTAAATAACAACTTAAAACACAGGGTGCAACATCTTATTGAAAAATTCCTTTACATGACCAGTACATTCCACTGTATTTAGCATTTCATGGGATAACCTAAGGACATGCATAGAAAAATGGTGAGCTATAAATCCCCGTATGAGAGTAAACATGGAGTAACATAAAAGATACAATACATGATAGTAAATAAGCATATAAATGGAGCATAAGAGAAACATGAACCTAACAGCATGATATAACATGATTAACATAAAATTGAAATGTTGCAACAACACATAACATGGAATTAGCATGAACCAAGGATCATTGCACATAAAGCATAAGTAATCCATCATTTCACATGAAACACGAGTAAAACCTTTTTTCACTTGAATTAGAATGATTCGATAATCATTGTACATGAATTATCATGATACTATACTTTACAGAATGTATTGGAGTGCTGTCAGGGCACACCCTTCTTAAACATTTCATTTCAGGCATAAGTGTGCCACATGGATCATACAAAATGGATTTGTAAAACATCATCATTCATTCCATGATAAAGGAATGTGTAATTCATACATAAATATGTTTAATCATTACTTAAGTGTGAATAAAGTTTAAATCCATTGATAGAGAAATGGGCTTGGTATTCAATACACAATGACTTTGGGTTGGAAAATCACGGAGCAATTTCGGCACCATAACGGTGTGACACAAGAATTCATAAAAATGGTTTATAAGAGAGAAGGGAGTGTCTCATAATATGTACATGAAACAGATAGTAATTGGGTAATATAGATACATGTCCCAACAAATTAATTGGAAATTAGATTCATAATACAAAACAATTTCTTGAATGTGAATGAGAAGAGATAATTTCCTTAAAGAATTTTGGCATGGTAACAGGTGTACATGAAATACATTAATGAGAGGTAAAGAGGTATCTCATAATTTCAAAAATAAATAGGTCAGAATGGGGGTGTTGAAAAATCATACCCCAACATTTATAATTGAAAACAAAATGGAATAACAATATTAAGAAACATAGATAAAATGAGAATGGTATGAATCTCTTAATTGGAAGTTTTAACCTAAAACTTGGGAGGGGATTAAGAGAGGCTTCTTGGAAGCCTGGGGAACCTTTGGAGAATTATAGAGGAAGGAGGATAGATTATGGATGAACTCCATAGGCTTTTAGTGAAGAGGAAGTGATAGCTTGGGTGGATTTATATATGGATGGAGAGGGAATTCTTTATTATTTAGGATTGGGACACCACAAATTAAACTAATAAAAACCACTAACCAACCCATGTTTTTGTTCCAAAGTGGAGTGGCAAACATTATTTTATATGTCCAATGTCCTAACTACTTAAAATAATAGGGTTACGTATGTAGAGGTGAGTCACAATCTCAAGAAAATTCATTTAAAAAGTGGAAATGTATTATAACACTTGGAGGGTTCACTAATGTTTTGTAAAATAAATCAAACAAATCTAAAATGAAATTATTTTAGTGGTAAATAATATATTATCTGAACATAATGTTTATATAATTTCATTACATCACTATTGGTTCATTATGATGTCACAAAACACATTATATATTTAAACGATATTTAATTTTTACCCAAACATTCAACTGTATTAGAAAATTATGAAAAATTCACCATTGGATAATTTTGAAATCATGATTCCAAAATTAATATTCATCTTATCTAAACAATTTTCTAAACATGTGAATTTTAACTTTTAAAATAAAAAAACATTTATCGATAATTAATGGGTTTTGACAAAAACAATATTCAAACCATACTAAAAATTACAATTGCATTCATAAAGTTATACAATCATTTATATTTAATAAAATATAATTTAAGAATAATAATAATATTATATTAAAATATTTTTTAATTAAAAAATCCATTAATTCATCAAAATATATTTCTTAGTATTATATTAACTAGAAATACTATTTTCCTTTTAAAATATATCTACAAAGCAATAATAATAAAATGAATGTATATTCATTATTATATACAAAAATAATGCACATAATCATAGTGCTATGGTCTTGTTACATAAACCATTATAACACCCATGTAAGACCAAAGAGTAATGTGTGCGATGGTGACCGACTCTTGGTGTGGATTAGATAACATCACTCGGGTGGTAATCTCTATTAACTTCCACTTCTTCTGTAGGAAGTTTCGTTCATGCTTAACATGTTGAAGCTCTTCTTAGGCTTGGTCAAGAGATAAGCCCAATGATGCCACCTCCTTTCTAAGATTTGACAAATGGGATTCATATGGGGAATGTCTACTGGATGAGACCATCACTTCCTTTGTCTGAGTCAATTGGTTTTGTTAAATCCCTATATCTATACTAAATATGTGATCACTTGTTCAACCACTATATTAGAAACGATCACAATTCCTAACAATATTTTAAAATCCAAAAACTTAAAACTAATGAAGTTCACATTTTATATAACAATTTTACATAATGATATATTTAATTAGATCAAGAATAATTTTCATTAATGAATGTTTGGAGCTTTATAAACATCCCCACTTAAAAAGATTGCATCCTCTCAATTTGATTACATGAAAAATGAACTCTGAAATTTAAACACACATCTAGGTTACTTACCCACCACAATTAAACATTCCCAAACCCTCATTATCAAATCGATAATGGAGATCGAGGGTCCACTCAGTGCAACAGTACCGCGCTGCATATTCAAAGTCTTCCACTTCCTTAGTCCAGACACAATCTGTGCAACTTATATCATACTGATGGAAAATATGATGCATTTTTTTATTTTTTTTTTCTAACATATAGTTTCAAAATATCACCATGTACCAGGTTTTTGTAAAATATTATAATATAGTCAGATTTGAAATTTTTGAAATGTGGTTCTTCTAATATATTGCTTATGTTTCCAAAAGGACCTAAAGACAAGACTATATATATATATATGATGTTCAGAGGTATCCCTCTTCGACATCTATTCTAAAATCAAATATTTCATCATACTCTCTGGATAGGGTGAAATATTTGGAAATACCCTGATGATAACTACCTCATCATGAAAGGTGGTAGAGTTTGGAGCTTAATATTTGATCATAGGTGAGCCATGATCCCTGATGATTCAGTGGTATGTAGGAGGTGTTTGATACGTCAGAGAGCATATTGAAAGAATGCTAGACATTGGAAAATGTTTTGATGCTATGTGTTCTTGACTTCAAATTAAATATAGCTATTAATTCCTCAGGATGGGATAAGAGTGTTTTATGGGGTTATTCCCCTTCCATCTCGAAACATTCCTCTATCTTGCGGATGAAACGTATCAAATTTTGAGTTACCTTGTAGAACTGATAAAATTGTGATATTAAACTACAAGAAGTCTAATGATTTATTATTCATTAATTAAAGAAAGGTTAGGGTTAACACGTAAGGGTTAATCTAAGGACAAAAATCTATGACTTATAAATTACTTTTATTCCTTAACTTATGAATCTATAGGCTTCAATATATTCTATTCATAGTCTACTTTATAACATATATACTTGGGGGATTTTTATAATTCCCTTAATAAGTGTTAATACTCAGCTTGTGAATTTATGAAAGCATATACCCTGGGAGTGTCATAACCTAGAGTGCAGCAAAGCCCATTGTCATGTACTAGGATACCCCGTGTCAAGCCCAAAACTCCTTCTTAGGGTTTTCACCTCTTGGTACATCTGTTCCAGAGCCTCCTCTACCCACTTGTATCCATACAGGGATGTATTTGCTTCATAAACACTTACACTATACTCACCAAAACATAGGGATTTTTTATTATACATAGTCTTGTCTCTAAGGAATTACCAAGGTTTTTAATCCTAATCCCACAAATAACTAAACATATTCTCTGATAATAACTATCACAACCCTGGTCTTTATTACACACTTAAACCTGATTTATTACATAGAAAAGATCACTTGATACAATATAGAAAATTGATAGGTCTAGTGTCTTTCGGGCTTAAGAACATTACATAGAAACTTAAAACATAGGACACAACATCTTATTGAAAACTTCCATTACATGACCACTATATTCCCTCGTACTTAGGATTTCATGGGATAACCTGAGGACATGCTTAAGAAAAGGGAGTGCTATAAATCCCAGTAAGGGAGTGAAGAAGGAATAACATGAATGATACAATACATGTTAGGAAATATTCATATCAATGGAGAATAAAACAAACATGAACAAAAAGGCATGATATAACATGATTAACATAACTTGGAAATGTGGAAACAACACTTAACATGGAATTAGCATGAGGCAAGGCTCATTTAATATGGAGCATGAGTAAAACCTCATGGAACATAAAGTAGGAGTAAACCCTCATTTCACATGAATTATCATGATTCAATACTCATTTCATATGACGTATCATGATACTATACTTTACCAAATGCATTGGAGTGATATCAGGTCGCAACCTTCATAACCATTTCATTTTAGGCATAAGTGTTCCACAAGGATCATAAACATGGATTCATTAAAGATCATCATGTATTCAATGATAAGGGAATTTTGGATTCATACATAAATCTATTTAATCAATTAGTAAGAATACATAATGGTGAATACCTTTGATAGAGAAATGGACATGGTATTCAATACATAATGACTTTGGCTTGGAAAATCACAGTGCAGTTTCAGCAACATAATGGTAGGACATAAGAATTCCGAAAAACGATTGATGAGAGAGAAAGGGGTGTCTCATAATATTTAAATGAAATGTAAAGTATGGGGTTCATATGGATACATGTCCCAAAAAATTAATTTGAAGTTCGATTCATAATACAAAACAATTACTTGAATGTGAATGAGAAGAGAGAATTTCCATATGGAATTTTGGCATGGTAACAGGTGTACACGAAAGGAATTAATGAGAAGGAATGAGGTCTATAATAATTTCAAACATAAATTGGGCATAATGGGGGAGGTTCAAGATTATATCCCAACATTTATAATTGAAAACAATAGGGCATAACAATATTAAGAAATATATATAAAATGAGAAAGGTAGGAATCCCGTACATGGAAGTCTGATCCCAATGGATTTGGAGGGGATTGAGAGAGGATTCTTGGGAGATTGGGGTGAATTGGGAGGATTATAGAGAGTGTAGGGCATATTTTGAACGAAATCCAATGGATTTGAGTGAAGAGGTATTGAGAGCATGGTTGGGTTTATATATCGAAGGAGAGGGAATTCTTTATTATTGAGGATTGGGACACTGTACATTAAACTAATAAAAACCACAATCCAGCCCATGGTTTTTTCCCATGGTTTTTTCAAAAGGGGAGTGGAAAAAATTATTTTATAAGGCCAATGGCCAATATTCTTAAAATAATAGGGTTTCTTATGTGGAGGTGAGTAACACTCTCAAGGAAATTCATTTAAAAGGTGAAAATGTTTTATAACTCTTGGAGTGTCCACTTATGTTTTTTAAAATAAATCAAAAAAATCTTATATCACATTATTTTAATGGTGTAACATATATTGGCTAAACATAATGTTTATAGTATTTTATTACATCACTATTGAGTCATTATGATGTCATAAAACACATTATTTATTTAAACGGTGTTTAATTTTTATCCAAGTATTCGATTGTCTCAGAAAATTATGAAAAAATCACCGATGTATAATTTCGACATCCCGATTGCATAAATAATATTCATTTTATCTGAATAATTTTCTAAGCATGTGAATTTTTAATTTTAAAATAAAAACCGACATTTATGGATAATTCATGGGTTTTGACAAAAATAGCTTTTAAATAATAATAAAAATTATAATTGCATTCATAAAATTATGGGATACTTTATATTTAATAGAACATATTTTAATAATATTATTATTATTTTATTAAAGTATTATTTAATTCAAAAATCCATTAATTAATTAAAATAGATTTCTTAGTTCAATATTAACTAAAAATACTATTTGTGCTGTAAAAACTATTTACAAAGTAACAATAATAAAATGGATGTATATTCATTATTATAAAAAAATAATGCACATAATCATAGTTCTGAGGTCTCGTTACATAACCCTTTATAACAATCACATAAGACCAAAGGGCAAGGTGTGTGATGGTTACAGACTCATGGGGTGTCTCAGATAACATTGGTCAGGTTGTAATCTCTATCAACTTCCACTTCTGCTGTAGGCAGTTCTGTTCGAGCTTAACATGATGAATCTCAGCTTGGGCTTGGTCAAGAGAAAAGCCCAGTAACACCTCCTCCTTTCCAAGATCTAGAAAATGAGCTTCATATATGGAAAGTCTGCTGGATGAAGCCATCACATCCTTTGTCTGAGTAAATTGGATTTTTGAATCCCTAAATTTATTATAATCATGTTATCACTGTTCAACGACTATATTATAAAAGGTCCAAGTTACAAATGGTATTTTAAAATCCAAAAAAACCAATGAAGATCACATTTTATATAAATATTTTACATAATGAAACATTTAATTAGATTAATACGAATTTTAATTAATGAAATTTGGGGTCATTACAATTTTTCCCTTAAGATTAAGTGAAAAGAAAATATTACACTTTAAGTGTATTGTCCCAAGAAGATGATGGTCAATAGTGCTCATTGATCTACAATACTATGGATAAATAAGGAATATTACTCATGTAATAGATATATTTTAAGGGGAAAATATTTGATAAATATTTTCCACATGAGAATATAATTTAGAGGAAGATAATGTTTCGTATATAAGAGAAAAACCGATAAATAAAATTATCATATATTGTGAAGTGAGAATTATAAGGTAATCGAGGTATTCCATGGATTATATATATAAAATATAGTGAATGATTAAATAGTTAATTGAATGTATTATTTGAATACACTTAAGGGTTCTAGTTTTTTAGAATTTTTAATCATGTGAATAAATAGTTTTACGTGGCATCAAACCAAAGAAGGGGCTCACATGATCATACATATTCAAGGGAAACCAAGAGCATAAGAGGTCATAGAAACTGTATAAAAAAGAGAAAATTTTAACAAATAAGAATGGAATTAATCAATTCCAACTATGTGAGAACTATGGTAAAAATCACCTTGTGAAATTCTTAAAGGTATTGAGAGTTTGTTATAAGTTTGGTGAAAATGGCGATTATGTTAAAGAATACAAGGGGAATAAGGAAAACACTAATATTCTGTGTTTCACCTATAGGGTGATGGTGAACTACATAAATTTAGTCCCCAAGTTTCATGGTAATCTACAATAGAAGAGGCTAATGGGAGATGTCTAAGCCTATACGACCACTATAGCTGTGGTATAAGTTCCAAATGATGTTGTGGAAGTTACATTAATCCTATCTTCAGATTTATCCAATGGCTTATTTAATTTTGTATCATCACACTCTTTTTTATCCACCCAGGTTGATAAGAAAATTTGACTTTTCCCTTTTTATTTAATAAGAGTGTCTTTAGTCAAAAATCCTCAACTAAGTCTCTTTGCAACAATGATGTTTCAAGATTCACCAATTAAGACACATAAACATGATTAATTTATAAAACAAATTATGATACCTACATTTTACTTTGATATAACCCTAAATATGTATTATCTTTCAAAATGTGATAAATAAAATTGTAAGAAGAAGGAAATCATGATTTGGGAGGAAGATGTAGAATTACCTATCTATAGAAAGGATACTCGATCATCTCAGATATATCCTAATCCAACCCACATATCCCTTCTGAATGAAATTTTTGGTGAAGAATAGAAACCAACATCTTGGGATTTGTAAGGTAATATTAAAAATGTGGATGTATATGTTGTACAAGAATACATTGATATATTTCCTAAGGAATTACATGGACACCCTATCGAGTGTGAAGTTGTGTTTTCCAAAGATTTAATCCTTGATGCATTATCAACATCAAATAAAGCATATAGATTGTCCACATGGAATTAGTGGAATAGAAGAAAGAACTATAGGATTTGGGTGATAAGGGATTTATTTTCCCTGGTGTTTCTCAATGAGGATCCCCTATTATTTATTTAAGAAGAAATATGGACCCATGAGGCTTTAAATTGATTATAGGGGATCAATTATATTATGATAAAGAAGAAGTATCTTATCCCTCTCATTGATGACTTATTTGATGAAATTCGTGGAGCCTAATATTTTTCAAATATTTATCTTTGTTATGGGTATTGACAATTTCATGTATAGAAGGTAGACATTCAGAATAAATCTTATTGAATGAGGCAAAGAAATTACGAGTTTATAGTGATTCCATTTTTATTAACTAATATACCCTCTATTATTGTGGATCTAGTAAACATAGTATTCAAGTAATATCTTGAGGATCTTTCTATGATATAAATTTATGATATTCTTGTATATTCTAAAAGCTATGAGAACCATTTGAATCACTTATAGATCATTCTTGAGACTCTTATAATGATACATTTATATGGGAAATTAAGTAAGTGAGATTTTGGGATTAAAGAAGTTTTTTTGTCCATGTTATCTCTAATGATGTAATCTTAGTTGATCCAAAAAATAAAATGGTAGTCTAAGAATATCTCATTCCAACAAGCATAACTGAGGTATATATTTTCATTGGATTTGATGATTACTATCATCAATTCTTTCCGAAATATTCATTGGCCAACTTGATAAGCATTCTTAAATGTAAATGGGTTATGTTTGTTTTTAAAAAATAATGTGAATAATTATTTTGATGAACTAAATAGGACACTATTCATTGATCTGGTTTTAACTCTATCACATTGAATTGAGGGGGTTGTGATATATAATGGTGCATTGAATAAGGTACTTGGTTGTTTCTGATTTAAAAATGATGAATTTATTGAATATGTATCAAGGTAATTGAAGACTAACGAACATAACTATCTAACCTATTATCTTGAATTGGAATCTATGACCTTCTCTTTGAATATATAGAGACATTATCTTTATCGTGAAAGATGTAAGATATACATGGATCAAAAAATCCTAAAATACATCATTTCATAGAAAGAGATCAATATGAGACAAATAATATAGATTTATTTACTCAAGGATTGTGATTTCTCAATACACTACCACCCAAGGATGGAAAATAAGGTAGGTAATGCATTTGGTAGGAAAGATTATAGAATTCAGTACCAAATAAGGATTTAGAGGGATCCTATGTTCTTTGATATTATAAAGATGTATATGTGAAGTAATAATAAAGGGGATATATAAATAATTTTTTAAATTATTACACAATTAAGTTTAGTAGATAAGATAATTAATTCCCAATCTTATAATGATATCTTTTGGAAAAAAATTAATGTTGTGATATATGGGAAATTAGATGAATTCGTCTATAAAGATTGTGTCTTGAAATTTGGAAATAAATTATGTGATACACCTATAAAAATATAGAAATTGAATTTTTGAATTATTATCATGTCACAAATTTCTCTATTAACCATGGTAGATAAAAATATGTATAGTGATTTCAGGTAGCATTTTCTATGGAATAACATAAAGTTGTGAATCTCTGATTATGTGTCTAGATGCATGTTATATGAATAAGTGAATGGTTTGAGGTTGCATCCTAGAGGAGTCATGCATCCTCTTCCTATTCCTATGTGGAAGAAGAATGTCATTACTGTGGAATTTTTCATGGGACTACCAAATACACATGGAAATAATTATTAATTGTGGGTTATCATTGATTTATTAAACAAATATACACATTTCCCCTATATAATAGAGTATTTACCTCTTTATAACCTCACAATTCCCTATTTTAATGATTTTTATGTTATTAATGTGAACCATTGTCATTTGTTTTGATTGAGATACCTGTTTTACATCAAAATTATGGATGATTCGTAAGAAGGATAATGATACTGAGATTCATTTAGGCATTATCTACCACCCTAAAACTTATGGATGGTTCTAAAGAACAATTCCAAAAATGTGAGTATTGTTGAGGTAATCATCACTCATCATTCAAGGTATGGGGGATCAGTATTTACCTCATATAGTGTTTTTTATCAAAAATTGTTTCAATTCATGTATTCAAATGGTTTCCTATGAAGAATTATATGGAAATAGTTGTAAAACTACATAATTGTGTGATGAATTTATTGAAATGAAAATTTTAGTTCCAACACTTCTTGAATATAAAACAACTATGATAAAGGTTATATGGGATCACATTAAATAAGATCAATTTAGGGTAAGGCCTCGACCAAACCCCAATACTATTTTGTCTCTTGAGACCTATCAATGCATTGAGGGTCTATAATGGGATCCACCCTTCACTATATAATTTCATTTCATTCCTCACATCCTAGAGGCTAAACATAAACAAAATGCACACATGAAATAACTTTCCCTAATCTTTACACATAAACACTAACTATTTGAAGTAGTATGGAGAATGGTATTAAGATAATACATCCATATTAAATCTAGTCATAAAACATTTAATACAATATAACAGATGATAAAAATAAGATATTAACCAAAATAAGGCATAAAATTAAACATAGGTGTTGAAATAAAAAAAATACTCTAATAAAATCATCTAGGAATTCTTATGAGAAAAAACATTTACTTTAAAAAGAACATATCGTTTTGAAAAAATATTTTAATAAAACCATAAATGATCTAATTTGATTATTCTTTGATGAAATGATTTTTTTAGAAAATTAATTGTGTCTAAAAAAAGATTGTATAGTTCACTTGAAAATAGGTGCGAATTTGATAAATTCCCTTGAATCAGGATTGGTTATCGTGAAATATTTGGGATAGAATTTTATAAAACATTTAACTCCCCATAAAATAAATAAGGGTTATGATTGGTACAATTATATATATATATATTTAACACTGAATTTATGAGTAGTGAATTATAATTATTAATAATTTAAATTTTATTAAGAGAGACAAAGAGTAACCTTAAATAAAATGGAGGTTTGGGTTGAAATCCCTTATCTTAGGTCCAAATATGTTCTGTACTTTAGTTTAACATCCTGGATAATAAAATTCAATAAATTAATTATTTAATTAATAACCTTATTTCCATGTTTCTTTTCTTTCTAATTTTTTTAATTTCATTTATTTCCTTTTTATGAGTTATAGTATTCAAATTTATCACACAGCAGTATTCGTTTCCTTGGTTTTCATGATTGGTATAATTTTAGATGATAATGGAAGTTCATGTGGAATGGGTATAATTATCCAAAATTGAATTTATGTGATAAGGATGAAAATATAGTTGTAAAAATGGTTATAGATATCATTTGGTTATATATTATGAGTATGAATCATTAGATAAAACTTTTATTGATAATCGTTTAGATATTTATGATGGTTTTTCAATCACAATGAAATATTTTAGATCTATTATTTAATATCTTTTATAAGTGATGGTTATATAATCATTAAATAAGATATAATAAATATTTTATAATATATTTTAACCATAAAAATGGTCATGAACATCCTTGAAGAATAAATTCAAGAATGAAACTTCATCTTCCATGAAGGTTGTAAATCAGAACCTCTCATAGGAAGATTTTATTTTTAAACAAAGAGAGAGAGAAAGAGAGTAAGTATAATGATGATCGATCATTCACTAACATAATATAATTCTATTATATAGATTATACATGAGTTACCATGATCATTTTTATAGAGTATATTTGGTTATAATCAGAAAACAAGGAACTTAAAATAAATTGAAAGGAAAAAAGGAAGAGGATTTTACCTCTTGAGTACAACGCCTTGAGAGCCTCCTTAAGGGAAGGGGTTTTTGTATTTTGGAAGGAAAGAGACCTCATGGAAATAAGGATAGAATAGGGAAGTGTATTTTGAGCATAAATTTTAGTAGATTAAAGGCCTAAAGGAGTGAATAGAAGAGAGAGTGAGGGGTTTCTTTTAGAGTGGATGTGAGGAGTGATTTTTGAATATCATATTCAATATTTAATTTTTTTATAAATACAAGAAATAGTGTTTAATTATTGTGTAAAAATAGTAATAAGTACATATTAGTTCTATGTAAAGTCCATTTATGTTATCCATGACTTTATAATGATGCAGAAATTCAATTTTTTAGTATATTCAATAAATTATCAAATTTTAATATTCACAAAAATTCATGTATTTTAGAAAAACCCCAAATATTCACCCTAAACATTTTTCAAAGTGTAGAATTAGAAAATGAACATCATTTTATTAAATTAATTTTCTAAATAAGATAAATTTAATTTTTAAATAAAATTATTATTGACATGAAAAATATGTATTTTAAATTAAAAATCGGTTTTATAATACAGTCAAAAATTAAATTAAGTCTCATAAAATTTATTGAGAAATTGATTATATGAAAATGAATTTTATTTTATGTGTATTTTTTGATTTAATATTTCAGTTAAATTTTAATTACTTACAAAAATATCAACACTTAATAATTAATGTTTTATCAAATATTCACTCTCATTTATTTGATGCCTAAATTTTATTTATATATACATGGGAAAGGTTTATATTCATAATGGTACATTGAAATTCATAGGGGTAAGTTAATATTCATAAGGATATGTTACAGTTCACCAAAAAGTTTAGTGAATCCTTTCAGACTATAAATTTCTTACTGATCACATCTGGGTATGTTAGTTTCTCAAAATTCAAATCACAGAGGTGGAAAAATTATGTTTACTATCAAGGTTTTTACTATCTCCTATAACAAAGTGTTTTTTTTTCAGGGTATCATTGTTGAAATCATTCTATATTAAATTTATTTGTAATACCTTGGGGTGTTACAAGAATCATGTTAGAAATGAAACCTAGTTAATGATGAATTATATTTATAAATAAAGGCACCATATTCCTTGTTTTATTTTCCAAGATGATAGTGAATTTTGAAATAAAAATCCTTAATAATATCTAAACAACTTATATGCCTCATTTTCAAATGTTTTGGATTCAATATATACTTTAAAAATTTATAATCAATTTAAGTTTCATATTTATTCAAATTTAACTTATGTATTCTAATTTTTAATGATTTTTTATTATGCTCAATGTCATACAGAGGATAATAATGATCATGGGGTTTCAATTTAAAAGATGCATATGTGATAACATAAGTGTTCTACATCAATACACAACCAAGTCCCTTCAAATAATTATCATTGTAAATAAAACATTCACCATTTCTTATTGTAAATTTTAACAATGAAGCATTAATAGATATTCTTTTCAATTTAAAAAGGCATTAATCACATTGATTTTTTCACATGAATTTAACTCCTTTTTTATTTAACTAATTTTTGGGCTAGAAAACCAATAAGAGTTATCAACAACCCATCATTTTTAACCTGATAATCTGAAAATCCTCTAATTATATGTGACATTGGATGGATTTTTACACTCTTCCTCCACTTTGGTTTTAACATGATCGATAGTTATTCCATGTTTAGAAACAACATGCTCAGGAAAATAAATCTATTATATCCAAAATTCATATTTCTGAATTTTAAATACAACTTAAATTCATTTAATGTCTATAATGATGTATATAGGTGCTTCTTATAATCATTATAGATTTTATATTGTACCAAAATATCATTGATAAACACAATAATAAATTTATCCAAATAATCACGTAACACTCTATTAATATGATCCATAAATGGAGAGGGTGTTTTTTTAACCCGAAAGTAATGACCACAAACTAGTAATTAAAATACCTAATATATCACATCTCCCTTAAATTTTATTCCAATTTAACATTAATATAGTGATAATTTGACCTATGGTGAATTTATAAAAAATAATATGGTCTTCAGAGCATATCTAACAAATCATCGATATTATAAAATAGATAATTTTTCTCAATAAAGATTTTATTGAGTGCTTTATAATCAATGAAAATTTTCATGGTAATTTCAGTAATTTTTTTAAATAGTACAAGATCACTCCCTAGAGAAGTTCAAGGGTGTATCAAACCCTTTTCAAGAAACTCTTATAATTTAAATTTCAATTCTAACAAATCAATTGAATTCATTATATAGGGAGGTTAGTAAAATGGATTATCATCAATAACTTAGTCAATTGTAAAATCAACCTCCCAATCAGTAATGACCCCAAAAAATCATTAATAAATAAATATAAATTTTATTTTACAACTTGAACATCACTAATTTGAACATTTACATTTTTTTCAATAATATGTGAAATATAACATTGACATATATCTTTTATAAGTTTATCATGTTATCTAATTTTCAACATATGTATGAATTCATTATTATATATAAATTGAAACTCATTCTAAAATGTAATTTATTTACATATGAAATATATCTTATAATTATAATATGAAATCAGATACATTACTAGAATAACATCAAACTATACGATGAAAAAACAATAAGGTTTCTAGGAAAAATAAATCCAAATTGATAATATAAATATTTATATAAATACTTGTTTATTTTATACTACCCCCAATAATTTTAACCAAGAGTCCTGCCCTTATTTATTGGGATGGTGTTTCCATTTTACATTAAAATTTCCAAAATATAAAAGAATGTTTTGATCTTGAGTAAAATAATAAAATAAAATAATATACATAAATAAGTAATATACCTAACACCACATTATTTGTGGGTCTCACATCTAATATATTAGTAGAAAAAGACTTTGATTCAAAATTATATTTCCAATTATGATTATTCCCACCATTATTAACTAACTTTGGATATTCATTACCATAATGACCCAACTCATTACAGTTAAAAAAGTTTATTTCCTTTTTTTATTACTGGTCTAACTATTTCCCGAACTCTATTTTGTAATCTTGATCCATGGGTATATTATTTATATATTAGTAACAATTCCCCAATATCATTATACAAACTCCTTAATTCTTTTTTCCGCACATATCAAAAGTGGGTAATTGAATTTTCTAACCTTTAGGTTTCTTTGATGAATGCTTCTCAATTGCCTTCAACTGGGAAATTTTTATGTATTTATTGTTTTAAATGTCCAAAAATTCGATAACGACTTTTTCGACGCACCTCTCAATTCCAACATAACATTAAACAACATGATTAAATATATCCCGTTATATTGCTGATATCTATCCTTACTAAAATTGATCAATTTTACTATCATGGTCCTGAATAAAAAATGGTGTATGCCTAGAAAATCTAGTAAAATAATGTTAATAGGGAAAAAATCCTAATTTTTTTAACTCTTGGAATTTACGTTCTGTTATAAGTTTAATTCCATTAGAAAAATACTTTAAAATGATGATTACATTAAATACTATCTATTCCATGACATCAATTTATTATTTTTTCTTTAATTTTATTAATCAAATATCATTATTGATCGACTTCACATTAAAAATTATAAATAAAAAGGTTTACATTTTGATGTTATGAACATCCCAAAACATAATATATAACCTCTAGAAAATTAATATATGCTTTATATTTTAGTATGTATGAGGATATACCAAAATTTATGGGGATATGTTTCAAGAATTCCCTACTATTTACATTCTCCTCTATAGAGATTTTCTCACTACCTTTCATTGGTTCCTCCATTAACAGCTTGTGTAAAATAATTAAAATGAGCTAAAAACTACTTCATTCTAATTCAAACCATTCTATATAGCTGGTTTGGAAGAATATTATCCTCCCGCTGTCATTATACCTTCTCTTCTTAGTTTCCTCTATAGAAATTTTTTTTAATAGACATTGATTTGATAAAGAAACATGTAAATACTCAAAAATATATATTCATGATAATATAACAATATATTATAATTATTTTAATCTATCATGTAACATCACCCTAACCTCAAAAGTTATCTAAATCATTTCTATGATAGAAATTATAACTTATCATACCGTAAACATCCCATAATTACATGATTTATAAGATGGGTTGCACTTTCTTACATTTTTAGGATATTCACATATAATATTTTTAGATAATTTTCCGTAAATATTATCTAAAAAATAAATATATTACAATGTTGAAACACCCACTCAGTATCAATTTTCCATAATATGAAACTTTAAAAATGTAAGAATTTTGTTTCATGAAAAATCATCTGGATGTGAAAATTAACTACTTCTTGGTTCTCACTATTCCTTAAAACCTATAGAAAGAATTTAAAAACACTTTATGAGTATACATTTATTTTGAGGTAAAAAAAAGAAAATTTACACATTAGCCTATTTTTAATACAAAAAAATCCAAAAGAAACTTTTTATTTTCACAATAAACATTTGACGTCGAATATATATTTATAAATAAATGAAAATAGATTAATTTCTAAATATATTTCATGAAATATTACATATGAAATAATTAAGGAAAAAATCATGGTAATTATGATTTCTTATAAAAAATTAAAACTCAATAATACCTTTAAATGAGATATAATCCATTCATATTTTTTATAAATTTCATAAACCTTTCATTTAATATAAGCTCATTTTCGTATCATGTGAAATGAAAATATTTCCATTACAAACCATTTAAGCATATCATGTACGTACATTGGTACATTATCATTACATTAACCCTTATAATGACCCTTATAATGTAATAACTCGACTAGATAGTTCCCATATCTCATAAGAGTATCCTATAACTGGAAAACTCCATTGCATTAACCAATGCATTTGAGAGATATATCATGATCAACCATCATTAGTGCTATTTTAGGCTCACTCATCATTCATAAAAAATATTCAAGAACAATATAATTATAAAACACATATATCTTTAAAATTAATCATAAAACCAATTTGAATTTTCATTTAATCTCATAATCTGTAACACTTTAAATTATCTTATAAAGATGAATAAATGTTTCGGTTTCCTTAGTTAAGGATTTTAAAAATAAAAATTCCTTAAATATTGAGAGAAATGTTTTCATTGAAAATAATTATTGGAAATTTTAAAGTAATATTGATAATTAACAACGGATATGATGGTATATAAGGGTTGTAAAACCATATACATTAAAGAAACATTTGTTTTCACTTTGGAAAAAATTTCAAAATAAACAGTATGATAAATGTTTTAAATATTACTATTTAAAAATTTAAAAAGAATTTAGAAATTATTTTAAAATAACCTTCATAAAAAATTATTTATAAACATGAAAATATTTTTAACATTTTTATAACATTTATATAGGGGAAATTAATTAAATAAATACTTTAAAATAAGGTTTTAAAGAAAAATAAGTTACCTTAATAACCATGTTGCTTTATACGTTAACTAAATCCTTAATGAAAAATTATATTTATTTCAAACTTGATTAATAAACATTTTCATGTTCATTAAATTATTTTTATTCCATTTATTTCATTCATTAACTAGTATTATTTAATAACTAAAATGTGTAAGTTTAGGTTGGACGGTTTGGGATTGTTCAGTTTATAACCACAAAACTGCGTTAGTGTGCTGAATGTGGGAATATAGGTTACCGTACCATTATATCTATAATAATAATAATTTCATATGTATCATAATTATACATTAGATGAACATTTAAAACTAACCACGTAAAAAGGTTGTGAAAAATGAACCATGTCATTTCATAGAGACCATTGTCTATTTTTACGAACGAATGTCATTTTCATTTTTTAACTGGTGGAAATTAAATATATTAGATTATATTTAACTCTTAAATAATCATAAATATGTTATAAATTCCATATTTTCATTATTTTCATCTTTATAACCAATTTTATAAGTTGGAGATAATAAATGGCTCACATCGCATCGTGGAGGTGTTATTCCACACCTACGCATGAGGGATGTTGTAAATTTTCAACTCATGGAACTAATAAAAATGAAATTAATATATTAATATTATAGAATAATAATTATGTAATAAATTTTATATATATTAATTTTTTCATTCATTTAAACTATCCACATTATCAAAGGATAAAAAATGAATCATGTTCTACTTGATTGTGGTATTCCACACATATGCTTGTGTGATGTTTTCATTTCCCATAAAATGGAAAAAGAGATGAAAAATAGTTTTATGATAACAATAATAATGTTTAAGTATATGAAATATATTTATTTTATTATTTCATCAGGGATAAGTTTGATTTTAATGAGGTAGATGAAAAAATAAACCTGAAATATGAGGGTTTGGACATATACCTTATATTGGTATTGTTTAACTCTCTATGAGATGGTTATTTTAATAATTCCAAATCATTACTATATGTATGACACTTTAGTCTTTCTGATCAAATTGTTCTAAATTTGTTTATATTTTTTTAAATCATGTTTATACATGTTTATCTATGTTATATTATGTATTACTAGTGACCTGGAAGTATTCTGGACTGAACAAACACTTTGTGAGAATTTCTTGTCTTGACCCACAGTTAGTTATATTCTGTCGCACCGATGATGAACGGTCGCAACGATGATGAACGGTCACACCGATGATGAAGGGTCGCACATATGATGAACGGTCCCACCGATGAAGAATGGTCGCAGTGATGATGAATGGTCACGCCGATGATGAATGGTCGCACCGATGATGAACAGTTGCACAGATAATGAACGGTCGCACTGATGATGTACGGTCGCACCGATGATGAATGGTCGCACTGATGATGAATGGTCGCACCGATAATAGGAACTGTCACACCGATGGCTACCGATGTTATAAAGAGCTACCGATCATGAGACACCGATGCTGAGACACCGATGCCGAGACACCGATGATGAGTCACCGATGCTGAGACACCGATGCTGATACTACCGAACCGATGCAGATTCAAAGTGACTTACCGATCTCATGACTCACCGATTGTCATGAAAACTATTTGAATTTCTATAAATTCTTATTTAATTCTAATGGTCATATTTTAAGATTTTAATTCAATTAATGATATTTAATTTTAGTTGTTGGCATGTTAGGAGACCGTACCTCGTAACTATGAAAAGGTAATCATTCCCATTGTCGGAGCTTGTGGAATAAAAGGATGATTGAGCTGCAGTAAAAGGTGGTGCACAAAAAGGCATAGAGAGAGAATTCATCCATGAATATACATACGAAAAGGGAGAACACACCATGAAGTTGATGGGGGAATTCGCAAGATCTCAAAATAACTCTCATGAATGCAATCCAACACTACTGAAGAACACACGAAGAACACTGGAAATCAGATAACACACTAACTTGTTAAGGACATCAAGCTGAACCACGATATGATGTTTTCAACAAAAAAACCACATAAGGACACAAAAGAATCTCTGCTAAATACAACGAGCCAGGAGGTGCACTTCCAATCACTAGATCTTTCTAAACTCTGATACATTCTATCTTAGTGATTATTTTACTTACATTTTTGAGTAGTGTGTTTACTCTGTAAATCTTACACATACACACACTGACACCTGTACTGAACGGGAGAATATAAAAATCCTCAAACCAAATTTTTTTTACTCTTGTTTACCCATGACAACTGTGGAAGAGGTCCTTGTGTGGCCTGGTCATTGTTTTTGTTTCCCACAAAGAACTGTGGTAGAGGTCCCTGTGTGGCCTAGATAGTCTTGTACTGTTGTTAACCCCGATCTAGGGTGTGGATCGAATTAATATAACTTTTTTGAGAGGACTATGTCTCATCTTGATACTGAACCTCTTGGTTACATTTGATGTGAATTTTTATTTAAGTCATAAATATACTATATAGGATTCATATTCCGCTGCTATTACTTTGAAATAAAAATCTATTTTAAAGTCACATTGATAGTTAAATTAGCAAGTGTTTATACTTGTTTTAAACTAATATGTTAGCCTCAAAAGCTAATTTAATCCTGTGATTAAATTTTATGAGATCTAATCAATATTTAAGAAGCTTATTTAACATTTACAATCTGTAAAAATTCCCTACAGTTTAACTTTGTTTACTCTTGTTTACCCACAAAAACTGTGGAAGAGGTCCTTGTATGGTCTTTTCATTGTTTTAGTTCCCCACGAAGAACAGTGGTAGAGGTCCATGTGTGGCCTGGACAGTCTTGTACTATTGTTAACCTCGATCCAGGGTGTAGATCAAATTTATATAAATTGTTTGAGAGGACTAAGTATCTTCTTGAGACTGAACCTCTTGGTTACATCTGCTGTGCAATTTTATTTAAGTCATAAATATACTATATATGTTTCATATTCCACTGCTATTACTTTGAAATACAAATATATTTTAGATTCACTTTGATAGTTAAATTAGCAAGTGTTTATACTTTTTGTAAACCAGTAAGTTAGCCTCAAAAGCTAATTTAATCTTGTAATTAAATTTAATGAGATCTAATCATTCTTTAAGAAGCTAGTTGAACATTTACAATCTGTATAAATTCACTATAGTTGAACGTTGTTTTCAAATTGGGGGTTTTTAAGAGAAATCTTTTTAACAGAAATTTTCATTGGAACTCAATTCACCCCCTATTAGGTATCCACTACGACCAATATTTGGTATCAAAGGGTTTTTTTATTAATACAAATTTTCAAAACATTCCGTTAGTTAAACTGTGATTTTAGTTGCATCATTAAAGATCTTAATGTTTTGTTAGTTATTAATTTTATCTCTTTAAAACTATTTTATAAAATCTAGTTATGGATAATAGAACAGAGGGTGCTGCTACTAACCGACCACCATTCTTCAATGGCACCAACTACGCCCAGTAGAAAGTGAAAATGAAAATTCATTTATAATGTATAGTATTTGATATCTGGAATGCTATAGAAACTAAATATAATATTCCAGAAACTGAAAGAACTACTTCGGATGAAGCTAATAAGACATCTTACTATAATAACTGTAAATATATGAATGCTATGTATTATGCTTTAGGAGATGAAGAGTTCAATAGAATATCTTCTTGTAAAACTGCCTATGAAATATGGGATACTTTGAGTGTTTCTCATGAAGGAACAACTAAGGTTAAATAAATGAGATTGAATACATATACTATTAAATATAATAATTTTAAAATGAATACTGATGTACCTATCTCTGACATGTATCTCAGGTTCAATGAGATTTTCAATACAGTGATCTCTCTTGGAAGAGGTGTCAATACTAAGGAACAAATCATGAGGATATTATGATGTCTACCAGATCGATGGAGAGGCACTTCTGTCTCAATTAGAGAATCAATTGACATAAGAAAAATACCTTTCAAGGAGCTTATTTGTCAGCTTATGATGTATGAAGAAGAACTCAAAGTGAACAAGGAAAAAGATGATGAACCTAAAATGATGTCTGTAGCTTTTAAATATACTACTTCAAGGAGCAAGGACAAGGAAAATGTTCAAATACAAACTGAAAGTTCAAAAAGTGAAGATTCAGACTCTGACAGTGATGCAGAGATGGCTCAAATAGCCAGATGATTCAAGACGTTTTATAGGAAGAAGAAGTTCTTCAAAAAATCTAACAACAAAGGAATGTATGACAACAAGGGTCATTGGAAGAAAGATTGGAAGAAGTCTGATAAGGAAGATGACATAGTCTGGTATGAATGAAAAAGGAAAGAACACATCAAGGCTGACTATTCAAAGCTAAAATTCAAAAAGAAACATGATTATAAGGAAAAGAAGTACAAGAAAACCATGAATGCTACTTGGAGTGCTTCAGAAGACCGCACAAGTGAATCTGAAGTTTCTAATTCTAAAAAGAATCATGCCAACATATGCTTCATGAACAATACCTCTGAGGTACATGTTTCCTCTATACTGAATGGTTATTATTCTGGAACTGATTCTAAATCCGAAAACATGTCTAGTGAAGAACTATTTGAATATTGTTACATGCTAGAAAAAACATGTAATGAACTCAAGGACAAGTATAAGTCATTAAAAAAATATCTTGCTCTCACTACCAATGTTAAATCTTCCTTTTATATATAAAAGGAAAAGAATGCTCAACTGATAAAGAAAAACACTAAACTAAAAATTTCTAATGAGAAACATAGAAAGGACTTAGAAAAATTCAAAAATGGAAAGGATACTCTAAATAAAATGTTAGGAAAGCAATTTTTACCATAATATACTACTGGTTAAGGATACCAACCTGGAAAAAGACAGCTTGCTAAAACTAAATTTATTCCTAAGTCTGGAAAAAAATATGCTAGTTCCAGTTCTGGAAATTCATATGCTTCAATGAGTAATACATATGGTTATAGAACAAATAATGTTTATCTTTAAAAATATTTTGATTCTGTAATTTTTATGAAATTCATAAGTCAAATTTGGGTACCAAAATCATTGATTGCTAACCTATCTGGACCCATGAAGATCTAGGTACCAAAGTCATTTTCCATCTAAATCTGTTTTGTAGGAAACATGTTTAAAGAGTTCTCATAAGAAGGTATGGTACATGGATAATGGATGTTTGAGACACATGTATGAATATTATTCTTGATTTAAAAGATTAATAAAGTTTGATGGAGGCCATGTCACCTTTGGGGATAATTCTAAAGTAAAAATCATCGGCCTAGGTGAGATTGGTATCACTGATTCAGTTTTGATTTTTAATGTTTTATTTGTTGATGGACATAAGTATAACCTATTAAGTATTTCTCAATTATGTGATGAAGGATTTAATGTTAAATTTAAAAATTATTCCTGTGATGTTTTTAACTCTAAAAATGTTTTAGGGTTCTGTTCCTTGAGAAATGAAAATGTTTATGCTGTTGATCTGAATTGTTTAGTCAAACAAAATGTTAATTTCTTAAGTGATTTTCATAAAGAGTCTTTGCTTTGGAAAATAATATTGGGACACTGCAAGATCATTTCTCTTAGAAAAATGATTAAGAAGAACTTTGTTAGAGACCTACCTAAACTTGAATTCCGAAATGACAAATTTTGTAATCTCTGTCAAAAGGGAAAGCAACATAAAGTTTCTTTTAATTCAAAGAAAGAATTTTTGGCTTCTATACCTCTTGAGTTGGTCAAATGGATTTACTTGGACCTTCTAGAGTTACTAGTATAAATGGGAAGAACTATGTATATGTCCTAGTAGATGACTTTTCTAAATATACTTGGGTATACTTCTTAGCTCACAGAAGTGAATCTTGCTCTCACTTTGTTAAATACTCTAAGTCTGTAGAAAACTTTAGTGGACTTACGATTAAAACTCTAAGAAGTGATCATGGTCGTGAGTTTGAAAATCATGAGTTTTAATATTACTGCTCACACAATGGCTATAATCACAACTTTTCTTCTCCTAGGAAACCTCAGTAGAATGGTGTATTAGAAAGAAGAAATAGAACCCTTCAAGAAATTACAAGAACCATGCTTAACGAGTATGACCTGCCTATTTACTTTTCGGTTGAAGCTATGAATACAGCTTGTTATATTATTAATAGAGTCATGATTAGACCTATTCTTATGAAGACCTCATATTAACTATAGAATAATAGAAAACCCAAAGTTTGTTACTTTAGAGTTTTTGGATGAAAAGTTTCTATTCTTAATACAAAGGATAATCTTGAAAAATTTGCTTCTAAGAGTGTTGAAGGAATTTTTCTAGGTTATTATTTAACTAGAAAATCATAGAGAGTCTTTAATAAAAGAACCAAATGTGTGGATGAGTCTGTTCACATCATGTTTTATGAAACCGATCCACATGAGCCTAAAACCTCTCTCGAAAATCTTGAAGAAGATTTGACTGTTCCGGACCTTAATGATAAAGTCAATGAACCTGCTGTAAAAATATCCAGTTCTGGATATATTCCATAATATGATTCTATAGAACCCAAACTTTGAGATGAACCTGAAATTTCTAGTTCTACCTTTACTAGATCATCTTGGATTCTAATTAATCATCCTTTAGATGCTGCTGTTGGTAATCTTGATAGAGGGACACTGACTAGAGCTTCTCTAATAAACTAGGTTGAACAACAAGCCTTTCTTTCACAGATAGAGCCTAAAAATGTCAATGATGCAATCAATGATGAATTTTGGGTATTGTATATGCAAGAAGAGTTAAATCAATTTGAAAGAAACAAATTCTGGGAATTAGTTGATAGACCCAAGGACACGTTGACAATAGGCACTAAATGGGTTTTTAGAATCAAAGTTGATGAGTCAGGAAACATAGTTAGAAACAAAGCTAGGCTAGATTCATAAGGATATAGTCAAGAGGAAGGTATAGACTATGAGGAAACTTTTTCACATATAGATAGATTAGAAGATATTAGAATTATACTTGCCTATGCTGCTCATCTTAATTTCAAGTTATATCATATGGATGTTAAAAGTGATTTTCTAAATGGTTTTATTGTCGAAGATGTTTTTGTTGAACAACCACCTGGAATTACTAATCCTCATTTTCCAAATCGAGTTTTTAAACTTTCTAATGATTTATATGGCTTAAAACAAACTCCAAGAGCTTGGTATGATTGACTGAGTAATTTTCTTATTTCAAAAAGTTTTACTAAAGGGATTGCGAATCCAACTCTTTTTATTAAAAGAATTTCTAAAGATGTTTTAGTAGTAAAAATCTATGTTGATGATATTATTTTTGGATATTCTAGACACTCCTTATGTACTGATTTTTCAAAAAGTATGCAAAATGAATTTGAAATGAGTTTAATGGGAGAAATCGAATATTTTCTAGGATTTCAAGTTTTTCAAAATGAAAATGGTATTATATTGAATCAAAGTAAATATACAAAGGATATTTTAAAATGTTTGGGTTTGGATAATATTAAGGAAAGTGATTCTCCTATGAGTATAGTATGTAAATTGGATGTAGATGAAACTGGGAAACCAGTAGATCAAACACATTACAGAGGTATGATTGGAAGCTTTTTGTAGCTTACTACTAGTCAACCAGATATCATGTTCAGTGTGTTTATGTGTGCAATATTTTAAGATAATCCAAAATAATCTCATTTACTTTCTGTTAAACGAATTTTTAAGTATCTTAAACACACTGTAAACATAGGTTTGTTTTACTGAAAAGGACAATCCATTGAGTTAATGAGTTATTCAGATGCTGACTTTGCTGGTTGAAAGTTGGATAGAAAAAGAACATATGGAACATGTCATTTATTGGGAAAATCCTTAGTATCATGGTGTAGTAAAAAACAGAATTATGTAGCTTTTTCTACTGCTGAAGTAGAGTATATAGCTGTTGGTAGTTGCTATGCACAAATTCTATGGATTAAACACACTCTTTTGGACTATGGATATGATTTTAAGCATGTTTCAGTCAACTTTGATAACACTAGTGCAATTAACATTTCAAAGAACCTAGTGTCTCACTCTAGAACCAAAAACATTGATGTCAGACATCACTTTTTGAGATATCACTACCAAAAAGGTGATATTAATCTTGAGTTTATAGGTACTGAACATCAATTAGCTAACATTTTTACCAAGCCCTTATGTTCTGAAAGGATAGAGTCGAATAAACAAGATTTAGGTATGATAGATCTATGAAACTGATCTGTGAAACCAATCTGTGAAACCGATCTGTGAAACTGGTCTGTGAAACTGATCTGTGAAACCGATCTATCAAACTGATATGTCAAACCGATCTGTGAAACCGATCTGTCAAACCGATCTGTGAACCCGATCTGTGAAACTGATCTGTCAAACTGATCTGTCAAACTGATTTGTCAAACCGATATGTGAAACCGATATTTGAAACCGATTTGTAAAACCGATCTGTCAAACCGATCGGTCAAACCGATCTGTCAAACTGATCTGTCAAACCGATCTGTCAAACTGATCTGTGAAATTGATCTGTCAAACCGATCTGTCAAAACGATCTGTCAAACTGATCTTTCAAACTGATCTGTCAAACCGATCTATCAAGTCGATTAGTGCTACTGATTAGGTTGTATTATTTTTATAAAATAAAAACATTAAATTATTAACATTATTGTCTATTTAAAACGACGATGTTTTACTTGATCGATATTTTATTATTTGTAACCCTTAATGATAAAAATAATGACATGCAGCTATTTTATTCTCTAAAGACTGTTGACCTTCCATTTCCCTTCGAACTCTCTCTCCTCTTCTTTGTAACCCGAGCCTTTTGAATCTTTCCAGGACACTCGATTGTATCAAACCACAGAATGACCAAGAAAAAGAGGTAGTGCAAGGAATCAGAAGGAACTTAACCCTTCATGAATTTTCGAGGTGAGTTGAGTAGTACGACGCAGAGGTCTGTGAACCCGGAGCTAGATGGACGACAAGTTCTAGCTGAAAAAGAAATATGTTCAGAATGGGATTTATCTAGGAAATCTGTTCTCTTAAAAGTGTTGGAAACACAAGGCTGGAAGGAGTGGTTCTTTAATAATGATAGAATATTTTAACCGAAGGTGGTGCATGAGTTATATTTGAACCTGGATATAGTTTTGGACAGAGTAGAGGCTGCGAGATTGTCTTCTATAGTAAAAGGTAAAAATAACACTTTTTAATCAAAACAATGGGCTGAATGTCTAGGGGTACCTCATAATGGAAGATAAGAGGACTATTCTGGTAATATTCCCCCACAAATCATTACTTTTCTTATGAGCTAGCCCTAGAGTTTTTGACTGGAATGTCCGAATCGCGAAGGATAACTACTGCTGAGTTGGATGGTGAGAATCGAATCATGTTTAAATTTATTCAACATTAAATATGTCTGAGAAAAGGTGATTTGTCTTCAGTTAAGTATCAAGATGTTTTTATGTTATTCTTTTTGTTGAATGGTGAAAAGATCAATCATTGTAGATATTTTGTTGAGCGTATTGTTGAGATGATAAAACCTTCAAAGAAATTTACTACTCTGTTTTATTCTAAATAGATTTCTGCCATACTGAAATTTATAGGCTTTGTGGATGATGGAGATGAGTGCATCTCATCAATTAGCTTTTGTTTCAACAAATTTATTTGTAAGAGGATGAAAATAAATTGGAACCCGTGGAAGAAATTTTAGGTTTCTGATGAAGAAAAGTTATATGAATCCTTCAATCCTACTGATCATCCAAGGAGACCAAAGGAGATAAGAGATCCAAATTTGAAACCTAGAGAGGAAGTGATTTATTTGGATGAAGGAGAGGAAGCGGTTGTTCCTAAAGAAACAGGTGAATCCAGTAAGAAAGGAACAGAAGAAGATGATGATGATGATGAGAATCTGAATGATTATGAAGTGGTTGAATCATCTCATGATGAGAGGAGTGATCTTGATACTGTTAGCCCGAAGAAAAGAAGGATGAAATTTGGTTCGGCAAGCCCTCCTCTCAAATTAGCAGAGATTGAACCTCTTTTGGATGATGAAGAAGAAGGTGAGACTGATAAACCAACTTATGAGGAGTATGAATCCGGAAGTATAGACAGTTCAAGGGAGAGATCAATTAATAATGATGATGATGATGATAATGAAGGCAATGATAATGATGAAGGTGATCCTAATGGTGATGGTAATAGTGGTAGTAGTGATAGTAATGGTGGTGATGCTGATGATGCTGATACACGACCTGTAGAAGGTATGAATGTGATCCAAGATGATCCTCAACCCCAAACAATTGAGCAAGAAAATGCTCTTGAGGCTAAGAGGTCAGAATAGTTGGAGAGTGATGGGGACGGGGAAGTCCTTCCCGAAAATTCTGGACGAGATCAGTTTGTGAAACCTATGTACCCTTCATGAAAAGCCGCATGGGAAGAACATCCAGGTATTGATTTTATGGGATTAGATTACCAAGAGGAAGAGGAAGGTGTAGAAGTAGATCTTGCAGGAATAAGTGATTCAGCTAAGGCTAAATTAGTTGCCAAGTTTTTGCAATGAACAGATGTCAGACCTGATCCTTCAGTGTCTCAAGGTAGACCTGATCCTGCAGTTGCACTGTCAGACTTTGATAGATTCAAGGTTGAATTTATTTGATCTGTTAGGGAGACTGTGAAAGATGAGTTATCTCATATTACTGCTCCTGATCATATGACATTATATGAAGCTGCTATGGATGAGTTGGCTCAAAGAGTGGTAAGCCTTATCAAACCAGACCTGTGAAATTATAGTGAGTCTATTGGCAGGCACATTACCTATATGAATCAAACACTCACGGAGTTAGGTAACAATCTTGCCTCTCTGTCAGGTGAGTTCAGAACAAAAATATCTGATGTGATGGATGTTTTATGAAATCTAATAGAACATTTTAAGAAATCAGATTTGAGGAAGTTAAAAGCTGAGATCACTCAAGTTGTTGCTCAGGCTGGCAATGCCATGGTGACCAAGATCACCGTTCGTGAATTAGATACATTAAGAAATGTTGTTAGAGAAGAGCTGGTAGCTCTTGGGATGATTTTTTATTTAGATTCTCTAAAAAAGATAAAAGAGTATAGTGATCATATTCATATGATGGTGCAATTGTATTCAACCAATGCTATAAAGGCTCAAAATGAGATTAAGGAGAAATGGATCATTATTTCTCTATGATCTACACAAAGCATGAGTTGAATCACCATTTTAATGAACTGGCTGAAAATTTGAGACTCCCTCCAGTGACTCATGCTTTTAAAGCTCAAGTTTAGCTGTTAAAAGATTTTCCCCCCACTTTGGAAAATTTCATGCAGAATAAGGATGATTTTGAATAGGATATGAAGTACGATGGAGAAGTCATTCAGGACTTCATAAATTTTCTCAAACCATACCTTTATGTGTAAGATAAGTCCATTGTTTTTCCTACTACTGAGTCTCTACAATCATCAGATGTTTCTCCCTGCCAGATGTATGTTTCTCAAGCTCTCTCCAGTATTCGACTAGTCCTTCAACAACAACCTTCAGAAAGACCTTCTCTGGAGAAGGTGACCTTGGAACCCACCATTCGTCCAGCTCGCATTGTCCTGCCTCCTTTCTCCATCTGGCCAGTTCAACCTTCCACCCAACAACGGTCTGCACCATCCATACCTCCCACTGCTAAAGGAAAATCTACCTTGCAACCCGAGAAATAGCTGTTTTTGTCAATTTTTTATAGGGTGTCTATTTCTTGTACTTTTTACATGTGTCTTTGAGGTTTCTCATCACTTGAAAACATTATTTTTCTATTCAATATTCTGTATTATCTTTCCTCTTTATTCTTTTTGATAATCCCAAAGGTGGAGAAATCAGGGAGAAATCAGGGAGAAATCAGAAAGCTCATTAGAAATCAGGAAGAAATCAAGAATCTCATGAGAAATCAGGAAGCTCATACATATGAGTGAGTGAACTGAATGTGCATATGAGCCAGCATTACTATATCCATGCATAAACAAGGTAAAAATGACTTATCTGACTTATATTATATTGGGTGCATGACTTAATTATACAAGTTCAGTTTTCTATTCTAATCTTATTTCATCTTTTGGCATATATTCTTATTTATAGGGGGAGCATACTGAATGACCTACTATATCATCTCTTCCTTGTGTTATTGATTTGTGATTATAAAAAAGGGGGAGATTTTTGAAATCTTTGTGAGATGGTTATTTTAATAGTCCCAAATCATTACTGTATGTATGACACTTTAGTCTTTCTAATGAAATTATTCTAAATGTGTTTATATTTGTTTAAATCATGTTTATAAATGTTTATATATGTTACGTTATGTATTACTAGTGACCTGGAAGTATTCTGGACTGAACAGAAACTTTGTGAGAATTTCTTGTCTTGACCCACCGTTATCTATATTCTGTCGCACCAATGATGAACGGTCGCACCGATGATGAACGGCCGCACCGATGATGAATGGTCGCACCAATGATGAACGGTTTCACCGATGATGAATGGTCTCACCGATGATGAACGGTTGCACCGATGATGAACAGTCACACCAATGATGTACGGTCGCACTGATGATGAACAATCACACCGATGATGAATAGTCACAGTGGTAATAGGAAATGTCGCACCGATGGCTACTGAAGGTCTAAAGAGATACCGATCATGAGAAACCGATGCTGAGACACCAATGTTGAGACACCGATGATGAGTCACCGATGCTGAGACACCGATGATGAGAAACTGATGCTGATACTACCGAACCGATGCAGATTCAAAGTGACTCACTGATCTCATGACTCACCGATAGTTATGAAGACGGTTTGAATTTCTATAAATTCTTATTTAATTGTAACCGTCATATTTGATTATTTTAATGAAATTAATGATATTTAATGTTATTTTTTGTCATTTCAAGAGACCGTGCCTCGTACCTATGAAAAGGTAATCATTCCCATTGCCGGAGATTGTGGAATAAAAGGAAGATTGAGCTGGAGTAAAAGGGGGTGCGCAAAAAGGCATAGAGAGAGAATTCTTCCATGAATATACATACGAAAAGGGAGAACACACGAAGAAGTTGAAGGGGGAATTTTCAAGATCTCAAAATAACTCTCTTGTATGCAATCCAGCACAAATGAAGAACACAAAAAGAATACTCGAAATCAGAGAGCACACTCACTTTTGAACGACATCAAGCTGAACCAAGATACTCTGTTTTCAACAGCAAACCACAAAAGGACTCATAAGCATCTCTACTAAATCCAACGGTCCAGTGTTTCACTACCAATCACTAGAGATTTCTGAACTCTGATACATTCTCTTTTAGTGATTATTTTACTTACATTTTTGAGCAGTGTGTGTACTCTGTACATATTACACACACACACTGGCTCCTGTGCTGAACTGGAGGATATCAAAATCCTCAAACAAATTTTTTTTACTCTTGTTTACCCATGAATACTATGGAAGAGGTCCTTGTGTGGCTGGTTCATTGTTTTTGTTTCCCACAAATAACTTTGGTAGAGGTCCCTATGTGTCCTGGACAGTCTTGTACAGTTGTTAACCTCGATCCAGGGTGTAGATCAAATTTATATATATTGTTTAAGAGGACTATGTCTCGGCATGAGACTGAACCACTTGGATACATTTGGTATGAATTTCTATTTAATTCATAAATATACTATATATGTTTCATATTCTGCTGCTATTACTTTGAAATACAAATATATTTTAAAGTCACTTTGATAGTTAAATTAGCAAGTGTTTATACTTGTTGTAAACTAGTAACTTATCCTCACAAGCTAATTTAATCATGTGATTAAATTGACTGAGATCTAATCAATCTTTAAGAAACTAGTTGAACATTTAAAATTTTTATAAATTCACTACAGTTTAACTTTGTTTTCAAACTGGGGGTTTTTCAGAGAAATCTTTTTAACAGAAATTTTTATTGGAACTCAATTCACCCCCCTCTTGATTATCCACTCTGACCAACAGGTATATCCCCATTTATCTGAAACCTTTTTCCTTCTAGGATTGGTATTTTTATAATAATAACTTATTGTACCCATCTGGGGATGTTTAGGAGTGATTTGGGTAGTCATTTTATAAAATAAAGTTCTCAAAACCTGTGGGGAAGAGAAGAGAGGAGGTTCCCTTTTATAAGTGAGGGGACTTCTATGATGTAATGTATCTAAAAATATAAACATTATATAGTATTAATATTGTGAAAGTGACTTTAAAAATATAAAATTATGAATATAATGTAATAATGGTCAAAATTAAATCATCCAATAATAATTAATATATTTTTGGGGCCTTTTCGCTTAGTTATTTACTTAATTAACGTGATTTACCCATTATCGTAGTGACATAGTTTTTACTACAATTCTTATTCATAATGAACAAAATTGAAATCAAACTCATTAATTAATTTGAGCCTAATATTTAAAAATATGTAATTATATTTTAAAAAATAAATTTATATAAGTAAAATTAAATAATCATTATATTAGTGCATAAAACTCAACAAAAAATAATTTTTTTGAAAATTACATTTTTATAAGGATATAAATGAGCCTATACCACAACCATATAATTTTTATTACTATATAATTATATAAATTCTGTTTTAAAAAATTGATCTTATATTACCTTTAAACAAAATCAAAAATATAATGTTACTTTAAAATTACACTATTTTTTGAAAATAAGTGACAGTTTAAAAAACAATCAGTATTTTCCACCATTAGCTCAAAAATAAATTTTATCATAAAATATAAAAATTTCAAATTATGTTCTACTTGACATATTCATTCCAAAAATTAATTTATATTTATTAATATCATCATATAGAATAAATAAATTTATCTTTTAATTAGAATCATGTATTTCAATGAAAACCCATTAACCTTAATAAATGTATTCTTTTTTAACTGAATAATTTTATAAAATTATTTATGAAACTATTATTAAAATAAATAAATTAAATGAATAATTATAAATCATAAGATTGATATTTATTTTTTATTACCCTGTTCTTCACAGTAAAGGGTCAAATTCATGATCTCTTCAATACCAAGGATGCTCATCTGAATATACCGATAGCTAGTCAAAAGTGGACTCATATTCCAGTGCCCATTCCAAAGGATCACCGGTGTATCTCCACATAAAAACTACTAAGGGTGGGATTATATACCTATTTCTATAATGGTTTTCTCGCAGATCATGGAAGATAAATAGGGCATTTCTTATTTCCCTCCCATCACTATAGTAATTTCCCAGCATATCCCAGCAATCACTCAAGGGTTGAAATAACTAAAACATTCACTATGTATTTCATCTTTGTAAATATCATTACAATAGATTATTATACATGCAAAAATGAACCAAAACAAAACGATGATATGTTAAAATAATTTTTTCATTTTAATTTTGCAACTAAATTAGTGGTTATAAATGGAGGTAACTATATTTTGAAATCTATGATGAAAAATGAAATAAATTAAATCATATATCAGAATTAACCCTTATAATGATCATTTATCAAATATTGGTAACAAGATATCTTGACTAGGGGTTTATCTTATTTAATCTTTTGGAAATTCCCACCAAATCTATGCTGGTACAATCACCACCCTCAATATCTACCAGAGCATATATTATTATTAGATCCTATATAAGGATCACTAGGGGATATGTAACTAGATATTTTGGAATGTATAAATATATAATTATTAATGTAATATGTTATTTATTCCAAGTATTTTACACATGAATGTTTATTTACTAATGAATTGATAAACTCAACAATGTAATTTTATGTATTTATTTGTAAAATGGGATTTTATAATTTTTATTTAAATAAAATAAATATATTATATTTATTATTCATATGAATCATATAGAAACTCCCTTATTAGTAATTGATATAAAATTATAATAAGGGCAGTTAACATTCAAAAATTTATTTTTATATGGAGAGGGTTGTCATTATTTTTTTCATATTAATGTGTATTTATAAAGATATAAAGTTTTAGTTTCCACAATTAAACAAAAATTTTATACTTATAATTAAAATATCATCTAAGGATACATTCTTGTGATTTTTTTTTGAAATAATTGATTTTTATGTGAATAGTTAAAAAATATTGATTTTAATAAAACCTTCACTTTTTTGGAATTTTTTATAATTCAATAATAGATTGAATTTTTATGAAACTATTTTATATAAAAATATATAATAAAATAAATCATTTAAAAATGGTATGTTTAATTTATAAAACCCATTTTTAGCATTTTAGAATCATAAGTAACATTTTCCATTAAAAAAAGATTTCATTCAATTAAATTAAAAGTTAATTTTCATCAATTAAAGAAACTAAATCAAGAATAAATTATTTAAAATTTCATATAAAAATAGTATTTTTTTAATAAGTTCAATTTAATTTTGGTCCTAAAATCATAATCATTAATATTATATTTAATGAACATGTTAATGGTGAAAGTTATGTTTTCAAATATTTATTAATTGATGTTATATAATTTTTATCAAATAAATTAAAATGTTAAATTTTATATAAATACTATAATATAAAAATTTTAACATATATAAGAATATTATTTAGGCTATTTAACTATTAATTAATGTTTTATAAGATTATGAACACTTAATGGTGAAAACAATATTTTTCTACAAAACTAGTTTTCTATATTTTAAATGTTTTAATTTAGTAGTTAAATTTCAAATATTTGGAATGTAATTTTATTAAATTGAAGTAAAATTTATGTTAATCATTACCAAATTTGGAAATAGTCATTATTATAAATTTTTATTAAAAAATATATTACTTAGTAAAACAAATTTTACCTATGTAGAAACTAAAATGGGAAAATGTAAAACAATAATGGTAAATCACTTGAAATATATATGAAAATTGGGTTATAATTTGATGAAGAGGCATTATAGACATAACATAACCAATAAATATATTATTTAACACTTCTGTAACCATTTACCCTTCGATAGAGCCATTCTATTATTAAAACATAATCGGTGTCTATAAAAGTTTTCATTTCATCCCTTATAACAGGGAACACTTCCACCCCCACATATCACACCCATTATATAAAATTTATTTATAAAATCTACAATTTTCTCCTCATTAAAACCAATCAAAAGTTAATTATCATTTGGTTTCCATAATTTATCATAGTCTTGTCACTTCCAATGAGACTTTTTAGGGAAATTTAATGTTCCCAAAGAGAGTATTACTTAATCATTATCCTTTTCTTCTTATTATTTATCATCTAAACATACCATATATGTAGCAATATAATTCTATCATCATCATTAGTATAATTAAATGATATAATATTAAATTAAAAAATAACGTATTCTTTTCTGTGCACATTTAAAAATAAAATATCTTTGTTAATACGTTAGTTTAGATTACCACCTTTACAAAGAATCATATTTAATTTTTCACTAACAACTCCCTTAATTTGTTCTATGGATGGAATTGGTTAATAATTTTTATATATATAATATAATTATGATTAGGAAGAAATAGATAGTTTTTTTAATCTAGCCATTCATCATTTTAGTAATCAAAAATCATTTTTATTTTGATTCTAATAAGATCTATTTTTTTATGACATATAATTATTTTTCTAGCACATAATATAAATATTACCAAGTCTTGAAATGACCGTAAAGATTAGGAGTTCAAATATTGACCACATGAAGAGTCAATAGACCATAATGATACGGAATCTTCTATATGAAGATTTTATCAACCATATGATGAAATACTGACAATCAATATTTAAAAAAGTATCAAAATAACAGTAGTGTATGTGCATAAAATATTGAGAACATCATAAAAGACTCAAGAGAAATCTTGTTATATCTCAAAAAATCACATAATATATTTGTTATAAATATTGGATTAAATTAATGAAAAGATAATTGATCACAAGCCTATCGAATTAAACATGGATATTGTTTAAATAACTCTTTGATCGATAACATGAGAAACCTTGGAACCAAAAATATAGTTTGAAGTAACCACACAATAGTCATAAATTACAAAAATCATTAGAGCAACCATATATTAATTTTCAATCAACATCAATATGAAATTAAGGTAACTCTATCATAATGTTTATTTTTATGAACATACATAGTCATGTAAGATTCTAATCAAACTCATGTTGATGTGAATTGACTATATTTAAAGATTATAGTTTTGGAAAAGTAATGTAGCAATTGAATGGATATCTGAAGTGGTATTGGAAAGTAATTATACATAGATAAATTAATTGATCAACCATAAGTTCTTGGTGATCAACCATTTTAATTTTTTAGGATCAATTTAGAATTCACCCAAATTGTCAAAGCTACCATAGAATATGATGCGACACACATAAAATGGCTATATCTAAAATTGGGTATAATATTGGTTTAATATAATATTCCAAAAAAAAACATCAATATGCAATTTAATATTTCCAAAAGGTATTTTTTATCCTATAATTTATTCCAAGTATGAGAATTTAAAATTACGAGTTTTTAGTGGACACTTTCAAAAGAAGTTTTCCTTTTAAATGTAATCGAAGTCAATGAAAAAGATGATGAACATGTCATAAATTTTTACACCTGCAAAAACATGAACAAGTGCTCCATTTTAATGTATATGATATCTTTTTCTCTATTAAACATAGTAAAAACATTATAGAACACCTACCTATGTTCACACATAATCTCAAAACTAAAATAAGTTATCAATAATAGAATAACAACCTATATAAAAATTGAACTCAGATATTTATTTTATTGAAATTAATTTCTATTATTTACCACTATTTTTCTTATATTTGAGTAGCGATTACAATAATATTATATTTTCTTAGAAAAATTTCACGTAATATATTAGAGAGTACACATATACTCTGCCTAGTTTTCTTTTATAACAATTATTCAAAGGCTCCTATTAAAGAATCTATGTGTAGCATATATTGTCTCTATATTTTTTTAAAAAAAAGACCTAGGTTTTGGATTAATTGTTTTTATAGTAAATGTACAAGAATGTTTGTTACTGTCAAGAGGAGAGAATTAGGTCTCATATTGAGACTAAAACAATTTTATTTTTATATTATTTTCTTGTTTCATAGTGTTGTGTAATCTATTTTTAATTGTTTTAAAATCTATTTAATGAAACAGAACTATTATAATTACCACTAAATCTTGCAATTTATTCTATTTAGTGAAAGTAAAGCATTATAAAAATATTGGAATTATCCTAAGATTAGTCTAGATATTTTTTTTCTAACCTATGATGGGTTACATAAAATAAAAAAAATTATTTATAAATTTAATTATAGTTATATGGGTGTTAATAAAATAAGGGGCTTCTTTATTTGTAATTTATTTTTGATGAAAAATATTATTAGATACTCAATTCACCCTCCCCTTGGGTACTCAACTCTAACAAACATTTCATATCATAGGAATTGTTTTCCATCTAACTGATCATTTTTATTTTTACCAATAGATCTAAATTTCTAGTAATTCCAAATTTCTATATTTTTCGATCATTATAGGATTGAGGGGATTTCTAGTTACATATCTGTTTAAATCAATAGTTCAAATAATTATTCATTGAAAATTAGAATAAAATACAACTAGAAAGTATGGGTTTTCATACTTGGATTATAATTGAAAATCAATATAAGAAACCAAAGTCTATTTGATATGATTGGATTGATTCCACTGAGGATTCCTATTATTTTAATTACAAATCTATGAACTCTTTATATTGTGAATTATGATAATATTAATTCAATAGAATATCTTAATGTTCCCCTACTTCAGAAATTTGAGAAACCTTATATGTATATCTTGAAGGACATAAAATGTCAAAGAAGTGAGATTAAATAGTTATAGTATTAAATATGATTCATTTTTCATGAAACCTAATGAATTTATTTCTAAAATGTATCTCTGGTTCAATGATATTACCATTACAATTCATGCACTATAAATGTCCATTGATTTTAAATATCAAGTACTATGAATTCTAAGATGCTAATCTAACAGATAGAGAGGCAATAATTGTAACACCTGAGACTTTTATGTTATATAAATCATCAAAGGAATTGTTTTCTACACAACACTTGCTTGGCTTGCTTTACACGAAATCGCGGCCTTCCTCGATAGCTTACATCGTACGCAATACCGAGTATCACTAAACAACGATATGCTATTAAAATATTATTAAAACTAGCTCTTATGAATAGTAATAACCGCTTTTTGAAATTTTATAAATTTTATTTTTCAAAATGGACTTCATTTTTGGATTCGGAATATCGAAATTAGCCTAGGGTAACATTTTGGTATTTTTCTGAAAACTTTCAATTTTTGATGAATAGTGAAACCACTAAGTGGAAGTTAAAAAACTAAATTTTTCATAAAACATAATTTTACCGCTTCTGTGAGTGGAATTTTGAAAATCCGAGAGACACGGCTAATAACAAAGACTAAAATGTGGTTCAATGAGATGAAAATAATTTTTTGGTGAATAGTAAATTTTTACTTTTTTTACCACGGTTAAAAGTAAATAGGGTAATTATGGGTAAAAATGATATTATTATTACCCTAAAACATGTCCTAATTCTAGTGGACAAGTGTAATTCGACCAAAAACAACCTTAGGAATAAAATATGACCATTTAGGCCCACTTGGATTAGATTAGGTCATTTATTATTAATTTATTTAAAGAAGGGTTAAAATAGTTAAAATCAAAGTTTAATAAGTAAATAATTTTTAATATGGGGTTATACATAAGATAAATTCGACTATAAATATTCATTAGAAAGATAAAACGATTTCATATATAATTGTAGTTTATTTGTAATTTTTAGACAATATATAATTTAATTTATTTATGACACAAATATGATGCCGAAATTATATTATTAATGAAATATTGACATAATTAATGTTATAAACACCAATATAAATGTAATTTGAGACTTTTTATGAATTCCAATAATTTTCAAGATTAATATGACATGTTAGTATTGATTTAAATAACTTTTTTCGAATTAATAATTCATTTATGATTTTCACAAAAATCAATTACTAAATAGTGTCAAAATTGACATAAAATAGTTTTTAAAACAAATATTATATTAGTAATTGTTATGTTATTCCTAAAAATCTAAGGATCAGACAAATGACTTAGATAAGGTTATATATATTAATAATAAACAACTTGGGGTTCATTTGGCTGCTTATAGTAAGTTTATAAACCTTATAGTATAAGAAAACAAAAAGACACGGTAAAAGTTAAATTATCTAACTTAAAGTTAAATCTAAATGATAAGGATAAAATTGATATCTAAACTTGTCTAAATTCTATTGGATGAGAGGATTGCGACCCATCCCCAACGTAGCCTTGAAATAAATCAATTTGGAGCTATTTAAAACCAAACATGACTTTATAATAAAATAATATTTTTAGTTATTCCAAAGGTGCCCCTTTCCTCCCTTATAAAAGGGCACCTCCTCCCCCTCTTCCTCACACCACTTTGAGCCTTCCAGCTCGGCCAACCCCTGCCAATTCCTCATCTCCACTTACCTAAAGACATCCTATAGGTTATGGTCTTCTTCAAAGACCCATTTTAGTGCCCTAAAAGGAGGTCTCAAAGTTGCATTTCAAAGAAGAGGTAATGTCCGTTACAGATTCTTTCATCATTATTTCTTCTTCCACTTCTTCTTCTTTAGTTGTTTCATTATGAAGTAATAACATCTGTATCAGTAATATACATATATGTTATTATAGGTATTAAACAACCCTATTTCACCATCTATCCATCCTACGGAAAAAGAAATCACCGTGCGTGCGTACATACGGAATACCGTCTCCACGCCGTGGTGTAATCTATTTTCCACCACCACCTTACTTTGATGGGTATAATGGTGTAAATAATGACTATATATGACTATTATAATAAGATACTGAATCTGAAATAGTATACATACACTCCAATACAATTCCACGATCATAGGAACAATATCATCACTTGTTGCGTACGTACGGAATACCGTCTCCATGATGTGATGCGACTCATTCTACATGATCTTCATTTCATAATGATTATATAAATGAATTGAAAGAATGAATATGATATATATTACACTAATACCATTCTGGAAATAAGGTATCTATAACCTAAAGAGAATAATAAGAATTTATTCGACAAGACACACATAAGAACAAAAAGTTATAAACACCTGAATAACAAGAAGCAATGAAATATTACTACTAAGAAGCTAGGAATATGACCATATATGATATCATAAAAATAAGTATGATTCTGGAATAAGTCAATAACATTATTTAAATCATTATACAGGAGGTTCGGACACTTACGAAGCAAAACAGACCTAAGGTAAGGGAAATATCACAATCTCATTCTTATCCGAGATTGTTTATACTTTAGTATTTACTGGGGTGTATTTTATCATCCACATCCATGTTTCCTCAATATGTAATATTATTTCCATCCACCTACAATTGTTTAAATCCTATTTTACCTCAGTGAGTTTTTAGTAAAAGATATGAAAGGAATCTTTTGTTGTTTTTCGTACGAGGTACTTTTTTGACTTTTACGACAAAAGTACGAGAAAAATGTTTTCCTTTAACTTATACGGCATGAATGGATTTTAAAACATTATTTCCAAGAAGCTTAATTTACAAGTTTTCAAGTTTATTTTTAATCAACTTATTTTAGTTTAAAATTGTATGACATTTTAATAAAGGAAAAATGTTTTTGAATTAGAAAGGATATTTTCCTCAAGAATGGAGTTCAAGAGTTTTATCAAAATTATTTTCCATCTAAGATAATAAAGGGTTCTGTTTCTATACCTATTATTACATGGATTTGATTATGTTGTGATGGAAATATTTTTATGAATTCCTTTATCTTATATTAATTTTTTTATGATGTCATGATGTTTAAGATTCCCATTTTTATTACTTGGGTTATGCAATGATGTATGATTTATGATTTTGTGGCACACATAAGAATGGTATCATTATGAGATGGGTGGGACCTATATCTCCATCCAATACATTGGGTAAAGATTTTATATCTCATGAGATAGACATGGATGGAACTGTAGGTTATACCGGTTCAGTGAAACAGGACTGAAATGAGGGTGACTCGGTTCAGAAAGGGACTTTGTCCACTAATATAGTCTTTCCAATGAGTCTTGACTAACAAGAAATGATTCTCTATGATTATGTTTGTATGCCACAAAGTTTCATGTTTTATGTTATGATTATTGTGATTACATTTCACTACCATGATTTATCCCATGTTATGAAATTATGATCTCTTTTGCAGGTTAAGATTTCCAAAAGTTATGTGCTTATGTATACGATGTGATTGATATTTCTTTTTTACCCTTATTGAGCATTTGAGCTCACCCTTTTGTATGTTTTATTTCCCCAGGTCAGGAAGAAGGTTATTAAGTAGAATATTCCAAAAAGGGACTCTAGATATGATGAAATAAATGGGATGCAAAGTAGATGGTTTGTGAACCAGTTGTTTATGTTTCCCAGTTTCTAAAGACACTATACCTATACGGTCCTTTCTTGGTTTTGTTATATGTTGTAATAAGTTTGCTTCAATTCTGAAGTAATAACAATGTATGTAAAGTATGGGTCGTTATAGTTGGTGTCAGAGGAAAGGTATAGTCAACCTTTCGAAACTAGGATGTGAAATCCTTAGTAAGAACCCTAAGGATAAGTCTAAGCATAGAACACAATCTTAGTGTTTTAGAAATGGCCATGAATAATCTAGGATAAGACCTTATGTGTGAAATTTTATTCTTGAGTATGTGGTTTTCCTATTATAATTAGTGTTGCTCACACTATTCTTCTTGGTTTTATTCAATGGCTGGAACCCGAAGGAATCGTGTTAATGCGGAATGTGACGGCCAATGTAATGATTGTCCCCCTGAGCAACCAAACGTTATGGGAGCTGGAATTCAAAATCTTGTAGCCATGCTCACACAACTTTCTCAAGCTATGAATCATGCAAAACTTCCAAATGAGCAATGGAAGGAACAACATTCTGTTGAATCCTTCATGAGGCAACGTCCACCTTCATTCAGCGGGTCTACCAATCCATTAGTTACTGAACAATGGATTAGTACTACTGAAAATATATTTTCAGTTCTTCAATGTTCTGAACATGATAAAGTCATCCTAGCAGTGTATCGTTTGGAAGGAGATGCTGATCAATGGTGGAATCTTATTAAGAATACGAGGAAAAGAGATGAAATTGAGTCCATGGAATGGGGCGAGTTCAAGAACTCATTTTTCAATAAGTACTTCCCTTTTATTCTCTAAAAAAAGATGGAGAAAGTATTTCTTGAACTAAAGCAAAATGATGATGAATCTGTTGGTACCTATGAAGAAAATTTTACAAGACTTGCAAGGTACGCTTCTGGTATTATTATCCAACCTGAGAGTAAGATCAATCGATTCTTTAGTGGCTTAAAACCAAGTCTTCGAAGGGCCTTAGCCATAAGGGACTTCAATAGCTATGACGAAATAGTTCGATGTGCTCTCAATGTTGAGATGGAAATCGGAGTTACCCATCAGTCATATGGGTTTGATAAGAAGAGGAAAATGGAATTCAAAGGAAAATCTAAAGATCCCACTGAAAAGAAGATGAGCTTTCCCTTATGCTCAAAGTGTGGAAAGAAACATGGAGGGAGTTGTCTTAAAGGGACAAGTAAATGTTTCAAATGTGGAAAGGAAGGTCATCAAGCATTTGAATGCCACGATGATGGGAAGAAGATGTCTAATGATGCAAAAAAAGGATGGGATACACAGAATGAACCTACTACACTTAAATGATTCAAGTGCAAGGAGATGGGTCATTATGCTAATAAATTCCCTAATCCAAGGGTTGATAATGATGGTCGACGTCAAAAAACTCTTAAGGCTAAAGACAAAGGAAAGTCACATGCAATTTCTATCAGCGATGTGGAGTACGATAACGATGTGGTGAAAGGTACACTTACCATCCACTCTAAAGTAGAAAATGTTTTATTTGATTCTGGATCCACCCACTCTTTTATTTCTGAAGAACTTTATAAGGGTATCACCGTATTACCTCAACAATTAGATGTTGAGTTAGCTGTGACAACACCTAATGGCACAACAGTCACATCAAAAGTTTATAATTCTTCTCCGATCAAAGTTTGTGGGAAAGTGCTCCCTGCAAATCATGTGGTCCTTCCTATAGTGGAATTTTATGTGATTATTGGCATGGATTGGCTTTCTCTACATGGAGCTCATATCAATTTCCAAAGAAGGGAAGTCACATTTCATATTCCAGATCAATCTATGATCATTTATCGATGCAAGGATGAACATAACCTTCCAGTGGAAATTTCTTCCATTTTATGGGTATGGATTCCTCTAAATAAAGGTTATTTATCTCAAATGGTTGGTGAGAAACTCACGACTAAGAATATGCCCATTATAAGGGAGTTTGATGATGTCTTTCTGGAGGAATTACAGGGTCTTCCACCAAATCGTGAAGTTGAGTTTTCAATAGAACTCGTACCGGGTGCTTTGCCTATTTCAAAGACACCTTATAGAATGGCCCCAATTGAGTTGAAGGAATTGAAGAAGAAACTCCAAGAGAATCTTGATAAGGGATTCATACGCCCTAGTGCGTCACCTTGGGGAGCACCTGTTCTATTTGTTAAGAAGAAAGATGGATCAATGAGGCTCTGCATTAATTATCGAGAACTTAACAATATCACTATCAAGAACAAATATCCTCTCCCATGCATTGATGACCTATTTTACCAACTACGCGGAGCTCAATACTTTTCCAAGATTGATCTTTGTTCAGGGTATCATCAATTAAGGGTCAAAAGGGAGGATATACAAAAGACGACTTTCCGTACAAGGTATGGACACTATGAATTTATAGTGATGCCATTTGGTCTTACTAATGCCCCTGCTATCTTCATGGATCTAATGAATAGAGTCTTTAGAGTCTATCTTGATCAATTTTGGTAGTCTTTATAGACGATATTCTTGTTTATTCAAAGAGAAAGGAAGAGCATGAAGATCACTTGAGAATTATATTGAAGACCCTGAGAAAGGAGAAGATTTATGCCAAATTTACCAAGTGTGAATTTTGGCTTCAAAAAGTTTCATTTTTGGGTCACATAATCTCAAAAGAGGGGATATCTATGGATCCAGCAAAAACAGAGGTTATTGATAGATTGTTGAGACCAACAACAGTAACTGAGATCCGAAGCTTTCTTGGTTTGGCTGGATATTATCAACGTTTTGTGAAATATTTTTCACGATTATCTAATCCACTCACCAAGTTGACTCAGAAAGGAGTTAAGTTTGTTTGGACAGAGGAATGTGAAGAGAATTTCAAGGAGTTGAAAAGAAGGTTATTCAGTGCACCTGTGCTCACACTGCCCTATAGTGGAGAAAGGTTTGTGGTCTACAGTGATGCATCCAAGAAGGGATTGGGGTGTGTTCTTATGCAAAATGATATGGTGATAGCTTATGCCTCACAACAGTTGAAAATCCATGAGCAAAATTACCCAACATATGATTTGGAGTTAGCTGCGGTAATCTTTGCATTAAAGATTCGGAGGCATTATCTTTATGGTGAAAGGTGTGATATTTATACTGATCATAAATGTTTAAAGTATATTTTCACACAAAAGGAGCTGAATATGCACCAAAGAATATGGTTGGAGCTGATTAAGGATTATGACTGCTCAATCCATTACCACCCTGGGAAAGCAAACAAGGTTGCAGATGCATTAAGTCGACAAGACCATGCTAGTTTATCCATGATGAGGATCACAAAAGATCCAATATTTATGGATTTACAAAGGATGGATCTTGGAATTATAATGGAAGGGGAAAAATCTTATCTTTCACAAATGAATGTTCAACCATCTATACATGTGAAGATTAAAGAGGCACATAAAGAATATGTCGAGTTACAAAAGAAGGTGAGAAATGTTCCTGAATTCAACCTTGATTGTGTGGGATAATAAAGTTCAGGAATCGGGTTTGTGTTCCTCCCATACCCGAATTAAATAAAGAGCTGCTGGATGAGGCTCATAGTTCTTCATTCTCTATTCATCCTGGAAGCATGAAGATGTATAAGGACCTGAAAGAGTACTTCTGGTGGGATGACATGAAAAGAGATGTTGCTGAATATGTCTCTCGATGCTTGGTTTGTCAGCAAGTTAAAGCTGAGAGACAGAAGTCTAAGGGGATGTTACAACCATTACCCATACCCGAATGGAAATGGGAAAACATCACTATGGACTTTGTCATAGGACTTCCTAAAACATCCAAAGGCAATAATGCTATCTGGGTCATAGTTGATCATCTTACCAAGTCTGCACATTTCATTGCTATTAAAGAGGATTTCTCTCTGGATCAGCTTGCCAGGATATATGTAAAGGAACTGGTAAGATCGCATGGAGTACCACTTTCTATTATATCTGATCGGGATCTGAGATTTACCTCGAAGTTCTGGAGAATTCTTCAGCATACTCTAGATACAGAGTTGAGTTTCAGCACTGCTTATCATCCTCAGACAGACGGTCAGTCTGAGAAAACAATTCAAACCCTAGAAGATATGTTGAGAGCTTGCTCTATGGATTTCAAATGTGGTTGGGATCAACACCTACCTTTGGTGGAATTTTCTTATAATAATATCTTTTACTCTAGTATTCAGATGGCTCCTTATGAAGCTCTCTATGGAAAGAAATGCAGGACACCAACTTGCTGGGATAAAGTTGGGGAAAGAAAGCTATTAGGACCTGATCTCGTTGATGAAATGGCAGAAAAGGTCAGATCTATTCAACAATACATAAGAGCAGCTCAGATTTTACAGAAAAGTTATGCCGACAACCAAAGGAATGACCTAGAGTTTGAAGTGGGTGATAAAGTGTTCTTATGAATATCTCCCTGGAAGAGGGTCATGAGATTTCGAAAGAAGGGGAAGTTGAGCCCTAGATATATCGGTCCTTTTGAAATACTGGATCATATTGGGAAGGTAGCTTACCGATTGGCGCTTCCATCGAATCTCTCTCAAGTTCACGATGTGTTCCATGTATCTCTCCTGAGAAAGTACATACCTGATCCTTCACATTTACTCAGCTCAGAAGTTGTACCGCTGGAGCAAGATCTTTCTTATGAAGAACAATCGATAGAGATTCTGGATCTTAGCGAAAAAGTCCTATGAAACAAGACCACTCGATTTGTGAAAGTTTTATGGAGGAACCACCAATTAGAAGAAGCTACACGGGATCTTGAGGATATGACGAGGGAGAGGTATCCTCATCTGTTTGTTACAAAGTGACGAATTTTGAGGGAGAAATTCATTTTAAGCGGGGTAGAATGTAACACCCGAGACTTTTATGTTATGTAAATCATCAAAGGAATCATTTTCTACACAACACTTTCTTGGCTTGCTTTACAAGAAATCGCGGCCTTCCTCGATAGCTTGCGCCGTACGCAATACCGAGTTTCACTAAACAACGATATGCTATTAAAATATTATTAAAAATAGCCGTTATGAATAGTAATAACCACTTTTTAAAATTTTATAAATTTTATTTTTCAAAATGGACTTCATTTTTGGATTCAGAATATCGAAATTATCCTAGGGTGAAATTTTGGTATTTTTCTGAAAACTTTCAATTTTTGATGAATAGTGAAACCACTAAGTGGTAGTTAAAAAACTGAATTTTTCATAAAACATAATTTTACCACTTCTGTTAGTGGAATTTCGAAAATCCGAGAGGCACGGTTAATATCAAGGACTAAAATGTGGTTTAATGAGATGAAAACAATTTTTTTGGTGAATAGTAACTTTTTACTTTTTTTACCACGGTTAAAAATAAATAGGGCAATTAAGGGTAGAAATGATATTATTATTACCCTAACACATGTCCTAATTCTATTGGACAAGTGTAATTCTATAAAAAACAATTTTAGGAATAAAATATGACCATTTAGGCCCACTTGGATTATATTAGGACATTTATTATTAATTTATTTAAAGAAGGGTTAAAATAGTTAAAATCAAAGTTTAATAAGTAAATAATTTTTAATATGGGGTTATACATAATATAAATTCGACTATAAATATTAATTAGAAAGATAAAAATATTTCCTACGTAATTCTATTTTATTTGTAATTTTTAGTCATTAAATAATTTAATTTATTTATGACACAAAGATGATGCAGTAATTATCTTATTAATGAAATATTGACATAATTAATGTTATAAACACCAAAATAAATGTATTTTGAGCGTTTTTATGAATTCCACTAATTTTATAGGTTAATATGACATGTTATTATTTATTTAATTAACTTGGTTCGAATTAATAATTCTTTTATGATTTTCACAAAAATCAATTACTAAATAATGTCAAAATTGACATAAAATAGTTTTAAAAACAAATATTATATTAGTAATTGTTATTTTCTTCCTAAAAATATACGGTTAGGGAAATGACTTAGATAAGGTCATATATATTAATAATAAACAACTTGGGGTTCGTTTGGCTGCTTATAGTAAGTTTATTAACCTTATAGTATAAGAAAACAAGAAGACACGGTAAAAGTTAAATTATCTAACTTAAAGTTAAATCTAAATGATAAGGTTACAATTGATACCTAAACTTTTCTAAATTCTATTGGATGAGAGTATTACGACCCCTCCCCACCTTAGTCTCGAAATAAATCAATTTGAGGCTATTTAAAACCTAACTTGACTTTATAATAAAATAATATATTTAGTTATTCCAATGGTGCCCCTTTCCTCCCTTATAAAAGGGCACCTCCTCCCCCTCTTCCTCACACCACTTTGAGCCTTCAAGCTCGGCCAAACCCTACCAATTCCTCCTATCCACTTCCCTAGAGACATCCTAGAGGTTATTGGCTTCTTTAAAGACCCATTGTAGTTCCCTAAAAGGAGGTCTCAAAGAAGCACTTCAAAGAATAGGTAATGTCCGTTACCGATTCTTTCATCTTTATTTCTTCTTCCACTTATTCTTCTTTATTTTTTCATTATGAAGTAACAACATCAGTATCACTCATATATTTATATGTTATTATAAGTATGAAACAACCCTATTTCACCATCTATTCATCCTACAGAAAAAGAAATCACCGCGCGTGCGTACGTACGGAATACCGTCTCCACGCCGTGGTGTAATCTATTTTCCACCACCACCTTACTTGGATGGGTATAATTGTGTAAATAATGACTATATATTACTATTATAAAGTGGTACTAATTCTGAAATAGTATACATACACTCCAATACAATTCCACGATCATAGGAACGATATCATTACTCGTGCGTACGTACGGAATACAGTCTCCACGATGTGATGCGACTCGTTCTACATGATCTTCATTTCATAATGATTATATAAATGAATTGAATGAATGAATATGATATATATTACACTAATACCATTCTGGAAATGAGGTATCTATAACCTAAAGAGAAGAATAAGAATTTATTCGACAAGACACGCATAAGAACAAAAAGTTATAAACACCCAAATAACAAGTAGCAATGAAATATTACTACTAAGAAGCTAAGAATATAACCATATATGATATCATAAAAATAAGTATGATTCTGGAATAAGTCAATAACATTATTTAAATCATTATACAGGAGGTTCGGACACTTACAAAGCAAAACGGACCTAAGGTAAGGGAAATATCACAATCTCATTTTTATCCGAGATTGTTTATACTTTAGTATTTACTGGGGTGTATTTTATCATCCACATCCATGTTTCCTCAATATGTAATATTATTTCCATCCACCTACAATTTTTTAAATCCTATTTTACCCTTCGGTGAGTTTTTAGTAAAAGATATGAAAGTAATCTTTTGTGGTTTTTCGTACGAGGTACTTTTTTGACTTTTCCGACAAAAGTAAGAGAAGAATGTTTTCCTTTAACTTATACGGCATGAATGGATTTTTAAAACATTATTTCCAAGAATCTTCCTTTACAAGTTTTCAAGTTTATTTTTAATCAACTTATTTTAGTTTAAAATTGTATGACATTTTAATAAAGGAAAAATGTTTTTGAAGTAGAAAGGATATTTTCCTCAAGAATGGAGTTCAAGAGTTTTAACAAAATTATTTTCCATCTAAGATAATAAAGGGTTCTGTTTCTATCCCAATTATTACATGGATTTGATTATGTTGTGATGGTAATATTTTTATGAATTCCTTTATCTTATATGAATTGTTTTATGATGTCATGATGTTTAAGATTCCAATTTTTATTACTTGGGTTATGCAATGATGTATGATTTATGATTTTGTGGCACACATAAGAATGGTATCATTATGAGATGGGTGGGATCTATATCTCTCTCCAATGCATTGGGTAAAGATTTTATATCTCATGAGATAGACATGGCTGGAATGGTAGGTTATACCGGTTCAGTGAAATAGGACTGAAACGAGGGTGACTTGGTTCAGAAAGGGACTTTGTCCACTAAGATAGTCTTGCCAATGAGACTTGACTAACAAGAAATGATTCTCTATGATTATGTGTGTATGCCACAAAGTTTCGTGTTTTAAGTTATTATTATTGTGATTACATTTCACTGCCATGATTTATCCCATGTTAGGAAATTATGATCTCTTTTGCAGGTTAAGATTTCAAAAAGTTATGTGCTTATGTATACGATGTGATTGATATTTCTTTTTACCCTTACTGAGCATTTGAGCTCACCCTTTTGTATGTTTCATTTCCCCAGGTCAGGAAGAAGGTTATTAAGTAGAATATGCCAAAAAGGGACTCTAGATATGATGAAATAAATGGGAGGAAAAGTAGATGCTTTATGAACCATTTGTTTATGTTTCGCAGTTTCTAAATACACTATTCCTATATGTTACTTTCATGGTTTTGTTATATGTTGTAATAAGTGTGCTTCTATTCTAAAGTAATAACAATTTATGTAAAGTATGGGTCGTTATAATAATGTATCCATAAAATAATCTTGTAAAGTGACAAAGAAACTAATAAAGGGTTTCTAAGATACATAATGATGTATTAAGATGAGATCCAAGTAAATAATGAAGATGTTGAATTGAAAATGCCAATTTCATTTAAGACATCTCAGTCAATGTCTACGGAAATCATCAAGGAAGAAAACTACAGTGGAATTTATGGTGACTCTAATAGTGATGAGGAGTGGTCTCATATAGCCAAAATATTTAATAAATTTACAGGAAGAAAAATATCATTAGGATAATAAGCATTAATATAATGTATAACAATAAATGAGACTAGAATAAATATATAAACAATGAGGTTTCCTTCTTTGAGTGTTAGAGAAAATGATATATTAGATATGATTTTCAAAAGAAAGTAATCATGGAAAATTATAATGATAAAGTGATGAAATATAAGATAGAAATTAAAGAAACCTAGAGTAATTCTAATCACATCCATTGTGAATTTGATTCTAGCAAGGAAAATAATAATTAAAGGGTCAATTTATTTTTCATAGAAAGCGCATCTGACTAAAAGTAATTTTTTATTAAAATTGAACAATTTTAAAGGATAAGGGGGAACCCAACATGAAATTAACGGTGCAAAATAACCATTCCCCATGGACCAAAGGCTCAGGCTAAAAACAACCAAATTCAAGTCTATAATATAAGAACCTACCAATCATAAAATCGTTAGATCAGTCTCCACCATATAAACACTACTCGACTAGCTGTCCCATGGAAGGGTACACGACCCTTGTAACAATGGAAATCTTCATACCCTCTAAAAATTCCAATTCTGAATAGAAAATATCTAGTGCAAGCTTATTTCTCTAAACCTCTTCTTGAGAAATCCCTTATAGGAGAATTGATTACTTTGACCCAGCACCAAAGAGCATTGTCCTACAAGAAAAAAGTCACAAAAACACATTCCACAAAATCATTGGCTGCACACCAAGATACTTCTAAATAAAAATATCTATCACCATAATGTCATCACAGGCTCATTCTCTATATCCAATCCAAAAATCAAATCCTCCTTTTCCAAGAAGCTTTCACAAATTATAGAATCACCAAAAACTAACCTCGATTCAACTAAAACAAGATCATGAATAGAAGAATCACATGAAAAACAAGCCGAATATCCCAAGAACAACACATGAAGAGCATATCCACATCCTAATCCAAAAATCAAATGAATGAATTAATGATAAAGAAACCATCAACTCATCAACAGACACCAAAACTCCATAGCTCTCCAAACATCACCAGAATCCATTACCCAAAACCCATCACTACTATCCAAAACACTCTCAGAGACCCCAGAGGACCACCCAACAGACACAAAGGACACAAGGCAGCTACCCTAAGACACAAAAAATGGATCATGGCCATTTCACAGTCACTGTACCTCCTTGTGAAGCCCTAGTTCAAATTACATAAGTAAAACTCTAGTAAAAAATCATAAGAGATTCAAGAAAACATCTATGACTAACAATATTAAAATTTATTTGTATAAAAAAACTCCAAAAAAACAATATAGAGGATCTAAACTCTAAAGAAAACTTTGGGGAATCTAGTATACTAAGAACCATTAGAACTCGCAGTGACCATCCATTATATATTGTAGTAGGAGATATAAATAGAGGAACTAAAACTCAAGAATCACATAGAAATATAGTTGAACTTTATGAATTCTTGTCATATATTGAAAATAAATACATCAATGATATAGTTAGATATAAATATTGGGTTATGGATATATAGAAATAATTGAATCAATTTGAAAAGAATAACTTATGGGAACTAGTTGAGTGACATAATGTGTTTTTCCATTGATACAAAATTTGTATATCGAAACGAGGTTGATGAATATGAAAATATTATTAGAGATTAATCTAGATGATTAGAAAAATGATATAATCTATAAATAGGAATTTACTATGAAGAAATGATTACTCCATTAACTATATATAAATCCATTACGATACTACTTACGTACGCACCATATTAAAATATCAAATTATATCAAATGGGCATTGAGGGTGTTTTCACTATGGTTATATTATTGAGGATTTTTTTGGTAAAACCCCTATATTTTCAAATCCACATTTTCTAAATCATACTTTTAAACTAAAAATAACAATTTAGGTTTTAAAATGAGCATATAGAGATCAAAAAGATAATATTGTAACTTTTATTATTTAATTTTTTAAAATGTGTCTCTAAATCTAATAAATTTATTAAAAATACTTCAAAATATTAGTTAGTTTCACAAATATATATTGATGATATTATTTTTGGTTCTTTAATAAATTCATTATCTTCAGAATTTTCAACTATAATGAAAAATGAATTAAAATTAATTTTATAGGTGACTTAAAATTCATACATGGTTTTAAAACAATTTAAAATAAGGAATGAATTATTTTAATCCAAATATATTGAACTAAGTATCTTAAAAAAAATTAACTACATTAACTCAAGAAAGTGAATATCTAATGAGTACCAGTTCTAAATTGTATCTGGTTGAAAATAGTAATCCTGTCGATCAAACCATTTACCTTGGTATGATTGGAATTTTCATTACATGACTTTTAATTAGCTATAAATTATGTTGACTGTGTGTATTGTTTTTCATAATCCAGAAAACACTATGTAATCAAATTTATCTATTGTCAAAATAATTTTCAAATATCTCAAAATTACTAGAAATTTTGAATTATTCTATTCTAGAGGACATGTTGTTGGCTTAATTAGATATTATGATACTATCTTAAGTGGTTGTAATTTAGATAGAAAAAGACCTATGGAATGTGTCACTTATTTTAAATATCTCTTGATTCATGGTGGAGTATGAGAAAACATTGTTTGATTATCTATTAAAGATGTTCTATACATTACTGTAGGAGGGTTTGTGATAAGATTCTTCAGTTGAAACACACTTTAGTATATACTAAAGATATCAATTCAGAAATGTTCCTATAAACTTTGATAACATCAGTGCTATTAACATTTCTAGGAATCAAATATCTCATTCTTGGAAAAAATATTTATATAAGACATCACATTTTGAATAATAATTTTCAAAAAGTAGACATCAATCTTGAAGTAATTGGAATAAAAAATCAGCTTTCTGACATTTAAAAAAATAATGAATTTAGAGAGATTAAATTATTTCATGCACGAGTTTGTAATGTTAAATTATTTAAAAAAATATATATAAATTTAATGTTATTTTTAATAAATTTATAAATATATGTGTATTTTATTATTAATAATATTTTATTTCTCCCATTAAATATACCCTATGGGTTTTTACATTTAAATTAATTTAATTACATAAATTTTCTCATTTATTTATTTACATTAAAACCATAAAAGTTTTTAAAATATCGAAAGTAGAATCTGTATCATCTCATTTATCAAACCAACCCATCTTTTAGACCCTGATTTACCAAAACCATTTCCTTTTGATCTATAAATCTCAGTTGATAGTAGTCAAGATGATGATATTGTTTGAGGATCGTATGCTATAATATTGTAATGCTCTTAAGAGAGAAAAGGAAAGTATGAGTTGATCTATAATGCATAAAAAGATGTATCTTATATCTGATAAAGTCGTACCGAAAAAATAGATGGATTTAAAATGGTTCGTGAAAAGCCATTCTTTCATCTAGAGTGTTGTGCATCATCATGTTTAGACCAAATTGTTTTTGGATTATTATCATCCTTTATATTCTTGTTTGGTGAAATATTATTATGTAAATATTTTTTTGAAGCTGTAGATTAGGATGATCTATTAAGTACTATTGTTTATGGTCATCAGTGATATTTTTTATAAAAACATTTGGGTCTCCCATGTTAAGGGTATAACATCTTTTTGAATGTGAGGATTATCAGAGTTCCTATCCACTAAACTATTCACACTTTAATTTTAGGAATTCCATAGAATATTTTAATAATGAACTAACCCCTAATAAAAATAATTCTAACATGTTTAGTGGAAAATAGAGGTTGATGAGAAAATTATATTTTAAAATACATTATCTTCCCTAGAAATGAATATTTTAGTATAGTAAATCACCAAGATCAATTCTTGTTATACTTGCCAGTTCAATAAATCCAAATATGTTTTCAGAGATTTTTTTCAAGGAACATGGATGAGATATGTAAATCTTTTTCTGAATTTAATACTCTTCCACATCCCTAGTTCATTTCAATTGTAATTTAATAGAAAATACTAATTCCTATGGGACTTTAGTGATCAATATATTCTGGTGTTATCTTTTTAAAACAAACCAAATATATGAGAATAAAGATTAGTCATAATCCTTGGAATGGGATGTGGGTAGCTGATAAATATATTTTGTATGTGTTGTTCAATACAGATAAGAATCGTACCTGGCCAAAGGATACTATTGATCTAGGTTTGGATCCAAATAATATTTTTGAACTAAATTACCATTTTTATGAAGATAGATCTCAAGAAATGGTTTATGAAAATGAAAATTATAAAAAACCCTTTGAATATATTTTGGATGGATCTAATGATAAAAAGATTCCAATGAATTTTGAGGTCCTTTTTGAGGAGGGGCCTATAATAGAAGGATTATCTTATTAGGGGGATAAAACTCCAATGTCACTATTTTTTGGACCGGTTCCCACTTATTCTGAGAGTGAAAATGGATACGATCGTGATTAGGGGATTCCTTTTATATTGGATATATAAGGATACCATATATTTTATTCCGTTAATCCTATATAAATTACCTCTCCAAATAATCTTTTCTTTAACAAGGATCGATCTACTCCGCACCATAGTGGTGAAAATGATGATGATAATTACGAAAGTCCACCTAATCCAGAAGGTCATGTTATTATAGTTTCCTCCACTATAATAGAGCCTATTGATCTAATTCCATCTTTACCAGTTCCATAAGAAAAAATCAGAATTGATCCCCCTGTTGATATTTTCTGACTCTTGGATACACTATCCTCTCTTGAACCAATATCTAAAATTCCATTTTATGGAGAACCAATTTATGATTCCTCACCCAGAACTAAGTTTGTGGTTACTAAATAATCAGATACATTAATTAAATAATATGAGATACCTCATAGTGCCTTTCCATAATATGAATGATCTTTTAAGAGACCCAAAGAGTATGAGTTCAGTCACTACTACTCTACCCAATTACATCATACTACTCATTATCCACCTTTATCTCCTTAGAATTCTACTTCTCCTCCTCGAAAAGATACAAATTATTCTTCTCCATTCTTGAGATTAATTATAATGAATTTTTCAAATTTAATAAGGATCTTAAAGTACTTTAAAAAGAAATATTTCACAGTATTAGATTGTATAATGAGTATAATAGATAATAATATATTTCATTTACTTCTAAAATTATAATTTCTCAAATCCAACCATATTTTATTCTTGAGATAAATCACATGGATCATGTGATATTGAGTTTTATAAAATTGATTGAGGTTTTAAAATGTCAGATTATAGAACTTAAAGAACATTTTGTAGTTATGCTAGTAACATTGGAAAGGCAGTACATGTCTGTGATTAATAGCTCTTTCAGGCCCTCTTCCCCTACCTCTGTTCCTCATGCCTCTATTACTATTGAAGACGATTTTATTTAAAGCCTCATAAATGTAAAAAATATTTATTATAAATGAATGTTCGAAGTATATTAAAGGACCTTTTAAAATGGGTGTTGTTACACATAGTGATAAGTGGTATCATATGATTAGATCTAAGTTAGTCATGTATACTAAGGAAAAATCTATAATCAAGGGATGTACAAAGTAGTATCTCAATTAAGTCTACACTATGGATAGTTTAAAAACACAATTTCAACTATTATCATGGGACCTTAATATGTATTATATTATTTATAATTTCAATGGGATTTATAGAAACTTCTGATTATTCCACCCTTTATAGACCAGTTCATATTAATGAAGGATTAATTTATTATGATTATAGAGCACTGTTCTACGGTTGTGACAGTTTTCACCAGGCTATTTGAGCCTTATATGTATGTAACAAAATTCCTAGTTCTAGAACCTATAGATTTAACAATGCATATAAACCCACATATCCAACTCTAATTACAAAAATAGATTCATCTTTAGTTTCCATAGAAGCCTCTACTCCAACCACTTATTCTCATAAAATACCACTTATAGGACCATTTGATCTCTCTCATCCTTGGGCCTTGCACTAAATAATACATGTTTCCAAGACTATCAGAATTCCATGGTATAATACTAATATAAAGAATTCACTTACACCTAATAATATTTTCTGTAGTGGAAAATACACTATTGAACCATCATTCATTTTAAATTTTGATTCTTATTGGGGATTAGGATAGGGACACTTTTAATTTTTGAAGATTAATTAAATCTCCCTTTATTCTACATTGGGTATTATATTTTCACCATTTTATATTTATTCTTAATCATTTTTTTACTCTGTCACCCTTTATTTTATTTATTTTTGAAAATCCTAATGGGGGATTATAGTATGGAATGTTACTTGGAAAATTTATTGATATATAAGATTTTAACTATTTTGGTTTCATTGTACATTGTATATCTGTATTTAGCCATGATGTGTGCTCATCATAAAAGTGGTATTATTGTAATAGTCTATCAATTACCAGTTTTATTAATAATCAATCATGTCTATATTGTTTCTAATTAAATAAACTTTTTTATAAATGATTTTTCTGGAACATACTGGAAATTTGAATAAGTCATGAAATGATCATGAATCATAGTTACATACATAATTGAATGTAGAAAGAGTAAATAAACCATATAAAAGATGAATCATCCATGTGAAGATTCTATAAACCATATAAAGAACATTGGAAAAGCCAGATTCTAAAAATTACTAGAATGAAATCACAAGAGGGGAATTTATTGTGAATATAATCGCAAAGGACTCAACCTACACATGTTATATCTCATTACACCACTGCATTTATCATTTTTTACTCATGGATTGACCGCATAAAAATTAGATCAATCACACAACTATTTGATCTACTAAGACTATTTTATCTCCAAATATTATATTAACCACATGAAAAACAAGGTGACTAGAAAGATATAATGAATTGATTTCATGATAGTCTGAAATTTCACAAAGCATTTGAGTGAGCACATGTTGATTTCCAATCGACCCCATGAAAAAATCAAAGTGGCTATATTACAATATGGGCTTATAAAAACTAAATGATCATTCATATTATTATAATTGATGGAATGTGTTGGTCGGATTAAGACATTCATGAGGAGGATCAATTTAGTTCCTATAAAAAAGTTCTGTTAAAATTTTTGGTTAAAATATTTTCCCCAATTTAAAATAAATCAGGTTAGTTAATCAAGGTAATAAAATTAAAATAACATTAATATTTAAATATATTATTATAAGATTGATTCATTCTTAGTAATATCATTATGAGATATTAACACAGCTCTGTAAACAATTATAATAAGGCAAAATAGTTATAACAACAATCCAAGACTAACTATCAACATAAACTTTATTTTTCTGAAATATTAGTTAAAATAGAGAAAAGCTAAATTAAAAGAAACAGTGGATAAAAACGTGGTTCAATATTAAGCTAAGACCTAATCCACCCCACTTGGTGATGACATTCCACAAATTAGTTTATACTACTAAACTTAATGCACACTGTGGATTGTGGTTACCAACAGTACACAGGACTATCTAGGTCACAAGACCTCTTCAGCTTTTCTTTTTTTGAAAACAAACAACCAGTTCACACAAGACCTCATCCAAAATTATAAATGGGTGAAAAAAAGTATAGAATGATTTTTGATTGAGGATATTTTTGTATCTTCCAGTTTAAAGTAGGATACAGTGTGTGTTTTAAAACATATACCCACACTACTTGAAAAGTAATATAAATAGTACACAATAGATAAAAGATGATGAGGATGGGTCATAAATGATTTGAGTGTTGTTCTATATATCTCTATACTTGTAGGAGGTAGAATATGTGATTTTAGCATCCTCTTGTGGAAAAAGAGTATCGTGAGTCTTAGGCTCTGGTCTCCAGTATGATGAGATGTGCTTCGTTTCTCATTTTCTTCATAGAATTTCTATTGTGAGGATGTGTTAGGTTTTTATCCATAGTAGTTCAGCAATTAGTAATATAAATTTCTTCTTGTGATCTTTAGTATATTTGTTCTACTCTTGTTTCATGCATTCTACTTATTTAACTCTAACACTCTATTGCTTAAGTGCCATGCGTTTCTTTTTATTTCAGGTATATGTGTTGAATACGACAGGGAGCATGATCTATACATATCATAAATTGTACTTTTGGGTGACATGTCTACACAAAATCATTAATTATTTCAATTACATTAACTGACTCAAATATAACTGTTAAAAATAAGTTTTAAATAAAATTTTGAAATATAGAAAAATGGTTATGTATGGAAAAATGTCATAGTTTTTCTTGAAATGGTGTCACTGGAAACGACGAATTCTCTATTTCCATTTAGAGGTGAGATATTCATGATGAGATAGTTTCATTGAGATCTAGAATTGGTAGCATAGATGTGGTGTCTGGTCTTTTGAAAAAAAAATTGAATGGTGTCTTGGTGGGATGTCTTGGAAATGGTAGCAAGGAACCAGTGTCACATGCTTTATGAAATCTAGAACTGGTTACAGTTTTAGAGTC